>CM002488.2:45517361-46762361 GCA_000573905.2 Oryza punctata | reverse complement strand
TTACATTGTAGTTTATTTTCCAGCGATTGCGAACACATCTATAACTTTTTTTATTCGCAATCTTTTTTTTTTGGGCTGATAAGCCTTATAAGCAATATAAGGGAAACGGTGACTGAAAAGGAGCATATGCACAAACTCTTCAACAATTTTGTAAGAGACAGGAGACACTGGTAAATCCACAAACACGATTAGAATCTTATATGCACTTATGGACCATAATTTGAATCTTGATGAATGTAGTACGTGCACCATTAAATTAACCAAAGGTGGTGGTTCTCCACTCCATTTAGGAGTATTTTTTTGGTCCTATATGATCTGGTCCCTGAGTATATCCGCCATGAATGTGGATATATCGTCTTAGGGTGTAATGAAATCAATATAATGGATATTGTGTGACCATTTAATTTCTTCATGCATACGTCTTACATTGCTATTCACTGCGAAATGCCAAAGATGATCCCCACTTAAAATGGTCCACACACGTGCAATACCTACTAGTGTTGAAAAAACCAAAAAAAGAATAAATGGTAGCAGTAGCCTAGTATGCAGCTAAAAGTGCACCATAATTAGTAAAGTGCCGGACCACCGAGTCACCGACACAGCGAACACATGAGGCTACATCTGCCAGAAAAGGAAACGGGATAAGAGGAGCAAACTGGAATGTGATTCCATCAATGATAGCAAAAGATAAGCTTCAAATAGTGTTAGCTTAGGATAATTAACAATCAACTTAATCAGCTCAAAAAGATGAGGCTAATCTAAGGAAGGTGTTACTATCTCTGCCTCTCTCCAGCAACCACGCAGCTGACAGTTACATGGCGCCAAAGCAATCATTTGCTGAGCACACTGTATGTGCACAGAAATCTTTTTGCTAGGATTCTCTGCACCAGCCGATGGCTAATCTGGAATTATGGATTGCTTGGCCAGATTTGCTGATCCCGTTATATAGATTCCATGAAACAAACTCTTACATACAAGCGAAAAAAATGTGTTTGTTTCTACTCCGATCCCTCCATCAAATATATAGCTATATTTTAAGATAGAAGGAACAAAAAATCTATTTATATATTATAGCAAGGTTCATATACTCGCATACAATTGTGGCATAAAATTATGGTATGACCCGAAATGTTTGGCAAATTAAAGGATTGGCAAAATTAGAAATGTTCGTGCAAAACCTACACTACTACGAAAAGAATTTTTTCGTGCGGTCAAAAAGGGTTTTTTCCGTGCGGAGGTCTTACCCGTCTGCACCCAGGTGTCCGTGGAAATAAATATTTTCGCGTGCGGGCGGCCCAACCGCACGGGATAATCGATCTTCATGTGCGGTCGTATTAAGTGGACCGCACGCAAAAATGGAAAATCGCAAAAAAAAAATAAAAATTCCAAAAAAAAACTAACCCTAACCCTAGCCAGCCACCGTCGCCGGCGGATCCGCCTTTCTCGTCTCTGCCACGGGCGGATCTGCACCTCCCGTCGTCGCCGGTGGCGGATCCGCGCGCGTGGATGCCGGATCCGCGCCGCCGCCGGTGCCCGCGCCCGTCGTCACAGTGCCACCCGTCATCGGATCCGCGCGGGGGAGGTTGCGGGAGAGCCGCCGCCAGCCTCCCGCTTGAGCCCGCTGCCCGATCCGCGCGGGGGAGGGTGGGGGAGAGCCACTGCTGGCCTCCCGCTCGAGCCCGTCGCTGGATCCGCATGGGGGAGGGCCGAGGGGGCCGCCGCCATCGCCGGATCCGTTGCCTGCCGCCGAGCGCCGAGCTCCTCCCTAGGGTGGCAAATCCGACCCTCCCGAGGACGGCGCCGCCGGATCCGCCGCCCTCGCCACCCGCCGATGCCATCGCCATGCCCGCTGTCGACGCCATCAGAGAGAGGAGAGAAGAGAGAGAGAGGAGAGGAGAGAAAGAGAGGGAGAGAGAGAAGAGATAGAGAGAAATAAAGGAGATGGTTGAAAAATTTTGAAGTGGTCAGGAGGGAAAGAGAAAGGAGTGAAAAAAAGAATGAGGATTTTTACATGCGGACCACTTAAGCGTCCGCATGCGAAAATATATTTTGCATGCGGCTCTTTAAGAGTACCGCATGCGAAAACAGTCATTAAAAAATTAATTTAAAAATATGAGAACTTCGAATCGAATTTTATGATACTAAATGAACTCATTTGAAAAAGTTGTCAAAAACAAAGTTGTAGAAACCATTGAGATCTACAACTTTTGTTTTGGCCATTTCTCCATCCGATTTTAAGTGAACTATATAAAATTTGAATTTTAAAATATAAGAAATTTAAAAAAATTAGGTAGTAAAATGATTTCAAATAGAAAAATTATCAACAACAAAGTTGTATAACACATCAAAATCTACAACTTTTGTTTTGGTCATTTTTCTATATGACTTTGTTTCAGCAGTTTTAATTTGAATTTCAAAATATGACAACTTCAAACAACATTTTCAAATATTAAATGATTTCAACTGAAAAAGTCATCAACAATAAAGTTGTATAACTCATCAAGATCTATAACTTTTATTTTGATCATTTGTTCATCCAACAAAGTGATAGTAACATTGTTCACAAAATTACATATCTCTCATATGGTATTATAAACTATTAGAAAAATATGCAAATTTTGTGAACAATGTTACAATCACTTTATCGAATGAAGAAATTATCAAAATAAAAGTTGTACGTCTTGATGAGTTGTACAACTTTTATGTTCATGACTTTTTCAGCTGAAATTATTTACTGCTTCAAAATATGATTTGATGTTTTGAAATTTAAATTTTTAATTGATAAAACAAAGTCACAAGAAAAAATGGCCAAAATAATAGCAGTAACAACACAATAACATGATAGAGCATGATTTTAGAAATATTTAGGAAAAAGATTCGTTCAATTTGGAGTTCATATGAGTGAGATAAACTAGTTTTAAAGTTTCAAATTTTATTTTCGCATACGGCTGCTTAAGTTGCCCGTATGGAAAAATCGATTTTTCCATACGGGCGGCTTAAAGAGCCGTATGCGAAAATGCCGCTTGATTTTTCCAGACGCGGCAAGTTATGGTCCGTGTGCAAAAATTATGAGGTCTCGTACAGAAAAATCGTTTGTGTAGTAGTGCTAACATAGCCCTATTCTTTCATTCATCTGGATAGATTTTCTTTTGCCCGCTTTGCAAACTTCAAACTGCCACAATTTGTATAAAAAAGTTCTATATAAAATTTGCTTGTGATACTTTACTAAAGCAAAATTTCAAATTTAAAGTATACTTAAGTTATTTGTTTATATCCTTAAATAGCTATCACAAAAATCAGATTATCTGTGAATCAATCAATTTAGGATATCTCTAAAGGGGCGTACATCCTAGAACATGTTACCTTCATCCCACCAGATTAATGTGACTTTCCTCATCTATATATATATTTTTAATATCACACAACATTTCCTCACATGTTCCTATGGAATAATTTTTTTAATTTCTTTGTCTTGACATACAAGTTATTTTACTTTTCTCTAAATATATCACAATTCTTTCATTGAACTTTCTCTTTTCTTAACTGCTCAAGAAATTCAATTGCTTGAATAGAAAGTGATTGAATCACACAAAGTTATTGTTCACTATTTTACTTATTGTGCACTACTAAAAAATAATTTTTGCTGGCGGCCAAAATGGGTTTCCGCTAGCGGCCAAAGGTGCCACCAGCGACCAAAGGCCAGTAAGAACAATGCATTTTCATTGAAGGCTGGCTGGCCACCAACGAAAATCAAGATTCGCAAGCGGGTATGCTAAGATAACCGCTAGCAAAAATGGTATTTTTGCTAAGGGAAAACTAAAGAGGACCGCCAGTGATAACAATTTTGGGGATAAAAAAAATTCAAAATCGGTGCCGCCGGTCACCACAGCCGCAAGCACTGCCGGCCGCCATGGCCGCAAGCACAGCCTGCCGTGGCCGCCGCCCACCGAATCCCACACCACGGTCACCAGGTGGTAGAGGGGAGGGGTTGGAGGAGCCTGAATCCCACACTGCCGGATCCGCGCCACCGTGACCCGCCGCCGCCTGCCCGCCGAATCCCACACCACGGTCACCAAGTGGTAGAGGGGAGGGGTTGGAGGAGCCCGGATCCCACACCGCGGGATCCGCGCCACCATGACCCGCCGCCGCTGGATCCGTGCCCCCTCCCCTCCGGCCAGATCTAGGAGAGGGAGGGGACTGCCAGGTTGTCGTCGCTGCTCCCTGGAGTGCGACCGCTCAGTTGTCGAGGCCGTGCACGCTGGACCATGCCGCCTCCCCTGCGCGCTGCCTGCCACTGAGATATTGGGAGCTGAGAATAGTCGTGTGTGTGTGTGAGAGAGAGAGAGAGCTGCTGCTGAGATGGATATGGGGAGCCGAGAAAAAAAAGGAAGTTCAAATTTCACTTCCGCATGCGCTCCCACGATTTTTCCTGGCGGAAGTTAAACAGGAAGATAAAGAGCTGAGATGGATTTTTGTTGGCGGTGGCTTAGGTGGGCCGCCAGCGAAAATAGAGTTTGGCTGTCGGTGGCTTAGGTGGGCCGCTAGCGAAAAGGGTGCATCTTCGTTGGCGTTCCTCTTAACCCGGTCGCCAGTGAAGACCCATTTTCGCTGGCGGTTCTTAGCCCCTCACCCCTTGTTATATTTTCTCTAACAATGATCATGTATGGTCTCCATAGAAAAAAGTGGTTAACACTATGAAAAATCAATTTTGTAGTAGTGGTGCATAATTCAATATGGCAGAAATTCTACAGTCGACTATGTCAAGTATTACTAGATCGACATGGATATCAGTAATTTTGAAGAGATCAAGATGGACATATAACATTAGGATGATGTCCTGTTATGCACCTTTAAAAAACGCTAATTTTGAGAGTTGAAGATGAAAATAAATTTAGAACGGCGGAGGATATATATATCCATCTCGAGCATACATAATATTTTCTCGAAATATTTGTGTGTTCATGTCACCGTATGGTCTTTTTTTTTATGTGATTCACTTCCATACTTGAGAGATTTAATTTGCGGTGAGTGACAATATTTTCTAATGGTCCTGTAACGCCCCGACACTCGTTAGCCGTAAACACCAGCTAACTCGTACCGAGGTGTTACGCATTACCTGTGAGATAGTACCAGTCCCAGGATACACTAGCTGGTACGCATAGAATAAATATGGAATCAAAGTAAACTACTTTATTACATCACTAGAATTAGTCCTTACATAAGTTACCATCATGGACAGACCCATAGATGAGCAACGCAATAGTACATAAAGCCATAAATGCGATAACACGGAAGCTAAAAGTGGCGAGAAGCTAAGCGACAAGGCGACTAGGCACTAAGCGAGCACCTAGGCAACTAACTTATTCCCCAGGCGAGGCTTGGGGCTAGGCACAAAACTTCTAGAAGTCTTCATACTCGGCTTGCTCCTGGAGACACTCGGCAGTAGGGTCGACGTCTTCATTTTCAGGCTCTATGTAGATATATATATATAGCAAGGGTGAGTACTTTATATACTTAGCAAGTCGGAGAAAGAATGACATGTTTGGTTAAGACAAGGAGGCTAGAGTTTTGTTTGCGAAAGCAGTCTTTTCGGCAAAAGTGATTTATTTCACAAAATCTCTAGTGAGTCACAATTTTAATTATCGGGAGAAGGCTCACGCCTCATCCCATTCAACAAGTTGCTTTGCAACAACCTGTCACAAAGAGTAACAATCAATTATTAACTTGTTTTCTCTATTAGTTTCTTTTCACTTTCACAGCAACTCAGTTCAAACCAACAATACTATTTCTCATAGTTAACCTAACTTTCTCAGCAAAACAACACCTTCTCGGCCTTAACAACACTTTGGTGCCAAAAGGACACCCCAGGTCACACAGACCCGTTCCTAACCACAAAGGTTAGCCGTCTGCCACACAGACGAACTCTGGAATGATTCCCTTCCACCAACCATTTTCATGAAACATTTTTCAAACAAATCTACGCTATGAGAAACACCTTACACTCGCCCATGATCATGGGCATGGCTGTTCGAACAGTTCAATAAGCTCTGCAGAGGTTGTACGCTTTACCCACATGACACGAAATTGACACCGTTTACCCGTCTTGACAAGGCTTTTCCAAAACTAACTCATGAAAATCGCATGCCACCTGGTTGGGCCAAGTCTCTTAGCGGAGCATCAGGCAAGATCAGCCGTCATTCACTCAGGAATACCGAGAATGTCTCCTACTCCTACTTGGTACCGTGTGCCACCTTAGAGGCATAAGAACACCCAAAAAGGGCTATAAAGATCCAAAACTTCGTCTCCTCATCCTCGAAATCCCACAACCATTGGCACACCAAACTTCCATGTGATAACCATTTACTTAGCCAGAGGCATCCCATGAATACTCGTGGGGTCGCACTGTAACGTGTTTGGATGGATTTCTCAAAGGAAACGGTCCTTAACGATAATACGTGACCAAACCACAAAGGCATGGCCTCGCATCATCACCATTTTCACAACCCATTTTATTTCGAAAGACATCGGTACCACGTACCGGATTTTTCAGCATGAATTTGGAATAACCCAAGTTTCCCACACGACAGTACAAACGTAAGCATGGCTAAGCAAACTACCTCGGTAATCGTACCCAATGGATAGCGATATCGGTGCAAACATGTGTGGAGCTATCGAAGGTAATGGAATAAGAACACCCTATATGAAGTGAGTGCAACTACTAGGTCGGTCTGTCGGTTGCGTAAACAATCCGAGGCCTAAACAAGATTATCGTGTACACTAAGCAATGAATTTTTCAAACAAAATAACTTGCAAATATAGGGGCAATGTGATCAAAAGGCTTGCCTTGCACAAGATGCGGGTCTTCTCCTTCGAAAACGGCGTCCGGAGCTTCCTCGTACCCGTGCTCTATACATGAAAGGGGAATAAATAAACAAAAGGTAATAAAACAAGCTCAAAAAATAGAAACAAGTGTGCCACTGTGTAGATCTCATTTTTAGAAAAATTTGGAAAGTTGAACGAGGTCAAACGGAGTTACAGTTGATTTTCTATGAATTTTCAAAGATTAAAGGGTTTTTGTGGAATTTTGAAAATTTAATTATTAACAGAGAGGGAATATTCGGAATATTCCGCTTAAATTGATGGCAAGGGGTGGGGCCCACCTGTCAGTGGCTAGAGGAAGAGAGGGGGCGTGGGCCCGGGTTGTCAGCGGGTGGGGAGGTCGTCTTCCTCGTCCCGCCCGGCTCGGCTCGGGCGCCAGCGTGCCGCGGCAGCGAGGCGACCGGCGGGAATGGCGGCGGCCGGGGGAAAAGCGGCGGCGGCCTCCGGCGAGGCTCCGCCGACGATGGCGACATCGGGGGGAGGGGTGCGGCAGCGTGGGGCAGCGGCACCGAGGGAGAAGAAGAGAGGGAGAGAGAGACGGCGGTGAGAACGGGGCTCGGGGGCCACTTTTATAGGCGGCGCTCGCGACGGGGTGCGGTGAGGGGGGCGGACTAGCGGCAACGGGACGGTGACGCGGAACTTGAGACGCGGCGCGGGGTTCGACACGGCACGGTGACGGGATAGCGACGCAGCGATGGGACGGCGGCGCGGTGACGGGACAACGCGCGGCGCGGGGTGGCGATAGGACGTGCGGCGCGGCGCGGGGCGTGCGGCCGGAGGAGGGAGAAGAACAGTGATAGGCCGGGCCAGGCCGAAAGAGAGGGAGGGAGGAGCTGGGCCAGCCTGCTCGGGGAGAAGGAGAGGGGGAGAGGGAGTTGGGCCGAGGGGAGGAAAAAGGAAAGGATGACCCAAAATGAACAGTGACGTTTCACATTTTCTTAGGGTTTTTTGGATTTGGAATTTGAGGGAATTTTCAGAGGATTTGAATTTGAATTTTGACCACGGATTTGATAGAAATTTAAAGGGATGTCGAGGAGAGGACTTGAGATCTATTTGGCACAAAATCAAATAAGAACCAAATTTAAACTCCAATTTTTTTTAAATGGAGGGATTTTAAAGAGATAAAATTTCCAGGGTGCTACAGGTCCTATGTTAAATTTTTCATTGATCTTTTTCGTGTCGGTATTTCCATCGGTCCACTCACATAAATAATTTTTCTGACGATTTCGCACCCACATCCCTTGCTCCAAAGCCTGATAGTGATTCTCAACGAGGTTTTTGGTAAGAGCGATTCTCCGGTACTCTCTACTTGTAGTATCATAATAACAGTAATATTAAGGGTAAATTAGTAATTTACTAATATAATGATTATGAGTAACTTTGTTATTTATATTTTTTTCCTGGCTAGATCGATATGTGGTTATCCATTATGTTGGCATTGCTCATATTCCATCAAAAAGTCAAAAAAGAAGGAAAAAACGTTTAATCACTGGTAAATAATAATTATACCTCTATTTTTTTAGAGAATAATGTCCCTCCACATTTCTACTACCGCTAACTAGGGTGGTAGTAGAAAGCAATATGAACCCTTCGATCAAATAAGATCAACAGTTGAAATTATTTTCTACTACCAGTAGAGCATCGGAGTGAGGCACTTTCGGTAAACATTACACCCTACTATTTAAAGCCAACCTTTTTCGAATTGAGGGTAGAAATATCTGTGTCATAGATGCCTTCCCCCAGCAAATAATCTTGAGCAGGACAATGATAAGGGCAGGGAATTTCTACATTCTCCATATCAAAATTAATATAACTAGCTACTTCCCGCTATGCATAGTACTACCTTACGCCAAGATCAGAAAGGTCAATCTTGAAAGTATATGTTCTCCGGCATAATATGTCACGGTACATATGAGAACAAAGTTCCTCACAGGCCGGGAAGGAGAAACAGTAAAACTGGCATCCTTTTTGCAAGTACTCAATCACTGTATCAGTTGATCACAACCAAAATTTCTGTGTTGGGTACGTGTTTATCCTGTTGGGGAGGGTAGGAGCAACGCAAAAGCAAAGCCAAAAGGTTAAAACAGAAAGAAGAGACACCATGCAGCAATCGATGGGACCCATATTGAACGTACGGACCACCTCTCGCTGACAAGGAAATAAATTCATTTCCACGTCACGGCGTGGAATGGCTTGGGATTAGCGCTATTTGATGGGACTTGTCATCAGAACCATACCTGCCCAAAGCAACAACAGAAACAGGGAATTTTAAAAAGAGGGAAAAAAAAGATAAGCATTGCATGCTGCGAAGGAAAATGTGCTCGTCTTTGTCTCTCAACCACAAGTCCACAACCAATTTGATGACCCGTCTACTGTATACAACGACGTTCCAAGCCGCAAGCTCTGAATCTCAGGCATGTCTCCCTCTCCCTCTTTACCAGCATCAACAGTAGCACAGTGCACATAAAATGTTACAGTACGCTGGCCAAACGCTGTCGAAATAGGACACGACATACACTCATTCATCCACCTTATATATGCACATCACAGTCCTTGATATGTTTTCAAAAACAAAAACATATGACAAAGCTACATTATGCTGCACGAGTGATCGATCTCACACCACAAGAATAATGAAGCAAATGTGGTTAATTTCTGAACTGTTCCCCTGCTTGCTACCTACCTACATGATCGAGCATGTTCATGTCTGAACCTATGTATGGATGAGTATATATGCAATGCAAGCACGACATGATCATAACAAAATTGACACAGGTGTTTTAGTGTGTCACCGGAATTTGGGGCCGGCCACGCAGTGGGAGAGTAGATGGGGCCCTGGTGACTGACCCTGCGGTCGCACGCTTGCCTCTGCAGCGCACGTACGCAGCAGCACGTGGTGGTGCATGGGGGCAGTAGTCGACACGTGCAACATCGGACGCCGACATCTCGCACTGTCGCTCGTGTCAGAGGCGCCTGTGGCCGTCTTGAGCTCGTCGTCGCAGTTCAGTCATCTAGTGCTAGTAGTAGTTGCTGTTGCTAGCTATAGCTGCGCTGCTGCTAGGACTCACTCTCGTCTCACTCGATTTCACTTTATCAGACGCTCACTCCAACTACGTACCAACGTCCTTTCTTCCTACTACGTAACAACGTACCTTCTTTCATCCGTTCTAAAATAAAATATAAAGAGTTATAATTGAATAGAGCACATCCTAATACTATGAATCAATGTATCTCATACAATTATAACTCCTTATATTTCGAGATGAGGAAGTATTTTGTTCGTCCTAACACCTAAATTATAAGTAAAAGTTTTTATGGAGGTTAGAAAGAGAAATAAAAATAAATAAGTTTGGCAGAAATAAAAAAAATGAACGAAAAACAATTAGGATCGGTTAAAATAGGAAATTAGGTAGGTGTATAAATTTGCTAATATATAGAATGTTTTAGATAGATTTCAAACCATATTTAAAAATTGATATATTTTGAGAGGAACGAAGTATTGCAGATTGCACCAATGGTTGAGTTGATGGTTGAATTCTCAGTTTTTCCTCTCTTGTGATCATGGCCAATAAACGTTCGTATAAAAATCCATACATGTCCATTGATGCGTGTGCACATAAGAAGACGTAGGCATGCGTGCGTGTGACTGGCATGGCGTCATTCATGTCGTTGTACGTGTGGAACGTACGTACACCGGCGCCTGTCTTTGCGGGTGGTTGGAGTATGGTCGTGTTGCTCTTAACCTAGCTATGGCCATGTTCAATCATGCATGGTCTCTCACACACACATGTACATGTACACTCTCTCAGCAGTCAGCACTCTGTCTCTGTTGCGCTCTGGATGCTTCGTCTCAAGGATGTGACGACTGATCTGATAGCGTCCATTCAGTCCCATGTGTGCTTCCTCATAATTTCGAGCCCTAGCTGTCTAACCCTGGTTGGATCGGACGACCTCTTCTCATAGCTATACTTCGACTCGCTGATCGTTGGCGATCGCTTGGCTCGATCTAGCTTATTTGGTCGGTGGACAAAAAGCCCGGGCCGGCCTTGTACGTCCACTCTTGCATGTGTTACGTTACAAACACTACTAGAAATGAAGCGTGATCGATCGTGCATGTTACAAACACTACAGATCGATTAAGCGTAGAATTAATATAATCAATTAATCGATCACGTCTTGTAACCATCATGCAATCTTGACTTTGTCGGTCGCTAGGGGCCAAATGCCAGGTAGCTTGATTAAGAAATGCTGTGTCGGTTGTACCCCCTGATCCGGAGTAACGGGCCGCGCCACATGCACTGCCCCATGCACACGACAGGTCACAGGAGGTGAGTGACACGCACGCATACTACACTAGCTAGCTACGCTAGCTATCTATTGGCAAAACGGCAAGCATGCCAATTAAGCCGCAGTCGTCGTCCATGCTTTGCCAGCCACTCTTCTTGCTCGCGTTTACTACTACTCGTCGACTCGTAAGACGACGGAGCTGATCTCTCTGAACATATGTGTGTGCACTAATGCACACGCGTCTCTAGTTGTCTGCCTCTCGCGCGGCTGAGGTTGTGGAAAAGCCGGCCATTGCGGCGTTGTATCGGTCGTGGAAAAGCAGCTAGTATTGCGTTGTATCGGCGCGCGGTAGAGGCGACAGAAAGTCAGCAGGAGTGACATGACAATGAGGCCGAGGCCGAGAGGGCCCAGCGCAGCCGGCCGACCGACATGACCACCCCCACGGACGCTTAGCTAGCTTGCATGCCATCCCCCGGCCTCAACCTACTACTCCATCGATCCATCCATCTAGGAGCAGCCTGCAGCTTGTCACGACGCAATGTGCGTGCACCCGTCTAATCTGCACGCACCTACGCGCGCGCGCGCGCATGAATTGCCGAGACTACTGCTGCTGCTGCAATTGGATGGGAGAGGTCGAGACGTTTTGTGGCATGGGCCGTGCCGGGGAATGGATGGATGGATGGATGGATGGAGTAGTGAACAGTGTTGGTTGGTCGATCGATCGATCGACGTCTTTCCTCTGCAAGAGTATGTATGTAATCTGCGCGCGATGTCTCGGTCGATCGAGGTAGGGCAGGCAACAACTTTTCCCGCGGTACAGGTTTGACAGGACGTGAAACTAGGAAAAAGATGGGGGCAGGGGAGGAAGAGATGTGTCATAAATAAAGACGCGGGGGGTAACTGGCTTATAGCTGCTGGCTCAACTGTACTTTGCAGCCAGTGGGTGGCCTTGATTTGTGTGGTCACCGGCATGCATCCAATGCATGTGACCATATGTTCCTCGCGCAAAAAGTTGGGCAGACGGTGCCAGAGACGCATGCATGCATGGCTGCTTTCCTTTCCTCTCCTGCTAGCTTGCCTCTTTTCAACTTGAACTCTCTCTTCTCTCTGCATGAAATGCGTGCGTAGTATGTGTTTTCCAATCTCCATCCATGGTCGATCTGCTTGTTGATGCTTGCATGATTGGCACACACAACCCGGTATATACCACTAGAAAATTGATGGATCCAAATGAGCTCGTCGCTCGATAAAAATACATGGAGCAGGTGCAGCAATAATTGTGTGCGATGGGACACTACTGGCAAAGCAAAGGGACGGAGAGGCGGGGGGTGGCAAAAGGAATGGGATACGTCCGTGTCATGGGCGTGCGTACGTACACGACGCACGCACAGGGCCCGGCGACAGAGACAGAGACGACCCCAAAACACGCACAAACACAAGTGATGGAGCGGAGTACGGAGCACAAAGGGGAAAAGAGCTGCACGCACGCACGCACGCACGAGCACGACCCAGGCACAGAAGAGGTGGATGTGATGTGTGCGATACGCTCTCCCGCAGCTGGGCAGGTACAGGCAGTACGCCGCGCCGTGGGAAATTGGGAAGCGCGCGACGACCAGACCGACCAGCTGATCGATCAGAATTCAGATGCAGGTCGCCGCGGGGCTGCGCGCTTCCATCTCATCCGCTACTGCTGCTTGCGTTGCCTGCAGCTAGCTTGGTTGGCAAATGACGCATGGGCAATGGGCAAATGGCCGGGCTGATGCAACTCTCGTCGCGCCGCGCGCGCACGGATGCGTGTGCAAGAGAAGAAACAGCAGTAGGTAAGGCCAGTGGGCAGTGGGGGGAGTAGAGATCTCAGAGCTGAGGCAGGAGGACCAGTCAAACGTCATCTCCAAGGCCGGAAATCATAAGATCGACGGGCTGCAGTGATGCGTCAATCAATTGGATTCCCCACTTTCGGATCACTTCACGTCCGTCTCTCTCTCTTCGACCGCTCCTATATAATCCTCCAATGCAAACGCGCACATAAAAAGCTGGCACGGTTGGGGACTTTGGGGAGAGGGTACGGGTCTCCCCGTCACACATCGGAGTACGCGGTAGTTGTACTCTTCCTTCTCAACCAATTAGCGGTAGTATTTCTTTTTTACTTTATATCGAACATGTAATACAAACTCACTTACAAATTAAATTTAAAGCTGTAATAAATGTATGATGAAATTAGAGTCAAACTTCATCCTATTCTCTCTTATAGAAGAAGTATACATGTTGTAATCGTAAAACAATTTAGTATAGTATATAGTCGAGGGATGACTGGCCAGTAGCCTGACCGATCAATAGTCGTGGATACCATGATATGTTGTAATTATACTTGATCGTGAAAGAACGTTCGTGATCAATGTCACGGATGAAGATGTAGGCTTTATCTTAACTCCGTTATCGAATATTGTTTGTCGGCGTCGTCATCATTTTTGGATCTTTTATGACGCTCTTCCGCCTACGGTTACAGATGTCTTTCGGGATGGTTTTATAACATTTCTTTTATTTATTTTTTAAACTATTCTAATATTATCAATCTCAATCAATCACAACCATCCATCATCTCAACCTTAATTTCTATGAAAGTCTTAGAGATGCTAATATTTTGCATTGGGGTATTAGTACCACTATATCTTTGTACTTGTACTAATCGGGCACTATGGGAGCACTTCCTCGTCAACCAGAAAGATATGGTCGTTGATTAGACTGATATTGTTATCATCATTACCATATAGAGTTTGTATTGAATAGAATATTGAATGTAAATACATTTGGTTGTTTTAGCCCCCCACCAGAAAAAAACAAATCTACAATTAATAAATACAAAGTTCTAAGGTCATCCCCAACCCTCCATATCATCTAGCATTAAATACACCGCTACATAAGAAAAAGAAAAATCTGATGTGACAGGAGAGTTAATGAGGAGAGATGTAAAAAGATGAGAACATCATTTCTCATGCAAGAAACCATATCTACAATAATCAAGAATAAAAACAAGGGGATAAGTGGATAAAAGGAGAGAGAAGAGAGATGAGTGGATGAGAATTTAATTTGAGACACCATCCATTTTATATATAGTTTCTATACCTAGTGTCTATATGATATGACAAGTATAAAAATTACATGATAGTTTCTGGATTGGGATCGATGGCCTAAGCATCTTGAACTGCAATTTACAATTTTATTAGTTGATTTCACAAATTCAAAGTTATTGATTACTATTATTTTAATTTAAGCCGGCTCATGCAAGGCATGGTTTGGCAACTGACATTATTTATTCGTTTTGCTAAAAATATTATGCCTTATTTTAAACTTGATTTTAGTCATTTTTTCTTGAATGTTATCTACTTCTCTTTTCATCTAAGTATGTTTCTATCTCTTTACCTCATCTTTCAAGTACATAATCATTTGTTTTTACCCTACTTTTCTTATAGGGAAAGTCCAAATACACCCCTAAACTTTGGATGGAAGTCATCTAACACCCTAAACTTTGAAACCGGATATTCAACCCCCTAAACTTTAAGATATCGATTATATGACCCTTAAGGTGGTTTTGCATAGTGGTTTTCTTAATCTAATTTATATATAAGTTGAATGAGTGTGATCATGTGACATACACACTTGACGTATCAATTAAAATCTCCACTTAAATATTTCTTTTTACGCCTTGATAGCTCTTACTTGTAAATAAGTATGAACACAATAGATTGGTATTAGTGTATAAGTATAAATTGATGACTTACAACTGAAGGTATGCAAATATGTTATATTAATTATTCAAAGTTGTTCGTTTAAGCTTTCAAAATGTCCAAAACCACCTCAGGAGGTAATATGAACAATATATCAAAATTCAGGTGGTTGGGTGCTCGGTTTTAAAGTTCAGGGTGCCACTAGACGGACTTCCTTAAAAATTTTAGGGGAATATTTGGACTTTTTTTCCTTTTCTCATATAGTGTGTGTGTACTGTTGAAATTTTTACCCTGTAAGTTTTGAAATCTATTAACTTAATAAAGTAATAAAAAAGAAGTCTCCACATTTGCTCTCACAGACTAGCAATTCTCACATTAATCGAAAGAAAATAGAAGGATAAAAATAAAAAAAGAAAAACAGAAAAGATCTAGACCGTAGAACATATTTTGCTTCAAATTATACCTTGTAGATTGCTTTCGTAGGTTAGTATTACGGGAAACGGACAAGGTTTCTTTAGAAAACTTGTCAAACACTAATTTTGAAAACTGTGTGAGACACTAATAACAGACAGACTAAAAAACCATCATCGTCCGATTGATGCTGTCGGGAGGTGAAACGCCTCTAGCAGGGAACTGTGTGGCCCCCCTTTTTTGGTTCGGACCAGGGGCACGGGTGAAATCTTGAGGCACGGATGGATGTAAGATTGGAAAGGGCTCGGGCCCTTCGGGGACGAAGAAGACACAGCGAGTTATACAGGTTCAGGCCGCCGTCGAGGCATAATACCCTACTCCTGTGTATGCGGTTGATGTATGTTCGTTATTTGGGAGAATACACGCGTCTTCTCTCTCTCTTGGTGCTTTTCCGGAAAACCAGAAGCTAACCCCCTCTCCCTCGGCCAGGACCTCCTTTTATACTTCAAGGGGTTTCCACACAGGCCTCCGACTTAGGTTCGAGGGAGAGAGAAATATGTGAAACGTTGCCGATATGATGATGTGGGCGTCGTCTTTTTCAACGTGCGAGGACGTGCACGCTCTATTACAGTATGCCTTCACCCGTCATTCCGATTGACCGTGCGAACACCCTGTCATTCTTGCTTTCAATCGCGGAAGACTTCCGACCTTTTGGGTCCTGCACGTGGCTGTGCAGCACCGCAGGAAAAAAAAGGGCAGTCAAACCCCATGGACGAGCAAAAAGACCCGCATTAAACGTGACGGGATAGGACATGCGCCTGGCGCGCCCTACGCCGGTAGAGGCGTGCGCACGGCACGCGCCGTCACATCCGCCATCACATCTCTCATGTCAGCCCACGTGGCCCTTATGTCGGTCCACATAGCCCTCTGATAGCCCCACCCACCGCATAGTGGGCACCAGCGACAGACGCCCAGCGGACGCACATGGGGCTGACCGCGGAGGGGGGCTCGGGGCAGCCCGACCCCCCGCGCGGGAGTCAGCTGCCACTCCACGCATGGCCCGACCCCCTTCGGGGTGTGCCACGCGTAGTTGGGGCGGCCTTCTCCCCTTACTCGCGATACCTCGGGCCCATATCATCAACAGATGCAATCTGAATTGTGCACAAATACATGCAATGGCAATAAATAGTACGCCAGAAATCTTCTCGCCACAATCCACCGCAACAAAAAGGAAAGGAATGACTGCAAAATAGTGATGAAACTCTCTACCAGCCAAAAAGACATCAAAAGGCACTACAAGGGATCAGACTTTTAGTGGTGAAAAAAATTGTGAGATAAAAGCAAGTGTTTCATGAAAATAGCAACTAACTGATGCTCTAAGATACCATAGAGCTGAAACGATATCAAAACAAGAAGGCAAACTCAATCAATTATCTTATTAAAGAAATAGAAATAAAAAAGGAGCCACCATTCTCATGGACTAAAAATTTCCACATGAACTACAGAGAAATAAAAATTCTAATATTTGAAAAAAGAGCCCACATGGAAATATATTTCATAAAACATCTGATTATAGATTAGAGAAATTTTCTTTAAAAAACAAGTGCAGACGGATGTGCTCATATAAACACGCGCACACCCTACCCTATAAATATTGAAACAAAATTCTACGCACCATACAATTTGGAAAAATATTTGAAATTTATATTAAAAATAACTAATATCTAGCAAAGAATCTATGTCGGAATAGAATTTGGAAATATCTATAACTCAAATTAAAAATAAACAATATTTGAAGAAGAGTACACGTAGAAATACAATTCGGAAGAAATCTAAAATTCAGATTAAAGAATAAACAATACCAAAACACGAGTTCATGGAGAAATACAGTTTAGGAATATATTTAAATTTGACAGGTGTATAACTAATTTTGAAAGAATACTCGGTGCATGTAGAAATACATAAAATTCAGATTAAAAAGTAAATAAAATTCAGATTAAAAAGTAAATAATATTTAAAAAAGAGTCCATGTATGAATGCAATATGGAAATATTGAAATTCATATTAAAAATAAGTAATAATTAGAGAAAATTCTATGTAAAGCGCACCATTGAGAATCAATTCAAATTGAGAACAAAAAATATCTTGACCGCCCAATCTATATTAAGATAATAAACCAAACATATGCCTTGCTCTATTTTCTTTGATGCAATTTAGAGAGAAACAGCAGTGCGAACTAAAAAGAAAGATAATCGAGATATGAGGTTAGATCCTCAAGCCTATACTAACGTGACAACAAATTTCCTACATGTGTGCAATAACAATTAAATAGAATTTAAGAAAACCAGGAACAAATTAATAAGTGTTGATGATGATGGACATTTATTATTGGAAACCGGTTTTGAAGCTATCCCGAATATACAATACAATATATAAAAAATGCCAGAAGAAATAATATTAAAGATAAAGATAGAGGAAGGAAGAGAAAAAAATATACCATAAAGTTTATATATGATTGATTTATTGTATTATTAATATAATACTAAAGGGTTTATTATTTTTGCTTTATAGATGTAGGAAATACTGTATTAATAATAATAAAAGATATTGGTAATTTTAGTCTGAGTTAGGCAAGAGTTTAAAATTGTGTTGCTTTTTTAATATTTTATCAATAACAAAATGTGAAAGTATATATGCTATTATGTGAGAAAATATTATATTGACACTAGCTGCACAATCTGAGAGTACCACCATATATATGTAAATAATTCACAGTGTAAAAATCCTGTATGTTTTTTTTTAAAAATATAACTATTCCTTTTTATTGTTTGGGAGTCGGCGCAAATCGTGTTGTGCTAAAAAAGAGTGTCACACTTCCACTAAACGGACACGTTTTTTTTTTTCTTTTGACACCTTTGTGATCGGATTTGCAATCTTCTCATAGTTCGACTAGTTTGCTCCAGGCCTATACATACGACGTCATATATATTTTTTTGCCGGACTTCGGCGTCACATATATGACCAACTCCATGAAAACCTGTAGCCATCTCGATCGCGCACGTTAGCCAACCCTGCGGAGCCCCGGATGAACGTCAGAACGTGTACTCCAATGAATACAATAGCGCAGCAGAGATGGTGGGGAATGGGAGGGGAATCGACCGATCACTTCCACGGATCGCAGACGCGGACGAGGACCCGCTCGCACCGGGAAGTCGGCCGCTTGTCCCCGTGGGATCTGACGCGCGCACGCGTACCACACAGTTGACACGATCGATGACGAACATGCAACTACTATACCACAGCTCTCGTTATTTCAACTCTCGTTACTACTTCTATGTTTGGCCGTACGGGAATTGTGAACACGTACGCGCGCGAATCCGTACGTACGTCGATGTTTACGGCGTCACGACGAACGCCGCCGCAAAACATCGCGTGCGCGCTGTGTCTCAGCTGTGCGACGCCGTCGTTACATGATGAATGCCATTATTATTTCTTCTCTTTGCGTCCGCACTCCCTGCAGCGCAGCAGCCAGACTGTTTGTGGTACTAACAAGGCTGGCATATGCTCCTATATATAGTACTCCTCCTCCAAGCTGCAGCAATCGATAGTGATTAATATACGTGGTCAGTGGCCCGGCATTCAGTCATCCATTTATCCAATCCATGGTTAACTGGCCGCCTGCGGTACAACAAAACCGTTGTCATGGCCAGCAAGCTAGTTATTACACGCCAGTAATTGTTTCCAGTCATTTACTCCACTGGTACGTGCCATAGCTGCTACCGCCTGCACTGCGATGCAAAGATCCCATCTCCATCGATCGATCAGGCCAAGCCCAGCCAGCCAGCCGGGCCCTCGCGGTTGCATCACATGCGCTAGCTGCTGCTGCTTTAATCGAGACCCCCCTCCAAATCCAATTATACGAGTAGTAGTACGTTGTATACGTACAATGTTGGACGCTGCAGGTAATTGATCAACCAGCCTGATGGATCGGATGACTGAGCCTGAGGTAGCGGCGCGGCGCAGCCGGCGCGGGCGCGTACGGATCATGAGTTTGCCACGAAACTACAGTGACGTACACTGCTCACTCAGTCACTAGCATCGGGCAGTACGAGAGAACAGGGGGCCTGGGGCCTGGCATCGCCGATCGATTGCATGTCGTTGGATCATCAAGGGAGGAGGACGACGGGAAAGCTAAGAGAAGCCAGACTGATCACTCTCACTGACTGACTAGCCGGGCCCCGCGTCCTAAAATTCTGTGCCTCGTGGATTATAAATGCCTTGCCCCAACCCTCCTGCACTCCACTGCATCCAACGTCCGCTAAGCAGTACCCCTCACAAAACCCCACCACGGCCCCACCCCACCGCCCGATCCTTTGTATTGCTGCTCACTGGATCGATCAGTACTCTCTCTATCAAGCAACTACCACTGCCAGTCCCCGGTCAGGCAATCACCGAGTAGCTAGGAGTACATACGTATACTACTCCTATGCGTACGTACGTGTCTCTCTACCTCATCACTTACCGTACACGTACGGATCGGAGTAAAAACAGATTAGCTATGCATGATGGGATTGGGCATGCAGACACACACACACACACACATATATATATATATATATATATCTGTGTGTGTGTGTATATGTATATGCAAGGGCTATATGGGCATCGATCGATCGACCGAGTAGCGGCGGGGAGACAAGGGCAAAGCGCGCTACGATACAAGAGGAGACGCAGATCGGCGCGGGCGAAGGCGACGAAAGCGAGCGCGCGCGGCCCCGCCCACGCGGGGAGCTTTAAATTGTGTTTGGGCAACAGGTCGGCTCCGCGGAGGGCAGGGCTGCGTGCGCGCGGGGGCCAGCGGCGCGTGGCGTGGAGCGCATTGCGTTTGCGTTTGCGTGCTCGCGTTTCAGGAGTGGCCTGCGGCTTGCATGCATGCGGCCCGGTCGTTTGGCTAACGGCGCGACTCCCCGTAACTCCACTTGCGTACATGCATGGAGTACACCATCTGTGCGTATGGAGTACATGCGTGCGCTACAAACCGGCCGATCGTTGACGGTTGACGTTGCCCTGTCGATGGGAACAAGCAACTTTTTTGCTCCGCTAATCCACGGACCACGAGGCTCTATCGAAAACGCTCAGCCTCGTCAGACTTTTCCACGGTGCCCGTGGTGCAAAGCTAAAGGACCTACCGGAGATAGGGCGGCGCCTGATTAGACTTCTGCCCGGACCAGTTCAAGAACAACTATAATAGTATATATATTTTTATATTTTATTATTAAAATATATTAAAATAGTAGCATAATTTTCAGAGTGAATTTCACACAACCGTTTTAAGGTAACTGTAACAAAACCCCAAATTCTACTATTTGTTTCGAGAAACCCCATGTTTTGAGGGTAAAATATTTTAAGAAACACCAAATTTACTCAAATACTCATAATTTGAATATTATATATGATTTTTAAATATATGTTTATATTAGTAGACTTCAAATAAACATCTCATACTATGTAATTTATATTTTTCCTCACTCTTGAGTTACACAATTGCTAAAAACACAACAGATCCTCATTAATAATAACACATCAACCTATTATTTATACATATAAACAATCATATTACCAATGACCTATGTTCATTAAAATGAGGCTAACATTTATATATACTCAGAAATATCTTATATTATTATTTTTGCAATTATTCTACATAAATATATTAGCCAAAACGATTATATAAGCTTAAACATGGGGTTTCTTAAAACATTTTGTCCCAAAACCTAGGGTTCTTCGAAACAAATCATAATACCTAGAGTTTTGTGTTATAGGTGCCCAAAAATCTAGGGGTTTCTGAAATTCACTCTAATTTTTAATCTTGTACTAACTTGACCTAACTTGACCAAACTAACTAATGTGTAATATTCATGTTGTATTGTATATACATGATATCCATTAATTATTTTAAAATTCTAAATTTTAGTTTATTCTAAATTGTATTCCTATATAGACACTAAACTCATCTTCTAATATTTCTTATTTATCAATTCTAAAGTCATGCTATTTACAAATTTTATTCCAATATGGACTCTAAACTCTTCTTTCAATATTCCTTATTTTAAAATCTCGAATTTTAGTTATCTCTAAATTGTATTTCTATATAAACTCTAGATTCCTCTTCCAATATTCCTTATTTTTTTAATTTCAAATTTCTCTTGTTTATAAATTGTGTTTTTATTGTATGAACTCTAAACTCATCTTTCCATATTTCTTATTTTTAATCCGAATTTCAGTTATTTCTAAATTGTACTCATATATGGACGTTAGACTATTTTTCTAAAGTCCATATATTTAGAAATTTTCTAAAATATATTTTTCAATTTCAAATTTTAGCTTCTTCTAAGTTGTATTTCTATATTGACTCTAGATTATTTTTCTGATATTTCTTATTTTTAAATTTAGATTTAGTTTTTTTCTAAGTTGTATTTCTATATGGACTCTAAATACTACTTTTAATTTTTTTAATTCTGAATTTCAATTAGATCTAAATTCTATATATATATTTCTATATGGACTCTAAACTTATCTTTCAATATTCCTTATTTTTAATTTCGAATTTCTATTATTTCTAGATTGTATTCATATATGAACTATAGACTGTTTATTTCAATATTCCTTAGTTATTTCTAAGTTCTATTTCTATATGATCTCTAACCTCTTCTTTTAATTTTCTTCTTTTCTATTCCGAATTTTAATTAGCACTAAATTGTATTCCTATTTGGACTCTACTCTCCTCTTCCAATATTCCTTATATCTAATTCCGAATTTAAACTATTTTTAAATTATATTTCTATATGGACTCTACCTTTTCTTTTTCTCTGATTAATATGGGAATTTCTAGGCTGTGAGAGCAAATATGGAGGCTCTTTTTTCTATTACTTTAATAAGTTAATAGATTTCTATATTTACCAACTACTACTACAAGCACACCCCAATCCCCCATTTGTGGTTAGAAAATTCCATACTCCCTCATATATAGATTTGTCTTAAGGGCATGAACAACACGGGCAATATCCCCATTGTCCACTCGAGCAAAAGAGAATGAAGACACCGCATAAACATACTAGTTCACAGCCCACCTATACCTTCCATTGTCTATCTCGTCGCCCACTCTTCCGTATCCTCATCGCCCTTTCGTCTTCACAAGATACACGACCGTCACCACCATATCCTCCAAAATCGTTGCCAACATCCACTACCGCCCCGTCACCAATAGAGCAAGCTGGGCAGGCTGACGATCAAGCTCCCAATGGTACAATTCAAGGCAGGACAGGCTGGCGAGCTCTCACCATCGTAGACCAAGCCAGAGCACGTCAGGCCCGATGAAGACAAGCTCGTCGATGATAGATTCACCTAGTGTCAGTGGCAGGTCTACTCAGGTCACTGCTTGGTAGGCCCTCCTCCACCATCTCTCTTCATCCTGTCTTTCTTTGACCACATGCAGGGCGTGCCAAAGACATGGCTTCTTCATGGTACACATGCCTTTTGCTGGGCATACACGTGTGTCCTTGCAAAGGCACGATTCCAACCGAGCTAGCGGTGAAATTCTGACATGACCTAATAAAGACACTCGCCACATCGTTGCGCTAGGCCAGATGTATAAGATCCCTTCAATGCCATAACTAATGTATAGGACCGTTTATCTATACCTGCTTTAGAACACATAATTTTGCTGGATTTTCATAGGAATTAGCTCAAATTCCGCAAAGTTCTAAGAAATTTCTCAATTACAAATAGGCCTAATTTATGAATAGAGATCACATGTGCCGCAACTTAGTTTGATCATGAAGAGTTTACGAAGTATTTGAATCGTGGCTTATAAGAAAAAAAAAGGAATTTGAATTTCAGAATTAATTTAAGACTTTGTATAGTCCTATTTTTCAGCCAAGGTTTTAAGCCACTAAGGATAGAAATATATAAGTCTTATCTCAAACTTATTTTTGTTTACTTCGGTCGCATTTGTCTTTGGCAGCTGTAAGCCCATACAACGCACAAGATATCATCGACTATATACACTGTTCATTTCAATTTAGTCTTCGCTCATTAATATTGTTTTTGACACTGATATGGTCTTTTAAATGCATCTTCGACCACTAAATATATCTACTACCTCCCTTTTTAAAATGTGACGCCCCATTAACTTTTTTAAGTATATTTGATCATTTTATCTTATTCAAAAAATCTATGCAATTAATTATCATTTATTTTATTGTGACTTGATTTATCACATAATATTCTTTAGGCATGACTTAATTTTTATTTATATTTGTCAAAAGTTCGTTAAAAAGTGAACGATGTCATAACACCGCTATTCACGACTTTGAACGTTTCACAGATCGAGCGCTCTTCAGTGGTATAAATAAGGAGTTGCTCCTAAAATTTAATACGACGCGGGCCTGCATGTACGTACAGCTAGCGCGTCTGTGCGCGCGCTCTAGTGGCCAAGTCGCGTCGAAGCAGGCCAATTGCAGAGGCCACGGGGATGTAGGTGAGTACAGTACGTACAGCTGCAGAACTGTACATGTAGAGCAGTAGAGGAGTGAGTGTTGAAGGCAGAGGCAGGCATGCACACAGAGATCTGTCCAGCTTCCACCGGCAGGAGCAGCAAAAATTTACGAAGTACTATAAAAATGGCAACGAAATATTGCTGCAGTAGAGTGCATGTATGTATGCATGGGTGTAATTAACCAACCAACGTGGCATCTGCCGTTTTTGTTTGTAGGGGACCAATGAACCTTATTCCGCTACTGCTACAACTGGTTAGGCAGAATTACCAAGGACAGCCTTCGTTTTACATCTCTCACCTTCTATGACAGCTTATATGCTCTTGACAAAAATAAATTAAAATAAAGGTATAATTTCACCCTGTTGCCTTGTTTCACCGATGGGTTTCCTCCCCCTTTTTTTTTGACCAAAGTATTATTCGGAGTTACCATGAATTACATAAGGACAAGATTTCTAGTTACCTCACATAAAGTTACATATCTTTAGAATAATGTTATACAGGAGTGGTAACGTACGAGATGGATCATGAATAATTAAGTTACTCCCTCCGTTCCAATAGGGTATATCTAGATTTGTAATCTGGATCTATCCTAAATTACTATATATTGGGACGGAGGGAGTATTATGCAAGAATGTTCCACCCTCACCCCGCTCCCGCTCCTTCCATCCCCTCCTGATTTCTCTCCAGGTCCCAATTTCGCTAGATCTTAAACCTGCTCGAGGCCTACGGTGGTTTCACCCTAGCTCGGTGCAAGGGGAAGGTGGCTGGTGGTTTGCAGTATGTCATTGAGAAGTCGAGGCACAGGAGGTCGGTGGCACTTGTGGCTTATGATGCAGAGCCATTGTGGTGAGATCTGAGGTGTGGGTGGACTCCAGCATGCCATCCGGAGACTACACAATAACATGATCATTGTGGGGGAGAGGCACAAACACCCGACGACCTGTGATACATCATGCACAAAATTTGAGATTTGAGATTTTAGATTTTAAGGGATGTGATGGTATTTTAAGGTTCTTTTCATATACATATCTTAACTGAAATGGATTTGGTGAGTTTCCTATGCATTGCGAGCCACCTGGGCCTCTATAGGGCCAATCGTTTCCCCAATCCTAGTCACAGCAGGACAATCTCTAAGGGCATCTCCAATGTATATAGCAAAACTAGTTCATATAGATAGGACCCACATATATAGACTTTAACTATTGCAACATTCACAATGTATATAGATAGCAAATAATATTAGGAGGAGAGAGGAGGTAGAGACAATAACATATTTTATTCTCTATGGGCAGCCCATATGCTTATGGGTAGCTTTTGTTATTTTCTTGCTATGGACTAGTTCTACAATGTCGTTAGGTGGCAGAATGAAATATTTTTTTGCTTATGGACTACTTTTGTACTACATTGTGGATGCCCTAACCCAGCAAGCAATGCTTAGAGGGAAATGATGCGATTAGATATATATGGGAGCATGGTGAGCGTGGCTATCATAGACTGGTGGCTAGGAGACTTTCTTCCACATTCTTCTGGAAATACTTGGTATCAGGCGTCTGATGCAATAGAAAAAATCGGACACGCAAACTGTTGTGACCTTGGGTCACGAACAAGTTTGGAGGATAAGCGGGAAATGTGTAATTCTCCCACTTATCCTAAGAATGAGCTCAAATACCAATGCACAACACTGTTGGATGATAATATTTTTCTATTCATCTTGTCCTGCTACAGGACTTGATTCAGCTTTATATAGCTTACATCTTACATGAGAGATTACATCCTTACCCTTGCGGGTGATCATGAAATTATTACAATGCCCCTGCTAGACCAACATCTTCGGGGGTATTTTGGGTACACTCACAAGGTCGTTATGGTCTTTTTGGCGGCTAGCTGGCTAGGAGTGGTCCCGGTGGAATATGCTTGTGGAATCTTCTTTTACTCGGGCAATGTCTTTTCCTCGAGTTCATTAGTTAGATTGTCTTTTCCACTTCTGCCATTCCAACACTCTTCTCCGCCTGCTGGCTCTTCGAACCTCATCTGCTATGCCCTTGGGTAACCTGAATGAACTGGGAAATGTTAGTGTTAGTCAGTGCACTCAGCTCTTCACCATATTCACCTGCTCAAAGGGCAACTTCCCACTAACGTAGTATCTCCCAGTCGAGTAGTGTTTTCCTACTCGAGAGGTACTTTCCCACTCGAGAGGTATTTTCCCACTCGAGGGGTACTTTCCCACTCGAGAGGTATTTTCCCACTCGAGGGGTATTTTCCCACTCGAGAGGTACTTTCCCACTCGAGAGGTATTTTCCCACTCGAGGGGTACTTTCCCACTCGAGCGGTACTTTCCCACTTGAGAGGTATTTTCCCACTCGAGGGGTACTTTCCCGATTTGGCATCTAGAACTCGGAAATTCCATCCTCTTAGTGTCTTGACCGAACAAGGAGGATGGTGTTTATCCCCTGCTACAACACAAACTATTACCTCCCTGTCCACTCCACCCATCCACACGTGCTATAATGATCTTCAAAATAATTTTTTCTTCTAAACTACTTATCCAATCTATGATATGATCACACCATTATATTTATTATAATTAAACATTTACAATAAGATATCACATCATTACATTCCGATGAAAAACATATGTTTCAATCCGTTAAATTTTTAATGTTTCAAACACGCTAGTAATATGTTTCAACATATTTTTTTATTATGTTTCAAAAAAATTAAATGTATCAATAATTGAATTGCTTGTTTCACCACGTATAACTCAATGTTTCACCAATGATGAAAAAAGTATGGAACCCTCACACCCTAACACTCTCTCCTGCTATTCTTGGCTTTCTCCCCACACCATGCATGCATGCATGTATTTAATGATCTTAAAAGTATTTTTTTCTTCCAAACTACTTATTCGATGAACGATTTGATCACATCGTTGAATTCTTATAATTAAATCTTTATAACAAGATATCGCATGACTATATTCTGATGAAAGAAAAACATATGTTTCAAACAGTAAAAACTTGATGTTTCATATGCGATAGCAATATATTTCACCATGTGTTCTCACTCTGTTTCACAAAATTTCTATATGTTTCAGATACTGATTTTTTGGTTTCACCGTATATTACTTAATATTGTACCAATGATCAACTGAAACATTTGATCGCCCGATTTTCTTTACATCATCGGATGTTCGATTTGTAGCTCTCTCCTCTTCAGTTCTCTAGAAAGTTATGTACACCGTTGTGCCAACCACACTTTTGTTAGGGGTACATATAGTACGAATAACCAACCACACTTTTATGGCTTTCTATTTGCTGCTAAAGAAAAATTAGGGAACTTCATGAACATATAAAGAGAATTATGGGGGAGCCGGCGGAGGGAAAGCGGAAGACAAAATGGTTAAAAAGAGAACTCAAGAGTGGGTGCCATCATCGACTTGGATTTACTACATTACAATAAAGATGCATTGTAGCAACAGTGGTATGAATATGCTCCAACATTTCACTGCATGGTAGTAACTGTTAGTTCTAGCTACAATGTCTAATTTTAATATGAAGCGAAGTGCGGTGGTGTTTTACTGTAGATATTTACTGGACAATTTGCTCTAATAAGAGTAAGATGGTAGGAAGAGATCGATAGGTAACACACAACACTATACACCTCCTTTACTTTTGACGCATTGGTGTTTGAAAGAGGACCTAGTTATACACTTCCGTTATAACTTTTTTTTTTCATATTTTAGTTGGTTATCATTATTATTTAGTTGGTTATCATTATTATTTTAGTCTTTTTCTTCATTATTTAGATTATGGGACCTGTCTCCTTTATATGTGTACACCATAATTTATTAATTGTGTAACTAAGGACCGAGGCTGAAGATGTACAATTTTACACCATTTTTCCGTTAGGACTTGTGGGTTGGTCCGAGCAGCGCACCAGCCGTGTAACAGGCTCCCGGCCGTATGGTGGAGCAAGTAAAACCAGAGCAGACATAGCGAGAGAAAAGGGGGATTTCTCACATGCCTGGACCTATATATTTCTCTCACGTTGCTTTCATGAGCAGCCGCGTGTTCGAGGATTCCACCCGTACGTCCGCCTCCGAGTTGGACGTGTATGTATATCTGCCATGTGAAATTTCGTTCCGCGTCCGGCCATGCTCCGTATCAGTTTGGCAGGAAATTGACAAGAGTATTAACGATCTCTAATCTCATAGTACACGTACAGTATCTACTGTAACTTGGATCTGGGTAGTATATACTTTAAGTATATTTCGAATGGGCCTACGTGTCACGGCGTGGCCGGCCGGACGTCGCCTGTGCTTATTATGCTCGTGATATTAGTAAGGCCATTCACATCCACAGTGAACACACATGTTATCTAGTTGGTCTCAGGCTTCCACGTCAAAGATTCCCCACCACGTCTTATCTGTCCGCTACCAACTGAAGAACACGGAGCTAAATAAAGCCCCGCCCGCGTTCCTTGTCAATGTGTCAGAGCTTTGCGTGTTGCTGTTGCAGTCGAGGCTTTGCGTGTGCCAGGTGAGGAGAAGGGAGGAAAGGAAGATGGCGACGGTTGAGTTGCTGCTGCCGAGACACCGTCTTTGGGCTGCCGCCGCCACCGAAATGCTACCTCCGCTCGAGACCAGAGTCGGTGGATCTGGCAAGCTCGATGGCACCATCATTCGGTAGAGGAGCTTCATTCGTGCCGCCGGGGTCAATCCGCCACTGACGAGCTCGATGCGCCGCCGTGACCTCGATTCGATGGGGCCGAGGTCGACCGGAGCTGGCGAGCTCAATCCACGTTGCTGAGGTCGATTGGAGCCATCTCCCTCGATCCGTGTAGCCGAGATGTCATTTCACCGCCAGGAGGTCAACAGCCGTAGGAGGGGAGGGGGATGGGAGGGGCTGGGGGAGGTGAGGATTTCGCCGGATTCGTCGGGTCGCCACCAGATCCCCTGAGCTCGCCGGCCGTGAGGGAGCCGAGCAGAGGAGGAGGGCGTCGTGGAACAGCCAGATCCATTCGGCGCCGGACCACGCTGCCCCGAGCTCGTTGCCGGAGAGGACAGGGGAGTGGAGACTGGAGAGGCGAGGAAGACGAGACCGTCAATCTGCTGCCGAGCCGTCTCAATCGCCACCTCGCCTCTCCTCTCCCCGGTGAGCTCCGACCGACGACGGGGAGCCACTTGAACAGTAGGGTGCACCGCCTCGGGTGGCCAGTGGAGGAGAAGATAAGGGGGCGGCGCTGCATGAGGAGAGGAGAGGGAGAAGCCAAGAGATAAGGGAGGGAGGAGGGGATTTTTATATACAAAACTTTGGACCTCTAAACAAATTAAAAATAATATGAGAGCTGAAATAAAAAGTGTCAGGGGCTGAAATATAAAATTAAAGCCACTTCTAGAGCCACTTGCATTGTGAAGAATTCAGATTTTGAGCCCCTAGCCCTAGCTTACGTGGCACTCCGAGGCTCCTCACGTGGACAGGATGCACTGTGAATACTGTAATGATCAATCGACTCTCTTGGGAGAATGCCCCGGATCGGTCAACTGATCCATCGGGCTACTGATCAGTACTAGTGTACTAGTGCTCTCTTTTTTACTTCAACAATACATACATATAGCAATCTTTAAAATATTTTTTCTCATAAACTACTTATCCGATCTACGATCCGATTACACCATTATATTTGTTATAATTAAATCTTTATAACAAGATATCACATGATTATATTATAACGAAAGAAAAATATATCAAGATATCACATGATTATATTATAACAAAAGAAAAATATATGTTTCAATCCATTATCACTCTTTGTTTCATACGTAATAGTGATATGTTTCAATATATGTCTTCAGTATGTTTCACAAAATTTCGAAAACTAACTGCCACTACTCTCTCACCTCTCTCTCTACCTCATTCATTCATGCATGCATGCATGAATTTTAGCGAGCTTCAAAATATTTTTTTTTCCTAAACTAATTATCCAATCTACGATCCGATAACACCATTGTATTCATTGTAATTAAATTTTTACAGCAAGATATCGCATGATTATATTATGATGAAAGAAAAAAATATATTTCATACGTGATAGTGATATGTTTCAATATGTGTCTTCAGTGTGTTTCACAAAATTACCAAAACTGACTGCCACTCTTCTCTCTCCTCACTCTCCACCTCATCCATGCATGCATGCATTTTAGCAAGCTTCAAAATGATTTTTCTCTTAAACTAATTATCAAATCTATGATCCGATCACATCGTTATATTCGTTGTAATTAAATCTTTACAATAAGATATCGCATGATTATATTTGGATAAAAGAAAAACATATGTTTCAATCCATTAACATTAATTGTTTCATATGTGATAACGATATATTTCAGCGTGTATTTTCACCATATTTCATGAAATTTTTAAATGTTCCAGTTGCTAGTTTTTATTTCAGCATGTATAAGTTGATGTTTGACTTGTTGGTCATCTGAAATATTTGACCAACCAATTTTTTTAAAAACTATCGGGCGTCCGATGGAAAATAACTCCGCTCTCTTGACAAGGAATTTTCACGCACACGTACGCAGTACACACATGTGGTTGCCAATCCGACGGCCAGATCGATCGAGCTACAAGACGATACATGTGTGGACAAAACGTCTCATCAGAAGATGCCATGCATGGTAGATCACACACATCTAATTGCAGTTGCTGAGAGACATGATTTGTGTGTGCATATTTTCATCGCCATTCAATCCAATAGGACATCCTCCTCCTGCATGCCGCTGCATATGCATGATGCTTCACATAAATCCTAGTATATATAGAACAATCCTGATCCCGTCAACTAACATTGGCTACTCTCTGTCCAAATCTGAACGGCCACGCGTACGATATTAATACTGTTTAACCTTTCGATCGTTATGCACTGTGACTACATGATCATGGAGGCAATGCATGACGCATAGTCGAGTGAGAACGTGCAGTGTCGTAGCCGAGTGCAACATTCTGCCAGAGGCAAGCAAATTAAGCCGGCAGATACAATAAAGGATACGGCGAACGTTTGGTACGGCGGCGGTGGCTGCTGCAGGTTCCTGATCTCTTCTCTCCCATGCACGATAGAATCACCTTAATTAACTTCGTGTCACAGACCTCTGCATGTATAAGTACTCCGTGAAACATGGGATGGCGACTGTGGCACGCATACCTTGGCCGCCTACCACATTTAGGGCAGAACTAATTGCGAACAGTGTCTAATGTCCCTCTCCAACACAAAGGTGGGTTAATACCACTGTTTCTGTTTGTCTCCACATCAGAAGCAGCTACAGGATTCTGCTTGTTAACTTTTGACCGTAGATAGCTTCCTCCGTTCTTTTTGACTTGACACTACAGGTTATTCCTATAAAAACTTTGACAACTCATCTTTCAATAAAAAAATATAAATACTAAAAAGAGGTTGTATTATCAAAGTACTTTACATTCATCAAAACATAATTATACTATTTCCATTCATCAAAACATTAATTGAGTTTTAGTTGTCAAAGATAAAATCACACTAATTAATCAACAGTGTCCAGTAAAAGGACACAGGGGAGTATTTAACTAGGCAAAGGTAATCATCTGTTTTTTCCTATTTGACCAAACTAATACATTGAAGGGATTCCAGTCTACTGTTTGTAAAAATTAATTTTTGCAGACGAACAATTAAGAGCACCACCTGCAAAAAATAATGGTCATATTAAAATATTATGTGAAGTCCCTCCTCTCGGCCACGTAAGTCCCTTACTCCTGTCCTCTTGTCTCCCCATCCCTACACCTCATCTGCTGCCTAACTCCTCTCCTGCCTCCTACTCTTCATCTAGGCTGCCGGCGCGTCATCGAGCGCCTGCACCCTCCATCCCTACCGTAGTCCAAGCGCCAGCGAGCTCGTCGAGAGAGGCAATGGCGGCGATGCATAGAGGTGACAGATCCGACAACGGCGTGCCTGGAAGATGCGGATTCAGTAGCAGTAGTGCATGGAGGTGGCAGTGACCGTAACCGGTGGAGATGAGTCGCGTAGTGGCGGATCCTGCGGGGATGACTCGTGTGGTGGTAGATTCAATGGTGGCTAGTTTCTAAGGTTAGAGTTACCACCAGTAATGACAGGTCAGATTCGCTGTTGTAATGTGGTTCTCGTGTAAAGATCTTTTTACTTCTCTCATCATTAACTCTTTTACCACATCGGATTTTTATTTATGTAACAGTGTATTTAATGCTATAGACACTAGATGATATAGAGAGTTAAGGATGGCTTAAAAGTAATTCAAGGTCCAAGTCAGAACACTATAGTCAACTCTCTTTGTTCTATAACACGCTTCATGTTCTTTATTTGGTTTGAAGAGGTCAAACTTTATATATTCCGACCAACGATCAATCTTCAACCAGCATAGAAATTGTCAGTATATCTCATTTTAAGTGTGCTTCCAGCAATTAAATGTTAGTGTCATAAAAATCAACGAAGGCAGTACGTAGCCAGCTTGTATCAACGGTAAGAGCAAAATCTCTACCTACAACCAAAAAATGAAGAACTATATATATATATATACAAACATGGCTGTGAGTGAACAGGATCAATACGTGGCCATGAAGATGATGACAGGAATTAATGCTAACTGTGACATTTTTTTTTTCTTTTATGAAGGAACGCTAAAAGCTTTGCCATGGTTTGCGAGTTGTGACTCTGAATGTGGTTCCATTGTCAGTGTGAAGTCTCTTTGTTTGGAATTAATGAGACGTGATGGACGAGAGTCGAGGAGGACGGCACTAATTCATCACAATAGCAGTTACAAAAATGGCATCGAATATATAGAAAAGATAATCCTACGACAATTCAGCACTTAAACCATTTGCATGACTGAATTTGTCAAAGAAGAAATAAAAATAGCTTTTCATGCACGCGTAGACAATTTTTATGTTTATATTGGACTACAAAATGAGATTCACTGATTCACAACACGAAAACATCGCCTTAATTTAGATAAAATCTATTGTAATTAAGGGCAAACAGACCAGACTCTATAGTCAACTAAGTTACTATCGTCTAAATATGCAGCATGTTTAAAACTGAAAACGACCGTAAGTAAATACTCATCAAGGCCTTTGAAAGTTAGAGCCTCGCTCCGACGCTTTCTACTGCTAGTAAAAAATAATCTGAACCGTTGATCTCATTTGATCGAAAGGTTTAGATTGGTTTCTACTACCACCCTAGTTAGCGGTAATAGAAATGTGAAAGAGTATTATTGTCCTAAAAAATATAATTGTTATTTAGCAGTGACTAAACTTTTTTTCCTTCTTTTTTAACTTTTGGATGTCAACACAATGGATAACCACATATCGATCTAGCTGAAAAAACATAAATGACAAAGTTACTCGTAATCATACTGGTAGTATAATACTACAAGTAGAGAGTATCAGAGTATCGCTCTTTTAAGTTAACACTAACTCAACGAGAAAAATCAATCCCCTAATATATGACTGGCATGATGTCCTTATCCACTTTTATTCATGCTTTGTCTACTCATCCAGGGTGTCTCTAAAAATCCAGAGGCATTCAACCACCTACTTATAAAGTAGGGTCTAACTAGTAGAAGAAAAAATTTGTTGTACCAGTTTAGTTTTTCTTACTAAGTGAAAAAAAATGAAATTCTTATTATTTGGAATACACGTTCACATCATCATTCACACGTACGGTTTTTGAGATAGTTATAATGTGTTGAACTATTCCATGATACCGGTAAAACCTAGACACCATCAAAGATTTGCACCGGTACATCACCTTGCATCCAGAACCCACACCCTCCTCTACCTTGGGTCACCTCTGTCACTCCTCTTTACTTGCCTGGTGTAACCATTTAAGCTTTGCGCGCCTCGTTCATTGTGTTATAAATGTTAGCAAAAATTTTGGAAGAATAAGTACTTACCTTTCCGATCTTGCTAGCGCGCCATTGATGAACCTTGATGCATGCGAAATGAAGACACATGAACACAGAACGAGATTTTACCAAAGCCTACGTCTCGGAACTATGATTATATACTCACTCCGGTTCTCTATTAATTGACGTAAGAGGTTAATAACTTTTGATTGAAAAAAAATTGACGTTTAGCTTGAAGGCTAATAGTTATTGGTTGAGGATGTCCCCAAATGTATTTAATATGGTACAACTGAGAATATGAGTTCAAATTAATTACTTATTGATATTTGCAATGCTATTCAAAACGTCAGTTAAAATATAACTGGAGAGAGTATATATGGTCACTACTCTACAAACGACATAGAGTCCGTGGCCACTATCACCGATCATCTCTTTGCGTGCTTGTACAACATTGTAATCATCATAGTTACTACTTTATTAATTATATTGTGGTTCCCTTTACATTTAAAGTGACTCTTCCATTCAAATCTATTCTGATATATGGTAAATTGCAACCTATACTAAAACTAGTATATTTAACACTTATTCTCATATATAGCCCCCATCCACATTCTTGAACCCTAATCTTTTTTTAAAACTTTGATGTAACTTTTTCCAATCTCGTTATCTTCTACTAATTTGTAGTAACATGTTCGCTTGTTTCCTAAAACAAAGTGAATGTTTTTTTAAGATAGAGAGTGTTTGTTTACTGCATGCGTGTATGTCAATGCATACTCATTCACTCCGCCTATCCAATTATATTTAAGGTTGGTGTAATGATGTTTTTTTGCATGAACTGTGACATGTGTCCACCGAACCCTGCTGACTGCATGCCCTGATCATGTTCATGTACTGGCGTAATATGTTCCTGCTGCTGTCGAGTGTGTACCATGCATGGCGACTGCAAGGCATGTGGCAAGGATTAAATCGATCGATCTGTGTGGACTGTATCAACTTCAAAGGTGAATAGTGCATTTGTGTGTAAAAAGCTAGCTTAATATATTGCAGCTACTACAAGCATATCCACCTGCCTTTGACTCATTTAATTAATTTGCTGCTTCTGCTGCTGCTTCAAATATGAACTTCAGACTTTGAAATTTGAATGTTCCAAAACCTACAAAACCAGCCTCCTCAATTAGAAAAACAACAACAGAAAAAGGTAGAGAGAAACAGGCGAGTTAGCTAGCTGCCTTTGAGGGGAGCAGGTTGGAACATGGAGAGAAAGCCCTTGTTAAGGGGAGCAAATTAGCTTTTGGTTTTCAAAAAGCTAAACTTTGACTCCGGCATACAAGTTGACAGCAGCTAGCCTACATATATCTCACCGATTTTACGACATGTCACTCATCGTGTTTCAAGCGTGCAAGCATCGTCAATTCCTCACGTTTGCGTACGTTGTACTACTGGATGACTTAGCTTTTGCTCCCCAAGCATTCTCTCCCTGCATGTGGTACCCACTCTTGATTCCGTGAAATTAAGCAAATTAATTAGGAGCCTCAACAGCAGCTTTCACAGATAGATATATAGTCTTACTTCCATTTTCTCGGCGGACAACGTACTCCATAAGAAGTTCTTTCGCCGGACATAATGTATGGCCAATTTGACTAACTTGGTTATAGAAAACATGCCCAAATTAGCTAGTTTGTCGACTTATCTTGCTTGCTTGTGCGCTCGAGTAGGATGGTGATCTGACAGGACAGTTAAGTTGGATCGAGCTGCAATAATTAGGCCGAGATGTTGAGATATCATTAGGATTTATTTGGTACTACATATTAGCTGAGAGCAACAGTTGAACCGATCAATGTGTGTTGAGCGTGAAGACTTCGAGTACTTAATTAATTTTTTCCCTTAAAAGTATTCGTAGGATATTCTAGAAACATTAACAAACTAAGATACAAATCACAAAGGGTCAATAGTTTAATTAATATATTTTCCAAAATTAATAAATTGCGCAATGAATATGGGTTTTGCTTAGTCAGTTTGTTCCTTTAAAAGGATACGTGACCAAGGTTTAGTTAACTTTTATTGTAGTACATTTACGATGGTCTTTACTAAGTAGTAGTATTCTACTATTGAATACTTAGAAGTGAGTTTTAATCATTGATTTATAAGTTCTACTGTCAGTATGTTCTACTGTTAGTGGTTAAAATGGTAGTTATAATCCATTGGATTACGAAAGACAAATGGTATAGATTGATTCTACTATCAATCGGGACCTTTGTAAAACATTTTTTTTAGTTTCGACCTGCAAGCTTAATTGACAAGGGTTTTAACCTCTCCATGGGAAGTTGTCAACATTGAAGAAAAGATTAAGAATACTTTATCTTTCCGCGTGATCTAAACCAGATCTATCGATCAGCAGGGTCTAGGTGGCCAACTAAATAGGACCCCCTAATTTTTTGAGACTCCACCTTATAATTAAATAAGCATTAGCATTAGCTTAATTAGAGATAAAAGCTCAAATTAAACCCATAAAGCATAATGCTTACGATGCAACTATTCGTTTCGATCTGGTAAAGACGCCGTCGCCGCATCATACTCGATCGCTTGCATAAACACGTACAAATTAACGAAGTGGCGTTCTACGCCTTGGCTTCACCTCCAACCGTCCAACACCTTGTCTTCGTCGTTGTCTCGTCTCGCCTGTCATACCCTGAACCCATCGAGACGTCGACCGTTAACATCATGCGCCGCACTGAGCCATTGAGCGCCAGTGAGACAGTGTACCCATTAGTGAAGTAGTGAATAACAGTGCAGAAGCATTGGCAAGCAGAACTACAGAAGTAAGAACGAACACAACGATTCAGTGAAGTACACTTCCACTCTAGTCTAATATTTTATTTTCATTTATCCCTAAGCTTATCCTAGATATCATGATTTTTTAAAATTTTGAATCACTGGTGATTTAGCTTATTTAGCTTATAAATTATAAATATGTTACAATCCTCGAGTCTCATAATATCTTCTAGAAATAAAAAGTATAATTTGATTATTTTTTTCAATTTTAAGCCATATTCGTTTCATCAACTTCAAACTTCAACTTCATTCTTTTTCATTAGCACATTTTTCAAACTATTAAATTGTGTGTGCGTTTTTTAAAAAACAATTATATAGAAATTGTTTAAAAAATCAAATAGATTCATTTTTCAAGTTTGTAATACTTAATTAATCATGTGCTAATGAGCTTTCTTATACATAGGGAATGAACTTAGAACCTCATTTTATATTTTGCACAGGGCCTCAAATTCATAGAGACAGGCCTAATCTAAACAATACCCACTTGACATTTAAAAATGGTGACATATGTTATATAATACACTCTCATAAGTTCTTTAGTGCAATATTATACTAATATAGGAGTAAATTATAGGGAACAGATTCGTAGCAAGTTAACAAGAATCATTTGGCAGATGTAATCCTATATCTAGACAGATAAATAAATTATTTTGCCTAGATTCCAACAGACATCTCATGGGAGTTTCTTAATTAATTAATTATACTCTTTAAATCAACAGAAACACCACTAGTTATTCATATTGCGTACCCCTGTTCATAAACTGAAGTTGACGATGTGTAATTAATTGCCTTTTGTTTCTAGCTATCTGTCTTTGATTAGGCATCGGGTGATCATATTGGCTAATCTAGCAGTACTAATATAATTAGTATTGTTCTTGGTACACTAAGGCTCCCTTTGAAAAATAGGATAGATAGGAAAAACATATGAACATAAAAAACATAGGAATTGGAGTAATATGTTTTTCCAATCCTGAAATGGAAACAGGAAGAAAAGGTTCACAAGAGATCTAACCTCTTGCTTATTTTCCTATGGAATTGACCATAGGAATGCAATCCTATGGAAATTTTATTCCTATCCTCTTCCTATGAATCAATGGGCTGTATAGAAAAAAAATCCTTAGGAAAATGAATCCTCCAAAATTCCTTTGCTAAGAGTGATTTTACGTTGTTTTCGAGGTATCGGGAAGCACCATTAGCTTCTTTTAGCGTAAAGTTTGGTACCTTTTACTTTCTCTAAGTCAAGTTTATTTGATGTTGGGAGAATCCTGTTTAGTTATGTCAGTGCCAATCCTTTTACTAGAGGGAGAAGTACTTTTGGTAATGGGAGTACCAAATTTTTATTATAGAAAATGTGGTAATACTTCTTGGTACATTTTGAATCAAAGGAAAAGTTCTCATAGTACTAAAAAGGTATTGGGATGTATCTCAAATATTATCCAAGGGCAGGAAAAAAAGGTCTTCTACTACTGATGATTATATTCCAACACCATTTTTTCACTTCTTTTGAAAGAATTAGCTATACTAATAATCTATAGAAGACTATCCAATTTTTTCAAAGAAAAAAAATGATCGATTGGTGAAGACGTGAAGTATGCGGCAATGAATTGTGGGGGTTCATGCATGAATGTCCAAAGTCATTGGCTACACCGTTTATTTGGCAGATGCACAATCTTCTTATAATCTACAAAATGGTGAGTTCTGTAATCTTCTATATATCAGCATGTACTCAATTCCCCTATCACATTTTTTAGATTAAGTATATAACCAACTACCCTGCAACTAACTCTACAGAGAATTTTATGACGCAGACGCTAGTCCACATATTATTTTAAGTCCTGCTGTTCGAGAATGATCATGCATATACTACTCTAACATATCCATCCTTCTCTTCATCGAAGATTTTTTTTCGTACAATTAATTATTATGGGGGCAAAGCATGGACGATATAGCTCCATCAGTTGTAGCCAATATTAGTGTAAGTTCAGATAGATGTTATCGTGACCTCAAGTCACGGATAAGTTCGGAGATAAATGGGAAAGTACGATTTCCCCACATATTTTGAGGATGAGCTCGAATACGAAATGCACAGTGCTAGCAAGTGGTATTTTTCTATGTCCTCTTTCGCTACAGGACATTGACCGACTTATATAACCTATAACCGTACATGTGAGATTACAACTTTACCCTTGCGGGTCCTTTGTGGGTTTACTATAATGCCCTTGCTAGGTTGGCAACCCTAGGAGTATTTCAGTACATCTTAGGGATCTTTTAAGTATTTTAGCGCTAGCTGGTAAAAGTGACTGAGAGTGGTCTCCATGGAATCTTCCTTGCTCAAGTGATGTTTTCCTTCGAGCTCCTTGGTCAAATGGCTTTTCCATTCTATGGGCTCGAATACTCTTTTCCACTTGCTGACCCTTAGGCTTTACCTGCCACAAGTAAAAATCCATCCCAGCAGTATTAGCTTAGTTTACTCGAACATTACTTTTCTCCTCTGATAGTGTTTTCCCACTCGGGTAGTGTTTTCCTACTCGGGTAGTGTTTTCCTACTTAGAACACTTAGTGTTCTCAAGATCTCCTTTCCTTCGGTGTTTTGACTGGATAAGGAGGATGACGTTTACCTCCTGCTACAACAAATGTACTTAATTACTTCATGCTTTTCCACGCACATATCAATAATAGTCATGTTCTCTTAATACTTAGACAAAAAAAATGCCACAGCGGCCAACATTAATTGGTGGATGGATGAGGCAGTATTATATATCAGATTATTGGTTTATTATCGACATCTTGAGAATAATAGTTTGTAACAGGGAGCATAATGAAAAAAAATCTAATCAATCTTTTAGCTAGAAACATTATCCACAATCTGTCTTAAGTTATCCAGGTACGTAAAGTTAGAAAAGGTACATGAGGGGGAAGAAAAAGAAAAGAGAGAGAACAGAAAAGTTAAGAAGAAGCGCAACATAAAGTATATAGTATAACTGTATCAACTAACGAAGCACAATTACAAATAAAAAGTACTAATCAACAAAGATGCCTTCTTAATACTTTATGCACTCCCTAATCATCAGTTAATGATGCATCACATCATTTGGCAATTAATTAAACATGATGAAGAATCTTCTGAATTAGTCAATCTGAAAATAATTAATGATTATATATCGATAATATAGGAGGCGTGCTATATACATATACACACATGCATATATCAAACAGAAAGAGTATGCTCCAATTCTTTCGTGTCAGCAAGGTGCAGCTAGCAAGCTTAGGTGGCTAAGCCAATTAATACCTTAAGGTAGCGGCCGGCTTGCGTTATTTTTACGGATCAGATTTTGTTTCTTCTGGCAGGGCGTCACTATTTTTCTGCCTCCCATTCTTACTTAATATACCCATCTTCTTCTTCTTCTTCTTTTTACTTGTGCTATTTAATAACATAATTCAGATACTTTGAGGTAGTGATGCGCCACCTACTTAGTAAGGGCTTGTTTAGTTGCCAAAAAATTTTGGCCAAAAATTTTTGGTAACTTTTACAACACTAATTAGAAGTATTAAATATAAACTAATTATAAAACTAATTATACGGATGGACAGAAAATCGCGAGGCGTATCTATTAAGTCTAATTAATCCATCATTAGAGATTGTTTACTGTAGCACAACATTATCTAATTATAGTCCAATTAGGCTTAAAAGATTCATCTCGCAATTTCACCCGGGGTTATGGAATGGGTTTTATCAGTTCTCCATATTTAGTACTTCTAATTAGTGTTAAACGTTCGAAGTTACTGTAGCAGCCAAAAATTTTTGGGAACTAAACATAGCCTAAGTTGTAAGGCCGGCTAGCTAACTCTCCAATCTTGTGCACATATAAGTGACGGAGCCAGACATTATGAAAGACTAATATTAAGATGTGACTCGATTAATAGGGTATTTATTTTCTACAAAATTTACATGGTGAATTAACAAAATTCAACATGGTTTATATATATAGGGTTCAAGTCCTAGCTACTCTAGATCTGACTCCACCCATGCGCGCGCGCGTGCACACACATATGTATATATAGAGGACATCATGGAGCACTAAACAAATTTAATATATATATATATATATATATATATATTATATATATATATATATATAGAAAAACTATTCTATACCCCTCTTCCAAGGGCCAAACCCACCTCCCCTCCCTTCTAAGGGCTTAAAACCCACCTCCCACCTCAGTCAAAGCACCCCCACGTCGGTCAAAGCCCGGTCAAACTGCCTACCAACTCCCCCCACCACCCACCTCTTCTCAGCTCTCGTCTTGCGAGAATGGTGTAGTAACGCGACAGCCATCGTGCAGTAACGCTATATCTTACGTGCAGTAACAACATTCAAATTTAGTTGAAATATAACCATGACGGATCTACTTTTGATAAGCACTTTTTTCTAACAACATGGTGCAAACGGTTTAAAAAAATCATACATCATGTGAGAGATATTGTTGTTCGAAGCTTGGGTTTTTTTTATCTTGACTCTCTACAAGTAGTAATACTACAGTATTAGTTACTACTATCTATTGTACGTTTTACTACAATCCCATCACGATGTTACTGTAGGTGTGCAGTAAAGACCATAAGTTTTGTAGTAACAATGCGTCTTACTGCAATTCTTGAATAGTGTTACTGCATAAACATGTGGTAATGTATACCTGCCATCTAGCAACAATTCCACTTTGTGCGGTAACAATTATATTTAGCATGTGAGACTTTTAACCTATATTTTTTTTGATTCCTAGTTTACTGCAATCTCACCACAATGTTACTGCTAAAGGTGCAGTAACGCTCTATATGTTCTACAGTAAAAAAATGTTTTACTGCAATTCTTGGATAGTGTTACTGCATAAACATGCGGTAATGTGTAACTGTCAGGTGGTAACGTGTATCTATCGTGCAGTAACACTTTTACTTTCGTCAAACATTTTTTTTAGGAATATTATGGTGCAAACGGCTTAGAAAACAAGATAGGATTTGAGAGATATTGCTCTCTAAAGATTAAGATTTAAAGGTTTTAGATCTACACAAACAGTAATACTGTTGTTACTGTTACACGTTCTCTGTTACTGTAATTTTCATCATGACGTTACTGCCGGAAGTGCAGTAATAGACTATAAGTTTTGCAGTAACGTACCATGTTACTGCACTTCTTCAATAACGTTACTACCGAATCATAGTAACAAAATATGATTACTCATAATTGATTTGTTCTCAGAAAATTTCAAGAGATATACAAAGCAAACAGACAATGATATCTAATCACATTGTGTTATATGGTGAATTGGTTAGGAGAGCTTTCCATGAACCATGAGATCATGTGTTCAAATCTTGAATTCACCAAATTATTTTTAATTTTTCTAGAAAGAGAAGAAAAAAGATTTATTCCTGGGAGAGGGAGAAAGGAGAGAGAGAAAAAAAGCGAAAAAAGGAAGTCGGAAGGAAAAGGGAGAGGGGATGGAGGAGGAAGTGGGGAAGGGGTATAGAATAGTTATACTATAGGGGGTGTAGAATAACCAGAAAGTTATTGTACAAAAGTTTTTACCTCGAGAATTGATTAACAAACTGTCACATATTTCTTAAAAATATACGAATTTTCTCGCATGGGTGGGAGAGTTCGATTCGATCAGAGCAAGCATTGGATTGGATATTAATCCAATGGAAAAGATGCACTGGTAAGCTTAATTAGAGGATAAAATCCCCCTTCTTAAGCAATCAATTTGGAATTTTGCAACAACAAAAACTTAGTACTAACGCAACATTAAGTCCCACGACTATCAATTCATTATTAGTGTTAATTAATTTCATATAAGCTGATATCTATTTATATTGTAAAGAGAGGACTAAAATGAGCAACCATATTCCATCCCCTCTAATTAATTTGTTGATCATGACAAGTCTAAGCTATATCTTTATCGATATATTGTCATAAAAAAATACAATATTGGACATAGAAATGGAAGCAATCAAGGTATATCGAATACAATTTTACGCTTAGTCTAACTTAATATTGAATCAGTAACAATTTTTGGGTGGTTGAATTAAGCCGAAGATGACTGATTTATGACTTTAGTTCAACTGCTGTGGGTGATCATGCACATATGTGCAATCTCCTCTCCTGTTATGTACTCTCTTTTTTTTCAAACTATCCTGTCCCCAGAGAAATAGACAAGTACATATGCATGTTTTGTTTGTGCAGATACTAATATTTTTATAATCCTTCCCCCTAATCATTTTAAAATTAAACCCAGCAATTATTTATGCCCTCAGCCACCCAGGACAACCACCCATGTTGCCCTCCCTCCCCCCATACATACATACACCTCACTCACTCAACCCCCTCCCTCTAAGACAGCCTCAAAAAAATCTCAAGCATATACCACTTGACACTTGAGAGAGAGAAGAAGAGAGCCATCTCAGACTCCCAGAGGAGAGATAGAGAGAGAGAGAGGGACTGGGAGAAATAAATAAAAGAGGACAATAACAAGCAAGAGGTGTGTGTGAGAGAGAGAGAGAGAAAGACAAGTGAAGTCTAAAGAGGAGAGGAGAGAAGGGAGGAGAAGTGGTCACAGACAGAAGAGAAGATCAAAAGAGATCGGGAGATGCAGCACAAGGTTGGAGGCCAAGAGCAGCAGGAGCAGAGCCAAGAAAGCAACAGCAACCGCTTCCACTACTCCTCCCCCTGAGCTGAAATCTCTCTCCTCCGCCCACTTCCTCCCTTATCTGCTCCATCTGATTCGCCGCCAAGCTCCAGTTCCAGCTCATCAGAGCAGGAGGAGGCCGGGGGCGGCGGCGCGACCGGCCATGGAGGAAACCCTCAAGTCGCTGTCCATGGACTACCTCAACCTGCTCATCAACGGTCAGGCCTTCAGCGACGTCACGTTCAGCGTGGAGGGCCGCCTCGTGCACGCCCACCGCTGCATCCTCGCCGCGCGCAGCCTCTTCTTCCGAAAGTTCTTCTGCGGCGCCGCCGCCGACCAGGCCGCCGCGCCGGGCGCGCTCCTCCTGGATCACCTCAGCCCGCGCTCCCCTTCGGCCGCCTCGGCCTCCTCCCCGCGCGGCGCCGGAGGCTCCGCCGCCGCCGCCGCCGCGGCGACGCCTGGCGCCGTGATACCGGTCAGCTCGGTCAGCTACGAGGTGTTCCTGCTGCTCCTGCAGTTCCTGTACAGCGGCCAGGTGTCGCTGGTGCCGCAGAAAGGTGAGCCACGGCCGGGCTGCGGCGAGCGTGGCTGCTGGCACACCCACTGCGCCGCCGCCGTCGACCTCGCGCTCGACACCCTCGCAGCCGCGCGCTCCTTCGGCGTCGAGGAGCTCGCCCTCCTCACCCAGGTAATTTAATCACCCACTCCCAATTCCTGTAATTCTTGCCTCCTCCATTCCAATTGCTTCTTCTTCTTCCCTTCCTTTCAGCCGTTCTTGAAAAAGAGGAAAAAAACAGAAAACGAAAAGAAAATCCAGAGCTTTAATTTTTTCTCCTGCGGATTGTGGGGATCAAGATGGGTGTTGGGGTTGGTTATTTTGGGATTGGCGAGCATTCTGCAGCATTGATTTGATCTCTGTACCCTTCCATATCTCCACCCTTTTTAAATGAAACGAACTAGTAGTGGAGTGGTGGTGATTAGGAGGACGAGATCGAAGAAGCTGCTGCAGTGACGGCAGCTACTGCTCGTCATCGTCTCGTCGCCGCCGCCGCCGTCGTCGTCGTCGTCTGCTCTGCCGCCTTCGCGCGCGTGCGTGTGCGCGCGCGCTTTCTTTCTCCATCTCTCTAGCTTTTCTTTGTCCATCCATCTTTCTTTCCATCTTTCTCTGTCCGTCGTCCGTCCATTCACCCATCCATCCATCCATCCGTCCGTCCGTCCATCCGTCTGCCTAATTTGCTTCCACCCTTTCAAACTCCGTCCCCAACATGGTTCGTGCTACGATGCGATCTCATCATCATTCATTCACATCTCCATCGCTAGCTAGGGTTCGCTCGTTCTCCTTACAAGGAGATTTCTCTTTCTTTCTTTTTTTTCCACCTCCTTTTTGTCACTGTTCGTGCACACTGGCCGTCTTCTTCTTCCTCCTCCAGCTTGTACAAAAGCAGCAGCAGCGGCGGCAGAAGAAGAAGCAGCCTAGTTGACCAGTTGTTGTAATATCGCCGCTCGCTACTGTGGCAGCACAGCTCAGCTTTCCGCGCGGCAATGCAAGTGCAGGTGCAATTAGGAATTCCTGGATGATTAAAGACGCTTTTTTTGGCGGTAATTTGCGATTTCGGGCTAGGGTTTCTTTACAACTTTTTTTTTTGCTCTCCCTTTAATCCTTGCCCCAATCAGCGCCATGATGCTCCCCCATACTGTTGCACCCTTCTGTTCCCCTCCTTATATTTTATGCACAGGGCCAATCCACTACGGCATCGGCATGCACAATCTTTCTTTCTTTCTTTCTCCTCTTCCTTTATATTCTCCCCACCTCCGGCCGCTGTCCATGCTCGCGAGCTTTTGTGAGCAGTGAATTAAAGCGATGTAAAAATTTTGTACATGTATGTGTTTGTGCAGAAGCAGCTGGCTGGCATGGTGGAGAAGGCGTCCATCGAGGACGTGATGAAGGTGCTCATGGCGTCTAGGAAGCAGGACCTGCACCAGCTGTGGACGACGTGCTCTCACCTCGTCGCCAAGTCGGGGCTCCCGCCGGAGGTGCTCGCCAAGCACCTCCCCATCGACGTCGTCGCCAAGATCGACGAGCTCCGCCTCAAGTCCATGTCGCGCCGCTCGCCGTTCCTCTCGCACCACCACCCGCACCACCCTGCGGGCATTGAGACGTCGGCGGCCGAGCTGGACGACCATCACAAGATCCGCCGCATGCGGCGCGCGCTGGACTCCTCCGACGTGGAGCTCGTCAAGCTAATGGTGATGGGCGAGGGGCTCAACCTCGACGAGGCCCTCGCGCTGCACTACGCCGTGGAGAACTGCAGCCGGGAGGTGGTCAAGGCGTTGCTGGAGCTGGGCGCCGCCGACGTCAACCACCCGGCGGGTCCAGCCGGGAAGACGCCGCTGCACGTGGCGGCGGAGATGGTGTGCCCGGACATGGTGGCCGTGCTGCTCGACCACCACGCCGACCCGAACGTGCGCACCGTCGACGGCGTGACGCCGCTCGACATCCTCCGCACGCTCACCTCCGACTTCCTCTTCAAGGGCGCCGTGCCGGGGCTTGCGCACATCGAACCCAACAAGCTCCGCCTCTGCCTGGAGCTCGTGCAGTCGGCGGCCATGGTGATGTCCCGAGAGGACGCCCAGACCGCGGTCAATGCGGCGCCCATCTACGGCGAGTCTCCCGGTGGCGGCGGCGGCGGTGGTGGCGTGTATAATGCCAGTGGCACCAGCTCGAGCATGGTGAACCTGAGCTTGGACAACAGGATGGTGTACCTGAACCTGGGGATGGACGCGCAGTTCGGGAAGATGAACGACGGCAGCGACGGCGACGACGGCGGTAGCAGAGGGCATGGAGGACCTTCCTCGTTGTTCTCCCCACATGGCTTCCCATGACGAAAAGGGTGGCTGCTCTCCTATCTCCTTGTAAGCTTAGAACTAATTAATTACATGTTATTTATATCCACATTACAGGAGATGAGAATGATCCTTTTGGGCTATTTAATCTCTCTGAGCTGAGTAGGGAAATTAAGATCATGCATGCTGCTAGCTAGCTGCATCACAAATTAAAGGATTTCTTGCATTGGTGACTTGTTCATCGTCTATTAATGTTCATTTTTTTCTTTTGCCTTTTATGTGTTCCTGTTGATTGGGGTGATATTTTGGAAATTAAAGAGGTAATTTGGAGGTAAACTGTTTGTTTGGGGGGCAAATGTTTCTTGGTTTTTTTTTTGTTGGTGGGGAGGTGCATGTGTGTTGGTGCCTTGGTGGGTCATGTGCATTGATGCATTGAGACATTGACAAGAAAGGTTGATTACCCTACTTGATTTTGTACCTTGTCTTACTACTTTCTTATAAAACCACATGCAAGCTAGATATTGGGTAGTATATATGTATCCATGTTGTTCTGATCACCTAACAATAATAATGTTGTATACGGTCCTGCTTTCATTCCAAATCTTACAAAAAAAGACTGTTTTTGTGCACTTGAGTAGCTGGGTTGGGTTTCTCTCTGAATAGTGTGAGATTTGTATCTTGTCTTGTTGCTTTCTTATAAAACCATATGCGAGCTAGATATATAGTAGGCATATATGTAATTATGTATCATGCACGTTGTTCTCATTATCTATGTTTATGGTCCTGCTTTCGGTCCAAATCTTTTATATAAAAAAAAACTGTTTTTGTGCACTTTGGTTTCTCTTTAAACAGTTTGTGCCTTAATTTCAAGACGCTGAACTTTCTTTTTCTAAAAAGTGCTGCATTAATTCAATTTTCTTCCAATAAAAACAGTAGTGGCATGCGTACACCTGCACCCTATATAGATATGTGTAACTATCCATTTTGTGTATAAGAATATGTTCTAACTAAAGCATATGTGGGAATAAGCCCTTTAGGATCACCGGCAATCTGTTTGCCTTTTACTGTTGATGGCTGTGGTTTTCTTATGGATTTATTTGAGGCCAGAAAAATTTGAGCGTATTTGGCGCAAATGGGAGGGCCATGCAGCTGAGATCGAGGGGTACACAAGCATGTGGGGGATATGAAGAGGGAGACAACGAGAATCTAACTTAGCTATGAATGATGGAAGCGATCGATGCCGGTCAATGTTTTAACCCCACACACCCTCCCAATTTATTCTTATTGCAAATTTGGTCTCCTCCCATGCTACACCAAATGAGCAGAGAGAGAGAGAGAAAGTGACCCAGCAAAAAAGAAAAGAAGTTTTCATTTTTTACACTTGTTTTTTCCTCCTCTTTTGTTGACCTTGCTAGTTGTTAGTTTACCTGGTGTTCATGGCTGGTTCCTGTCTTTTTCTCTCAAGTACACTTTTTTCTCTTGGTGCATGTCTTGGTTGTATGTATATGGTGATAGAGAGGGAGAGAGAATATATACTAGCACTAGAGCTACTAGATAGCTTTGGGGCAATGGAAATCTAATGCTCTATCTTACTAATAAGCTGGCCATGTAGTCTTACCCAGTGAAGTAGTAGTGAAGGGCAGAGATGAGTTGTCTCCTCTCTCCTTCGATCTATAGTGCATTACTATTGCATGTATTGATTGTATATATTATCTCTCTCTCTTTCTCTCTCTAGTGCAACGCTTTCCATGCAAACATGGCCTATTCTGTCTTTATGGCCCAATAGTGTTTGGGGGCTCACACACACTGCCACACACATACTCATCCCACGCAGAAAATAGTGGGGTTTGCACAGCTGTGGACAAATGGATCCCTTGTCTTGCATGAGTGCAACATTGACTGTGACTACACGATATGCACACCATCTATCGTCTACTGCTTACATGCTTACATGCACCTCCATCTATATCGATATCGAGATCTCTTGATATATATGCACATACGGCAGCATTATTCTTACAATCTATTTTGTGTTGTTGTGATTTGTCTTCATAAAGCTCTTTTGCAACAGCTGTCTTTTATTCTGGGGATCGGTTGGGAATCACTTGGGAGCGGGGCAAGTGTTTTTTTTTACCACATTAAGAGTGAATTTCACTTTGGGTCACACATTGTAACCAAAGTTTTACGGTGGATTAGGGTAAACCAATATTTTCGGTTAACACCGTACCACACGTTTTTACATAAGTTTTTGAATTAGGGGTGAGCATACCAAGGAAATATGTGAGAGAACTTCATCTGTCCAGTTGTATATATAGGTCAATTTGTGTCACCTTTTAATATTGTATATCACTATTATATTATGATTTACTGAAAAAAGTTGTTTTCTGATTTGCTAAAAGAAACTATTTGATGGGATTTTCTAAAGAGATTCAACCATGACACTAAAAATGATTGTTTGAAGCTTTTATCTGACAACATTTTTTGATGTGCTCAACCCTAGTCCAAAGTGCCAACTAGTGCAAAGATATGTGGTGTTAAGTGAAAGGTTTGGTTTGGCTTTTATAGCTTGTGAAATTTTGGTCAAATTATATGGTCCAATATGAAATTTACTCCCCTGCTTATCGCAATTCACAATTCTAGTTAATCTTTTTTAGAAAATGAACTATATATTAAGGCAGTTTTATGCGGGTACCGGGATTGCTCACATGCATCCCTAGGGTAAGCATGCATCTAGAATCAATTGATCAGCTCAACTTGTGTGCCAATTTCTTCTATCTTAATTATTCGATGCGAAGTTTCTCGATCAATTGTGTCGTTCATATTTTACATTTCAAAAAACGCAAGCATGCATGTACATACCTGTTCATCCATGTAGGTTCGTAATGCGGTAATGTAATTTCACTAAGTAATTAAGGTCTTGATTGGAACAAGAGCTTTTATGTCAAATTTCTGCTTGAAATTGATATGTTTCTTCTTGTGAGATCTTTATGAAAAATTCTAAGTTATTTGCACATGTGCATATGCATGTGTTTGACGCAGCTGTCTTCGCATGGTCACTCCCATCCACAAAAAATTTCTTACAAAAATATTATCAAAGTTATGTACGTTATGGTTAGGTGCATGTACGCGTGATTAATTTTGTATGGTGCAGATCATATATTAAAGTATTGTATATGTAATGAACGATATGTGGATCGATTTAATTATGGCCTTTATATATTATGTAGACTATAAAGACTACGTACTAGCTAGCAAGCAAGAAAATAATATTTATCTGAAGCAAATGGTTTGTTCTTGCATGGTTGTTTTGGCACATCAAGAATATATAATTAAGTTCAAGCTAGGCATGTGGATATGAAACATATAGACTAGGTACACTAATAAGCTTTTTGCATGCCTTTTTTTAGTAGTACTATATTTGAATGCTAATCATTTTTAATGGCAAATTATGGCTATCAGTACGTACGTCCCAAACTAAGATAGACTGATGAAGCATCTATATGGAAAAGGATTTTCTTGGCTTTATTATCTTCTTAACTCATACTCTGTGTTGTGCTTATTCATATCTTTGGACGTTCTACTGTCTCATTTGGTGATCCATCTGCATTTCAGAACAGCATATTTTGTTCTTATCTGTCTTAGTTATATATGATATTGCAGGTCGTCCATGGGGTCTTCAGCTCCTAGTGACTATATATTACTGCTACTACTCAATCACGTATTGCATTTGCATTATTGCACGAGAGCCAGGAATGTTTTTGAATTAAAATATATTAATTATGTACTGCCTTCGAGAAACTCCATGCTACTATATGTGATTTGATTTGATCTGCATGCATGCTATTTTAACTTGATATATATATGTGTAATGAAATGTTGTCCCCTAAAGAAACAAATGCATGTGACCACACCAGCCCAATAATGGCAAGATTCATCTCACTGTTTAATTATGTCCCATGCATGTACCATTCCCCCTACTTCCTTTTTTTCCCTTAAGAATTGTGTTTTGGTCAAATCACAGAGATTAAAGAGGTCATGAAATGAAACATATACTCCCTCCTTCCCAAGATAAGCAATCTCGTACTAGAATATGATAAGTCACATTCAAGTACAATGAATATAGACATACTCTACGTTTAGATTCGTCTGCATTCAGATTCGTTGTTAGACATCCTAGTACGAGATTGGTTTATGTTAGGATAGAGAGAGTATAACACACTTACAGAATGATCATTGATAATACCAATGCGACTGATCTTGAATAAGAGTTGTGATAGTGTTAATATTTTATTATGTGCAGTGTTGAAGAGAAAGTGAAGGCTTATTTGGAACACAATAATGAAAAGCTATAGGGATAAAAAAACACATAGTAACAACATAGGATTGTATATATATGCAAAACAGAGAAATAAAAACATTGGGAAAATATGATGGATTTTTTTCGAAACACAGAATTCTTGTAAAACCTATCAAGTGTAATATCCTTTTGGTCAAACGTGTCCTCAAATTATGGTCCTTTTTCCAGCTTCATTGCTTGATTTTCCATAAGGGGTATCGTAGATGTTTCAATTCTATACCAACGAAAAGCTTTCCTCTACTTCTCCTATACACAAATCCTTCATCCCAAATGCATGAATTGTATCAAATCCTATACGATACGAAATCCACTCTTTTTTCCCTGCAAAGCTCCATAAAAACCAAGGGAACCCTAAAGATGAATGAGGTGAATTGGGTAGTAAAACACGAACGTAAGAAAAATAATAACAGGTTCATATTTTGGAATGGAATGAAATATTTATACATTTGGAATGCATGAGTCTGACTTTTGTGTTATAAATTGAACTTGTCGATGTAATTGTTAAATTTCTATGTTCACATTAATTGAGCATTCACTACCGTACCAGAAACAAGATCTTTCCTGATGGTTCGAATTTTCCTGGCAAGCCAGTGAGCAACCCCGCGTGAAACTATATTATCTTCATGAAGGTTAAGTAGTGGCCATAGAAATCTAGCACAATTGGTGGCTGGTTTAATTTAGCTGTAAAATAATTAATTGATTTTTTAGTTTTTGTTCTCGGTGTAAATTTTAGTAAGGTCTACATATATTTAGTAGTAATAGTTGAGATCAAATTGATATCGCATGCTTTGTGAATGCTTTCTGCTCTTCCTTCTTAATTTAGGGAACAAAATAATCAATCTTTAATTAATTAATTGCAATCTACAGAGAAACTACTTGTTGACACTATCTAAGATCATACTATGAATACATCGATCACAGACTAGTTATTGCCCCGTAACTAAATTATATGAAGCAGATCAACGGCCTATTATATTTACACGATATATGTATGTATGTATAGCAGTTCAGACGACTATCATTATTTTTAGGTCTACATCATCTAAAGATAGCTCAAAATACATGAACAAGTAAAACTCACCATGGATCAAGTCCTGATGCTCACAAATATTTGCACATATAGGTGTGTTTTCAACAGGAATTTAATTGGAGCGATAAAAAGTGTATAGTTGGTTTCGGTCTCTTACAACACATGTTAGACAACGCATTCGTGGGGATAACCTGTGTGCGAATACATATGCCGTGTAATCCAAAAAAATACCGCATAGACAACATGGCATTTTTAATCTCCATGTATTTTATCCTTCCTTTTTCCCTATACTAGCTACCTTTTGCCTCTCATATATTATGTGTGAATTTTTTTTGTTTCCCAAGGAGACATCACTACTACAGATTACATTTTCCCGTGCGGGCAAAACACGTTTTTCCGTGCGGAGGTTTATACCGTATGCGCGTAGGGGTCTGCGAAAATAAACATTTTCGCGTGCGGGCGTCCCAACCGCACGAAAAAGTAGTCCTTCCCGTGCGGTCGGCTTAAGACGTTCGCACGGGATAATAGATTATCCCGTGCGGTTGCGTTATACCAACCTCACGGGATAATAGAGCGACCGTCTTAAGACAGCCGCACGGGAAGGACCACTAGCCGTATCAACTTGTAATTTTTTTAATTGTTGTTTATGAATGGTGCAGTGGCAAATAGAGTCGCAGTTATTCATGATCAATTGCAAACACGATTGTTCTTTATAACGAAAGTGTCACAAGTTAAACATTATAATACATCGAAACGAACAATTAATTAGCATATATATGTACATGAAAGTCGCTAGAATGCTAGTGTAACAAATATTACAAGTTCGGTCTCCCTCACAAATAAATGTTTTTATCGTACTGCATGTTCTCTCTCCCACTCTCTAAGGCGTTTGAATTTGTCGTCGCAAGCAAGTTTGCTCTCAGGGTCATAGAACTCCCCTAGATGGTTGCAGATGTCGCGGCGAATGAACCGGCACAAGTCCCCGCACAAGTTGAGAAGCGTCTTTTTGTTGAAATGGTTTGCGGTACAGGGAATGCTCGGGAGCTATTGAAAATAGGAGAAAAATGTATTTTCGTTAAAATTAATGTAAACAAACTAGATCCTACATGTAAGCAATACGATAACTTACATCTGTAAACTCAGTTTTGTATCTCCCGCAGACTTTGAGCATCTCGCACACGTAATATCCGCACAGGCTCGTACCGGGGGTTGCTTGTAACACTGCGTAAGAATAGTAGACATGTTAGTAGTAAAAACTCACAATGGCATCATTAAGTTAACGAATATATGATAACATACCGGCTAGCGTGCCTTTACGAGAAGCTTTGTTCTTTGTTGATCTTTCACGAACCTGCCATGTCTTTTGTAATAGTCGTGTCCTCTACACTGCCCAAATGTTTGTTTGAGCTAATTTTAAAATTACATCTAAGCAGTATAGGATGTCTAGTTTTGTTTAGAACTTACAAATTCAGCAAGACAAGGAACTCCATGAACTTCTGCTCATCGTAGTGGGCCGGATCAAGAACTACGACCAAGTGGTCCCTTGGATATACGAGGAATAGTATGTAGTGATCGCTGCAAACACGGGTTATGAATTACATAAGGCATCTGGTACATATTTTGATGTGTTGTGATATTATATGAACGGAACAAAGGGGATGTTGCTTACATTAGGTGGTATGGGACCATCAAGACTCTTTTGTCGGCGTGCGTGAGCATAGCTTGTCCCAGGTAAGTTGCCACCTCGACCCTCTTGTTCTTGTGCAACCTATCCACATATTCTTTTCGTTCCTCCGGCGTCTTATTCTTCAGTTGCGGACCATCCAAATTTAGCCTCACGGTGTGTGCCGTCATGCAAACCCTCGTCGGGTTGGCGTAGCCTATTGAGGCCCCCGTTCGTTGGGCATCTACCCATTGTGACCTAACAAATTATACAAGTTAAATGACTTATAGTTATATGGCACACATTCGATAAGCAAAAAACAAGCCGGGAAACTTACAGGCACCACGCACCGACGAGATTGATATCCATTCTTTCCATCTTAAAGAATGCGTGTAGGTCATTGAAACTGATGATGAAGTTTCCGTTGGGTCCGTCGATGAAAGCGTTATCCGGGACCTTAACACTTATCATCCCAAGCCCCTTCTCGCTTGCTCTTAGGTACCAGTCATGCAGCAACCTCATAGGCCATGGGAGTTCGATCATGACGTGGTACGGCAAGAACGGCTTGCCATACTCGTACAACTTTGGCACTTCTGTAGAATTCCAAGATTGCATATTGTCTGCATGACCTAGTACGCTTTTCTGTGCATCCGATTACGGTTCAGATTGGCCTGGCTTTGTCGGACCCTGTCCCCTGAATGACTTGAAAACTAATCTTGCCTCGTACTCTGCTGTTTCCTTAGGTTTGTACGTGGAAACCATTTGAGGTACAAGCTTGCGGGCTAGCGAAGTAGTGGCCTTTTGGATGGTTGCATCTTCCTGCGAAGGTGGCACAGGTTGCACGAGAGCATATTGCGGCGTAGGAGGTGAGTGGTGAACGGGAGACGGCTGTCGAGATAGAGGAGTTGGGGACGCTGGTGCAGCATGCTTTGCAGGTGGAGAAGGCACTCTCTTCGGGGACGGAGAACTTGCTGGCACCGGTGATCTTGGCGGGGTTGGGGAATTCGGTGGAGATGGCGGTGCTGGAGGGGCGGCTATCTGTCGCACCTCTTGAGCTGAGGTCATCATAGTTGGTTGTCCCGTGAGGATGATATCTCGACGATGCGAGAGGATGAACTGGTTCACCGCATCTCCGAGTAGTTGTATCCCCTCTGGTGCTGGGATGTCCAACTCCAACGTCATTTGATCAGCATTGACCCTCGATACTTGCACCCTTGCGTAGTCCTTCGGGATTGGCGTGTTATGGAACTGTCTCCCTGGTATCACTAGTCCGGACCCAACCTCCTTCATTTTCCCGGCTCTGCCAATCGGAACGACAAGGCTGCATGGTGTCGGCCCGGTTATAAGATCGACCGGATAGGGTGTTGTTTCTACGGAACCGACACTGCTTGGGATCTGTACTATATGCTCTGCTTGAGGGACTAAGCCCGGAAAGGTTTGGGGATGTTGTGCGGCTAGCCTGTAGAATTGTTGGGTAACTTGCTACGTTACTTGTTCGGTTAATTCTTCGCGCAACTTCGCCTTATAGGCGTCCCGCTTCTTGTAACTTTTGGATTCTGTTGGGAACCCTACCTTCCAACTCGTTCTTGAAGATTTTCCCCTTATCCTACCGGAGTGTTCGGCAGTACCCAACGCTGCCGTGAGTTCGTCATGCTCCCTTCTGGCGACGAACTCTCCTGACTTCTCCTTCTCGGTGATCTGTTGGAGAGATGTGGTCACATTCTCGATTTCAGGGGACTCGAAGAGCATCTCACCCTCATCCATCACTTGCCCCGTGCTTCGTGCCCAAACCCAGCTTCTACTCCGCGGATTTAAGGGCTGGACCAACAACGGCTTTCCTTGAGTTGCAAATTTTTCCTCCGTAGCTTGCCATTGGTCCACGTGACCGTCGTATCCATTGGACCCCAATCGGTGTGGATATTTGTTTTTCTTCACCAGGTCCAACATCTTCTTCCTCCTTGCCAGGGCTTCAGGGGTTGTCATCTTGGCCACAAACTTGTCCCATTCAGCTGGCGGGATATTGCCGTATTTTTCAAATGGAGTTTTGTTCTGCTGAACATAATAAGTGTTCATGTCGGATTTCCACTGGCGCCACCGACGGGCCATTGTACTCAAAGCAAATTTGCTCCCAAGGACCTCCGATACAGGTGGATACACAAGGTACTTCTACAACTCCTCCCACATTAAATTCTTGATGTTCTGGTTAACATCCTTCCACTCATCCACGTTCAGCGGCCCATGAAGTCTTGCCACTGTCCCGCACGCGTTGCTAAACATGGCCATCACATTTTTCGGCTCGACGGGCTTCCCATCTTCGTTCAGAGCAGCAATGTAGTACGACTCCTTCGGTAGCTGATTCCTGCTCCTCTTACCACGTTGTTTCTTCGCACGTCCACCTCCACTTGCTGACGTGTCAGTTGGGTCTGGCCCTGATGTGGTGGTGTCGGCCTCTGCTTGAGCCCTGGCGGTAATTTGGTTGGCCTTCCGTTTCGACCTACGCTGAGTAGCCATCTGCACGAGTAAATTATTAGACGCCTATGATCTGGAACGCTAACAAGTGTATAACGAATTGGACTGCGAACTTACGGCCTGCTCGATCGGAATATAATCAGGGTCATTCTCCGGTTGCTCAGTGGCCATTTGCGCTACTTCTATTTCGAACGGGTCGCTTGGTGTGCGCCAGGATTCCTCGCTAGAGGCTTCATCATGTCCGATAGCTGCTTCGGTTGTATCTGTGCGCGTATTGGCCGTGGGCTCTGCGTCCGACGTAGCTAAGGGAGTCGGGTCCGGCTGATTCACCGTTGGTCCTGTGGCCGATGTTGGTACCACTGTCTCGGAGGGAACTTTGTCGTTTGACATTTTCTTCTAGACACAGAAAATGTACGAAATGCATATGTATATAGCAAAGTTAGTTGCCTATGGATAGTTCCTGAAGCAATTTATCCCTATGAAACTATAATGATAAAATATAATATTTATTTATTTATTTATCTATATAGTGTAAGTACAATACTTTTATTCAACGCATAATACATTTGCAATATCTATTTATTTATTTGGTTATATATTTATAGAGCGTAAGTACAATCAATTCATACAAAAAAAATCATATTTGTGCAATATCTATTTATTTATTTAACTAATTTTTTCAATACTTTTATAAAACATAATCCATATTCCATAAATTAATGTTTATTTGTTTCATACGTAAACATATCACAAAATACAACAACATGTCTTTTATTCATGAATATGATTGGGTTATTTATTTGATAGAACATTCTCCGGTAAACATAGCACAAAATACAAATACATTCTATTCTCATACAACAAAAGATTGTATTATTTCGCACGTTTTAGTATATTTCAAAAATAATACACAAAGTCAAAAAACTTAAAAAAAACTCTAGGCTGCGGCCGGCGTCGAGGTGGGGCCGGGAAGGAGGCGGCGGCAGCAGGTCTAGGCCGGGGAGGAGGAGCTAGGCGACGGCCGGCGTCGAGATGGCCGGCCCGGGGAGGAGGCGGCGGTGGCCGGCGTCGAGGTGGGGTCGTGGAGGAAGTGGCGGCAGCAGGTCTAGGCCGGGGAGGAGGAGGCGGTGGCCGGCGTCGAGATGGCCGGCCCGGGAAGGAGGCGGTGGCGGCCGGCGTCGAGGTGGGGCCGGGGAGGAAGCGGCGGCGGCCGGCTGGGGCCAGGGAGGAGGCGGCGGCGGCCGTCGGCAGGTCTAGGCCGGGGAGTCGGTGGTGGCGGTCGGTGTTGCAGGATGCGACCGGCAGTCGTCTAGGAGGCGCGGGTTGTCGGCCTGGCAGCGTAGAAGAGATGTTCACCGGGACTTAGAAATTTTAGGGATCCCGCCAACTCCTTATATAGGCGGCGATCATCGCATGCGGGCGGCTTAATGCAACCAAACGGAAAAATGTTATTCCGTGCGGGCGTCTTAGCGGACCGCACGGGATAAACATTATTCCGTGCGGGCTTCCTAACGAACCGCATGGGATAATACTTATTCCGTGCAGTTCTTTAAGACGCCCGCACAGAATAATGTATGCTCCGTGCGGGCCCCTAAGATGCCCGCACGGAATAAGTATTATCCCGTGCGGGTTACTTAAGTAACCCGCACGGGATAATGCTTTTAAGAACTAACATAATTAAGTACTTACATAATTGTGTTACAATTACAAATGTAGTTAGAGAAACAACTATTTACAAAATTTCAAATTTTTAAATAAGTAACAACTTAAATATTTGTGTTACAAATTTTTACCACATAAATAAACCATATGACATAACACACCTTCAACATTTTTCCGTCGATAATTAAATCTTTACAAAATATTAGCATTTCCACGCGCCAACGACACCTCACATATTTTCACAAATATAAACAATTACAAAATATACTATCGTTTCACACTCTTTACAACACCGTCCGTCCACTTCTTGCTGAAGTTCTCTTCATCAATCTTTCGCTCTACATGTTTGATCCTGTTTGGAAGATATGCGAATAACGGTACATTCTCGTATTGGTTGTAATCTGACGCATCTTCGATGTCGTCAATACCAACGATTTGTTGCTTTCGCGGTACAGTTACGTCCATCCACTCGTCAGATGGGTCCTTCTCGTAGAAAACTTGTGCGACACGCTCAGCGATAACCCACGGATCATCCTTGTGGCCTAATTTACTGCGGTCCACAACCGTAAGGCCGTAGTCATCGATCCATATGCCTGTCGTGTCCTTCACCCATTGGCATCGAAGCACCGGGATCTGTATGTTAAGGCCATAGTCAAGCTCCCAAATGTCTTGTATGATTCCATAGTATGATTTCTTCACGCCTGTTGCATCCAACGCCTCCACACGCACTACACTATTCTGAGCTGCGCTTTTCTTGTCCTTGGCTACCGTGTACAGTGTATAACCACCGATATGGTACCCTTGCCATGAGGTCACGAGGCTACTTGGGCCTGTTGCCAGCCTCTGCAATGTTTTTTCCTCCGGCGACTCACCAAACGGGTGGTTTTGATCCTTCAACCATTCTGGAAATTTGCGCTTCTGTTCCTTCGAGATCCAAGCAGCTGGTCTTCTGGGATTGCTGGCTCTTATCTCCGTCATGGGTTTCTCAACGTAAGGCTCGAGGATGGCGAGCTGTTGTAGCACGCTGCTATGTGCTTCGGCTACAGAAATATAGTCGTTATCATATAACCTTTTCTTCCCTACGGTCCCCTTCCCCGATAGCCGACCCTCGTGAACAGGTGCGGGTATCCCAATTGGTGTGGCGTCCTTCATGTAATCTATACAGCAGTCGACCACCTCCTCAGTTGTGTACCCCTCTATCATTGATCCCTCCGGATGAGCTCGGTTACGGACATATCCTTTCAGAACCGACATGTACCTCTCGTACACCCACATCTGATGTAGGTATAAGGGACCAATTTCGATAATCTGAGGAATGATGTGGACAATCAGATGCTCCATCATATTGAAGTACGATGGAGGGAAAAACATCTCAAGTTGGCACGCTGTCTCGATTGCGAACGTTTGAAGGTGGCCTAACTCTTCAGGATCAAAAACCTTCTGTGATATTCGATTGAAAAAGTAGCACAACTTGGTTATCACTACCTTAGTGTGAATTGGCTTGACCGCTCTTATAGCACTAGGTAGGAACACAGTTAACATCTTGTGACAATCATGAGCATTGTAACTGGAGATAGTCAAATCTTTCATGGATACAAGCTTTGTGATGTTCGATGAGAAACCAGTAGGGACTTTCAAACTACGCAAACATCTACAGAAAGCCTTTTTCTCTTCTGGTGTCAGTGAGTAGCATGCCGGAGGAATTTCGATCTCCCATTTGCCAGCTCTTTTGGGTGAAGCTCATGCCTTAAGTCCATATTAACCAGTTCCGTACGTGACTTCAGCCCATCTTTCGTCTTACTGGGGATGTCTAGTAAAGTCCCAATGGTGTTGTCGAACACATTCTTCTGAAGATGCATTACGTCAATGGCATGACGAATCTCCAGGTCTTTCCAGTATTCCAGATACCTGAAAAATATTGAATGCTTCTTGAAAGGCAACGTATTTTCCTAATCCGTTGCATCTGTATTACCGTGATCCGTTGCTTTCTTCCTCTTGAAGGCCTTCTTCTTTCCCTTCCCGAACACGACATTAATATTCTTTGTCACGTGAAAGACTTGTGTACCAGTTCGTGTTTCGGGAGGAAGATTGTTCTCTACTATATTATCGAAAAATTGGGCCATCGCACACCACCTGTGCCTCTGTGGCAAGAAGCGACGATGACGCATGTACACTACCTTGCTTGAGGCGGTGAGGTACTCTTACGACGTGTTGTCGATACATACAAGACAGCCAAACTTCCCCTTGAGCTGACCTTAGAGCGAAAAGTTCGCCGGTAGGTCGTTTATGGTAACGAATATGATGGCACGCAAAATAAAATATTCCCTGCAGTACTCATCCCACACTCGCAACCCTTCTTTCCACATTTCTTGCATGTCCTCCATCAATGGTTCAAGAAAAACATCTATGTTAATCCCTGGCTGTTTTGGCCCTTGAATAAGGATAGTCAACAAAATATACTTTCGCTTCTGACAAATCCATGTAGGCAAGTTATACATGGTGAGCAGCACTGGCCAAGTGCTGTGTGAGCTGCTTAAGTCACCGAACGGGTTCATTCCATCCGTGCTCAATGCAAACCTTACATTTCGCGGTTCCTGTGCAAATTCCGGGTGTAGTGCATCAAAGTTTTTCCACTGTCGAGCATCGGCGGGGTGTCGGATCATACCATCTGTCTTCCGACCCTCTCGATGCCATCGCAACAGCTCGGTATCGGTACGGTTTGAAAACAGACGCTTCAGGCGATCTTTCACTGGCAGGTACCACATCAACATAGCAGGAATGTTTTTCTTAGCTAGCACCGATGACTCTTGGTCGCCAACCTCTCCGTCTGGGGATCCGTTGCCCATCGTGTAGCGACTCGTCCCACATGTTGGGCAACAGTCCAAATCCGCGTATTCCTTATGGTACAGTATACAATGATTTACGCATGCATGAATCTTGTGAACACCTAGAGATAACGGACATATCAGTTTCTTGGCTTGATATGCGTTGGTCGGCAACAAATTCGGCTTCGGAAGCATAACTCTCAATAGATCCAACAAATCGTTGAAGTAGTGTCCGACCATCCATGTTTGGTCTTCAATCTAAGTAGTTCAAGTACAGAGCGTAACACCGTGTACTCCCTGTCACATCCTTTTGATTCGTCGTAAAGAAGATCCTTCATTGATTTTTCCAATGCTTTCCAATTGTCCAACCCTTGTTTTGTCGCAATCACAACCTCTGGTTCAATGTGTCGCAACATATCCTCGAGATCGAAATCAATATCTACATCATCTATACCGGAGCCACCAAATTCAGGGATCATTCCCTGTGACATGTCTTCGATTATAAAATGTTCTCCCACATCAAAGCAAAAAACATCGGCCTCGTCATTACGAACAGCGACTTCCCCGTGACAAGTCCATGTCCTGTAATTATCCTTAAATCCATGCTCTACAATGTGCCCCAAAATTATCTTCGGATCTTGGAACATCTTTTCGTTCTTGCAATCGACGCATGGACAGAAAATATCCCTCCTGTTCTCCCTCAAAGCATGTGCCTTTGCCTGATCAACAAATTTGGATGCTTCCTTCAAAAACATCGGATAAGTTCTTCTGGTGTCATACATCCATGCCCGATCCATCTCCTAAAAATATTTTTTGATGAGTCGGATAGGACTATATTAAATCATATAAGAAAGATATGACGAAAATGGCCATCTTATTACTCTTCGTGCACTTGTGAGTTCAATAACATTAATTTAATAATGAGAAATAAACTAAAATTACTAGATTTGCAAAATTAGTATATTACACGCATTGCACCGAACAAATTTTGAAATAAATTAAGGTAACTAAACAAAGAATAAAGTAAAGTACTATACAGTACTGAATACCATTCAAATTTATTCATGCAAACAATATATTTAATCGACGAACAAATAGTCCATTTTCAAAAATAGAAAAATTCTTCGCTTTTAACCGATAAAATTTGAAATAAATTGGGGCAAACGTAACCAAGTAACCATAAAAAAGGTATCGACAAACTACAATCATTTGAAGACCTAATATGCAAATAATATATGTTAGCTAAAATTGAAAATGTGCCTACACTACTATATTTGAAAATATGCAAATTAATTCTCATTCCACCGATAAAAAATGAAAAAAATGAAAGCAAATAAAGGAGGATAACAAGTATGTCACCTTTTATATGGATCCTAAGTAAAGATTTTAGGTTGAAAACCTCCCCCCTAATTTGTGTGAAATATATGAGAGAGAAAACGACAGCTTGAATGGGGCAAGCTCGGGCTAAGCTCAATATATGATATGCATCATCGCGTGCGGTTGAGTTAAGTGGACCGCACGAGATATTAGATTATCCCGTACGGTCAGCTTAAGTCAACCGCACGCGATAATGTTCATTTTCACGTGCGGTTGACTTAAGGCGACCGCACACCTGACCTAGGTGGATCGGTTTTTTCAGGCGGAGTCACTTACGACCTGCCTGGAATCAAATATGACTCTCGTACAGAAAAATATTTTATGTAGTAGTGAATAATCTAATTGATAATCCTAGTCCATAAGCTAAAGTAATTAATAAGACGTAAAACTTACCGGCAACCATCTGGTAGTTTACTGAAGCCAAATAGAAAAAAGCATCTCGTTTTCTGATTGAAACAACACTGAAGGTCTAAACTGGAGGTATTTATGAAAAGGACTTCTACTGTAAATTATACAAGAGTAAAAAAAGCGAAAGGAGTGTACTAGTGTAGTTTGGATGAGAAAGCTCTGGGCAGAAACTTTTTTAGGCTTGGATCTTACCGCTATGTTCAGCCCGCTATTGTGAAAGCCAGAATATTGGGGACGCTTGGATGTAAGCCCATTGAACGAGAAAATTACTTAAACTTCATACAAACAGGCTTGATTAGGCTGGATCGGGAGCCCAATTTCCCGGGACAGTGTCCACTGTCCATGGACAGGCTTGTAAGTAAATTTGGGCCAGAGCTATCGGCCCAAAACATAATGTCCAAAAACTTCGCAACTGAACTTCTGAACCTTTCATCTCTGACGCCCCATTCACTGTCTAGATTACCAGCTGTTAACCTCTCCTTCCCTTGGATATGATGAATTTACGAGAAAACCAACATAAAATGTATTTTTTCATATCAGTAGTTAGACAAGAATACGGTTTAAATTTGGTGTGGTAGGGTGACTGGGTACACCGCTGCTTCTGTTTGCAAAAATTGACGTAATTCGATTGTTCTTTTCAGTTTACTATGCCTGTGTAAATATGACAGATTCAGCAGGCCACCGCACTTGCACCAAAGGCATGTCGACATGGTATAGAATTCACTACATTTTCCTAAAATGTTTCTGAGCAATGTCGTTGTCTCGTCTGCTAGCATCTTGCATATAATTTGAGAACCAATGTATTATTTTTTTCTCCAACTTGATCATATATATATCTGATAAAAAAAACACCAAACAATAGGGGAGTTTTATGGACATCCCGGTCATTGTCGATCATGGGCAGAGACATTTTGCTTTCAACTACGAATTATTTGAAGAAGAAAAAAAAATCTTACTGAATGATACACGCCGACCTAGAGCAGTTCTGATAGTGAATTATTATTCAGCGTTCGTACGTAAGACAAGGTTTACAAGGCAACAAATATGCATATAGGATTGCTAGAGTATGGATTCTGAATGACGGTAGTAGACAATTGAGTCAATGCTTATTCTTCTACACACGCCTGAAGATCATGCATAATACTACCTTCAGGGTGAAGCATCCAGAATCCCGTGAAACACTTTACAGCGCGCGTGAACTCGGCACATTGCACGGCGAGGAGACGGGCGTGGCATTTCGCCGAGCACCCTGCGTGTACAGCACGACGATGGCTGCTGGATCTGCAATTCAGCATGCAGATTCTAGCCTCCGCAGTGATCAAATTACACGGTGACAAAGAGTCAGATGGACACAACGCTCGTAGGCTGCCGTGCCGGCGCGGCGGCGCCGCCGAGCTAGGTCATCGCAGATAATTCATCGTCTCAAAGTGTAAAAACTATACCCTTCAAATTTCCTCTCATAATATAAGTTATATTGTAATTTCGAGACAGTATTTTATTTTTCATTTATTCTCCACCTACCACCTTTTCTACTAAGTTAATTCTTCCATTACAAACTTTTATACTACTTTATTCCACAACCATCATCTTTTTTCTAGTTCCTTGTTCTTTTATCACTTTCTTAATTTTAATAGAAAGGGAATACTCTTATATTTTCGGACATAGAAAGTATGATCTTACATGTAACATGAGAGAGAGAATTTTGCGAGCGGTGGATGTGTACTGGTAGTAGAATCTACAAACATTTATATCGCGAGAAATTGACACTCCATAATTGATCCTTTTGACAAAATCCGATCGCGTGCTCTAACCGCACCCTCTCGCTGCTAACTAGGATCCGCTTTGTCCACGATACGACGGCTTGTGAAGGAATTCTCTCCTTCTCCATGGCTAGAATTCTTTCTGTCCTGGATTCTGTTCTGGAAATAATCCTGATTATATGCAGTCCAATCTCTCTCCGGTGGTCAGTTCCCGGTACGGAACGGCTTAATTATGCCATGAATATATGTGACTTTGCTTTTATTACGGAAAACTTCGTTTTTATTTTCGGTCCATCATTTCGCTTTTGTATAATGTTTATCCGAATCGCTTATTAGCAATTAAAAAATAATTATAGGTAAAATTTATATATACATATTCTTAGTAGTAGTAGTGATTTAAAAGTTAATACCGTAAAATAAAATTCGATAAAAAAATTATAAAATCAATTTTAAAATTAAGTTTTGAAATTTAGATTTTAGTTTATATTTATAATTAAGAATAAGTAAAAAGATGGGGTTGTTTGTAACCAATCGTACAACTGATAATATTAATACTGCAGGTTAGTTGTGTAATCCAGCAATCGACCGATGAAACCACTGGCTAGCAAGCAGGCACTAACATGAACGGTGCAACTCGATTAAGTATATATGATCTATCTATCCAGCATAAATTCATTTCACACCATCCTATCAAAATCCAAAAATATATGCCCGTCCAGAGTGATCTCGACCACGATCAATTGCACACCTCCAAGTATGCATATGTGATGCGCCGACCTCTCTCATGCACAATCTCGAGCATTCTGCAGCACGTTTGAAAATGTGATAGATTTGAAATCAAAATGCACAGATGACAACGATTGTTGGTAGAGAATCTAGAGATCAGCGGCGCCGTGGTCGATTGAAATTCAGTTACCAACCCACCACGCACACATGGATCGACGAACAGGAATGTCTCCGGCCGCCTCGAATCGTTTGAATGAAAATTTTCTCTTCAAACTCGATCGAAGAACAGGGGGAGGAGGAGAATCAGGAATGGGCTCTGCGCATGGAAGTTGAACGATTGACAACTAATTAACTTTATAGAATCCTAACATCTAGCTAGAATGGTGTGAACATGCCGCCCTTATCTAGTTGACAGATGTGTTTCTCCCAGTGGGAGAGGAACCTGATTCCATTTGTTTAAAGATGCAGGGAAAAAAAAACATTGTCAGAAAGGGAGGCTATGACGTGTCAAGTGTAGCTTTGCATCTCAATCAAAGTTTCGCTTTTGATTTCCTTCCTCCGGCCGCCCACGGTGAAGTGATGATGCAACACCGCAACACGAAACCGCCGACGAGGAGAACTTTTCTGTATATTGCATGTCTATCTGCAATCTCAGCTCTACCGTCAACAGTGGCTTCGTTTGATTCGCATACGAATTAACAACGCTTTTTTTGGTTAGCTCTGTCAAACCTGTTAGTTTAGTTGGTGATAACTACTAGTAGTGTTTGCTTTAGCAGTTACAGTGCGCATAGGATACAAGCAGCTAGCAAAAGGTCCAAACAGCGAATCAGGGCAATCAGCGAGATGTCAATCTCTGACGGCGCTGTACATGTGAGAAAGGCGACAGCGAGCACTTTTGGAAGGCTGGTCTGGAAGAAACCAAAGCTCACAAGGAAGGTATTACTAGCTTGCAATTGCATCGCACCGAAGAGACTATAAATAGGGGACCTGGGATTGTTCAGAGAAATTATCTCAAGAGCAAGACATCTACTACGTACTTCTCTGAATCCATCTGTTCAACAGTGATTCATTCTCCTCGAGAAGGAAGCTAGTCAGTGCCAAGGTTACACCATGGAGAACAACAGCAACAACCAGCCGCCTCCAGGTCTATCTCTCTCCTCTGTCCTTAGATGTTCAGTTAGCTGCATGTATATTCAGCTAGATTAATTACGAAATTTAGGGTAATTAATTTCGTTTTGTGATGCAAATGAAATGAAAAAACAGGGTACCCGACGGCGGCGGGAGCAGCTGAGCAAGGCGGGAAGAAATCGCGGAGGGGAAGCACCAAGTCTAGGGGAGACAAAGGATTCATTGAAGGATGGTGAGTACATAGGCTAGCAGCTTCAATTTGATCAGCTGATGCTTCTTTGCTACTAAATCCTCATCAATTCCCCACCTGAAACGGTGAACCCTAACCAAATTTTTGTGCTCATCTTCATCTTCAGTATTGCTGCGCTGTGCTGCTGCTGGATCTGTGAGATGTGCTGCGACTAAGCCAGCTGCCGCCTCACTCTTTACACGATAATAATACGTATGTATATACGTACAGAGTCAATACACGGCCAGTAGTATGTGCGTCGTGTTCCGCTCGGGCTATGTATGTATGTATGTATGTCTGTCTGTATGATGTATCTCTCAGCGTATAATTAAAGTCAGTTGGTTTTTTTTTTTACTGCGCGAGTTTGTTTTTAGTCAAGGGATTCGACGACGTCGGAATAACTGATCAAGAAACGATGCACCGTAGCAGCGTAGCTACGTGTGCTGCCGTGTGATGGAGTAGAATTCTCATGTGCTGCATCATCTTGTGTGTGTTTTGCGAGATGCGTCGTGTGTTCTGTTACGGCTTCGTGATTCTTTTCGCCTAATTTTCACTGTATTTTTTTTACTGTATGTAGTATATGTACACAACTCATTCCAGCATTCATTATTTGTTTCTCTTGTTTTTCTGAGTGGAACTCGTAATCGGCAGTTGATCAAGCACTGGTAAAAAAAAAAAACTCGGTAGGTTGGGCTGCAAAGCCTGCTTCCTGCGGGATGTGTAGTGGCCTGTGGGCCGTGAATTCGCTTGCGTCGTGTATCCGATCGGATTCGGCCCACGATACGTGCTTCCCTTTGGGAGGATCCACATAGGGGGCATTGGCCCACAACGCGGGTTGGGCGGCCCAAATTATCGTGTGCCCTCTCCGTACGCCGCGAGGTGATGCGATTGGGACGTTAAAAGAAAAGATTAGTTTGTTGCCCACAAAGCTTTTAGATTTGTGGGCATCGGATCATCTTAAAACATACATAAAAAGAAAAAAATTGCTAGAAAGAAATTTTCACACGTGTCATACGTAAGATCCCAGTGTTATTTAATTAAAACACTATTAAATATAAGTTTTAATAAGTTATATCGTAGTTACAGTGTAATTACGCTTAAATTATATTATAGTTATATCAAAGTTTTTGATAAAAAACTTGTGACAGTTTTTTAAGTTGCTAAGAAAAACACGATTTCAATTCAACTGCGATTTGCCGTGACGTCCCAGTCGATTCAAATTCAAGTCGAGTCGAGACCGAGCCAGATAAAAGCAACGTTACTCCCACGCTCCGCTACGACGCCCCGCGTCGCTGTCCCCGCTTCAAATCGTTAAAACGAACAGAAGGCTGCTTTGACAAATGGAAGTGATAGATGTTGGTCAGCACCGATAAAAAAAAGATGACTTGGTCGCACGCCATTCTTTTTCGAAAGAACAGGTCAAACACTGCAAGCGCGTCTGCTGCTGTGGCAACGAGAACGACAGCAGCTTTGGCTCACAAGGCCCAAATCCACCGTAGCATTCGCTATTCAGTAACGATAGCGATGTGTTTGCTACCCCACAGATGACCTTAATTAACACCAAATCAACACACTTTTACACAAACCCACAAAAATAAAAAATAATGCTACCATGATACTACACCACCCGTGTAGTGCAAATCGCCGCAACATTACGATGGCATATCTTGAGGAATTTTGAATTATTTTTTGAACTTTTTATTTTTTAATTTTAAAAATAAACTCTTCCAAAACTTATTTTCATAATCTAAACCTTTTGGTCACGCCAAAACCGTGGCAAAACAATAAGGACACGTCATACACAGTGGATGTGATAGTTTTATCCTTTCACACCAGCGAGGGTGACGTGGGCAAGTAACACTGTCACACTAACCAAACCAACGTGAGGTTATTTTGCGACACAAGTCTAGCTGGCGTGAACAAAAGGTTCAAATCTTGAAAAAAATTCTAGTTGGAGAGCTTCCAATTCTAAGAAACATTTTATAGGAAATCCAACCCGTGAGAATGGAGAGAAGTAGGAAAAAATGTTTCTGTTTTTTTTTCATTTCCTCGATTATAACTACATTTTTTCTTACAACCTACTTTCTCCGTCCCATAATAAATTTACTTTTAACTCCTTCCATTTGTTCCAAAATAATTCATTTTTTTAGAAATCATTTTTAGAGTAATCATTGTATCAGAGTTAGTGAAAGTAGAGAATAATTATATCAGTAGTACATAAAAAAGTAATAGTTGTATTATGGTTTGATAAAGTAGGGATATTATATTTTTTTAATTTTGTATTAATATGTGTGAGATGAGTGAAAAATTAACTTATTTTAGGATAGCGATAGTGAAAAAGCAGACTATTAAGAAGAGTTTTTTCTTTAAAAGAAGCCAGTAACTACCCGAAGTTACTTAAACATGCCTGAAAAGATTACCAAAAGTTCCTTAAACAAACGGATTTATTAGAAAACTTTTACAAGTTTTTTCCCTCCAAAATTTTCAATTTTGTGATCATCGGATCGCCTTAAAATTTGTGCACGGAGAGAAAAAATTAATAGAAAATTTTTTTCACACGTATCATACATTAGATCCCGTCGGGTCGGTGACCAGGGGACCGTCGGTGGCGGAAAGCTTGGCGGAGGTGTCGACGGGGGTGGTGCAGGGCTTGCAGTCCGTCATGCCGGCCCGGTCCAGGATGTCGAGGCAGTACTGCCACTGACTAAGCAGAAGGCCAGAGGGCTGCCGAGAGACCTGAACGCCGAGGAAGTAGTGCAAGTCGCCGAGGTCCTTCATGGAGAACTCGGATTGCAGTGCCGAGATGGTCCAACAGAGAAGCTCAGTAGAGGACGCGGTCAAGATGATGTCATCGACGTAAAGTAGCAGGTAGACGGTGTCGTTGCCACGGCGAAGGATGAAGAGCGAGGTGTCAGACTTGGCCTCCACGAAGCCGAGCGTCTGCAGAAACGCAGCGAACCTGCTGTACCACGCGCGAGGTGCTTGCTTCAGGCCGTAGAGGGACTTGTTGAGCCGACACACCATGTCGGGGTGGGTAGTGTCGATGAAGCTGGGAGGCTGGATGCAGTAGACCGTCTCTGGAGGGTGCCATGCAGGAAAGCGTTCTTGACGTCTAGTTGATTGATGGGCCACTGCCGAGAGACCGCTAAGCTGAGGACGGTGCGCACGGTGGCGGGCTTGACGACAGGACTAAATGTCTCATCAAAGTCGACGCCAGGGCGTTGCGTGAAGCCGCGAAGAACCCACCAAGCCTTGTAGCGATCGAGGGAGCCATCGACCTGCAGCTTGTGCTTGAAGATCCACTTGCCGGTCACCACGTTGACGTCTCTAATCAAAACATCGTGGAATACACGTTTTAATAAGTTGTATCGTAGTTATAGTGTAGTTACAGTATAATTACAATATAATTATATTTTAATTATGCTGTAGTTATATTTGAAAGTTTTTGAAAAAAAAAACTTGCAACATTTTTAGATTCTGCCTAAACGTATCCGCTGAATCTCTAAACTCGGAAAAAGGGGAAAAAACACTTTGAGGTAAGGAGGTTACCCGTCGTGCTTACTGCCCGACCGAACCAAAAATCGGAGGCTTGAAACTGAGGAAGACAGCGACCCCGGCGCTTCCTCGGCCTCGGGGTCGGGGCCGCGTCGTCATGGGCGACTTGACCTCTTCTCCCTCCTCCTCCTCCGCTTACTCCAATCCTTCTCTCCTCCCGCGACGCTGCTCAGTCACCAAGAGGCGCGACCATCGCAGCAGCCACCTCACACGCGCTCGCTTCTTGGTGGTGGTTGGTTTGGCGCTGCTGCGGGCTGCTGCTGCTATGCCAAGAACGGCGGGGTTGCGCGGGGGCGGCGCGGCGGTGGACGTGGAGGACCTCCTCGTCCGCGTCAAGAACGGCGCCGACGCGGAGCTCGCCGAGGTGGCGCGGGAGGTGGCGGCGCTCGCGGAGCAGGGGAGGCTCGGGGAGGACGACGACGAGGACGGGGTCCTGGTGCCGGCGCTGCTCGCGCGGCTCGCTGGCGCTGGGGACGCGGAGGCTAGGGTCCGCGTCATGGCCGCGCTGCGGCGGCTCTCGCGCTGCGTTGGCTGCGAGAGCAAGGTGAGTGCACTCAGGACTGTCAAGTGTGGGTGCGCTTTTGATTTCTTCTAGGTCCGCACGCTTTCTGTTCGATGATATGCCCATGCGGCAGCGTTTTGGAAACATCACTGCTCTAGTGCATTTGGGGATTACCAAGCTGCATTCAGTGTCATTGTACATCTTGTGAGGCACAGGTGTATCTTACCCTTGTCTCCATCATTTGGTGCACAAAGCACAATGCCGTGGAAGTTTAGACTTGTACATTATTGTTCTTCTCGGAAGAGAAAACTGAAATTTGAAAATTCACTTGGTTATCCAATTAAGTTCTCATACTGCCATGATGCTTACCTTCAAAACATTGCATGATACTTTTGATCAATAATTTGCAAGCCTGAAAGGACGTACTGTAGAGGGTGTTATAGCATATACACCTCATATCTCAAAAAAAAAAAAGAGATTACATTATACACCTTTTGTTCTGACAACTGCCTACAACCGAACTGAATGTTTTTTGGTTGGCTATAATTATATCACTATGATGATATGGGTTATCAATTATGGTTCTTCCCTGTGGCACTTAATCCCCCCCCCCCCCCCCCCCCTCCTTTCGTTCATTTGATTGGATCTACTCCATAATTTTGCAGGAGAGGTTAGCAAGCATCGAGGCACTTTCAAGCATTGTTCGTTCCTTGTCTAGAGATGTTGACGAGACAAGGGAAGCAATTGCATTGCTATTGGATTTGTCAGACATCCCACAAGTTCGGCAGAGGATTGGCAGGATTAAAGGCAGTATAGTAATGCTAGTCACATTAAGAAATGCACATGAACCAGGTACCCATGATGATGCAGAGAAGTTGCTGCACATGTTGTCATCCAATCCGCAAAATGTGCTCCTGATGGCAGAGGCCGGTTATTTTCGACCATTGATACATTACCTGAAAGAAGGTAATTTAATAAATCATATTGTTCTTCATGCTGACTTTTTTACAGATGTAAAAGTAAGTTATAATCATATGCTCCATATAGTGAAAGATCTCAAGAACAGGCATTTTATGTTAAGGTGTACAACATTTGACCCTTTTGGCGCAATTAATTATTTAAAAAATCTTCAGAAAATTCACCTTTGAGACCTACCATAAAATTGAAGAGAATTTACTCAAATTTTATAAAAGATAAAGAAAAACTAAAACTGTAACAAATAGCAGCCCAAAAACAGCGATTAGAAAAAAAAACTGCCTTTTGCACCACCATCTACCATCAGTGGTGTATTCGTACTTCAGAGCTCTCATCTGACAAACTACAACATTACTTTATGATCACTGATGCAAATTTCTAAACCCTGCTTGACCGGCCAATATTTTCCTGTTAACTTTGCAGGTTCTGATATGAACAAGATCCTAATGGCAACTGCTATTTCTAAAATGTTCCTCTCTGAACCGATGAAATCTTCCCTTGGAGAAGATGGTGCAGTTGAGCCCCTAGTGGAAATGTTTAAATCCGGAAATCTTGAAGCCAAGCACTCAGCCCTAGGTGCCTTACTTAATCTCTCTAGCTCTCTACAAAATGCAGAAATTTTGATAAATTCTGGCATAACAGGACCACTTCTCCAACTTCTGTTCTCTGTCACGTCAGTGTTAATGACCCTTAGAGAGCCAGCCTCAGCTATACTTGCAGCTATTGCACAATCTGAGCGTATCCTGCTTCATAAGGATGTAGCTCCTCAAATGCTCTCACTTCTTAACTTATCGAGTCCAATAATTCAACTTCACCTCCTAAGGGCCCTAAATAGTATTTCTGGGCACACAAATGCTAAGAGAGCTAGAGCTAAAATTAGACAAAATGGTGGAGTGCAACTCCTCCTGCCCTTCCTGACAGAAAAGAATATTGATATCAAAATTGCTGCTTTGAATTTTATTTTCAATCTGTCGAAAGATGCTTCACAGGAATTAGCTGAGCAGATTAGGGATACCCACCTTAATATTTTCGTTAAGATTATCTCTTCACCTACATCTGGAAATGAGAAGGCTGCAGCTATTGGTATCCTAAGCAACCTCCCGGTGACAGACAAGAAGATCACTGAGTTACTCACAGAAGCAAACTTGCTTCCTATCCTGATATCCTTACTTGAGACGAACATCACAGCGCCTTTGACACCACAGAGAACGTCTTTACTTGAGAGCATTGCTGGCGTGTTAATTCGGTTCACAGTCCCTTGGGATAAAAAATTACAAAGTTCATCAGTTGGACATGGGGTGGTTCCTTGCCTTGTGAAGTTACTTTCGGAAGGATCAATAAGAGCCAAGTCTAAAGCAGCAACATCCTTGGCTCAACTGTCACAAAATTCTCTAGCATTACGCAAGACAAAATTGCCAAGGTGGCTTTGTGTTGCCCCATCAGCTGAAACTTACTGTTTAGTTCACAACTGCCAATGCACTGTCAAAAGCACTTTCTGCTTAGTGAAAGCTGGTGCTGTCAGTCCTCTGATCCAAATCTTAGAAAATGATGACCGTGAAGCAGATGGGGCAGTACTGGAAGCACTAGGTACCCTTATGCAGGATGAGATTTGGGAAAACGGGAGCAAGGTGATAGAAAAGGGATCAGGTGTTCATGCTCTGCTGAGAATCGCTGAAGCGGGAAACTCAACTTCCCAGGAGAAGGCGATATGGATGCTTGAGAGGATCTTCCGGCTTGAAGCCCACAGAGAGCGTTATGGAGAAATAGCACAAGCTTTGCTCATTGATCTTGCTCAGAAAGGAGATCCTGTCTTGAAACCAATGATTGGAAAGATACTTGCTCACCTTGAGCTACTTCAAACACAATCGAGCTACTTTTAAGCATGTTTGAAGTGCAACTGTTCATGCTGATACTAGCAAAATGGCATGTGTAACTGGCCGTTTGCAAGTTATGCTGGCAATGCATGTTGAACATACGCTTGAAGGATGTCTGATCCAGGTTTGCCATGGCAGTGATCTTTTCCACCCAATGTTTGTGTGGACCAATTTGAAGAATGTTTCAACTGTGACATTGTACCTCCGGAAGATGTGATTTTGGGGATTACAGACTTCCAGTTGTGGCTGTACAAATAGCAATCTAGCAGAGCAAAGGGAGATTGTGCATCGTGGACAGCAATCTTGTGTTGGTCTGTAATTTTTGTAGTTCATGGAGTATACATAGTGTTTAAAGGAGATAGATGCAAGCTGAATAGTTAGTCATGTGCCGTTTCTTCTTTTGTGTATAAAATTGTGATATGAGTGCAAAAGGAAAAAAAACAGAGTGATATATGCTACAATTGTTTTGTACAGCAAACTTGTTCAACACAGCAATAGATGCAGATCATTCTTTTCTAAGATATGATGGTTCATGGATTTTTTTTTACTTGTCAGCATGCTGGGTCTTCAACGTGTACCAGTAAGATATGATTCCAGTTGACCTATTTTTTACAGCAACTTGTTCTAACATAATAATACTATGGTATTACATGTGGTATGATTAATTTAAGGACAAATTCTAGTGCTCTTTTTTTTTGTGAGGAAATTCTAGTGCTCTTTGTGCTCCAGTTGAACAAAATCGAACGATATCATGGACCAGTGCTCTTTGTGACGGCAATACAGCTTGGCACCGTTGGTTCCTCTGCCTTCTACTCTCTCTTTTTTTTGTCTCTTATCAACAGGATTCACCTGTTCTAATCGCATTTTCCATAGTTTTTTTTTTCAAAAGAAAAATCGTCACTGGATTTTGCTTTAGCTAGCAATTTCTCGGTTTGGCTGAAATTTGAACCAAACAAGTGTAACAAATCAGCCAAAATATCTCCTGGTTTTTCTCGTTTCCGTTTTCATAACAGAATTATTAGTTTATTATTATCACTACAGATCAGCCTCAAAACCTCCTGCATCCCCTCCACATCCACGACATCTTCTCCGCCTCCTCCTCGGATTCCTCGCGATGGCGGCGCCGCCTCAACCCGTGCCGGCACCCGCGGCGGTGAGGCCGGACGTGTTCCGGCTCGGGTTCATCGGCCCGGGTAACCTGGCGGAGAGCATCGCCCGCGGCGTTGCGGCGTCGGGGGTCCTCCCGGCCACCGCAATCCGCACCGCGCCACACCGCCGCCCCGAGCGCGCCGAGGCCTTCTCCTCTATCGGAGCTCACATCTTGGAGACCAACGCGCAGGTATTCTGGGCTGGTTCGGATTGCTACCAATACGTCCTACTAATTTCGAGTACCTTCAGTTGTACTTGTATGTTTGATTCAAGCCAGTACATGGAAATCCTACTAAAATTTGACTCCTTATTAATAGCAAACCATAGATGTATAGATTGAGATAACTCTATCCTACCAAATGTTCTTCTATGCCACTTTTTTCTGGCATGTAATTCAGTTCTTTATCCATCACACTATTAGACAGCGTGTAACTCTTCTCTTGTTATTATCTTGTGATAGGTAGTTGATGACAGTGACGTGATCGTCATCTCTGTGAAGCCACAGATCGGTATGTTGCATCTTGTCCTGTTTTCTCATCTTTGCATCTGTTTTTTTCCTATGTTTTCAGCATTCAATTTATTGTTTTCGGAAGGAAGCATATTTTTTTAGAGGCAAAATTAGGAGAACTAGTTAGATTTTAGTGTTCAGCTGCCACTTCACTTCAGGTGTTTTCTGATGTTCTGGAGATGTAAATGCTTTAGGGGAAAAAGTCAGTGATCTATTTTCACAAATGTTCTCAAGATATTTGCTAGGTGCATAGTAATTTATGGGTAACGTTTGAGACTTTGAGTAGGTTTTGCATGCTTATGAGATTACCCGTGCATCAAATTGCAGTAAGGCAGGTTCTGGTTGAGCTAAAACCCTTGCTGTCAGAAGAAAAGCTTCTGGTGTCCATTGCTGCTGGCATCAAGATGGAAGATCTGCAGGTAAATCTTTTTTTTATTTTACTCTCGGGCTCCTAAGAGCCTAGTAGGGCATAAGTGTGAAATATTGCTTTATCTAGATCCCATGTAGAACAAGCAAACTGATCCACAATGCTTAATTGTATGGATAACATAGTAGATAAAACATCTTCATTCATGCCAGATCCTTTTCCTTTTTGCCCCTCAGTTGGGAGTTGGGGATGTTCAGTTGTTCACAGTTTGGCTTGTTTTCTTTCCATTGTAATTCCAGGGTTGGTCTGGTCATCGAAGAGTTATTAGAGTAATGCCAAACACCCCTTCAGCTGTTGGACAAGCAGCATCAGGTAACATATATTGATAATCATCCATTAATTTCATATGTTGGTTCCACGTGTATTTTACTCTCTGAATTTCAGTCCAACAACCATAACACATAAGCTATTAGTAATCAGCCTTACTTGTAGAGTAAGCAATCAACTAATATTGTGTGGTGATATCTCTTTGAAGATATCACCCATTGTAATGAACAACACTTTATGTACCTTGGTTCCTTCCTGAAAAACAAAGAACTACCATTATGTCAAGAGTTGTATGGTAGAAACCTTGAAATGCTCATACATTTAGTAATTGAAATCGTAGTTTATCTGCTCAAAGAAGTCGGAATTAATCAATTGCTGATCTTGTTACATCTGGTAGTGATGTGTTTGGGGGAGATGGCTACTGAGAATGATGAAAACCGTGTAAGAAGTTTATTCAGTGCCATTGGAAAAGTTTGGACAGCTGAAGAGAAATATTTTGATGCTGTAACTGGGCTAAGGTATGTGACTGATTTTACATGCAAATCTTTTCTTGAAAAGCTTCACCGGAAACATCACGTTATGATTTTGAGAACGAATTTTTATTCCCATCTTATTTGAATATAGTGGGAGTGGCCCGGCTTATATTTTCTTAGCAATAGAGGCCATGGCTGATGGTGGAGTTGCTGCTGGTCTTCCTCGGGATCTTGCACTTGGTCTTGCATCTCAGACGGTGAGTGTTCCTTCCATAAAATATGTTGTGATATTGTTCTATGTTCTGGTCACATATTCGGTTGATCTATATAGGTTCTTGGTGCTGCAACCATGGTAAACCAGACTGGAAAACATCCGGGTCAGCTGAAGGATATGGTCACTTCCCCGGCAGGAACCACCATAACTGGGATACAAGAGCTCGAGAAGGGTGCATTTCGTGGGACGCTGATAAATGCCGTTGTTGCTGCCACAAAGCGTTGCCGTGAACTTTCTCAGAGTTAATCCTCTTGTTAGTTGTTAGTCCGTTGGGTGTGCGACTCTGCACACGATTTCCCTTAGGGAAGAGGATGTGCGAATATTGATATTTAAACTTGAGGCTATCAGCAAATTTTGCTTGTAGATTTATCCGAATAATTTGCTGCACTTAGTGGCACGAAATCCAGATGATGTTAGATTGATACTTATTCTGGTAGCAGCTGTTTTTGTTAGTTCTTGTTAGGATATTTGAAGGTATGGCAAGCTGGGTGACTGTCTGGAATATCGGAAGAACTTCACCGTAAGATTGGCAGAACATTTAAAGACATAAGAGGTTATTACACGTACAGTTCTCGATCACTATATATCGAGTCTCAAACAATATTGGGCATAGAGTTCGACGGTACCGATTAAATTGAGAACTTCAAATGTATGTCTTTGGCATGTAATATATACCCTACGATGCCGAAGCAGCCCTATATGATTTCCCAACAACCTGACAATCACACAACATTACCATACAATTTTATTATATGTACATGAATCTTGAATGCTTCGGCTATCAAATTCTCACATGTAATTGCGAGAGTACCATCGATCCTCAGGAGACCATTTGTCTTCATACCTTCCGAGCGAGTACCCCACAGCAGGCATATCGGCAAGATGCAGAGGATCAGGTTCTATGCCATAGTCTGTCAGTGGTCGGTGCTCAAGAATCTTATCATGATCAATCACGAAATCTGGAATTTCAACTTCCCCCTTTCTGACGTCCCCCCAAAGATACTCCAGCCGACTAACATACTTGATTTTCCAATATAAACTGCAAGAAAAAGTTATGGCATTTTAGGTTTCAACTAATATTAATACCAAAATGTCAGTACCAGAGACTGCAGATAAAAGAAAGCACGCTGATTTATTAGCCTGCCTATCGATTTAAAAAAAGTTTACTAGCCACTACAATCACTACCTACCTATAAGGTACAACAATATGATGGAGTTTAATCATTATTTTTCTGCTCAATACGATAGGAAAACAATAAAACAGAAACTATAAGAGATAATACTGACCCTCCACTTAAAAAGAGCCTGCCAAGCGTGGCGATGGCCAACCTAGAGCGAAGCCCAGGATGCAAGAAGTATAAGATCTGCAGTCTCTCCTTGTATTCAGGTGGAAGATCTTCATAGACCCCCCTCAAGATTGACATGCCAGGGTTGTTATCATCTGACTGCACAGTGCTGTGCATGTACAAAAGGCAGAATGGTCCCTCTGGCAATTCAGTGCGCAGCTTGTGAAGAACGTACCTCTTCAGACGATCACCACCTATGACAGGAGCTGGAATTCGAAAAGAAGATCATTAGTTAGTGTTGACAATGAGAAAGAAAGACCTAACACAGTAGCATTATTACAGCATCAGGTTTGCTTTAAGTCATGACACTCTCAGCCACACTCTATATTCAGGAAATGAACATACACCTGCTTACTACTTCAAATACCGGTTTCAATATGACTATCACTTTATAAAGCATTCCAACCATCAGGCAGTAATATTGCAAAACGGAGCTAAATGTTGTACCAATTAGGCAATTATCAAATGAATTACCTGACGTTTAGTTAAGATCAATGAAACCATCCATTAATCGAGTGCTAGCAAACGAGCTCTGATATCCTAATCCAAGGTCCAGCATTCAACAAATCTGTGTACTTATCCCAAGTTCAACGTGTCAAAAACACTTTATTCAGTGCATCTACCGAACAGCGCGCGCAGAACATAAGAATCTAAATTTACTACACAATTGAAGGACTATGAACTATCAATCTCCAGGATCCAAACTCTTCCCGTTTAATTCACATAATTCGCACACCAGATAATAGATACCATCCAGAAGAAACCCCAATCCGAAAGGAGAGGGAAGTAGAGGCGTTTGGCGCACCAGGGAAGAACCTGCCGACGACGCGGACGATGCGCCTCCCGGACCTGTCGGTGCCCTGGACGCGGACGACCTGGAGCTCTTCGAGGTCGGAGAAGTCGTCGCCGTCGGCGGGGGCGGAGAGATCGGGGAGGCAGTCGTGCCACTCCTCCCGGTCGGCCGGGTTGAGGAGCGCGGCGCCGGCTTCGACCGCGAAGTCGGAGCCCAGCACCACCACGGAGAACTCGCCGGTGCCCTGCGCGAGCGCCATGGCCGCCGCGCCTCACGCCGTCTCGCGGTCGATCCCCGTGCCGGCCATCCACCACCAACCAAGACGAGACCGATGGAGAAGACGGCCAACTCAGCGCAACAATAGCAGCCCACTTTTTTTTATATGGGCTTCCATTAGGCCCATCTAGCCAGGCTTGCTGTGCTGCATGTTTCTACAGGACCTTTCTGTTCCAGGACTGCCTGTATATATTAGTCGTCAAATTTCAAAAAGTTTAACAGATACAATTTTAGTATAATCATGATGTAATTACATTGTATTTTTTATGTAACTTTCATAGATCCCTCCGTAACATGCCTTTTCCGTGAAACCAGCGTCGTGGGACCGAATCCCCTTACATAAGTGTGCGATGTGATTTTTTTCCTTACTCGCTTGCACGAATCTTTAAACAAATCTAACGGTTTAAAATTATGTAAAAGTTATGAGTTACATTGTAGTTACATGCGAGTTATAATGTAATTACATTACAATTTGTAATATATCTACATCTGTTAAATTTTTAGAAAAAGAATTATGGACAAATATATAGCAAAATTGTTCTTATCCTCTTTCTTCTCTTCCACCTACTATTCCAATTACAAAAGAGTAATTAATCTTTTACCTTTTAAAAGTCACTAATATGCAATTTGGACCACTTAATTCTAATATCACATATTTGAAAACGTTGCAAAAGTGTATTAAGAACATTTTTCATATATCCAAAACATATTATTATTTTCACGGATCACCGGAGACGAAATTCTCACCTGAATATATATATCCAAACCATATTATGATGTAGCACATAATACAAGAACTAAAGAATGAAGATTGTAGAATCCACAGTGGCTGCTGGCTGCAGCTATGCGGTTACCCGAAGGAAGCAAACAGCTCCGGGAAAACGATAATCCAAAGGCATTTTTTGAGGAATGAACCATTCATCCTTGCCATTTGTCGAGAAAAGGAAAGGAGCATCTGATCCGAGCATCCCTGTCTTTGCTAGTAAAACGGCAACAGCTTTTGGCTGCAGGTGAACGGATTCGATCGTCAGTTGTGCTAGGCTCCCTGACGAATTACATGGCAATCACTGAGTCGCTGATCCAGTTTTTTTTCTTTAATGTTTGATAAGAGACTGATTAGATGGTGATCAATCTGTGAGGTGAAATCGAATGACCAGGCTGACACTGGATAACATTAACATCACGCGTGATGCTACCAATTTCACCGTGGAAAGCAAAGCAGAAACGCTTTTTGAGGTTGGAGCTCCAAACTTTGGCAGAAGTTGGGTGGAATTTGGAAACGCCACGCCACCGGCTGCCGATTCCGTGGAATTTCCGACAAGGTGAGCTCCGATCTTGGCCGGTTCATCCGACACGTTGAAATTGCTACGCCAAAGTTGAAAGCCGGCGTCGAATTATTCCACGGAGAATTCAGAGCGTCGTAACATGAGAAGAAAACAAGGGTAAATCCAAAGTCAGATTTCAGGACGAGATTGCCACTCAAATCCACTCATTATCACCATCGTCGTCATCATCATCAGGCAGAGCTTAATTTTGCTGGATTTCCTTTTACGTAACTGATAAGAAAGTCACAGTAGGAGTGTACATTCAGGTTTGGCACTGTTGTCTTGTCTTTACCAAATGCAACGACCTTCCTGCCTCTCCGATGAGCAAGTAGTTCAGAAATAGTAGTACGAAAAAGAGGGAGGGAGTTGTTCACTAAACTTCACTTGATTGATTCCTAGGAAAAATTATGCATTTCAACCAAAACGGAGAGACACGCACTATGAACAAAACAACACAAGGACATCGAATTCACCTGGACCTAAGCCAGATGACACAAAAGAAGAAGGAATTAATAAACTGTTAAAAAGAGAAAAAAAAAAGAAGATTAAAGACTAGCTTAACCATGAATGTTCATGAGCAGCAGTAATCTAGTCGCGACGGCGTCTCCTTCGCAGAAATACGGGAAGGCGGCGAGCGGCGGTGGTCAGTCGAAGCGGCGGCCGCGCCATGCGGAGACGGAGAAGAGGGCGCGGTCTTGCCAGCAGAGGAAGAAGTTGCCCTTCTCCTCCCGGACCTTGAAGCCGTCGCAGCCGAGCCCCTGCGCCACCCGCCTCGCCTGAAGCAGCGCGTAGTAGCTGAGCGGCACGCGGCCGAAGCCGGCGCCCTCCAGCCGCCGCGCCCACCGCTCTAGCCGCTCGTGCCGCTCCCGCCGCTCGCCGCCGTCGCACGCCACGATGTTCTTGATCTCCTCCCCGAGCAGCCACCGCTCCACGCGCGCGCGCTCCACCGACCCGCGCGCCGCGCCAACCTCAAGGCAGTCGAACAGCGCCGCGTAGTAGTTGAGCGCCTCCACAAACCGCTCCGTCAGCCCCGCCGCGTTGTGGCTCGCCTCCTGCTCCGTCACCACCATCACCTTCGGCGACAGCCCCCACAGCGCGCCCAGGAACGCGTCCGCGCGCGACGTCGACGGGGACAGCCCGGACTCCGGACTTCGCCTCTCCTTGTCGCCGCCTGCGACGGCGGCGCCCGCCGTGGCGTCGTCGTCGGACGCCAGGAGACAGTGCAGATGGAGGCTGGAGCAGATGGCGAGGGCCTCGCCGGTCTTCACGCGGAGGGACTCCACGTCGAGGGCGTCGAGGCGGGACACCACCGGGTTGAACTGGAAGGGCACGTCGAGGCGCTCTGCTTCTTTCGTGAGCGCCATGGCCGTCTGGGAGAGGAGGTCCTTGTGCTCGTGCACGGACGTGAGGCGCAGGTGCGGCGGGCCCTCGGGGCGCGCGGCGAGGAGGTGGAGGAGCTCGAGCCATTGCGTGGCGTCGGCGCCGCCGAGGTCGATGACGTGCACGATCTTCTCGGACTCCATGGCCTCCAGTATGGACTGGTTGGCGGCGGCGCCGGCGAGGCGGAGGAACGGGCAAAGGTCGAGGAAGTGGCGGCGCGCGGCGGCGACCTCGGCCGGCGTGGGCGACGCGCGGGGCAGGAGCAGCGCGCGGCAAAGCCCCGGCCACGCCCTGAGCGCGCGCCGCGCCAGCGCCTCCGCGAAGGCGGCCGCGACGCGCTGCATGGCGTCCCCGTCGGGCGCCGCCAGCGACGCGATGTGCTCGAGCGCGGCGTTCGCGGCATCAAGCCGGCCCGCGGCCGCCGCGGCGGCGCAGTTGAGCAGGAGATGGATGAGACACAGGCCGCGCTCATCAGAACGCAGCTCCCGCATCATCCATGGCGGCGTCGGCGACGCCGCGGCCGGGTGGAGCGGCATGTTGGAGAAGTTGTGGAGCGGGGAGGATGTCACCGACGACGAGGAGCCTTCGTCCTGGACCATCAGCCTCGCCAGCGCTGGATGGACGACCTTGATATATGCACTACTCCTCCCAAAGCTCCACCAAAAGCTACAACCTTTGATCCGATTCTACGAGCACGGGCGCATTTGAGGTTCTTGAGGTTTTTTTGCTGTCGTCTGCAAAAACCTGTGGAGCCCGCGAGGTGAGCCTGCAAAAGGCTGCGAGCTCTGCCTGCGTAGAATTAGATTGGAGATGAAGAAGCCATTAATAATCAAAGCAAGCAAAGTTGAGCGAGACGAAGTATAGCGCAATGAAGGCGACGATGAGAAGAAGCTGGCGCCAAAAATCCAAGCAGATTGAAACAAGCCGCAAACAGCTCGGGAAACAAAAATACAATCCCGGGGGCCAGATTTCCTCAGGCAACGAGACAAAAGCAAATCGCCACCATTTATTTCTGCGTACTACAAGCACAAGCAGCGAGCTAGTAGTAGCTACTCCAAGCTTTGTCGTCGCAGTTATCAATCATCCTATATCCTCCAACACTTGCATCGAGAGAGGCACAGCAGCAGCAGCATGCATGCATAGCACCACAAGTGAACAAAAGAGAAGGAAGAAAATGCTCACCTCAAGGAGGAGCTAGGAGCAGCGTCCCTCCGTCCGACGAGATAAACTAGCAGCAGCAGCAGCAGCAGAGAAAGAGAAGAGAAGAGAAGAGAGAGGATTTCACAATCTTTCAGAGGAGACGATGCAGAATTGCAGATATAAAGAGGAAGAGAGAGAGAGAGAGAGAGAGAGAGGAGGCAGGTGAATTGAAATGAAATGAAACGAAGGGGTTGATGAGTTGAGTGGTGGTAGTAGCGGGCGGCCTGCGCTTTGGACTTTTGGGGGGGTGTGTGCGCGCGCTGGCGACAAGAAGCGGAGGAGGCTTTTTTTGTCCGCATCGCGCTTGTCTCCACTCGCGCACCGGCACCGGCCAGAGCAGCGAGAGCATTCATTTCACTCCTCTTTTTTATTTTTTCTTTTTTCTGTCCGCGACTGCACGCTGCCCCTTCTATTCTCCCGTAATCTGCGTGGACCGACTCTAAACCTCGCTAACTTCTGAGTTTCGTTATCGGTTTCTCTTAACTCTAGCTTTCGTGTAAACCCTTGTTCTATTTTTTCCCCATCGGTATCCAATATTTATGGCTTTATTTCTGAGTTTGGGAGTACCTTTTTTTTTGTCATATTACGGTGTTTTTGCAACTTAGACATGTTTTAATTAGAGTGTTGTTGTTGTTGTCACAGATTGTGTGCAGCGAAAACTCGTTATCGATTTTTTTAGCTTGCGTGTCAATTGTCTTTTTTTCTTCTATCGGTATCACATACTTTATGGCTCTGTTTCCGAATTTGTGCTTTATTACTGTGCTTTTGCAAAATAGGCCATGTTTAACTTAGATTATTGAATAGATTGTTGTCATGTATTATGGCCTAATTACAAAAACAAAAAATATTAAAGAAATAAACTTAATAAAAAGCCTAAAATAATTGGTATAATCAATGCAGTAAAAAGCTATCTAATTTTTTAAGTGTTGAGTAAATAATATGTTTTAATAGTTCGATGAATAATCTGAAAAGAACAATACCTAGTGGGGAGGAAATAAAATAAATTTTACCATGTTACCTGGACATAGGCTATCAAAATTTTCTACCAAAACATAAGGTGCATTTTGCCTACTTCTTTATGTGCCGTAGAAAATCTTGCAAGGAAAATATGACTTTAAGAGAGAAAAGAGTGTGTTCTTGATATTCTAAACTTATGGAGTATTTTCGAATGCTAAATACTTTATTTCTATCCAGGTGTAACTTATATAATAGAAATAAAGTTTTCTTGTGACAGTGGCAGTACTCTCTTCAATTTTTAATAGACGTCACTGTTAACTTTTAGATATACGTAAATAAAAAAAGCAAAGGCAATACTTATTATTTTAGTAGCTTTAATGAAATAAATAAATCATAATAAAATAAATAATAATAGTATGATTTTTAAATAAAACAAAAAGGCTAAAAATACATTATCTATTAAAAGCCGGAGGCAGTATCCAATTTGTGCTACCCTAAAAGAACGTCATTAGCTTTGCTAATTGGGGAGCATACAGGGTTGGATGTGCAAAAGGTGGCTTGCAGTACTACCATAAATAGCTTTTCGGGACAATATAATAAATATAATGTATAAATACAGTAAAGGTAAAGAAACCGGTAAGCCCCCACGACTCTTGTCGTGAGGTGGCGAGAGGAAGAATAAGGAGCATGGCGTGTTGGGCCTCGTTATTCCTCCATCCCCGCAACACGACGACGACGCCACAACAAAACAAAACTCGCCCCCACTTCTTCTTCCTCCGGTCCTCCTCCTTTAATTTTGTTCTTTCTTGCCACCCTCTTCTCTCTCTCTCTCTCTCTCCGTCAGTCTGATGGTTTCTGAAAACAAATCTAAGACCCATTCAATTGCTGCAGGCTCACTAGAGCCAGCTGCTGTGAGGAAAACCAAATACACTGATCAAAGAAAATGCTCTACCAGGTTCTAAAATATAAAGATTTTAGGATTCCTATTTTGCACTAATACTCTCTTCGTTTTTTTAACTTTTTTCCTAGTTAAATTTATTTAGATTTAACTAAATTTATATAAAAATTTAACAACATCTACAATAATAAACAATTAAGTGTAACATTAAATATATTTTGATAATATGTTTGTTTTGTGTTGGAAATGTTTTTATTTTCTTTGTAATCTAGCCAAAGCGACTTATATATGAAACGGAGGGAGTATAAAGATTTCTACACTGATTCACACGATTCGTAGTGATACGAATCTACAATGACTCCAAAACCAATCAGATGCTTAAAAAGTAAATCTAAGACATTTAAAATTTTAAAAAATGATAAATAAAGTGACTTTTTTATCTAGCTTTAGTATTTGCTAAATAACCTAGAACTTATTATATTTTGAAAGGTGGGGTAGAACAAGGTGGAAAATCATAGGGTCTCATCGGTTGCCCTTATTCCCTAATAAGCCAAAACGGTTTATTAAGGAATAAAAAATAATTTATAGTTAAAAATTTTATATATTTGTTCGTAACGATTTAAAAGCCAACGCTAAAAAGAAATTACGTTGAAAATATCTTAAATCAACTTCAAAATCAAATTTAAAAATTTAAATTTTAGCTTTTGCTTTGACTTATTAGCCAACCGATGGAGCTCATAGCAACGGCACTAGGCTCCATACTCGGATGTGTTTTTATAAGGGAAAAGAATAAGGTTGCTGATAGACGGACAGATAGTGGTCCAGCTTCTTGTTTTGCCTCTTTCGAACGAAAATAATAATAAAAGAACTTAGGATGGCTCTGATGCGCAATGCTTGTTTGACTGCAGAATTAACCCTCCTGCTGGCCTCACTCGACTTACATGTACTGTTTGTACTTTGCACGGAGTACAGTATTAATAATGTACTGAGTATGCAAGTGTAGCAGAACCATGATTAACCCTACCATCTCTATGATGTTTACCGACCCCGACGATATCATGGTTACGGTGTGATAAAACCGTAAAAAAACCGTGACAAATTCATGCTCCAGATTTTGGATCTATTTTTTTCTCCACGTGATAATATAGTGTTATCGTATGATAAGCCTCGGTAACCATATGATGTATTGACGCTAAAGAGTACTACTTGTTGGAAATTCCCCCACAATTTTTTTTAAAAATAAATTCAAACAAAATTCATGAAACCCTACTGACGGTTACTTCTACCGTGCCCCTATAGTAAGCTCAGTAACCACCAGCAGGGATCACCCGAGCAAAACTATAAATCGTGTTAACATGATTTATCCGTACCATGCGACTTGTAAGTCACCTCCAAATTCTAAATTTAGAGTTCTCAAATATACAATTATTAATTTTAAATCACTAGAGATATAAATTTAAAAGTTTTGACCAACAGAGTTTTCCTTTTTATATCAACTGCAGGCTAAAAGATGAGCTATTTTTTTAGTGTAAAAGCTCTTCTACTATATATGAACAAATGATGAGGTAGTAGCTAGGTAAGGAGGCTAAAGCCGCCGTATCTATGACTAGGAGTGAGGTGGCGAGTGCGTCCAAGGTAGGCGCGGGGGCCGGGGGGGCGGCTGCATCCAAATTCCAAAGGCCAAAACAAAGGGCAAAGGCGTCGAAACGAGGCGTCCGGTGGATCCATCCGTCCACCGTGTTAAAAGACGAGACGACAAGCAAGTTTTCCGCGACTTGGACGCTTGCGCTGCGTGTTTAGCACCGCGCAGGATGGCCCATCCTTTCGCTCTCCTTCGCCGTGACGACCCGTGCCGTAGCTTAGCTTAGCTGCAGTTGCGTTTGCGAGCCCGTTGATAAATATGTTCACCGGCCACTCTCGGGCAGGGCATGTGCATTGCGTTTGTGTCATCGCGCGTGTGTTGTACCAGTACGATGCGATTAGCGGTTAGCTGGGATCGATCGCCATTGCTTTGTGTGGCGGTTTGTACAAAACCAGCTGGGTTTCATCAATGCGATGGGTAGTACTTCCTTCCTTCCAGTTGGCAAAGGGAGAGGGTACTTATAAAACAGTTAATACTACTAGCTCTTTAAAACTGACCGACGAGTGAGTGAGTGAGTGAGCAATAATATCATTCTTTTGAGAGGCAGATCCGTTAAAGAGGATTACTTGCTTTTGCTCTGTTCCACCGAGAATCCGTTAAAGAGGCAGATAGAACGGTTTTTCTTTTGAAAAAGAACAGTTAGATCAGTTATAACTGAAGTTAAAAAAAGGGGCCTTTTCTAACTGCTATTCTAACCGTACCTACAACTACAACTCACGGGTAGAGTCGGTTTTAGACGGTACAAGTTACGGTTGTTATTGAACTTACGGTGCAGGCGATGTTGGTTAGGGGTAAATAACGAGATAGGTTAGGGATGAATAACGAGACATCGTAGCTCGCTAAGGCTTGGCTCATTCTCTTAACGAGCCAACTTGGCTGGACTTATTAACCTTAAAAAAATTAAAAGCCTAGCTCGGCTCATAAGTTAAACTCATTAGCACATTTAAATCACATCTACAATTTTAAACTTACTGTTTGATTATATACAAATATAATGATAAACAACTAATAAAGAAATCAGTGCATATAAATAGCTTAGATGTAACTAAAAAACTAACAGTTGTTTAACAAGTATTCAGTATATCAAAATATGGTGATCTCTTGTACTAAAGAGTAGCTTACCAGCTAAAATCCTAGCTTGGTTTGACTTAGTTTGAGCCGTTCTAAGCCACGAGCTTTGAGGTTTTTCCCACCCAAACAATACCGAACGGGGTTAGTTTTTTCTTCTGATTATAACCTTACAAGGATTTAGTTTTGTAATTGAGTAAAATAAATGGAGGACCATTTAACTTTTTTAGGTATACTATATATGTCACTCTATTTTTAAAATACATATACGAGTCACTAATGTGAGTTAATTGAGTCATTTATCCATCTAATTACCAACATGAGCATACCTTCTACAAATGGCATGCCACCTGGAATTGAAAAAAAGGCTTTTGGACATGGATAGAAAACCACCGTATATTTTTTCCTTTCTCACATCACTAGTAATTTGCAATACACAAAATGAGTGGAACCAAATCATTTCACTTATACCTGTTTTGATGAGTTCTCCTAGTTTTCGGTCCTCTTTCTCGCTTGCCTCAAGCCTTATAGCAACAATAAGACTGCCGATGGATATGTCGAGAAACTATGAATATAAACAACGATGGGGTGAAATTCTTGGAGGCAGCGTATGTGTAAGGTACGTCTAAGCGTACGGTATGAATCAATTCAATCACAACGCACAAGGGTTCTCTGCACTTCTTCGGATGCATTTTTTTTCAATCCTAGGTATCATAACATGTGTATAAGGTACGTTAGATGGACAAATGACTCACTTAAGCCATATTAGTAATCTAGATGTAAATTTTAAAAGTAAAGTGATCTACATGACACACTTAAATAAGTTGAATGACCCTCCATACATTTTACATTTTACTCTTTGTAATTTTTTCATACTACATTCAATAAAACATCAGGTGGTGTTTTTTTTCATTTTTTAATACATAATTTTAGTGTTTTAGTTTTATAATTCTTTTAGCTATATTCAATGAAACATCATATCGTTTAGTGTTGTTCGTTAAAAAAAAGAACAAATCAACTTTCAGTTATGCAAAGCCTGTACAAACATTCGCAAGGCGGGACACCAAGCGTCCAAACCCAATATTGATCGGTACGTACATCGCCGAATGCGAGTCCACGGGGCGATGCCCGCGAGAACCAACGGTGCCCTGCAGACAAAAGCCGCAATCGCCGTTTCCCACAAGCATAACTCGCTGAGTTAAGCGGTGGAAATAGTGGCCTCGCGCGCGTGGATGTCTCCGGCTGCGACAGCTACGCTCATGCCGCGGCCCCTGCGATCTCCGTGCGATTCTGTTCGAGAAATGTTTTCTGTTTGTTTGGATTCGGGAGGATCTCGTCGTTGCCGTCGGCTTGCACACAAATGCGTACACATATTGCCAGCTTCCTCCCATGCACATGCCGGTGCTTGGCGCAGAGAGAGAGAGCTGGGTTTTCTTTCTAACTGAATTATTTCACCAAATTCCACACCTCACTCCCCTCGTGTTCCACACACACTTTTCAAACTGTTAAACGGTTTATTTTTTTAAAAAAATTTCTATATGAAAGTTGCTTTAAAAAATTATGTTAATCTATTTTTGAGAAAAATTAATAAATACTTAATTAATCATAAGAAAATACATCGTTCCATTTTACGTGCGCGATAAATGAGTTACCAATCTTACCTCCCAACACAGCCAACTTTCATGGTTTGACTACTGGTACTGGCCGGCGCCGTATCTCTCTCTCATTGTACCCATCTGCTTTGCATCAATCAAACCAGGCCGTGGATGGTACATGTGACACTTAAGATTACTGCAATATTATTGAACACTTGCTGGTCCATGTGATTGTGGTGGTGCATGCTTCTGTTCCGCGATCAATGATCTCAGAAGAGAAATTGATCACTGACTTCGTACTAATTTCATAAGCAGATCGTCATACATGCGTATAGAAAAAAAATTGGAATATTATCTTCGGTGAATCGAAACAAGAACGGCTGTGAATTGACGACGACGATCGCGCGGCGATAAACTAATATACGACTTGTCCACAACAACGAAAACAAGAGGAAAACTAACTGCTCCCTCCATTGTATATTCCACATCTCCGGCAAGTGTGGCGTCTTAGACCGACGAACTCTATTCCGTCTCTCGTGAGTCGTGAGGCATTTTCAAACACAAAAATGTTAGCAGCATGGGTATCCATCTGATTAGAAAATTTATCGAGCGCTATGTCCACTTCCACGGAAACAAAACACACATCGGTGGGGGGTGTATTTTTGGATCCGTGCCACACAGCGAATGCGACTTTCCGTGTTCAGAACAGATTATATGTGTTTTATACGAAAGTCGCCACAAAGAGTCAGACGGAAATTATCAAAACCAAATTAATCACGTGAAATAGTGGAAGTGTTCACAATGTTTTTGAAGCTTATATTTGGCCGTATACCACGGGAACCTTGAATTAACAATCTTGGTATTATGGTTGAACCTCTCAGCGGACAAAAAAAAATAGTGATTTCAGACAAGGTTGTTTCATTTGACTGTTCTTTTTCTCATTCCAGTTATAACGCAACCATAAAAATGGTAAATACGTAATTCACTTTCCGCAATTATGTACTCACATTGACAGCCTTAATACTGGCAAAAATCCAAAATTTAAAACTTTATTGTAGAGTTGATTTTTGAGGTTTTTCATTAGCCTATTTCTAGAATTGGTTAAACCTATAATAATAAAAACATGAAAGTTTATTATAGCTTCATTCACATTTCTACAACTTATCAGTTGTAGTTCAACCGATCATAATTGATCTTGTCAATTCTTACTATGCAATATTAGTGTAAAGAGACATATTTTATAGAAACCTTTCCATTGACCCCTATTACATTATTTTTTGGCATTTTATATCAGGATGCCGTAAGTTCCTCTGGTACTTACTTTTGCTACTACGATTTTGCCTTGATGGAAAAGATAGAGCTTTCGTCGTTTGCTCGATCAAGTGTGGTCCAGACAACGCTCCAGATGAAAAGGGATCCGGACAAAACATTACTAGTTGCACAAGACAGTTTTCGTAATAATTAGGGTGGTTTAGCTTTAGCACACACAAAACGTGGGGAAACAATACACGCGAGTAAAGGAGTACCAAAGTGTGATGTACGAGTACGACACCATCTTGGATTAGCACATACCAAACCGATGGACGCGTGAAGAGCGTCTTCCTCGTTCTTGTACGTATGTACCATCTAACATGAACCCAAATTAATCAGATATATATGTTTTGTAGAGCTTTTCTACAATTTGTAGTTGACAAACACGTCTTCATATATATTTCGTATGTCTTTCATCCTCTCTTTCGACATGGTTATCTGGAAAAATATATAGTAAAAATCACATGGAGTTAAAAAATAGATATATAAGATTTGTTTATACCATCACAACTAAATCTTATAGTGATATGAACAAATCTCGTATATCCATTTATGTATTCTACGGTACCGTATTTAGGTTTCTAATATATGTGGCTATGCTGGTTATGCTTGTTAGTGCCAAATGTCAAGCATACAAACAACATCATACATGCTACAGTTTCGTATATGACGTAAATATGCACATGGTACAGCTGCAAGCTAGGTAATCAACCGATCGACCAGCAAGATCCTAACGGCTCAGTTCACCAAATAATCTTCCGATCGAGAGCTCTTCAAAGTTCAAACCGGTCGCGTACCAGCGTGTCACGCGCCCAAACCGCACTTCATATTCTTTTTGGCCCACGAGGTGGCACACGTGAAAACGGGGACGCGTGTGTGGCCTGGATGTGCCTTTGGTCGAACGGCAATTCATTCATTCACACGCTCATTCATTCAGCATCGCAACAACACGTGACAGCTCGTAAATAAGCCCACCCAAAAGGCTCCACTACTAGACTACTAGTACAGTATTACTGCAACACACCGAATTGAAGTAGCCAGCTAGGAACAAGAAAAAATTGGGCAGATGGAACAAGTGCGTTCTTGTACCAGTACACCGACGGATGAGATGTTACACGTGTCAAAGTTGCTGGATCTTTCTTACATTTTTTAAAACCTTTTTTAAAACTTATTTTACAAATAGACGTATAAAAAAACTTATTGCAGAAATATACTATTTTCACGGTGCCAACATTATTATCACCGTTCCCCTGATCTCCCCCCGAAAGCAAAGTCATTGATGTGAAAGGAGTTAGCGTCAACAACATTGGTGCTGAGGTCTTGTTTGTAAAAAAAATCGAAAACAATCTATTTATAATAAAAAAGTCCTATTTTTAATAAAAATAATTTACAAATAGGTCTTCAACACCCATAACACTTATGCCAAGGGCCTATCTATGGATTTTTTAAAATCAGTTATTTTCAAAAAAAATTACAAACAGGTCCTCGAAGCCGATGATATTGGCGTCGCCCCCTCACATCAACGACTTAGTTTCCGTAGGGAGACTAGGGAGATATCACCAATGTTATTGATACCTTTATGTTGAACCACGATGCTAATGATATTGATGATTCGAAAATAATACATTTCTGAATTAAGTTTTTCAAAGATCTATTTGTAAAATAAGTTTTCGAAAAGGGTCAGAATGTAAAAAAAAATACATGTCAAAGTTGCTGCATTGAGTAGAAGAATTCATCATACATGGGTAGTAGATTGGTGGCAAGGGTTAAATTGGATGTGGATGAGAAAAGCTGCAATAGCAAGGAGACAAAAGTAGAGTAGTGTTTTTCTTTTCTGAAGAAAACTGAAACTTTGCCCAGTCCAATTGATGTGATCAGCTAATTATCTTGAGTAGGTATTTTCGCTTGGATTGGCCAATAAGTTGGCATAAGAAAGTGAAAAGAGCTTGCTCCTTTTACATAAAGACTTCGTCATGGGAAAGTCAAGGAATCTCCTAGCTTGAAAGCCTGTTAGGTAATTTACATAAGATCTTCTTAGTGCACAATGGAAAAAAGGTAATGTTGTATTAAGGGGAAAAAGCCAGGAACCTAGTTAGTTTTTTTTTTCCAAAAATATTACATAATAGTATCTTGTTCGGACTGGATAATACCAACTTTTTTTTTCTGCCGTTTTCCGTAGAGAAGTCGCAAATATATGGTTCTCCTGGGAATCTTCTCTAACTCGTTCTAGTGGAATTATCTTCTAATTTCTACGTGCGCCAAACTGTACATTGAATCTTTTCATTGTGCATCCATTGATTTGCACGAGGTTTCAAGTCGTGTTAAGTGAGGTGTCGGATTTTAACGACATGGGATTAATGAGTCAAGACTTCAACTTTGAACCAAAACTTGTCCTTTGCGTTGGTAGCACGAAGGGTCCACAGTCCACTGATTGTTTCGTTGGAACCAAAGTTGTTGGATTTTTCTTTCAGGAGAGACAATTTGCGAAGCAAAACCATTCCAATTTGGATGATAGGAAATATTTTTTTTGCAATTACCCTAAGAAAACATCATATGTATCTTTGATCATGTGGTAGCGAATTTGGGAGGGTACTACTAGTATCTATGATGTCAATATCATATTAGTACGGCATTTATCAATGATACAACGACTCGATCTAATTAAAGACAAAATGACCGGAAACCAACAAATCTTATTTCCACACTTGAGGAATCAACAGTTGGTACGTAACTGGAAAAGAAAAAGATCTATATCCTAATTCCAACGCCATTACGTGGCTATATCCAAACCAGTGGACCCTAAGTATTTCGTAGTATTTATGTTACTTCACATCTGTTCACTGTTGTAAGGCGCTAAACATTTATATTCCTATATGGTTAGCCTATTTGTTGCCAAAACTTATGGAGGTAGTAGTGATAGCATATTAATGTTAATAAATATGATTTGATTGTAATACAGCAATGATAGACTGGACTTGTACTAGAGCTAGCAATGTGCAGATTATGATGAAGCAACAAAGCCAGTAGAAAAAAAATAAAACGATACGACCAACCAAGGGATAGAAAAGAAATGCACAACATTATCGACCTAGCCGTAATGTAGACGGGTGCTATAACAAGGGGAAAAGTTCGGGCACATCCATGATTGATTTGTCCTTGTTTTGGCAGCTTGCAAGATCGTACGTAATGGGGGGACCCTTAGCTTGTAAGGAACAAGGCCGAAAATGTCCAAAGCTAAATAAATTCGAAGTTATCGCCGGGTGTGGCCGGCTGCCCCCGGCGAGGAAAGGAACAAGACGAGCCTCGAGAGAGATCCAGGAGAAAGACAAGGTTGAGCCATGCAAAAGCTAAGGCAAGACAAGAGAGAGGCATGCGGCAGATATAGCCCGAGAGGAGAGCGCTAACGAAAGCAACCAAAGCTAGCGTCCGTAGATACACACACACACAGTCACAGATATACTAGTACAAAAGACGATGAGGTGGGGGTGCAGGGGCAGCGCACTTGCTCGCACTCTCTGCCTTGTCGCGTTCCCGGTGTCACCAAGCCGATTCTTTGGACAAGCGAGTAGCCAGCCAAAGCCCAAAGGCAAGCCATCCATGATCCAGCCGCGTCACGAGGCGGCCACCGGTGGCGGTGGCGCACGCACGCTATCAATCACCTGTTTGGAGTGTTCCGGCGTGCGGGAGCGGGCAGCTCCACCTGGGTTTTCGAAGCCAACAAGCCAAAGGCGAGGGGGGGCAGCTAGTGGTGGCGACATCTCGCTTTGTTTTTGTACCCATCCGGTTTGGATGCTAACACCAGGATGGCTACAACCGCAAGGCGCCCAACCAAAGACGACGACGACGAGGACGCGGACGCTCCTGCCGTGGTGGGAAAACAACAATGGCAGCTTGTCCTGTTGGGACTTGGGAGAGAGGAGGAAAAAAACGGGCTCGGCGTGGCGTGGGCTGGTGCGGAAGGCGTTGCTGCTTTCGCTTGTTTGGACTTTGGACCCGTCCATTCGACGCTCCGGCGCCATGCCAACTGCCAAAGCCAACCCTTGGTTTTGTTGCCTTCTCTTGGACCTGTGGTGCCGCGTCGCATGGGTCATACGGGGGCGGTTTGTTTTTCCTTGGCACCATGCGCACAAGCGGCATGGCGTGCGATCTTTTCTTTTATGCAATGTCCCGTGTCCCTTCTCCCCTTGCCGCTTTTGCTCTCGTCTACTCCTATCCCTTTAGCACTCGTATGACAGACAAACTGTATAGCGTGCGTGCGATAGCGCCGTTTTGGATTTCTTGTTCACTGCTAGTGACTAATATACTGAAAGTAACCTCTGGTTGATAGCCCAGTATCGTCGAGACGTATAAAGAAAGATGACCAAATGGTACGTACGTATGTAAAACAGGTGCGTATGGTAGAGAGAAATTCGTGCTGACGCAATAGTGACGATATAGTAAGAGGGTGAGTATGAAACCTGATTATGACGCACGCGTTGCCGTCGCAGCAACAGGCCATGATGTAATGTCCCGTTCGCAGCCGAAACCCTTGCGCATTCTGGGGGCCAACAGTTCGCTCTTCTGGTACGATTCCCTGGGAAACTAAAAGGTGAAGGATACCTCTACGTAAGGTTCACAATTAATCAGAAAGTTAAAGTATGCAAACTGAACAATGTAAGAGCTAGAGATGTAACCAGAGATGAGCAAGCAACCTTCAGACGTCGCCCGGACATGACGCCGACCGTGGATTGATTCCAGCACATGGACGAACCGTAACTATGTTGGCAGCTGCGGATGGTCCGTGGCTGCAATCTCATACGAACTTGTCCATTTCCATGCAAACAAAGCCGAGATAACATGAGACAGCGCATAATCCAAGCAACTGAGTAAAGAGATGTGAAACACCAAACGGCCCAGTTTCATGATAATTCCATTTTTTACAACCTGGAGTATGCAAAATATAATGTCTATCTAAATGGGGGTGAACCTACGCGAATAAGCTAACTTGCAAAGTCCCTATGTAGGTGGTTAGTTGTGTTCCATGGCACCTTGGCACACAAAAAAGGACCCCGTTTGCCTTCAGAACATGAACGAGTTGCAGTGAGAACTGAGAATTGGGGAGCTTCACTGGTGGATCCATCAGAATCACCAAGAAGATGACCAAAAAAAATGGTTAAACCAGTTGATCAGAAAATAAATTGAACAATTTATCCTTCAGCCCAGACAAGCTTGAATATGTTTCTGCTAGCCCCTGCATTTATCAGCGTGCTCTTGTTCTTCAACATCTTCTCTTGGGCATGGATATCACCATCCTAAAAACATCACAAAAACAAGGTTTAATTCACGAAAAGAATAAAGCACTTTGTGTGAGACAAATAGTACTAGAGCAGCGAGAGATATGGAATGCACTACGCTGTTCTGGTTTACAAGTATAAACAAGAGTTATAAATGGAAAGAACATTAAAATGGTGTGTCTAATGAACATTGTAAAAGTTAAAAGGAGAAGGGGACTGACAAGCATAGAGTACGCCTTAGCAAGTGAGAAAAGAGTTGGATAGAACCCTATCACAGCAAGTGCAGCTTCTTCTGTCACTTGTGGCACCTGCATCACATTCATAATTAATTAGGAAGATTCTTGCCTCCAAGTACAACATGAAATGAATAGATGTCTGACTTTGGTGAAGATTGTTTTTATTGCCCAATTACCTGCATAAGTTGAAGGGCGAATACATCACTCACAGTTATCTTCTTAAGGTCATCACACTTCTTCTTAAACTCATCATAGGTCGGGCAAACTTGAGAAGTATTAGCACCAGTAGAAAAGTGGGTGCTGTAGTATTCGGTTATCGAACGAGTAAGGTTGCCGTATGTCCTTACAGTGTCAGCATACCCAGTGGTTCTCTGGACATCAAATCCTTCAAGAATTTCAGTGGTGAAGCAGCTGCATATATAAGGCCAGCGGTTACAAGGTCATACGTCATGCAGCCAAAAATCCAATTCATTGACTGACAAGTGACAAATCTATACAATACAAACTACTTTTAAGGGAGGGTAAAAGAAGAGAAATCAACAAGAAAAACTGCTGCAGAATACGTACGCAGTTTTGATCCTTTCTGATGCATCAAGAGGGTTTGGATCACCTTCAACCAGATATATCAGCTTCCTTAGGCCACATTTCTACAAAGAAGGTGCACCAAAGAATCACAGCATATTGCTGCTAACAATAAACAAAATATGCTGCATATATATGGAAAATAAAAACAATATGCCTGAGAGGAGTTTCAAAATCTACAGGCTCGAGTCCTAGCATCAGGGAAAACTAGAACAATCCACATAAAATTCAGTAGTTCTCAACACAAATCAATATCAACTTTACAAATATAACTACGAAAGACCCAAAGGAAATAAAAGTTCAACGCTATTTGTACCATAACATCAAAACAAGTTACACTGGATCTATGATTAAGTGTTACAGTGCTTCCATAATTATGCAGCCAAACATGCTCACGAGTTTGCCACCAATTTAATTGCTACAAAGGTCAGTGGCACATGAACATAATAATGTTTTCAGTAGCCACACCTGCTGATAGGATTATAATAAGAAACAAACTGAATTTCGTACAAGTAACAAAACTGAAAATATATATAAAAAAAAGGGGAATTAACATTAAAGTTCAATGTTAAAGCGAAGGCGATGATAGCGCAGATGGTACCTTGAGCCTTAACTTCTGATCTTTGTATCGGTTGTCTGTGATTGAACTACACAAATCAGCAACATTCTTCCTTTCAACAATGAAATCAAGAACATACTCTGTGTGAAGCTTTCTATCACGAGCAATCCAAATACCATCCCCAACAGGCAAATGCTTTATCTGAAAGACATGGTTCAAACAGAAGGATCAAAAACCACTTTCACTGGCACACACTAAATGAACAGCTCAATTTATGAACAAAATCTGTGACACTTCATGTATTGCCTACAGCAACAGCTGCAGCTTTAGTCCCACAGAAGTTAGGGCAACCTTATATATTCAGCACAGGTGTTTCCCCTGCTCTTTTGGTGTTTACGATTAAAGGATATAAATGTGTCAAAGGATGGCTCAAATGGTTATGGACTTAGGATTGGTGGAAACATACGGTTTATAACCATCACTTGAGCAGTGAAAGTGCATACATGTCGATAGATGATTCTGCAAACTTTTCACAATCAATATTTTACCAGCACACCAAAACTAGCATACAAATCATCTAAATTATACATTTGAACTTGTGCATCAGGTAAGCAAACAGAAGAAATTAGTGCATGCTTTATATTGTTTAAAGAAGATTTCTTGTTCTTGCCAGGATATTTAATTTATAATCATGTTGATGAAATGGTATTGAATTTGTGAAGCAAGTTTTGGTGGCCTGAGGAGATGTGCAAGGATAATGGGAAACAGAGGAAGTAAGGGGAGACTAGAAAGAGAAGAAAAGTACAAGAAAATTCAAACTTAACTAACCTCTACAGGTACACAAAATTGTGAATGTATGTTATCAACAGTTTTTTTTGAACGACCCCTGCCAAAAAAAAAAGGTAACAGTTCTGAGAACGAACAGACGTACAGAATTGTTCGAAATAAAGCCATTGATGAAGTTAATATAAAAAATGTAATTGCAGGGGGGAAATGGGTAGTAGCAAAATATTTGAAACAAAAATGCAACCCCATGTATATCTGGTACTTAGAATTTCGTTAATGAAAAATTTCATAGAAAAATATCGAGCTATCTTAGCAATATTGGAAAAGGAACATGACAAATAGTTCTAATAAACCTAATACTAGAACATAAAAGCACATGTTCCAATCGTTTCAGCAGTCCGATATTTCTGGAGTGATTTGAATTGAGAGGTTACTAGTTAGACCTTAATATGAGATCCAAAAGTTGAAGGGTAGACAGTTAGATGCACCAAACATCAAAATCAAAGGTAAAATTAACTGAAAACAATATGGGTTCAAAGTGTTTTAAGATTCAGGAAAATGAAGTTAGTTAAGCATTGCAACAGGCTCCAAAAGAAAAAAAGAATGGTACGTCAAAAATCATCATATGTCTTGCTTTAACGGAACAGTGTGCAAAGAATACAATAACATTTCTCTCATATTTGCAAATCAATAAAAAGGATAGAATGCAAGTACTCAGTTCATTAATCAAATCCTTGAAACTGCATCCTCTTATCCAGATAACCTTGAAACATTGTGTAATGTAACTGTCCATAATGAATAGATTGGTTTTTCAAACAAGCTATGTAAATTTTGAGTGCTTATATGTTGGTTAACAGATTAAGATAAGGTTATGATTGACTTAGAGATGAAAGGTCGGCTATTAGGCCAGAGGTCCAAGACCCACAACCAGGACCAAGGGTAGGAATGAACAGTACCATCGTGGACCTCAGACCCCTACCTAATGCCCTTGATACAACCGTAAATACAGATTTTGTAAGATGTAAGAGTATGGTATGATCATACAAACCCAAAATTCTCACGATCATCCAATATCAACACAACTTCATAATCTTCAAGAAAATTTTTACTGGATCGCTGGGGTGGCATGGCTAGTATAGAATTGTCCATACATACAGTATCATTGTTTAGCATATTGAATTCAGCAGTACCCTGGTAGTTGAAAAGACATAATAGCTGTACCGTCATTTTTTGAGTAATCAGCATCTTCAACTTCAAAAGGGAATAAGTTAAAGAATAGGGATTAGGGATTTAACCACAAAAGGTCAGGTTACCATTGAACTAAAAGACTGCAGCTCAAATGTTCCTTCAGATGAACGAGGAGAAATAGAAGCTGAACAGTCTGAGAATCTATAATTTGTAGCCGTCTTGCCTGGAAAAAAGGTTATTGGGATTAATTGAAAAGGCCAGTAAAAATAATACTTTTATTGGATGCAATATTATTCTAATAGAAAACATAAGATATCAAGACAACCAGAGTTGCTTGCATTCAATATTGGAGGAGCAACCCTCTCAGTAATTTCTTCAGAACCTGCACTTAGGAAACCAAAATTTATTTTAGCACAGAAGGAATACAACAGAATGTTGGTGAACTCGAAATAACAATTTTACCTATTAGAGGATAGTTCTCTGTATATAAATCTTCAGAATCTGAGTCACTAAGAACGATTTCTTCAGCACAGTTATCCTAAACAAGATAAGAGAATCTATGAGTTATACTTACTACAGCATCTAAAATTCTAGTATGACATAAAAATATGGAACTATGGCAGTAACCCTAGCCTGTAATTCAGAATTGTGTCTACTAATTACAACCCAAACCACGTAAAACCTAAAAAGGACAAGTGCCTGATTGGACTTCACCAAATTGCCAAATTGTAGCACTATTAGACAGCAACAACATCACAAAGCTACAAAAAGGCTTTGCTGTATTGAGATACAAAAAATAATGACAGTTTTACTTATGCTGAAGCAGCTGAACCAGAAGCTAAGATTGAATACTGTGATCATTAAATTGAAGAACTTGATCAGAAGAAAAACTAAATAATACAATAGAACCAGACCACTGAGTCTTTTGTCACATCTAAAAGAATCTCAGAAATAGCTAGTCGATTTATCTTAACATTCTTAGCTTGGGAAAAATAGCTTCTAAAGCAATGTTAGCAAAGGTAGGACTTACAGCAGTTCTAACTTCAGAGTTGTAATTGAGTGATTCTTGACTTGTCAAATATGTCACTTCTGGTGATGTCTTAGTGGGAGGGTTGGCAACAGATGTGTTGGGTCTACCAATTGCCCTAGAAGGTCCGGATGATGTCTCAACAAAAGAAGTCATGCAAATATTATTCAACTTATGACTTGCATTAGATGTGTGGGGAGCACTGTTTATCACCAAAGGTGCTGCATGATCATCTAACCCAGACCTCGAGAGACATTCAACAGCAGTGGATTTCCCTTCTTCAGTTATCATATACCTACAGAAATTCGTTTGTTAAGCCCCTAGTTATGCTTAGCGCCTCAAAAGAGTACATATTGCTTAGTAATAAAATTGCAACTAGATGCATGCATGTAAACTTAATAGACTCAGTTCTCCCATCACACAAATGAAAACAAATGAATTAAATTAATACTAGAGGTCAAGACCGGGTTACAATTTATGCAACAAACAAATGATAGGTCTCTGTATCATGATCCCAAGTGGAAGATCAATAGGTGCACGTTGCCTCACATTGTAGACTAACAGATGCAAAGGAGCTGCACAATTGGCATGCTAAACTTATCCCAAACATAGATCAAATAACCAATGATGCAAATCACTACTCCTATAAAGTTATAAACAATAGTCCCATGAACATTTTGATAAAAGCAACCAAGTTTATGAATACAAGTGTTCATGACTCAGTTCATTTGATTTCCATATTATAACTTAATGTTCTTTTAAAAAGATGCACAATTAATAGCTAGCCCTTAGCAGTGATGCTCTGTTGAATATATTAATCAGAAAAGCTAGTAGTAAAGCCAGAAATAGTACACATGATCTAATACACGTACAAAAACCTTCTGTGCTGATTCACATAAAATTTCTTATCTTAAGATTATGTATGGAATTTTAGATAGGTAGGAGCTTTCTCACGAAAGAAATAACTGTGAGTGGGTGCATAGATTCCATACTCAATAATGTGGCTCTGCCACTGAAAACAGTCAACCTTTTTGCAACTGTAGGAACCAAACATTTTTCATCTAAAGTAACAGAGTGGAAAAGTTAACATAGACATGGAAGATAAGTTTGACGAAATTACTTTGCAGGGTTACCGGACTTTGCAACCAGTCCTTTAGATGTCAATGTTTTCATGCAGCTCCATCCACTGTACCAGTCCTTCTGAGAACTCGCAAAAGCCCCTGGTTTTGCTTTACTTTTGTCTGGACTGTTCACAATGCAAATTACCTACTTAGTAATGCACTGCAAATAGCAGCAGGAATGAGCAACATTGTTGGTATGCTGTGAAAACTGTACCCAATTGCACTTCGTGACAGGCCACTTGCTTCAGTGGCATCAATAAGCTCTTGCTTCTTCATATGACTCTTCCCATTGATTGTTTCCCTAGAAGGAAAATCAACTGTCATTGTCTGGTTACAAGTAGGAACCTTTTCTAGTTCCTATGGTTATATATTATTGTTTGCCCAGAGATAGAAAACGCTTCCATTTGATGAACAGCAAAAATAATGAAAAATACATCCCCGAGCAAAGAATACCTATGGAGCGTGATCAGTATCGCGTAAGCAGCAGAATTCTTCTGTGGCACATAACGCTTTGACCCTCCTGCTTTCTTCCCTATAGAAAGAATAGTGATCTTCATATGATTAACGAATAACAAACTTTTTCTCATTAGTTTCACTCTCACCACAGCAGATTAACTTAACAAACCCTTCCCACAAGAAAGGAGAAGGGTACCCTAAAAGAGGAGATGTTCGGTAGGCATGCAATCAATCACAAAAACAGTTACCCTTTTCTCCTGCAGCATTACTTTCCGGGGAAGATAAATCTGGGCTAGACTCTGGAAAGGACCCTTTCAGTTGCCTTATGACCCATTTTCCAACGCCCCTGACAACAGTGATAGAACAGGAAACACATTAATACTGATAATTAGTGGTACACTATACGCTGCTTGATTATACTACACAAGACAAACATGTATAGCAGTGTCAGGTTCGAGATCTTTCTTCTCTAAATCCAACTTACGAAACCAAAACCGAAGTGCAAAGTCCTACATGAATCCACACTAAAGCCATAGTTACAGTTACAGCACTTGCTTATTTATCTACTTCAAAGCAACTAAAATCGGTTTGATGACACACATTGGATCAAATTGTTAAAATATAGTTGGTCAAAAAATGCGAAACTTTATGATTTCACAGTTCATGGTATAACCCTGTACTTCCTTTGAAATCTTAACGAATTTAGACTCGCAACATTTCACCGTTCCGGCAAAAGAGCCCAATTGAAAGCTCCCAAACCAAAATCAGTCAAACCCTAGCCTCACTGCAACCTTCAGTACCCCGCAACCTTAAAATAAAACAAGGGATAGGCACGGGGAACATGTTATTACTTGATCTGATACAGGTCCTTGAGGGATCGGATGGGCTCCTTGGCGGCGCAAACGTTGCGGTAGGATTTGTAGAGCGTGTGAGCCAGGTTCTCCTTGAGGCCGCCCGGCTTCTCCTCCATCGAGCGCCACTTCTCCAGGACGCATTGCGCGACCGCCTCGTTCTCCCGGAGGTGCACCTTGAGTTGCCTCGCCTCCGGCGCCATCGGCGAGGGTTGGAGAGGCTGCGGTGGAAGGGGATCGCCGGATTGGGGGGTTAGGGTTTGGGGTTTCAGGTTGGGGGGGAAGAGCCCGCCATTTGTGGGAGGCTTCGGAGGAGTTTGATTTTTGAAGTCCGGTGTGTGCTTCTCCACTTCCTTTCTCTGTACTTATCCACCCCGAAATTACAAGAAACCCCTCGAAATTAACCTGTTTGATTGATGCGAGGCCCCTCGGAGTCATGGGCCTTTTTGGGATGGACTCATGGACCTTTTGGGGATGGAATCATGGGCCTTAGTTAAAGGAGAGAACACATGGTAACCAGCCCATGATAGAATTCTGCAGCCCACAGTTACCGCTCCGGTTAGTTGGTGTGTCATTTTTCATGCATTTCTATCCGTTGGAATGTTCCCTGAAATGATATTGACATAAACATGATGATGCGGTATTCGTTCTCTTGTGTGTAGAGTTGTAAACAGCATTCTTAAGCGTGTTGTGGCCTCGGAAAATAACTTTGTGCAATAATTTAATTTCCTCTTTTGTTCAAATACCAAACACAAGATGGCCATTATATATCACCTACTCAGAGGAGGCTGCAGGCTTGCAGACCGTCGTTGTTGTCAACCGATAAGGCGATAAGGAACCTTGAAAAGTTTTTATTCATGTAACATGTATGTATTATCAAAGCATAAAGTGGCACACAGAAAACTTGAAAATAAACCCAACATTATTGAAGCATTACTCGATCGATCGCCTGCAGCTCCATGTGTTATATTGGCAACTGCCGCTAATTCGGAAAGGCAATCTGATAGACCGGCGACTTGTTAGGATAGAAGAGGCCAAAATGCCTCTCCGTGGCAGCCCCCGTCTTCTGGTTCTCGTTGAACATGGCGAATATGTACGCCTCCATCTGCCCCGGCCTCTTGGGCGTGCCACGCCCGACGTGGTCGATCAATCCCTGGTTGTACGCCCTCGCGTTGTCCATGGTCGCCGCGAACCCTTCCGCCGACGGCCACCCGCTCTCCGACACCACCACCCTCACGTTCCCGGCGCCGGCCTTCTCCAGCGCGGCGTAGATGCAGTCCACCATGGCGTCGAACAGGTTGTTGTAGGTGAGCCCGTTGCCGTCGTCCCTCACCGTGGTGCCCGGCTGGAAGGTGGCGTAGTTGAGGCTGATCTCGCGCGGGTTGCCGGCGTAGGCGAAGTAGGGGTACACGTTGGCCAGCAGCGGCGCGCCGGTGCTCGCCAAGAACTGAGCAATGCCATTCATGTAGGGATACGAGAACACGCCGGCGGAGGGAGGGTAAGAGTTGGCGATCACGTCGGATTTCACCGCGGTGGAAACCTTGATGCCGCCGATGCCGGCCGCGGCCAGGGCGTCGTTGACGTTGCGCATGGCCGGGAGGATGCTCTCCGTGGTGCCGCCTACCACCTCGTTGCCGACGGCGATGTACTTGATGTTGACGGCCGGGTAGTAGGGCTTGACGTTGTCGCGGACCCACGCGGCCGCGTTGGAGGCGCTGGCGGCGAGATAGGACACCGTCTCGAAGCCGCCGGCGTCGAGGATGAGGCCGATGCCGGAGTTGCGCAGGGCGTCCAGTGCCTGCCTGTCGGGATTGTAGATGCGCATCCCGTTGATGCCCTTGGATTTGTACATCTGCACCACCTCGCTTCGTGATGGGAGATCGTTGCCCAGCATGCCGTAGCACACGCCGATGGATTGCAGCACGGCTGGACGAGGATAAGCTACAAACCAACACGCACCCGTTAGCTACCAACGTGTACCCGTGGACATGACGATATATATATCATACGAAATGTGATTGTGGCATACGTGTAATCGGGTAGACCGGCGTCTTGTCAGGGTTGAAGAGCCCAAAATGCCTCGCGGTCTCATCACCGGTCTGCTGGTTCTCGTTGAACATGGAGAACACGTACGTCTCCAGTGGTCCGGGCCGCTTCGGTGTCCCATTCTTGACGTTGTCGATCACGCCCTGGTTGTGGTTCATCGCGTTCTCGACGGTCGCCGCGAACCCTCCCGCCGACGGCCACCCGGTCTCGGACACGGCGATGCGGACGTTGGGCGTGCCGGCCTTCTCCAGCGCGGCGTACACGGCGTCCACCATGGCGTTGAAGAGGTTGGTGTAGGTGAGGCCGCTGTCGTTGTCCCTCACCGTGGTGCCCGGCTGGAACGTGGCGTAGTTGAGGCTGATGTCGCGCGGGTTGTCCCTGTAGGAGACGTATGGGTACACGTTGACGAGCAGCGGCGACACGGTGTTGGCTAGGAACCGCGCGATGGGAACCATGAACTGCTGCACGTCGGAGCGGAACACGCCGTGCGACGGAGGGAACGTGTTGGCGACCACGTCCATCTTGATCGCCGTTGACACCTTGATGCTGCTCGAGAGGCCGGCGGACACGAGGGCCTTGTGCACGTTCTGCATGGCCGGGAGGATGAGCCCCATGTCGCCGGCGGGGAGCTGATTGCCGACGGTGATGTAGCGGATGATGACGTTCGGCCAGTAGGCCTCGACATTGTCCCGGACCCAGTCGGCGGCGGCGGAGGGGTTGCTGGCGAGGTAGCCCACCGCGCCGCTGTCGCCGACGTCGATGATGACGGCGATGCCGCTGCCGCGGAGCGCGTCGAGGGCCTCCTTGTCCGGGTAGTAGATGCGCATCGCGCCAATGCCTTGGGACTTGAGCAGCTGCACGACCTCGCTCCGCGACGGGAGGTTGTCGCCAAGAACACCGTAGCAAACACCATTGACAGCTGCATCACCACGCAAACGTACGTATTACGATCGACCAACCAAATTAACGAAAGGGAATTAGTAATAGTGAAGAGAGAATTAATTGCTTGAGAAAAGTAAGGGAAGTAATGAATCCGAAAAAAATATACATACCTCCCATTTGCTCGAATAGCTAGGTGACTCTGTCTCGACTGGTCTCTTGATCGAGTATCTGGAGTGGATATACGTATGCTTCAATGCTCGGTGCTCGCTCCTGATTGTTGCTAGGATTGAATGTGCACCTTTATATAGTGTAGGATGGTGTAAACTTTACGTATAAGACGGCGAATCGTTCTTCTCTTGTTGTTAAAGGGGCACGAGTTTTTAGCCAAGTGGTATAAACAAGTGGCACTAATTTTCATCCTTTAAATTTGACGACTGAGGATATGTGCGCAATCCTGGTAGCACCGTGGGTCCGGCCGTGGTGGCTATTGTTCATTAATTTCCACGTTAATCTTCTACATGGTCTCGTACGCGCACATGGTTTACAGTATTCAATCCGGCTGATAACTAACTGATTGATTGGTTTTCTGTGTAATTATTAGGCTTGACAAATTGCATTAGCATGCATGGCCTCCGATGATTACTTGGAAGAGTATAGCCTCGTGCCATGTACGCAAGTTCGATTGCAATATCAAGTTGCCCCGGCCGTTTGTTGAGATAACTACGTGCGTTTTGTAATTAGCGAATTAGCGATATCAAAATTGGCCGCACATGGTAGGCATGTATTTGTACAGTATTTTTTTTTAAAAAAAAGACAATCGGGAAATTCCACTTGTACACAGTAGTACAGTACATCTGTATATGTGCATGGTACAGCGCATTGTAGAGATAAACAAGGACCAATGGACGAAGTTGTTCAGTTATGTGGTTAGTCAGCTGATTGATATTTCTGCGTGGCGCGTATACTATCAAAAAATCTGGAGTAAATTTTGCGCAAAAAACATGAGAGGTCCAATTGTTTCGTAATAATCGGAGTTTTACCACAAATGACTTATTTTTTCAAATATGGTGAAGTCATGGATCCTTAAAATATATCCGTTTAGACAGTGTGTAGATGACATGAGCTAGAAATTTCTTTATTCATAACATATGAACTTTTTATAGTTGTTTTTTTATGAAAATTCTTGATGTCACCAATTTTAGGTTGTTCACATTATATTTTACAAAGCAGTTGGTTTAAACACTTGAGTTATGTTTGCTCGGGGGTTAATGTTGCATATATTATTATTATGCTACTTAGGTGGCTTAAAACCACTCGGATGGTTGATTTTTATCGACCTTGACTATATGTTTAGTTTGTTTAAATAATCACATAGTCGGGGGCTACACCTAATTACGTGCATCTAGTCGATGCACCTAGGTATATTTTTGAAAGTTTTTTAGCCCTTCACAGCCTTGTGATTTGGTAAATGTACTTGGGAGACTATGGCAGAGAAGATTGAAGCACTCGGTGATTATTGTTTTAACTCGGGAGAAGATTATTTCGTCGACTGCAAAGGTCTCAGGGGCTACTGTGGAGATTATGGGTACCACATACCCACATATATAATTATCCGACTGGTTATAGGGGATATATTATGTATATAGAATATGTGTAATACTAGGACTCGGTATTATGTTGACTTGTTTATCAAGGTATAGCATGTAGTCCTGATTTGTTAAGATTGTGAATTAGTTATAGGAGATTTAAACCGTAAGGAGTTAAATCTTATCTTGTAAACCCTTTCTCTTCGGCTATATAAGGAGGACAGGGTGCTCTATGCGGGCAGAAGCATTAGGAGATCGTCAGATCAATACATAATTTCGAGACTCAAATCCCCGAAACAGGAGTAGGGTATTACTTCTTCGTGAAGGTTTCAACATGTCTAAATCCTTTGTCTCATAACCCATCCACTTTTCCATGTTGTTCGCTACTCATTTTTCATATTGCTGAATTCTAGTTTTAACAGTGGATTTGATTTATATCAAAACAATTAAGATTAAGAATTCAGTGGTCACTCAACGGTACTAGCCAATCTGGTCATGAGTCGCCATGTTTAGAGAAACCAATAACCATACTCCGCAAGAAAAAAGTTCCAGGTGTAAAATAAAAAGGAAGAAAGTTGCTTGTGCTCGTGTGCTTTAGTTTGTTATTTTCTTCTGTTATTATCTGCGTTATTGATAACCATATATAACATGCTGCAGATGAAAAGTGCACACTAAGCCAAGGAGATGATAATTTTCAGGGTGATAAAACATTAAGATATTCAGGGCCAGACCTCCCAGAGGTATGTGCCATTATATATTTCTTATGAAAGACTTATATAACAAGTAAATTATCACTATCACTACTCTAACTGGGCATGTGAAGTTGTGAACTATGCTTGCTAATTAAATATAATTTGTGTGAACAGATAGTCGAGTACTTCATTGCTTTTTTGTACTGACATTCATGGTAAGCTCTAGTTTCCTCATAACTAATACAGGATCACTTATGTGGCAACCATAGACAGAACCTCTTTTGTTTTTGTGGGGATTAAAATGTGAAATTTCAAAAAAAAACATGGACTCCCCAGGCTTTCCTAGTTAATAGTACTTGCAACCACTTCCCTAGGAAAGAGTTAACAAATCACTGTCTATCAGTTTGGTGCAGCTTATTTATCCAAGCAATGTTACTCAGAGCACCTAGGGTAGAATGTTACTCTATATGGTCACATTGTTACTTACTTAGTGTCATGTTTTGTCTTTAGAGTCCCCAAAATTCAACAATTAATTATTTCCGTGCTTGTGCAGGACATTTGGCACCATATCCCCCTAATGCCATTGCGAGATGCCGCCCGTGCTGCTTGTGTATCTTATGCATTTTTATGTAACTGGAGATGCCATCCCAACCTCATATTCACTAAGGAAACACTGAGCTTGGAACAAAATGCATGTCGAAAGGGTGATAAAACACACGTGCGTTCGCTAGCAAAGTTGATCACATTCTGAAAAACCACTCGGGCATTGGTGTGAAGAGACTCAAGCTTGAAATATGTGATTCTTGCAGTATCAATGTAAGTTCTCTCAACAGTTGGCTTCAGATAGCTATTACACCGGGGATTGAAGAAATCACCCTTCTTCTGCCTTCAAAATATGAGGGAAGGTACAGTTTTCCACTTTCACTTCTATTTGATGGGAGTGGAAGCTCAATTCGGTATATTCACCTCATGTCTTGTACCTTGCGTCCTACGGTTGGCCTTGGTTGCTTGACAAGTCTGACAAAGCTATTTTTATGGTTTGTGTGTATTATAGATGACGAGATAGTATCTCTTCTTTCCAAGTCTTTTGCTTTGGAGGACCCGTTCCTTTTGGTATCTGAGTGTTTTCAATGGTGATAAAATCTTTCTTTTAATATCTTGCTATTTTAAGATTTTGACAGGGTGTGCGGTGTAATTCCATTGATTTTTGGATTTCGATCGTATCTAAGATCCTAGTTTATCTGGGTTGCTAATTCAATGGTAGAGTACTTGGTTTTTAAGTGCGACTATGATCTTTTACACATTTGGATGAAGAAAAAATTCGTCCAGACTCTTGGTAGAGTCTATAAGACCGCGACTGATCCTCAAGGGTAATGAATGGAAAAAATCGCATGTCGTAATAAAATCATTTTCTTTTTTTGATTTTTGGAATGGAATAAAAAAATTCTGATTTTCTGGGTCTAATGAATAAATGGATAGAGCCTGTTGTAGCTCAAATACTGCAGTGAGATAATTTTCCTGACAATACCATGCCTATTAGAGAGACTCGATTGCCTCACTGTATTTGAGTGCAGCAATCTGCAAATGATAAGGAGTAATGCTCCGAAAGTCACCACTTTTATCTTTAGTGGTGACCCAGTAGAACTCTCACTTGGAGAATCATCGCAAGTGAAGAAGCTAGATATGAGCTGTTCAGATGTGCACGACTTCATCTGTTATTCTATTACCAAGCTTCCCTATCTTGTGCCAAATCTTATAAATCTCACCTTATCTTCAGTTAATGAGGTATACGTATTAGATATCTTTGTGATGGCATAATCAGTAATCACGCACTCATCTCCTGGAATATGATTAATTTTTATTTTTACAGAGTATTAATACACCAACAATAGCTGCCAAATTCCTTCATCTCAAGCACCTGGAAATTTGTCTCGATGCAGATGAGGCCTTGCCCCCAGAATATGACTATTTGTCTTTGGTTTCTTTGCATGATGCCTCTCCTGTTTTAGAGACCTTCATGTTGTGTATAAGTTATCATTCTTTCTGCAATGACATCTATGATGAACCAATTATTCAAGTGCCATTATTTTTTTTTATTTTATGCAGGTACAACAAGATGACATGAAGCATGAATGTATTTCTGAAGATGCCTCACATATGAGGCAGATGCCTGAACACAAGCATTCCAACCTTAAGAATGTGATGATCCTTGGCTTCTGCACTGCAAAGAGCATGGTTGAACTAACATGCCATGTCCTGGAGAATGCAACATCACTGAAAAGCATTACATTGGACACTGTATATGATGCCTTAGATGAAGATAAGATTGACAGGTGTTATACTACTTCTACCCGCAGAACCGGTGAATGCGCACCACTAACTAGGAAAATGATCTCAGAAGCAAAAATAGGATCCATGGCCATTGAAAGATACATCTTGGGGGAAAGTTCCATCTACTGTTGAGTTAACTGTTCGTGGGCCTTGTACCCATTGCCATGATATTAAACGTGCCAAAAGATCATATTGAACATATAATGTCTATAGTTACCTGTGTAATACTCCTACCTGACCGCTTTAGCATCAGCAAGACGATGCATATTCTTATTGTACCAGAAAATCTGGTTCTCAAGAATACATGGGCTTCTGTTCTTGGTTGTGAATTTGTGATAATGATCTAAGTACACTCGTCTCATGAACGTATTCGTTGTCTGATTTTTTTTAAACCCGATATCCTCTTATAAATATGCTCCCCTGATCATAAATATTATAAATATGCTCCCTCCGATCGTAAATATTTCGCACGGTTGACTTTCACTATGAAGTTTTAGCCATTCATCTTATTTAAAAAAAATAGTGTATTTGTGAAAAAACACAAGTCATATATGTGAAAAAAATATAAGTCATACTAAAATATATTTAATTAATAATAAAACAAATAAAAAATATAAATGACATTTACACAAATATTTTGAATAATAAGAAGAATGGTCTAATTTCCTGGTTAACGTTAACTGCGTTGCGTCGAATATTTGTAACCAGAGATAATAATGCTAGTGATGATTCTAACGCGCGCGCACTAAACTTGCAGCGCAGAACGATAGGGTCGCGCGTCGTAGGCACCCAATGTGTTGCGTCAATGCTTGAGAATTGATGAGGGTTCGCAATTGATAAATTGGCATCGAGCACCTTACCTCACGCTAGAATATGTTACCTTATCATCTACTATTGCTTAATTCTTTGCAATTGTTGAGGCCTTGAGTGTGAGCGACGACTCACCATTATCCGCCGCATTTTCTTTTCCTATCAACCATCAAGACGGATTCCATTGGTCACATAGATCATTTTGCCAATCTTATCGTTGCCGATTTAATCATAGGAGTGTTAGCTGTCTCGTTGCCGGAGCTCAAATTAATGGAGTCGCCGCCGCCGCCGCCGCAGCGTCTCTTGCCCCTTGTCGTCGTCTTCTTCTTCGTTGCCGCACTACCAGCGGCGGCACATGAGGCCACGTCCAGCCTCCACCCGGTGGTGCTGGTGCCGGGTAACACGTGCGGCCAGCTTGACGCGCGGCTCACCGACGAGTACGAGCCTCCGACGCCGGGGTGCCGCGGCGGCGTACGGAAGCAGGGCCAGCGCGGGTGGTGGTTCCGGCTGTGGGAGAACTTCACGGCGCTGCAGGAGGACCCCGCGCTCTGGCCGTGCTACGCCGACCAGCTGCGCCTCGTGTACGACCCCGTCGCCGCCGACTACCGCAACATGCCCGGCGTCTACACCCGCGTCGTCTCCTTCGGCTCCACCCGCGGCTTCCGCTCCGACGATCCTGCCCGAAAGTAAGCGATATCATGTCGAATTTATCGTACATGGAGATGAACATGCAATGCATGAAACATATAGGGACGTGTGCATGGAGAGGCTGGTGGAGGCGCTCGAAGAGGAGGGATACACGGAGGGAGAGAACCTGTTCGGCGCGCCGTACGACTTCCGGTACGCACCCGCCGCCCCCGGCTTGCCGTCCGGGGTGTTCTCCGACTTCACGTCGAGCTTTCGGCGCCTCGTGGAGCGCGCGAGCGAGAGGAACGGAGGCAAGCCGGTCATCCTCGTGACGCACAGCCTCGGTGGCCTCTTCGCCATGGTGTTCCTCGACCGGAGCCCGCTGCCGTGGCGCAGGAGGTACGTCAGGCACTTCGTCATGCTCTGCCTCGGCGTCGGCGGCTCGCCGCTGAACATGTGGCCCCTCGCCGCCGCCTCCATCCCGTCGTCATCGTCGTCGTCGTTGGTGAGCAGCGTGCTGACGTACGGGAACAGGAGCTTCGCGAGCATGTTCTCCCTGCTGCCGTCGCCGGCGGTGTACGGCGACACGCCACTGGTGATCACGCGAGACAAGAACTACTCCGCCGACGACATGCCGGAGTTTCTCTCGGCGGCTGGTTTCTCCGACGACGAGGTGGCGCTCTACCGGACGAGGGCGCTGCCGGTGACCCTGGATCTCAGGGCGCCGCTCGTGCCGATGACGTCCATCAACGGCGTCGGTGTGCCGACGATAGATAAGCTGGTGTTCTGGGACGGGAACTTCAGCGCGAAGCCTCAGGTGGTGAACGGCGACGGCGATGGGCAGATCAACTTGGACACCGTGTTGGCATTGGAAAGGTTGATCGGGGATGACCCGGATCAGGGTTACTTCAAGTCAATTTTGATCCCCAACACCACGCACAAGGGTGTCATCTCCGATGAATTAGCGCTCAAGCGTGTGGTCAGCGAAATTCTTGGAGCAAATTCAATTAATTAAGCCATCTCTGGATAGGGGACATGCATTATCTAAATCCAAAACTATTAAGACTGTATAGCGACACATTATTAATTAAGTACTTTTATGTACAATTTTTTTTAAAAATACATCATTTAACAGTTTAAAAAACGTGTGCACGAAACACGAGGGATGTGAGTTGAGGAAAGAACTTAGTCTAAGTGTTCCTGTTGCTTCTAGTTACAGCTTGTATTTTATTCTTAAATAAATATATAATCATGCATGTCAATGAACCTCATCTTGAATTTCTATAGTCAAAAGTCGAAAGTCGACACGAAAACTACACGTACGTCCGCCTGGCAGCCGCACCAGCGGCATCGCGAAAAGCGTGAGCTTCTCGGCGGCGGACACGACAAGCAGGGAGGAGTTTGGCGTGCCTTCCATCCGCTACCGCTAGCCGTCGTCCCCTGGCCCGCCGCCTTAGCGGGGAAGGCCCAGCGCCGACCAGGCGGTAAAGAATTTCGGCCCACCGAAGATTGTGTGTTTGGTTAAGCCCAATTGAGATTCTAACTCGGCCCACCCAGAGCGGGAAAGAATCACGCCCGCGGCGTCAGCGATAGCTTCAGACAGAGGAGGGTGCCAATGGAAAGGACGAGGAGGCGATGGACGATGGACCGCCTCGGATCGTGTCTTCGCCGGATCATTGCCAATGCCAGGTCAAACAGTAAGTTTTTTTTCCTTCACTATATAGTAACGCATGGATCTGAAATATATTAATTCATCGGTCAACATGGAGCAAAAAAAAAACAACAAGCATAGCACAACTGATCTAAAAACAATGTTTGACCAATTCCAGTCCATTAATTGCAGAAACAAATGTTGTTTCAAAAAAAATTTTGCAGAAACAAATGAGCAAAATCTTAGTTGCTATAACAAAGGGAATTCCAGTCCACTAGTGCAGCAAGCGGGAGGAGCTTGAGTGGCCATGATCGAGCTGGTGGAGCAGTCTCCTCCGTTCATGATATGTGTCCTCTGTTCAGGAACTGAAAAGCTGAAAATGTTTGTGTCCATCAGTTTATCTGCCATTTGTTTGGCACATGATGGTACCAATATATAGTCACAGCAGGCTGCTGTCATCAACAGATAAAGAGATCATGAATACTTTTTTAAAGAAATAAATTTGGAATTTTTATTCATGTAGCATTTTCAAAGCACAATGTGCCATACAGAGTACATTAACATTAAACAAACATTAATTATTTAAGCATGGATTATTCGTCTCTGGAAATCCTTATTTGCACTGACATGGTCAGCCGCTAGTTCGGAGGAAACGTAATCGGGTAGACTGGCGTCTTGTCAGGATTGAAGAGCCCAAAATGCCTCTCGATCTCATCCCCGGGTTTCTGGTTCTCGTTGAACATGGCGAACACGTACGTCTCCAGCTGCCCGGGCCGCTTCGGCGTCCCGTTCTTGACGTTGTCGATCACGCCCTGGTTGTGATTCCTCGCGTTCTCCACGTTCGCCGCGAACCCTCCCGCCGACGGCCACCCGCTCTCCGACACGACGATGCGGACGCTGGGCGTGCCGGCCTTCTCCAGCGCGGCGTACACGGCGTCCACCATGGCGTTGAAGAGGTTGGTGTAGGTGAGGCCGCTGTCGTTGTCCCTCACCGTGGTGCCCGGCTGGAACGTGGCGTAGTTGAGCGGGATGTCGCGCGGGTTGTCCCTGTAGGCGAAGTAGGGGTACACGTTGACCAGCAGCGGCGACATGGTGTTGGCGAGGAACTGCGCGATGGGCACCATGAACCGCTGCAGGTCGGGGCGGAACACGCCGTGCGACGGAGGGAACGAGTCGGTGATCACGTCCATCTTCACCGCCGTCGACACCTTGATGTTGTTCGAGAGGCCGGCGGACACGAGCGCGTTGTACACGTTCTGCATGGCCGGGAGGATGAGCCCCATGTCGCCGGGGCCGAGCTCGTTGCCGACGGCGATGTACCGGATTAAGACGTCCGACCAGTACGCCTGGACGTTGTTTCGGACCCAGTCGGCGGCGGCGGAGGGGTTGTTGGCGAGGTTGGCCACCGCGCCCCTGTCGCCGACGTCGACGATGACGGCGATGCCGCTGCCGCGGAGCGCGGCGAGGGCTTCCTGGTCCGGGTAGTAGATGCGCATCGCGCTGATGCCTTTGGATTTGTACAGCTGCACGACCTCGCTCCGCGACGGGAGGTTGTTGCCAAGAACGCCATAGCAGACACCGTGGGCACCTGCATGATCAAAATTAATCGATGTAGAAAAATCAGAGAGAGATCGAATTGCTTGAGAGGGATTAATTACTAGTAGTTGATTAGCAATAGATTACCGCAGCATGTGCAAGGGAAGAAAAGAATGAAATCTGAATTAATGTACCTACCTCCCATTTGCTCAAATTGCTTGTTTAACTCCGGTTCTTGCTGGATCAGTTGTCGGAGATGCTTAAATCTGAATATGTATGCTTCGATGCTCACTTGTGATCGTCGCTAGGGAAAGAATGGGCCTCCTTATATACTGTAAGATGGTGTGGCTTTTCGTATCAGATGATCCATAAACAACCAAGTGGCACTTCGAATGGTTAGTAGTTAGGTTTAATTATATTTATCTCTCAGAAAAGTTGTAATTGTACTATTTGTTGAGGATTTGCGCGCAAACCTCACAGTACTATTCAGATTAGGCTTGCTCATTAGTGCTCTACTATTATTTGCACATTTTGTTTGGATAATATTACCTCTTTTTTTATTATACGATATTGTTGATTTTCTTATAAACATTTAACCATTCATTTTATGTAAGTGTTTTTTAGCATATAAAAAAGTTTAATTCATACTTAAAAGAATACTTAATAAATCAAATCACAATAAAATAAATAGTAATTGTATAATTTTTTTTACTAAAATGAATAGTCAAACGTATGTAAAAATGCAAACGGATGGAGTAACTAACTATATATTTTACACATGTGGCTTGCAGTATTATGCTAGTCTAACTAACGGTTGATTTTCCGTTCGTCATTAAGCTTGACGAATGATAGTGCTGTGGCCTCATCTTGCCACGTAAGTTTAAATTTTAAATCGCAATGTCAAGCCGCCTGGTTTTGATTTAAGATAAGATGAGCTGGCCGTCATGACTCGTACCTATACTGACGATCAGGTCAAATATACATGCATGTGCGTTCTTCCTACTGACGACTGACGAGTGACGAGAGGCATGCTCGTTTTTGCTTGCCCGCGACAAGTTCTTCGCGTGGCTATCTGAAGATCACCAACAGCGACTTCGTGCATGCATTTCTCTGATCTTGTCAAGTTGAGCACTCAATATTAGATATTTCCAATTAATATAAGCCATCGACATCAACGAATAAGTGTAGAAATTAATTTTTTTTTAGTGTAGCTTAGCTGTGTGGTTGGTCTCCCTCGTGCTTTCCCGCAGCCGTCGATATATAAATATGAATGCATATTTATATGTTATGCGTGTCAAAATGAGCCTTAGAACACTGTCTAGGGGAATGCCTCGTCAAATCTCTATGTTGAAACAATTCCGTATATGCAAGTTTTATGCCAAGCTAGATTGCTTGCTGTGTTTATATATCTGAGTAGCTGGTTAACTTGATCTGCAGTATCCATGACCCAACTTAATTAATTGTCAAAGAAACCGGTGGTCAGACAAAATTAAGCTTACAAGGCTGGGCATTCATGGGGTGCAGTATGTTTTAGCTTTGATTGGATCACGACAAGCTTGTGGTTATCTTCTTATTGGGACCTCATAGCCTGAGAAATATTGAACTGAACTTGCCTTAATTCCACTGAATCGCTACCAGTATAACAGACACAGTGGTAATTAAGCCTCTATGGAATTAATATGGCAATATTCCCCCATGTTATGCTATGCCATGTTGATCATCAACTCAATAGTCTAATTGATTGATTATACTCTTAAGAAAAGCCCAGTTCATTGATCAAGCAAAACGAAGATTGTTCATTCCAAGTGGGATCTGCATTCTTCTTCTTGATAAGTGCCATTTTGTATAGCCGGCTCATCTTGATGCCATTTTACATGGGCAGCATAGTACTGATGGCCTCGTTTTGGGCTAATCCGTTCGGCCCATGGAAAGCCACCCGAACCGACTCTCTGTTTTGTTCCCTGGGCTTTGTTACGAAGGACTTGTTCCGTCCCCTCTCTCTTTTAGCCGGGCCGCAAGTTATCCCCTTCTCGTCACGCTATTTATAAGCCCATTAACCATCTGTGTTATGTTTAAGTCAAGCTGGAAATGCTGTTTGAGCTGGAGCAGTAGTAGAGCACCGACACCGATTAGGAAAACGAGGATTGATCCGAACGAAATTACTCCGTTCTGCAATTTTTTCTTGTAAAAAGATTCCCCATTCCTTCCGCGTGCGAAATAACTACCGAATCAAAAAATTTTAATCATGTGATATTTGATTCTGCGGCTTGTCAGAAAGAGAAAATGAATTCATCAGGCTACAAGTACAACAACAACATCTTAAATGTCCCATTTAATTCGCAGTGTTCATCACACGGAATGTATGAGCAGATGCTGGAGGAGAAAGGAAGCAAAGGAACAAGATTCCAAAGCAAAAGTATAACCAAAGTCGAATCCCAACGCGAAGCAAACCTCGTGATCTCACGTGCGTCGGAATCGCTCTCCGGTCGTCTCCGCCGTCGTCCGGATCACGCAGCCCGGACATCTGCTGCGGCGGGCTTGCGCCGCCGTGCTGCTTTGGTTGGAGAGATCTTGGCGGCCGAGGGCCTCGAGCTCTTCCTGACGTGGCAGAGCACCCAGAAGTCGTCCTCCTCGCCGTCGTCGGCGCGGCGGTAGCATCGCGGGTCGGTGATCTCGTACTCGGCCATCATCCACCCGGTGCTCCGCTGCTGCCCCATCTCGCCGCGCACGTAGAAGCAGTAGTTGATCCTGCACCACCGCACCACCACGCCGAGGTCGCTCACGGACTGCCCGTTCTTGGTGGAGCTGTGCATCCATGCTCCCCCACCGCCGCCCGCCACGGTCCGCCGCACCGAGGGCCTCCTCCGCGCGCGCGCCGAGAAGAAGAACCCCTCCTCGCTACGCCCGTGCCGCGCCAGGAGCTCCCACGGCGCCGCGCCGCAGGGGTCGGCCTCCACCACGGCGCCCGCCACGCGCGGCGCGAACCCGCGCAGCTGCGGACGGAGGAAGTGGAGCATCAGCTCGTCCTCCGTCGGCTCGAACCCGACGCCCACCACGCAATGGTCGTCGTCGTCGTCGCCGCCGCCGCCGCCGAACTCGTCTTCTCGGATCAGATTCATCTCCTCCCCCATTCCGAGTAGTAGTAGTCTAGTCTCCGCTCGAGGTCAACTGCGAGAAGACAAGATGCGAAGATAGAAAGAGACCGGTAGGCGTGTGTCAGTGTGTGTTCCTCACTTCCTCGTGTGTCCTGGCTCCGGACCTCCAGTATTTATCTCGCCGCTGAGTTGAGCCCATCGTGCAAGTGTTATTCTGTCCAGAATCTTCAGCCTGCCCAAACAACAGCCGATCATTCCGTGGACTGAGCCCAGCAGGTTTCCAGTTGAGCCGCCAGTTTACAACATATCATGGATTAGGCATTTAGGCCCAAACGGGCAAGTATTGACACGTTTCCATCGTAGGATAAGGGCAAATGAACCTTACCCAAAAAAATACTCCCTCCCTTCCACAGAAAACCAACCTAGAACGGAATGTGATGCTTCCTAGTACAATGTATATACACAGAGACATGTCCAGATATTTTGTACTAGAAAACTTCACATCCCATCTTAGGTTGGTTTTTATTGGAACGGAGGGAGTACATACCTAGTACCCAATCTCAGTACTTTCAAATTTTATTGGCATAAAGACCTCCTATACATTTGTCCTATATATTTATCGATAAATTCTCTTTTAGAAATTTAACAGATGTGATTACAGTATAATCGTAGTGTAATAACAATATAACTTGTATGTAATTTCTAAAATCTCTCCTACCATGCTATTTCCATGAAACGGACATCGTGAGAACAATCCTCTCACACGTGCGCGCGTTGTGATTTTTTTCCTCACTTGTATGAATCTTTAAATAAATTTAACGATTCAAAATTATGTGAAAGTTACATCGTTGTGACTTTTTTTCCTCATTTGCATGAATCTTTAAATAAATTTTAACTATTCAAAATGATGTGAAAGTTATATACAAATTATATTATAGTTACATGTAATTTACACTACGATTGTACTATAATTACATCGGTTAAATTTGTTAGAAGAAAAAATGTCGATAAATATATAGCAAATTTGAAATCGAATAGAGTTAATGCTCGAGCTCTCTCTTCTCTCTACCGAGAAGCTCAAACTCTTTCTCCTCTCCGCATAAGAGCTTGAGCTACCCTCTGCGATGGTTGAGAGGCCACGACGACAAGGACAACAAGCTCTCCTTCACTGTGGGATCTACCCCCGCAAGCTCACTGGATCTACGATGACAGATAGTGGCAACGATCTCGGCGGATGTCCCTCTTTGGCAATAGCCTTGGTAGGAGTCCTCCTAAACGGCCGCGACAACCACAACCAAGTTCTTTTTGCCTCGGCAGTACATTCTGCTCGTTGTTTTGTCAAAATTTAGTAATACAACAGATTCAAGGAACTCTTTTTGTACGAGTGATTATACGGTTTTTTATAGGCATCACGAGGTACCTATACACGATTTTATACTTTAAAAATATGATATACCTTGGTTTTTTTTTATGGACGTTAACATTCCCATTTCTTGAAGGACAAATCAGGGAATTCAATGTTGAGGTACCTCGGATTCTCGGAAAGAAAACAGTGCGCGGTGTACAGCATCAGTGTAAAGACCCTGCTGTTACGATTACAGATTCGCTCATTTAGTCCATCCACGTTTGAATTTTGAGCTTTTACGTTTGGATAGATGCGTATAGACACGAAACAGAGACACATCGTGTACTGAGGATTTGATCATTTCTAACAATCTGAGATTATGATAACCATTATTACAAATGTTTTCCATTTCAATCATAAAATATATATGAATCAGGTATAAGTATACAGCCATTTACACCCAAATCTAAGACTAATACATTCATGACTCCTTAATTCATATCCTCCAATATATCCATCAGACCATCATCAACCGTAAGGCAGTGTGCTACCAAACAATCCAAACTACGATCTACAACACAAGACAAATCAAGAACACATTTTGATCTGACCTGACACGATTCACCTCAAGAACACGCAGTTCTTGTGATCTTTGGTGTCATTTTCTTGCTGCTGCTGCTTCTGCTCGTTGGCCTTCCAGCCATTGGGTACCCACCAAACTCTGATGCTCTTGTCGAGCCCTCCACTGTACACCATGCAGCCATTGCTGACCCTGCACCAGCTCGCCTGGATGCATTTCACGGGGCCCTCATGGCCTCTGATCACGCCCACCCTGGCGAGGGCGGCGCCGCCGCCGTCGCCGCTCGTCTCCCAGCGCCACAGCCCGATGGTCTTGTCTGCGGAGCCCGTGAAGACAAGGTCGCCGGCGACGCACAGGCAGAGCACGGCCATGTCGTGCGCCTTCACGTCGCAGGAGAGGCTCCAGCGGCTGCCCCTGCCGACCCTGTCCCACCCAACGACGTGCCCGTCAGACCCGGCGGCGTACACGCGGCGAGCCCCGGCCTCGGCGCTCACCACGAGGGCGTTCCACGACACGCCGTCCCGGGAGATGAGGATGCCCTGGAGGAAATGCGCCGCCTTGCCTTTCCCCCACGCCTTGACGTGGCCGTCGGCGGAGGCGGAGTAGATGATGCCGCTGTCGGCGGCGACGGCATTGATGGCGTCGTCGTGGGCGTGGATCGACTCGAGGCACTTGAGGTCGGATATGCGCCAGACCTTGAGTGTCTTGTCCCAGGAGCCCGAGTACACGACGCCGTCGTGCACGGCGAGGCAGGAGATACTGTCGGCGTGCTCGATCCAGAGGCGGCGGTGGTTGCGGCGTGTCTGCACGTAGCTGGCGTGGCGGAAGATCTTGCCCAGGTAGTCCCTTGTGGTGGGCAGCGCGGCGACGAGCTTGAACGCGTTTTCCGACCGCCGCGACACCCGCCAGACGCGGACGCGACCGTCCTGGTGCGCCGAGAATACCCTACCCCCCGCGGCGGCGAGCGCCTTGACGGACCCCTCCCCATGCCCGAACCTCGCGAAGCGGCGGAGATCCGGCTGCTGCCACGCGACGATGTCTGCGCCGGTGGACGCGCTGAGCAAGAACTCCCCGCAGAGCGAGAGGGACGACACCGAGCCCTGGTGGTCCCTCAGCACGGCGAGTGCCTTGAACGAGTCCCGCGACATCGGCAACGCCTCGACGACATCCGACGGGACGGCCGGGTCGGAGAACGACGACGAGGTGGAGGAGAACGAGGCAACGGACGAAAAGGAGGAGAAAGATGTGGAGGAGACGAAGGCGGAGCGCGGGAGCAACGGCGTGGACATAGCAGCGCGGTCTGGATCTGGCAATGGCATTGCCATGGCCTCGGGCGGGGATGCTTTCTTGAGGCGAGCGGACACGGAGGTGGTGGCGAGAATAGCAGAGGCTGCGAGGTGTTCGTCCGGGACAGAGAGGCGGGCGGTTTAAGACGACGACGACTCGACCGAGCCAGCGCGTGCTGTTTTTATCTTTTTTTTTTCCTTTTTCGAAAAAACGAAAAGGTTAATGGCAGGTGGGGCCCATGAGGCAGGGGCGGTTCAACGGCTACTAGGCGCGGGCTGCTTCGTCACTACGGTTTTACGTTTTCTATTTGTTAAAACGGAAACATATTGCGTTTGTTTATTACGGTTAGGTGATTAGGTCTGGTTGTTTCGAGCGTTTCCTTCATTTCGCAGAAGTTTGCTGATTTCAGTGCTTTTCTTGCTGTAAACTACATGGTGATAATTTTGAATCTACCATCTTATCTCAAATTTAATAGAGATTAAGCGGGGAATGGAGACCAACCGATTGCACATGCTACCATGATGGAAATATGTGTATAATCAGATCCGTACAAGCACAATAGGCGGTAAAACAAGAAATTAGAGGTCACATGAGCGCACTAAGCATAACACACTTTCTGTTTCTTCTCCCCTTATTCGGACACTTGTCCATGTTTGAACAGGCTTAATGATGTTGATGCAGTATCCAGCAATCCAGCATCATGAAGCACTCTGAACAGTAACAACCTGCTACAGACATTGGGATTAATGAATCAGATGGCGCATTATAAAAAGCACAACACAAGCAAACACGCGAATTATCGGCGAGACGTTCACAAGCTGAACTCTGAAAGGAAAGAACGGATGATTCGTGTTGTTCTAGAAGCATTTGACATGGAGCCCAAAATGTTTCAGACATTCAGGTCTCAACTCATTACTGACGAACATTTTCAACTCGTGTGTCTGCTTGCAAAGGTTGAGTCATTTTTCTCTCTTTTTTTTTTCTTGTATATGATGCACTTGAAGCACAAGGCAAGTCCATGGTTTAGGTAGAGCAAGCTCTTAAACTGCATGCATGCCATCGTACTAGTTCTCTATGGCTGGAGGTGACTTGAAGGCTAGTTCTTGTGTACCGAACAACTATAGCTGAATATATATACAGTCTACTAATACTAACACTACTACTAATCCACCGACCAAAGTCAGCAGACAGCATTCCGTAATGCCATGCATGTAGTACTGCAGACTGCAGAGTACATGCTAAGCTTCTGAAGCTTCTGGCTTCTTCAATCCTTGCAATGGAATTAATATTGGATTATTCGTAGCTTGGCTTGAAGAGAAGATGCATCATGCATGTAATGTATGTTGTGTGAGCCATATCGTACCAAGAGGAAGCTACTAAGCTAGCAAGTTTCTCGCAAATCTGTTCAGATCTTAGCTTAATAGTACCTTTTGGTTGGGACTTGTTCTTGAACAGAAGGAACACTCATGCCATGGTGTAAAATAGCCAATGGTGTTTCATATAAAAAAGAAAAACATGTGCAACTACAGAAGTTCCATAGAAAAATAGCCAATGCATGCTTAGTGCGTTGACAGTACGGGCAGTCAGAGAGCTCCCAATGTGGTCTGCTGCTAATGAATTTCTGATACTCTGACGCACGCGATCAATGAAGAAAACGAGAACGCACAACACCGCTGCTATTGCGGTAGGTCTAATTCAAAAGGTTATCAACAATTTTTATATGTTTCCAAGCAAAAGTTGCAGTACGGTAGTAATATTTGTTTCCGAGGATATGTGGCTCACGCTCAAAGCAACTGCCGTCCTTTGGTCGGAGAGAGAGCATGCACCTTTTAATCAAAAAAGGTTGGTCATGTTTCATGACATGAGTATACATTAATCAATCCTCATAGGAGTAATTTATTTTGCTTCCAATGAGAGATTAGTTGATCTAGCTACAAATCTTTTTTTATGTTCAGCACGTATAATTGAGAAAAAAAATTTCTTACAGTGCTCACCTGTAGAACCTGTATTATAATGAGGTAGCAGAAAAGCTCTAAAAGTATGAATTGCTCTGCTTTACGCAGGCATTGCGGCCACAATTCTTTCAAATTTCAATGGGCCTAACCAACTACCTCTACGTCAGGGGCGGATCTACCCATTAGACAGAGTAGATCGATCGACTCAGCTACGATGCGGGTCACCCCACACCTCCAAGACCCCCTACCCACTTACAGTAGTAATCGGTTATCAAAATTAAATATAACAAAGCGTGAACGTTCAACAGATTAGTCTGTATCTTCACAACGCACGCACGTAGTTATACGATTGAATTATAAATATGATATGTGTTATATTCGATTGCACTTATCAAAATAATATTTCCGTTCTCCACCCCATCTGTATATTAAACATGCATCCGCCACTGCCACTGCTCTACGTTCTCGTATAGTTTGTGATAATGGCTATGACGAGGTGCTTGTTTATTTTATTTTCTGTCACGCTACTGAAACTTTGGAACTATAAACAGGCCAGGATCGAGTAGAGACGCGACCATTCGAAAGTCAAAACGGGCCTAGATGAGTTTCAACTTGGGAGTTGGGATACAGTCTTGGCAGCGAGACAGATGGGCTCAAAGCAAACAACTTGGGCCGGAAGTCTGGAATTCCCCTCTGCATCTTGGGCTCAGATGTGAAACAGATCATTCACAGGGGCTATACTGCAAATATGTTATCATATCATATGCACGAAAGAGAAAAAGAAAAAAAAAACTCTGAAAACAAGGGAAAGGAAAGGAAGCCAATTTGCTTCGGAAAATTACGGCTCGTGCCTCCCGAGTCGCGACGAACCCTAACCGCCCATCAAATCCGCTCCTCCCTCTACGGCGAGCTTCCCCCGGCGAATCCGCCTTGACGGAGGCACCCCGGCGAGCTCACCTTCGCGGAGGAATCCCCGCTCCGCCTCATCGTCTTCGGTGTGGTACGCATCCCTTTGCTCCATCACTTTACCCCCGTCAATTGCAGTCCCGACCTGGTAGAGGAGGGGAGCACGCAGCCGACGCCATAGCAGCAGCTTGGCGCGTGCCCGCACAAATCGACATGCCGTCCGCCTCCGCTCTGCTGCGGGCGTCGATTCTGGTAAATAAACCATGTCGCGCTCGATGTCGTGTCCTTCCGGACGGCCGGCGCAGCCAGCTCGTTTTGTAGATTCCGAATCAGCGAGAACGTGTGCTACTCGTGTAGGGAGGGGAGCGTGAGGAGGAAGAACCCCTACTTACACCTTAAGAGTTTTGTGCCTCCGCCCGATGTGAGGGGAATAGGGGATCGTGTTTCCTGGGCAGAGAAAGCTCTTATTGTTTTCTGATTATACACGTATGTACTGTGTCCGTGTCTCTTCCGCATTTTCTGCTTAGTGCTTACAGCATCAGTTGAACCCAAATCAGATTTAGTACTGAGCAAAATCCTTGAACCAAACATCCCCGAGAAAAAAAAAAACTTGCTCCTTATCTAAGTGGGGAATGGAACATTTATCATAATTACATTAGACTATTTTTTGTTTACATGTGCATTTTCTGTTGGTCACGTGCCCCTAAACATGGGAAGTAGATCTATTTTTCTTTCGCCATTTAGGATACATATCAGGCTTTTATTTATGCAGGTATAGTATTTATGCTGCATCCTGGATAGTAAAGCAATACTAGTTCTACGAGTATGAGTATGAATTTAATTTTCTTACCAAACCATATAAACCATCATACCCTAGCGTGCTTACTTGACTTCAGTGTGCAAGAAACTTAAAAGTATAGCTTCTCTTCATATATTTGTAGGGAAATACATTCAGAAAGATCACTTAATAGTTTTCCTTGTCCCAGAAAGTCTTGAGATTTGAGAGCTGAAGAGTTCTGCTCTGGAGCCAGTGCTATAATGGCCACAAAACTTGTGGTAAGTGAACAATCTTTCTCTTTCTAGGATTCTTTAAACGAACGTGTCCTTTGATAGTTTAATCAAATGATGATATGATATTTTTTTACTTAGGTTCTTGGAATCCCATGGGATGTGGACACTGAAGGATTAAGAGAGTACATGGGCAAGTTTGGACCCCTAGATGATTGCGTCGTCATGAAGGTTTGTAGCAATTTCATATTCAGAATAAGATATTAGATGCCATATTCTTTGTGTTTATGTGCCATTAAGATTTGAGGAGAATGTGTTTCTTGTCTTTTTAAATTTATTTGGAAAACCATAACCTCACATGTTGAACTGTTGGTAATTTATTCCTGTCAATAATGAGTTATGCCCTGAACAGATATGGCTATGTCCTATTTCTCTTTCATTATCTGATTTCTATTTAGTTTTCCTTTTTCTGGGGTTGTCCGCCAAAATTGAGTCCTGAATTTCTGGATGTGCATCTTAACTATTTAAAGAAGAATGATGGCCAACAACTTCTTTAGTACTGTATTCATCAATTTATTGCCTGATTTGGTCATCTGTGTACTGACTGGCCAATATCTTTCTTGCATGTTGAAAATTATAGGAGCGTTCATCTGGTCGATCTCGTGGGTTCGGCTATGTAACGTTCTCATCAGCTGATGATGCCAAGGTAGTAAAAGAACCAAAATACCTGCTCTCTCTGTTTTGCTGACTTGATATTACATTGCATGACTAGTGTTGTATGTTGTCAAATCTTTTGTTAGAGTTTATATATCAACTGTGAAATATCAACCCTTGATTTTTTAAGAGGTGCTTAGTAAAGTGGTTTACTACTTAATGTGGTAATAAAATGGTTTAGTAATATCTTCTAACATATTTGGTACTGCTGCAATTTGTTCGTTCTGAATCATTCTGCAATATTTGTTTTCAGAATGTTCTTGAGTGTGAGCATGTTCTCGGAAACCGAACTCTAGAAGTGAAGATAGCCACTCCTAAGGTAAATAAAATACAAACATATGTAATGTATATTTTATCAGTATGCTGTACAGTTGATTCACATCAAGCTGTAGTTGACTATGGTGTAACTTGTCATTGAATAGGAAGAAATGAAATCACAGGGATCAAAAAAGGCTACTAGAATATTTGTTGCTCGAATTCCACAGTCCGTGGATGAGTCCATGTTTCGTAGGTAAGCTATAGCTTCAGTCCTTTTGTTCAGCACCCAGTTCACTTATCAGTTGAATAGCCGAGCTTGCCTAAAGACTCTAAACTAGCACATTTTATCGATAGGCATTTTGAAGCCTACGGAGAAATCACTGATCTTTACATGCCAAAGGTGAGCAAATTTGGGATTATTTTTAAATTGCTAAAAATATTTATGTATTCTCTGTGATATCACAATTAAGTACCAATACAAGTAGATACACTCTTTCTTTATAGTTAACTAGATTGCTTGTCACTCTTCTTTATAGTTAACTAGATTTGCTTTTGATAAGGACAAATATCTAAACTAATCCTAATGCTAGGATTCTCTGGACTCATGTGGCCTTCGCTAATTAGGCATGCATCTTATAAGAGACTGGGTATGGAAGGTGCATATTGAATTTAAGTTAGCACAGGCGAAGCATTTAAAATAGCATTCTGCTTGTTTGTCACAATCAGCATTAAGCTCATAAGTGGATTTTTTTTTGGTACGAGTATTTGCTTTGGTACCACAATGGATTATTGAATTATATGGTAATGAATGGAACTACAGTGCTAAATATGATAAGATTTTTACTGAAACGAGCATTCCACCCTCCTGTTTTATGCATAGGAACATGGTTCAAAGGGTCATCGCGGAATTGGATTCATCACTTTTCAGAGTGCAGGTATGTTTGCAGAAATCCTCCATCATTCATTCAGGCATTCATTTTGATTTGTTGTCGGGTTAACATAGATGAATCTTCATTTACATAAAATGGCATCCTTGACCTGAACCGTTTACTTCATGTCTGTTCTTTAGGGATGATTTGCTTTTTTTCCCCAGTTTGATCTTTAAGCTTGATATGCATTTTTTAATTACCTTATTCTAATGCAACTGTAATGTTACAGAGTCTGTGGACAGTATCATGCAAGATTCACATGAACTGGATGGCACAACAGTAGTAGTTGACCGCGCTACTCCAAAGGTACCTTTGCTCCAAAACAATTGCCATTTGGCTGCATCCAATAGTATCATATCTTTGAGTAGGCTCTGTAGTAGGCACATAATCTATTTACTGAAGTAGTTCTGTACTTGTTACCACCTGAAATCCATCTGAACCAGGATGAAGAAGTCAGATATCCTCCAAGCAGGGCATCTCAGGGTGGCTATGGTGCATATAATGCATACATTTCAGCTGCTACAAGATATGCAGCTTTGGGTGCACCTACTCTGTATGACCATCCAGGGTCAGCTTATGGAAGTAAGTCTTCTGCTACGAAGATCACAGATTTGACACAAAGCAACTTTGTTAACTGGTTAAATGTTTTCTATTTGACTTACATTGACTAGGAGGAGGATACTATGGATCCTCCCAAGGAATGGGCAACAAAAAGATATTTGTTGGCAGGCTTCCACAGGAGGCAAACACGGAGGACCTAAGGCATTACTTTGGCAAATTTGGCCGAATCGTGGATGCATATATCCCCAAGGTAAGGTTAACACTTTCTCATTGTTTCTAACTGTACTATATTAATCTCAACCTTTTCTAATCGTACTAAAGGACCCTAAAAGAAGTGGACATCGAGGTTTTGGTTTTGTTACCTTTGCTGATGAGGGTGTGGCAGATCGGGTAGCTCGCAGAAGCCATGAAATTCTAGGACATGAGGTAAGGATGTTGGTGTCTCCCTGTCTTTGCTTCCCCTGCTTCCAAAGCCAAAGTGTCAACCTTAGCTTTTCTTTGGGGAAAAGAAAAACACTAATCATACCATTCCAATGTTTCAGGTTGCGATAGACACTGCTGCACCACTTGAAGGTGACTCTGGTGGTAGTTACATGGAACCCATGGATCTTTATGGGGCTTATGGTTCAATGCGAACTTATGGCAGGTTCTGTAGTGGTCTGGACTATGATGTAAGTGCACAAATATGTTATTATGCTTATGATGCATAGTAGGCTTATATATAAATTAATTGGACTGAGTAGGTTTGTGATAACAGAGATGTAGTCTTAACATTGGTTTGTTGTGATTGTCACCAAATTGTTTGTTGAATCTCATACAAATCATCTAACAAAAACTTGTTATGTCCCAGTACGGTTATGGTCACAGCGGAAGTAGCAGTAGCAGATCAAGGGCAGATTGGCGATACCGACCTTACTGAGGCCGCTGTCTTGTCACTGTTAAATGATGTTTTTTAGTTTACCTCCAAGGGAACTGTGGAAACGGAGAAAAGAACAAGTTCATACAGAATGCCAGGTTGTACTGTGTTAATCTTAAGCGGGACATATGTGGAATCTGTATTTCAGTTCATACTGTAAATTTTTCTTTGCCATTAGAACGCATTCATGCGGTTTGTGTGCCGGAATGCACATGGATGCCATGAGATCGAGGCAGCAGTGTAGTTATCATTATTGTGGAAGTACCATATGTAATAACAATCTTTTCTCTAAACATGTAAACGGTGGTTCTGGTTTTTGAGCCTCTCGTGCCTGATCCTGTTTTTTGCCTGAATCTTTGTGTTTTCCCACTTGTACTTCCTCTGATGGCCACCGTCGCCGTGTTCTTCCCGCTGCAGGTGGCGGAGGAAGCCTTCTACTACACGCCGGTGGCCGTCCGTCGGCTTCCTGCGGTTGCTCAACGTTCGTCCATTAGCCACGCGCTACTCTCTTTGTGTGTTTTCCTTCTTGGGCTGTATCGACTTATCATTATCTGACATTTCTATGGCCCGGTCACTGTTCCATGCAGAAAAACTTACCTGCAGACCGCAGTGAAATGCAAGACCAATGGGATGGCTTCGATAAATGTCGATAGCAATAAATCATTCAAGTCAAAAATGGCAAAGCGTATGTGCTGCAGCCGTGCATGATTTCCACTCCCTCCCTTGACTAGTTGTACGCCAACCAAAGACTTGCTTCTTCTAGGAAGCTTATATTCTGTACTGAGCAACGCCAGTACGCCACCGATCATACAAGTAGTAAATCGCAGAGATACTGTATACTACTGTAAGCAGAGACCGACAGCGATGTCTCGCTCCGTCGCAGTGGCAATGGACGCCGCCGGCGCCGATGCAGACCAAGCCCGGCTGCACCAGCTGGGCTACAGGCAGGAGCTCAAGCGTGGCCTCTCGTATGCGCTTCTTCTTTCGCTTTTTTTTTTTCTACATTCATTGCGAATTTGCGATCATTTAAATTTCACCGTAGCTTGTGATTGTGAACTTAAACATATTGCAATCCTTTGTTAGGCTTGTTTCCAACTTCGCCTTCTCCTTCTCCATCATCTCCGTGCTGACGGGCGTCACGACGACGTACGGCACGGGGCTGCGCTACGGCGGGCCGGTGTCCATGACGCTCGGGTGGCTGGTGGTGTCCGCCTTCAACGGCTGCATCGCCCTGTCCATGGCCGAGATCTGCTCGGCCTACCCGACCTCCGGTGGCCTCTACTACTGGAGCGCCAAGCTGGCCGGCAAGGAATGGGTTCCCCTGGCTTCCTGGGTCACTGGCTGGTGTGTTCTTCACGTCCTAGCTTAATTTATCTCTCATCGCTTGAAACGTTGACATGTTTTTAAATTTTGGAGTTTTCTAATCTTTACTTATTATATGTTTTATTTACAGGTTCAATATTGTGGGACAGGTACGTATATGTTTCCAACTTCACGGGTTCACACGAAGTCTAAATCATGTATTTCTGCTATCCGAACGCATGCAGCGCGTCTGTATACGAAAAATAACCATCGTCCCTCCCTAATTATATAAGGTTGACCTGTTAACATATGAGCTCATATGCTTAATTATACAGTGATACTCCGATACTCTCTACTTATACAGTATTATATACTATCAATAATATTAAGGATAAATTAGTAATTTACTAATACAATAATTACAAGTAACTTTATTATTTATATTTTTTGTGGTTATCCATTATGTTAGCATTGCTTATATTCTATAAAAAAACAATAAAAGAAGAAAAAAAATTTAGTCACTGCTAAATAATAATTTTACCCCTATTTTTTGGGACAATAATGAGTTCGATCCATTATAACGGACGGGCATGTAACTAGTTTTTTTTTAAAAAAATGTCAAATTTACACTATCGAACTGTTTTCAGATAGTGCAGAAATCGCTGACACTCCAATCGCTCGTTAACTGCTCCTCCAGTGGGCTTGCACGACGAGCGTGGATTTTTCCTTGGCACAGCTTCTCCAGGTGATCATCTTGCTTGCCACGGGAGGTGCCAACGGCGGCGGCTACATGGCCTCCAGGTACGTCGTGTTGGCCATCTACTCTGCCATCCTTATCCTACACGGGCTCATCAACAGCCTTCCCATACAATGGCTGTCCTGGTTTGGCTAACTCGGAGCCTTCTGGAACGTTGCAGGTGCTGTTCGTCCTGGTCATTTTTCAGATATTCAATGTTGAATCCCATATATACATCATCTCATTCCTCAGTTTGTCTGTTTGAACAAACAATTCCAGGTGCCTTTTCGCTGACAATCTTGATTCCAGCGATTGCCAAGGAGAGGGTGAGCCCTGAGTTCATCTTTACCCATTTCAACGTAGAAAATGGCGTGGGCATCCACGAAAAGGCATACATTCTAGTAGCGGGGTTGCTGATGAGCCAGTACTCCCTTATCGGCTACGACACATCTGCACACATCGTAATTCTGAATTTTTCTGACAGCTGAACAATCCTAGATTCTCGTTGCATACATACAATTCATCGATTAATCTTCTCTTTGCACATAAATATTCAGATAGAAGAGACCAAGAACGCGGATTGGAGTGGGCCAATTGGGATCATCACGTCCGTTGCACTGTCAACCATGTTCGGATGGATCTACCTGATTGCCCTGACATCGATCAGGACCGACATACCTTACCTCCTGAACCCTAACAACGACGCCGGCGGGTACGCCATTGCTCAGGCTCTGTACACCAGCTTCCACCGGAGGTACGGCACCGGAGCCGGAGCGCTCGGCTGCCAGGGTGTCATCGCCGTCGCCGTCTTCCTCTGCGGCTCGGCGTGCATCACCAGCAACTCGAGGATGGGCTACGCCTTCTCGAGGGACGGCGCGATGCCGCTGTCGCGCGTGTGGCACTGCGTGGACAGCCGCGAGGTGCCCCTCAACGTCGTCTAGCTCTCCGTCGCCGTGGCGTTCGTCATGGCTCTCACGGTGAGTGTCACGCGTTGCTGCTGCTGTAAATTTCTCTTGCGTACGTACGTCACGTGTTGGTCTCATTTGGTGTACGTTTTCTTTTTTCTTTTTTTTTGGTACAGTCGTTGGGGAGCCAGGTGGCCTTCCAGGTGATGGTGTCCGTCACCACGCTAGGGCTGTACATCGCGTACGCGCTGCCCGTGTTTTTCCGGGTTACGACGGCCAGGAAGTCGTTCGTGCCGGGGCCGTTTCACCTCGGGCGGTACGGGATCGTGGTCGGCTGGATCGCCGTGGTCTGGGTGGCCACCGTCACGGTGCTCTTCTCGCTGCCGGTGGCGTATCCGGTGGCCAAGGAGACGTTCAACTACACGGCAGTGGCTACATGGCCTCCAAGTACGTCGTGTTGGCCATCTACTCTGCCATCCTCATCCTATACGGGCTCATCAACAGCCTTCCCATACAATGGCTGTCCTGGTTTGGCCAACTTGGAGCCTTCTGGAACGTTGCATGTGCTGTTCGTCCCGGCCATTTTTCAGATATTCAATGTTGAATCCCATATATACATCATCTCATTCCTCAGGGCCGGTGTCCATGACGCTCGGGTGGCTTGTGGTTTCCACCTTCAATGGCTGCGTCGCCCTGTCCATGGCCGAGATCTGCTCGGCCTACCCGACCTCCGGTGGCCTCTACTACTGGAGTGCTAAACTGGCCGGAAAGGAATGGGCTCCCTTGGCTTCCTGGGTCACCGGCTGGTGTGTTCTTCGCGTCCTAGCTCAATTTATCTCTCATCCTTTGATCGTTAACATGTTATAAATATGGAATTCGCCTGATCTTAATTTATTTCTTCTGTTGTACAGGTTCAATATTGTGGGACAGGTACGTGCGTTCCAACTCCACGAGCTCCGCAGAAGTTTATAGAAAAACAATACTAGTAATATGTTCACTACAAAACAAACATACTATTGAGACTAATTTGATATTGTGGATGTTGCTAAAATTTTATATAAGCTTAAAAGTTTGACTAAAAAAAAAATCAAAGCGACCAATAATATGAAATGGAGGATAGTGCTTTCAAATATGAATCTAAATGTTATTCCTTTTTTTTGCTCAACAATATCTTTGCACTAATTGTTGTTCAAACTTCACAAATTCTTAAAAATAAATAAAACAAAAAAGAGAGAGGCCATTTTTTACTCTCGAATTGTTTCAATAAAGCGCAGAAATCTCTTGACACTCCAATCGCTCGTTAACTGCTCCTCCACTCCTCCAGTGGGCTTGCACGACGAGCGTGGATTTTTCCTTGGCACAGCTTCTCCAGGTGATCATCTTGCTTGCCACGGGAGGTGCCAACGGCGGCGGCTACATGGCCTCCACGTACGTCGTGTTGGCCATCTACTCTGCCATCCTCATCCTGCACGGTCTCATCAACAGCCTTCCCATACAATGGCTCTCCTGGTTTGGCCAACTTGGAGCCTTCTGGAACGTTGCAGGTGTAGTCGACTCGGCGTCCCGACCGTTTTATTCAGAAATTCAGTGTTGAGAAAGGCTCACACACCAAAGTCTGAACATCTACATCATCTGATCATTGTTCTGTTTGTCTGTATCAATGCACGATCAAGGTGTATTTGCGCTGAAGATCTTGATCCCAGCGGTTGCCAAGGAAAAGGCGAACCCTGAGTTCATCTTTACCCATTTCAACACAGAAAACGGCATGGGCATCCACGGCAAGGCCTATATTCTAGTTGTGGGGTTGCTGATGAGCCAGTACTCTGTAATCGGCTATGATACATCTGCACACATGGTAAATCTGATTGTTGCATACTTGCATGTCCCGAACAATCCTAATTTCTCTTCGTATGCATTCAACTGATCGACAAATTACTGAATCTTTTATCTGCATGTTCAGATAGAGGAGACGAAGAACGCGGATTGGAGTGGACCGATGGGGATCATCACGTCCGTAGGCCTATCAACTATGTTCGGGTGGATCTACCTGGTTGCCCTAACATCAATCGTGGTGGATATACCTTACCTCCTAAGCCCCGACAACGACGCCGGCGGGTACGCCATTGCTCAGGCTCTGTACACCAGCTTCCACCGGAGGTACAGCACCGGAGCCGGAGCGCTCGGCTGCCTGGGTGTCATCGCCATCGCCGTCTTCCTCTGCGGCTCGGCGTGCATCACCAGCAACTCGAGGATGGGCTACGCCTTCTCGAGGGACGGCGCGATGCCGCTTTCGCGCGTGTGACACCGCGTGGACGGCCGCGAGGTGCCCCTCAACGTCGTCTGGCTCTCCGTCGCCGTGGCGTTCGTCATGGCTCTCACGGTGAATTCTGAGTTCATTGCTGCTGCTGCTGCTGTAAATTTCTCTAGCTGCTTTGATTTGGGAGGTTGTTTTTGTTGGCAGTCGCTGGGTAGCCAGGTGGCGTTCCAGGCGATGGTGTCGATCGCGACGCTGGGTTTGTTGATCGCGTGCGCGCTGCCCGTGTTTTTCCGCGTGACGACGGCTCGGAGATCGTTCGTGCGCGGGCCGTTCCACCTCGGCAAGTACGGGGTCGTGGTCGGCTGGATCGCCGTGGTCTGGGTGGCCACCGTCACGGTGCTCTTCTCGCTGCCGGTGGCGTATCCGGTGGCCAAGGAGACGTTCAACTACACGTCGGTGGCGTGCTGCTGATCAGCCTCGCCGCGTGGGTGTTCCATGCACGCTTCTGGTTCCAAGGGCCTGTGACCAACGTTGACACGTAAAATTTGTACCCTGAACTAGCTAGCGCGCATAGGTGGATCAGTATACTTAAAAATTTGTGCATTTTTTTTTGAGAGGGAAAAAATGTGCATTTTTGTAGGTTGTAATGGGGGCAAAGACCAAAACGGATGCTGCACATGTGGCTTTTCCATCGAGCCCACCAAAAAAGTTGGGCGTTTATTTGGCCCATCACCAAATTGGGTCTCTACCAATAGTAGACAGCATAGCAGATATGATTTTTGAGAAGAGTAGCTTACTGTGTCAGAGATTGTCATCTTTACAGATCGGGCCTTCTCTTCTTTTGTACATGTGGTATTGATAGTTAGGAAAACAGTGTGAACATCACGTATTGCAGCTAAACTTATCTATGATAAAACATGGGATTTACTAGAAAACTTTCGCAAGTTGTTTTTAGTCAATTCTGCATTTACCAGGACAGCTTCCTGACCTATCTTGTGTTGCGTGTTGAACTTTTTATTAGGAATCCGTTAAATAACGGCATCCTCAGCTACACTATGAATCAAAACTATACATGCTTTTGCAAGGAGGAAGTAAGTATAAGTGTATAACCATATTAGAAGTTGATTTATTCAGGTATTTTACTGACTTTATTTTTTCCGATGTTTAGCTGGGATTCCACATCTTAAGTGGTTTGGGGTTGAGGGGGAGTACAATGTAATGGTGATATCTTCTTGGCCCAAGTCTTGATGACTATTTTTTTTGTCTCCAAAACTTTTAGATTTGTGACCATTGGATCGTCTCAAGATTTGTGCATGAAAAGAAAAAAGTTACTAGAAAAAAATTTCACATGTGCCATGCGTAAGACTTCAGTGCTATCTAACCAAAACATTATTAAATACAAGTTTTAATAAGTTATATCGTAGTTACAGTGTAGTTACAGTGCAATTACACTGTTATAGTATAGTTACAGTGTAGTTACAGTGCAGTTACACTTCAATTATACTGTAGTTACATCTAAAAGTTTTGACTAAAAAATTTACGATAATTGTTTAGATACTCCCAGAGTTGACTCAAGGATTAAATAACATCCCTTCCACATTTAATTTCGGCATTAACAAACAAGTAACCGCAGACTTTTATCCAATTGGTGCAATCTTGTGCAACTTGATAGCACCACATTGAGTCGATCCCATTAGCGAACGAAGATTTGGTAGCTAACGAAGGGCACAACTGCACAAGCATGTATCATCTAACTAATTCTCGCTCAAAATTGATAGGCATTGCCTGGAGTCATAGCATGGGAAACCCGTTGGTTCCCCCGGATTTACGATTTCAATTAGGTTAGCTACTCATCTTCAAATCTAGAGGAAAACCAAAATTGAACCGAAAGAAATAAGGTGCCTACTTGATTTTGGGTTTACATGGCTACTTGAGTCTTGACTCTTGAGCAAGTATATTACTTTTGGCCCAGGAGAAAGAAAATTCTATATGGACATTGCCTGAGTAGGCCCGCAAGCGGTAGGCTCTCCATGGCGACCGGCCCACACTATGCATGGGCCCGTGGCTGGAGGATTTCGCATCAGGCCTGCGAGGTTGAGTTACGTGGATCGCAAATCATGGTCCAATTCACGTTGGCCCAATTGAGTCGATGTGTTTGTTACCCCCAACCGATTTTGCTAACCATATGTCGGTGATTTCTTCTCTGATATTTAACTCTTTCTTAGCCGTAGGATCGTGTGTCAGAAATCAGCGCGCATGACCTTTCTCACTCCTTTTTTTTTCTCGCTCTTGCTTTCTCCACTTCCTTATCACTCTCTCTCCCTTTCTTTTCTAAATAAAAATTGATTTCTTTAACCGTTAAAAAATTAAGACATTTTAAACTAAAATAAAAAAATAAAATATAAAATTACAGTCATATATAACTAAAATTATATTTGTAAATTTAGAAATTACATTTGTAAATTCAGCCGATATGACATGTAAGTGCACTGTCATTTTGATAAAAAATATTGTGTAAGTAAATATGTATTATTTATTTTATTTAAAATATAAAATTATAGTCCTATATAACTAAACTTACGTTTGTAAATTCAGTTGATATGACATGTTGTTAACAACAAAATTTGGTAAAGAAGATTAGGAGTTGGAGATAAACACCGAGGCGGATTTGGAGGAGATGCGATATTTCCGGAAACAGAGTCCGTATCGACCAGAAGACTGCATCGGCCGATACCGAGTTCGATACAGTTAGTCGATACAACTAATACAAGCTAGTTTGATGATTCGATCGTGATCAGATGCAGATTAAGAGCTTTAGGGATATTGCCGAGCAAGGACAGAGTCCACAATGCGCAATGGTATCTATTAATTAGGGTATTACGTAATTTCCTTAGAGATATTTGTGGTAAAAGTCCGCTTGACTAACTTTTTCGTATGGTAATGTAATAATAGGAAGTATGAGTTGTATCCGTAATGGAGAATTTTGTATATTCGGGTATAAATTGATGCCCAAGACCATGTAATAATAACAACACACGTTCAATATAATTCCGGCGCGTCGCCACCTTTTACTTTTGAATTGTTTCGACGAGTTCTTGTTTTGAGTTAGGGCATCGGCTTGGATCTCCTGACAAGAAGTAATACTTGTCACAGTGGTTGGTGTTCTCAGGTTATTATGTTGTTTTAGATGTTCTAATCCTGTTTATGTAATCACTGCTTATCATATATCTTAATTAATCTAACTTAGTAACTCAATTTACTTATATCGGTCGGGACTCGCTTTAGGGTTTCTATCGGTATCGGCTAAATTGTTTTACTAGATTAGATTAGCTAAGGTATCTACCACTCTGAAAAATAATCAAAGACTTGATTGTTTAGACTTTATGCTTCTTTGCATACTTTGTGATGCATCATCCCTAGCCGTGCTTATAATCATAAAAACTAACCAGTCTTTGGTTATAATAAGAGTAGAATCAGGGTTTCAGTCGACCTTATCTAATATAGCTGTTTTGATATGTTTAATTAGCTTAATCATGCTTTACATGCTATATTCTCCCTTTATATAGATATATCACTTAATATAAATATATTTAGTTCTAATTAAATATATTTATATAGCTTGATATATTTGTTTAAAGTTGTATCAGAGTAGTAGCCGATACGTTATCTTTGCTTTTATTTTATCATACCATCTTACAGGCGACTCTGGTTTACTAGCATCGGCTAAGTTAAAGACGATATATCATCGGCCTACCAGTCGATCGGCTATCGTTTATAGGATTAACTGTTTTATTTATCTTGTTGGTTGCAAGATCAAACCAACTGGCACACCCTTGAACACGAAAGCTATATTTTAGACCTGCACTAGAGTTAAGCATATCTCTCAGGCCAGTGGGTGTTTTTTGCATCAACACATGTAAGTGCATTCTAATTTTGATAAAAATATTGTGTAAGTAAATATGTATTTATTATTTTCTTTTGTAATCCATTGGATGTAAATCTAATGGTAGAAAAAATATGGATGATTTTTCGTTAGAAATCACCCGATAAATGGATAGACAGTTCCAAGCAAAACACTTCATTTCTTCTCTTGTTGAGATTATCGACATCAACGGACACCGGCCTTCATGTTCCATCTCCCACCAAGCCACCGAGAGAATCTTGGTTCCCCTTGATTCCATCACCCCCATTTGCGTCTCACATGCTCCCTCTCTACTTCACAGCCAACCAAACCAAGGGAGAGAGGCCAAGACCTTCTCATTCTTGACTTCTTTTCTCTCCGGCAGCGAAGAAGACGGCAGCCCCAATCGCCGACGAGCCACGGTCGTTTCCATCTCTTCCGTGTTCCTAAATATCCTCTCGACGCCGTTTCCATTCATCTTGATTTCGTTGCATTCCATGCAGTGAGCACACGGGAACGCGACCATGCCACCGGGACTCAGGAGCGCGCTCCGCGCGCCGCCTCCATGACTACCCTGACGTTTTGGCCGCTGTGGAGCATGACAGGCCGAGCCGTAGCGCCATCCGAACCCTCGCACCATACACCATTACGGACGAAAGCCTCAAGAATCCCTAGAAATCATGCACTGAGGACGAAGATCAACTTCATCTTCCCCAACTCCGGCCGCCCGTCACCATCGTTGATTCCTTTTTCACCGGTGAGCTCCAAGCCGATTCCATGAACATGTGCCATCCCTAGGGGGTTTCTAACCCCATTCGTGCCTCAGTTTTGCCATGCATGTGCTAGATCGAGCCGCAGTCGTCGACCCGAAGCATCGTTCTGCCATCGAGTTGTTCCAGTTGCTGCTGCCATCGTTCAGGCCTCTCCGCACTACTACAAAAAGTGCTATAGGTGCCGGTTGGGAAACCCCCATAGGTGCCGGTTTTCCCAACCGGCACCTATTGGTCGGCACCTATGAAGAGAAGTGATAGGTGCCGGTTTAGAAACCGGCACCAATAAGATCCCACGAATCAAAAAAAATTTGGCTCGATGCATCGGCTCAAATCGAGCCGATGCATCCAGCAGCTCCCCATCATCCCTCATAGAATCTCAAGGACACATTCATCATCCAAACAACAACGAGATTGAAATGTATTCAAGAACATCAAAGAACAAATCTTGAAGGCTCTGAGAGGGAGGGAGGGAGAGAAGCACCAACGATGCAGCGGAGGCCACCCACCGACCGGCCGCTCGCTGCCCTCCGCGCACCGCCGTGGGGAGTCCGTACCTCTCGATGCAACCGCCCATCAACCGGCCGCCCCTGAGCCCCTCGACGCGGCCGCTCGCCGTCCTCCGCGCGCCACCGTGGGGAGGCCACTCGCCGTCCTCCGCGCGCCACCCTCCGATCGGCCACCCACCGTCCTCTGCGCGCCATAGTGGGGAGGCCGCCCGACGTGGCCGCTCGCCGTCCTCCGCTCGCCACCGTGGGGAGGCCGCTCGTCGTCCTCCGCGCGCCATAGTAGGGAGGCCGCCCGTCGAACGGCGGCCCCTAAGCCCCTCGACGCGGCCGCACGCCACCCTCCCTGCGCCGCCGCGGGGAGGCCGCTCGTCCTCCGCGCACCACCGTGGGGAGGCTGCGCCCGCGCTGCCTGGATCCAGATCCAGAAGAGAAGAGAAGAGAAGATAATGGGGGAGAGAGAGAAAAAGATAGGAGAGAGATGAGAAGGATGGGAGAAAGACTATGCACACTTAAAAAACCTGTATCAGTGGTACAAATATTTTCGTCAGTGGCGTGACATTCGATCGGCTCGGCTCGGCTCGTTGCATAGGTGTCGGTTGGTTAAAAGACCGACACTTATTCTCTAGAACCGACACCTATAATATAAGTATAGGTGTCGGTTCTATTAAAAAACCGGTACCTATTGTATTGGTACCGATTGTTCTCTATAACCGACACCTATTGTGTTTAAAGGTGCCGGTTTTATATTTTTTCATCGTACGGAGATGGAAAAAGGTTCATAGGTGCCGGTTTTAAATGAACCGACACCTATAAGACCGATTCCTATGAGAGTTTTTGTAGTAGTACCGGCTCTTCTCGAAGTTCGGTGAGACTCCTAAAACCCTTAGGACACACATCCATGCATATATCTAGGCCTAGCGAAATCGAGGCCCCACAGCAACATTCAGTAGCAGCCCTTGCACAGCCCCCACTCGGACACGCCGGAGATCCCGCCACCTACTTGGACATAATCACCGACTATAGGTACGCAAGAGAGTCCTCTACATTTTATATTTTGTCCGCACGTCGATATTTGCCACCGTTCGCCGCTCGTGAGGCCAAATATGGCTGCGGCCATGCATGCCTCCTCTGTCCATGATACAAGGACCTCATTCTGAGAAGAATCAAAATCTTAAGAACGGTATACCCCTCTATTTTGTAAAGTTCTCCTAAGACTGACCATACACCTAGGATCAAGGAGTAATAACTATGAAATTTGAGGACTCTTTACCAAAAATGCTTCTCTCACGTGTAGCGATGGCGGGTTGACTCCCAGGAACTCAGGGGCCTTTATGGAAAACGGCTAGACACTGACATGTGGAACCCCCATATTTAAAAACACGGATAATGCAAGAAGATGATTAAAACAATATCTGATCAACTGAAAATTGTAAAAACTTGTAAAATGCATAAAAAATTAATTTGAGCTCATTTTGAGATGAAAAAAATTCATAAGATTCAAAAAATTGTTTTCTTTAATTCTATAAACTAAAAACGTGGCTCTTACAGTGTCTCCAAAAATTCGTGTACTAAAATATAATTACTATAGTATAAACTACAACTTATAAAATTCATTGAAGATGCGTTCTTGCTCCAAATAAATTGAACCAATGTTTTATTGAATCACAAAATTATACACTTCGTTTCTGTAGACTAAAATCTGGAACTTTCAGTACACCAAATGTATCCAAATTTTTGTAAAGTAAAACATTAACTTGATATGCACCTTGCCTTGTAAAATTAATAGGGAACTTATGCTAGATCCCAAAATGATGAACCCTGATTTGTTGAACTATAGTGCTTTGTCGAACTAGAGTATGCGACAGATAACACCGAAGCAGGAGGGGAAGAGCGAAGGCATACGACACGATGGAAAATGTTGGACCTGCCGAGCAAACTCAGCCCGTTTCATCTATTGTGGTAGCATGATTACTCAATTGCCCTCCACCTCTCTTAAGCAAATAACTGAAATAGCCAATCCAAATCAACGGTGAGATTTATTTCTTCTACGCTACTGCTACTACTACTACCACCCTCCAGTGGGAGGTACTGCAAAAGGACTCTATTAGTAACAAAAAATGACAAGGTTATCATATTCCTTCCTCTTTGAATCCCTACCACGCACGGAGAAAAGATGAAGCATTTCATGCCAGAATTTATCATCCATTCCCACGTCTGATGCATAATATTCAGCATCAACAACTGTCTAACCAATCAAATGTTAATGTTTTTTCACCATACTCAGCAGCTCGTTCCTTAAAAGACAACTACAAGACACAAAGTTGAGCACTGCTTAAAGGATATAGCCGTTTACAGAAAATGAAGATAGGCTTATAACAAAATCGAATCGCTTCCCATGTCCTATGCGTTACCCCCTTGAGAAATAACTTAACTCTGACCAGCATCCTTGGGTGCGAACAGTGGAGCGAAGGAGCATCAATAGCCAGAAGACAGGAGCAAAAGCTAATCATTCAGACTAAGGTGCCGAGCAAAAAAGAGTGCTCTGAGTCAGCTGTAGTGCAGAACACAACTGAAGTTTAGTGAATGATCGAATCGTCAACAGAGATAAGACTTGTGTTGGCAGGTCAACAACTAAACTGGGTCAAATCTTATAGCCAACCCAAGTCGTCCACCTTTATCCTTCACCCCCGTCGATCACCTGCCCTCCCCCTTCTTCTCTAGATCCTCGTCCTTCCGAGCTTTCTTTGGCATAACTGGTTTTGCTTTGACTACAAAGAAATGTTTTTCATTAATTTTACACAGCAAGTCACAAAAAATAGAAACTGCAATAAAAGTTGAGAAAAAGAGAAACTTACTTTTATGAAAATTCAGAAGTGTCTTAGCACTGATTTCCTTGATTCCAGCATCCTTTAGCAGGTGAATCTCAGCTGTCTTGGCCAAAACAATTGTGCAAAGATCTTGCTGGTGCATATATTCATCAAGTGCAATTGTCCCACCAAAGATAACAGCTAATGTCTTGCTCTCTCTCTTTGGTGTTGATCTCTGTCTCTTTGGTGTTATAAGACTCAGACCTCATAACTGTGGCGCTGCCTTCTTTACTCGTCCAACACTTATGGAACTTTTGAGAGAAATCATGAATTAACTTTTGATGATAAGGAGTTTTTTCTTCAAACTTATCAACCACAATAAGTAAACATTGAGCTGAGAAAGTCTCTGTTAGAATGATACAACACAATGCATAATCATGTTGATACACAATAGCTGTACAAATAGGCATCAACCTTCCATATCTAGCTCACCGATTTATAGAAACAGGATCGGGAGGATTAGGAAGCTGAGCCAATCATGGATACATTCCAAAATAGTCTAACACCATCCCGCAGTCGTAGCGTCGCTAGCGAACAGAAAGATTGGAGCGAAACTTGGTGAAGACCGGTGTAGGAAGGCCCTTGGTGAAGATGTCGGCGTACTGAGATGTCGTGGGAACATGAAGCACGCGGATGGCACCAGAAGCTACACACTCTTGAACGAAGTGAAGATCGATCTCAACATGTTTGGTACACTGATACTGCACCAGGTTGGAGGAGAGGTAGACCGCACTCACATTGTCGCAGTAGACCAGGGTGGCGCGCGACGGTGGGGAGTGGAGCTCATGGAGGAGTTGGCGTAGCCACGTGACCTCGGCGACCGCGTTGGTGATGACGCGGTATTCCGCCTCTGCACTGGAGCGAGAAACGGTGTGCTGGCGCTTGGAGGACCATGAAATCAGGTTGTCCCCGAGGAAGACCTCATAGCCGGAGCTGGAGCGGCGAGTGTCGGGGCAGCCAGCCCAATCGACGTCGGAGTAGACGACGAGGTCGCTTCGGAGGACCGCTGAACGTGGAGCCCAAGTCCACGGTGCCGCGGATATACTGGAGGATCCGCTTGAGGGCAGCTAGGTGCGATTCACGCGGGTCGTGCATGTGAGGACAGACCTGCTGGACGACGTAGGCGATGTCCGACCTGGTGAAGGTGAGGTACTAGAGGGACCCAGCAAGACTACGGAAGTCCGTAGGATCTGCTACCGGAGATCCATCAACAACGGAGAGCTTGGCGTTGGTGTCGACCGGCGTATTGCAGGCCTTGCAATCAGTCATGCCTGGACGCTCAAGGATGTGGAGGCAGTATTGGCGCTGACTTAGGATGAGATCGGAGGACTGCCTGGTGATGCTGATGCTAGGGAAGTGGTGGAACGGGCCAAGATCCTTCATGGCGAACTCTGCCTGGAGGGCGGAGATGGTCCACTGGAGTAGCCTGGTCGAGGAGGCCGTCAGGATGATGTCATCGACGTAGAGGAGGAGGTAGGCGGTGTCGCTCCCTCGGTGGAAAATGAACAACAACGTGTCGGACTTGGCCTCGACGAACCCGATGGACTGCAGGAAGGTGGCGAATCGACGATACCATGCGCAGGGAGCCTGCTTGAGCCCATACAAGGACTTGTTGAGGTGGCACACCATTTCGGGCTTGGCGGGGTCGAGGAAGCCGGGCGGCTGGATGCAGTAGACGGTCTCCTGAAGTGTCCCATGAAGAAAAGCGTTCTTGACGTCAAGCTGGTGGAGAGCACGTCTTGGAGAAGGTCGGTGGAGATCGTGCCGAAGAGCCAGGCGAGGATGATGCAATCCATTTGCACCCAATCCGCGCGGTCGAAGTGGAAGGCGTTGGAGAGAACGTGGTCCGTCAAAACGTACTTGCCGAGCGCCACCAAGAACAAGCCGCGCCACCAGGTGTAGTTAGCGTTGGCGACGTCGAGCGTGACGGGGACGAGGGCCTTGATATTGAGGACACAGACCGCCTGGGCGTGGAGGGCCGCGTGGGCAGCGTTGTCAAGGGCGAGCACCACCGGACGATGGATCTCGACGGAGGGCACGGCTGGGGCGCACCGAGGCGAAGAGAGCAGCGAGCTCCGGCGGCGTGGATGCCGCAGGCAGGGAGCCGACGGGCGCCGCGGTGGTCACGGCGGCGGTGGCCGTGGCGGGCGGCGCGGAGAGGAAAGCATCGAGGGCCATGGAGATGGCTTCACGGGCTGCATCGTGGGCGCGAGTTGCCGTAGAGTCGGCGACGGTGTTCACCGTGCCCGGATCTATCTCCATGCCGGGAGGGACAGTGAAGGTGGCGCAGACGGTTGCCGCGACGGCGTCGGCAGCGGAGTCGAGCACGGCGGACATGGGAGAGGGCGGGGTAGAGGAAGCTGACGACATGGCGCCGGGAGGGGAGCGCACGACGATGGAGAGAACACCGGCGAAGGTGGACGCACAGCGATGGGACGCGCCGGCGGAGTTTTAGGCGGAAGCGTGTGATCGAGAGAAGTCTGATACCATGTTAGAATGATACAACACAAGGCAATAATCATGTTGATAGCTGTACAAATAGGCATCAGCCTTCCATATCTAGCTCACCAATTTATAGAAACAGGACCAGGAGGATTAGGAAGCTGAGCCAATCATGGATACATTCCAAAATAGTCTAACAGTCTCCATAATTTCAAAAAAGCAAGCAATTTCAGCTTCTTCATCATCAGTCTTAACCCAACAGATTGAATCCTCAGATTCATCTGGTTCCTTAATTTCATTTGTTTTGTTAGAATTTTGTTCTCCAGTATCATGCTTCTCTGAAAAAATGCAAGAGTACAAATTAAATCTGAAACAAGCGTAAACTGAAACAACAATGTTATAACAGGGCAAAAACAAGGAAACATGACAAATTGAATCTGAAACAACAATGTTATATGTTACTAGCTGCGAATGCATCTCCCCGGCACTTATCAACTGCATGCCTGGTAAAATTAATGCTTACCGCAGATAACTTAATCAAATATTATTCTTAACAGTTAATTGCACATGATTACTGTCATCGTGTACTTCATCCCGAAACATAAGAATGGAGAGAGACAAAGTAAGCAGCAAATGTGACTACGACCCAAACAATGTAGAACGTAAGAAACTGAAGTACTAAACCACTGATCTGATAATTATCTTATGAATGTTCTAACCACCAAACTTTGCTTTAGGAAAAAAGCGGCAATGCATTTATACAAATCGTGCTTTACTTGCAAGACTAAAATTCAATCTGGAATGTGTCAAAGGGCCAAGACACTTCTGGTGAATATGTGCATGTGAGCTGTAAGTGTTGACTACTCCAATACTCGTCTCATCTGAAACCGAGTATTCTTATGATTCCCCAGTTAAGATGCCTATACATGGAGCATTCAGATCTGCAGGGGCTGGAGTGCTGGACGGACTAAGAGTCTACAGAGATGCGTGTACAAAATAGAAAAGTATAACTGCCAAAAGAGTGAAAAACACGAGTTTTTGGCACTGGCGCACCCACGAAAACAAGGCCCTTTTGCCAGTTGGTCGCCAATAGTGCATTAGTGTCGAGCAAAACAATTGCTTTTTTATCGTCAGACAACAGGGCATACCAAAATTGAAAAATGCAAGAGTACTAATTAAATATGAAACAAGCGTAATCTGAAACAACAATGTTATAACATGGCAAAAAAAGGAAATAGAGCATACCAACATTTTTTTGCACATAGCTGCTCCATGAAATCCTGAGCTGCGGCTGACTAAGAACTGAAACTGTTTTTTCCAGTATACGGAATATCAATTTCTTTTTTGATATTAGGGGGTCATCAACCATACAAACCCAGACGATCTGGTATCAACGATAGTTCTCTTGGTTTTCAGACTGTGGTCAAGGACTCAAAGCGACCTCTCAAACTCCTCAGAAACAGGAACAACGACCTATTGGGATCATCAAACTTGATCTCATATTCACCATTCAGCACATTATAACAGACCTTGTTGTCGGTCCAAACAGTCCCTCTTGACAAGTTAAGGTCAATAAGTTTGAAGAGGAGAGCTATGACTACCTAAGCCTCTGCCTCAATAATGCTCTTGCAAGGTACCTCATGAAAAACCTCAGCATCACTTGAGTGGAGCAAGGTCTGGATGGTCCCATAGCATTTTGTCTAATCATCTACAACAATGACCCTATGTTTAAAGATGTGCTCAAGGAACAAAATCCATTCATCTTCCAGCAGGATTTCCTTTTCTATGGTCACATCTAGGGCACTGAGGTAGCGTGGTTCCTTCTTCAACAGGTTATGTGTTCTTTGGTTGAAAGGTTTCATGGATTTATCAAGAGGCTGGTGAATGAGTAAACACTTCGAAACAAGCAGTGGTCGAATGTTGTCCTCAAACACTTGCTTCAACGCAGGGATAGCGAAGGTCTTACTGGCATCACGAATGCCTGGAAATACTTTCTGCAGTAAGTCCTCAGTGTCTCTAGGGCCAACACTCAACTATTCCATAGAAATATTGGACCTTGTGCTGAAACCACGCTCACCAAGATCTCGAAAAACACTTGCATGCATACAAAAGTACACATAAAAACACCATCACCAAACAGCTAAAACGAGCAGACTAAAATAAAAGGACTGCTTTGACATTGCCCTCCTCCCCCAGTCTCCACGCTAAGAAAATCTATCATATCTCAAACAGACTAAAGAAACAAATCCCCAGTCTCCACGCCCAGTACAAAATAGAGGATATTTTAAACGAGAGAAACAAATCCGCCAAATTAATGGACCATCACACAAATAAATAGGGTTTACTCTTCTATTACAACGATGACCAATAGAGATTTTTTTTCTTTTTGAGAAAGTGCGAATAGAGATTATTGGTCTACTACTGGACCTTGACGTCACAGCCAGCAAGGAAGGGGGTAAAAAGGACTTGTTAAGGGATAGGTCAGGCATTATAGGTAGTTTGGTGGTAAAATTTACTTTTTACTAGTAGGACAAGAGGGAGTAAAAGTACACTATAAAAATATATACTATTAACTCCACTCCAGACCTAACTCCTGGAGTTAAATTTAGAAGTTGGAGCTCTACCAAATGGGCCCTATATATAGGTGCACCTCATCGGGAGTACTCCCTCCATCCCAAAAAAACTCAACCTAGGATAGGTGACATAGGTGACATATGTCACCTATCCAAAAACTCAACCTAGGATAGGTGACATATATGTCACCTATCCTACGTTGGTTCTTTTTGGGACAGAGAGAGTATTAATCTACCTAGAAACTCAATGTTTGCAGGCGTACGGGTTCCCCATGGGACACAAGATGAAAAATCATCAGCAGAAACAATCAAACAGTGGAGAAAAAACACAACAAAAACAGAGTAAATTTATTTAAGAAAAGTAGGGATATATTACTGCCTCTGTACCATGGTGTAGTGCTCATCAATAAGAGTTGTAATACCAATCATAGGCTTCCTCCGTACACATTTGCAGGGGGAGATCAGTCGTCTTTTTTCCACACAATGAACTGGATCTCCTCAATCTCCCATCTGCAAAATTTTGACTTCATGGGTTTCCTTTCCTCCACAAACACAAGTGACGCCTTGTCCAATGGCCCCTGTGGCAAGATAGAAGATTCAGAGTAGTGTCACGGAATGGGGATCAATTTTGATGCATGATAGTACAATTTAAACTTAGTTTAACTCTTGATGTGAATGGAAGTGGTCGTTGGTTACACATCTACAGATATAACATCTCTATTTACATATTTGTGCAGTGGGAACTCAGATAGATAAAATTGTTCAGCATCGTAAAAACAACAAATCAAATTGATACTCATCTATGAGCGAGCGCACCGTACCGCAATATACACACCGTACCGCAGTATGGAATTGTCTACTTGTAGGACAGCCCGTGAAAAATACAAGATTAGATTTGCAATTATCACAGCAAGGAATGTGATACTAAGCCCTTATAACTGTTACATATTACTATTTGTATAACAAAAGCACCCAATCCTTGTGGCATAGATGCATAGTAGTACGTACACACAATGCATCGTAATACTAATGCCCTTAAACAACAAAAACAAGATGTTCCACCTAACGAATTTTAAAGCCTTAGATTGCGAGCTAAATGAAAGAAATAGTGATAAAAACAAAACAATCTCATCGATACACTACAAATAGGGCCTTAGACATTCCACGTGTAAATCTGTTTCACTCCATAAAGAAAAAATGTTTCACCACTAAATTAAAAAATGTTCCAACCTATTAAAATGCTTGAACATATTCCAATCATGAGTGAAACATTTTGGTCTCACACACAAAACATTCAGATTCAATTGGTGAAACATCAACACATCTGCAATGAATCGAAGACAAAATAATGAAACAACATTAAAATACCTGGTACAACATTTCAATCCAACAAAAGAAACATCAAAAATACATTGACTGAAACATTGGAAATTTCACAAAATCAATGCTGGCTAGGTCTAACTTCTTTCTCCTCTCCGTTAGTTGGATCAGGCTTCCTTCAACAACCTCGAGTGCTGCAACGCGATGACCCGGTGATACTTCCCGGCGGTGACTTCAACTTCCTTAGCCACGATGGGATGGGCTGCCCCACGCCTCCTCTTTGCCGCTGCTGCAGGCGTCCTCTCCATCACCATCGTCGGTAGCCATGCTACGCACTACTAGAAAAAGCGTTTTTGCTGACGGCCTAAAACCATTTGCACATGCGGCCGAGCGGCCCGTCAGCAAGTAAAGGCCAGTGAAAATCCTTACTTTTCACAAGCGGTCACAATACCGCTTGCGAAAATTGATTTTTTGCAAGCGCGTTCTTAAGAGGGTCGCTTACGAAAATTAATTTTCGCAAGCGTATCCTTAAGATGACCTCCAGTGAAAATATTCTCTGGTGCAAAAAAAAAACAAAATTATATGGGTTTTCCATATGGCTTCTCCATCGAGCCCACCAAAAAAAAACGTGCGTCTATTTGGCCCATCACCAAATTGGGTCTCTACCAATAGTAGATAGGATAGCAGATATGGTTTTTGGGAAGAGTAGCTTACTGTGTAAGAGATTGTCATCTCTACAGATCGGGCCTTCTCTTCTTTTATACATGTGGTATTGATAGTTAGGAAAACTAGCGTGAACATCACGCGTTGCAGCGAAACTTATGGAAAATGCTTCTTATCAGCCGTTCGGGTGTTAGGAAAAAATCGGACGCTTCTTCTCAGCCTAGGAGAAAAGTAGCGGTGGGTGTATTGTAGGTAAATGAAATCAGATTTAGCAAAGCTATTCACATTGATTGAAAATTCAAATGGTCTTTTTCTCTCCAACCATTATCGAAACTATGAACAAATTATACCGTTGGATTTATTACAATTAAATCTTTGTAACAAGATCTCACATGACTATATTCCGACAACTTTTTTCTAAGTCTTCTTAGTGTTGCACACAATGTTATTGAGATGTTTTAATAAAATTTTCTAATGTTTCACTAGTTCTTTCTAAATGTTACACATAATATACTCGATGAAACATCCAAATAACATCATGTGCAACATTCACAAATAAAGTAATGAAACATCATAATATATTTATTGATTCCGTGTGCAACACTAAAACAACATCTAAAAAAATTAAAATGTGCAATATAATCGAATTCTAGCTGAAACATTTACTTCTCGCACGTGAAACATCAAAAATTAATGATTGAAACATATATAATTTTTCAATCAAAATATAATCGTGCGATATCTTATTGTAAAGATTTAATTATAACGAACATAACGATATAATCAGAATGATAATTGCATAAATGGTTTGGAAAATAAATTATCTCAAAAGTTCAAAAGTTACTAGTATTGTGTTTATCAATGCATGCATGTAGTATCATCAGCTAGCAGCTAGCTTGTTGACGTAGTACTGTGATAGCGTCCGATATTTTACATTGCATCGGACGTCCGAGCCGTAGTATTCTCCGAAACTTATCTATGATAAAACGTAAAACAATAGATAAAACATGTGTGATCGGTTGTATATATATATATGTACATCACTTCAACTTTAGGTGGTTGCTCCATTAATAGGAGCCAAGTCGTTAGAAAGAAAGATAGTTGACATTCATCACACTCATGCTAATAGATTAAGGTATGCTATGTAAAATATATAAACTACAATATAGTCGTTAGAACGGAAGATAGTTGACATTTATCACTCTTATGATAATAAACTTATATCCACTATGAAAAATATATAAATTAAATTGTAGTTAGTGCTCAACAATTAACTGAAAAAATCATAGATGTGTGAAAAATTGTCATGATGAAAAACTCGGTATGCGTACGCTTCCCAAACTACTAAACGGCGTATTTTATAAAAAATAGAAAAATTACTATAAAAAATCATATTAATCACTTTTTCAAATTTAAAGTAGTTAATATATAATCAATTAATTATGTACTAATAACTTATCTTGTTTTGCGTATCTTTTCAATCCTCTCTTTTTCTCTCCTATCAAACACACCTAACTTCCTTATCCCATAACTACTATCTTCATACTAATCCTATCTAATGAATAAAAAAATATTGATGATGTGGCTTTGTGTATATGTTACTACTACTTTATATGAATTAATGTTTTCAATAGGTATAAACTATTTAGGAAAAATAGATGCGTACGTGAAGAATGGAATAGACTTGTCGCCGACGTGACTCGGTCTCTCGGTAGTTTATTCGAGAGATCAACGAACCAAGAGTCATGAGCATCACAGATTGGCAAAAGCCAGTGCCTGCATGTGAGATTCCTTAATCAGACGATCAATGGCAATTACTAAGGCATCATGTACTACAGTAGTAGTAGTAGAAATTGAGTTGAACTTTTCTCAATGATCAACAATTTGCGCGTGCTTTAAGGTATGTAGGAATATGCATATCCATGTACTATATATTATATATTAAAAGATAGTATATATTCCAAGATAGTATGGTAAACTGATTATTAAAAGTATGCATATCCACATGGATTATTCCTAACCAATCATATGGTCAACTGATCATTATATAGTATGCACGTCCACGTGGATTATTTCTAACGGATCATATCAACTAATCATTACGGCCGTATGCATATCCACATGGATTATTATTCCCAGCTGATCGACGTATAATACCGGCTTCCATAACCTATAAGATAGCACTACTGGAAAAATTAATTTTCAGACGGTTAAAACATATTTTTGCGAGTGACCATAACCTCCTCCTGCATCTAAAACATATTTTTGTGAGCGACCATAACCTCCTCCTGCATCCAAAGACCTGCAAAAATCAATGATTTTTACAGGCGGACCCCTTGTCCACATGTAAAAATAAGATTTTCACAGGTGGCTCCATTAAGCAGTCCGCCTGTGAAAATAATTTTGGGCAAAAAAATATTTATAAATATTCCCATCCAGCTACCATTTGCACATATTACTCACAATACAAATCAAATTAAATATCACCACACAAATGAGAAGAACAAGATTCACATATCAAATATCATTGTACAAATGTATATTGTCTCCCCCTCCCCGTTGGCTAAGCAATTAATTCGTTGCGAGCGATATTCGCGATATCCATATTTAGTTTCGTAATCATGGTTTAATGTATTAGAGCAGATAAAAAACACATTTCAAGGGTGTAGCTTCAGCTCTTGCCGCTCAGCCCCAGGGCGGCACGAGCGGCAGCCTGGGGCGCTGCCATGACAGGAGGGAGGACTTGTGGGTGCGGTAGTCGCCGGTAGCCAGATCCGACGTCGGTAGGACCGGATCCAGTCCCCGCATTGCCGTATCGGGCGCCTCAGCTAGTGGCGATGGGAAGGAGGCGCGGCGCCCAACGAGGAGCGCGGAAGAGGCCGGATGTGGTGACGTGCGAGGAGAACAGCGTGCGCACGCTAGGCGCCCGGGAGGACCGCGGGTTCAGACCGGCGACGCTACCGCCACCGGTGCTAGCCGGCCGGAACCGTGCGGCTAGCCAGGAAGGGGCAGTTAGCAACGACGAGGCCGTGCAGCGACGATGGCGCGAGGGGAGGTGCGACTGCCCCGAGCTTGGCAGCGAGTGCGTTGGGAGCGCGTGGCGGAGGAGCTCCACCCCCGAGCTTCGTCGCCATTCCCCAGCACTCCCAGATTAGGGGTTCCCTCAACTTGGCCCAAGCGGCAGGCAGGGGGAGCAGCCAGATCGGTGACACGCGAGTCAGCAGCCCTATCATCGCTGGCCATGGATGGCGGGAGGGGCCGTCCTCTCTCTGGCCGATGTCCTTGGTCGCGTGTAGTGCAAATGGAGATGGCGATGGTCTGCTGCAGGGTGGCCAACGACGCGGGGTGGCGGCACAAGGAGGCAGCGACGGCGGTCCGTCTTCTCGTTTGCCGGCCGATAACCCTCCTCTCTATGGAGCTCCTCCCCTCCTATGGCCAGATCCCTGTTCTGGCCGTGGGGAGTTCCGGGAGAGGGTGGCGCAGCGGCTTGCAACATTCCATAGCAACCCTGTGAGCCTACCTGAGCTGTGGGGTGGTGGACCGGGCTAGCTTGGTGTCTGGAGGGTCGATGTGGTGGTTCAGCGACGATTGTTGTGTGGGCTGGTGGTGGTACTGAATAGAACTCGCTGGCGACAGCCTTGCCTGGCCTTTGGCTAGCGTGACGACATCGGCGCCCTTTGGTGTCATTCCCCTTCTTGGAGGCGTCGTTATGGTGTTTTCCTTCGTCGCTACCAATCTCCAGGTGAAAACCTTGATCCGGTTTCCGGACGAGCGGTGGAAGCATTTTCATGTCGTGACCTCCATGGGGGCGCCGTTTTGGAGAACCTTACCCATGCATCGATTGTCGTTGGTGGTCTACTGTGTCAACTCAAAGCATTAGATACCTAGGTGTTTGGTGAGGCCTTTGCCTTCTTAGCTCCATTCTCCAAATCTCTTCGTTTGTTTCTATCGGGTGGAGTCGGAGCTGCTACATTATTGGGTGCGACGAAGCTTGGCAACGATAACATTTGTAGTTTTTTTCTAGGGTGTTTGTGTTTGCCTATGTAGGTTTTGGCGCTTTGGGGGGCTTTGTCTGATGTTCAACGTGTGAACTTGGTGTTGTCTTGCTCGTTTTGGCGGTGCCTTTGCGAATGATGACGTGATCGCTGTGGAGTCGGAGCTACTGGGTCACTGGGCGGTAAGCTCGGCGACAATGACACGTGTCTTGCGAAGTCGAAGTTAAAGCTTTGTGCCATTTTTTCAGCATCTCGACATCGATGTTCGCCGTTGGGTTCCGCCGTTGTTTTCATTGGTAGTTTGGATAGAGTGGTGTGGTGCTCCGTGTGTTGTGTGGTTGTACCTACCGCGGTTGAGGGGCTTAGAGAGTTCTTCTCGCTGAGATGATGTTTTTATTTTCTTTTTTAACCCGTCTGGGTTTTTACTCATGCTTAATTGAAAGATAATTAGCAATTCTCCTGCTAGTTTAGCTTAAAAAAACACGTTTCAAGTGCTCACTTGGCTGTCCAAGGTAGCTGAAACATTATATTCAAGCCCTATAAAAACCACCGTGGAAAAACAATCACATATAGCTAGGAGTGCAAGTGGGATGGGAGATGGGCAAGCCCGCCCCATGCCGCATCATCCGCTACGCTCATTTGCGGGTCAGCGGCTGCCCACCCTGCACATCTTTGTGGGCTGATATGGCCGCCGGGTCCCGTGGGATAGCCCACCAACAGAATCAGCTAAATGCCATTTCTTTTGCTGGTTTGTTCCTAAAACTTAAGTCATCTCAAAACACTGATGTACAAAGCTAGCGAGAACAAATGAGAACTAAGCCATTTCAAAGATGTTGCTCTATATCTCAATTAAAAAAAAGATGCTGCTCTATAGCATATCATAAAATCGAAATCAAAATGAATGATTCTGATCATTTTCTAAAAAGAAATGAATATGCATTTGACAGAAGTATAAAACTCAATATTATGAAGATTACAGTACATAAGTCATAGGGTCACAATTGTGTCAATCTCAGGTGGAGCTCCTCTATTGAACTTCCTATCATACAAAGCACTTGTAAAGCCAATCTCCTCTGTTGCCAGCAAAATTAAAAAGTTGAGCTCATCTTCAACCTTGGAACCTGATCAGTTGTGGCTGCTGCAGGTATGCAAAAAATAAAAAAAATTACCTGCATAATGAGTGAGAGTGTTTCAAACAAAATTAGTTCAGCTTTCAGTACTTAAATAAGTAAATAACACTTGCCCTATATATGAATATATCTTAGGCAGTTCTATAATGTATAAACCACTGAAAAAGAATGCATTATATGATGACCTGCTAGTTGTGCTGGTAGCCATGGCATTTTCACATGTTGGTAGAGCTGTAGAAGCATTTTCACCTGCACATGAAGAAACAATGATGTTAATAAAAAAAACAAGAGTACATGTTGGACTGTTGGCTGCCTGGCTGGTAGTGGTGTAGTATAAAAAAAAAATATAATAGCAAGTCAATGCAAACAGAGCTGCATTTAAATACCTGAAAGTTGCAAATTTTGGTCATCACTCTCAGCAAGATCACATGGAAAGAAATCACCCAAACCTTCTGCCCTCATCCAATCTTGTAGGCAAACCAATGCCTGTACAGTACTACTTGCAAGTCTACTTCTATAGTCACTAATAATCCTTTCTCCAGTTGAAAAGGCTGCCTCCGATGCCACTGATGTTGCTGGAATAGCCAATACATCACGTGCCATTCGTGAAATTACAGGGTACTTTGTTTTGTTTACCATCCACCAGTGCAAGATATTGAAATCATGCCCATCTTGGAAATCACCTTCTTGGGGGATATCAGCAAGGTATCGACTAAGCTCACTCTTTACTTTGCTCCGGCTTTTGTCATGCAAAAATTGTCTCCAATCAGCAAATTGATTACTTGAATCAATATTCTGAGCAACACTTGGTCTGGGCTGAGGATTGATGTTGTTTGAGCCACCATACTTGGCTGAGTATTCATCAAATAGTTTCTGCATTGTACTCTTGATTTGCTTAAGGTAACGAGTTGCAATAGCTCCGAATGCAGACTTCAAACGAAACTCAATGAACTTATACTTGTATCTAGGATCAAAAATAACCGGGAAACATATTTGCAAGTATTGTATGTCCCAGTACTTCTGAAATTTTTCTTTCATTTCCTTGACAATACCTGCAATGGTAACATCTTCATTTGTACCCTCCTTGTCCAAAACCATCTTTATCTTCCAAAGTTCATGAAAATAACATGTTGATGTTGGGTACAGTGTACCAGATACTACAACAGTGGCTTCATAGAAAACCTTTAGCAAATTGCAAAGCTTCTCAGCCATTGTCCATTGATAATCGAAGGGTTGATGCAAATAATTTATGTCATGCCGATCCAAGGCTTCAAAGGCCATTCTGACCAATAAAGATGACTCAAGCATTAAGTATGTCGAATTCCATCTCATTGATACATCAAGTGAAGGTCGTTTCTTAGTTTTTATTCCCACTTGAGCAATCATGTCCTCAAACCTTTGACCACGTGACTGCGAGCTCCGAACATATTTGACACTTTCCCTTATACTATCAATGGCGTTGCTCATGATTTTTAGCCCATCTTGGACAATGAGATTGAATATATGGGCAGCGCAACGGAAATGCAGCAGCTCTCCATCGCAAGGCAGTATGCTCTTCCCCACAAGATTGGTTTTCAGATTAGTCATCATTGTGTCATTCACGCTTGCATTATCTAATGTAACGTTGAATAACTTGTTTTCGATACACCACTCCTTAATGGCCTTTAGCATTTCACTAAACATGGTGATGCCATCATGTGGGGTTGGCACTAGAGCAAACTTTATAATTCTTTTTTGCAACTTCCACTCATTATCAATGAAATGACATGTCACACACAAATAGCCTAAGTTCTGATTGGAAGTCCACATGTCGGTTGTAAGAGAGACTCGAGAATTTGACTTGTTCAACACATCAGATAAAACTAACTTCTGATCCTCATAAGTAGCCATACAATCATTTTTCAGTGTGGTTCTTGACATCACCTTAAAATAAGGATTTAAACTTGCAACAAATCTCCTAAAGCCAACATGCTCAACAGTGCTGAAGGGTAACTCTTGCAACACAATCATCCTAAGAAGTTCCTTTCGTGATACTTCTTGGTCAAATTTCTAGTTTTTCATAACAGCAGTAGTAGGGGACAAGTTTGCATGCATATTTTCAATAATCTGGTGCATTCTAAGCCTAACCTTACAAACTTTCAAATGTCTAAGGCACTGACTAGTCCCAGAAGATCGACTAGCCACAAAAACCTTATTGCAGTGGATACATTTAGCATGTGATAGTTTTTCATTATGACGTATTGAATCAAATTCTTTCCATATTGCAGATGTCAATGTTCTTGGTTTCCCTGTGGCTAAGAAGCACAAAAAAATGCTATAAATACACTAATGGCTAAGAAACAAGCACTCTAGGAGAGTTTAACATGACACCAACATTATGCAACTACAGTACATGCACGCAATCAATAAATATTCAGAACAGACATTTGTAAAGAAAAGTCAGCAAGTTCTTACCGTGACCCCCGTAGGGAGTTGCTATGGTCTGATTTGTTATATCGATATCATTAGAAGTTGCTGCTGGTGATGGAGATCTTCGCCTTGAAGAATTGATCATTGCCATTGGAGATCTAACAGATGGGGAGCTCACTTGGGACATCATGTGTCTCACCCCTGGGGACCTTACTAATGGCATTATAGGTGACCGTAGTCGCTTGGCTGCAGGATGATCCAAAGAAAATTTCCCCTTTGCCCCTAAGATGGTTGCCTCTTCAGTAGCTTCAAATAATGTTGGGGTTGACATGGAAGAAAAATCTATATTACTTCAAGAATCAAGACTTTCTTGGAAATGATTTAATATAATTGAAAGTTTATACATTAGCTGATATTGAAAAATTAAATACACCACGCCCACTTTCCGTAAAATCAAATCCAATGGTTGTATCGGTCTAATCAAAATATTTGTTGTATCGGTCTCTATAACTTGTCCCTCTAAACAGAAAAGAGATTAAACAATTAAAATTTTAATGTAACCTAAGTGATGAAAAATTAAGACTATCCTCATCTGCAGAAGTGATGAAAAATTAAAATTTATGTGCATTGAAGCACATAATCTAAGAGCAACTCAGCACAGATTTTTAGTGCAGACATTTTAAATAAACATCGATTTCACTAGATTCACTGCAAATTCTAAACAGTAAAACAACACTTATATTTTGCTACTGCTGATCCAGTGATCCTGCGGTTCGTCGACTAGCTTCTTCCGGATCTTTGACCAAACAAATATTTTGCTTGCACACATCAAACAAATCTTGAAGAAGAAGAAGAAGAATTGAAGAAGAAGAAGGAAGAAGAACTGACCGGCTGCCATTGCTGCCTCACAAGGTGTGACTGGCCGATGGGAACTGCAGCCCTCTTCCATGGCAGATCTGACAGTGTAGCCGCTGCCGGAGCTTCGAGGGGCGGCTGATGGAGATGCTGGTGGAGGAGGGGAAGGTTCGGGACCTGCAAGACGTGGAGGAGCTCCTCCGGTGCGGGAGCGGCTCAAGTCGCCGGTGTTCATCGAGCTCGTCTGCAGGTTCTACGGCGAGCTGTGCAAGGATCTCTTCTCCGGTTCTCCCCCAACGAAGAAGACGACGGCGATGAGGGCGCCAATGGATGGGAGTAGCGGCGGCTACGGCGCCATCTCGCCGCCGCCAATGGATGGAGACCTAAGGTCGCGGACTCGCGGCGCCCAGCGGACTGTGCAGGATGGGCGAAACATTTTTCAAGGCCCACGCTGTATGGCCCGCCCGCAAATTTGTGGGATTTTTTGTGGGGTGGGATTGCGGGCTAGAAAAAAAGCCCGCCCCACTTGCACCCCTACATATAGCCACTGCTCCCTATAGTACAGACCTAAATATCCATTCACCTCCCCTTCTCCCTACGTGTAGCTGATAGGGAGGGTGGCGATTAGGGTGACACTGATGATTGTCAATGAGCCGAGGCGCTTTGGGCGGGGCAGCACCATCATTGGCATGAAGGCGAGCGATGGACTTCAACTTTCAGGGCAGAGGCTCACGATACGCAATCCTTTTGCCAAGGTGGCTTTCAGAGGGGCGAGTGCAAAGTTTCGGCTAGCATGGACAACTGCCTTGGCACCGAGACCGGTCACACATGCTTTGGGTGCACTTACTATGTATGACTATCTAGGTACTATCACTATCCGACGGAGAGTGGATTTTAAATTCTCGAGGAGATATCCACTAATTACTTGCATGCTACTTAAATAGTTATAATTTTTTTTAGAAAATTTGAGAGGATATATTCTTAAAATGTGATATATTACTCCACAAACATGCAACTTAAAATTCAACTTCTATATGTCACAATGAAAAAACAAATTTAACTGTGAATATACGTTAACTAGCTGTAGTTTAATTTGTTTTTTTCGTTGCAACATGTAGAAATTGAATTTTAAGTTACTTGTTTGTGGAGTGATATATCACATATTAGTACATATTCTTATATTTTTTTAAATTTTTTTATAATTATTTAAGTGATATGCAAATAACGAGAGAATATCCTCGAGAGTCTACAATAGTTCCCCTATCCGACATCTATGTGACCCGATCATTCCTTTATTTAATGCAGAAATAGTTACCTGCGGAGAAATGCAAGACCAACAAGCTATTCCTTCCTGTGGATGGCATCTTCTTCCTTTTTCCTAAGAGTATATCGTACTTTGCACTATGTAAAATGCATCGCATTTCACTTTGCACTTGTTTTTACATGGACTCAACTGCTATGTAGCACCGCTCCTTGAGCAAGTGGCACCCACATGTCAGAAGCAATATTGCAGAGAATTGCATATACTCTCACTTTACACTAAGTTGTTTTAAAATAAATTTCACTTAACATTGGGATACATCATCAAGCCTGTAAAATTTCATAAAAACAAAGAAAAAATGTTGTGAAATATGGTCTAAATTCAAGAAGTTTAGTATGTTATACTCATATTTTACAATACTTGTGTTCAATAATAATATAATATAGAGCCTCACTCCGGTACTCTCTACAGGTAGTAGAAAATAATATGAACCATTGATCTCATTTGATCGAAGGGTTTAACTTGCTTTCTAATACCACCTTAGTTAGCGGTAATAGAAATATAGAGGGGTATTATTGTTCAAAAAATAGGAGTATAATTATCATTTATCACTGACTAAACTTTTTTTTTCTTTTTTAGCTTTTTGATAGAATATGAGCAATGTCAACATCCACATATCGATCTAGCCGGGAAAAAATATAAATAATAAAGTTACTCCTAATTATTATATTAGTAAATTACTAATTTATTCTTAATATTATTGGTAGTATAATACTATAAGTAGAGAGAGTACCAGAGCATCGCACCGTGACCTACCCGAGCATACTATATTATGGCTGCGTCGCCCTGTCCATGGCCGAGATCTGCTCGGCCTACCCGACCTCCGGGCCTCTACTACTGGAGTGCTAAACTGGCCGGAAAGGAATGGGCTCCCTTGGCTTCCTGGGTCACTGGCTGGTGTGTTCTTCGCGTCCTAGCTCAATTTATCTCTCATCCTTTAATCGTTAACATGTTTTAAATATGGAATTCGCCTGATCTTAATTTATGTCTTCTGTTGTACAGGTTCAATATTGTGGGACAGGTACGTGCGTTCCAACTCCACGAGTTCCGCAGAAGTTTATAGAAAAACAATACTAGTAGTATGTTCACTACAAAACAAACATACTATTGAGACTAATTTGATATTGTGGATGTTGCTAAAATTTTATATAAGCTTAAAAGTTTGACTAAAAAAAATCAAAGCGACCAATAATATGAAATGGAGGATAGTGCTTTCAAATATGAATCTAAATGTTATTCCTTTTTTTTTGCTCAAAAATAGCTTTGCACTAATTGTTGTTCAAACTTCACGAATTCTTAAAGATAAATAAAACAAAAAAGAGAGAGGCCATTTTTCACTCTCGAATTGTTTCAATAAAGCGCGGAAATCTCTTGACACTCCACTCGCTCGTTAACTGCTCCTCCACTCCTCCAGTGGGCTTGCACGACGAGCGTGGATTTTTCCTTGGCACAGCTTCTCCAGGTGATCATCTTGCTTGCCACGGGAGGTGCCAACGGCGGCGGCTACATGGCCTCCAGGTACGTCGTGTTGGCCATCTACTCTGCCATCCTCATCCTACACGGGCTCATCAACAGCCTTCCCATACAATGGCTGTCCTGGTTTGGCCAACTTGGAGCCTTCTGGAACGTTGCAGTCCTGGTTTGGCCAACTTGGAGCCTTCTGGAACGTTGCAGGTGTAGTCGACTCGGCGTCCCGACCGTTTTATTCAGAAATTCAGTGTTGAGAAAGGCTCACACACCAAAGTCTGAACATTTACATCATCTGATCATTGTTCTATTTGTCTGTATCAATGCACGATCCAGGTGTATTTGCGCTGACGATCTTGATCCCAGCGGTTGCCAAGGAAAAGGCGAACCCTGAGTTCATCTTTACCCATTTCAACACAGAAAACGGCATGGGCATCCACGGCAAGGCCTATATTCTAGTTGTGGGGTTGCTGATGAGCCAGTACTCTGTAATCGGCTATGATACATCTGCACACATGGTAAATCTGATTGTTGCATACTTGCATGTCCCGAACAATCCTAATTTCTCTTCGTATGCATTCAACTGATCGACAAATTACTGAATCTTTTATCTGCATGTTCAGATAGAGGAGGCGAAGAACGCGGATTGGAGTGGACCGATGGGGATCATCACGTCCGTAGGCCTATCAACTATGTTCGGGTGGATCTACCTGGTTGCCCTGACATCAATCGTGGTGGATATACCTTACCTCCTGAGCCCCGACAACGACGCCGGCGGGTACGCCATTGCTCAGGCTCTGTACACCAGCTTCCACCGGAGGTACGGCACCGGAGCTGGAGCGCTCGGCTGCCTGGGTGTCATCGCCGTCGCCGTCTTCCTCTGCGGCTCGGCGTGCATCACCAGCAACTCGAGGATGGGCTACGCCTTCTCGAGGGACGGCGCGATGCCGCTGTCGCGCGTGTGGCACCGCGTGGACAGCCGCGAGGTGCCCCTCAATGTCGTCTGGCTCTCCGTCGCCGTGGCGTTCGTCATGGCTCTCACGGTGAGTGTCACGCGTTGCTGCTGCTGTAAATTTCTCTTGCGTACGTACGTCACGTGTTGGTCTCATTTGGTGTACGTTTTCTTTCTTCTTTTTTTTGGTACAGTCGTTGGGGAGCCAGGTGGCGTTCCAGGCGATGGTGTCCGTCACCACGCTGGGGCTGTACATCTCGTACGCGCTGCCCGTGTTTTTCCGGGTTACGACGGCCAGGAAGTCGTTCATGCCGGGGCCATTTCACCTCGGGCGGTACGGGATCGTGGTCGGCTGGATCGCCGTGGTCTGGGTGGCCACCGTCACGGTGCTCTTCTCGCTGTCGGTGGCGTATCCGGTGGCCAAGGAGACGTTCAACTACACGGCGGTGGCTACATGGCCTCCAAGTACGTCGTGTTGGCCATCTACTCTGCCATCCTCATCCTACACGGGCTCATCAACAGCCTTCCCATACAATGGCTGTCCTGGTTTGGCCAACTTGGAGCCTTCTGGAACGTTGCAGGTGCTGTTCGTCCCGGCCATTTTTCAGATATTCAATGTTGAATCCCATATATACATCATCTCATTCCTCAGTTTGTCTATTTGAACAAACAATTCCAGGTGCCTTTTCGCTGACAATCTTGATTCCAGCGATTGCCAAGGAGAGGGTGAGCCCTGAGTTCATCTTTACCCATTTCAACGCAGAAAATGGCGTGGGCATCCACGAAAAGGCATTCATTCTAGCAGCGGGGTTGCTGATGAGCCAGTACTCCCTTATCGGCTACGATACATCTGCACACATCGTAATTCTGAATTTTTCTGACAGCTGAACAATCCTAGATTCTAGTTGCATACATACAATTCATCGATTAATCTTCTCTTTGCACATAAATATTCAGATAGAAGAGACCAAGAACGCGGATTGGAGTGGGCCAATTGGGATCATCACGTCCGTTGCACTGTCAACCATGTTCGGATGGATCTACCTGATTGCCCTGACATCGATCAGGACCGACATACCTTACCTCCTGAACCCTAACAACGACGCCGGCGGGTACGCCATTGCTCAGGCTCTGTACACCAGCTTCCACCGGAGGTACGGCACCGGAGCCGGAGCGCTCGGCTGCCTGGGTGTCATCGCCGTCGCCGTCTTCCTCTGCGGCTCGGCGTGCATCACCAGCAACTCGAGGATGGGCTACGCCTTCTCGAGGGACGGCGCGATGCCGCTGTCGCGCGTGTGGCACCGCGTGGACGGCCGCGAGGTGCCCCTCAACGTCGTCTGGCTCTCCGTCGCCATGGCGTTCGTCATGGCTCTCACGGTGAATTCTGAGTTCATTGCTGCTGCTGCTGCTGCTGCTGTAAATTTCTCTAGCTGCTCTGATTTGGGAGGTTGTTTTTGTTGGCAGTCGCTGGGTAGCCAGGTGGCGTTCCAGGCGATGGTGTCGATCGCGACGCTGGGTTTGTTGATCGCGTGCGCGTTGCCCGTGTTTTTCCGCGTGACGACGGCTCGGAGATCGTTCGTGCGCGGGCCGTTCCACCTCGGCAAGTACGGGGTCGTGGTCGGCTGGATCGCCGTGCTCTGGGTGGCCACCGTCACGGTGCTCTTCTCGCTGCCGGTGGCGTATCCGGTGGCCAAGGAGACGTTCAACTACACGCCGGTGGCCGTCGGTGGCGTGCTGCTGATCAGCCTCGCCGCGTGGGTGTTCCATGCACGCTTCTGGTTCCAAGGGCCTGTGACCAACGTTGACACGTAAAATTTGTACCCTGAACTAGCTAGCGCGCATAGGTGGATCAGTAAACTTAAAAATTTGTGCATTTTTCTTTTGAGAGGGAAAAAAATGTGCATTTTTTTAGGTTGTAATGGGGGCAAAGACCAAAACGGGTGCTGCACATGTGGCTTTTCCATCGAGCCCACCAAAAAAGTTGGGCGTTTATTTGGCCCATCACCAAATTGGGCCTCTACCAATAGTAGACAGCATAGCAGATATGGTTTTTGAGAAGAGTAGCTTACTGTGTCACAGATTGTCATCTTTACACATCGGGCCTTCTCTTCTTTTATACATGTGGTATTGATAGTTAGGAAAACAGTGTGAACATCACGTATTGCAGCTAAACTTATCTATGATAAAACATGGGATTTGCTAAAAAACTTTCGCAAGTTTTTAAGTCAATTCTGCATTTACCAGGACAGCTTCCTGACCTATCTTGTGTTGCGTGTTGAACTTTTTATTAGGAATCCGTTAAATAACGGCATCCTCAGCTACACTATGAATCAAAACTATACATGCTTTTGCAAGGAGGAAGTAAGTATAAGTGTATAACCATATTAGAAGTTGATTTATTCAGGCATTTTACTGACTTTATTTTTTCCGATGTTTAGCTGGGATTCCACATCTTAAGTGGTTTGGGGTTGAGGGGGAGTACAATGTAATGGTGATTGATCTTCTTGGCCCAAGTCTTGATGACTATTTTTTATTTCCAAAACTTTTAGATTTGTGATCATTGGATCGTCTCAAGATTTGTGCATGGAAAGAAAAAAATTACTAGAAAAAAATTTCACACGTGCCATGCGTAAGACTTCAGTGCTATCTAACCAAAATATTATTAAATACAAGTTTTAATAAGTTATATCGCAATTACAGTGTAGTTACAGTGCAGTTACACTGCAATTATAGTGTAGTTATAGTATAGTTACAGTGCAGTTACACTTCAATTATACTGTAGTTACATCTGAAAGTTTTGACTAAAAAATTTTCGATAATTTTCGATAAGTGTAGTTATAGTATAGCTAACGAAGGGCACAACTGCACAAGCATGTATCATCTAACTAATTCTCGCTCAAAATTGATAGGCATTGCCTGGAGTCATAGCATGGGAAACCCGTTGGTTCCCCCGGATTTACGATTTCAATTAGGTTAGCTACTCATCTTCAAATCTAGAGGAAAACCAAAATTGAACCGAAAGAAATAAGGTGCCTACTTGATTTTGGGTTTACATGGCTACTTGAGTCTTGACTCTTGAGCAAGTATATTACTTTTGGCCCAGGAGAAAGAAAATTCTATATGGACATTGCCTGAGTAGGCCCGCAAGCGGTAGGCTCTCCATGGCGACCGGCCCACACTATGCATGGGCCCGTGGCTGGAGGATTTCGCATCAGGCCTGCGAGGTTGAGTTACGTGGATCGCAAATCATGGTCCAATTCACGTTGGCCCAATTGAGTCGATGTGTTTGTTACCCCCAACCGATTTTGCTAACCACATATGTCGGTGATTTCTTCTCTGATATTTAACTCTTTCTTAGCCGTAGGATCGTGTGTCAGAAATCAGCGCGCATGACCTTTCTCACTCCTTTTTTTTTCTCGCTCTTGCTTTCTCCACTTCCTTATCACTCTCTCTCCCTTTCTTTTCTAAATAAAAATTGATTTCTTTAACCGTTAAAAAATTAAGACATTTTAAACTAAAATAAAATATAAAATATAAAATTACAGTCATATATAACTAAAATTATATTTGTAAATTCAGAAATTACATTTGTAAATTTAGCCGATATAATTATGTAAGTGCACTGTCATTTTGATAAAAAATATTGTGTAAGTAAATATGTATTATTTATTTTATTTAAAATATAAAATTAGAGTCCTATATAACTAAACTTACGTTTGTAAATTCAGTTGATATGACATGTTGTTAACAACAAAATTTGGTAAAGAAGATTAGGAGTTGGAGATAAACACCGAGGCGGATTTGGAGGAGACGCGATATTTCCAGAAACAAAGTCCGTATCGACTAGCAGACTGCATCGGCCGATACCGAGTTTGATACAGTTAGTCGATACAACTAATACAAGCTAGTTTGATAATTCGATCGTGATCAGATGCAGATTAAGAGCTTCAGGGATATTGCCAGCAAGGATAGAGTCCACAATGGGCAATGATATCTATTAATTAGGGTATTATGTAATTTCCTTAGAGATATTTGTGGTAAAAGTCCGCTTGACTGACTTTTTCGTATGGTAATGTAATAATAGGAAGTATGAGTTGTATCCGTAATGGAGAATTTTGTATATTTGGGTATATATTGATGCCCAAGACCATGTAATAATAACAACACACGTTCAATATAATTCCGGCGCGTCGCCACCTTTTACTTTTCAATTGTTTCGATGAGTTCTTGTTTTGAGTCAGGGCATCGGCTTCGATCTCCCGACAAGAAGTAATACTTGTCACAGTGGTTGGTGTTCTCAGGTTATTATGTCGTTTTAGATGTTCTAATCTTGTTTATGTAATCACTGCTTATCATATATCTTAATTAATCTAACTTAGTAACTCAATTTACTTATATCGGTCAGGACTCGCTTTAGGGTTTTTATCGGTATCGGCTAAATTGTTTTACTAGATTAGATTAGCTAAGGTATCTACCACTTTGAAAAATAATCAAAGACTTGATTGTTTAGACTTTATGCTTCTTTGCATACTTTGTGATGCATCATCCTAGCCGTGCTTATAATCATAAAAACTAACCTGTCTTTGGTTATAATAAGAGTAGAATCAGGGTTTCAGTCGACCTTATCTAATATAGCTGTTTTGATATGTTTAATTAGCTTAATCATGCTTTACATGCTATATTCTCCCTTTATATAGATATATCACTTAATATAAATATATTTAGTTCTAATTAAATATATGTATATAGCTTGATATATTTGTATAAAGTTGTATCAGAGTAGTAGCCGATACGTTATCTTTGCTTTTATTTTATCATACCATCTTACAGGCGACTCTGGTTTACTAGCATCGGCTAAGTTAAAGACGATATGTCATCGGCCTACCAGTCGATCGGCTATCGTTTATAGGATTAACTGTTTTATTTATCTTGTTGGTTGCAGGATCAAACCAACTGCCACGCCCTTGAACACGAAAGCTATATTTTAGACCTGCACTAGAGTTAAGCATATCTCTCAGGCCAGTGGGTGTTTTTTTGCATCAACACATGTAAGTGCATTGTAATTTTGATAAAAATATTGTGTAAGTAAATATGTATTTATTATTTTCTTTTGTAATCCATTGGATGTAAATCTAATGGTAGAAAAAATATGGATGATTTTCGTTAGAAATCACCCGACAAATGGATAGACAGTTCTAAGCAAAACACTTCATTTCTTCTCTTGTTGAGATTGTCGACATCAACGGACGCCGGCCTTCATGTTCCATCTCCCACCAAGCCACCGAGAGAATCTTGGTTCCCCTTGATTCCATCACCCCCATTTGCGTCTCACATGCTTCCTCTCTACTTCACAGCCAACCAAACCAAGGGAGAGAGTCCAAGACCTTCTCATTCTTGACTTCTTTTCTCTCCGGCCGCGAAGAAGACGGTAGCCCCAATCGCCGACGAGCCACGGTCGTTTCCATCTCTTCCGCGCTCCTAAATATCCTCTCGACGCCGTTTCCATTCATCTTGATTCGTTGCATTCCATGCAGTGAGCACACGGGAACGCGACCATGCCACCGGGACTCGGGAGCGCGCTCCGCGCGCCGCCTCCATGACTACCCTGACGTTTTGGCCGCTGTGGAGCATGATAGACCGAGCCGTAGCACCATCCGAACCCTCGCACCATACACCATTACGGACGAAAGCCTCAAGAATCCCTAGAAATCATGCACTGAGGACGAAGATCAGCTTCATCTTCCCCAACTCCGGCCACCCGTCGCCATCGTTGATTCCTTTTTCACCGGTGAGCTCCAAGCCGATTCCATGAACATGTGCCATCCCTAGGGGGTTTCTAACCCCATTCGTGCCTCAGTTTTGCCATGCATGTGCTAGATCGAGCCGCAGTCGTCGACCCGAAGCATCGTTCCGCCGTCGAGTTGTTCCAGTTGCCGCTGCCATCGTTCAGGCCTCTCTGCACTACTACAGAAAGTGCTATAGGTGCCGGTTGGGAAACCCCCATAGGTGCCGGTTTTCCTAACCGGCACCTATTGGTCGGCACCTATGAAGAGAAGTGATAGGTGCCGGTTTAGAAACCGGCACCAATAAGATCCCACGAATCAAAAAAAATTTGGCTCGATGCATCGGCTCAAATCGAGCCGATGCATCCAGCAGCTCCCCATCATCCCTCATAGAATCTCAAGGACACATTCATCCAGCAGCCGTCCTCCGCGTGCCACAGTGGGGAGGCCGCCCGTTGACCGGTCGCCCCTAAGCCCCTCGACGCGGCCGCTCGCCATCCTCCGCGCTCTACCGTGGGGAGGCCACTCGCCGTCCTCCGCGCGCCATCCTCCGATCGGCCGCCCACCGTCCTCTGCGCGCCATAGTGGGGAGGCCGCCCGACGCGGCCGCTCGCCACCGTGGGGAGGCCGCTCGTTGTCCTCCGCGCGCCATAGTAGAGAGGCTGCCCGTCGACCGGCCGCCCCTAAGCCCCTCGACGCGGCCACACGCCACCCTCCCTGCGCCGCCGTGGGGAGGCCGCTCGCCCTCCTCGCGCCACCCACCGACCGGCCGGCCGCCGTCCTCCGCGCACCACCATGGGGAGGCTGCGCCCGCGCTGCCTGGATCCAGATCCAGAAGAGAAGAGAAGAGAAGATAATGGGGGAGGGAGAGAAAAAGATAGGAGAGAGATGAGAAGAAGGATGGGAGAAAGACTATGCGCACTTAAAAAACCTGTATCAGTGGTACAAATATTTTCGTCAGTGGCGTGACATTCGATCGGCTCGGCTCGGCTCGTTGCATAGGTGTCGGTTGGGTAAAAGACCGACACTTATTCTCTAGAACCGACACCTATAATATAAGTATAGGTGTCGGTTCTATTAAAAAACCGGTACCTATTGTATTGGTACCGATTTTTCTCTATGAGCGACACCTATTGTGCTTAAAGGTGTCGGTTTTATATTTTTTCATCGTACGGAGATGGAAAAAAGTTCATAGGTGCCGGTTTTAAATGAACCGACACCTATAAGACTGATTCCTATGAGAGTTTTTGTAGTAGTGCCGGTTCTTCTCGAAGTTCGCTGAGACTCCTAAAACCCTTAGGACACACATTCATGCATATATCTAGGCCTAGCGAAATCGAGGCCCCACAGCAACATTCAGTAGCAGCCCTTGCACAGCCCCCGCTCGGACTCGCCGGAGATCCCGCCACCTACTTGGACATAATCACCGACTATAGGTGCGCAAGAGAATCCTCTACATTTTATATTTTGTCCGCACGTCGATATTTGCCACCGTTAGCCGCCCGTGAGGCCAAATATGGCTGCGGCCATGCATGTCTCCTGTCCATGACGCAAGGACCTCATTCTGAGAAGAATCAAAATCTTAAGAACGGTATACCCCTCTATTTTGTAAAGTTCTCCTAAGACTGACCATACACCTAGGATCAAGGAGTAATAACTATGAAATTTGAGGACTCTTTACCAAAAATGCTTCTCTCACGTGTAGCGATGGCGGGTTGACTCCCAGGAACTCAGGGGCCTTTATGGAAAACGGCTAGACACTGACATGTGGAACCCCCATATTTAAAAACACGGATAATGCAAGAAGATGATTAAAACAATATCTGATCAACTGAAAATTGTAAAAACTTGTAAAATGCATATAAAATTAATTTGAGCTCATTTTGAGATGAAAAAAATTCATAAGATTCAAAAAATTGTTTTCTTTAATTCTATAAACTAAAAACGTGGCTCTTACAGTGTCTCCAAAAATTCGTGTACTAAAATATAATTACTATAGTATAAACTACAACTTATAAAATTCATTGAAGATGCATTCTTGCTCCAAATAAATTGAACCAATGTTTTATTGAATCACAAAATTATACACTTCGTTTCTGTAGACTAAAATCTGGAACTTTCAGTACACCAAATGTATCCAAATTTTTGTAAAGTAAAACATTAACTTGATATGCACCTTGCCTTGTAAAATTAATAGGGAACTTATGCTAGATCCCAAAATGATGAACCCTGATTTGTTGAACTATAGTGCTTTGTCGAACTAGAGTATGCGACAGATAACACCGAAGCAGGAGGGGAAGAGCGAATGCATACGACACGATGGAAAATGTTGGACCTGCCGAGCAAACTCAGCCCGTTTCATCTATTGTGGTAGCATGATTACTCAATTGCCCTCCACCTCTCTTAAGCAAATAACTGAAATAGCCAATCCAAATCAACGGTGAGATTTATTTCTTCTACGCTACTGCTACTACTACTACCACCCTCCAGTGGGAGGTACTGCAAAAGGACTCTATTAGTAACAAAAAATGACAAGGTTATCATATTCCTTCCTCTTTGAATCCCTACCACGCACGGAGAAAAGATGAAGCATTTCATGCCAGAATTTATCATCCATTCCCACGTCTGATGCATAATATTCAGCATCAACAACTGTCTAACCAATCAAATGTTAATGTTTTTTCACCATACTCAGCAGCTCGTTCCTTAAAAGACAACTACAAGACACAAAGTTGAGCACTGCTTAAAGGATATAGCCGTTTACAGAAAATGAAGATAGGCTTATAACAAAATCGAATCGCTTCCCATGTCCTATGCGTTACCCCCTTGAGAAATAACTTAACTCTGACCAGCATCCTTGGGTGCGAACAGTGGAGCGAAGGAGCATCAATAGCCAGAAGACAGGAGCAAAAGCTAATCATTCAGACTAAGGTGCCGAGCAAAAAAGAGTGCTCTGAGTCAGCTGTAGTGCAGAACACAACTGAAGTTTAGTGAATGATCGAATCGTCAACAGAGATAAGACTTGTGTTGGCAGGTCAACAACTAAACTGGGTCAAATCTTATAGCCAACCCAAGTCGTCCACCTTTATCCTTCACCCCCGTCGATCACCTGCCCTCCCCCTTCTTCTCTAGATCCTCGTCCTTCCGAGCTTTCTTTGGCATAACTGGTTTTGCTTTGACTACAAAGAAATGTTTTTCATTAATTTTACACAGCAAGTCACAAAAAATAGAAACTGCAATAAAAGTTGAGAAAAAGAGAAACTTACTTTTATGAAAATTCAGAAGTGTCTTAGCACTGATTTCCTTGATTCCAGCATCCTTTAGCAGGTGAATCTCAGCTGTCTTGGCCAAAACAATTGTGCAAAGATCTTGCTGGTGCATATATTCATCAAGTGCAATTGTCCCACCAAAGATAACAGCTAATGTCTTGCTCTCTCTCTTTGGTGTTGATCTCTGTCTCTTTGGTGTTATAAGACTCAGACCTCATAACTGTGGCACTGCCTTCTTTACTCGTCCAACACTTATGGAACTTTTGAGAGAAATCATGAATTAACTTTTGATGATAAGGAGTTTTTTCTTCAAACTTATCAACCACAATAAGTAAACATTGAGCTGAGAAAGTCTCTGTTAGAATGATACAACACAATGCATAATCATGTTGATACACAATAGCTGTACAAATAGGCATCAACCTTCCATATCTAGCTCACCGATTTATAGAAACAGGATCGGGAGGATTAGGAAGCTGAGCCAATCATGGATACATTCCAAAATAGTCTAACACCACCCCGCAGTCGTAGCGTCGCTAGCGAACAGAAAGACTGGAGCGAAACTTGGTGAAGACCGGTGTAGGAAGGCCCTTGGTGAAGATGTCGGCGTACTGAGATGTCGTGGGAACATGAAGCACGCGGATGGCACCAGAAGCTACACACTCTTGAACGAAGTGAAGATCGATCTCAACATGTTTGGTACACTGATACTGCACCAGGTTGGAGGAGAGGTAGACCGCACTCACATTGTCGCAGTAGACCAGGGTGGCGCGCGACGGTGGGGAGTGGAGCTCATGGAGGAGTTGGCGTAGCCACGTGACCTCGGCGACCGCGTTGGTGATGACGCGGTATTCCGCCTCTGCACTGGAGCGAGAAACGGTGTGCTGGCGCTTGGAGGACCATGAAATCAGGTTGTCCCCGAGGAAGACCTCATAGCCGGAGGTGGAGCGGCGAGTGTCGGGGCAGCCAGCCCAATCGACGTCGGAGTAGACGACGAGGTCGCTTCGGAGGACCGCTGAACGTGGAGCCCAAGTCCACGGTGCCGCGGATATACTGGAGGATCCGCTTGAGGGCAGCTAGGTGCGATTCACGCGGGTCGTGCATGTGAGGATAGACCTGCTGGACGACGTAGGCGATGTCCGACCTGGTGAAGGTGAGGTACTAGAGGGACCCAGCAAGACTACGGAAGTCCGTAGGATCTGCTACCGGAGATCCATCAACAACGGAGAGCTTGGCATTGGTGTCGACCGGCGTATTGCAGGCCTTGCAATCAGTCATGCCTGCACGCTCAAGGATGCCGAGGCAGTATTGGCGCTGACTTAGGATGAGACCGGAGGACTGCCTGGTAATGCTGATGCCAGGGAAGTGGTGGAACGGGCCAAGATCCTTCATGGCAAACTCTGCCTGGAGGGCAGAGATGGTCCACTGGAGTAGCCTGGTGGAGGACGCCGTCAGGACGATGTCATCGACGTAGAGGAGGAGGTAGGCGGTGTCGCTCCCTCGGTGAAAAATGAACAACGACGTGTCGGACTTGGCCTCGATGAACCCGATGGACTGCAGGAAGGTGGCGAATCGACGATACCATGCGCGGGGAGCCTGCTTGAGCCCATACAAGGACTTGTTGAGGTGGCACACCATTTCGGGCTTGGCGGGGTCAAGGAAGCCTGGCGGCTGGATGCAGTAGACGGTCTCCTGAAGTGTCCCATGAAGAAAAGCGTTCTTGACGTCAAGCTGGTGGAGAGCACGTCTTGGAGAAGGTCGGTGGAGATCGTGCCGAAGAGCCAGGCGAGGATGATGCAATCCATTTGCACCCAATCCGCGCGGTCGAAGTGGAAGGCATTGGAGAGAACGTGGTCCATCAAAACGTACTTGCCGAGTGCCACCAAGAACAAGCCACGCCACCAGGTGTAGTTAGCGTTGGCGACGTCGAGCGTGACGGGGACGAGGGCCTTGATATTGAGGACACAGACCGCCTGGGCGTGGAGGGTCGCGTGGGCAGCGTTGTCGAGGGCGGGCACCACCGGACGATGGATCTTGACGGAGGGCGTGGCCGGGGCGCACCGAGGCGAAGAGAGCAGCGAGCTCCGGCGGCATGGACGCCGCAGGCAGGGAGCCCACGGGCGCCGCGGTGGTCACGGCGGCGGTGGCCGTGGTGCGCGGCGCGGAGAGGAGAGTGCCGAGGGCCGTGGAGAGGGCTTCACGGGCGGCATCGTGGGCGCGAGTTGCCGCAGAGTCGGCGACGGTGTTCACCGTGCCCGGATCTATCTCCATGCCGGGAGGGACAATGAAGGTGGCGCGGACGGTTGCCGCGACGGCGTCGGCGGCGGAGTCGAGCACGGCGGACGTGGGAGAGGGCGGGGTAGAGGAAGCTGACGACATGGCGCTGGGAGGGGAGCGCACGGCGATGGAGAGAACACCGGCGAAGGTGGACGCACAGCGATGGGACGCGCCGGCGGAGTTTTAGGCGGAAGCGTGTGATCGAGAGAAGTCTGATACCATGTTAGAATGATACAACACAAGGCAATAATCATGTTGATACACAATAGCTGTACAAATAGGCATCAGCCTTCCATATCTAGCTCACCGATTTATAGAAACAAGACCAGGAGGATTAGGAAGCTGAGCCAATCATGAATGCATTCCAAAATAGTCCAACAGTCTCCATAATTTCAAAAAAGGAAGCAATTTCAGCTTCTTCATCATCAGTCTTAACCCAACAGATTGAATCCTCAGATTCATCTGGTTCCTTAATTTCATTTGTTTTGTTAGAATTTTGTTCTCCAGTATCACGCTTCTCTGAAAAAATGCAAGAGTACAAATTAAATCTGAAACAAGCGTAAACTGAAACAACAATGTTATAACAGGGCAAAAACAAGGAAACATGACAAATTGAATCTGAAACAACAATGTTATATGTTACTAGCTGCGAATGCATCTCCCCGGCACTTATCAACTGCATGCCTGGTAAAATTAATGCTTACCGCAGATAACTTAATCAAATATTATTCTTAACAGTTAATTGCACATGATTACTGTCATCGTGTACTTCATCCCGAAACATAAGAATGGAGAGAGACAAAGTAAGCAGCAAATGTGACTATGACCCAAACAATGTAGAACGTAAGAAACTGAAGTACTGAACCACTGATCTGATAATTATCTTATGAATGTTCTAACCACCAAACTTTGCTTTAGGAAAAAAGCGGCAATGCATTTATACAAATCGTGCTTACTTGCAAGACTAAAATTCAATCTGGAATGTGTCAAAGGGCCAAGACACTTCTGGTGAATATGTGCATGTGAGCTGTAAGTGTTGACTACTCCAATACTCGTCTCATCTGAAACCGAGTATTCTTATGATTCCCCAGTTAAGATGCCTACACATGGAGCATTCAGATCTGCAGGGGCTGGAGTGCTGGATGGACTAAGAGTCTACAGAGATGCGTGTACAAAATAGAAAAGTATAACTGCCAAAAGAGTGAAAAACACGAGTTTTTGGCACTGGCGCACCCACGAAAACAAGGCCCTTTTGCCAGTTGGTCGCCAATAGTGCATTAGTGTCGAGCAGAACAATTGCTTTTTTATCGTCAGACAACAGGGCAAAAAAAGGAAACAGGGCATACCAAAATTGAAAAATGCAAGAGTACAAATTAAATATGAAACAAGCGTAATCTGAAACAACAATGTTATAACATGGCAAAAAAAGGAAATAGAGCATACCAACATTTTTTTGCACATAGCTGCTCCATGAAATCCTGAACTGCGATTGACTAAGAATTGAAACTGTTTTTTCCAGTATACGGAATATCAATTTCTTTTTTGATATTAGGGGGTCATCAACCATACAAACCCAGACGATCTGGTATCAACGGTAGTTCTCTTGGTTTTCAGACTGTGGTCAAGGACTCAAAGCGACCTCTCAAACTCCTCAGAAACAGGAACAGCGACCTATTGGGATCATCAAACTTGATCTCATATTCACTATTCAGCACATTATAACAGACCTTGTTGTCGGTCCAAACAGTCCCTCTTGACAAGTTAAGGTCAATAAGTTTGAAGAGGAGAGCTATGACTACCTAAGCCTCTGCCTCAATAATGCTCTTGCAAGGTACCTCATGAAAAACCTCAGCCCAGACAAGTTTACCCTCTTTAAAGATGACGAAGGCAAGTCTTGCCTTTCTAGTTTGCTAACAGTATGAGGCATCACACTCCCCATTGAAAGAATCACTCGACGATTCAACATCACTTGAGTGGAGCAAGGTCTGGATGGTCCCATAGCACTTTGTCTAATCATCTACAACAATGACCCTATGTTTAAAGATGTGCTCAAGGAACAAATCCATTCATCTTCCAGCAGGATTTCCTTTTCTATGGTCACATCTAGGGTACTGAGGTAGCATGGTTCCTTCTTCAACAGGTTATGTGTTCTTTGGTTGAAAGGTTTCATGGATTTATCAAGAGGCTGGTGAATGAGTAAACACTTCGAAACAAGCAGTGGTCGAATGTTGTCCTCAAACACTTGCTTCAATGCAGGGATAGCGAAGGTCTTACTGGCATCACGAATGCCTGGAAATACTTTCTGCAGTAAGTCCTCAGTGTCTCTAGGGCCAACACTCAACTATTCCATAGAAATATTGGACCTTGTGCTGAAACCACGCTCACCAAGATCTCGAAAAACACTTGCATGCATACAAAAGTACACATAAAAACACCATCACCAAACAGCTAAAACGAGCATGAAAATAAAAACACAAATTAGCAGCAGGGATAATCTATAAGATCTAACAATAGATAAGCAACAGAGGATAATCCACAGGATCAAACAATAATAGATCAGCAGCAGGGGATGATCTACAAGATCAAACAACAGATCGGCAGCAGGGGATAATCCACAAGAACAAATCTACCAGGGGATAATCTACAAGTTCTAACAATAGATCAGCAGCAGAGGGATAATTCACAAGATCAAACAATAATAGATCAGCAACAGGGGATAATCTACAAGATCAAACAACAGCTCAGCAGTAGGGGAATAATCCACAAGAAAAAAATCTACCGGGGATAATCTCCAAGATCAAACAGTAGAGTAAAATAAAAGGACTGCTTTGACATTGCCCTCCTCCCCCAGTCTCCACGCCAAGAAAATCTACCAGATCTCAAACAGACTAAAGAAACAAATCCCCAGTCTCCACACCCAGTACAAAACAGAGGATATTTTAAACGAGAGAAACAAATCCGCCAAATTAATGGACCATCACACAAATGAATAGGGTTTACTCTTCTATTACAACGACGACCAATAGAGATTTTTTTTCTTTTTGAGAAAGTGCGAATAGAGATTATTGGTCTACTACTGGACCTTGACGTCACAGCCAGCAAGGAAGGGGGGTAAAAAGGACTTGTTAAGGGATAGGTCAGGCATTATAGGTAGTTTGGTGGTAAAATTCACTTTTTACTAGTAGGACAAGAGGGAGTAAAAGTACACTATAAAAATATATACTATTAACTCCACTCCAGACCTAACTCCTGGAGTTAAATTTAGGAGTTGCAGCTCTACCAAATGGGCCCTATATATAGGTGCACCTCATCGGGAGTACTCCCTCCATCCCAAAAAAACTCAACCTAGGATAGGTGACATATGTCACCTATCCAAAAACTCAACCTAGGATAGGTGACATATGTCACCTATCCTACGTTGGTTTCTTTTTGGGACAGAGAGAGTATTAATCTACCTAGAAACTCGATGTTTGCAGGCGTACGGGTTCCCCATGGGACGCAAGATGAAAAATCATCAGCAGAAACAATCAAACAGTGGAGAAAAAACACAACAAAAACAGAGTAAATTTATTTAAGAAGAGTAGGGATATATTACTGCCTCTGTACCATGGTGTAGTGCTCATCAATAAAAGTTGTAATACCAATCATAGGCTTCCTCCGTACACATTTGCAGGGGGAGATCAGTCGTCTTTTTTCCACACAATGAACTGGATCTCCTCAATCTCCCATCTGCAAAATTTTGACTTCATGGGTTTCCTTTCCTCCGCAAACACAAGTGACGCCTTGTCCAATGGCCCCTGTGGCAAGATAGAAGATTCAGAGTAGTGTCACGGAATGGGGATCAATTTTGATGCATGATAGTACAATTTAAACTTAGTTTAACTCTTGATGTGAATGGAAGTGGTCGTTGGTTACACATCTACAGATATAACATCTCTATTTACATATTTGTGCAGTGGGAACTCAGATAGATAAAATTGTTCAGCATCAACTGGCATTCTTTTTCTTGTTTATTGCAGGATCAATTGTCCAATGGCCCCTATGGCCGATTGTCTATCGTTTACTGATATTCTTTGCATGTTTTTCTTGTTGATTGCAGGATCAAATCAACTGGCACGCCCTTGAATCTGAAACCCTAATTTTGGACCTGCACTAGAGTAAAGCAAACCTCTCAGGCCAGTGTGTGTTTTTTTGCATCAACAGGGTATTGCGCCTGCGTGGTGCTGTTCCCGTACTCGCATATAAGGACCGATTCCTGTGGGAATTACATCCGAGCATAGCAAGTGCAACCACATGGTGGAATGGGACACCCTAGCTAAGTAATTAGCTGCTTCTGGGAAATCTTGTATGCCAATAGGGGTGGAAAGCCGGGATGTGGTGGTAGAGACATCCTGGGAGTCCTAAACAGAGGAAGGCAACCGGGAGTCCTGAATGGAAAGCCGGAGTTGGCCTGATGTTTGTCAGGGAGACCCTCTATGTGGCATGAGGTGACCTAGGATTAGCTTTGGAAAGGCTTTGTCACGAACCTCCGACACCGGCCAGTGTTTGGAGTAAGTTCGTGTTATGTGGGTAAAGTGTACCCCTCTGCAGAGGTTAATAGACTGTTCGAACAGCCGTTCCCACGGTCATGGGCGGATGCAAGGTGATTCCCGTTGCGTAGATTTGTTTGCCTGTGCTTTGTGAAAAGTGTTGTGGATTGGAAATCGTTACCAGAATCAGCCTATGTGGCAGATGGATGACCTGAGTGGTCAGAAACGGGTCTGTGTGATCCGGGATGTCTGAGGGCATCATAGACTAGGCTTCCCGGGAGGAAGCAGAATGTTGTGCTGCGGGGCAGCAGGACTCTTGGAGTCCGAGAAAAACGAAAAGGGCTCAGGGAGCTGCTTAATCAAGTGAAATGGCTGTGTGAGCCGAGAATTAATGAACCGACCTGGGAAGTCGGGGCATTACCAGTTGAGTTGTTGAAAAGCATCTCTTATGTCGATTTGAGACGCAAGTCTCTTTTCGACCTAAACTTAAAAAGAAGAAAGTCACTTAGTGGTTTTAAAATGGTTCCAAATAAAGGATTTGCAAAACAATCTTTCCCCTCTTTCAAGCTTGCACTAAACACCTAAGTTCCCGTGACTTGCTGAGTACGTAAGTACTCACCCTTGCTTTATATATATAGTTCCTCCATCCTGAAGGCGAAGTCGAAGAGAAGTGAAGATTAGGGTTTCGTCCTGGTTCCCAGCCGTCGCCTGTGGTGTTGGGTGTTAGATCGTTGGTTTCCGCTGTCGTGGTCTCTGATGTTGCTGCTTCCGCGTCGTCTGTTGCAATCTCGGGTTCCCTCGAGAGCTGCAACTTAAATTAAGGTAAATAAGTCCCCTATTTAAATTAAGGATTGCAATGATTCATAATTGTCACCGTGGGTACCAGCGCTATGTCCTGGGACTGGTACCGATATCGCGGTCTCGTAAGAAGCGGTTCGCGCCGTTTTCCTACGACATGCTCCTGTCAGGTGCTGTTGTACGGCGGTGCCGGATTGGGGTGTGACAAAACGCAGCTGTAAAAGGGTAAGGCGGGACATCAATCCATTAAAATTACCTAAATATTCTATATGAATGCTAACTCTATAACTCACCAAAAATTCCTTCAAAATAGTTGTCCTTGTATGAGCAGGAAAGTTGTGATAATGAGCAATCACAACTGCTTCATCTTTAGACACCTGTTGGCCATGTTTATCCAAAGGTCTATATGTGCCAGGGTAATGAGCCTTTATAAGACATGTTATGGTAGACGAAACATTCTTCTTCATAGGATTCGTAATCCAAGCACTAGAAACAACATGCCATTTACCAAGTTATGTAATATTAGTGTAAAACAATGACAGTGACAAAAAAATATGTTAAGCCATTGTAATATGGGATTTATAGGAACTATGTTTGTATTTCTTGAAATTAACCTGGGGTTTACGGGAAGATTTTCAATTATTAACAACAATGATATATATAAAAATTTGGAGAGTCAACTTACTCTTTATTGAGTGGAGTTATCACTGCCCTATCTTTCTCTGGAACTGGTGCCATCAAAACATTTGGACCACGACCACCCTTACTTTCTTTTGTTGTAGTAAACGAGTCTGAAGGTTCGTCTTGCGTTGAATCCTCAAAATGGTCTTCAACTTCAGGATCCGGATAATGTCGATGGCGTCTTGACATAGTGTTTACCTAGTAGAAACAAGGGTTATTTTGCAAGCAAATAAACTCATTAAAGAATAGATAACATACTAAATTAGTAATAATGCCACTGCTCATGATAAAATGAAATAATAATCTCATACATGCATTGTTTAGTCACTAGAATCACTATCATTGTCTGAGTCATTATCTGATTCAATTGGCCCTTCATCTTCACTGCTGCAGTCACTGTCCATGGCAACATAACTCTCTATGTTCTCATGGCTATTTGGTCTATTTAAAAAATCCATATCTTCTAGATCAACTTGCTCAACAATATTTGATTCATGAAGCAAGCTTGCATCAGCAAGCTCCTGAGAAATGTCAGCTCCAAGCTGCTCTCCCTCTTGATAATATTCAGAAATTATAGGAGGAAGCGAATCATCAACTTCATCGTCCACTGCAGGAACAGGTAAAGTACCAATTGGATTTGTCTTGAATGCAACCCACCAATATTTTCTTTCACGTGGTGGCGATGGATATGGTTTATAATATACTTGGTCTACTTGGTATGCAAGCACAAAAGGCTCATACTGTTCCAATCTTGATGTATGGTTAACCTCAACTAGGCCTAGTGCTCTGTCATACTTCACTCCTTTCTTAGGATCAAACCAGTCACACTTAAATAGAGCCGCCTTTAGATCACTATCACTAACATATTCCAACTCTATTATCTCTTCAACAGTGCCATAGTAGTCAGGTCCTTGGTTATCAAACCAATTTGCTGACACACAAACCCCACTATTTGTTGTTGTCCTCGATGATTTCTTTTGTTCATATGGTTGTGTACGGAAACGAAACCCCTGTACATCACATCCCTTATAACACTTAACCATGTATCGGGGCCCAATGGAAAGAGCCCTTACTTGGTCTTCAATTGTTTCATCTTTTCCAACCTATAGAATGAATTTTTCATGAATCGTGCATTAAAATAAATAATAATCCAACAGATATTAGATCATATATTCTTACCAACTCACGAAGCCAGGTTGGAAAATCTTTCTCATGCATCTCTTAATTGAGTTCTAGTGATGTTCCTGTTTTGTTGTTTCATCTCCCTATCAAATTTCCTGACATTTATTGCAATAACATTAATGTAATATGTCAACTTCACAAAAATGGTGCCCAAGTAATAATATAGCAAGGCAAAGTAATATATACTTGCAAGATATATTTGTCAACTTCTGCACAATTGAGTAATGCATATACCCTAGCAGCCTGCCATTCTTCTCTTGACAAGTTGTGTGATGTGCTCTTTCCAAGAGTGCGATATGGGATAGAGAATATAGATAGCCAGTCAGTAGGTGCTCTGAAACCACCATCATCATGTCTAGGGACACGAGTGTGCTTTGTTCGCACATGATCAACAAAGTACATAGAAATAAAATTAGAGACCTCTTGTACTCTATACCCCTCTACAATTGAACCTTCGACACGTGCTTTGTTCCGAACCTTCTTGCGAGCCTCATGTAATTCTCTATGAAGTGACTAGAAAGCATAATTAGGAAATTAATATACAAATTCACAGTTTAGTACTTAAGCAAAGAAACATACCTTTCAAATGCATACATCCAGCGGTAAGCTACAGGCCCTCCAATTAAAGCTTCATAAGCTAAATGCACCACCAAGTGTTCCATACAATCAAAAAATCCAGGAGGAAAAATCTGTTCAAGTTTACACAAAATGACTGGCACTTCCTTCTGTAGGTGCTTCATTTGTTCTATATCCACCTCTTTTGCACAAAGTTGCCTAAAGAAGTGGTTGAACTCTGCAAAACACTTCCAAATGTGCTTGGGGAGGAAATCACGAAATGCCACAGGTAGCAACCTTTCCATGAAGACATGGCAATCATGACTCTTCATTCCTATGATCTTGCCTCGATTAATATCAACACCCCGTGCTAAATCTGATGCATAACCGTTAGGGAATTTAAGATTCTTAACCCATTGCAGTACCAATTTCTTTTGTGCCTTATCCAGACTATAACAAGCTCTCGGTTTCACCCATCGACCTGTAGATTTTTGTTGCATATGAAGTTCTTTGCGATTGCATATGTTGGCTAAATCAAATCGAGCCTTGACATTATCTTTAGTCCTCTTTGGGATATCCATCAAAGTATTCCATATATTGTCAAACACATTCTTTTCAATGTGCATCACATCAAGGTTGTGTCGTACTAACAGCTCATGCCAATAAGGCAACTCCCAAAAGATAGATCTTTTCACCCAATTATGCTCCTTTCCAAAACCTTCAATCTCTTGGTTTCCTGCCTTGGTCCCAAATGTAATTTGAGGGAGAGATTTAACACAATCATACACCTCTAATGATGATCGATGAATAGGTGGGCCATCTTTCTCCTCTTTATTCTGGATGAACTTGTCTTTTGCACATCTGAAAGGGTGTCCCTTTGGTAAGAAACGCCTATGACAATCAAACCAACATGGCTTGCCTCCAACTTTTAGCCAAAATGACTTTGTGTCTTCCATGCAAATTGGACAAGCTAATTTCCCGTGTGTGCTCCAGCCACACAACATCCCATATGCAGGAAAATCACTTACTGTCCCCATCAGGGCAGCACGCATGACAAAATTCTGGTTTTTTGAGCGATCATATGTCACAACTCCTTCAGTCCAAAGTTGCAAAAGTTCATCAATTGAGGACGAAAGAATACATCTATGTTCTTTCCAGGGTGCGTAGGCCCTGGTATAACCATGGTAAGGAAAATATTATGTGCTTTCATACATAATGCTGGGGGTAAGTTATATGGGACAACAAAAATAGGCCAACAGGAGTAAGGGGTTGCAGTTTGATTAAATGGCATGAATCCATCAGTTGACAACCCTAAACGCACATACCGAGGCTCCTTTGCAAAATTAGGGTACTTTGAATCAATATGCTTCCATGCTTCACTCTCTCCTGGGTGAGTTAACTTTTTCTTTCTGCTTTCATTGCTGCACCTCTCTAATTCAAGCCCATCCTTGTGGTATGTCATGTGTGTTGCAGTGTCTCGTGACATGTAGAGCCTTTGTAGCCGTGGAATGATTGGGAGGTAGCGAAGCACCTTCTGTGCAGTCCCCTTCTTATTCTCAGGGAGTTCTAGCCCTTCAACATAACGAGGCTCATTACATGTTATACATTTCCTTTTGTTAGCATGTTCCTTATAGTATAACATGCAATCATTCTTACAAACATCAATCTTTTGGACAGGCATACCTAAAGCTTCGATGACTTTCTTGCATTTGTAAAAACTCCCGGGCAAATTTGTATCTAGTGGCAACATTTCTTTCATAACCTTGACCAGCTCATCAAAGCAAGCTACAGACATATTATGGTCTGATTTTATTGTCAACAACCGAGAAACTGCAGATAATTGAGAGTGTTTTCCACACTTCTCCCACAGTGGCTTGTCTGCGGCATCTAACATATCAAAAAATGCAGCTGCATCAGAATTTGGAGGCTCTTCAATATTTTGGCAAAAATTAGGCCCTGTAGCATCCAACACCATCTCATCTATATGATCTGACTCTCCATAGGCATTACCACCTTCATTCATCTCGCTATCAATACTGCCTTCAAGTATCTCACTGGTATTAGCTCCACTCTCACCATGTCTACTCCACACACGGTAATTTTCAGTAAATCCTTTGTTGCAAAGGTGCATTTGAACTATTCTTTTGTCATGCAGCTGTCCATTGTTGCACTTCGTACAAGGGCATCTAACCCTTTTCTCTGCCTGACCTTCTAACCTTGATAAAGCATGTGACATAAACCTCTTAACTCCTTTCAAATACTCATCTGAAATGTATCCATTCACTACCCTTTTATACATCCAACTACGGTCCTTAGCCATTAATCTCACACTAAACAAGCTATTCCAACATGCAAATAATAATGACTAGCCCTACACTTGAATTTATATGGTAAGGATGCATATTTTGAAAGATTATGTCAAGGAGGTTTATCAAAATAAGAAAAGGAAAAATTAGAGGTAAACTAATAGCGAGTCTTCTTTTAAATACAAAAAATAATTGCTCCCAATATTAGTGATAACTTAGTACATATTTCTCTATAACTTGTTTATTCTGTCTACACTTCACTACACCAAAAGAATAAACAGCATGTGTTTTAGCTTGTTTCATTTACAGAACTTTTGCACACATGCCAATGGTTTGCTATCAGATTTCACAATTAGTAACATTAAAATTCCATCGTATTTTCAGGAGACCTGAATTTTCTAACCACTTAAAGCAATCCTGAGATCAGTAATAATCATGAATTAAGCTATGTTGATAATTCTGACCTGTACACTCTAATATGAAGAACTGACGACGGAGTATATATCTACCAGAGATACTTGTGATTTTTGGGCAATAAACATGAAGGATGCTGAACATTCTTTCAAAATCATTAGTTGAGATGTTCCAGGGATACAATCACACAAGATGAAAATCACAAGACACAAAATTCTCACAAGGGAATTCCATCGAGCAGCTGGTACGCAAATTAATCAAGATGTTACCTGAGGAGGAAGAAGGATCAGGGCACGGCAGCGCGCGTGGCACTCCGGCGAGGTAGGAGTGCTATGCTTGGGGGTCAGGTTGCAGACTCGGAGGTGCCGCACCTGAAGGCTCGGAGTGCGACGGGGGCGCTGGCCTGTGTCGAGGCAGGTGCACGGAGTCGGGAGGCACGGCAGCACGGCACTCCGGCGAGGTAGGAGTGCTACAGCTTGGGGGTCAGGCGCCGGACTGCCAGAGGTGCCGCACTTGAAGGCTCGGAGTGTGACGGGAGCGCTGGCCTGCGTCGAGGCAGGCGCACGAAGTCGGCGTGCCAGGGATTGTTTGCGTGAGGAAGAACATAAATGAAGAAATTTGGCTGCTACAAACTCACAGAGGGGCAAACAAATTTCTCCAATCAGATGGGGATATCACAACTAGACCGGCAAACATAGGGAGTGGGAGAGACGGGATAATGGGGGTGGACGATTTTGGAGGAAACACCAGAAATTCGCGGGAAGGAAAAAGATGGAATATATATATATATATATATATATATATATATATATATATATATATATATATATATATATATATATATATATATATATATATATATATATATATATATATATATATATATATATATATATAAGGATTGGGATTGGGGTTTTTTTGTGAGAGCATAGAGAGACCAATAATATTTTTTTTAATTGACAGAATATGTTTAGAGGGCTGGCAGATTTTTTTTATTACGGGAAAAGTTCCTTTTTTTTCTGGTAGTGGGATGTGGCTGGTTCAAAACAAACTCTAGATATTCCCTCGTTAAAAAGCTAATAACCCTATAAAGCATTGCATAAAAATTATATATAGTAAATCTATATTTATAAAATATATGAAATCTCTTGTTTTCTGTTATACAAGAGTTATGAAATTATGTTCTAAGTTACATGACCATAAGAGTGAAATATACTGCATTTAAATATAGATTTCGCATATTTTATTTCTGGATAACCGATCTAGATTTTTTATTTTTTTAAATTTTATAAGGGTGGTTGGTACAGGAGTAAAGCCACCGGTAGTGACATAAGAGAGGTAGGCGTGTGCAGTAATACCTTCAGCTAAGTGGTGGTCACGGAGCATGACGATGATGACAGAACAGCGGCAACACTACTCAACCTGTCAACCACGGCAATAGTGTGTATAGGACCTCAACAACGACAATGGTGGTTACGATGATGTAGTGATTAGAGGGTTGGCGTGATGGTGACAATGAGTAGCTAAGTGTTAGTCAACAGTGACAAGCATGCTGGCACGGGACTATCCCTCTAGAGTAGGGGTTGTAATGGTAGTGATAAATTCTTGTTCGACAGACGCAATGTTGGGCGCCTTCTCTAGTTTGTATATGCAATGTCACACGCACATGCCCTGTTTGGGTCATTCACTGGTCCTTGCGAATGAAACTGCTAATCGGTGGCTAGTCGCGCGTGCCCCTCCTTGCACAACTGGACGCGTGTCGCGCGCGGAGAGGGGGCGGTGGATGTCGCGCTGCACGAGGAGTGATTTTTTCGGTTTTTTCATTTTTTTACGTTTCTTTTTTGGTTTTTCCTTTTTTTAATAGGTGCTTATATAAAGTTTGTATACACATCTACAAAGTTTGTATACTTGTCTTTTTTTTGTTTTTCTCTACGTATAAAGAGATGTGGAGAGAGACTAAAGGGAGCGAACTGGTCACCCCGGGAATGGTTAATTTATATTTTTTTAGTAAGTGGATACATGTTGCCGTTTCCTATTGGAAATGAGGTCGTGTGGTCGAAATTTTATATTAACACGTTTCTTACAGTTTTATTGGTTAGCTACGTTTTGAAGTAATGCAATGCTTTAATCAGCAAACTAAGTAAATGTAAAAAAAGTTTTTGATAGTACAAGCACAATTTCATTTGCAATGCTTTAATTTTGTTTTTTATTTAGCTATTTATCGAGATTTTTTATAGAAATCAATTAAATATATATATTTATTTATTTTTGGATAATTTTTAATCTATTAGAAATAAAAATATGTTCACGATCCATGCTTGGCTAGTGTAGTACTAGCATTTAACTAACTGTACAATTTATATTATGTAATTTATATTAAAAAGGGATGCTCTATTTCATACAATCCCAAGGACCATTGCACATGCCTTGGACATGACAACATTTTACAAGGGTACGTTCATGACCCTTGCAAATAAACATTATTAGCAAGGAAGTAGAGTGGAGAAGTGGTGGTAGTAGATAAGGATCTTCTGCAAGGCTATACTATTGCAAGGGAAAATACTCTTGTAAATAATTGCATTTCTTGTAGTGATATGTACATCACTTCAACTTTAGGTGTTTGCTCCATTAATAGGAGCCAAGTCGTTAGAAACCAAGTCGTTAGAAAGAAAGATAGTTGACATTCATCACACCCATGCTAATAAATTAAGGTATGCTATGTAAAATATATAAACTACAATATAGTCGTTAGAACGGAAGATAGTTGACATTTATCACTCTTATGATAATAAAATTATATCCACTATGAAAAATATATAAATTAAATTGTAGTTAGTGCTCAACAATTAACTGAAAAATCATAGATGTGTGAAAAACTGTCATGATGAAAAACTCGTTATGCGTACGCTTCCCAAACTACTAAACGGCGTATTTTATAGAAAATAGAAAAATTACTATAAATAATTATATTAATCACTTTTTCAAATTTAAAGTAGTTAATATATAATCAATAATTATATGTACTAATAATCTTGTTTTGCGTATCTTTTTAATCCTCTCTTTTCCTCTCCTATCAAACACACCTAACTTCCTTATCCCATAACTACTATCTTCATACTAATCCTATCTAATGAATAAAAAAATATTGATGACGTGGCTTTGTGTATATGTTACTACTACTTTATATGCATTAATGTTTTCAATAGGTATAAACTATATAGGAAAAATAGATGCGTACGTGAAGAATGGAATAGACTTGTCGCCGACGTGACTCGGTCTCTCGGTAGTTTATTCGAGAGATCAACGAACCAAGAGTCATGAGCATCACAGGTTGGCAAAAGCCAGTGCCTGCATGTGAGATTCCTTAATCAGACGATCAATGGCAATTACTAAGGCATCATGTACTACAGTAGTAGTAGTAGAAATTGAGTTGAACTTTTCTCAATGATCAACAATTTGCGCGTGCTTTAAGGTATGTAGGAATATGCATATCCATGTACTATATATTATATATTAAAAGATAGTATATATTCCAAGATAGTATGGTAAACTGATTATTAAAAGTATGCATATCCACATGGATTATTCCTAACCGATCATATGGTCAACGGATCATTATATAGTATGCACGTCCATGTGGATTATTTCTAACGGATCATATCAACTAATCATTACGGCCGTATGCATATCCACATGGATTATTATTCCCAGCTGATCGACGTATAATACCGGCTTCCATAACCTATAAGATAGCACTACTGGAAAAATTAATTTTCAGACGGTTAAAACATATTTTTGCGAGCGGCCATAACCTCCTCCTGCATCTAAAGACCTGCAAAAATCAATGATTCTTACAGGTGGACCCTTTATCCACATGTAAAAATAAGATTTTCGCAGGTGGCTCCATTAAGCAGTCCGCCTGTGAAAATAATTTTGGGCAAAAAATATTTAAAAATATTCCCATCCAGCTACCATTTGTACATATTACTCACAATATAAATCAAATCAAATATCACCACACAAATGAGAAGAACAAGATTCACATATCAAATATCATTGTACAAATGTATATTGTCTCCCCCTCCCCGTTGGCTAAGCAATTAATTCGTTGCGAGCGATATTCGCAATATCCATATTTAGTTTCGTAATCATGGTTTAATGTATTAGAGCAGATAAAAAACACATTTAAAGGGTGTAGCTTCAGCTCGTGCCGCTCAGCCCCAGGGCGGCACGAGCGGCAGCCTGGGGTGCTGCCATGACAGGAGGGAGGACTCGTGGGTGCGGCAGTCGCCGGTAGCCAGATCCGACATCGGTAGGACCAGATCCAGTCCCCGCATTGTCGTAACGGTCGCCTCAACCAGTGGCGATGGGAAGGAGGCGCGGCGCCCAACGAGGAGCGCGGAAAAGGCCGGATGTGGTGACGTGCGAGGAGAACAGCGTGCGCACGCTAGGCGCCCGGGAGGACCGCGGGTTCAGACCGGCGACGATACCGCCACCGGTGCTAGCCGGCCGGAACCGTGCGGCTAGCCAGGAAGGGGCAGTCAGCAACGACGAGGCCGTGCAGCGACGATGGCGCGAGGGCTGCACGGCGGCGAGGGGAGGTGCGACTGCCCCGAGCTTGGCAGCGAGTGCGTTGGGAGCGCGTGGCGGAGGAGCTCCACCCCCGAGCTTCGTCGCCATTCCCCAGCACTCCCAGATTAGGGGTTCCCTCAACTTGGCCCAAGCGGCAGGCAGGGGGAGCAGCCAGATCGGTGACACGCAAGTCAGCAGCCCTATCATCGCTGGCCATGGATGGCGGGAGGGGTCGTCCTCTCTCTGGCTGATGTCCTCGGTCGCGTGTAGTGCAAATGGAGATGGCGATGGTCTGCTGCGGGGTGGCGACACAAGGAGGCAGCGACGGCGGTCCGTCTTCTCGTTTGCCGGCCGATAACCCTCCTCTCTCTGGAGCTCCTCCCCTCCTATGGCCAGATCCCTGTTCTGGCCATGGGGAGTTCCGGGAGAGGGTGGTGCAGTGGCTTGCAACATTCCATAGCAACCCTGTGAGCCTACCTGAGCTGTGGGGTGGTGGACCGGGCTAGCTTTGTGGGGTGGTGGACCGGGCTAGCTTGGTGTCTGGAGAGTCGATGTGGTGGTTCAGCGACGATTGTTGTGTGGGCTGGTGGTGGTACTGAATGGAACTCGCTGGCGACAGCCTTGCCTGGCCTTTGGCTAGCGTGACGACATCGGCGCCCTTTGGTGTCGTTCCCCTTCTTGGAGGCGTCGTTATGGTGTTTTCCTTCGTCGCTACCAATCTCCAGGTGAAAACCTTGATCCGGTTTCCGGACGAGCGGTGGAAGCATTTTCATGTCGTGACCTCCATGGGGGCGCTGTTTTGGAGAACCTTACCCATGCATCGATTGTCGTTGGTGGTCTACTGTGTCAACTCAAAGCACTAGATACCTAGGTGTTTGGTGAGGCCTTTGCCTTCTTGGCTCCATTCTCCAAATCTCTTCGTTTGTTTCTATTGGGTGGAGTCGGAGCTGCTACGTTATTGGGTGCGACGAAGCTTGGCAACAATAACATTTGCAGTTTTTTTCTAGGGTGTATGTGTTTGCCGATGTAGGTTTTGGCGCTTTGGGGGGCTTTGTCTGATGTTCAACGTGTGAACTTGGTGTTGTCTTGCTCGTTTTGGCGGTGCCTTTGTGAATGATGACATGATCGCTGTGGAGTCGGAGCTACTGGGTCACTGGGTGGTAAGCTCGGCGACAATGACACGTGTCTTGCGAAGTCGAAGTTAAAGCTTTGTGCCATTTTTTCAGCATCTCGACATCGATGTTCGCCGTTGGGTTCCGCCGTTGTTTTCATTGGTAGTTTGGATAGAGTGGTGTGGTGCTCCGTGTGTTGTGTGGTTGTACCTACCGCGGTTGAGGGGCTTAGAGAGTTCTTCTCGCTGAGATGATGCTTTTATTTTCTTTTTTAACCCGTCTGGGTTTTTACTCATGCTTAATTGAAAGATAATTAGCAATTCTCCTGCTAGTTTAGCTTAAAAAAATACGTTTCAAGTGCTCACTTGGCTGTCCAAGGTAGCTGAAACATTACATTAAGCCCTATAAAAACCACCGTGGAAAAACAATCACATATAGCCACTGCTCCCTATAGTACACACCTAAATATCCATTCACCTCCCCTTCTCCCTACGTGTAGCTGATAGGGAGGGTGGCGATTAGGGTGACACTGATGATCGTCAATGAGCCGAGGCGCTTTGGGTGGGGCAGCACCATCATTGGCATGAAGGCGAGCGATGGACTTCAACTTTCAGGGCAGTGGCTCACGATACGCAATCCTTTTGCCAAGGTGGCTTTCAGAGGGGCGAGTGCAAAGTTTCGGCTAGCATGGACAACTGCGTTGGCACCGAGACCGGTCACACATGCTTTGGGTGCACTTACTATGAATGACTATCTAGGTACTATCACTATCCGACGGAGAGTGGATTTTAAATTCTCGAGGAGATATCCACTAATTACTTGCATGCTACTTAAATAGTTATAATTTTTTTTAGAAAATTTGAGAGGATATATTCTAAAATGTGATATATTACTCCACAAACATGCAACTTAAAATTCAACTTCTATATGTCCCAACGAAAAAACAAATTTAACTGTGAATATACGTTAACTAGCTGTAGTTTAATTTGTTTTTTCGTTGCAATAGGTAGAAATTGAATTTTAAGTTACTTGTTTTGGAGTGATATATCACATATTAGTACATATTCTTAATTTTTTTAATTTTTTTTACAATTATTTAAGTGATATGCAAATAACGAGAGAATGGAGTGATATATCACATATTAGTACATATTCTTAATTTTTTTAAAAAAATTTTATAATTATTTAAGTGATATGCAAATAACGAGAGAATATCCTCGAGAGAGAGTCTACAATAGTTCCCCTATCCGACATCTATGTGACCCGATCGTTCCTTTATTTAATGCAGAAATAGTTACCTGCGGAGAAATGCAAGACCAACAAGCTATTCCTTCCTGTGGATGGCATCTTCTTCCTTTTTCCTAAGAGTATATCGTACTTTGCACTATGTAAAATGCATCGCATTTCACTTTGCGCTTGTTTTTACATGGACTCAACTGCTATGTAGCACCGCTCCTTGAGCAAGTGGCACCCACATGTCAGAAGCAATATTGCAGAGAATTGCATATACTCTCACTTTACACTAAGTTGTTTTAAAATAAATTTCACTTAACATTGGGATACATCATCAAGCCTGTAAAATTTCATAAAAACAAAGAAAAAATGTTGAGAAATATGGTCTAAATTCAAGAAGTTTAGTATGTTATACTCATATTTTACAATACTTGTGTTCAATAATAATATGATATAGAGCCTCACTCCGGTACTCTCTACTGGTAGTAGAAAATAATATGAACCGTTGATCTCATTTGATCAAAGGGTTTAACTTGCTTTCTAATATCACCTTAGTTAGCGGTAGTAGAAATATAGAGGGGTATTATTGTTTAAAAAATAGGGGTATAATTATCATTTATCACTGACTAAACTTTTTTTTCTTCTTTTTTAGCTTTTTGATAGAATATGAGCAATGTCAACATCCACATATCGATCTAGCCGGGAAAAAATATAAATAATAAAGTTACTCCTAATTATTATATTAGTAAATTACTAATTTATTTTTAATATTATTGGTAGTATTATGAGTAGAGAGAGTACCAGAGCATCTCCATGATCTAACACAACCTAGAATGAAAACCAGCTATATTACTCCCGGTTCAAAGGGCAATTTACTCTGTTTTAATGCACGGAGAAATGCAAGACCAAAGAAAGGGATGGCTACGATAAACGTCGATAGCAATCAATCATGCAAGTAATAAAAAATGGCGAGGCATACGAAAGCGAAGACGCCGGAGTGCTGCATCCGTGCATGATTTCCAGTCCCTCCCTTGACTCGCTGTACTACCGAAGACTTTCTTCTTCTAGGAAGCTTATATATATATTCAAGTACTGATCAGCGCCACCGCATAGATATTATAGAGAAAAGTAGTAAGCGGACACCGACGGCGATGTCTCGCTCCGGCGTGGTGGTCATGGACGCCGCCGGCGCCGATGCAGACCAAGCCCGGCTGCACCAGCTGGGCTACAGGCAAGAGCTCAAGCGTGGCCTCTCGTATGTGCTTCTTCTTCCGTTCATTTTACCACACTTCATTGCAATCATTTTTCACCAAAGCTAGTGACCGATTGTTAATTTGGCATGGAAATTTTGTTAGCCTGGTTTCCAACTTCGCCTTCTCCTTCTCCATCATCTCCGTGCTGACGGGCGTCACGACGACGTACGGTACGGGGCTGCGCTACGGCGGGCCGGTGTCCATGACGCTGGGCTGGCTGGTGGTGTCCGCCTTCAATGGCTGCGTCGCCCTGTCCATGGCCGAGATCTGCTCGGCCTACCCGACCTCCGGTGGCCTCTACTACTGGAGTGCTAAACTGGCCGGAAAGGAATGGGCTCCCTTGGCTTCCTGGGTCACTGGCTGGTGTGTTCTTCGCGTCCTAGCTCAATTTATCTCTCATCCTTTAATCGTTAACATGTTTTAAATATGGAATTCGCCTGATCTTAATTTATGTCTTCTGTTGTACAGGTTCAATATTGTGGGACAGGTACGTGCGTTCCAACTCCACGAGTTCCGCAGAAGTTTATAGAAAAACAATGCTAGTAGTATGTTCACTACAAAACAAACATACTATTGAGACTAATTTGATATTGTGGATGTTGCTAAAATTTTATATAAGCTTAAAAGTTTGACTAAAAAAATCAAAGCGACCAATAATATGAAATGGAGGATAGCAAATATGAATCTAAATGTTATTCCTTTTTTTGCTCAAAAATATCTTTGCACTAATTGTTGTTCAAACTTCACGAATTCTTAAAAATAAATAAAACAAAAAAGAGAGAGGCCATTTTTCACTCTCGAATTGTTTCAATAAAGCGCAGAATCTCTTGACACTCCAATCGCTCGTTAACTGCTCCTCCACTCCTCCAGTGGGCTTGCACGACGAGCGTGGATTTTTCCTTGGCACAGCTTCTCCAGGTGATCATCTTGCTTGCCACGGGAGGTGCCAACGGTGGCGGCTACATGGCCTCCAAGTACGTCGTGTTGGCCATCTACTCTGCCATCCTCATCCTACACGGGCTCATCAACAGTCTTCCCATACAATGGTTGTCCTGGTTTGGTCAACTTGGAGCCTTCTGGAATGTTGCAGGTGCAGTCGACTCGGCGTCCCGACCGTTTTATTCAGATATTCAGTGTTGAGAAAGGCTCACACACCAAAGTCTGAACATTTACATCATCTGATCATTGTTCTGTTTGTCTGTATCAATGCACGATCCAGGTGTATTTGCGCTGACGATCTTGATCCCAGCGGTTGCCAAGGAAAAGGCGAACCCTGAGTTCATCTTTACCCATTTCAACACAGAAAACGGCATGGGCATCCACGGCAAGGCCTATATTCTAGTTGTGGGGTTGCTGATGAGCCAGTACTCTGTAATCGGCTATGATACATCTGCACACATGGTAAATCTGATTGTTGCATACTTGCATGTCCCGAACAATCCTAATTTCTCTTCGTATGCATTCAACTGATCGACAAATTACTGAATCTTTTATCTGCATGTTCAGATAGAGGAGACGAAGAACGCGGATTGGAGTGGACCGATGGGGATCATCACGTCCGTAGGCCTATCAACTATGTTCGGGTGGATCTACCTGGTTGCCCTGACATCAATCGTGGAGGATATACCTTACCTCCTGAGCCCCGACAACGACGCCGGCGGGTACGCCATTGCTCAGGCTCTGTACACTAGCTTCCACCGGAGGTACGGCACCGGCGCTGGAGCGCTCGGCTGCCTGGGTGTCATCGCCGTCGCCGTCTTCCTCTGCGGCTCGGCGTGCATCACCAGCAACTCGAGGATGGGCTATGCCTTCTCGAGGGACGGCGCGATGCCGCTGTCGCGCGTGTGGCACCGCGTGGACAGCCGCGAGGTGCCCCTCAACGTCGTCTGGCTCTCCGTCGCCGTGGCGTTCGTCATGGCTCTCACGGTGAGTGTCACGCGTTGCTGCTGCTGTAAATTTCTCTTGCGTACGTACGTCACGTGTTGGTCTCATTTGGTGTACGTTTTTTTTTTTTTTTGGTATAGTCGTTGGGGAGCCAGGTGGCGTTCCAGGCGATGGTGTCCGTCACCACGCTGGGGCTGTACATCGCGTACGCGTTGCCCGTGTTTTTCCGGGTTACGACGGCCAGGAAGTCGTTCGTGCCGGGGCCGTTTCACCTCGGGCGGTACGGGATCGTGGTCGGCTGGATCGCCGTGGTCTGGGTGGCCACCGTCACGGTGCTCTTCTCGCTGCCGGTGGCGTATCCGGTGGCCAAGGAGACGTTCAACTACACGCCGGTGGCCGTTGGGGGCGTGCTGCTGCTCAGCCTCGGTGCTTGGGTGTTCCATGCTCGCTTCTGGTTCCAAGGACCCGTCACCAATGTTGATATCTAAAACATACCCAGAATTTGTAAATTTGAACGTGCGTACCCTGATTTGGTAAATTTCAATTTGAAGCGTATTTGGGTTTCTCCCAACCACAGAACAAGGTGGGCCTCCATTTGCCCTGACGTGAAATTGGGTCCGTACCGATCCGTTAAACGCGAAATTTCCGCCCAACGGAGGGGGCTGTGTAGGTGGCTTTCCTACCAAGCCTAGCTAACAAAGTGGGCTTGCATTTGGCCCGTTGCGGTATATGAGCGGTCGACATGGCCCGGATTGGTCTAACAGCTTGACTTTGGGCCACCGTGAAATGAGTCGCTAATCCTATCGTTGGATTCGGTTGAGCCGTCGGATATAAGCTGCGTGGTCCAGATCGATGCGAGCGGACCTGTCTCACGAGGTTGGCTATGTGGTGTTTATTGGGCCTAATAGGCCGAGAATGCTATCAATTCCGTGGCTTTCCTCGCAGTTTTTCCTCCGCGCCCGCCACACAGGTGTGAACTGTTCATTGGGAAAAAGGTAAACAAACAGATCGATCAGAGACAGCGAGGGATCCGGTATACATCAAAAGCTGAAGACCAATGCACAAACTGAAACAATCCAAAAATATCAAATCGCTTTGCATTTTTGTTATAATCCTACCCAATCAAATATTATCCACACATACACATCTTGATTTTTCCATCGTAGAAGCTACCGCCTAAACCAGACACTAGTACCATGCACTGAGCCTGTAAAAAAATTGCAAGTCGGCTGCAGAGGAAGCACGATACAGATGGCGCTCTCTCGCTCCGTCGAGGTGGCCGTGGCCGCCGATCCGGCCGGCGACGGCGATCGAGACAAAATCCGGCTGCGGCAGCTCGGCTACAAGCAAGAGCTAAAGCGCGGCCTCTCGTAAGGAGCAGCTTCTCTTATGAATATGAATTAATTCAGCATGCGAAGCCTAGAAGACTACTATTTTGTTCGTTGGCATGCATCTTTGGTTAATTGTTTTTGGCCTTCTTGAGCTAGTGTTCTCTCCAACTTCGCCTTCTCCTTCTCCATCATCTCCGTGATGGCCGGTGTGACGACGACGTACAGCACGGGGCTCCGCTACGGCGGGCCGGTGTCCATGACGCTCGGGTGGCTCGTCGTGTCCGCCTTCAACGGCTGCATGGCCCTGTCCATGGCCGAGATCTGCTCCGCCTACCCGACCTCCGGCGGCCTCTACTACTGGAGCGCCAAGCTCGCCGGCAACGACTGTACTCCCTTTGCTTCTTGGATCACTGGCTGGTACGTAAGTGTAACCTCTCATTCCAAGAATTGAGGAAAACCATGCACAATTTCATCGCGGTATCATATTCTTGCATTTCTTAGGCCTCGTTTAAAATTGAGTATTTTAAAGAGATTTTCATAGAAACTGAACTGTTTCATATAAAAATGTTGTAAAACTCGTGCGCTCGAAAAGAGACCAAAAGCCATATTACCTCTTGTCCTGTTTTTCACTCCTTGTGTTCTGCTTTGCAGGTTTAACATCACGGGTCAGGTAGGTAAACTGGGATTTTCAGGCCCAACTTCTCCCTAACTTGAGGGCCTTTTATTGTTGGTCCCTGGCCCAATAGTAGCCTGACGCTATATGGATCTCTTTGAATGTCGTAGTGGGCGGCTACCACGAGCGTGGACTTCGCGTTGGCGCAGTTGGTCCAGGTGATCGTCTTGCTCAGCACCGGTGGAGCCAACGACGGCGGCTACATGGCCTCCGAGTACATCGTGCTCGCTATCTACGGCGTCATGCTCATCGTGCACGGCGCTCTCAACAGCTTCCCGATCCAGTGCCTCTCTTGGTTCGGCCAGCTCGGAGCTTTTTGGAACGCGGCAGGTAATGAAATTATTTTTTTCCCCTCTTGCAATCGATCGATTTATTAAGACACCATTGATTCCATCATCACTCAATTGTTCTTCATTTGCTAGGTGTCTTTGTGCTGGTGGCGTTGATCCCGGTTGTCGCCACGGAAAGGGCGAGCGTTGAGTTCATTTTTACCCACTTCAACACAGAAAACGGCATGGGGATACGCGACAAGGCTTACATTCTACTCATCGGGTTGTTGATGAGTCAGTACTCGATGGCCGGCTACGACACATCTGCTCATATGGTACGTGCCATTTTGCTACTTTAGTACGGAGTACTACTTGACAGTTCATATCTGAACTACAGTAATTACTGATAGTAATGTTCAGACAGAGGAAACAAAGAATGCAGCTTGGAATGGGCCAATTGGGATCGTAACCTCGGTCGCTCTGTCGACCGTGTTCGGGTGGATTTACATAGTATCACTCACGTCGGCGGTGACGGACATACCCTACCTGTTGAGCCCCGACAACGAAGCCAGCGGCAACGCGGTTGCTCAAGCTTTTTACACCACTTTCCACCGGAGATACGGCAGCGGGCTAGGAGGAATCCTCTGCTTGGGAGTCGTCGCAGTCGCCGTCTTCCTCTGCGGCCTCGCATGCATCACTAGCAACTCGAGGTCACATGATTTGTTCATGGATTTAATTAGCATGCTAATTAAGACGTACTCCATATGTTGATTGTTTCCTATCTGCTGCATGCATGCAGGATGGCGTATGCGTTCTCCAGAGACGGGGCAATGCCGTTCTCGAAAGTCTGGCACCGAGTGAACAAGCAAGAGGTGCCCATAAACGCCGTGTGGCTCTCTGTGGTGGTGGCGTTCATCGTGGCTCTGACGGTGAGTTGATCTTTGTACCGCTGTTGATTAATTTTCATGCTTAATTCTCTGCTCAGATTAACCAGAAACTTAATTAGAACGGTCTTTTTTCCTGACAGTCGCTGGGAAGTCAGGTGGCCTTCCAAGCAATGGTGTCCATCGCGACGATAGGGCTCTGCATCTCCTACGCGCTGCCGATCTTCTTCCGGGTGACGACGGCGAGGGGATCCTTCGTTCCGGGGCCGTTTCACCTCGGCAAGTACGGGATCGTCGTCGGCTGGGCCGCCGTCCTCTGGGTGGCCGCCGTCACGGTGCTCTTCTCGCTTCCGGTGGCGTACCCGGTGGCGGAGGAGACGTTCAACTACACGCCGGTGGCCGTCGGCGGCGTGCTGCTGCTCACCGTCGGCGCGTGGGCGCTCCGTGCCCGATTCTGGTTCCAAGGGCCCATCACCAACACCGATGACGGCCCGCTGTGACGACCCATAATTGTATAGGCCGATGCACGTGTGCTTACTGGGCGGCCCAGTAAGAGGCCGTTCTTTAATTTGATCCGTATTCCTATGTCCTTGGATGAAAATTCAACGGTCTACGATTCGGCTGATTTTGTGAGAAAAGGACGGGCGTGACTGCGTGAGGTACAGTACTATTACTAAAAAAAGCAGCATGCGTGCAATAATTAAAGCGTAGTTTAAACATGAACCAAAAGTCCTAAGGTATACAGTAATATATTACATCTTATCCTTTACTTAGTCAACCGTAGTTGGCAATACTACAGGAAAATCGTGACATAGGCGTATCAATCAATCATCAATGGTATACAAAATTTCCAACCATTTCGTAGATTATGAATTATACAATAGGGAGGTACTTGGACTTTTCTTTTTTGGGAAGTCGACCAGTACAGTGAGCATGTAAACTACTCTGCAGGATTAGTGAGCAATGGAGGTGATACTGATAGCGTCAAAAATAGCTAAGCCTCCCAGGTTACACCTTACAGGAGCTAGAGAACTGATCCATGGCCATGTCTCGCTCCGCCCAATTGGCGATGGCCGCCGGCGATCAGTCCGCCGACGACCCGGACAGCCTCCGGCTTCTCCAACTCGGCTACAAGCAGGAGCTCAAGCGTGGCCTCTCGTAAGCACGCAAACATGTGTTCAATTCATTCAGACTTAGCATGCATTCACCCTGCTAACTAATTCTCTCTTTTTCACAAATTGGTCTGCATATACACAGGACCCTGTCTAATTTTGCCTTCTCGTTCGCCAACATCTCCGTGCTGACGGGAGTCACGGCGACCTACAACACGGGGCTGCGCTACGGCGGGCCGGTGTCCATGACGCTGGGGTGGCTGGTGGTGGCGTTGTTCAACGGCTGCGTCGCCCTGTCCATGGCGGAGATTTGCTCGGCTTACCCGACCTCCGGTGGCCTCTACTACTGGAGCGCCAAGCTGGCCGGCAAGGAATGGGCGTCTCTGGCTTCTTGGGTCACTGGCTGGTACGTGAGACATGCATGAGTCTGCATCAATTTCCCCTGTCTTTATGCATTGGAACTAATCCAAAATGGTCAGATGCAATTGTTTTCTTGATATCCATGAAAAAAGTTGTTGTCTTGAGATGGTGCCTGCTTGAAGACCATGTTCATTACGCTTTTGAATTTCTGTTGTTGTGGATTATGCATGTATGCTGTTGTTCATCTTTGCGAGCCTGAATTTTGTCTTCTGTGTTCGACAGGTTCAATATCGTTGGACAGGTATACTGTTTTTAGCTGCAGAGTATAACTTCTTTTTTTTTTGAGAAAAAAAAATTGTATCGTTGCAATGTCCTTGTCTTTAACTTTTGTTGCAGTGGGCAGCTATTGCGAGCGTTGACTTCTCGCTGGCTCAGCTGCTACAGGTGATCATCTTGCTTAGCACGGGAGGAGCCAATGGCGGCGGCTACATGGCTTCCAAGTATTTCGTGTTGGTGATTTGCGCCGTCATCCTAATCCTTCATGGCATCATCAACAGCCTCCCTATCCAGTGGCTATCTCTGTTTGGCCATATCGGGGCCATCTGGAATGCTGCAGGTGCATGCTACACATGGAGGCAATAATCATCATTCCTTATGAATTGCGATTCTTGGCATCTGAAGTCTGAATTCTGAACCCTGAATTTATCTGTCTGAACAATCAACAACGGTAGGAGTCTTTGTTCTGGTGATCCTGATCCCGGCAGTAGCAAAGGACAGGCCAAGTATTGAGTTCGTGTTTACCCATCTCAACACGGACAACGCCATGGGGATCCATAGCAAGGCTTATATCCTAGCCGTGGGATTGCTGATGAGCCAGTTCTCCGTGATCGGCTACGATACATCTGCTCACATGGTAAATGAGTCATGTACTCCTGTCAGGCTGCAGATATCTGAATGAGCGAACTGAGCATGGATAGAAGACAGTGTCACAGTGATGATCAAGCTGATGATGCGTGTATGCAGGTTGAGGAGACAAAGAACGCAGATCGGAGCGGGCCAATTGGGATCATAACATCGGTTGTTTGCGCGACGGTGTTCGGGTGGATCTACCTATTGGCTCTGACGTCTGCCGTGACGGACATCCCGTACCTGCTCAGCCCCAGCAACGACGCCGGCGGCTACGCCATCGCGCAAGCTCTGTACACCGCCTTCCACCGGAGGTTCGGCAGCGGCGCTGGAGGGATCGCCTGCCTGGGAGCCGTCGCCGTCGCCATCTTCCTCTGCGGCATCGCGTGCGTCACCAGCAACTCAAGGTGAATGACTCACATCGCTCCGATCGATCTGATGATTCCACAGCTAGCTGTTCATCGTGTCGAGCTGATGATGATTTACATGTTGGGTTTCTGTAGGATGGCGTATGCTTTCTCCAGGGATGGCGCCATGCCGTTGTCGCGCGTGTGGTACACGGTGAACAGGCACGAGGTGCCTCTCAACGTCGTCTGGCTCGCCGTCGCCGTGGCGTTCGTCATGGCTCTCACGGTGAATTATATTCCGAATTGCACGCGTTGCTGCTTCTGTTCCTCCTGCGTGCGCTGCTCCGCTAATTTTTGTTGTTTTCTTGGCAGTCGCTGGGGAGCCAAGTGGCGTTCCAGGCGATGGGCTCGATCGCGACGGTGGGGATGTACATCGCGTACGCGTTGCCTGTGTTTTTTCGTGTGACGACGGCTCGGAGATCGTTCGTGCCAGGGCCGTTCAACCTCGGAAAGTACGGGGTTCTCGTCGGCTGGGTCGGTGTGGTCTGGGTGGCCACCGTCACGGTGCTCTTCTCGCTGCCGGTGGCGTATCCGGTGGCCAACAAGGAGACGTTCAACTACACGCCGGTGGCCGTCGGCGGCGTGCTGCTGCTCAGCGTCGGCGCGTGGGTGCTCCGTGCTCGGTTCTGGTTCCAAGGGCCCATTACCAACACTAGTGACGCACCGATTTGATGGCCTAGAAAAGTATGGGCCCACATATATGTAGCCTTGCTTGGAGGCCCATAATTGGGCCCAATAAGAGATCGCTCTTTGATTGGATTCACATTTTTATTGGATGAAAATTTGAAAACTTCAAGCATAGTTTAACATGAACCGCGATTAAAAGTAGTACTAACGTGACGTATATATCTTATATTTTCTGAGTCAACATTGGCGTGTAGTACGAAAGGAAAACGTGACATAGGCAGATCAGTGAATCAATGGTACAAAATTTCCAACCATTTTGTTGACTCGCGAATCAAGTTGGACTATTCTCTTTCTTAAACTTGACTAGTACACTGAGCTGTCTGAGCATGTAAACTGCAGCATAGCGCTACTAGTGAGCAACAGAGGTGATAGCTTCTTCCCAAGTTAGACGAGCTAGAGATCCAGGCCATGTCTCGCTCCGTCCAATTAGCGGTGACCGCCGGCGATCAAGTCGATTCGGACAGCCTCCGGCTTCACCAGCTCGGCTACAAGCAGGAGCTCAAGCGTGGCCTCTCGTATAGACGCATATGCTTGCTTGTGTTTAATTTGTTCAGACTAGTTCTTAATTGGCAATTAAGCATGCATGGATATTCTAATCACTCGATTCTTTTCACAATTAATCTGCGTACAGGGCCCTGTCCAACTTTGCCTTCTCCTTCGCCAACATCTCCGTGATGATGGGGGTGACAACGACGTACAACACCGGGCTGCGGTACGGCGGGCCGGTGTCCATGACGTTGGGATGGCTGGTTGTGGCGGCGTTCAACGGCTGCATCGCCCTGTCCATGGCCGAGATCTGCTCGGCGTACCCGACTTCCGGTGGCCTCTACTACTGGAGCGCCAAGCTGGCTGGCAAGGAATGGGCTTCCTTGGCTTCCTGGGTCACTGGCTGGTACGTGCTAATGCAAAATTGTCAGATGCAATTCTTGCCTTGAGATGGTGCCTTCTTGAATTCTGTCTTTTGTTTGTGTTCGACAGGTTCAACGTTGTGGGACAGGTACGTTAGCGGATTAGCCATTGTCACCTTGGATCTTGATTCTTGAGGATTGTTTTTCAGTTTCAGCCTAATAATTGCATCGTCGCAGGCCTTGTATTGTACTTATCTTCAACTGTTCTGGCAGTGGGCAGCTATTGCGAGCGTAGATTTCTCGTTGGCACAGCTGCTGCAAGTGATCATCTTGCTTAGCACAGGAGGAGCCAATGGCGGCGGTTACATGGCATCCAAGTACACCGTGCTGGCGATTTATGCCGTTATCCTAGTCCTGCATGGCATCATTAATAGCCTCCCTATCGAGTGGCTATCTCTGTTTGGCCATGTCGGGGCCATCTGGAATGCTGCAGGTACACACTAGATATGTACAGTTGCGAGTGAGTCCTTTCGATTCTATGCATCTGATGTCTGAATTTATATGTCTGAACAATTGTAGGTATCTTTGTGCTGACGATCTTGATTCCGGCAGTAGCAAAAGACAGGCCAAATATTGAGTTCGTGTTTACCCATCTCAACATGGAAAACGGCATGGGGATCCATGACAAGGCTTACATCCTAGCCGTGGGCTTGCTGATGAGCCAATACTCTGTTATCGGCTACGATACATCCGCTCACATGGTAAATTAATCCTGCTGTCCCCCAGGTTGCAAATATCTGAATGAGCATTGAGTTGACAGACGATAGTGTGGCAGTCATTAACTGATAATACATGCAGGTTGAGGAGACAAAGAATGCAGACCGGAGTGGTCCAATCGGGATCATCACCTCGGTTCTTCTCGCGACGGTGTTCGGGTGGATCTACCTGTTGGCTCTGACGTCTGTCGTGACGGACATCCCATACCTGCTCAGCCCCAGCAACGACGCCGGCGGATACGCCATCGCGCAAGCTCTGTACACTGCTTTCCACCGGAGATATGGCAGCGGAGTTGGAGGGATCGTCTGCTTGGGAGCCGTCGCCGTCGCCGTCTTCCTCTGCGGCATCGCGTGCGTCACTAGCAATTCGAGGTACGTACGTGACTAGAGCATCACGTCGCACGGATGATGGATTGAATTGCTCCAAGTGCTATATACTCGTTGTTGCGCAGGATGGCGTACGCCTTCTCCAGAGACGGGGCGATGCCATTGTCGCGCGTGTGGTACCGGGTGAACAAGCACGAGGTGCCTCTCAACGTCGTCTGGCTCGGCGTTGGCGTGGCGTTCGTCATGGCTCTCACGGTGAGTTACATCTGCATTGCTGCTCCGGGCTCCGGTGATCCAGCCGCGCGCGCGCGATGACGCCTTCTCTGCTTTTGCCGTTGCAGTCGCTGGGGAGCCAGGTGGCGTTCCAGGCGATGGGTTCGATCGCGACGCTGGGGATGTACATCGCGTACGCGCTGCCCGTGTTTTTCCGTGTGACGACGGCTCGGAAATCGTTCGTGCCAGGGCCGTTCCACCTCGGGCGATACGGGGTTTTCGTCGGCTGTGTTGGTGTGGTCTGGGTGGCCACCGTCACGGTGCTCTTCTCGCTGCCGGTGGCGTACCCGGTTGCCAACAAAGAGACGTTCAACTACACTCCGGTGGCTGTCGGCGGCGTGCTGCTACTCAGTGTTGGTGCGTGGGTGCTACGCGCCCGCTTCTGGTTCCAAGGGCCCATAACGAATGTTGACACGCATGGTCTCGTGCTGTAAACAGAACCACATTTTCCATTGTGTACTCTACGAACATTGAATTGCAGTGGATCATCCATCATTCCTGAATGTGTTATCCACCTCTCCATTCAGAAAAAAGAACTCTTAAGAAACACTTGCTCCAAGATATCATGCAGACTAATTTGATAAGGTGAAAAAGAGAAGGGACGAGAGATGGAATGAATCACCCTTATACAAGGGGCGACCTCTACATAAACTCCAACAAAATTGTGAGAGCATGGAGGTTTGAGATTTGAGTATGAGAGGTAATATATTGTACTTCCTCCATTTCATATTATAAGTTGTTTGACTTTTTTTAGTCAAACTTATTTAAGTTCATATTGTAGATGTTGCTAATTTTTATATAAACTTGATCAAATCTAAAGAACTTTGACTAAGAACAAAAATCAAACGACTTATAATATAAAACGGAGTGAGTATCTATTACCTCTTCATTATTATAAGTGTCGACGTTGTAGATCACGACTACGGTATTTACATGGTATGAGAATCATTGAAGCTGGGGTATACGCGAGATTGAGGTAAAAAAATGGAGATAAGGATTTTTATACAGGTTCGGGCCCCCTCAACTAACAGGTAATAGCCCTACTCCTGTTGACCGAAACCGGTGTTGCTCTTATATATCAAATCACACGAGTACAGTATCTGGATAACATAGTCTAGTCGTCGTCGACTTGGTGGCATGTAAAACCACACGTAGTCAATTACGGAGTAGTCTTCTTCCTTGAATATGAACTCGGCGAGATAAAGGGTAGCGCTAGATCCCTCGTGTCGGCCTCTGTGGCACCAGATTGGGTCTGTCTAGGCTTGCCCTCCTCTCAATGTTTGTTGATCTATGCTGGCTTGTTTTCTCTCCTCCTAGGGGATTTTGTATTTATACCCACGGATGTCCTCTTATCCAAGTAGAGCCGAGGAGACAAGTATGGATACGATCCGTGTACTGCTTGTAGTTTTCAACTTGAACTCTGCTTCTCCTTTCTTATCCGTGACACCTTTCATATATGAGACATGATTTCGTATAAAACTTGGTATGTGGTGGACTACATCGAATTTAATCCACGATTATGAGGTATACTTTATTTATAACCTAAGGATAACATGGATGAAATTAGAGGTAGCAACCGCCTCTACTAAAAAGCCTGCTCTAATTGGGTTGCGGAGCTCAGCTCAGCAGCTGGGGTTGGGATGTCTAGGTGAGCACGCTGCTTGGCCTGGGCCGCCTGGAATGATGATGGGCCATTGGACGAGTGCAAGGAGGCCAAATAATAGTACACCGCTGCTGGGCCCATCAGTCCGGAGGTGAATAGACGAGGAACGCGTACGCACGCCGCCGAAACCCCACTTCTCCTGGAGCTCGCCTTCCCAACGGCGCCGACGCCGGCGCCGCCCAGACGTTTGCGGTGCGCTCTCCTCCGCCCAGCCTCGATGCGAGGCCTCCTAGCCTCCTCCACTCTCCTCCGAAGATCTGCCGGCTATGCCAACCTCTCCGGCGCGGGCCGCTGCAATGGCGCGCCGCCCGTGTCGTCTCCTCTTCGCCGCTTTCACCTTCAGGTACGCCCTCAAACAGTCCACCATCTCTAAGGCATCGCTTCCAGCTTGAGATAGATTTGAAACAGGGGTATTCCAAGTGTGGTGTTGATTGATTTGGTTGTTAGACTAAATTGGTGGGAATTTGAAACTCAGGGGATTAATAAGAGCGCCAATTTGCAACAGTTAAAGCCTTCAGTTTAGTATTAGCCTTGCATTTTTTTTCCCCCAACGAGAGTATTAGTGTTTCACTTAGGCGGCGCGGCTACAGGTTTCTGCCAGAGTGCTAGTAAGCAACATGTGAGTGGCATGAGGAGCAAATGAGCTCTGCGCGGTGTAGTATCGTGCTGCTTTTTATGTTCTGTCAAGTGTTCCAACAAGCGTTGGGTTCCATTTTCTTCGATTCTAACAATAATACGGAACCCTAGGTTCATGTGAATTGAAAGTATTCCATGACGACGCTGATATGTTCCATTGAAGTTGCTAATGAAAAGCATATAATGTTTGTGATGTTTGGTTCACAGCTTGCCTCTCTTCAAACATTAAGATCTGTAATGCTTTTGTTTGCTCGAATTTATGATATATGTGTCAAACATTTGAACTATGAAGTAATGCTGTCCACCTTCATTTTCTGGAATTTATGATATATGTTTCAAATATTTCAACTATGAAGTATTGATGTCCACCTTTACTTCCCTTCTATTTGCTAGAATTGGAGAAACGACAAATTTTGTTGGTTTTTATCAAAATGTTGTTTGATGTCAACCACAGGTATGCTCAATGTTTGCTTGGTTTTCAATATATATTTTCTCTGCCACAAAAAAAAAATCATGTCTCCTTTTTTTCTAATGAGATGAACCTTTTCAGTTGACGTGCAGTTAGACTATGAGACTGATCCCCCACTCGATGATGTAAAATTTTTTGAGAAAGAGTCGACACTAAATGTTGCTGTCTCTCAACTCGCAAGTGATTTTGATAGAGAATCTAATTTATGTTTGGAGCGGTTCTCCCGTACAAGGCGCACACCTGTCATCTCTACTGGTTCTCTTAAGCTTGATATTGCTCTCGGCATTGGAGGATTACCAAAGGTCCATGATGTGCTTTCATATTGTTCAGATCTAGAATTCTAGATATTTAGTATTCAGATGATATCATTATACTTTATCACTATATTATTCCATTAGATATTACACATAAGGATCTAAGTTCAAATAAGTCTTCTGCATGGTGTTACTGTTCAGTTATGCAATATACATATTACATAGTTCACTATTTAGGTGCACTGAAAACTCTAAAGTTAAATGTGTCATGTGGGGCTTTTCATCGTTTAATGCCTGATTACCCTTTTGTGTTAATCCAATGAAATATCCATGATGCATTGAACTGGTTAAATGAGTTCCAAATGCCCTATACTTTAGTCGGTAAAATACTATTTGTTAATGCTAGTATTTGCCTTCTGGCTGGAAAACAAAAAAGATACATTTTGTCTATGGTAGTTCTGATTAGAAATTGTATGTGTAGATAGAACTGGTGCTCATATCTTGCTTAGTTAGTTCTTCTTCTGTCAAATGTGTCCATGTCTTCCAACCTTTTGTTTTTTGGAGAGCATATATGTTGTGAGTTAAAACTGCATGCTTACCTTGAGTAATATGATCAGTGAGTGTAGTGGTATACTGTTTTGAACATTGCTTTTTAGTTGTGCTGTTTGAAAATTATTGGAGTTATTTAACAGGGTAGAATGGTTGAATTATTCGGAAAGGAGGCCTCTGGGAAGACAACACTTGCCCTTCATGTTGTCAAGGAAGCCCAAAAGAAAGGAGGTCTGTATTTATTTGTGATCCTTGCTGTTTCTTTTTTTTTTTTTGGAATATTAGGCGTCTTTTATTTTTGGACACATTGCATCTGGGCTCTGGCAACATAAAAGTCATTCTGGCTATTTCGCTCTTTAGGCATTTCTGAATTGTATTTTGCCATCTTTACTTCAGCTCAAGATTTTTTCTTTCAGTCATATATTGCATTGTTGGTATCTTCCATGGTTATCTTTATGAGAAGTTCGATCTTGAACATAACTAGGGAGTTTCCTTTTGGCAGGTTTTACTATCTCTTCAGAACTGTTAGTTATGGTTGGTAATATTGTGTACTGTGTGGATCTATGTACCACCCTAAACTTTAAAACCAAACTTCCAGCCCCCTAAACTTTACAATACCGTTTATATTACCCCCTAAGGTGGTTTTGGATGGTGGTTTTGCATATTTGGAAGCTTAAACGAGTTGCTTTGAATAACTAATATACATATTTAAATATGATTAGTTGTAGGTTATCAATCTATACTATATAGGGATGCCGTACTAATATTATGTTGGTAAACGTTTTGTAAGTGAGAGTGAACAAAGGGTAAAAAGAAGGGATTTTTAAGTGGAGATCTTAACATATATGTTCAAACTCATCCAACATATATACAAATTAGCTGAAAACCACTATCCAAAACCACCTTAGGGGCTTATATAAACAGTATTGTAAAGTTCAGGGGGTTGTATGTCTGGTTTCAAAGTTCAGGTTGCTAGATGGACTTTCAATCAAAGTTTAGGGTGCTATTTGGATTTTTTTCCAACATATAATAAACATTGTCGATCCTTTTTTTCCCTCTCCTTTTAGGGAAATGCTGTTCTGCTGAGTCTTTTTGTAGGTGTTGTACAGTTATTTCCTACTTAGATTTCTCTACTGGTTAACGCATTATCTGATTGGAATTGTGAATATGACTATTTGCAGGCTGTTGTGCTTATATTGATGCAGAAAATGCTTTTAACCCTTTTGTTGCCGAAGCCATCGGTGTAAATGTTGAAAAGCTCCTGATATCCCAACCTGACTCCGCTGAAAATTCATTAAGCATAGTGAACACTCTTGTTGGTGGATCGATTGATGTTGTTGTTGTTGATAGTGTATGTTACTTCCCTATGTCATTTAGAATTAAAATTTTCTCTTCTATTTAATTCCTTATTGGCTTATTCAAATATTATGCATTCCCTACAACAACAAACCTAATACTTGGATAAGTAGTTATTAAATATGAAAATTGGAATACTAATTCTGTAATTCAATGTTATAATAACACTACATTATAGATGGATAAGTTGTTAATGTGAACCTATGATCTTCATTATTCCTGATGCACTTTACCACTGTCGTACTGTCAGGATATCCATGTTCTTTTAGTTCCATTTTTTTAATATGAAATCAATATTTGTGTTTTGCTATATATTTGTTTACCTTGCTTTTGTTGGACTTCTGACAGGTGGCAGCACTTATTCCCAGATGTGAACTTGAAGGTGAAATATACATGAATTCTGAAGACGTGCAGTCCCGTTTGATGACTCGGGCACTTCGAAAAATTCAACACACACTAAGTCGCTCTGAAACGCTGATTATTTTTGTTAACCAGGTTCGGAATGATTACTTTTGTTGCACTAGCCAGGAAATCGTACTTCAGTTTCGTTTAATGCTGATGCTGCCTAACTTATTTAGAGCTACCGATTGCTGATGTTTGTAGGTTAGAACAAAGTTGAGCTCAAATCAGACTCCTGGAATCTTCAAGGAGGTGGCTTGTGGCGGCAATGCGTTAGGGTTTTATGCTGCAGTCAGAATGAGGACTTCAAGAAGGGAATTGCGCTACAATGAGGCCCAGGTATTGTACATAGCTTTTCATGCTTCTCATTTTCCCTTCTCCGGTTCTCTCCTTAGAATACTAGCAGTAGACATGAGCGCACATTATTCTTTGGTAAACTGTGCAGCATTTGTAACTATTCAATTTGAAAAATCCCGCCATTTCAGGCTACTGGCATCGGTATATCAGTGCAGATAATCAAGAACAAATTAGCTCCAGCAACTCTTAAGGAAGCTGGCATTGACATCAGATTTGGAAAGGGGATCTGCTACGAATCAGAGATCCTGGAGCTGGCTTCTTCCCTTGGGGTTATTATGAAGGATGATTCTGGGTATTGGATCAATGGTGAGTTCCTTGCAAACAAGGCAGAAGCTGAGAAATTTCTACGTGAAAATGCTGCTGTGGCAGATGAAATCTGCGGTACCATGAGGAGTCAATTTTTTGGAAGGTGACAAACTGAATGACTTATTTTCTGGTCATCTTGTCTACTAGCAATCAGATGCGAAAACCAGAAGGAAATTACTGTGTACAATTGGGGCATCATTGAATAGTCTAAAAATATCATATATTACTTGAAGTGCAGCAGAAAATCGACAACCAATTGGGGGCTAATCTTTTGTTAGCCTTGTAATCTTGATCCCATAATCAGGCAAACTGCTAACTTCCCTTATAATATGAGGTATGGATGACTGCCCTATGAGCTTTGTTGTTTAGTAAGATTACAGCTCTTGTATCATCTATTTATAGGATATTTTTTCTGCAACGCAATACGTTTTCCTCCCTGTTGTAATTTGACAAAAAGTAAGCACATCGAGGGCCATTCCCTCAAATATCGATACTTCAGTACAACAGTTAAACTTTTCATGAGCCTCGTTCATTAAATTGTACTCTAGCTATGCCGTGATGTGCTGGTAGTCCTGGTGTTCCAGATGAAATCTGTGGTACCATGAGGAATCAATCTATCTATCTATTATATTATTAAGATAGCTCGAAAAGAATGACGTCTATCTATCTATTATATTATTAAGACAGCTCGAAAATAATGACGTCACGTTCGCTGTGGAAGCTAGAAATTCCCACATTAATCAAAGAAAAAAAAGAAGAGTCCAAGTAGAAATACAATCTAAAAATAACTAAAATTAGGAATTAAAAATAAGCAATATTAAAATAATGAGTCCATATAAAAATCCAATACGTGATTAATTAAAATTTGAAATAAAAAATAAATAATTTTTGAAATTAGAAAAAAGAAAAAAAAGAGTTCGAGTAGGAATACAAATTTGAAGTTACTAAAATTCGAAATAAAAATATGTATTAAAAGAACAATCCATCTAGAACACGAGTTTAATTAAATTCCAAATAAAAACTAAAATAAATAAATTAATAAATTAGGAAAAGAAAAAAGGTTCAGAATACAATTTATAAATAACTAAAATTCGGAATAAAAATAAGGAAAGTTGAAAAAACAGAACACCTAGAACCCAACTCGAGATTGATTTAAAGTTAGAATAAAAATAAAATAAAATTCTAAAATTAGAAAATTAAAAATAAGAGTTCAAGTAGGAATAAATTTAAAAATAACTGAAATTTGAAATAAAAAAGAAATATTAAAAGGAGAGATCCCATAGAACATAACACGAGATTAATTTAAATTTGAAATAGCAAATAAATTAAATGCAGAAATTAGAAAAATAAAATTGATTGTTCAAGTAGGAATACAATTTATAAATAACATAAATTTAGAGAAAATAAAGAGATTTAAATTAGGAATACTATTTAAATATAACTAAAATTAAAAATTAAAAATAAATAATATCAGGAGTAGATTCTACACATAACCTAATACGAGATTAATTTAAAGTCAGAATAAAAAATAAAATAAATTCTGAAATTAGAAAAATAAAAAAGATAGTTCAAGTAGGAACGATTTTGAAATATCTAAAATTCAAAATAAAATGATTATTGAAATAAACAATACATGTAGTATAGAATATGACATAAAATTTAGAATAAAAATAAAATGAATTCTGAAATTTTGAAAAATAAAATGAAAAGTTCAAGTAGGAATATAATTTATAAATAAAAAATGAGAATAAGAAATATTGAATGTTGAAAGAACAATCCGTATAAAACACAATGGTAGTAAATGAAAATAAAGTGGGGAGGAGCAACGAGCTCATAAAGGAATAGGGTGGAAGTGGTTGATGTTGTATCTAAAACTATAAATAAAACCTCAAAAATAATTATGTTTGATTTTAGGATAGTAGATATGTCGTTAAGCGGCTCAGTCACAGCGGTTGGTGGGACTTTTTGAAGTAAAAAATGAAACCAACGATAATTATTTTTAATTTTTAAAATCCCACTAATACTAAATAGGGGAGGCAACGGGTGGGCTTTAAAGAAATGGCTTTAAAGAAATATAGTAGAGGCATTTGATAGGACTTCTAAAAATTGTAAAAACGAAACCCAACAAGATAATAAACTTTGTAAACTAAAAGATTCAATTTTTAAAGGTTATAGGGAGGATGAATAGAAACCATGGTAGGTTAGGTAAACAAATAAAAAAGTAAGGGTTAGTGATGGTTGTGACTCTTAGAAAACCATAAAATTAGAATGCTTAAGATGATAAGGTTCGATCTTGAAAGTCATAAGATAATAATATGGTTATTTTACAAATTTGAAGTAAAATCAAGTGAAAAAATAGATAATTTTATGGGTGCAAGCCGTGCAAGCGCAATTACACTGGTCACCCAGCTAGTTCTTTGAAGGTGACCAATAGAAGGATTTATTCTGGTCATCTTGTCTACTAGCAAGCAGATTCGGAAACCAGAAGGAAAATTACTTTGTACAGTTGGGGCATCAGCATCATTGAAGAGTCTACAAATAACATTTATTACTTGAGGTGCAGTTAAGGGATCGACAATCAATTAGAGAGGCTAATCTTTTGTTAGCCTTGTAATCTCGATCCCATCATCAGGCAAATAGCTAACTTATGTTATGACATGAGGTATGGATGACTGCCCTATGAGCTTTGTTTGTTTAGTAAGATGACAGCTGTTGTATCATGTCTTTATAGGATTTTTTTTGTTCTGTCAAACCTTTTTCCTCCCTGATGTAATTTGACAAATTTTAAGCACATCGAGGGCCGTTCCCTAGATATCGATACTTCAGTACGACAGTTAACTTTTCATGAGCCTCGTTCATTAAATTGTGCTCTAGCTATGCCGTGATGGCGTGATGTGCCGGGTAGTCCCGGAGTTCCAAATTAGCGTGTATACGTGTGTGTGGTCAAGATGGATTCAGAGGTTGGCATTGGAAGATATTGGCCATAACCTTCCAACAAGTAGCGCCTTATTTTGACTTGAGCTCTGAAGTCTGCAGAGGTCTCTCTACTCTGCACTCACCCGTGTTCGACGGGGTTGGGTAACCCAGGAGGAAAAAGGGGGAAAAAAAAGCACGGAGCTTGTTTATGTGGTGATGAATGAACAGTGAATGAAAATCTGTCAATCTCATTAGTGTGGACCTTGTCCAGTCTTCGCCTGGAAATTCCAAGCAGCACGAGTATAAAAGCTAGCTAGCAGCGTTACATTTTCTTACATCCAGATCGAGTTCAAGTGCAACAGATCAACCTAGTAGCAGCAGAAGATGTCTATGCAAGGCGTTGCTCCTGTGCTTGCTGCGGCTTTGGCCATTGCAGCCTTCGCCTCCTTTCCTTCAGGTACACATATTGCTAAGCTTCGGTATATGTAGCTCGTAAATACTAAGTTTTTTTTAAGATAATGTAATGTATTCCTGCTTGTGTTTAAAAAAAAGTTATAGCCACTTATTATATAATTCGCTTAAAAGAGAGCACATAAAACCTAAGAAATGAAGATGAAAAACTAATAATACCAACACTAAAGAAGAAACTTTTATTAAGTCTTTTTGTAAATTTCCAACCATAGTTAACAAAAATCCCCATAATCGTTGACTCTAGATTTTAGCACGCAATATGCACACCTTTGTAAATCGTAAGTACTTGTCCTAAAATTAGTGGACATCAGTATGATAATGTCAAATTTACGATTTAACTTGGATCTGGGTGGATTGAGTGCTTACCCGAAAAACATGTCAGCTTGCCGTGCGATACTGTGCTCGTGGTCACTGAACACGTACGTTTGTACGTGCGCGCGTATGCTGTGGTTGGTGCAGGCGTGCGATCCATCGGCGTGTGCTACGGCATGAATGGCGACGGCCTCCCCTCGCGGAGCGACGTCGTGCAGCTCTACAAGTCCAACGGCATCGGCGCCATGCGCATCTACTCCGCCGACCGCGAGGCCCTCGACGCCCTGCGCGGCTCGGGCATCGACCTCGCCCTCGACGTCGGCAACCGGAACGACGTCAGCCGCCTCGCCGACGCCTCGAGCGCGGCCTCCTGGGTCAATGACAACGTGAAGAACTACCCAGACGTCAAGATCAAGTACATCGTCGTCGGCAACGAGCTCACCGGCACCGGCGACGCGGCGACCATCCTGCCGGCCATGCAGAACGTCCAGGCCGCCCTCGCGTCCGCAGGCCTCGCCGGCAGCATCAAGGTGACCACCGCCATCAAGATGGACACGCTCGGCCCAGTCTCCTCGCCGCCCTCCGTCGGCGTGTTCAGAAACCCATCCGTCATGGAGCCCATCGTGAGGTTCCTCGCCGGCAACGGCGCGCCGCTCCTGGCCAACGTGTACCCCTACTTCGCCTACAGGGACAGCCAGGACATCGACCTCAACTACGCGCTCTTCCAGCAGAGCTCGACGACGGTGAGCGACCCCAACAACGGGCTGAGCTACACGAACCTCTTCGACGCCATGGTCGACGCCGTCCGCGCCGCGGTGGAGAAGGTGAGCGGCGGAAGCAACGTCGACGTCGTCGTGTCGGAGAGCGGGTGGCCGTCGGCCGACGGGAAGGGCGCGACCGTGGAGAACGCGCGGGTGTACAACCAGAATCTGATCAAGCATGTCGGCCAAGGCACGCCGAAGAAGCCCGGGCAGATGGAGGTGTACGTGTTCGCCATGTTCAACGAGAACCGGAAGGACGGCGACGCCACGGAGAAGAAGTTTGGGCTGTTCAATCCAGACAAGACACCGGTTTACCCAATTACTTTCTGAGAAAATTAATACAGCTAGTATGTACGTAGTAATGTACGTCGTATATATTATGTGTTTAATTTGGTGCTTACGAATCAAAGTCTGTCGTTAGAATCTGTACGTGTCAGATGTTGAACGTGAACTCGCTAGCTAGACCACTCACCAACCAGTCCACCACGTGTGCGCCTCTGCGAGCACATATATGTACTTTTATCCAGTTCATGTTTCAATAATAACATTTGGTCAACGAATACTCCCTACATTTTAAAATACGACATCGTTAATATTTTGCATAACACTTAATTATTTATATTATTTAAAAAAATTATGTAAATATGTAAATATATAAGTTAATATTATAATTCTTTAATGATAAAACAAATTACAATGAAATAAATAATATTTATATAATTTTTTAATAAGATGAATGATCAAACGTTATGCGAAAAATCAACGGTGTCATATATTTTAAAATAGAGGGAATATTTTGGTTGGATTTCAAAAGGTAGAAATGCACGGTAACTTTTAGAACAGATTAATTAATTTGCACTTGGTCTATATAATATTTCTACGTTATATCTAGGTAACATATAAACAATTCTCACAATAGGTTGTCCAACACTATGGATTGAAGTTCCTCTCTGGTATAACGCAGTTAATAAGAAAATACTTCTTCACCGGCTCCGGGTGAAGAAATTTCAATATTGTTGGAGTACTAAATTAGGGTTTTCACCCGGAGAACATCACCACAATCTGTTGTTCGAACGTTGATCCATTTTTCCGACCAAAACGAGGATGACCCACAAACTTTCCTTTCAGTCAAAAAAAAAATGGCAACTTTCCTGGTGCCACATATAACAAGATTAGTTCGCCAGCCAATTTACATACCACATAAACAAAGAGATCAAGGAAAAATGAAAATAAATTAATTGCACCAGTCAAATAAAGCAATAGAGGATTTGCTAATCAAATTCATCATGAACATTGGTTGGATTCCTTGAGAGGTCGGATTCACCATCTCGTATCAGCTGTAACACATTTATGTCTTGACATTTGGAATTTTGATTTCCTGGAACGTTTGCAGCGTATATCGGGAACCTATTCACATAATACTCATCTGCATGCTGAGTGTTTGTAGCTTATCCGGACCAATTCACACACTCATCTGCGTTGTGAGTACCAGTATAAATCAAGATGCTCTGCTTTGAACTTTGTAAATTACATTCAGAAAACCAGATGACCTATAGGTGGTCTAGGTACAGAATACGCCACATTTGTTAGTTGTTACATATCTCTAAGTTTGGCCACAAGAGATGGCAAATATGAGAGGTTTCGCTCTGGTTTTTGCGGCTGCATTGCTTCTTGGAGTTTTTATCTCCATTCCTGTAGGTACGTGATTCGCCTTAACGTTGATTAATTAATGTGTTGTATGAAATATAGGAATTTCGAAAGATTTTTATAAGGACTGAACTATTTCCGACAAATTTCTGCAAAAAGTTTGTAACTGTCGGAAGAGATCTTAGACCCATTTGCGAGGCAGAAACAAAAGATCAGAACTTGGGGCTAATGCTTTTCTGAATGAAATACATGTGGTGCAGGCGTGCAATCTGTTGGTGTGTGCTACGGCATGATCGGCAACGATCTCCCGTCGAAGAGAGACGTCGTGCAGCTCTACAAATCCAATGGCATCACAGACATGCACATCTACTTGCCAGACGTCGAGGCCATGGACGCCCTGCGCGGCACAGGCATCGGCCTCATCGTCGGCGTCGCCAACGATATCCTCATCGACCTCGCCGCCAACCCGGCGTCCGCGGCGTCCTGGGTCGACGCCAACGTCAAGCCGTTCGTCCCGGCGGTGAACATCAAGTACATCGCCGTCGGCAACGAGATCGCCGGCGAGCCCACGCAGAACATCCTCCCGGCCATGCAGAACATCAACGCCGCCCTGGCCGCGGCGAGCATCAGAGGCGTCAAGGTGTCCACCGCGGTGAAGCTAGACGTCGTCACCAACACGTTCCCGCCCTCGGCCGGCGTGTTCGCAGAGCCCTACATGACGGCCGTGGCTAAGCTCTTGGCCAGCACCGGCGCGCCGTTGCTCGCCAACATCTACCCCTACTTCGCCTACATCGGTAACAAGAAGGACATCAGCCTCAACTACGCCACATTCCAGACCGGCACGACGGTGCCCGACCCAAACAATGGCCTGGTCTACACCAACCTGTTCGACGCCATGGTCGACTCCGTCTACGCCGCGCTGGACAAGGCCGGCACGGCGGGCGTCAGCGTCGTGGTGTCGGAGAGCGGGTGGCCGTCGGCCGGCGGGGACTCGGCCACGATCGACAACGCGCGGACCTACGTGCAGAATCTGATTGAGCATGCGAAGAAGGGGACGCCGAAGCGGCCCGGGGTGATCGAGACGTACGTGTTCGCCATGTTCAACGAGAACGAGAAGCCCGGGGAAGCCACGGAGAAAAACTTTGGAGCCTTCTACCCTAACAAGACAGCAGTCTACCCTATCAATTTCCACTGAAATCATTCATCAGCGCCAGTTGCCAAATTTACGCGATTGCTTGCGCTGTAATAGTAGATGTATATTGTATTGGGATGGGAAACTATCCTGATCTCTGCTCTCTTGTTTGTTTAAAAATCATTTAAATAGTTCTAAAAAAATCTCAAAAAATTCAGCCATGTTCATACAACATACATATACCAGTCTAGGGTAGAACCAAAATAATCTTCCAACAAAAGGAGTTGTCTGTAGGGCTGGATGAAAAACTCTAACTCGTTAGCTCGCTTAACTCGTGATTGGCTCGGCTCGATTCGGCTCGGCTCGTTAAAAAATGTTAACGAGTTGAGCCAGCATTTTAGCTCGTTAGAGATAATGAGTCAGCTCGAGCTGACTCGCGAGCTCATCAATAACTCAAATGAACGATGGCCCATTACTAAGCTAGCAGCAGCCCAATGCTGCTTCTCCATGAGGCCCACATCGTTCGCGTCAAAGACAAACCCTAGTCAACTACGTCTCTCTGCCTTTCAGCCACAGTATGCACAACAGCACAACAACCCAGCGCCGCCACACGGTGCGCGCACCTCGCAGCCATGCACCCTGCCCCTTCCTTTCCAGAAACCGGTGCTTGCGCGTCGCCGCCTCCCTGCCGCTGAGGGCTGCAGCGCCGTTGGTCGTCGTGGCGTCACCCTCGCCGCTGCAGCTGGCCGTCGCGCGCGGCGTCACCTCGCCACTACGGGCTGTTGCGTCGTCGGCCGTCGCACTCGAACTCACCGCTGCGGGCTTCCCCGCCGTCGGCCATCGTGCTCGTCTCGTTGGCTCGCGTTCCGTTGTTCTCGCTCTTCTAATCTCGCCGTCTGATATCTTGCCCACTCCAGCTCACTAGCCAAAACAAGCTGGCTCGAGCTACTGACCGAGCCGAGCCGAGCTGTGTTTTCTGCTCGGTTCGGCTCGGGTCGTTATCTAAACGAGCTAGAGCGAGCTGAGCCGAACTGGCTTGGCATCTACTCCTGCCCCTAGTTGTCTGTGCTATCGCTTCTAGCGAAAATTAAGAAGGGAAAACTTGGATGCTCGTGGGCACAAAGAGCCTAGTGCAACTAATACCATAAAGCGAGAGCTTTAGCATGACTTTGTACAGCTCACTTTTTTTCTCATGTACATAACTTTTATTCCTTCTATATTCAATGAAATTGGTACAGTCTGTACCAGTTCTTTCAAAAAAAATACCAATCCACAAAATTTTAGGCTTGAATTCAATTTATACATTGTGATATAAAAATACAAATTCAATATATAAATAGTAGTGGTAGTGTGGTATTATTCATACTCGAATTTAATTTGTCTTTTTTCTCAATACGTAGGTCGAATTTGATTTTGATTTTTTGAGCGATAGATGTTACTATGCTCTACATTGTTATTTTTTAGAACCCTTTTATAATTATTTTTATTAAATCTGTAAGAAAATATATACGATAGGATATTTCCTCCGGGGATTAGAATCCGTTTCAGTATTATGATCTGATTTAATGATTTCTAATAGTATATAATAATATATGTTTTCTTTTGAGGTTTATCCCAACATCTGATCTCAAAAACTTACTGCCAGGTCATACAGCTACCAAATCTTTCCATAGGTTTAATTCGTGGTACGTCCATGGTGAAGAAATTATATGAGATGCGTGTGAAATTGATGTGGATCAGGTTAGTTCTGAACCGATGGAAAGGCATTGCTGTGCTGCTAACCTGACAAAAGAACAATGAACACATGTCAGAAAGTCACTCCGGTACAGCCCACCATTCCAATCAGTTAGCACACCAAACCTGAAATTCCACGTACTGGTCAAGAATATACGTAAGAATTCAATGCAAAATCGGATATACGGTTGGAAAAACAAACTACTAGTGGTGGTAGGGCAGATCTTCCACTGCTCGGTGTACTGCTAAATACTAATGGATAAGAATTTCCATGCAGATTTCCATGCAGCTGCAGAACACATGCGGTGTCTAAGTACACCAGGAAAACATAGGCGAGTTTCCACGTTTCGTAGAAATTTTTAGCTCCAACAAGGCGCTGTTTCTGTAGAAAAAATAGGAGGAAGATGATGAGTTAAGGGCAAGTACAGTAACAAAAAATTACCGTTTAATAGTAAGCTTACGTTGGATTTTATACCTAGGTAGTGGAAAGCAGGTTTTCCAAACCACCGGGACCGTGGTTACCGTACCCCGGTGGTAAGCACGGTTACCGCGCGGTAATCGTAATAAACCGTACAAAACCGTATAAAATTTATCAAAATTTCAAATTATTTTTTTAAATTTATTTGAATTTAATACGGTTACCGCGGTTTTCCTTTTACCGTATCCTGCGGTAAGCGCGGTAACCGCGCGGTTACCAGCGGTAATGGAAACCCTGGCGGAAAGAGAGAGAGAGAGCAGTATGAGAGAGAAATATCGTCGATTAATTTGTCTACGGTCGTGCACGAGCATCAATGCTCCTATCGCTGGCTTGGTGCCTTCCTATCGATGATGTCGTCGACTGTGAAAGAAATTAGCATAATGCATGAATGAGCTTCCCTGATTGGCTTGGATGAAAGAGAAAAACGGGGAAGAGGTGAGAGAAAAAATAATTAAGCGATGATGATATAAATGCTGCAGTAGATGTGAAGAGACTATTGTATTTATTATCTGTTAAGTTGTCTCTAAATGACGTGTACATGCATAGATTAGAGTAAGCAGTCGGCTTTTCTACTGCCCTTGCCCTTAGGCTGCAAATGCTACGTAGTAGCAGCTTAGCTGTGGCCGTGGATGTGAGGAAATTAATGTGTCGAACTGGCTAGGCACTGAAACTTGTATATAAAGGGGTGTGTATTGGCACATAGCATGCACAACATTCAGGTTCAGGAGCAGCAGTTGGGAGTAGCTAGCTGGGACAACAATGGCCAGGAGACAGGGAGTTGCTTCTATGCTTACAATTGCTCTGATCATTGGAGCGTTCGCTTCTGCTCCAACAAGTACTGATCAGATCCTCTCTGTTTCCACTATCAATTATATGTTTTGCTTGCAATTCACTGTGCACGTACTGTTAGTTGTTTAGTGGCTAATCAGAGGGGAACGAAAAATACGAAAGAGCCACAAAATTATTTATGAAATGAACCACATTTTACCTATATGCATCTTGTCGTTGTCATTTAATTTATTACTAGGGGATTTCCCTGCCTAATTTTATACCTTTCAACTCATATTTCCGTATATTCAACTCTTATTCTTCCATGCATCATCGTATTTTGTATACATGCTATTGATCTATATTTATATTGTTGTAGTTTGGTCCAACGACCATGATCTAACAGCCTAGAATTTTAGTTTTTCTCAATTAATTTAGTAATTTTTATGCCTACAGCGTGAACGTTTGTGGTACTCCCTTCATTTCATATAATAGGACGTTTTTATTTTTTTCAAGATCAAACTTTTTTAAGTTTGATTAAATTTATAAAAATATATGGCAATATTTTCAACACAAACAAATATACCATCAAAATATATTCATTGTTATATTTAATAAAACTAACTGGTATTATATGGTATTATAGATGTTGTTGTGTTTTCCTATAAACTCGGTTAAAAAAATTTGACTTAGAAAAAAATCAAAGTATTTTACAATATGAAATGGAGGGAGTATGTCTTAAGCCTCCAGAGCGAACGAGGTGTCTCCCATCATCAAACTATCTTTATAATATTAATATAATATAATATAGCATATAGATGGGAGTGGATTTTGATCCCTTAAGGAGATATCCCATCGTTATTTGCATATCACCCAAATAGTTATGAAAAAGTTTAAAAAAAATTGAGAAGATGTATTAACATATAATATATCACTCCACAAACATGCAAGTTAAAATTCAACTTCTATATCTTGCAACGAAAAAACAAATTTTATTGTGAATATGTACGTTAACTAGTAGTAGTTTAATTTTTTATTGTGATATAAAGAATTTAAATTTGAAATTGCATATTTGTGGAGTGATATATCACATGTTAATATATCTTCTTATTTTTTAAAATTTTTTTATAACCATTTGGGTGACGATGCAAATTACGAGGGGACATCCTCTTGAGATATCAAAATAGTTTTCCCATATAGATATATACATAGATATAAGATAGATAGATAGATAGATAGATAGATGGAACACAGCAAAATGGCCGGTTGATCTAGATAGCACACTACTAGCTTGGATGAATTCCTTTCGGGCAAACAAAGTTTTACCTGAATTTTTTTCTAGGACTGTTTTACCTGAAATTGGACTAGGCATGCATGCACTCTGGTAATTAGAGTGTGTACGTTCATTGTGTACTCTGCTATGGATTGTCGGAAATTCCAACTTTAATTATATATGTTGCCTCGGTTACCGGCCTCTCGTACATACACGCAGCTGTGCAATCCATCGGCGTGTGCTACGGCGTGCTGGGCAACAACCTCCCGTCGCGGAGCGAGGTGGTGCAGCTGTACAAATCCAAGGGCATCAACGGCATGCGCATCTACTACCCCGACAAGGAGGCGCTCAACGCCCTGCGCAACTCCGGCATCGGCCTCATCCTCGACGTCGGCGACGCGTTGTCCTATCTCGCCGGCAGCTCCTCCAACGCGGCCGCGTGGGTCCGAGACAACGTCAAGCCCTACTACCCGGCCGTCAACATCAAGTACATCGCCGTCGGCAACGAGGTGGAAGGCGGCGCCACGCAGAGCATCCTTCCGGCCATCCGCAACGTCAAGTCCGCCCTGGACGCGTCGGGCCTCGGCGCCATCAAGGCATCCACCGCGGTGAAGTCCGACGTGATCTCCAACTCCTACCCACCCTCCGCCGGAGACTTCAGGGACGCCTACATGAAGGACATCGCCCGCTACCTGGCGAGCACCGGCGCGCCGCTGCTGGCCAACGTGTACCCCTACTTCGCCTACAGGGGGAACCCACGCGACATCAGCCTCAACTACGCCACGTTCCGGCCGGGCACCACGGTGAGGGACCCAAACAACGGGCTCACCTACACCAACCTGTTCGACGCCATGATGGACGCCGTGTACGCCGCGCTGGAGAAGGCCGGCGCCGGGAACGTGCCGATCGTGGTGTCGGAGAGCGGGTGGCCGTCGGCGGGAGGGTTCGGGGCGAGCGTGGACAACGCGAGGGCGTACAACCAGGGGCTGATCGACCACGTCGGGCGTGGCACGCCAAAGAGGCCGGGGCAGCTGGAGGCGTACATATTCGCCATGTTCAACGAGAACCAGAAGAACGGGGATCCCACCGAGAGAAACTTTGGGCTCTTCTACCCTAACAAGTCGCCGGTGTATCCCATCCGGTTCTAGTCAGATGCTGCATCGGATCGACGTAGAAGCTACTGAAAGCTCTAGCACATATGCATCCTTAAAATTAACTGTAAGCTAAAAATAAGCTAGCTGCAAGCATAGCAGTAGAAATAATCAATCAGTAATAAAGTGTGCAGCACGTATCGTGTGCCTGCAATCCTCAAATTCCTGGATTAATAGTGTATTATGCCATGAGTAAAGTGAAGAAAATTCTTTCCCTAATCGACAATGAATCCAGTGCATGAACAATTGAACGCGACTGTTTTTTTTATTTTTAATTTTTTTTATTAAAAGTTTTGCAAAAATAATTTTTTGTTTGGATGTTTGACAAAAGCAGTCTCCCGCCGCCCTCTTGTAGGGCGATTAGGGCGGTTATTGTGACGTGGCAGACGGCCGTTGGCTCTCTGCTGACGATCGTCTGCTCATTTTGCAGGCGGCTCCCTTGCCGCCAATTCAAAGGGCGGTTTTTACTGTGCCGGGGGACCGCCTGCAAAAGGGCGGCGGGGGGCATGGAATTTTGCAGGCGGCCCCCTTGCCGCCCTTTAGAGTGGCGGTTTTTAACCCCTCCCCTATAAAAACCTTCCCCTCTCTGAAATTCACATTATAATCACTAGTAATTCCAGAAAAAAAGGAAGAGGGAGGGGTGAGGGGGAGCAGAAGGAGAGCGGCGAAGCCCTGCTGGTTTGCGCACTTCAGCACAGGTGAATATATCACATTACATTGTATTGTTAATTTATGGTGAATTGCAGTTGTAGTTCCTTAATTTTTAGTAGATCTATAGAAGACAACACTTTTGTGTAGATCTAGAACATAGTAGATTTTAGTAGGAATTGAGACTTAGGCCATAGTGTAAATTGAAAAATATAGTTTAGTTCGATCTGAAGCACGTCATCTATTTGTAGAATTGTGGACATAGGACACAGAACAATATTGAATAAATTGTAACTTAGTGCGGAGTACCGATGAATATGATGTTAGATCTTATTAGTACGGGATGAACATAGTTAACCTAGTTATTTCTTTTATCAGGCACAATGTCAAATAAGGTCCTATTTCAGATAGTTCACGGTGAAGGGAACCTTAGATTTGGTCCAGCTGGTCTTGATTTGTTAGATTTTGTAATGACATCTAAGGGCATCGACAGGCCTGCAGAGAGAACATTTCAGTCAACTTATAGTTGGTTGTTGAGAGGATTTAGAATAGACCCAGAAGTGTACACAATGTCAGTATATGTTGTAGTGAGTCGTGCAACAGAAGGTTATTTTTGGGAACTAATGCCGATGGATAGTACTGTTGCATGGAGACGTTATGTGGAGATGGCTTTTGAACGGTCATGGCCCCTTGTTATATTCGTGTTGGTGCAAGAGAAAGAAGCAAATGTTTCAGTGAGAACCGATGATGTCGAGGGTCCTAGCAATGCGGGTGATGTCGTTGGACCATCGATGCAAAGTGAGCAAAACCAAACAAGGGTAGAGCAGGCCATGGGCATGGCGGATGAGGGGGAGAGAGTCCATACAATCGTTGATGAAATGGAGAGGGAAGATTCGGATAATGAGCAAGCGGAGGGCGACGCATCATCCGATGAGGAAGGTGATGTAATGCCCACTGATTGAACAAACGAGGATTTCTCTGGACTAGTTATCTCAGAGGGTCATCATGTACCCTGGGAATACAAGGAGAACGAGGTAATTGAGGGTGCTAGATATGCTCATAAGGATGGTCAAATCAACCAACTGTGTGTATGAAGTGAGGTGCATGAAGGAAGATTGTCCCTGGCGTGTGCACGCATATAAGGGAAAATGGAATGATTATTGGAAAGTTATCATTGTGACCGAGCACCAGTGCTATTTACAAGGGGTGGAGAAGTATCACCGGAATATCACATCAGCTTTCGTGGCAAGTAAGATGTACGGCAGTGTTGTTTCTAACATTGGCTTTGAACCAAGATCAATTATCAGCCACATTGAAAACAAATTCAAGTACACGATAAGCTATGCGAAGGCTTGGAGAGCTAAACAAAAAATTCTTGAGATGAGGTATGGAACATTTGAAGCATCCTATGATAATTTGCCTCGTGTGTTAGCAACCATTGCCCAGAGGAATAGTAATACTTACTATGATCTCCACACATTTCCATCGGCTAATGATCCAACGAAGATGGTGTTGCAAAGGGCCTTTTTCTCATTGGGTGCTTGCATCAACGCTTTTGTGCATTGTCAACCTATTCTATTGTAGCACCCTATCCTTTCTCATTTATTTTAAAAATTTTCTCAAATTAAAAATTTGAAATTTAAATTGGTTTTTGTTTTGTGCCAAATAGATCTCAAAGCCCCTCCTTGATGTCTTTTCGAATTTTGTCAAGTTCCTATCAAAATTCAAATTCAAAACCTCCAAAATTTCCCCTCAAATTCATTTACAAAATCCCGAGGAAATTAAGAAATCCCACTGTTCAAATCGGGCCCCTTTTCTCTCTTTTCCCTCCCCGGCCCAAAACTCTCCCCTCTCTTCCCCCCCCTCCCCGAGCAGGCCGCCCCCCCGGCCCAACTCTCTCCCTCTCCCCCTCTCTTCCCTTCCCCGGCCCAACTCCTTTCTCCCTTTTCCCTCGGCCCACGGGCCTTTTTCTTCCCCGCGCCGGCCCGGCCCACCACTGTGGATCGTCTCCCACCTCCGGCCGGCCGGGCACGCACGCCACATGTTCGGCGGAATGCCGCGCCGCCGCCCACCCGCGCCAGCGCCGCCGCACCGCCGCGCACGCCGCACCCGCGCCGCCGCGCCCCCCCCTGCGCCCGCGCCGCGACGCTGCTGCCACGCCCGCACCCGCGCCGCCGTGCCCCCCCCCCGCGCCCGCGCCGCGACGCTGCTGCCACGCCCGCACCGCCGCGCCCGCGCGCACTCGCCGCGCCGCCCGTTCCGCCTTGCGCCCCGCACCGCTCGCCGTTGCCGCGCTAGCGCCGCCCGCGCCGCGCCGCCCCGAGCCCCGCGCCGCACGCGCCGCGCCCGCGTCCCCTCGCCGCTCGGCGCCGCGCCAACGTCCCATCGCCCTCGAGCCACCCGCCGCCGCGCCGCGTCACGTCGCCTCGCGCCCCGCGCCGCGCCGCGCCGCTGTCACATCGCCGCGCCGCGCCGCGCCCTCACCGCCTATAAAAGGGCCCCCGAGCCCCGCTCTCGCCGCCGAATTCCCTCCCCCTCGCCGGCGCTCTCTCTCTCCCCTCTCTTCCGGCGCCGCCGACCTCTCTCTCTTCTCTCTCGGCGTCGCCGCCCTCCTCCATCCGGCGCCGCCGCTCGCCGCCGCTCTCCACTGCCGGCCGCACTCCACCGCCGCATCCCCTCCCCCGGCCACCGGCCTCACCCCGCCGCCGCATGCCGCCGGTGCCGAGCCGGGCAAGCAAGGGGAGGAAGAAGACCCTCCCCAAGCCGCCGACAGGTGGGCCCCGCCCCTTCTCTCTCCCTCGCTCACCGACAAGTGGACCCCACTTTGACCGTCCAAGATAACAGAATATTCCAACGGAATATTCCCTCTCCGTTAATAATTAATTTCCCAAAAATTCCAGAAAAATCCCTTAAACTTTGAAAATTCATAGAAATTCAACCGTAACTCCGTTTGACCTCGTTTAACTTTCTAAATTTTTCTAAAATTGAGATCTACACAGTGGCACACTGGTTTCTCTGTTTTGAGCTTATTTTATTGCCTTTTATTTATTTGTTCTCCGTTCCGCGTATAGAGCACGTGTACGAGGAAACTCCGGACGCCGGTTTCGAAGAAGAAGACCCGCATCTCGTGCAAGGCAAGCCTCTTTGATCACATTGCCCCTATATTTGCAATGATATGTTGATTGAAAATTGCATTGCTTAGTACACACGAATAACATGTTTAGGCCTCGGATTGTTTATACAACCGACGGACCAACCTAGTAGTCGCACTTATATTTCATAGGTTGATGTTTCCATACCTTTGATAGCTCCACAAATGTTTACGCCGGTATCGTTATACGATTACCGAGGTAGTTTCGCTTAGCCATGCTTACGTTTGTACTGTCGTGTGGGAAACTTGGGTTATTCCAAATTACATGTTTAAAAACCCGGTACGTGGTACCGATGTGTTGTGAAATAAAATGTGTTGTGAAAATGGTGATGATGCGGAGTCAAGCCTTTGTGGTTTGGCTACGTATTATCGTTAAGGACCGATTCCTTTGGGAAGTCCATCCGAACACGTTATAGTGCGACCACACGGGTATTTATGGGATGCCTCTGGCTAAGTAAATTGTTATCACATGGGAGTTGGTGTGCCAATGGTTGTGGAATGCCGAGGATGAGGAGATGAAGTGTTACACATTTATTGCCCATCATGGGTGTCTTTTTGCCTCTATTGTGGCATGGTACCAGTAGGAGTAGGAGGCATCCTCGGTATTTCCTGAGTGGACGACGGCTGTATTTGCCTGATACTCGGCTATGGATCTTAGCCCAACTAGGTGGTATGCGATTTTCATGGGTTAGCTTTGGAAAGGCCTTGTCACGAACTTCCGTTGCCGACGGGTACACGGTGTCAGTTTCGTGTCGTGTGGGTAAAGCGTACAACCTCTGCAGAGTTTAATAAACTGTTCGAACAGCCGCGCCCACGGTCAAGGGCGAGTGTAAGGTGTTTCTCATAGCGTAGATTTGTTTGACAAATGTTTGATGAAAATGGTTGGTGGGAAGGGATTCGTTTCCAGAGTTTGCCTGTGTGGCGAACGGCTAACCTTTGTGGTTAGGAACGGGTCTGTGTGACCTGGGGTGTCGTCCGACACCGAGGTGTTGTTAGGGCCATGATGGCGGTGCAGTGCTGAGATAACTGTGTGGACTATGTGTGGTTGTGAAAGTGAGAAGGAACCGAAAGAGGAGACAAATCAATTGTTGTTCGTTAATCGTGACAAGTTGTTGCAAAACAACTTGTGGAATGGGTCGAGGCGTGAGCCTCCTCCCGACAACTAAAACTTGATTCACTCACTAGGAGTTTTGTGAAATAAATCACTTCGCCAAAAAGGCTGCTTTCGCAAATAAAACCCTAGCTCTCCTTGTCTTAACCAAGCATGTCATTCTTTCCCCGGCTTGCTGAGTACGTGAAGTACTCATCCTTGCTATATATAATATATCTATAGAAGTTGAAGATGAAGACGTCGACCCGACCGCCGAGGGATGTCTCCAGGAGCAAGCCGAATACGAAGACCTCTAGAAGGATCGTGCCTAGCCCCCAAGCCGTCGCCTGTGGATCGAGATGGTCGCCCAGACGCTTAGCCGCCGCTGCTTTTGTCTTTTGCTTTATGGACTTTTGTATTGTGCGTTGCTCATCTCTGGGCCTGTCCGGGATAGCAGCTTATGTAAGGACTAAAACCCAGTGATGTAATATTAATCTACTTTGATTCCATGTTTATTCTGTGAGTACCAGCTAGTGTATCCTGGGACTGGTACTATATCACAGGTAATGCGTAGCACTTCGGCACGAGTTAGCTGGTGTCATCGGCTAACGAGTGCCGGGGCGTTACATCTATGTATAGATGGAACTTTTTTAACAGGTAAATACCGTGGTCAGATATTGACAGCAATTGGGTGTGATGGCAATAATCAGGTTTTACCTATGGCTTTTGCATTTGTGGAGAGTGAGAACACTGAAAGCTGGTACTGGTTCCTAGAGAAAGTGCGCATAGCAGTTGTGCGTATGAGGCCCAATGTTTGCCTTATACATGACCGTCATGCCGGCATGTTGTGGGCTACTGACTACTTGCAGAACGGTTGGGATGAGAAGGGACTACCAGCAAAGTGGCCTGATGTTCGGAGTCGGTGGTGCATGCGTCACATGGGTGCTAACTTCTACAAGCAATTCAAGAACAAGAATCTTATGGATCTTTTCAAGAGGCTGTGTTCTCAAAATCAAGAGAAGAAATTTAATGAGCTGTGGAGAAGGCTGGATGAGTTGACAACGAAGCAAACTGACGAGCAATCTCGCCGACCACAAGTTGAAGGTGACGAGCCTCCAATACCTCTTGGTGCATTACATGACGACCCACCGACTATGAGAAGGAGGTCGGGGTCATCCATCAGATGTTTCACACATTGGATTGAGAATGAACCTAAGGAGAAGTTGTCCTTGTTGTATGACACTGATGGATCTCGGTATGGCATAATGACAACCAATTTGGCTGAGGTATACAACTGGGTAATGCGCGGAGTTAGGGTACTTCCATTGGTTGCTATTGTTGAATTCATCCTTCATGGCACACAGGTATACTTCAGGGATCAATACCAGAAAATTGGTCCATCAATGACTAATAACAATGTAGTGTTTGGCCACGTCGTGACTAAGTACATGGAAGATAAAATCAAAAAGGCACGGAGGCATAGAGTTGTTGCTCAAGGCACACAAGTTCATCGGTATGAAGTAATGTGTGTTGATAGGAGCAGGCGTGGCATCTACCGTAAGCAAGCAGTGCAGAAATGTGTCTTGAAGGCGGATGGTGGATGTAGCTGCAGTTGTATGAAGCCTAAGCTTCGACACCTGCCATGCTCACACGTTCTTGCCACAGCCGGTGATTGTGGCATATGTCCTGATGTGTACGTCTCACATTATTTTAGAAAAGAAGCAATCTTTCATACATGGAGTGAGTAGATATATGGGTTCAGCATCTCTGGGTCGTACACAACTCTGAGGCCCCAAGTTCTTTACGTTCCTGATCCATCGAAGCTAAGGGTGAAGAAGGGTCGCCGTAAGACAAGACGCATCAGGAACGACATGGATGAGTCCGAGGCAGGTGGGAGGACTCTACGCTGCAGCAGGTGCGACGAGCGCGGCCATACGTACAAGAAATGCCCGAAGGATGCAGAAGTTCCTAGCGGCGCTGATGCTGGCCCATCTGGATAGGGAAGTGATGGAAGGCGACCACCAGGGGAAGGAAGAACAAGCAGGCGTTCACGGCCAAGGCGTTCTCGTGCAACAGGCGATTCCATGGTGTAACATAGCTATCGAGTTATGAATTAGACTGCTCGTGTGTTCGTTGTAGTGTTCGGAGTATGTACTTGTGTCGTCACCTTTCAATTCAGGTTGCTGTAAAGGGTTAGTACACTATTGTTGTAATTGCAGTGTATATTCGGACTAAGGACAGTGGTATTTGTATTTTTATGTTGCAGTTCTCGTAACTAGTACTCGTATTGTGTATTTGCACTCATTTTTGAAGCCAAAATATTTTGTACTGTAACAGAATATATGTTTTCACATATTTGTTAATAACTGTGATGTGACCATGGCTACTATGGATACAACCGTTGTTCACATCATGGATCAACAAGAAGACAGCAAGATCAAGTCTTCCAAGTGCTGGAATCCAATTCGGCCACCTGCAGCAACGTTAACTTCAAACGGCCGCCAAATCTGCATACGACCTCCGTTTTCGGCCCGTGAGTACTTGATGGAAAGCTCTCGAAGTCCTCTTTCCAATGGATCTAGCCTCATCTCCAGATTCTATCTTAGTTGGCCACAATTACAGAAACAAGGTGCTACGTCACCTATAATGGGCCTATGGACTTGTAACTTCATCTGGGACCCCGGCCCATGTGGGGCCCATGTGGGGTGCGCCCCAATCTGGTGGAGCACGACCCTAGGGACCCCTAGGTCGTCCTCCCACCTCCTTAAATAGCTAGGTACCCCTTTAGGGTTTCTTGGGTTTTGTTAGATTAAAGTTTAGCCATTGCTACTTGCTTGCAGCGCGCGTGTCGGCTAGACCGTCCGTCTGCTTGTTCTTCGGAACCCCAACTTATCATTTGTATTTAATTCCTATTTGCAATTCAGATTGCTTTTATCTTGTTCTTGCTAGTTTCTTCGATTTGCTTGCAGGAATAAGGTTGATCTGCATCGATAAGATCAACAACCCACGGAGAGGTGTATCGATCGCTAAGGCGCAACACAACGTCTCGTACGGTTGTAGTCGGATCGTCAATGTTTCTCTCAAATCGTAGTTATCACAAACTCACCGAAAGATCGGGCCAAATCATATCCTTGAGCGTATCGAGTGGAGCTCAGGGTTTATCAAGTGGTATCAGAGCTGCTCAGGGCTTATCAAGTGGTATCAGAGCTTTCGTTGCTCGGTGAGTTTTTTATCTACCTATAACCAGAAAATAGCCATACAAAAAAAATTTGCATTCTTTACCCAGCCATATTTGTGCCATTGCATTGTTCTTTTCAGTTTTTGCTTTGTTGAGTTTTGCGTTGCATCGTCGAGTCGTGTTGCTGGTCTTAGCGTCTAGTCCGTTTAGAGTTTCGAGTTCTTGTCACGGTTAGTACCACTGTCGCCTTCGTCACTGTGTCTTCGTTGTCGTCGGGATCTTCGAAAACGGAATCGTGCCGCCACTAGGGTTCCGTTTTTCTCGTTTCGGGCATTTTCTGTCGATCGGTTTTGGAGATTCCTAAGTTGCATCTAGGGTTTTCTGTTCTACCCATTCTTGTGTTTGTCGTGCATGTGTGTGTTTCTGTTTTGCACGCCGAGACAGAAGGGTGAGAGTTCTGTAGATTAGATTAGTCGGTTGGTTTGTTTCCAAGCCAAGATCAGTTTGGATTGGAGTTTCCATCTAATCCATAATAGAGTCTGTCCCCACCCCACATGAAGGCCGACTAGGACTTATCTGTTCGGTCGTTTCTTCCCCCCCTTTGAGTCCGACTCCTCCCTCTCTTCTCTCGGTTTCAATCTATACCGTAAATTGCTAAACAGTTTGGTGAAAATTTTTGGACTGTCGGATTCGAGATCTGTTTGCAAAAACGGAACCTATGCGACGAGAGCATTCCATTTTTGTATAATTTTAATTTTAGGGTTTGCACTTTTACATTCGAGTCCCTGTAATTTTTATATTTACATTTGAGTCCCTGTAATCTTGCATCCAGGTCCTTGAGTCGTTTTTGCTGAAAAATTCAAAAAAAAGAGAAAGAAAAAGGCAGAAAGGTGCATAAAAAAAAGAAAATAAAAGCCGCACCAAAAAAAAGAAAAAAAAGAAAAGAAAAGCCGCAAAAAAAAGAAAGAAGGAAAAAGAGAAAGAAAGAGAAAAAAAAAGAGAAAATTAGTTGTTATCTTCGAGATTGCTTTCACGTATCAGAGTTGTGCTATCTTGTGGTACCGTTTGTGTCTAGGCTCGCGTCTCTAGTACGTTCTAGCCTAGGACCAGCACGGTACTTGACTTTGAACCATTATTCAACTTTGCATTCTCTGATTTGAGCATTTTCTACTCCTTTGCTACATATTTAAGCCTACCTAGAGCTCCACAGATTTGATTGCAGCCGTACAGCAAGTGTTTGCCAAGGCATCGATACATCCAACCTCCATTGGGGTGCTTGGTTGAGTCGGTGTATATCACCATTCCGCTTGCATTGGTAAGAACTCGTAAGAGCTCGGTTAAAAGCTTGAGTGTGTGTGATATTTGAGCGTCCAATACCTAGTAGTTGATAGGAGCGTGCATATTCTTGTGTATGTTTCTTGTTTCCTACTAACCATGACAGGGTTACGCAAAGGGATACGACGAGATATGACAACTTGTCCACGTGATGCATACGAGGTACATGACTATAATCTTGCACGAGTTGAATCTAAGTTACCATTCTATGAAGGTAAGTATGATTCTATTGCTTATATTGATTGGGAGCTAGCAGTAGACAATGAATTTGATGAATATGATTTTTCTGATGCTCAAATGATTAAGGCTGCTAGTAATAAGTTTACCTCTTCTGCATTATTTTGGTGGAGTTATGTTAGCAATAGACCTGAAACTTGGGATGAGTGCAAAACCATGATGAAAAAGCATTTTGTGAGTTCTTATTACAAATGTATTCTTCTTGAGAAACTAGAAAATCTAAAACAAGGTGATAGAATTGTTAGGGAGTACATCCATGAATTTAAAGTTTGTATCATCTACAGTGGTATAAAAGAATGCAATGAGAACACAATGCGTAGATTTTTCAAGGGTCTTAATTCTAAAATTCGGGTTATGCTTGCTAACGTGACATATAATCATATTGGACACCTATTCATGCTTGCTCGTAGCATTGAGAGTCAAATTATATCAAATACGATAAAGCATGCACAATGTGATTTATTTCCTGTTTCTGAATATCCTATATCTTTGTGCAATGATGGTGTGCAGACATTGGAGGAGCAATCTTTTGTCTCTCCTGTTACTAATGTTTTACAGGGAGTTCAGCACATTGAACAAACCGAGGAGATTGGTGTACTTGAGAAGAAAGAGGAGAAGCATGAAGCACCTGCGACGTCTGAAAAAAGTTTGGAAGGTAAATTAAATGGTGCTGACATAAATGAATGTGAGTATTCTGAAGGTGAGCTACCCATGTCCACTTTTCATGCTATAGTAGAGCAACCAATAGTGGAACCTATTGCTGAGATTCCTTTGTCACAAGTTGATTTGTTTGTTGTTCCTTGTGATAAAAAAGAGTTGTGTGATAATGCTTCAGTTATATCAATGCCACAACTAGTGAATGAACATGCTATTTCTAGTGTTAGTTCTTTATGTGCTGATTTTAAGCATGTTATTCACATTGCTAATAAAGTAGAGGAATGTGAATTGATATCTTCTTTAAATACTTTGGGCTATATTCAAATTGATGAATTTTGTGAGCTCGACAATTTGAAGGAGAAATTATTTGTTAAGTCTGATTTGAGATGTCCAATTAATGCTATTATTCATATCTTTGGAGGATATACTGATGGAGGAATATATTTGGTGCATAGAGTTTATATATGTTCAGATATGGAACATCCTGTAGTTATGCAAGGCAACAGCAGGCTAGAGAGTATTGTAATGACTAATCATGTTACCTCGAGTCTGTCTTGTTTTGATTTTGTGAAACAGGTTATTTTAACTAGACTACGTGAAGAGCACCGTATGGAAAAACCGAGGACGGTTTTCCGTGAAGAAGGGGAGGATGATGTGACCATGGCTACTATGGATACAACCGTTGTTCACATCATGGATCAACAAGAAGACAGCAAGATCAAGTCTTCCAAGTGCTGGAATCCAATTCGGCCATCTGCAGCAACGTTAACTTCAAACGGCCGCCAAATCTGCATACGACCTCCGTTTTCGGCCCGTGAGTACTTGATGGAAAGCTCTCGAAGTCCTCTTTCCAATGGATCCAGCCTCATCTCCAGATTCTATCTTAGTTGGCCACAATTACAGAAACAAGGTGCTACGTCACCTATAATGGGCCTATGAACTTGTAACTTCATCTGGGACCCCGGCCCATGTGGGGCCCATGTGGGGTGCGCCCCAATCTGGTGGAGCACGACCCTAGGGACCCCTAGGTCATCCTCCCACCTCCTTAAATAGCTAGGTACCCCTTTAGGGTTTCTTGGGTTTTGTTAGATTAAAGTTTAGCCATTGCTACTTGCTTGCAGCGCGCGTGTCGGCTAGACCGTCCGTCTGCTTGTTCTTCGGAACCCCAACTTATCATTTGTATTTATTTCCTATTTGCAATTCAGATTGCTTTTATCTTGTTCTTGCTAGTTTCTTCGATTTGCTTGCAGGAATAAGGTTGATTTGCATCGATAAGATCAACAACCCACGGAGAGGTGTATCGATCGCTAAGGCGCAACACAACGTCTCGTACGGTTGTAGTCGGATCGTCAATGTTTCTCTCAAATCGTAGTTATCACAAACTCACCGAAAGATTGGGCCAAATCATATCCTTGAGCGCATCGAGTTGGTCCCAGCGCGCAGTGGCCAGAGGACGGACCCACCATGGGAACGTAATGGTGTCGACGTACAGTACGTGCAAACCAAGCTGTTCGTATCGTTTACTTTACATACTACTTTTGTGTAAGCACATAACATGTTTCAATGTGTTGTCTCAATCTGATCTCCTTTGTGTTGCAGCGTCGGTACGCTCACGTCCAGGTGAGACGTAGTTACCTGGAGTTCGTGTTCGAGTTCGACCGTCACCAGTCGAACGACGTCATCTGGGAGCCTTACAAAGCTGAGGCCGTTGCTGCGAGAGCACCGTTAGGACTCTCGTCCTTGTGCACCCGCGACCAGGCTTACTGGCTGACGACGGTGCCTCTGGTGTTCGACATCTGCGTCGAGCCTCACTGCCCGCAGCGTGTGCTGAGACAGTTTGGTTTGCGGCAGGGTTTCCCGGGCAACATGCATCCCCCCGTACCGCACGGAGACCACTCGTGAGTGCCAACAGTAATATTTTAAATTGCGATGTTTTACTTATCTCATCGAGCCATACAATTTACCTTTCTCGATAGGTTGACTCGACGAGGACAGCAAGCAGGCGCACTTTGGGCTCCCCGGGTACAGCACTACATTGATGACTGGGTGATTGCTACAGAAGAGGTGGTCGACGAGCTTTTCGTACACACTGAGGAGCACTACCGTGACTACCTCCGCTGGTACCTACCTCGCACCCGTGCGCGTGTCACCTTCACTCCTGCCACCCCTGAGCCGCACCTTCCCGCTGTGACGGATGTGTATCCCACGCACCGTGACCGAGACTACTTCATGGGGGTACATCGCCATTGTATAACTTTCTTCAATTCTTTAATTTGTCTTACGTAGGTAGTGACATGAACTGCAATTTTTACTTTCACGTTGCATAGGCCGACGCCGCACGGGCTATCAATGCAGATATGAATGCCATTGCACTGAGGTTGGACGCAGGCTTGTACTTGACTGAGCCTGAGCAGAGGGCCGTGTTCGACCGGATGAGGGGCAAGATGCGCTCGGTCATGCGCGTCTTCTCCTGTCGCAGCGCACTCGACGCCGTTCCTCCACGTGGTCCTGTACAGCCACGTCCACGCGCCCCTGCTGGCGGTCCCACACGAGCTACAGCGGCGGGTTCTCATGGTTCTGCTCCCAGAAGAGGTTAGTTGTATTATGTTTTTGATTTCGTAGAAAAACCTAAATACATCGTGATCTAACAGTCCATCGTCGCAGGACCTCGTATGCCTTCAAGCGGGTTCGCCGGCTTCGACACCGGCTTCGCAGGCACGTCTGCCACGTCCTCCGCGTTCGGAGGCACGTCCGGCGCGTTCGCAGGCTCGGCCGCCGCGTTCGCCGGCACGACGGGCGCGTTCACCGACACTTCCGGTGTCTTCGCCAGCTCTTCCACTAGATCGTCGATCCCTTGGCCACACGGTAATGTAATCTTTGTTAGTACTAATAAATACCTATATGAAAATGATGGTCATTCTCCTACAGGGTTTCACGCGGGGATCTTCGGTACAGGTGCCTCCTCCTCTCACGCCGGTGGGTCAGGTCCTACTGACCATTTCTACGATGACGACTTGGAGGGTGAGCAGGAGCAGGACATACTAGGCTCCTCTCAGCTTGGAGGAGCTCCAAAGGCGCATACCCAGGAGTAGCCGGATGTCACACCTGCGCAGGCGGGAAGGGTAGGCTGTGCCGTTCCACCGGACCAGCTGACGTACTCTCAGGAACACGTTAGGGCGCAGGGTAGGAGGGACAGGGGTAAGAGGCCTTGTCAGTAGTGTTCTACCTCTTTATTACTTATGCTTTACTTTTCTTTTGCCTTTTGTACCTGTATATCAGTACTACTATTGGTTTTACTAGTCCATGTGATTCTCTCCCCTTTATCGTCCTTGTCATTCGTACCATGGTACAATAAATTATGCGTACGACAACACACTTTCGGCGCATCACGGTAGTGTCAGTTCCACTAAAGCGCACAATCCACCACAGCACGAGTTGTCATGATCAACTTTCGGCGCTGCTTACTGTCATAAAGTGAGCCGAGGCGGTGTGTGCCCGTGTTGTCACATCGAGTGAACTATACAACTTTCTTTTAGTGCAGATGTATTGCACTACGTGAGGGGCTATATAATTGACCAGTCGAAGGCAACCCGTTCATATCTTCGTTCTACCTATCGCACAAATTCACAGAATGGAACCACCATTTCTTGAGCGTCTGAATTTGCGAAGCGATCTTTTCGCCGGTTGGTTTCCCCCATGGTGTGACCGTCCTTTTTGCGATTGTGGGGATGGATGCATACTCAAGTCATCCGTCATGGCACAAACTCGGGGCAGGAGATTCTTCCAATGCGCGAACGTTGATCAGGTATGGTTCGTCTACTCGCAGTTCCAATAGATAGAACACTAACTGCTTTGTACAAAACCGTAACATATTTTGCAGTCATATCATACACTATGCAACTTCATTGAGTGGGTAGACATGGAGAACCCACGATCGGATGGAACACGTCCATATCCACGTAGTGAAACAAGATCGGAGTACCTACGGCGGAAGGATGAATATGAACACCGAATTGCTGCTGAAACTTTAGAATGGCGGGTAAATCCCCTGGGACTCCCCACATGGCGTGAACGTCCAGAGTGTCATTGTGGTGACCGTTGTCAGGTCATACGGTCCGTAAGGCACCGAACTCGCGGACAAAGATGCTTCGCGTGTCCAAACATTGTCGATGATGATTTCGTCGTAAGTGCAATTTTTCTTTTCATCACTCATCGCTATTATCATGACCTTAAATATCCCCACAATGTGTGTACGTAGGAGGATGTAAGGAAATGTCAATTCATACAATGGATCGACACGGCCAGAGTTACTTCCAATGGCGGGCCGATAACACAACCTGAACCGACCACACAATTCATTCAGGCTTGGATGGAGTACGAACGTCGGGTAGAAATTGCAAGCTTAGACTAGAGGAACAATCCATTAGGGTTACCTAAATGGTCGGAGTATCCCAAGTGTGGTTGTCGAGATCGCTGCCAGGTGGCTACCTCCTTTGCAGAACAAACATTTGGTAGGAGATATTTTGTCTGCCCCAATGTAGACAACGATTTCGTTGTATGTCCAACTTTTTCCAAATTGCCCTACGATTTGCACAATATTTCTACTCTTACTGACTAATCTTATTAATTTCATAGGGCAATCCAAGGATGTGTCGATTTACTCAGTGGATCGACATTGTTACTCCATCCTATCATGGCCAACAGATAACAGATTCTGAAACAGAAAGAGAGTACCAACGATTGAAGAACCATGAAAATGAAACGCATATTGACCCAGATAGAAGGGGCTAGTAGGTTAGCGCAATCTACATTCGTCGGGAGCGACAAATTTGTATCGTGTATCCATGGCACTTCTTTCCTATCTTATCATTACAATGTTTAATTATGATGGTGTATTGCATGCGTACAAATAAAAAATATCGGATATATTAACATGGTTCTTTGACGCCCCGTTACGATCATTTCCTTACAATTGTACGCAATACAAATACCTAACAATATATCATCCGATACTTACTAAATTTTACATACTCTTCTTATTTCTACAAGATCATTAACCTAATGCTTCAAAATCACACACCGCATCCTCGACCTACACTTTGACCTAGTCTTTAACTTTATAAAATATACCTGATTTTTCTCTTCTCACAGTGCGTGTTTACCTACTTTTATTCGTCCAAATATCATAGTTTACATCAAACAAATTTACAATCATTACACCTCTTTTATTAGTTTTCAATATGATGAATTACTAAAATTTTGTACCGAATATTTCGATAACAAACATAGAAACCCTAATCTCAATGCACAGTTAAAAACCGCCCTTCGAAAGGATGGCCAGGGGTCCGCCTGCAAAATTCCACCCTCCCCCCCCTCCCGCCGCCCTTTTGCAGGCGGCCCCCTGGCACAGTAAAAACCACCCTCTGAATTGGCGGCAAGGGGGCCGCCTGCAAAAATGTGCAGACGGCCATTGGCTGAGAGCCAACGGTCGTCTGCCACGTCACAATAGCCGCCCTTTGGTTTGACGATTTTTAATAATCGCCCTACAAGAGGGCGGCGGGAGACCACTTTTATCAAACTTTCAAACAAAAAATTGTTTTTGCAAAACTTTTAATAAAAAAAAAATCACTGTTTGGTTGCGTGGCTTACGCGTGCGAGCAATCAGGCCCGGCGAGGACGAACGGCCCAACGGGAAGGCCGAGGGGCGGAGCAGTTCAGGCCATACACGCGGAGGCAGCCCACCTGCGATCAAGGCCCATAAACCCACATCACCAAGCCCTCACGGTCACGGCCGAAAAACTCATTTCAGCCCAAATCAGTGGGCTGGTCCGCGTCACAACGCTACGGCGCTGTGTAGCCCAATTTCAAAAGTACATATAAGTCCTCTATTTATCTCAAAAAAAAGGTCCTCTATTTTGCTTGAAGGTTCATTTACGGCGCTGTGTGATCGCTGCGAGTATCACGGTATCTTCAAGGTTCATTTTCGGCCATTAGGATTTTGCTTGATGTCCGTTTTTGCCCCCCAAGTTGCAAAACAGGTTTTTTTTTTCACCTGTAACTCTTAAAAACCGGACAAATAAGGCCATGGAATAATTATTCTATTGTTCGAAATGGAAGTGATCTTCCTATTTTGCTGATGTAGATGCCACTTATTGATGTCTACAACGACGAAAGATAAATTTTGCTATAGGCTACTCAAAGACAAGTTAAAAATGTGTCACGGCTGGAACACACCTAAAAGCTGAAATTTGCTTAAAAAATTCAGTCCACTTAGAGAGAAAACTTCTTAAAAATACAAGAATGTCCCAAGGATACAATCTCACTTTGGCGTAATTAAGAGGTAGGATTGAGATGAAAACATCCCACCAAGCGGAAAGTACACAGTTAGGAACTGTGTAATCAATTTAATGGTACATCAAGATGGTTAGTTCAAGCTATTATGGATGATTAATTGATAACCCAATAACAAAGAAAACGATTTCTCTCCAATACTCGAAAGGAAATCTATGGGGCACAACATATACTCTTGGAGTATTAGAGATGTGTTTGACGCACTAATCTCATGTTACCTTTGGCTAATGGTCTTTGCTCTACTTTTGTCCTGTCTTCGCCACTGCCTACCTGTACCGAACAGAGTGTGACCTTCGACTGTCGCCGGCCTATTTTTTCTTGTCGAAGTCGTCTTCGTCCATCCATCCATGAATTGGTTGAACATGGCAAAGTTAATTCAGACCATGAATTCAATCCTATTCGCTAGTAGTATGAGCCAAACACATTTTGGCGTTATTCTCGCCTTCCTATATAAGCCGAGTAGTAGCGCTTCTGCTCGTGGCCGTTAGGCTCTGCAAGAAGCAACAACAGGTCAGATGTCACAGGTTGAGTCGAGCTTGAGAATGGCGTCGTCAGCTGCTTCCATGCTCGACATGGCGTTGCTACTTGCAGTCTTTGCCTCCATCCTAGCAGGTGCACTCTCTCACTCACGCAAAAACACTCTGATTTTGTTCCCCTGCTTTTCTTCTAGCATACTCTGCTTATGTTGGTTGTGTATAGAGGTCGGATTTTATTCATTGTCTAAAAAATATTCTACTTCTGTTTCACTCCTGTGTTCTTTTAGAGACTAACTTGTAATGCGAAAAGTTGCTTGTTCTATGTGAAGAGTTTTGACTTGAAAAAGTTGAAATTGGTGTGCAAGCGATTGCCGAATATACGAGTGAGTTTGTTGATTTCAAGTAGTGGAGTATTATCTTGCTCATTAGTACATGATGACAAGCGTTACGCGAGATACTCATTTAATGAAAAGCCTCACTTCGATACTCTCTAATGGTAGTAGAAAACAATATAACCGTTGATGCTATTTGATTGAAGGGTTCAGATTACTTTCTACTATCACCCTAGTTAGCGGTAGTAGAGATGTAGAGGGGTACTATTCGAAAAAATAGAGGTATAATTAACATTTAGCGGTAACTAAACTTTTTTCTTCTTTTTTTTTCTTTTTGATGGAATATGAGCAATACCAACATAATGGATAACCACATATCGATCTAGTCGGGAAAAAACATAAATGATAAAGTTACTCGTAATTATTGTATTAATAAATTACTAATTTACCCTTAATATTACTGGTAGTATAATACTACAAGGAGAGGGTACCGGAGCATCGCTCTTAAATGAAACAGTAACACGGTAAGAAAACAAAACATGTAAGCGATCGAGCGTAGATGGATGGACGCATCTCTTTCTTCAGCATGAACGCTATGCATGAAAATACAATGCAAACGTTTGGTTTGATGGAACACGGGAAAATTCTCACCGTTCCTGTGAAATTCGTGCACGATTACGCATACTCCTGTACTAGCAGCAAGCTAGTACTACAAAGCTAGATTCAGTTAGAGAATTAATTGGTTTTAGGAGCGTCATTAAGATGCATGATGTGTGATAGTATACCAGCACTAGCTAGATTGCAATTCCTTCGGGAGAGGTGAAATGAAAGTACGCCCATACCAGCTTGTCAGTAACTCATTTGCCCAAAAACCATGGACTAGGATACCTTTGATGGATGATAGCAGAAACTGAGTTCATGACAGTTATTCGAGAGTAATTAAATATTACTTCCTCCATCCTAAAATATAAGAAATTTTATATGAATGAGACACATCGATCTAGATAAGGAGTCTGTCCAGATTGGTAGTACTAGGATGTAGTTTATCCATCTAAAATCTCTTATATTTTGAGATTGAATGTTGATCTAAAAAATATTTCTAACAAAGGCTGGTGAAGAAAATTCTCGGAGAAAACATACCGTTTAGAGGCTTTGGAAGTGTACCACACTGCCGGTGACAATCCATCAGTCCATAAGCCGAAAAGGAAGTTTCTTTGCATTGTTTGGTTTTTCTGCACTTGATTAACAAACAAGCGCGACCGTGATCACGGGCAGGCTGGTGCAGTCCTGTTAGCTATCGAAATGGACACGGTGCATGCCTGCATGCATGCGAACGAATTGGACTGTCCAACAGTCGTGTTGCAGACGTTGGAGCAGACGTTTTCAATTCCATTTCCCGTACGTGGTCCTTCAGTTTCTACCTGACAGCTACTTTGTTTGCATGGGCAAATTTGCTAGGTTGTGATTCGTGAACCAAATTGTTTGGTTATTGTTTTTTTTTAATTTCTAAAGAACAAAGGTAGTTAGTTCGTCTGCACATGTAAGATACGAACAAATAAGATTGTTACTAGTATACACGAAACTTTAATTAGTCAAGAACTGCACGAAATTTCGGCAAATTGCACGCTCCACCACCTGATTTGTATATTTAACTGGAGCTTGACGGACTAAGTATCTGAGTCTGAAAACTCTGAATGTATATATGTAAAGCACTTTTGCAGAATTGCAGTCAACTAACACGATTAGATGGATGTTTTTAACGAACACAAGTTAGTTACGAGTACCATCAAAGAGCACTGACGATTGAAAAAAAAACCAACGGAAATTAGGAATCTGTGCTAGTGCAGTTGTACTACATCTTCGTTTCAGTTAAACGTCAGTTTCCATGAGTCCAAATTATTCTTCCGAGATGTCAATGAAGTCAATTTGTCGAACGAGGTTTGGATTGACTCCTTGCCGGTCCTTCCGGTCTGATCTCACTATCTGTGCTCCTCAAAGCTCTCATCTTCTACCAAGTACACATCGATTTGACTTGAAAAATATTATCAAATATATAAATTTGTTAGATTCTATAAACTTACTTCAATATAAAATTGACGGCTGTACTTCTAAAAGTTTGATCATCCCTGACGACTGGAGGGAGTACCATTTTAATTGTTGGCAACACAGCTGCAATTCAATTCCAGCAATAAAGTTTGAGTGATCCTTCCACGCATGCTAATGTACGGTGTATATATGATGCCTTCTTGATTTTGTTTGTCATTGCGTCTTTGCAAGCTACATACGTACCTACGTTACGTTAATTTCTTGCTTGCGTGCGTACAAAGTTCGGCATAGTATAAAATGCGGTAGCGATTAACCTACGTATACTGCACAAAGATCAAATCAAAAGCTTAGCTTTAATTTGACAAAGGTTGAAATGGAATCTGATACAGGAACGGCAGCGGTTGGAGTGTGCTGGGGCATGAGCGGCGACAACCTGCCGCCGGCGAGCAAAGTCACCGAGATGCTCCGCGAGAACGGCTTCACCGTGGTGCGCCTCTACGCGCCCGACAGCGCCGCGCTCGCGGCGCTCGGCGGCACGGGCATCCGCGTCGTCGTCGGCGCGCCCAACTACGACCTCCCCGCCCTGGCGCACGGCGGGACCGCCGCCGCGGCTGCCTGGATCCGCGAGAACATCCAGGCCTACCCGACGGTGTTGTTCCGGTTCGTTGTGGTGGGCAACGAGGTCGCCGGCGCCGACACGCAGCTGCTCGTCCCGGCCATGGAGAACGTCCACGCAGCGCTCGCGGCGGCCGGGCTGGGACACATCAAGGTGACGACGTCGATCTCCCAGGCCACCATCGGCGTCCACATCCCGCCGTCCGCCGGCGAGTTCACCGACGAGGCGAAGTCGTTCATGAGCTACGTGATCCCATTCCTGGAACGGACGCACGCGCCGCTGCTGGCCAACCTGTACCCGTACTTCATCTACTCATACAACCCGGGCGGCATGGACATCAGCTTCGCGCTGTTCACGGCGAGCGGCACGGTGGTGCAGGACGGGGAGTACGGGTACCAGAACCAGTTCGACGCGACGGTGGACGCGCTGTACACGGCGGTGGCGAAGCTCGGGGGAGAGAACGTGAGGGTGGTGGTGTCGGAGACCGGGTGGCCGACGGCGGGCGGCGTGGGGGCGTCGGTGGAGAACGCGAGGACGTTCAACCAGAACCTGGTGAGGCACGTTCGGAATGGCACGCCGCGGCGGCCGTGGAAGAAGACGGAGACGTACGTGTTCGCCATGTTCAACGAGAACCTCAAGGAGGCCGGCGTGGAGCAGAACTGGGGCCTCTTCTACCCCAGCACCGATAGGGTCTACCCTATCAGCTTTCACGCCCGTATTTGACACGGACGTGAATCATCTGCACTACTGTTGGTACAGTAGCAATTACAAGCAGCTGATCTGATGCCAAGTATCAGTGGCTCATCTCAGCAGTAATGCAGAGAATTCGTTTCCCGACTCTACCATCGGTTTGTTCGAAACATGTATGCGGCCGTGCTACGTGCTGACTACTTCTGCATGCGTATCTGTACAGTAATTGGTTGTGAACGCGAGCGAGGAGAGGTCAGCATGTATAGCACGAGCCTGGAGATAGATGGGTGTGTACGTGTGTTGTTGTGTCAGTATTGTGTATTTTTCATCGTGTGCCTGCGATTTGTACTATTCCTTTTCATTTTGAGAAATACTATTCCTAATTTACTGCTGTTGTTTTTATTTCTTTTTATTCAGACCCGTATGGGCTTACTTTCCAAATTACTATGGCTTTCACAAGCTTAAATTTTTCGGCTTCTGATGTACGGAATCAAAAATGGCAACTTCCATGCATCAACCTGTATCACGTATGGAAAGGTTCTAGTATTATGTTTTTGAGACGTTGTACCAAATATATCAAATTTCACAAGATTAGATCGCTTCCCTTCTTTGTGACCGTTACCAAAAAATCCATCCGTTACGTCTTTAAATTCCATATCCACGCCGAGGCCGCGATCTTAACTGCGAAACGAACGAATTCAAATTTCATCCTCGGGTCTCGCGCCGCGATCATATCTTAACTGCGAAGCGAAGGTACGCGCGGTGAACTCGCGATAATGGCGGCGGCGGCGGACGGCATCGCCGCCGCAGTCGTGGACTGGTCCGACCTTCTGCCGGTGATCCTCGAGGACATCTCCCAGCGCGTCCATGGCGATGACCGCGCCGTGTTCGCCGCCGTCTGCAAGTCGTGGCGGCGCGCGGCGAGCACGGCAGGCCCTCGCCTCAACCGCCACTCCCTCCACCTCGTGGCGCTCTGCTCCGGCGCCAACACCGTCGACTTCTCCTCCCGCCACGGCGACGTCGTCAAGACGGCGTACCTGGGCAGCGGCGGCGCGCGGCCCCACCGCATCATCGGCTGCTCCCACGGCTGGCTCGTCGTCGTCGATGAGGTGTGCGGCGTCTCCCTCATCGAGCCCTTCACCGACGGCGCGCAGGTCCCCCTGCCGCCCGTCACGTCGTTCGACTGTGAGTACTTCGTCACGGCCGTCGGCGTCGACGGCGACGGTATCCCGGAGTACTTTGCGGTGGACAATCACGCGTATCACTACCATCTCCAAGGCCTCCGCAAGATCGAGTGGAAGCCTCCCAAATTGGTGCCGGTCCAGTCGATGCGCGACGAATTCTTCCAGAAGGCGGCCATCGCCCCAAGCAGCCACCGGAAGGAGAGCTACGCCGCCGTGATGGTAATCCACAGCGGCGGCTCCGGCCTGGCAGTCGCGAGGTCCGGCGACGAGCACTGGACGTCGCTGCCCACGCCGGCGTTGACGCGGTACGCGGACGTCATCTGGCACAACGGCGCGTTCTACACGCTCACCCGCGGCGACGGCGCCGTCGAGGCGTGGGAGCCGGACGGCCGCGCCCTGAAGCCACGGCTCGTGACGGGGCCGGTCATGAGGTGGGAGTTCAAGCGGCTGGTGGAATTCCACAACGACACGTTCCACCAGCCGGCGTTCTACGAGGGCGCGAGGTACCTGGCGAAGCCGGCGGACGGCAGCGGCGGCGGGCTACTGTTGGTGAGCACCGTGGACATCCTCGACGACAGCAACGCGCTGCGCACGCGGCGGTTCAAGGTGTTCGACGTGGACGAGGACAAGGGCGAGTGGCGCGCCCGGGACGACGTGGGCGACGCCGCGGTGCTGGTGGGGATCAACCACGGCGAGTGCGTGTCGACGCGGGAGTACCCGTGCCTGAAGCCCAACTGCGTGTACTACGTGGTCAAGTCGTTCGCGGCGGATTTCGAGGAGGCGGATGAGGAGGAGAAGGGATGCTCGCGATACGAGAGCGGCGTGTGCGATCTCAAGACGGGGGTGGCATCCAGGATGTCGGTGTTTCGGCGCGCCGCGGGCGGCCATCCTGTTTGGTTTGTGCCCTCCCCTGCTTCTCGCAGGTGAAGTGATAGACAAATTTCAGAAACCATGTACTGTACTACTTGAATTTCAGAAATTTCAAGGGATTTTGTTCAGTTTTTTTTTCGCTGGGATATTTGCTCTTTAATTCATACGAGTGTATCGGCACGCCCTTCGCAACCCCGTTCCGGATCAAATCATCGCGGCACTTTCCGGTCTGCACGTTCCACGGTATCCCTTTCCGGCTACTAGCCCAACTGATAACGGTCTGAACTCTGACGGCGAGCGTTGTGGTTTTCACGTTCGTTCTTGTGTCGCGGGGCCAAATCGAGGTTTAAATGTTAGATATTCAAAATTGGACATAAACTAAAATTTTGTCTTCATATGAATGCACTTCAAATACAATCAGGTAGGTTTGAAGTTGTAAAAAAGTTCTGCATGGACATTATGAATCAGAAAGATCTTTTGCTTTCATTGCAAATTAACTGCACGGGAGACATCCAATCCCGGAAAAGAACGTCATGAATACATGCCAGGAAGCACGAACACGGTAACACTGGCTAATGGATTGGATCGTTTATCAGTTTCGTTGGGAGCAAGTCAAGTTAAATCCATATTTGGTTGCTGGTGAGTGGTGACGGAGATAATCTCGTAGAATCACCTTCTTAAACAGTGGAATTAACAGATAAACCAAACTGTACACATTTGCAACGCCAACCAAATAAGCCATGCCGCCCGTCTGCTTCTCGGACCTACTACCTGAAACCCTCGACGGCATCGCCCGCCGCGCCGGCGCCCTCAACAACGTCGTGTGCTCCGCAGTCTGCAGGCCATGGCGGCGCGCTATGAAAACCACTCGCCTCGGGCTACTGAAGCAACCGAACCAGCCGTACAACGTCAACCTATAGCTGTGGTGCGGCAGCATCGAGCTCCATCCCATCCGCAGCTGCGTCAACGGCGAATGAATCGTCCGCATCGCCAACGACGACGGCGCCGCGCCAGTAACCCGCATCGTCGGTTCTTCCCACGGCTGGCTCTTCACCGTCGACGAGGACGGCGGCCTGTCGCTGGCTCGCTGCTCGAGGCCGTCACCGGCAGGTTGTACCCGCTGCCTCCCATCACTTCGTCCGGCAGCAAGAAGGTGGCCAAGGACCTCGACCGAATGGGCGAGTCCATGTTCCAGAAGGCGGCGCTGGTTCCCGGCCGCCGTGTCGGCACCTTCGCCGTGATGCTGATCCACAGCGGCGGGTTCGACCTGTCGTTCCTCCGTCCCGACGCCAAATCCTGGACGGCAGTGCGCGTCCCGAAATGGATGAAGCAAAAGTTCTTCGACGTCGTGTTCCATCAGGGCGCGTTCTACACGGTCAGACGCGACGCCGAGGTGAGCGCCTGGACGCCGGACGCGAGCTCGAGCAGCCTGCATGCACGCGAGGCGCGTCTCGGAGCCGAGGCAGGAGTGCGCGTGGGTCTCCCTCGTCGAGTCGGTCGGCGGCGGCGACCTGCTCATGGTGAGCAGCGCCGCCACTGACGGCCCTATTCGGCGGCGGCGGTACGAGGTGTCTCGGTTGCACGAGCGCGAGGGGACGTGGCTCGCCGTGGAGGACCTCGGGGAGGCGGCCATCTTGGTGGGGAGCAGCTGCAGCTTGAGCGTGTCGACGCGAAGCTCCCGCGACCAACCACCTCTACTTCTCTCGGCCACCCTACGAATCAGCCCTCTCGGACGAATTCCGCTACTACTGCCACCCAAACGCCTATCGCTGCCGACGGCGCCGGCGGGGTATGGTTCCGTATTGACGCCATTTGCCGGCGGTTCTTGGCTTCTGCCTCACGTTTCAACTGAATTCCGTTGCTATTAGGCCCCATTTTCCTGCGCTTAATGTTCCTCGACAGTGTAGCAAGTGCCAAGAAGTTTCAGCTAACGTGGTGTATATATGACTTGTTTAACTTACTGCGAAGTGAAAATAGCTCAACGGATATATTTCTTGTGGTGAAACGTGTCCATCTAGGCACAAGTCTCAGAATCTCGTATTTACGGCAATTTTTTAGTGGTAGGCGACGTGTCCATCAACAACGAGATAACCGTGGTGACTTATTTAAACTCAAAATATATTGACTCGGTCTTTCGAAAGTGCTCATAGAAGTAGGGTATAATATATCGGTTCAATCTTTCGGAGTTGTTTATAGAGATAGGGTGTTCGTGTGTGCGTTCAGAGGTGTTCATTGGGGTCAAATGTGTACTTGTGTGTTCAAAGGGATGAATATACACTTCTATATTTGTATTGTGAGCGAATACATTTGTATTGTGATCATAAAAAACTAGTTCTATATGATGCTGGCATGGCACCCCGTGGCACTAGAAAAAAATTAAATAAATAATATGTGAAACCCATATATCGGTGGGTGCCCGTTAAAAATAAAAAAAACACATTGGATCTATAAGTCATCTGCCTTTTTTTCCAATCCTCCCTGTCTCCCCTTTCTTCTTACTGATACGTGTCATTGCAGCAGCATCCTCCTAAGAAAGAGTTTGTGGTGCTTCTATGAATAAAATTCAACCCATAGTTGAGAGGTATAAAAGTTGAGGGACACTATATCAAAGATTAGAAGTCCAGAACTGATTTGATTTGAAGAGATGCTTCAAATGTTGGATCTTCGAAACTGGACAAACTAAAATTTTGTTTTCTTATGGATGGATTTCAAATACAAATCTCATAGTTTCAATTTTGTGCAAATTTGCCTCTCAGAATGCATGGATACCTTATATAAAATCTGAAAAACGTTATTTTGTTTCGCACTACAGACTGAATGGATGGAAGTCACGAAGGCACGAGCACTGGAAGATTGAGCTAATGGAAGATGGATCTTTTATCAGTTTCGTTGGGGGCAAGTCAAGTAAGTTTATATTTGGCTGTTTGTTGTAGAGATAATCTCGTAGAATCAGCATCTTAAACAGAGGAATTAACCATAAACACCGAGCGTCGCGCCTTCACTATCGCTGGCTACTCAAACACTGTATAGTTGTTACATTTCCATCGCCAACAATGGCGCATGTCAGCTTCTCCGATCTGCCACCTGAAGCTCTCGACGACATCGCCCGCCGCGCCGGCCCCCTCAACAACGTCGTCTGCTCCGCCGTCTGCCGGCCGTGGCGCCGCGCCCTGAAAACCACGCGCCTCCGCCTACTAGAACGACCGAGCCGCCTGTACAGCGTGAGACAAGACAAGTGGAGGAACGGCACCATCAGTCTCTGTCTCGTCCGCCTCGGCCACACCAGGGAACCAACCATCTATGTCCCCATCGCCATCGATGATGGCGCCAAGCTACCAACCCGCATCATCGGGTCCTCCCATGGCTGGCTCGTCACCGTCGACAAGGAGTGCGGCCTATCCCTGCTCGAGGCCCTCACCGGCAGGGTGTTCCCGCTGCCTCCCGTCGCTTCATCCGGCAGCAAGAAGGTGGCCAAGGAGCTCGAACAATTGAGCGAGTCCATGTTCTACAAGGCGGCGTTGGCTCCCGGCCGCCGGCTGGGCGCGTTCGCGGTGATGCTGATCCACGGCGGCGGGTTCGGCCTGTCGTTCCTCCGGCCCGACGCCAAATCCTGGACGGCGGTGCGCGTGCCGAAATGGATGCAGAACAAGTACACGGACGTCGTGTTCCACCACGGCGCGTTCTACACGGCCAGCCGCGACGGCGAGGTGACCGCCTGGGCGCTGGACGCGAGCTCCAGCGGCCTGCACGCGAAGCGCGTCTCGGAGCCGACGCAGGAGTGCATGTGGGCCGCCCTCGTGGAGTCGATCGGCGGCGACGACCTTCTCATGGTGAGTAGCTTCGTCGTGGAAGAAGACTTTGCTGCGCATGGCCAATGGTACCGGCTACCGCGCCGGCGGTACGCGGTGTCGCGCTACGACGGCGAGCGCGAGGGGACGTCGTCGTGGCTCCCCGTGGAGGATCTTGGCGAGGTAGCCATCTTCGTGGGAAGCAGCTGCAGCATGTGCGTGTCGACGCGAGGCTCCTACAACGATTTGCGCAACCGCCTCTATTTCGCTTGGCCGTCCTACGAATCAGGCAAATACTACTGCTTCCACCCTGACGAGTATCGCCTGCCGACGGCGACGGCGGGCTATACTTACCTGATTGTGCCATATTACGGCGGATCTTGGTTTGTGCCTTATGTTTCTCCTGAATTCCATTGGTATTAGGCCCGGCTATGATTAATGTACATTTTCCGGACCAATGTTTCTCCTTTATTTGTTATGGGTAAGTAAGTGTGCATCGGCATTGGCGGCATCGCTCCTGTGACCTGTGAATCTTTACTATAATGATACTTACAGACACTAACTTGTAGTTCTGTGTTTGGTTAAATCCATTTAAAGACACTTAAAAGGGATGAAGTAGGTTGGGTTAGGTTGAATCCATTTTTCATGGTATTTGGTTTGGATAGGTGGGATGGAATGATCCCTGAAAGGGAATATTCTCCTGAGATACAGATTGGATTGATACTTCAAAAACTAGCGGATCAATTTATCCTGTATTTTTGTCTCACTGACATATGGGTCATCCATTGAAAAATAAGATTATAACATACCTCATACCAAACGGATAGTGGAGACGATCTCATTCTAAAAACAAGGATGAGTCCAACACATCCTACCTCATCCACAAACCAAACACATGCTAGGGCAATAGAAGGTTGGGACCCACATATCAGTGACTGTAATGGTAGTCTCATTATAATAATAGAGAATCCTCACCCAGGTAGTGCCTCGTGTTAATGTTGGATCCTTGACTCTCAATGCGGTAGTAGTGTCCAGTGTTTCGGCGCACTCACGGTGGGCATGGTTTGTTATAAAACCGGTTCCAAAATCCACATTGGTACACGAAAGAGCGTTATAGAATATCTAAAATTGATAACAACACTAAGAGCATCTCCAAGAGCTCTTGTATATCCCGTTGGCTAGCTAAAAAAAGAGGAAAGAGAGAAAAAATTGCATCCAACAGACTAGCCAACTGGATAGCTATCTTTTCACGCTAGCTATCTCCTCCCCTTCGCTAGCTATATTTGCCTAGCCAGACGGACTCTCCATCCATGTTCGCCAGTTTTAAAGAGTCTGTTGGTTTACCCCTGCTTTTGGGAAGTTTTTTATTTTTTAGCTAGCCCCTTGTTCTTTAAATTTAGCTAGAATTATTGCTAGTCTCTTGGAGATGCTCTAATGCATGATATTTTTTGATGATGTTTAATCGAAACATACATCTCCGGGATACTATTTGACGAACGCTCCTCCTCGATCCAACATAATGACCCTCGGCCCGATGTTGCTGGTATCCATTCCCTATACTAGTCACCATTCAGCTACAATATATCTACTGCTCTATTTAGAGAGAGGCTAGGATAGAGTCATATGACTCTACTACTGTTCTAATGCGTATTACAACTTGGAGTACTATTCCTCTGTTTCATATTATAAGTCGCTTGATATTTTTTATTAAATTTTTTTAAGTTTGATTACATTTATAGAAAAATATACTAACATTTCAATACAAAATAAACATTGTATCAAATATATTCAATATTAAATTTGATGAAACTAATTTGGTATCGTGAATATTTCTATTTTTTTCTATAAATTTGATCAAACCTAAATAATTTTGACTAAGAAAAAAATAAAACAACTTATAACATAAAATAGAGGAGTAAATTTTAATTGATTTTATACACATACTCGATACGAACTCTAACACGATTTTTACCTTTTTTTTTTATTCTTCTTTGGGGTGAAGTGACACACTGTGGCATTGGCACGTTCCTCGTATAGTTCCGTTCCGGTCAACTCAGGTCTGCACGTCCCTTTTTCCGGCCCAAATAGCATCAGTAATACCTAGGAAACATAAGCTCTCTCAGCCTAACTCGTGGCCTATGCTAGCCCAATCGAGGTATGAATCGACAGGCGCGTTGACGGTTGCTTCTGGACCAAACCTGGCCTTCTAAACTACTAGTAATTCTCTGTTGCTGTTAACGTGCTTTTTAAATTACTAAATAATATTTTATGTGAAACATTTTACATAGGAATTACTTTTAAAAAAAATTTAAAAATCTATTTTTAAATTTTTAATAATTAATACTTAACTAATCATACACTTATCCCTCGTTTTGCCTGTGAATAATCATCCGTTTCTAAGAACACTTTAGAACATACCTCACTTCAAAGTTGAATATAAACTAAAGTTTTGCTTAAAAAAGATGTACTTCAAATACAGATCAGGGTAAGTTTTATAATAGAGATAACTATCAACTCTAATTTTATCTCTATCATATTTCTATAAGTTAAGAGGTAATTTATACAATAAGTTACCTCTAACACACAAATCCTAATAACTCTAATGCTCTCACTTTTTATTTAAATTTGTGTAGAGATTATCTCTTATACGAGCGGTGACTCCTTCACTCTCTCCTTCCTTCTCTCTTTCACATTAATAAAACTTATATAATATCTAGGATAAGTGTTTAAGGGTTTATAGTATTTGCCCTCAGGCTATTTCGAATTGTGCAAATCTGCCTCTCAAAATTCATGGAACCCTTATATAAATCTACAGAAAGTGTCTGTAGATTTCCGCTCAAATTGCACGGTACTTCCGTACGTGCCACGAAGGCACGAGCACGGGAATATTGGATCGATCCTTTATCAGTTTCGTTGGGGGCAAGCCAAGTAATAACGTCTATATTTGGCCGTTGGTGCTAGAGATAATCTTGTAGAATCACCATCTTAACACAGAGGAATGAACGATAAACACCGAGCACCACGCCTTCACAATCGCTGGCTAAACACTGCATTTGCTGTTACACATTTGCATCTCCAAACACCATGGCGCCCGTCAGCTTCTCCGATCTGCCACCTGAAGCTCTCGACGACATCGCCCGCCGCGCCGGCCCCCTCAACAACGTCGTGTCACCGGCAGGGTGTTCCCGCTGCCTCCCATCACTTCGTCCGGCAGCAAGAAGGTGGCCAGGGACCTCGACCAGATGGGCGAGTCCACGTTCCAGAAGGCGGAGCTGGTTCCGGGCCGCCGGCTGGGCACCTTCGCCGTGATGCTGATCCTCGGCGGCGGGAACGGCCTGTCGTTCCTTTCCGGCCCGGCGCCGCCAAATCGTGGACGGCTCTGCGCTTCCCGAAATGGATGCAGCACAAGTACGTCGACGTCGTCTACCACAAGGGCGCGTTCTACACGGCGAGCCGCGAGGCCGCAGTGACCGCCTGGGTGCCCGACACGAGCTCGAGCGGGCTGCACGCGACGCGCGTCACGGAGCTGAGGCCGGTGTGCGCGTGGGCCGCCCTCGTGGAGTCGCTCGGCGGCGGCGACCTGCTCATGGTGAACAGCAGCGGCATGGAAGACCATGCGCAGTACAGCTACCTCCGCGGGATCCGGCGGTACGAGGTGTCCCGCTACGAGGAGCGCGAGGGGACGTGGCTCCCCGTGGAGGATCTCGGCGAGGTGGCCATCCTGGTGGGGATCGGCGGACGCAGCCTGTGCGTGTCGAAGCGAGGTGGCCGCGACGCGCTGCGCAACCGCCTCTACTTTGCTCGGCCGTACGTGTCAGGCGAAAACGTGTCAGGTGAATACTACGACGGGCATCCTCGGGAGTATCGCCTGCCGACGGCGACGGCGGGGTATGGCTACATATATGTTCCACACTGCAGCAGCTCTTGGGTTCTGCCTTACGTTGCACCTGAATTCCATCGCAACTAGGACTCGGTTTGGTGTACATTTTTGACCAAATTAACCTCTTCATCAATGTGATACACTGCTACGGGGCCTTAGGCACGTATCATTTGCAAGTTGCGAGGCTGGGGTCCCGTTTGGCACAGCTACAGCTCCCAACTCCAACTTAATTAGAGCTGAAACTATGTCAAACAGTACAAATTCTCTATTTTTTGAAGCGGAGTTAGCAGAATTGCTCCACAAATTTGTACCACGGGGTGGAGCTGAGTTTTTCACTGCTCCACAACTCCACTCCACCCCACAAGATCCACTACCCTTTAATTTTTTAATCTTTTTACACAAAAATACCACTAAACTACCCTTTCACACCCCTCTCATCCCATTCTCTCTCCTCGATTCTCCTCATCTTCCTCCGGGACCTAGGGCGATGGTCGGCGGCTCGGCTGCGGCGGGTAGGTGGTGCGGCTACGTGCGGTACATCAGTGGAGCAAGGCGACGGGTGACGGCGCGCGGGTTGGCGGCGGCACACGGACTGGGCGGCAACATGCGGGTTAGGTGGCGACGCGTTAGCTGGACGGCGTCGACGGTGGTCGACAGTGGCGACGGGTGGCAATGGTGACAGCGTCGGCAGGCGGTGCAATGGGTGACCAACGGTGTCGGTCACAGGGCATGGGCTGATCGATGGCGGTGGCAGCGACGGGCGTCGGCAGTGTTGGCGGCGGCAGCGCGCGGGCTGACCTGCGGCGGCAGCGTGCGGGCTGACTGATGATGGCGGCAACGGCAGGGCGACACCAACCAAGTGTTCGATGAAATGACGACAAGAGACATCGTTGTGTGGAGCTAATCAATCTAGCCAAATACTTTCACACCCAGCTCAGCTCCTATAGGAGTTAGTTTTCACTGGAGTTAAAGTTTAGATTGAGAATTAGAGTTTAGAGCTCTAGTAAACGGGGCCTGGGACTATCTCACTTTGGAGCATTAAAGACCAATAGCCTTGTGGGCTCCCGTAGCCAGACTCGTAAGTTAACACTACCTGCCCACTGTCAGTCTTCGTATTATGCAAGGCTCAGCAGGCGTGCTACAAGAGTTTGCTTCAAAAAGAAATAAACAGTGCCTGAATGTTTGTTTTGTTTGCAGTAACTAAATAAGAAGAAAATTTTGGCATTTTAAAAAGCTTAATAGTCTTCCAACGTAAGATTTTTTTTCTAGCTCACCTATATATTAAACAAGTCGAAATGCATTTTATAGCCACGACAACTTACTCGTCCCCCGTGAACAATGTTTGAGAGGTAAGTTTAGAAACTCACCATCTACGCACATAAAAAACAGAGCGACACATTTTTTTTATGATTAATTAAGTATTTACCAATTTTTTTAAAAATGAATTAATATGATTTTTAAAATAACTTTCATATAGAATTTTTTTCAAAAAACACACTGTTTAATAGTTTGAAAAGCGTGCACGTGGAACACGAGATAGGTGAGTTAGGAAAGACGGGGAGAACACATCATTAGTGAATGGTTGAGTGTGTGTTTTTTCAAAAAAAATCTACATATAAGTTTTTTCAAAAATCAAATATCTATTTTTTAATTTATAAATTATAGTTAATACTAATTAATTATATGCTAATTATTTTTATTGTTTTACGTGTAACATTAATTTTTTTAAGATTTACGTGTAATATTTTAGCCCCGCCAATTGCCTCCTAATCCTATGTTTGATTCTCGACATGTTCACACTTTTTCTTAATTTATTTAGTAGTAGTAGTTGCTTTAAATTATTCGAGGGTCGTTTTTCATCATCAAACAAAAGCCAGTAATCAGTACTGCAGCAGTCACAGTAGCGGTTATATGGTACTTAATCACTTATTATTGTGTCTCAACTAAATAAGTAAATAGTTATAATTTTTTTTAAAAAAAATGATAAGATAGATTAGTATGTAATATACCACTTTATAAATATATAAGTTTAAATTTATCGTCTACACATAGTAAAAAAAACTAATTTGACTTTGGATATGCATATAGTTAATTTGTTATTTTTGTAAGTTGTGGAAATCGAATTTGAACCTGCAAGACTGTTTATGTAATACTACTGCATCCGTCCTAGATTAATTGTATTTTTAGAGAATTAAGAATAGATATTAGGAGCATACACAAATAACCACAATAAACATGTTTAATGAAAAGTTAGACTAAAAGAAAGGTTTAGTAGATGGGGGAGAGGACGAGGCAACGGATGAGATACGATGGAAGGAAGAAAGACTACACACACAACAAATTTTGATATTATTAAATTGTTCGGTTCCACAATCCACATCAGTAGAAGTACAGTTTTTTTAAGATAAAGCTAGGTTGAATTGGAACTTACACTATTTATTTTTTAAAAAAATCATAAACATTCAATAAACGATTGGACTTCCACGCATCTTTTATTAAAATCCATCTCCGGAGAGCATATTCTTGCTTGCTCCCCGAGCTTCCCTGCTCTTCGCCGCATATACTCCCTGCTTCTGGATGAATGACATGATTCGGCGTAACGTGACTGTCCCATTATCTTCTGTCCATTTTATTTGTAATCACGCTAATAATCAGCGTAACGCAACGAAATAAAGCGCCGCGTCATTAATTACTCTTTTGTGGACAGTGACCGATCAATCGATGCACACAAGCAGCAGTGACGTACTGACGTTGCAGCTCTACCCATTATTGCAGCCACCAACATCTGCTCCGGTACGCCGTCGCCGGAGATCCGTCACGCCTCCGACTCCGGCTGACTGTAACCGTCGGAGGACGTACGCCGGGATGCGGTGCTGGCGTCGCATGGCGGCGGCCGGCGCACTGCTCGCCGCCCTCTCCGCCGCGGTTGCTCTGGCGGAGCACCGGCGGCCTGACACCAGCAGCAGCAGCAGCAGCAGCCGCCGGCCGCTGCGGTTCGCGTCGGGAGGAGTGTTCAAGGTGGCGCTCTTCGCCGACCTGCATTACGGCGAGAACGCCTGGACGGACTGGGGGCCCCGGCAGGACGCCGGCTCCGACCGCGTCATGGCCGCCGTCCTCGACGCCGAGAAGCCCGGTGCGTGCGGCGTGCCTTCCTCCCCTCCCCTCACCTGAAATGTAAAATTGCGAGTTTCTTTCGCTGAAATCTCCCGGAATTCGCAGACTTCGTGGTGTACCTCGGCGATCTTGTGACCGCGAACAATCTAGGGATCCCCAACGCGAGCCTCTACTGGGACAGAGCGATTTCTCCCACCAGAGGCAGGGGGATCCCGTGGGCGACGGTGTTCGGGAACCACGACGACATGGCGTTCGAGTGGCCTCCTGAGTGGTTCTCACCTGCAGGCGTTCCGCCGCTTCGTTGCCCACCACCGAGCATGTCAGTTTCAGGTAAACTCAACATAGTTTATTCCTGAACTTGTTTCAGTTCAGTCACTGAACTTCAGTGCAGAAAAATAAGAAGGCGGCAACCACTGCATGCTTTGAAACAAAAGAAATCCTTCATTTGAACTTTGCAAGAATCGTGTTTTTGACTTGATGTGCAGACTGCAGCTTCCGAGGAACACCGCGACTTGAACTGATGACAAGTGAGATTATCCGCAATGGATTATCATATTCATCAAATGGTCCCAAGGACATGTGGCCTGCTGTTTCCAACTACGTCTTGCAGGTTTTATCACATAGGCAAGATGATCCAGCCCTTCTCATGTATTTCCTTGACTCCGGTGGTGGATCCTATCCAGAAGTGATATCCAGTGCTCAGGTTCAGTGGTTTCAGAGTCAGTCTCAGTTCCTTAATCCAAATGGAAGGTCAGAAACTTATATCAATTTTTCGCATACTCAAAATTCTAGCTTCTGCATCAACGTGCTGGGTGAACTCAAAAAATTCAGCGTAATTCTTATCTAGGATTCCAGAGATAATCTTTTGGCATATACCAAGTACAGCATATGCCAAGGTTGCGCCGAAAGCTAAGTCTGAAATAAGAAAACCCTGTGTTGGCTCTATCAACAAGGAAGAAGTAGCACCACAAGAAGCTGAATGGGGTATGATGGATGCCCTTGTCAAGAGGGATTCAGTGAAGGTTTGTTTCATCTGAACATTTCTTGACATGCAAACAAAATTTCTTATCCCCTGAATCCCTTCAGATAACTTAGATACACAGGTCAAAATTCAAAAGACACTTATTTTTTTATTTGTTACAGAACATATATAATTGGTTGTCATTTTACAGGCAATTTTCGTTGGTCACAACCACGGCCTGGATTGGTGCTGCCCACATGAGAAACTCTGGCTATGTTTTGCACGACATACAGGCTATGGTGGCTACGGTAACTGGCCTAGAGGAGCAAGGGTCATTCAGATATCTGAACAGCCCTTCTCAATTCAGTCATGGATACGGATGGAGAATGGGACAACGCACAGCGATATTAGCTTGGGCTAGACGCCTAGACTTGTTAATGAAATGTACGTACGTGCTGGAGATGGATACTTCAGACAAGTAAAGAGTCCAGGTAGGAAAAGGAAGGTTGACACTCTGTATAATTAAGCTGAGCCCCCTTGTAAAATTGTAATCTATGCATATCAACATATGGTTGGCAGAAAGAAGGAGAGAAGATGAGGAAAAAGATGAAAGCCATATGGTGCCATGTCAAATGAAACCGCCATAAAAAAATGTTTGGCGAGGAAAAACAAACCGATATTAGTAGTGAGGATTTTTATATCCGGTTTTACAGCTGAGGGTAGAAATCGGACTCAGGCAATTAAGGGAGTCAAAGTAAGGGTTGTTCACTTCATCGCCAAACTTAACCCTATTAAATTTAGCAAGGCAACAATCAAAACATTGTCAAAAATTACCTACACTAAATTTTGGCAATTCTACAATCTTCCTCTCACAAAAACTTAACAAAGGTAATGAACTAAATATAACCTATAAATATCAACTTTACCAAATATCCGTAATACGAAAACTTTGTAATGTTGATTTATAGGCATCAAAGGGAACAGCCTACCACCGCATACCGATGGCAACTATCCAAATTCTGATGGGCCCGATTGAATCGGGTGAGTCTCTGCCATTTGGTTTCTATACAAAATTGTTATGGGCCTACGATCCAAATTCTGATGGGCCCAGTGTTCGATACCAACAGTTACGATCTGTGGGCTTAACTGGATCGTTGCTTTTGTCCGGGAAACGGTTTATCTGGACCATAAACTTTAAATCCTACGGTTCATAGAAACCCGACGGGATAGCATCCTTACAATGTTGGCGCAGCTAACCTCTTCTCGTTCCTTGCGCCTATCGCGCCGCCGGCGGCGGCCGGAGCTACACCATGTGTGAATTTTATTTTTTACTCTGAAAAGCTAGATTCTGCTTTATAACCATTTGCATTAATGAGGGGCCATATTCCTTTTCAAAAGTGAGAGATTTTTCTTTGAAAATTTTTTTGGCATTGAAGATACTTTTCGGATTTACTTCACAAAACACCACAAACCATTTGTTTGCCAATGATTTTTATCAAGGGGGAGATTGTAAAATCAAGGAGTTGGTTTAGATTTTGTGATGAAAATATTGGTGGTTTGCTAATGTTAATTTGGAGATTTTTGAGATAGTTGATTTTGTGAAGTGTGCAGTTTTGGTTGACCCTGGCGGTCAGACCGGCTGAGTGCCGTCGGTCAGACCGCAGGTGTTGCGGCGGTCAGACCGGCCGGCCCGACAGTCTGACCGGCAGGATTCTGATCAATCTCGGTTTCGGGTTGTTTTGTTGGATTTGGATATTTCCTTCGGGGATTTGGCTTCTAGATGTTTTCTATGCGTATGGATACTATTGTTATACTAATATGAGTCAAGTTGGAATGAACTTGGGCTCGGAATATTGTTTCTTATTTGTTGCACGTGCAGGTATTGCTTGAGGCCTCGGGAGAGTGTTGCCGGTGATAGATCGGAGTCAACTTGGGAGAAGTTGATGTCCAGGGATCAAGAGATCGCGCGGGATACTAAAGTCTAGAGGACAATGCACGTAGTGATGAAGAAATCCATATGGTATACAAAAGGGATTGTGTACGTATGTAAAGAGGAGTCGAATTTGGAAGGGAGTCCGAATTTGGTAAGTTTGATTGAGATAAGGAAAGAGATGAGTTGTTTACTTGCAAGAGAGAGTTTCCTACGTGGGTTAGGAGTCCTAATTGTGTTAAATTCGTGGGCTTTGCACAGCCTACTTTATGTATAAATAGAGATGGAGGGTGAGGCCTTCTAGTATCGGTTTTAGAGAGACAAAAAAGTTGAGAGAGTTAGGGTTTCGAATTTAGTTCGAGATTTTGGTGAGGAGTGCTGTTGGTGCACTTTGTAAACACTAGTTGATGAAATAAAGTCGAAAAGTTTCAATCTACATCTTCGAGTTTATCATCTACCGGTGTTTCTGGGTCTCGACGGTCTAACCGCAGGTGTGCGCGCGGTCTGACCGATGGGATAGCGGCGGTCTGACCGAGGGTGTCCGGGTGGTCTGACCGGCGAGGATACGGCGGTCTGACCGGCGGCGACAGTACTTCATCGACTTTTTCGTTTGAGGGTAATCTTTAATTCCGCAAAAGTTTTTTGGGTTTTTGGTTTTCCCTACCGTTAACCCCTCCTCTGGTAGGTTTATTTGGTCTTGTGTGATCCTACAAATTTTATTTTTTACTCTGAAAAGCTAGATTCTGCTTTATAACCATTTGCATTAATGATGGGTCAAATTGATACAACATTCCTAAGTAGGCTGCCGAACGGCGAAAAGGCAGAGAAATACTGGGAAAAAAAAGAAGTTAAGTGTAACAAAAAGGTACAAAAAAAATGGTAAGGAAAAAGGGAATAACAGATAAAACATTAAAAAACTCCAGCTTAGCTTGTCAATCCAGTGGCGCGCGGATTCGCACGCGATGGCTTGGTTGGACACTAGAAAACTCCATATATACTACCGATGAAGCCTAGCTCCAAACTACCGACTGTCCGGGCTTCGCTTCCGGCTTCCTCCATCAGAAGGAGATGGTATTAATTCCATGTCGATCGATCTCGCATGTCAAGCAGAGGAAAGAACCGTCAATACGTTATCGTATGAAGGCTGAATGCTACATGCTCCCTCCCGTTTTTTAATAAATGACGCGACTATTTAACTAATAGAAAACTATACTTAATACCTATATGTTCATTCTTTTTTTTCTTCTCATGTTTCCATGTTCCTTTTGGTGATAGGTCATAGGAGGCCTTAGGCTGACGACTGCTTCAAGAGCATGCATCTGGTTTCCGAAAAGAAAAAAAACATTTTTACTAAACCAGATCGACGAGCAACAAATATCATATTTCTAATACACGTTTGATCTTTCGTCTTATTAAAAGTTTTGTATAAATGTATAATATATAAATCATACTAAAATAGTTTAATTGATAAAACAACTCACAATGAATAAACAAAAATTACTTACTTCCTTCGGGCTGATAATAATTATCGTTTCGAACAAGGGTGAAGTTAAACTTTAAAATCGAATAATTTTTAAAATATTTATCTTTGAAATATGATGACTATACATATAGATTAGTCTTAAAAAATACTTCAATACAATATTTGTTAACACTTCTATACATATTATAATAAAAGATAGTGGTCAAAGTTGATTTTTGAAAACCGTGCACTTATCCAAAACGACAAGTATTATTAACCCGGAGGGAGTAAATCTTTTGAATATAGTGAATGGTTAAATGTGTGTTTAAAAATCAATGGTAACATCTATTAAAAAAGGACATAGTACACAAGAACAAATCTGACTACGTGCCGTACACCAGCCATAACACAAGCATGGACATATCCATTATTGCTTTATGAAAACCTGAAGAACAAGTGAACAACAGTAGCGGAAATATAATTTGCTGGGTTATTACCATCTTATTACATGATGCCGGATACGAAACAAGCAACAGCTATGTGTATGTGAAATTAATAAGCTCATTTTCAAGATTTTCCTTCACGAAGACCACCTTAATTTTAATTCAGAACTTAATGGTGTACGCCGGCGACTTATCGGGGTTGAACAACCCATAGTGCCTCTCCGTCTCGTCTCCATCCTTCTGGTTCTCGTTGAACATGGCGAATATGTACGCCTCCATGGCGCCTGGCTTCTTGGGCGTGCCATGCCCGACGTGGTCTATCAGTCCCTGGTTGTACCTCTGCGCGTTGTCCGCGCTCGCGCCGGAGCCGCCTGCCGACGGCCACCCGCTCTCGGACACGACGACGGCCACCCCCGGCGCCCCGGCCTTCTCCAACGCCGAGTACATCGCGTCCACCATCGCGACGAACAGGTTGGTGTAGGTCCGGCCGTTGTCGGTCACCGTCGCCGTGGTTGGCTGGAAGAGGGCGAAGTTGAGGTCGACGTCCCCGCCCTTGTAGGCGAAGTAGGGGTAGACGTTGGCCAGCAACGGCGAGCCGTTGCTCGCCAAGAACTTCGCGATGGGGCCCATGACGGCGGGGTCGCTGAACTCGCCGCCGGATGGCGGCGACGAGGTGCCGAGCACGTCCATCTTGACGGCCGTGGACACCTTGATTTTGCCGAAGCCGGCCGCGGACAGCGCCTTGTTGAGGTTCTCCATGGCCGGGAGGATGCTCTGAGTGGCGTCGCCGGACACCTCGTTCCCGACGGCGATGTACTTGATGTTGACGCCCTGGTAGTACGGCTTGATGTTGCTCTGAACCCAGTCTGACGCGGCGGACGGAGTGAGGAGCTGGTCGATGGCCGGCTCGTCGACGATGACGGCGATGTCGGTGCCGGCGAGGGCACGCAGGGTGGGCGCGTGCGGGGAGTAGATACGCATCGCGGCGATGCCGTTGGACTGGTAGAGCTTCACCACGTCGGCCGGCGACGGCAGGTTGTTCCCCAATATGCCGTTGCACACGCCGATGGATCGCACTGCTGTTGAATGTTGATCGATAATCAATGCGCGCATGCAACCATGCAAATCAAATGTATTAGTATGTTCTGCATGGTTTAATTCCTGGCGTGTAAACTGGAGGATCAAAATATATCTGCATATATATACCTGTAGGGATGGACGCCAAGGCCCCGATGAACAATGCGACGGCTAGCGCGCAGGCAACAACACCCTGCTGCTGCCTTGCCATCTTCGCTGCGATCAGGTAGCTGATACTAAGAAAAGTGATTGATGCACTACGTGAGAAGGCACTCCCCATATTTATACATATACATTTTGAGCAGGAGCAACAGAATGAATAAAATATGGGAAAGTGATTTTATCCCTCGAGAAGAATCCTCTCGTTTCGTGCATGTCACCTAAATAGTCATCAAAAAATTTTAAAAAAATTAAAAAGATAAATTAATATGAAATATATAACTCCACAAACATGCAAGTTAAAATTCAACTTCTGTAAGTTGTAACAAAAATAATAAATATAGATGCGAATGTACGATATCTATTTTCAGTTTAATTCTTTTTTTGCAACTTGTAGAAGTTGAATTTAGTCTTGCATGTTTATGTAGTGATATATTTCGTGCTAATCTATGTTGTTAATTTCTTTTTCAAATTTTTCGATAACTATTTAGATGACATGCAAATAACGATGGGATATCTGTCGGTGTCATGGGCCCAGGGGTATGTTGACTTAGGGCTTGAGGCGGCCCCGTACGCCCACGAGGCCATCCCCCGAGGGGGGATCAGGCCCGAGGGTGACGTGACGGCCGCGCGCTCTAAGTCCCGGCGCCTCCCGCTCACAGCCGTAGCAGGGGTCGGGCTCCCCCGACCCCCTCAGACTGCCGCCACGTGTGACGGAGTAGGTGGGTGCTCCCAGCGCCCACCTACCCCCATTAATGGCGGTGCAGGCGGAGTGCGCCTGCGCGCGCGCCTGCCGCAGTAAATGCGAGTAGACACGCACGCGCGCCTGACACCGGTCGTAGCCGGCTGACCGGTCTGTGACCGGTGCGAATGACCGATGGGACGCAGCACAGTGCTGGGCATGCTATCTGCACGCCGTTAGCTACGCTGCGCGTCCCGTTGTGTCACATCAAGATCATATGAGCTGATCCGGCTTACTCACCCAGCCGGAGTTGGTAAGTCAAGTCTAATCACCCGGCACGCATCGCCACGTACGGGCGGAGCACGCAAGTCTCCGATCGTTTAATGAGGAATGATGCGCGGTGTCACAGACGAGTGATGCGCAGCCTGACAAGGATCACATCGGCACTGCAGAACGGAAGACTTCTGCCTCAAGCAACAGTGTGGTCCTTAATTGTAATAGAATAATTTTCCTTTTCTCTTGAATATAGCCTGTTCGGCCCATGTAGTATCCCCTTGGGAGTATAAAAGGAGGCTCAGGCCTAGAGGAAAGGGGTTCGATCCCTGAACAAAAAACATACATAGTCTATCACACACAGGAGTGAGGTGTTACGCTTCACCGGCGGTCCAAACCTGTATAATCCCTCGCGTCATGGCCCTCTCTCATGCGAAACTCTCTCCTTCTCTCTCCATGCCACCGGCGCACCGGAGCGGGAGCCCAAACACATCCCTCGCACCCTGGGCCGAACTCACAAAAGGGGACCCTCACAGTCCCCCGCTGAGGAGCTTACTCTCGGTCAATATCCCCTTTAGGGATGAAAATCCATATCCATAAAATATATGTTAAAGTTAATAAACTATTATATTAGTTTGAAAGGACTGTATCTAATTGCATATTCCAACTGTTTGTACCTGTCTGTACCTGCATGCAGTCAACACTTAGTGCTCACTCCGTTAAAAAAAAACTAACCTAGACAGACATAACATAGGATTAGGATAATAAATCTGAACATGAGTCATATCCAGATTCATTGTCCGGTTATGTCCCAACCTTATTTAGATTGGGTTTTTTAGGATGAAGGGATTATGATAATAGTCCCAACCTTATTTAGATTGTTTTTTTTGGACGAAGGGATTATGATAATAGTACTGAGGATGGATTTTAATCACTCGGGTGGACATCCACCCGTTTATTGTATGTCAACTGAATGGTTATGAAAACATTTCAAAATAATTGACAAGATAGATCAATATGTAATATATCACTTCACAAAAACAAGCAAATTTAAATTCAACTTCTACAAGTTGTAACAAAAATAACAAATTTAACTACAAATATACTTATAGTAATTTGAGTTTTGTTTGTTATTTTTGTTACAATTTATAGAAGTTAAATTTTAACTTGCATGTTTGTGGAGTGATATATTATATATTGATCTATCTTGTTAATTTTTTTAATTTTTTATAATTATTTAGATGACATACAATAAACGGGTGGACGTCCACCCGGGTGATTGTAACAGTTTCCCTAATAGTCCCTTTATGCATGTCTCCATCAAGAATGAAATCGGTTCTTGTAACGCACCAACATTCGCTAGTTGTAAACACCAGCCAACTCATACCGAGATGCTATGCATTACCTGTGAGATAGTACCAGTCTCAGGATACACTAGCTGGTCACAAAATAAATGTGGAATCAAAGTAAACTGCTTTATTATATCACTAGGTAGTAGTTCTTACAAAAAGTTACCATCATGGACAAGCCCATAGATGAGCAACACAACAACATATAAAACCATAAAAGCAACGTAGAGCTAACAGCTCGGAGAAACTAAGTGATTGAGCAATTAAGCACTAGGCGAAGCACATAAGCATCTAACTTATTCACAGACGAGGCTTAGCGCTAGGCACAAAACATCTAGAAGTCTTCATACTCGCCTTGCTCCTAGAGGCATTCCTCAGCAGTCGGGTCGATGTCTTCATTTTCATACTCTATAGATTTAAAAGGGCAAGGGTGAGTACTTTATGTACTCAGCAAGCCAGAGAAAGAATGACATGTTTGATTTAAACAAGTAGGCTAGGGTTTTATTTGCAAAAGCAGCCCTTTTGGCAAAGGGATTTATTTCACAAAACTTCTAGTGAATCAAAATTTTAGTTGGTGGGAGGAGGCTCACGCCTTGTTCCACTCTACAAGTTGCTTTACAACAACTTGTTGTTGACGACGAAATTTGGTAAGCCTCGAAGTCATCATCGGCATAGAGTCAGTATCGGCTTCGGAGTTATGGAATCGGCCGATGGGCATTATCCGATCGCCAACAGTTGTATTCTTGATGGATCCGGTTAAGGAGATAGATCAAGTTTATCCAGAAAAGTCTGAGTTCAAGAAGGATGCGGCATGGCAAGTTTATCTATTAATTAGAAAGAGTCTGTTAGTTTTCTTTTATCTTTAGGAAAGTGTGTTTTGTGTCCAATAAGGACTTCATGTTTTCCTTTTGTCTTTAGGAAAGTTTGAGTCGTGTCCGATATGGACTAGTATCTATCCATGGGTATAAATATGTACACCCTGAGTCTATGTAAATTATCTCTCGATCAATACAACTACTCTCGGTGCATCGCCACTCTCTTTTTGAGGTTTTTACTTATCAACCGGCGGAATTTGGCACCTGACGCGGGGCTGCATCGGCTTTCGATCTCCGGCGAAGGGGTAAGCCCTACGTTCCGCCGGTCCTGGTGAATTTATCGGCTACATTAGTGTTGTTCAAGGCTGCATCGCTTCGATCTCTTGGATCGCTCTGGTTCGGTTGATATATTTACCTGATATCTCAATTCTATCTTAATTGCATTGTGTTTAGAGACGCATCGGTTTAGTTGGGACTGTCTCAGTTAAGTCTGATCTTCTGTCTTAGCCGATATATCTCTACAATCACAATGTTGTTTTAAATAGATTTGTTATATCCATCATATTAGACAGATCTATCGGCTTAGATTATCATATACAATCTCGTGCTGCATCGGTTAGGTTCGACCTACTAGATTGTTGTTGATAATATAAATCTTGTTAAGCCGATAGTTTCATGCTAATGTTTTATCGGAGTGCTAGCCGATGAATTATCATATACGTTATATAATATAGATTGACAATGTTTTCTACTTGCATCGGCCGATCTCTATTTAGAGTTTTGTCAATATCGGCTAGATTACTTTGTTGGCTTAGATTATATAATGTATCTACCACCCTGAAAATTAGTCAAAGGCTTGATTGTCTAGATATTATGTTTCTTTTCATACTTAGTGCTGCATCAGTTAAGTTTGATCTACTAAATCGTGCTTAGAACCATAATCTCTAGCATGCTTCTTGATTGCTAATAAGGGTTTCATCGGGGTTTCAGCCGATGAGTTATCTGGACGTTGTATCGGCTCAGAGGTTTATGTACAAGTTGGATTTAGCCGATGGCAACAAAGGTTTCATTGATTATCTAATCATTTGGATTTAATGACATCGAATCTCTAGCCGATGTATGCTTTAACCTTCGGAGCAGTGCTTATTCAACCTATCATTACTAGCCGATTGATTTCTACTGGATTATATTATTGTTTTATTACATTATCATGAATCGATTATGTTTGTGTCATTATTTACTCAAGTATCAAGATCTATACTGGATATCGGCTGGTATCGGCATCAGCTGGAATCACTCCATCGGCTTGTTAGGCGATTGGCTGTTTTATATTCAATTTATATATCTTGTCAGTCGCAGGATCAAACTGACTGGCACGCCCGCATCTCATTAGTTAAGCAAATATCCCAGACATCGTGTTTTTACATCAACACTTGTCTAAAACATTATTAACAATAATTAACTTGTTTCCTTTATTAACAATAATTAACTTCATAAAGATACTAGCCGAGGTTAAAAGTAGATACTGTATCGGCTAATACTCTAATACAGCCTTATAGAAGAATATCAATCTAGGTAAATATACCGAGGCAAGCTTAATATATTTAGCTAAAGTGATACCCTTGCATAAGGGACAGATATAACATGAAAAGCATGATTAAAAGAATTTAAGCAAGACTAAGCTGTTATATCAGATAAGATCAGCTGAAACTCTAATGTTACCCCTATTACAAACAAAAGACAGGCTAGAGATCATGACTCTAATTAGGACTAGGGCTGATGCAACACAACGTGTAAAAAGATGCATGATACCTAGACAATCAAGTCTCTGAATATTTTTCAGGTGGTGGATACCTTATAAACACCTCCTCCCTCTCATAACCACCACCGCCGCGTCCCACTCCCAAGTGGTCAAGTCCTGCCACCACCACCACTTGCCGGCGAGATGAAGAGCGGCCATCCCTCCACCCTCTTCGCCACCACGGCACCATTGCTCTGTCGCGAACACACCCAAATCGAGGCAGTGGAGGGCTAGTCGCTACACGTGCTCGACCCCTTCCCCGTCGCGTCGGCCATCGCTGCAGTGGGAGTGATAGCGGAGGAGGCAACCTTGACGCTGATCGACTCCCCTCAGCAAGCAGCGGCTGCACAACCTCCTCCTCCTCCTCCTCCCTTCGCTAAGCCGCGAAGTTGGATCTGGACTCCACCGCGTCGTCGCAGTTGCAGGAAGAGGGCTCCCCACTCGATGAACCTGCTGCGGCCACGAAGTCGACGAGCTCACGAGGGTGCTCTCCTCGCTGGCCTCGGTGGCGGCGCTCCTCACCAACGCCGCTCTCGCTCCCTGAGCTTTACAACAACGGGCACTACATCGTGCACGGCTTCCATGGCTTCCTTCCACTGCGCACTCTCCCATGGCTCGCATCATCGCTAGGAGAGAGGAGAAGAGAGAGGGCAGGAAAGAGAGATGAAGAGAGGGGAGATGGGGAGATAGGAGGAAGAAGAGGAGGGGAGTGAGAATGATATGTGGGGCCCACGTGGCCCCATCATTTTTTAATTATTACTTTTGGTGTAACTGATATGTGGTCCCATAATTTTTGTTATTTTCGAAATCAAATTGCGACGTATGCGCCACATCAATGCCACGTGGGACGAAGACCTAGTCAAATTAGCCACATAGGTGTCATGTGAGCTAAAATCGGGGATAATACTGTCAAGGGATCTCGTTTGCACTGGTTTTGTAAGTTGGAGGATGCGTTGTATCTGGTTTTCGGTTTAAGGACGAAAATCGGATTCGGTATCAAGTTAAGGGACCTCAAATGAACTTATTCCCCATTGAGACGCTACCCTTTGTTGCGATCCAAATAATAGTGGGCCGAAAGGATCGCAACCACTGGTCCAGATACAAATAGGCCTAACTGGACGTTATAATCAGTAGCGGTCTTATATTTATGGGCTTAAATGTTTCAGTAGCGTTGGTTCCTATCCAAAATCTGATAAGCCCAATTACATTACTGCGTTTGTCCTGGGAATAAGTTCACTTTAGAACCCTCATCTTGATATTGAGTTCGAATTACATTCTCGAACTGCAATACAATACTGCCCCGAGAAATTTTGGAGATGGATTTTTATCCCTCGAGAAAATATCTCCTCGTTTCTTAGGTTGTGTTCTTCATCCCCTTTTACCAACTCACATCTCTCGTTTTCCGCACACACGTTTTTCAAACTGCTAAACGGTGTGTTTTTTGCAAAAAGTTTTTATACAAAAGTTGTTTAAAAAAATCAAATTAATCCATTTTTAAAAAATTAGATAATATTTAATTAATCACACGCTAATGAATCGCTCCGTTTTCCGTGTTTACTATGCGTGTTGGGAGCTCGTACTAGCGAACGCAGCCTTAGATGACACCTAAAATAATTATCAAAAAATTTGAAAAAATACAATTTAGATTAATAAGAAATACGTCACTCCATAAATATAAAAGGTCAAATTCAACTTTTATAAGTTAAAAAAAATAAATTAAACCGAAAATAGTTACGTACATTTACAATTATATTTGTTATTTTGTTACAACTTGTAGAAGTTAAATTTAAACTTATATGTTTTTTAAACGATATATTTCATATTAATTTAGCTTGTCAATTTTTTAATGATTATTTAGGTGACGTGTAAGAAACGAGACGATATTCCCGAGGGATGACAACAATTTACCCGGTACACTAGATAGCTAGAACACTGGCATGGCCGCATGGCCGTGGAGACGAATTTATTAAAGCCTGAGGAATTCACTAATCACCATATATAGCACAGGATAATCTTGTTGACGATGAGCCCAAGTTCGTCGTGAAGAATCTGTGGAGAAGATGAACGAGAGGTGTTCGGCAATGCACAGAGCTTTGGGACAAAGTGAACACCGAGGAATTTTGGTGCAGCCAATGAAACGCTGCTTTTCTGTTTACTCTCCATACTTATAAGAGAAACTACATGCAAGACATGGCCTCAGTGGCCCTTTGACAAGTACACCACGATGCACACATGTACACGTTGCCCACAATGCAACACCATGCACTATTGCACTACGCCCGGCACTAGCTAATGCTGTAATGCATGAACTAGAAAAAAATGGAATTATTCAACAAAACGAAACATGCATGCACCGGAATTATGCAACAAATCTGCCGGGCTACCAGCTTACCACATCATGCTTAAATTAAATGACAGATAGACCATCCAAAACATGCAAGTGTTACGTATATATACGTAACAGTTTATTCGATCAAATCCAAACATGCAACTGGAACATACGTACTATATAGTCGTTGCTTCCTCATCGATCTCCTTAATTGTATGGAGCTGTAAGTGCTGTTCTTTAGAAATTGATGGAGTAGGCCGGCGACTGGTCCGGGTTGAAGAGGCCGAAGTGCTTCTCGGTGGCAGCCCCCGTCTTCAGGTTTTCGTTGAACATGGCGAAAATGTAGGTCTCGATTCTCCCGGGCCTCTTGGGCGTCCCCTGCCCGACGTGGTCGATCAATCCCTGGTTGTACGCCCTCGCGTTGTCCATGGTCGCCGCGGTGCCGCCGTCCGACGGCCACCCGCTCTCCGACACCACGATCGGCACGCTCCCGGCGCCGGCGCTCTCCAGCGCGGAGTAGAACGTGTCGACGATGGCGTCGAACAGGTTCTGGTACGCCTTGCCGCCGTCCTGCACCATCGTGCGCGGCGACGTGAAGAGCGCGTAGTTGATGTCGATCTGGGCCTGGTTGTCCACGTAGGAGAAGTAGGGGTAGACGTTGGCGAGCAGCGGCGCGCCGGTGCTCGCCAGGTACTGAGCTATGGGCCCCATGTACGAGGCGGAGAACGTGCCGGCGGACGGCGGGAAGCCGTCGATCACGCCCTGCGTCGACACCGACGTGGACACCTTGATGTTGCCGAGGCCGACAGCGGAGAGCGCGCTGTTCATGTTCTGCATGGCCGGGAGGATGTTCTGCGTGTTGCCACTCTCAACCTCGTTGCCGACGGCGATGTAGCGGAAGTTGACGCCCGGGTAGGCCTGGACGTTCTGCTTGACCCAAGTGGCCACGACGGAGGGGTCTGAGGCGAACGCGGAGAGGTTCTCGTTCGCGACGCCCATGGTGAGGGGGATGTTTGAGCCGCTGAGTGCCTGGAGGATGTCGTTTCTCGGGAAGTAGATGCGCATGGAGTCGATCCCCTTGGACTTGTAGAGCTTCACGACGTCGCTCGGCGACGGCAGGTTGTCGCCGCGCACGCCGTAGCACACGCCAATGGATTGCACCACTGTTGATAAGTAGAACGAATAATACGTTACACGCACTCCTAACTCTTAAAAACAACTTCTATAAACGAATGGACCGCTATTTATCCAGATTCGTCCATGAAAGTTGCTTCTTATTGGGAATGGACGGTGTAAACCCTAATACACGTGATATATATACTTACCTTTAGGAGTGACCGCAAGTACTCCAAGGACCACTGCCAGTGTTAAAATGGAAGCAACACCATGCTTTGCCATCATTATTTGCAGGCACAGGTAGCTGTAGCTAGTTGTTAGGAGCCTGCTGGACTTTGAATGCAGATGCAATGTAACAAAAGCATTCACCCCTATTTATACAAGTTCCTAGCAGGTCTATATTTAGCATGCATTTTTTTTGAAAAAATATATATTTTCATAAATGACATTGTTGACTTTTGAAATAACGTCAGACTATTCACATTATTGAAAGATTAGTGTGAATATGCTAAAGTATAAGTCATGCTTAAAGTTTCTTTAGTGATAAAATATGTCACAACAAAGAAAATAATATTTCTATAATTTGTTTTGAATAGTACGAATGATCAAACATCGTCAAAAGTTAATGAGGTTATCTATTAAAAATGGAGGAAGTATGTAGCGTGCAATTAGCGAGGTGTATAGATGATTACTCTGATCCACATTACCAGGCTGTTACGAAACTTTCTTTTTATTTTGTAACTATTTCACACCAAGCTTGTTTATGGATAAACTTATATTTCCATTTTGGTTTTGATAATTATGTATTTCAAAAGAGTCTTAAGGTTGTTCTTCTCCCTTATTTCCCAACTCATCTTCTTCATTTTTTACGCGCACGCTTCCCAAACTGCTAAACAGTGTAGTTTTTGTAAAAGTTTTCTATAAGAAAGTTGCTTTAAAAAATCATATTAATCTATTTTCAAGTTCTTTTAACTAATACTTAATTAATTATACATAAATAAAACCACCCCGTTTTCCTTGCGGGGAAAACTTAGTATTTTGATTAGAATGCAAGTGTAAAATATGGAATTGCAAAACAGAAAACGCATGAATCAGATGAGAGAAAGGGAGATTCAAATGAAATTTCTAAGAGGTTGAATTTCTTGCTAACTTTTTTTCAACATCTTTATAGCATTTTCATTTCATAGGAATTTCAAAGAAAATGGTGGGAGTTAATTTTTTGTTTCAAAGGCCTTCCTTGAAAAATTTCATGTAGGATTGAGATCCTCCAATATTTCAATGTTTGTCGTACAAATCAGAGGGGATACTTTTTTTTTTATGTTTTTCCTCTAGAATCGCAAGGAAAGGACAAGTTCCTATGTTTCTCGTTTGCTCATTCATACGAGTCAAAGGCATCAACAGTGATAATTCCTATAAGATTCAAATTCCTTTTTTTCCCTTTACTTTTCCTCCATTTCAAAGAGGCCCTATAATATGTTTGGTAATTGGTGAAGTTATAAAGGAATAAGAAATAAAAATGGATATGCTCCCTTTCAAATGCAGGAATGGTAAAACATAGGAATAGAAAAAACACGGAATTTCTGTGTATATGAAAACAGAATTACAAAACACAGAAACAAAGACATGTTTGGAATGCTGAAAAATGAAATACAAGAATACAAAACACAGGAATTCGGATGTACGTACAACAAATGAATAGAAAAACACATGAAGAATAGATAGTTGGATGTTTGGAATACATGAATGTTCTCTCTCCCGCTCCTCTTTAACTTTTCAGCATAGGAAGAAAAAACATTGGTTTTCCTTGTTTTGGGTGCAAAGGTACAGGTACAGGAAACTTTTCCTCTATTTTGCCTTCCTCTGTTCCTTAGTTCCAAACGAGTGAACAGTGGCTTAATTTTCCTATGGAATTTCCCCCCTTGCTTGTTTTCATGTTTTTCCCTTGAACCAAACATGCCTGATCCTTTAGATAGACCATGAAAAAATTTATAAGAGATAGACTCAAACAAAAATTTTCCAAGACTTGCTACTTTTCTCCAAAATCTACCTGTATTGAGTCATTCCTAAGTAATTTCATATATAGGAGTTGTTAAGCTCAATCCTTTGTTTCAAAGATGGAACGTGTAAAAATATGTTCATGTTTTGGGTCACAAACTGAAGCTACACACCTTCAAAGATCTTGAAATTGATCCGGAGGTGCTTCGGCGCGATGAAATGTACACGTAAAACTAGAAAAAAAAACATAAACCTTTAAAAGACTATTATTTAAAACTAACGGTGTATCATTGGTAAATCTGGTTATTATTTTCTTTTGGAACTTTTTTAAAGTGGAATGGAGTTTATTGGAGTCAGTGATAAAAATATGTTTTTTCAATAAACATGAAAATTTGAAGTTGTCCATTAGAAATGGAACCGGTTGAAGTAAAAAAAAAAATTAAGTGGGCATACATATGTAGGGTGCAGTTGCTTTCTCTCTCGTACGTTTACTTTCCTTTTCAGTGCACGAACTTATCCCAAATTGAAACGATTTTCAATTGAAGAGCATGCATGTATGTCATTGCTGTGCTCAACGTCTACTCAACTAGCTGTTCATTGCATGCACCGATGCACGTGGACCGGGGAATTCAATGGTAAACTTACAATATTGATATTAAGGAGTTGACTCAAGGATTAAATAACATCCCTTCCACATTTAATTTCGGCATTAACAAACAAGTAACCGCAAATTTTATCCAATTGGTGCAGTCTTATGCAACTTGATAGCACCACATTGAGTTGATCCAATTAGCGAACGAAGATTTGGTAGCAAATGAAGGGCACAACTGCATAAGCATGTATCATCAGTAACTAATTCTCGCTCAAAATCGGTGGGCATTGACTGGCGTCATGGCATGGGAAATCCGTTGGTTCCCACGGATTTACGATTTCAATTAGGTTAGCTACTCATCTTCAAATCTAGAGGAAAACCAAAATTGAACCGAAAGAAATAAGGTGCCTACTTGATTTTGAGTTTACCTGGCAACTTGAGGCTTGACTCTTGAGCAAGTATGGCACTTTTGGCCCAGGAGAAAGAAAATTCTATATGGACATTGCCTGACTAGGCCCACAAAGCGGTAGACTCCCCATAGCCACCGGCCCATAGGCCTGCGAGGTTGAGTTACGTGGATCGCAAATCGTGGTCCAATTCATAGATTGCTAATTAGTGCCCCGGCCAGCGCGCGTCGCGCGGGGCTGGTGCCACGTGGCGCACAGGAGAGGCCGGAGGGTGAAGAGACGTGGCAGCTTTTGATACGTATACAAATTTCGTATATATATATATGTGTGTGTGTGTATGTGTGTGTGTATATGTATATGTATATATATCAAAAGTGTATGTGTATATGTATAAAAGAGTATATGTATAAATACAAAATTTATATGTATGTATATCCTATAAATAGGAAAGTGATATCATCCATCGAGGAGATATCTCCTCATTTCGTGCATGACACCTAAATAATTATTAAAAAACTGAAAAAAAAATATCAAGATAGATTAATATGAAATTTATCACTCTACAAACATGCAACTTAAAATTTAACTTCTACAAATTGTAACAAAAATAACAAATATAGATATGAATGTACAATAACTATTTTCAGTTTAATTTGTTCTTTTTTTGCAACTTATAAAAGTCGAATTTGTGTTGCATGTTTGTGTAGTGATATATTTCGTGTTAATCTATATTATCAATTTTTTTTAATTTTTTTGATAATTATTTAGATAACATACAAATAATGAGAGGATATCCCCTCGAAAATCCATATCCCATATAAATTTTATATGTAAATACTTTATATACATACATATAAACTAGCTTTAACTTTGTATTGTGTAATACAAAATTTATATATATGTATATAAAGTATATACGTATGTATATACAGACTAGAGGGTGGGGATTGATCGCGAGCCAGCACGCCCGCGCGACTGGGCGCGGATCAGGGATCCCCATTCACGTTGGCCCAATTGAGTCGATGTGTTTATTACCACAACTGCTGAATTACACATGCTTATTACCACATTTCTGAATTTTGAGCAGATGTGCTTATTACCACAACACTATATACGCTGGCCTCTCCCATGTATGCATGCGGTTTATGTGCATTTGACATGAGCAGCTAGCTTATTCCAAATCCAAATGTATTTCTAGTATCGCTCTTGTCTAGTGGAATCTAATTTTGTACGACGGCGACTTGTTGGGGTTGAACAGCCCGAAGTGCCTCTCGGTCTCAGCCCCGGTCTTCTGGTTCTCGTTGAACATGGCGAACACGTACGTCTCCAACGCCACCCCTGGCCTCTTCGGAGTGCCTCCTTGGACATGGTTGATAAGTTTCTGGTTGTACGTCTGCGCGTTGCTGACGCTGGCCCCGAACCCGCCGGCCGACGGCCACCCGGTCTCCGACACCACCACGCCGACGTCCGGCGTGCCGGCGTCCTCCAGCGCGGCGTAGATGGAGTCCACCATCGCGTCGAAGAGGCTCGTGTAGGTCAGCCCGCTGCCGTCGTCCGTCACCGTCGTACCCGGCTGGAACGTGGCGTAGTTGAGGCTGATGTCTTTCGGGTCGTCGACGTAGGCGAAGTAGGGGTAGACGTTAACCAGCAGCGGCGCTCCGGTGCTCGCCAGGTACTGCACGATGTCAAACATGTAGTCGTCCTTGAAGACGCCGTTGGAAGGCGGGTAGGAGTCGGTGATCACGCCCTGGGACACCGACGTGGACACCTTGACGCCGCCGAGGCCGGCCGCGGCGAGCGCGGCGTTGAGGTTCTTCATGGCCGGGAGGATGTTGTCCGTGTCGTCGTCGCCGGTGACCTCGTTGCCGACGGCGATGTAGCGGAAGGAGACGCCCGGGTAGGCCTGGACGTTCTGCTTGACCCAAGCAGCCGCGGCGGTGGCATCGGAGGCGAACGCAGCGAGGTTCTCGTTGGCGACGTCCATGGTGAGGGCGATGTTTGAGCCGGTGAGCGCCTGGAGGATGTCGCTCCTCGGGAAGTAGATGCGCATGGAGTCGATCCCCTTGGACTTGTAGAGCTTCACGACGTCGCTCGCCGCCGGCAGGTTGTTGCCGATCACGCCGTAGCACACGCCAATGGACTGAACCGCTGTTAAATTGTCAACAGATGAGCAAGAGTACGTGTAACATGAGCCAAGAGTTAGTTAATTACTTAATTATTATGTGGAGCACATGCTCTGTACTCAACACTGTCCTGAATAATTTGTGTACTACGCATGTTATAGTACCTGCAGGAAATGCTGCAAGGAGCAATGCAACTGAAAGCACGGCAGCAAACCCTTGCGTAGCCATCTTCGCTTATTTTGCAGCTGCTGCAAGTATCTCTAGTCACGATCACTCTCTATTTATACGGAGATATTTAGGCATGCAAAGTCCCTAGCATTATCCAGTTCGGTACATCACACTAACTCCAGCTTGCTGATCGATCGATTTCCAATTTCCACACCACCAGTAGTACTCCACTACCGATCGATCGAGCTAGTGTCCGCCACCGCACTACGCAGCCAACCCAACTGAAATAACGCTAAATAAGCCAACTGAATTAGCGCGCGCGAGACGGTGTCACAATCTGGTCAAGCCTAATTCGCAGCCACGCGCATGCACAATTTGCACATACAACGACGACGACGACGACGACTCAATCGCTAGCTAGCGATGGCCACTGGCCAGTCGTACGTCGACCAAGTCGTGTTCGCTTGGAAAACCGGGCGACGCACGCATCACCGTTAGCCGCGCGCGAGCATGCGTTCGTGCACGACGGATAAAATCGAGCAGTTGCTTGTCCGGCTCGTGGAATTCCGGTGTTTTGACGCGTTGGTCGTGGCGGCCTCAAACAGCAACGGTTTTGTGGTTGTGTCGCGTAGTAGTACGTACGTGCTCGGTGCCCCGCTTGGTGCTAGACGCACACAGGCTGGTGTGCACACTCCAACCCACCGTCTCCCACGGGGAGATGAACGCGTCAGCGTGCGCGCCACCGTAGGCCCAAGTGCAGGGCTAGTAAGTGCAACACCCGGTGTTGTACTACTGATCCTGATCTATTCTTCAACTCTAAACTTTAACTTTCTCGTTTTTCATTAGTACGCTTTTTAAAATATTAAATATTATTTTTTTAAAAAAAATTTACATATAAGTTATTTGAGGAAAGCAAATAAATCTATTTTTTAAATTTTTAATAGTTAACACTTAACTAATTATGTATTAATGAGTTTTCTCGTTTTACGTGTAAGAAAAATCCAACTTCAAAAGCATGACATCGAACGGGCCCCTCACGTTACGACTGAATCAAACACCGTTGTGTGAGAGAAATATAACACATGGTCATTAATTCGTCTGTGTGTATACTACGCGAAAATAGGTCTGGTAAACTTTATTCAAGTTCATATTGCCTCTGCACCGTTACATGCATGCATTGAGCTTCGCAATATGCAGGCAGAAAGCTTATTCAAACCCAAACTATATATGGAACGCACGTGTATGTATATATATCGATCGACGTTTAATTCGCCGTCAATCGATCTCTTCTTAGAACAATCTTCTTAGAAATTGATGGAGTAGGCCGGCGACTGGTCCGGGTTGAAGAGGCCGAAGTGCTTCTCCGTCTCGGCGCCTCCCTTCTGGTTCTCGTTGAACATGGCGAAAATGTAGGTCTCGATTCTCCCGGGCCTCTTGGGCGTCCCCTGCCCGACGTGGTTGATCAGGTTCTGGTTGTACGTCTGCGCGTTGCTGGCGCTCGCCGCCGTGCCGCCGTCCGACGGCCACCCGCTCTCCGACACCACGATCGGCACGCTCCCGGCGCCGGCGCTCTCCAGCGCGGAGTAGAACGTGTCGACGAGGGCGTCGAACAGGTTTTGGTACGCGTTGCCGCCGTCCTGCACCACCGTGCCCGGCGACGTGAACAGCGCGTAGTTGATGTCGATCTGGGCCTGGTTGTCCACGTAGGCGAAGTAGGGGTAGACGTTGGCGAGCAGCGGCGCGCCGGTGCTCGCCAGGTACTGAGCTATGGGCCCCATGTGGGAGGCGGAGAACATGCCGGCGGACGGCGGGAAGCCGGCGGTCACGCCCTGCGACACCGACGTGGACACCTTGATGTTGCCGAGGCCGGCAGCGGAGAGCGCGCTGTTCATGTTCTGCATGGCCGGGAGGATGTTCTGCGTGTCGCCGCCGGAAACCTCGTTGCCGACGGTGATGTAGCGGAAGTTGACGCCAGGGAATGCCTGGATGTTGTTCTGGACGAAGGCGGCGGCGGCGGAAGGGTCGGAGGCGAGGGAGCCGAGCTGATCGTTGCCGACGTCCATGGTGAGGGCGATGTTTGAGCCGCTGAGTGCCTGGAGGATGTCGTTCCTCGGGAAGTAGATGCGCATGGAGTCGATGCCGTTGGACTTGTAGAGCTGCACGACGTCGCTCGGCGACGGTAGGTTGTTGCCGATCACGCCGTAGCACACGCCAATAGATTGCACCACTGTTTTTTATTTGATACATTAGACTCCCTTTTGTTTGGGAATGGATTAATCCCTTTAAAGGATATCCGTATAACTTTTTATTTCAAATACGATATAAATAGTTAAAAATATTAATAAAAGTTAACAATACTGAGTATAATAACATCTAGCACTTCACCAAAAATAAAATTTAAATTTAACTTACATATTGAGATAAATTCGATTGAGTTTGTTTTTTTTATACTTAACGTGTGAGTTGAGTTTGAATCTAAAATTTCATGGATTGGTATATACATATTGTATGAATGCTGTCGATTTGTTTAAGAAATTTTTATACTATTTGAATGGTTTTTAAGATAAACGAGAGGACATTCATGACGTACTGAATTTAATTAAGACAGTACATAGTCCTAATGCATGCGCATAGTGTATACAATCACCTGTAGGAATGGCCGCAACTCCAAGGACCAATGCCAGTGTTAAAACGGAAGCAGCGCCATGCTTTGCCATCTTGAAGCGCTTAATATAATTTTCTGGCACTAGCTAGGTTGCTCTGTTGTACGTGTCTGCTATGGAGAGGCTGCAGGACTTTGCATGCAGATCGATGCAATGTAACAGAAGCATTCACCCCCTATTTATACAAGTTCCTGGCAGTCAGCAGGCAAAGCATGCATGTACCATGCAACTGTTGGCGCCCATTTTCCACCCGCTATACGTGCTATACGTACGATCGAACGTACGTAGACAAGCGTGGTCGCGATCTGCACCGGCCTAATTTTACAAGATAGTAGTGTACGTGGCTCGCTAGAAAATGCGTATACTACGCGCGCAAGACTGCCGCGAACGGAGAGTCGTCCACCACCAATCGCGGCCGTAAAAACAAAAATCAGCTCGTTAGCTAGCGTTCGTGGAATTCCAGGGCGGTCTGACCCGTCGTGTGGGCTGGTAGTGGCTGGGAAGAGAAGGAGATCGATGGCACTGTACCTTGCGATTGGAGTTATGGCTGCAGAAGAAGAGCAAACCGAAGGTCCACTTGCTTGCTTGCTTGCCTAACTCTCTGCTTCGCGGCGGGCGGGAGACGGGAGTGTGGCAGGATGCGGACACACGTCGGTCTCAACCGAGAAATGCAGTAGACAGAGCGGGCGGCTTTGCTCACGAGAGCTACTCCTGCATATGATCGCTACCACAAATCTTACTGGGCCAAACGAAGAATATTAAAACATCCTGAAAAGCCGGTTCTGTTCGGCCCATAACCAGCCTGCTTTCTGCAGTGGCGATCCGATTTTACGACTCGACGGGGCATACGGAATCCTTTTCTCAAATATAGGTCAAATAATTTCGCAATACCAGATATTTTTACTCGGCTCTATTGAGGAGCTCTCGCCCCAATCCCTCCGCCGCTCGGACCTAAAGAGGCCAAAGTTAGAAATCAGTCTGCCACCGAGGTCACTGCCACTCCGCTGCATCCCAGAACATGGAACTCATCTCCTCGAGCTTGACAAGCGACAGCCCCCGTCCCAGCTTGACGGCCGCCTCCACTATGACCTCTGGCACCACCATCGGCAGAGGCACCGTCTCCTTCTCCGAGGGTCCTGGTGAGGGAAGACACAGTCAACGAGGCCATCACCGACGCCATCCCCCTACTCCCTCCGCCTCTGCTCCGCTGCATGCATGACGGAGAGAAGGTGCGAACTGAAGTTGTTGTGTTGTGCAACGGCATCATCGTCGGGGGAGAAGAGGTGAGGCGGAGGAGCTAGAGGTGGCTGCGGGTCCACAGCGCTCTCCTCGACCGTCCTGTCTCGAAGATGCGCCATCGTCAACGAGGGAGATGCGGCATTAGGGAGGCACGACGGAGTTAGCGGTGGCACACTTCTCCTCCTCCTCCTCCTCGGTTGCTCCGCTCAAGGCTGCGCCACAGCCACTCCGCCTCGGGCCACGCTAGCGCCCAATTCCTAAGTCCCGAAGATGTTGACCATCCTCCCCCCGCTAGAGTTCATCGGCGTCATCTTTGTGTGCCCCTGTGTTCGAAAGGAAAAGAGAAATAATAGCACGAGATGCTGATACGTGGGTCTTACACGTTGACTCAACCAGTTAGACCAAGTCAACAAGTTATATTAGTGAAAACCACCTTTAAAATTACTGATAGAGTTATTTTATCACGGTTTTAATGATTAGAGGACTAAGTTATTGGATTTTGTGTTAAGAGTTACGGATAAGATACCTATATTCAGTGGCGGAGCCAGCACCTGGCTACCACGGGCAATGCCCTGGGCTCCGCCTGGCACATGCAGCCATGCACCCATAGATTAATACCGAATTAACTCGCTAATTACCTTGCTTAGTTCACTGCTAGCCCGTATGGAGACACCACAGCAACAGATGTGCTTAACATAAACTTATAAAGCAAATGCTCATGTTAAAATGATCTATGAATTATATAGAGCTGTATATTCTTCGTTTTGTTATTATGTTTACCCGGGCTCATAAAATTTTTTAAATCCGTCAATGCTTATATTTGAGCGTAACTTTTATTTTCATTAAAAGTTTTTGGTTTTTGGTGTTACAACCTTTCACCCCCTCTCTCTCTCTGATTGGTTTCCTACAGAAATTGCGCTAGTGTACGTACGGCATCAACAAAAGGGTGCAGTTCTGGTCGAGCTTGCTACGGCATTGCTCAGAATCTCAACTAAGAGTAGCAGATAAGCAGACCTATGATCTTGGCGCAAAATTTTGGTGTTGAATGGACGCGCTAGCTTTATGTGCATGTATGATCTCTCTGTAAATTAAAGGTGCTTCACGAGTCATCACAAGCAAGTTTCAAGTATTTCAGTATTTGATACTATTCTGAAACAAAGCAGCATCTGAACGTAGGACGATGCTTCAAGCAGACTCTGCTCCAACTGTATCCTGAACAGCTGAGCTGAGCCGTCAGCAGTCTGCATATTCCTTCATCTGAAGTTCTAAACTATAGGCCACGTACATTAATCAATTCTCTAACCTCTGCAGGCTTGGGCCTATAGCTAATTGGCTGTTACATTCATGATCCATTTATAATTTGCCAATCAAATGGAAGCATTTGCAAGCATTTCCAAGTTGATGATCACATAGAAGGAACAACAAAAAACCAAGCTGCTTTTCTGCTATTCTACTGTACCTCCCTCTTCGGCCTGTTTCTGGTGCGCGGAGCAGCAGCAACAAGAACTCCCTCCTCCACCGGCGCCGGCTGCGCAGCGTCCTCCTCCTCTTCCTCCTCGTCTTCGACGCCGCCGTCTTGCTCGAAGTCCTCGTTCTCTTCCATTATCGCTTTGTTGAACTCCATCTACGTACACATGGGAAAATTAAAGACGATCTTGAATTGACAGTAACCTAATTCGATGATGTCTCTTCAACACCGAATGCGAGCTGCGCGCGCACCTCGCGTAGGAAGCGCTCGTCGAGGTCGTCGGAGACGCGGGCCGCGGTGATGAGCGTGCCGACGAAGAGGGAGAGCGGCAGGACGAACGCCAGGATGAGCACGTTCGTGCTCGGCGGCCCGCCGGCCCGCACGACCATGGACCGCCGCCGCCGCCGGCCGCCCCCTGCCGGACTAGCCGATACACGGACAGTCCTCCCAGAGCACGGCGTAGCGCTCGCGCCGACGCGCGCCGGGGTGAAGAGAGCAGCGAGACCTCGCGCCATGGATGGTAGCGAAGGCCACACACAGCACAGGCGAGCAGAGCAGAGCAGCAGAGTGAGCGACGCGGAGCACGGTGGTTTGTCTTATCCATTCTATCCTCCGCGCCACGTCGCTCCGCTTACCACAGTCCGATCTTTACGGCATCCGGATGCCGAATGGGCCACCTATTTGGGCTACGGCCTACGGCCTACATGTAATACCTGGGAGGAAGCGGGCTGATTTCATCCTAGAAGCCCATTTTGGCCTCCCTTATGTAGATGGGCCTAAATTTAAGTTCAAAATTTATCTGGGCCTTAGCCGATTTAAATTTCTTCATCGTGTTCGGCAAAAAATAGTATTATAACGATGGTGCGTATATACGTCGTTTTTTAGTACATGTAAAAGAAAGAGTACAAACAAAGGTCGCCTCAAGCATATCTAAGGTAGTTCTAATTAACACACGGGGGTATGTACTTGTGCTAATTAGGTTGTGTGTTTTGACAGCGACAAGACCGGAACATGTCGCGAACGGATCGATATCGATGGCGACGTTGCCGGCGTTCCTGGCCATGGATCATCACCGGCTAATAGCTACGTTGCCTGTCGCGATTGCATGCCCAAATCCTAGCTACTAATAGCTTAATTCAGCTACTTAATTATGCCTCTTTCGCTTTCGTTGTGTTCTATTATGCCTCTTTCGCCTTCGTTGTGGTGTTCTTAGTTCTCCCCTCCCGTGCGTCTACCGCCGTCGTCACGTCGGACGTCCACTCTTGCCGTAATTGCTAGCGTCACGCAGTCGTGCTCCCTGACGCATACATGTTGAGATCAAAATTTTAGTCGATCAAGTAAAGTAGAGAGGGTCTGCGATAACCGAGAACGGGCACTTTACTAAGTACTTTGGTTAGTGCAGCTACGGGTACTTAGGCTGTGTTTGGGAGGTGAGGTTGGAAACTCATCTACCGTACACGTAAAACGAAACGACGTGTTTTCTTATAATTAGTTTAAGTATTTATATTTTTTATAAATAGATTAATATAATTTTTTAAAACAACTTTTATATAGAATTTTTTTAAAAAAACACATTATTTAATAGTTTGAAAAACGTGCATACAAGACCATAAGGGAGGTGAGTTGGGAAAGGTGGGAGGGAGAACACCGACTTAATTAATTAGCTAATCTGGTATGAGTATTATACTGGTACTTAATTTGGTTAATGCAGCTAGCTGAGCTGGTAGCCAGCCATCTATCCCCTTTGATTGGGAGATTTCTTTCCTTGTACTGGTTATAGTATGTACTACTGGCTATAGTTGTTAGCGTGGCTGTGCAAATTAAATTATTTGCATGCTACCGCCACAGCTTGTAGCTAGGTCAACAACAGTCAAGGTGAGCTGCATGTGCTACCTAAACAACAGATTGTTACATCATTTGCAGCTGAAAAGATTGATTTCATATTGTTCAATACGTACTGCTAGCTGTCTTCTTCCAGAGTTTCATCACTGCTTAGCAATACTCTTGCTAGTAGGAGTATTTGTTTGTGTATTGATGTTTGAATAATGGGACGCACGCTTCACATCAGCTAAATTCAATTAGGAAATCAATCGTGCACCTAGTTCCTTCCTTGAGAAAAATGTATTAATATGCAGTTCAGGATTTTGATTTACATGAGTACGCAGTTCAGTTGGTTAAACCCTCAAACGCACTGAGCCAAGTGGGCCGGGCTTGCGCAATCAATATTATTGTATAGGTATATAAAACCTAGTAAAATCTTGTTCGGTTAATTCCTGCTACAAGAAAATTAACGGGAATTTGAAGATAATTTATTCCACGTCTATCATGATGTGGAATTATTCTCCCTTAATCCTTTTAATCCATCTCTTATAGAGATTAAACGAACAAGCCCAAAATAAAACCAATAATCATCGCTGTATGTGGGACACAATACATGGAAATTGAAAATTAATACTGCAGATGTCGCAAGGGAACAAAAGCACCATCCATGTCTGAAAACCTGCAGATCAACGCGATCTGCAAAATCAATTATAATCAACATGGTATGGTATGGTACGTATGAGCTGGACGCTTCTATGGATGTTTTCTCCGTAGACAAAACAAGTGCTATGAGCTCTACCCCAGCAAGGAACACTACACATCAGTACAGTACATCACTTCCCTGGCCCCATTCATTTCCGCTGCAAAAAAGAAAAAACTGCCAAAACTCTCTCTTGCACTGTCTCGCTGGATCATTAGACATGGACAGAGAATCATTGTAATGTAGACATGTAGCTTGAGAGGGACAGTGATATATATCATACTACTACAGGCATATATAATTGTGTGTACTACGTATCTGTATGCGTCGACGACGACATTATTGTAGTTTGCCACATATAATTAAGTTTCTCTACACTACACTGGCTAGGGCTAGCTCCATATGTATGAGCACTGTGTATACGTATGCGCGTACAGATCGAGCCACATCGTCATCACGTGCACATATGTTTTGTACGCATACGCGGCGTCCCTTTCGGCATGGGGCAAGTTGCTCTTTTTTTTTTTTAGAACAATAGGGCAAGTTGTTGGAAAGCCTTTTGTTCCCTCTATAGAATACTGTAGTACGTAGTAGTAGTACTAGTACTGTACTGTGTATAAGTTCGGTATAGAAGTAGTAGTACTGCATGGCTAGCTAGCTCTACCACCATGCAAGTTGGATAGCAGTAGTATCATATGGCGGCATTAATTGCAGGGAAAGTGTTTTTAAACTTTCGTGAATGTTTTGTTCAAACATCATGTAAATAGTTGTTAAATTTTCTTTTAAAAAATTAACAACATTCACACCATATGTATAAACTACCTCACAAAAAATTAATTAAGTTAAAACTCAACTCACGCATTGAGAAATAAAAAAGATAAATCTAGCAAATGAAATATGTTGGTACTATTCATGTATGAATTTATTGTTTTCGTTTCTCCGTATGTAGATCGAATTTGAATATGATTTTAGTGGAGTGATAGATGCAGTATACTCTATATTACCAAAAGTTTTAGAATTTTTCATAACTACTTACCTTGAATTTAAGAGAGTTATACGAGTTCGCTCACCCTACAGGGATGCACCCAAACCCCGTCCATCTAGACTGTGGCACGGGGCTTGGAGGTGAAGATCCATTTAAACTAATCTAACTTCATATTTCATGTTTGAGCTAAAATCGTTATGAACGGGTCCCGAGCCTGCCTAAAGTCTAGGTCCGACCCTGTCACCCTTAATGGCCCACCGCCCATGCAATCAGAGGCAAAAAGGCTAGTAAACGACGGCTACATGACATGAACGTTTTATCGTGTGGTGTGGTCGAAGCTCTCGTTATCGACCGGCCTAGCTATTTGTATGCGTGAAGGGCTGCTTACTTTAGCTTAGGACATCTTTAAAGCCAGTGTATATTGGTAGACGATGCATGGGCAAAATAGAGTAATTTAGATCCATGCTTTTTTTTCATTCACTGGCCGGTGACCTGCGTGCATGATGAGATGTTCCAACTGCTCCTAGCTAGCTAGTCCTGTAACAATATCTTAATATATAAGGCATGCATTTAGGTTAATTTATTGGAGAGATCGGAAGAGATAATATGCCATTATTGTTCATCTTGTTCAATTCGCATCACATGCATGGATCTTTGGTCGATCGGCTGGCCGGTCGGCACTGATCGATCGAGGATAGCATGGGGTTGACTCACGCGTCATGTTATATATATATTAAATGCCCCCAATTAAACCGACATGCATATAAGTATAATGATTTTGCTAAAATCTATCGGATGATTTTTCTATGATATTTGATGTTTTCTTGACCGTAGGATCGTGCGCAAAAATTAGTGTAGAAAATTACAGTATTATATAACTAAAATTACATTCGTAAATTCAGTTGATATGATATATAAGTGCACTGTAATTTTGGTAAAAATGTTGTATAAGTAAATATGTATTTGTTATTTTCTTTAAAATATAAAATTACAATTCTATATAACTAAAATTACATTCGTAAATTCAGTTGATATGATAGGTAAATGCACTGTAATTTTGGTAAAAATATTGTGTAAGTAAATATGTATTTATTAATAAAATTACAATCCTATATAACTAAAATTACATTTTTAAGTTGATATGGTATGTAAGTGCACTGTAATTTTGATAAAAATATTATGTAAGTAAATATGTATTCGTTATTTTTTTAATCCGTTGAATGTAAATCTAAGGATAGAAAAAATATATATGATTTTTTTTAGAAATCACCTGATAAATGGATAGTCTGTTCCTACGTATAATATATAGTTGCATAGTAGCTACTCCTAATCATGGACACGAGACTTTATAGTATCATGTAATATTGTGGTGTTGAGAGATATATGTGCAGCATATATAGTATATTGAACGTACTTAATTAATTAGCGATAGATACGCATGCATAAACCATAATTGCATATCCAATATAATCAAGAGCTATCTAGCGATATCCTATCATTACATGTACGTGTATATATATTCCCAGTGGCACGTACGTACACGTATATTCCCATGGTCCTCAACTTCTGTACAACCGTACAATCGACGCGTGCCTGAGAGTTAATGTGTCCTGTATACGCTGCCTGCCCTACCGGTACGGTTAGCTAAGCTAGGTAGCCAGGTCCAGGCACCTTACAATTCACTACTACTCGTAATATACATATAACTGCGTGCACGCGATATACGTAGCAGGAGGACACACCTCGATCGCTAGCTCTACCTAGCGTGGTACTCTCGCTATATATACTACGTATGCATGCAACTATATGCATTCATGCATGCATGCCCGCAGTAGATCATATTCACAAACCTAGCTATGCCACGTATACCTGTATGTGTACATATATGTTCATGCATGGATCACACACGTATGCACATGGTCCAGCTGCTACGAAGAATAGCCTCGCACCGGCCAACGCCGCGGTCGATGACACGCACGCATGCATGAAAGGCTAGCTACCATACTGCTCCCTCCGTGTTTTATTTATGAGGTTGGTTAGTTCAACGTCATGTATTTAAAAAAAGATGAAGTATTTTTTTTTCTTTCGAAACAACACCCACCTAATTAAAACAGCACAAAAGCGCAAAGTTACAAAACCAATAAACTAGCGTTGCTCAACTGGTTAGGTTTCTTGTGATGCAATCGGTTCACTTGGGTTTAAGTTCTGGATTTCGTCCAAGATACTCATATTTATGATTTTTCTTAGTGGTAGGTGACGTATCAATCAACAGAAAGACGTCCATAATAACTTCATCAATATTAATATATATCGGTACAATCTTTCGTAGATAATCATATGTGAGTGTTTGTACGTTATTTTTAATAACGTAAAGTTTCGTATTGATATATAGCATTAGAAGCTACTATATACTACTACAGCTATACTCCAGTTAGCTAGTCCTCGATACTTACGTACATGAGCAGTCATGACCATATCCGTATAACAATAATTATATGATTAGAAATTAATTAACGGGCCGTGTAGAGTTAATACTAGTATACGTACGTACTCGACCGATCGGTTGATGCATTGCGTGCATGTCGTCGTTGGTCGATCGTATTACTAGCAACGAACGAACGTGTACTCCTACGCGATATATATTCCGCGCGAACGATCGAAATATGATCGATTCGGTTACGTATTTGATGATCAACCTCGGATTCGATAGTATCGAGCTAACGGTCATCGAAACAACCACATTTCAGCCGGTACCATTCGTACACATATAATATGGTTAGCAATAGCTGCTGCCTGCCTGCCTGCCTGCCTGCTTGCTAGCTAGCTAGCTGGAGGTGTAGTAGCCAGAGGAATTAATGGCTTAGATCTAGCCAGTTAATTATAACGAGATGCATGAGCAGCTCTCTGCACGTTTGTATTACACGTCGTACGTACAGGGTCGTTGCAGAGAGTACGGGACGCGTGTGAAAATTCCATGTACAGTATTATATATTACTACCTGCATGCATGCGAGATCCGTCGTCCGTATCATGCACGACCAACGTGTGGTTGGGTTAATTCGTGTAAGATCCAGGCTTAAATTTGTACGTGACGAACTCGCGCGTGCCGCGAGCGATCGATCGAGGCCGCCGGCCGGTGCTTGTCCGGTCTGTCTGCTGTACGTACGGCAGTTGGGTTGGGAGTTACTCAAGCGAACCAACAATCGTCAGTATATTAGGAGGATCATATATACCTGCACTTTAAATAGGCTGTCCTAGCAAGAAGATCTTATGCGCATAAATTGATTTGCCGACAAAATTAAAACAAGGTCAATTGGTCAGTTGGGAACGCAGCAGGGGAAAAGAAATGAAACTAAAATTACAAAAAAACATCCTAAATGTCACATTGAGCTTGAGATTTCTCCCATAAAGCGATTTATTACAAACGCCGTTCTTTTAATTTATCTTGGTTTGATTTTCCTCTCCAATTAGCAATTACGGTTGTTCGCGTGTTTTTTCTTACCTCTTTGTGCATATGTTATATGACTTAGCACATCTCTTGATGGACATACACATTTTCTTTCTTAACAATACAGTGACATACCGAGCTCATCTTTCTTATCTTGAATCTGCTAGAGAAAGAAGTAAGTGCTAAACCCATCAGACGAGTGTAACAACTCATCTTCCAACGATCCCGATATCTACTAGCGAAGAATTAATGAATCACCACCGTCCAATGACATGCTAGATACCATGAGTGGTAATTCCACAATCATGTCATCGTGCCTAACCGACATAAGTGCCGACCACGTATCCACAGTTGTATCATCCAGTGGGGTTTGCAGTCACGAGAATGGACGAGTAACAATAATTGGGGGATCTCAAAACCAAAAGGAATTAAGAGGGGAATATCAAAATCACGATGACATTAGGGATGGTTTTTGTTATTTGGGAGGGTATTTACAACAAATTATCTAATAGGGGGAATATCAAACTCAGTATGATATTTGGAGTGGTTTTGCAATTTTCCCTTGAAACTATCTATACATCACACATGTGATTTCCCCCAATCACGTTTTTTTCTTGCTAGTGTCTCCTCTCCATACCACTCTTTCCTTCTCGCAACCTCCGCCGATTCGATTTTCCTTCACCTTCTCTAGCTCTGGTGCCTCCATGTCGTTGTTCTCCTTTGTTTCCCATAACTCCCTTCACTAGATATTTCGTCACCTGTTCTTCCTCCACCCCAACCTCGAAAACCTAACTACTCAGGATCTTGTTGAAGTTAGAGGAGGTGGAGCAAAAATCTTGTAGCGGATCCGAACGTCAGAAATTCATGTGATTTCGAGATTTGGTGAGCGTAGTTTGAATCTAGTCTCTTCCCTGTATTTTTCTCTCGGTTGATCAGTCTTTTTTGGTACACTATTTTTTCATAGCAGTTTCTTTCACGTGGGATTAAGGGTGGGAAGGAGAAGACTACAACCTTATTTTCAACGTATACTCCCTCAAGGTCTAGTTTAATTGACTATATGGGCTAATGGTGTTTGGATTGAAAAAACTGACGTTTTAGCTTTTTAGGCTACTCACTCCAGTAGTATTTCTCAGAAGTACCCCTGCGTGCATGCAAACAGAATAAAAAGCATTGGTTGCATCGAAATGTATTTAATGTGGGTATAATAGGAAATATGGATTCTAATTAATCACTCATTGGTATTTGCAATGCTGTCCAAAACATTAATTAAAATAGAACTGAAGAGAGCAGTAGGCATACATATTGTTTTTTTAAGGAAATCTCATTATATATCTTGGGAACAATGAATTTCATAATATGTTCCGATGTCTTGTGTAATTTCTGCGGGTTCTTTTACTAGAAAGAATGCCTTGATTGAGTCAGGACTATGCGTGCATTGGTAAGTTTGAAGATTGTGTGGGCATGGGTGATCGATGTGTCTGTCCATGATACGGTTGTAAAGCCGACAAAGCCTCTCATTGGCCAGAGGACAAAGAGCTGGCCTGTACTTGCAGCCTGGCCTAAACCCCCAGTGATAAAATAAAACACAACCATCAGTAAAAAAACGCTCCTCACTCATCAGTCAGTCAGTCCATCCATTTTCACCTTGTCCAAAGTCCAACTGCAATCCAGCTCACCTGCAGTCTGCCCCGTCCAGCCTCTCTCCTCGCTGCTTTATTTTCACCACTGCTTTGTGCCATCGAAAAATACTCCTCCAACTCCAACCTCCGTCCGGTTCTGTTCATCTGTTGCCGTTGTTACCGCGGCATAGCTGGCACTTGGGTCAGTTCAGTTGGATGTGCTTGCTGCAGCCTGCATGTGCATGCTTCCATGCTGCTGTCAAAATAAATAGCAACCAAAGATTAGTGTAACAAACATTTCAGTCTCCTTTTTGCTCTTGTGCTATTGCCACATTTCGGTGTTTTGCTTGGTCCGATATAATGAGGAGTTTGGCTTTGTTCTGACCTGCCAGCTCCTCCTCTGTTTCCAGCGAGGATTTGTCAGTCTCCAAGCACACCAGCTGTGGAGGAGCATCTGCTGGTTCGAGAGGTTCGAGGTTCACACCCAAGATTGCGACACAGCTGGATTGCTGAAACATTTGTGCGACTTTGGAAACACCTGCGCGGCCCAAAAACTGGCGTCGCATCGCCGTGCATCTCACAAAATTTCCATCTTTTTTGCCTGTCCTATTAGAGTACTACCACATTGTCCTGTCCTGAATCATGCGAGCCCGTCCTTGCAAAAATTAGTAGCATAAACATTTTGTGTCAAAGCTGGGCTCAAAACACTATAATGATGATACTATACCTGGCATAATTAAGTGGATGATCATCGACATGTTTTGGCTGGCACGATGATTAAAGAGGATACGAATTGAATCTAGTAACAACATCGGTAGTTAGCAAAACCATGATTTTGTAATTTCTAGGGCAGATCGTTGTCATATACGGAGTATATATTTTTAGTTGCCTAGAGTAATACAAGTAGTAAAACGTGAAAAAGTAAAAACAGAAGGATAATTTGGACGTGCTGGCCCTGGGCTCGACCTAAATCTAACTTTCGGTGGCCGTACGAGGCCGTGGTCGCCAGAAAAAAGCCCCTCACTTTGCGCGGTCGCCGTCTCAATCAACCAACTCATGCACGCACATTGACATTGCTCCTACGTTACCACAGGCAAACACTGAACACAGCAACCGGCGGCCGGCGCAAGCGAAGAACTTTGCGCAAACTCGCTGCCGCTGCCGCTGCGCCGCCACCGCGACGCGGACGCCACATTGCCGCGCGGTGTCACCCCGAAACGGACGAGGTGAATCCCTTGCCCGTTTTTCTCCCTCTCTCTCTCTTTGCTCTTTTTGTGCACGGCGTGTTGCCTGCCACAGTCCACCACCACCCGCGCGTTTCACGTGCGCCAGCTCACGCGCACCTGACGCGCGCGCCCATACATAACGACCGGGCCGGCCGGGCTCCGCGCCGCACGCCGCGCCTCTTCCTCCGCCGTTGGATCGCGATCGCGCAGCTGTCACGAGGAGAGGGGTACGGGCACCGAGGCGGCGGTGGTCCCACATGGCAGCGTGAGTGCGCTCGAGCCCCGGGCCCCGAGCTCGGGGAGTGGGCCGTGGGCTTCCGCCTCCCCGCAATCACGAGGGGGGTTCACAGCCACAGCCACAGCCCCCGCGCCCGCACCTGACTCCGTCCACCCAGAACTGTCCCCCAGAAAAAAGCTTTCCTCTTGTTTTGCATTTTGCGTACACGAGTATTTGGCCTCATTGCCTGCACCATCTCTGCTTGGTTGCTGCCTTAAACCAATCCCCTTTTTACTTGCTTCTGATGTTGACCACCAATAGCCTCTGTTTTCTTTTGTCTGCCCCTGAATCCTCCTTTTGATTTACTAGATTATTGCACTAATTATTACAGCTGGTTATCGATTTTACTATTGGAATAAATTACACATTTGTAAATAAATTTAATAAATAGCTTAAAATAAATGATCTAGTAGGATTTTTTCTAGAAAATATATTTTTGATGCGTGAAACAAACAATTTATTTTAATAATTCCGTGAATGAGCTAGAAAAGACATTGGCCTTAAATCATATTTTGTTTAATTTTTGCTACTAATATATGAGGGCAACTTCATGACAATATTTGGTATAGCTAGGTCCACCTTCTTATAAGATAATCATTTTGATGAGCGGCTTGGAGGACCACTGGAACATTACTCTTTATTTGTCTGACATGATGATGAGCAAGCTCTTTTCCACTATCTAATATTGGACCGGTAAACATCAGAGGAGCTGATAGTTAGTTAGGTATGTAAAGTTCATGATTAAGTACAGCCTGTGAATTGGCCGTGTGCATGTCTAGGGATTGTTTATGATGTTATAAAACATAGTATACATTATTGTAGTTCTAAATTCTAGCTAGCCATAAAGCTATGCTTAGAAAGGTAATGTCATGCCCGCTCCTTTGAAAAATATACTCCAGATGACTCAACAATCAAGTGGAGCATATAGTTCTCTACATAACTTACTAGTGTGTGTGTGTGTGTGACCCGTAGTAAGTGATGGTATTTGATACCACTGCCACATGTCCAAATGCTTAATACTAATTATTTGCAGAGAACATAATATATACAAGGGTAGCATATCTATTATAGTATATATATAAGTTATATCTTCCGGATATATAGTTCAACCCCCTCGTTGGATAGAGCACGTATACTAAAAGCTATTATAAGGACCAAATGACCAAAATATGGTTATGGGCGGGAAGCAAACGGTAATGGTCACCAAACCCATTTTCTGAAAACAAAACGCTGGGATGCTGCTGCTGCTGCTCTTACTGCTACCGCTCCTACTTTGGCCAAGTGAGTATCAGAATATGCAAAGGCGAGGAGAATGATTTGTGGGTAGTTGATGGTGGAGGCGTGGCGGGAGGCTGACGTGGAGCCGTGGAAGGGAGGGAGGAAGCGGCATCTCGAGGAGCGCGTGGGGGGTGAGATTTCGGATGCGTGTTTTTGAGCGAAAAAAAAACGAGGGGAAGGGAAATCTATCGAATCAAAAGGAGCATGGCCGTGCAGCAGAAGCAGAGGAGGAGGGGTGAGCTGGGAATGAGCGGGAGACAGCTGGAGTTTTGGTACGGCCGTGCAGGCGAGACGCAGCTCCCGTCGCCGCTCGCGCCCCCACTCCGCTGCGGGACTCGCTACGCCCGGTCCATTGCACCTCGGCACTTGACAACGCCACCTCACCTCTCCAACCGCGCTGTGTACGGTGTACCGACCGACCGGCCGGCCCTATCATTCAGGAAGAGCTAAGATATGATGGAAAGCATTTTTTCAATAAAATATATTTGGATTATTGTTTTTTAAGATGAATTAATTTAATTACATCAAAAGTGTTATGACATTTCTGAGGAGAAATGGTTTGTATGTTAACCTATATTTATCTGACCGGGCACTTAGGTGTGCGTGAGAACAAGTGTCACGGACCACTTCAAGATTAAAATAGATAATGGACGGGTTTTTTTCTTCTTTAAAGTGACATTACTAATATCAGTTACAATGATTATCTTTTAACAAAAAATGAATATGCAAAAAACGTATTAGCATGTAAGATTTATGATATGAATTGCTCTCTCCTTCTCAGAACTCATATAACTTTTCCGATAATTTTGTATCCTAATGAATATCTTCGACCACCGATAAGAAAGTTTAATTAGTGTAGCAAGGTCTTCATGAAAAATTTACTATGTGAAATAAATGCATGCTACTAAATTTTGAGTTGATTTTCCACCGACTCATATACTGATATACAAGGGCATTTTTCTACGTGAGACTGAAGAATCAGTATCTTGTAATGGTCTATGATGGACCGGGTTGATGCAGAGTTTGAGAGGGCTACTACCTTGCCTTTTGTTTGTTGTCCAGAACTGTAGCCGCGCTGTCTCCCTCCCTCTCCATCTGCCCCCACACACTTTAACTATGTGCGGGCCCACTTGCTCATTCTATTTCTCAAAACCTCTGTTCCCCTCTATACCCTCCCTGTTTAGCCGAACTCCCATTTTGCCACTGGACCAACCCTATCAAGCCTAAACAAATGGTAGTATTTGGGACTGGTCCCCCCAAATCTTTGAGCCTGGAATCAAAATGGTATCTCTCCTGAGAAATACGTGCAACACAGTTTGCTACAATATGGGTCTTTAATTTCTTGACTGCGAAAGCTGTCTCAGGAAATTCGTTGAATCGTCAACATTTTAGTATTACTGCCACTATATATATCCATGTGTTCCGTGATTGGGTTTGCTCCCTTTCACTACTATATGTTCAGTTACAACATTAAGATATACAAGCTGACCGATTGACAGGTAAATTAAATAAAATTTAGGTGTTGGGCACTTGACGTTTTCTCGTGCAAATTCGACGAACCACATGTTTATATTCAACAAACTGTTCCGCCACTGTTTTCATATCCACCGTCAAAGCGGCATGCACCAGACAATGAAGCGCACTCATACATACTAGTAGCCTCATTAGCAATAACCCGGTTAGAATTCAGTACACATGAAATTTTTTTATTAGTGAGGGATCAATATGATTTTATAGAAAAATGATAAAATAAACTGATGTAACATGGTGTAAGCTTATATATGTTGCTTTTCCATAACTACCGGCTGATTAACCGGTTGAGATATTCGTTCGAAATAGTTTTATGAGTTTTTTAAGCACATATAGCACATCTCAATTTTATATTTTTACATAAATACTTAATTCCACAAGCAACTGTTAAACTGTTTTCCCTATAAACTGAATGCATCTATGTTCAATGGAACTGTAGGGTCATTTTGTTTGTTGTCAAAATGTGCCATATCAAATTATATATTTACACATTAATACTGTGGCTAGAGTGGTTTTGCTAGAGAATATGTCAATAATACACATATGTTTATTTAAAAGAATTGGTACCATCAATAATAATTTGTTTAGGTTTTGGTGCTACCAATATTTTAGCACGGTAATAAACCAAAGGGTTAATTTGATATGTACCGTTACAATTTTCTTTCATTGAAAAAATACCATTAATATTTATTTATTTGTAACCATGCTATTGTAACTAAAATTGAATCATGCCAAACAAGCATGCATGCAATATGATGGTGGAAATACGGAAGACGCACAATTGTAGCCACGTTATGCAACAGGAAAAGACAGGCATGATCATCCTTTCTTTTCAATTAAAATTATGAAGGAATATGGCCACAAGTATCCTCTTTGGATAGAGAGGCAAAGTTCGTTAATTCTCGTGGAACTTTAACGGCCGCCATAGATTCTCCCTCTCACTACTCATCCTTTTGACTGTAAACAGACACACACACACACTTGAGACTTAAGACTTGACCGGTCTTGGAGCTTCACCAACACAACTACGACCTCATAATAACGCCCTCCATTACGACACTGATCCACATCAGCACGCATGCATGCTTCCGTCCATGTGCCTCCAACAGAAGCGGCAAAACACATTAACAACGGAAATATACTTCTCTACTCCATCACACGTTCATTATTCATACGCGTGCAATTTCTTTAGCAAATATTTTTTGTTATCCTTTAATCACGCCCTGCTTAATGTAATGAGCAATTAATTGCCCAATAAATTCGTGTTTATGTAACGCATGAAGTTTCAAGACAGAGAGGCGTGATTTAAGCAATTATGTCACTCATGTGACTGGTAGTACGGACGCTTAATTCTTGCGAGAACATGTTACTACTATAGATAATGTACAATATAGAAGTGTAGAAATATCATATAGATTGTGGTTGTACTTGTGGTCTTTTAAGTGACCACGACGGAGTCGAGAAAGTGACGTGAAGGAGAAAAACAACAAAAGAGAGAGATGCTTCCATCGTATCTTGGACACAGTATAAACCAACTGTACTCCGTGGAAGTTAAAAATGAGAAAGATCCACATATACCTGATCTTTTTCCGCTCATCTTTTTTCCCCCATCTTGTCTACGATCTACAGTGTAATCGATAACAACATGAGTGAATGAGATAGTTAATTTTATTCTATTTTATATTGGGAGTGGGGTCAGAGTAGGAACATTTCTGGCCAATTTTTTAACATTTCTATAGTACATAAATAGTGTATTCGTACGTAGAAGCGATCGATGCGTTTGTTCCAAATATTAAAGGCTGCAGCGAAATGCAGGTCGTGTTGGTGCATCCGGACTAGTTATAGCCATAGGCGGTGTGTGTCACCACTAATTACCGCGAGTGGGTTGCTGCTGCTGCTGCTCGGCCGGCGTCGCATGCAGGATCGATCACGCGTGAGCTCATGGCCGAATTAATAACGTAAACCGTTGCTAGAGTATTAACCCTGACCACCAAGCTGCCGGATACTGTTCCGGTGTTCCCTCGCGCACGACGCGACGTGCTGCCTGAATCATCAGTACAGCAAAATCACGTGTTACTTACAAGACTACATACAGATCGATGAAACCCTTACAGTAGATGTTGTTACAGCTAAAATCACTGGAGACGTTCGTGAGACTGTGAGGTGAGCAGTCGGTGGTGTAGCGAGGATAGTGGACAGATTTCGCGGTGGAGATGCGGCGACGGGTACAGGCGGTAGGCTGGCCGGGCCGGCTCGACGACGCGGTACAGGACATCTATAATTTATGCCGCTGGGTTGGGTTGGGTTGGCAGATGAGATCGGTGGTGGCGGTGCACGCGGCCGGCGCGGCGCGGCACGGCGCGCGGCGCAGACAGGGGATTCATTTCGGCCATCTACCCGCAGACGCCGCAGCTGCAGCAGCAGCAACCGCCCGCGCGGGGCCTTTGGTCCCCCTCCGATCACCGTCCCCCCGGTCCGGTCAAAGTCGCGCCGACGACCGAGCCAAGCCACGATTTCAAGCCCAGCCGGGATGGGTAAATATCACTGAATCAGTGGCCAACGGCCGTAAATACGCGCCGGTTCCAGGGGCAGGGACGCGCGATGGCCGTCGCCATCGCGGTCTCCCGACACAAGTCAAAGCCCGCCCCCCCCTCCCTCTCCCCATGCACCGCCCCGCCCCGCCCCGCCCCGCCCCTCGCGGCCGTATCAGCAATTTCGCCGCGCGCGCGGGGGCTCTCCCGTCATTTCACCGCGGCCGCCATCCACGCCCACGGCGGCCACTTCGCCTGGGCCTGGCTGCTGCTCATGTGACATGTGGAGTGGAGGAGTAGTGGTGGACTGGACAGCGGTGGAAACCGGGGCCGTGTGTTGTGTGCCGTCACAAAGCGGCGGATTTCTCGGTTTCGCGGGGGCGTTTCTGCGTAATCCTCCGCGATGGAGGCACATGCTGGTTTTTTTTCTTTTTTTTTTGCGCCATTTTTGTAATCTGATGATGGGGGTGAGGTGAGGGAGGATGACCGTGCCACCGAAGACCGTCTTTTTCGGTTTGAAATCTCTCCTCAGGTTTCTGCTAAAAATTCTAATCCCAACTGGGCAGGAGCTGCAGCCAATGGTGCGACCGTTTGGTGATTGACTAGGCTGGTTTTGGTTATGTTGACTGCTGTGATTGCTTGCTGACACTTGCATCACTACCTGTGTTGTACGCACATTGTCTCTGCTAAACTGCTAGTATACGACTACTTCATATAATTATCCCTGTGCATATATTGCTGTTATATTCTTTATTATTTCACTGCATATTTGGTGGCCAAGTGGGCCATATTCTTTTATGACTTACCATATCATTTTTATTTAGAATTCGCGATTCCAAAATACAAAAGTGTGGGATATATATTTTGATTGTGGGACGTCCTAGACATGGACTACAGTGACATAAATGAATAAAGTTTTGTTTGGTAAACTATATCGATACATAAGAAAATTTTTGCACAAATGGTTGCTCCAATATTTGTATCGAGTATGTTTCGCTCGTACAATACAGTCCGGTTTGAGAAGATCAATAACCTAAGGGGTGGAGGTTAGCTTTTGGTGACTACGCACGAAGGGTTTGTGTGCTCGTTCATACACAAATCAACCAAAGCTGTAGTTTTTCTTTTTATCATCCTGTCCAATGTTCCAATGTGATGCAAACAAAACATATTGTTTTTACTTTGAACAATTTTATATTCTGTGATGCCTTAGTTGGAAAACAACTAACCAACCATAAAAAATCTCTAACATCTTCTGTGCATATTGCACTTGAGCGTGGAGATTATTTTACAGTGACCGTGTCATGAGAAATTGACAACGGATGACATGGGGTGGCATACACAAGCCAAACGTAGTTTTATCCTTTTGGATCTTATTGTTCATTGATGTTTCTGCGTGATGCAAACCAAACAATTTTTTCGCTACTTTTAAACAAAATTGTATTTCTTATACCTAAATAGGAAGACAACTAACCAAACACCAAATATCTCGAACAAATCTTAATGCATATCAGGCTTATGTGGAGAGATCGGCTTGTGGTGATCATGTACTGGGAGTTTGATAACAGGTGACGTGGGTTGGCATACACAAACCAAACGAAGTTGTAGCATTTGGATCTTACCATCCAGTTGTGTTCCCGTGTTATGTAAACCAAACAAGGCTTCTGGTACTTTTAACCAAAATCGTATTTTGTGATACCTTACAGCTAACCAAACACCAAAAATCTCTAACAAATCTCCATGCATATCTGGCTTGAGTGTAGAGATAAGCTTGCGGTGATCACGTACTGAGAGTTTGATAACAGGTGACGTGGGTTGACATACACAAACTAAACGAAATTGTAGCTTTTTGGTTCTTACCATCCAACTGTGTTCCTGTGTGATGCAAACCAAGCAGGCTTTTCGTACTTTTAACCAAAATCGTATTTCGTGATATCTTACACCTAACCAAACACCAAAAATCTCTAACAATCTCCATGCATATCCGGCTTGAGCGTAGAGATCAGCTTGGGGTGATCACGTACTGAGAGTTTGATAGTGGGTCACGTGGGTTGGCATACACAAACCTACCACCCCGCAATGTTCTAGTGTGATGCAAACTAAACATGTTGTTTGGTACTTTTAAACAAAATCGTATTTTGTGATGCCTTAATAGGAAGATAGTTAACCAAACGCCAAAATTCTCTAACAAATCTCCGTGCATATCAAATTTGAGGGTAGAGATTAGCTTGCGGCGACCACGCCTGGGGATGTGGCATTGAATGATGTGGGCTGGCATACCATAAATCAAATAAAGCCAAGGTTCAATTTTTTTTGGAGTCTACAATTTGGCAATGTTCCTCAGTGATGCAAATCAAACAAAGGTTGTTTGTTACTTTGAACAAAATTGCATATTGCCCACGCATTGATAGGAAAAGAGCTAGCCAAATGCTAGAACCCCGCGTATATCAAATTCAAAGAAAATCTCTAAACAACTCTTCATGCATAGTACCAAACTTATTATGAACAATTAAGCCTACAAAAGGTATAATAGCACTGCCATCAAGCACAATACCACCAACAACCATGAGCAAGCCACCCAACAACTTTATTTTAAATTTAAATCTCACAAGGACACACACACGGAAGAAACAGGTCAAAGTTAGGGGGGAGATGGAAAAAGATGGAATTTGAAGAAAAGCTTGAAGAAATGAAAGATGAAGGCAGGCAGGAAGGCAGCAGGTGGTGGTGGAAAGCAGAAATAGAGGGAACAAAGAGGGCGAAAGGAAAAGAAATCCCTGCATCAATAAAAGCTCAAGCACGCCCTGGCCTTCTCCCCCTATTTCTATTCTACTATTTCTCCACCACTCTCTCCTCCCTTTCCTTTCTTCTCCTTTCCCCTTCGCCATCCAGCCCCACCCCGGGGTAGTAGTAGTAGCAGCAGCAGTAGTACTAGTCTAGTCCCCCACACCGCCGCCGCCGCCTTGGCCTTCGCCTTCTGTTCCATCCCATTCCGCCATTCCGCCGAGCACCTCGCGCGCTCGCGCGCGTCGCCGGCCGGGATTCGTGGGTTTGGGAGGGAGCGGCGCGGCGGGCGGGGGATGGCGTGATCGCCGCGCGCTCTGGAGGAGGGGAGGGGGAGGGGGAGGGGGAGGGGAGGGGGAGGGGTGGGGGGCGGAGGTGGAGGAGATGGGGAGGGTGGGGCTCGGTGTGGCGGTGGGGTGCGCGGCGGTGACCTGCGCGATCGCTGCGGCGCTCGTGGCGCGCAGGGCGTCGGCGCGGGCGCGGTGGCGGCGGGCGGTGGCGCTGCTGCGGGAGTTCGAGGAGGGATGCGCCACGCCGCCCGCGAGGCTGCGCCAGGTCGTGGACGCCATGGTCGTCGAGATGCACGCCGGCCTCGCGTCCGACGGCGGCAGCAAGCTGAAGATGCTGCTCACCTTCGTCGACGCGCTCCCCAACGGGTACGGGCCCCCTCACCGCGGTTCCTTGCTGCTGGCTTGGTCTAGTTCGTCGCCTCGCGATTGCTTGATGACTTCTTTCTAGTGCCTGCATCTTTTCGTTTCTTTTGCCGATTCTTAATTAATTTTACAGAGGAAACGTTTTGTTTTTTTTCTTTTAACCAACAATACTTCGGTAGTTGGATCATACCCTTGCATCTCGCCGCCATCTTGGCCATGTTAATCTGTTTACCCATATCGCAAATGTGGTCTCTTCCTGATTTCTTGCCTTCCGAATGGCGTGGTCATGCCCACTTCACGCTTTTCTTTTTGGTGTCTGTTTGAATAGATACGAGCACAGATTTGCCTTGTGGTTTTGAGCCCTCTATAAACGCGATGCTTTCTCTCTCGATCGTTTTGTTTCAACCTGGCGCACGACGATGCGCATTTCTTGCTGCTTTCCGCCTATCGTGGCCTGCATTGGGCTTGTCATCCTTTGGACTAATCGTCTGAATGCTAGTCCTACTAAGTTGGGGCGTTTCACCTATGGTGTTTATCTCTTTTGTTGTTCTTGCTTCGTGGTGCTACTTGGGCCTAACGTGGAACCATAAACAAATTTGGTTCGCTACTTTTCTGATGTGTTCATCCAATAATAATCAAATTTCGTGCCGTCACTTTTCTGATATGTTCATAAAGTCGCTATCTTTATTCGATTCCGTGTAATGCCGCGCACATTTCGGTCGATTTTCTTTCAGAAATTTTTGCATACACTTGGGTTCATAGATGTTGCCTCCTTTCATGGAGGCACAGAAAAACGACGCCCTTTTCATGCTTGGTCCCTTGGCGGAAGATTACAGTCTCTACCCTCTTGTCTAATCGCCGTTCTTGCAAGGATTTGCATAGTTGTGATGTCTGATGCCGCCTGCAGTGCTATACCTTTGTGCCGGAGCTACTCTGGGGCGAAGACAATTAATCTGCCAGATGCCGAGAATTTGTTGCCGAGAATTTGTCATGTGGCTCTAATGCCGCCTGAAGCAAAGCACTGTTGGTTTGACGCTTGCATTCATGGCTGGGTTATTGTTCAGGCCACCATAAAGGGGGCAGAGTGTGCCATCTTTGTAAATGAATCTGCCTACGCTTTTACGTGCCCGGCATTGTGTTTACTGGCCAGGTTGTATTCCACAATGGCAGTGTGGCCTGGGACGATCTCTGTCAGATGGAATCATTGCTTGAGAGGCACCTTTTTTTTTGTTAGGAGGTCATCTTGTTTTGCTTCGGTGGATTAGCGCAGAAAAAAACTGTGATTTGAAGTGGCTGAGGATCCACATATGTGCAGTTACACGAATGATTCTGCTGTTGTGAGCTGATCTGATTTTTAAATAAATCAAAACATTTGTGACGAAAGGCCTACATCTTTTCAATCCCACCTTCCGTTCTTTGCTCGGTTTCGACAACCCATTTCTTGGATGGTTGTACTTGCAACAAATTGGCGTCTTGTTAGAACCTAGAACTGCATGACAGACGGATGCACATTGGTTTTGGTTGGCGTTTTGTATTTTTGTTTCTGTCACATGTTTGTTTTCTTGTTCGTTTTTCTTGATTGCCATGTGCCTTCTTAGTAAGTATATCTGTAAGCATTGTGCCAGTTTTTACTGTTTTAGTAACATTGTAGTTGATATGCATTCACGGTGTGTCTCTTTTGGATAGCATAGCTTTGTGGCAGATGTGTTGTCTTGCTGTCAAATGTGGAGCGATATCTTAAATTAGTGTCTGTAGTAATCCATGTTCGCCAGTAAAAAATGAAGACAACCTTTCCCATGTCACCGATTTAAAACTTGAAACCAGTGCTGCATATGAATAGTTTTTTCCAGAAGTTTATGTACATAGTATACTATTTTCCAATGCTAGAGTTCTGTTGCAAGTACTCTTGCCAGCGTCTTGCATATATCCTTGCAATATTTTGGGAGTAGCAGATGATCCACACATTCTATAATTGCACATTTGTCCACAGTGTTGTATACCTGAAGAAAGACCATCTTTATGTTGTTGATTAGCTCTCACCTAATTTGTTGTGTATGTATGCCCTACAGTATTAGATAAGCATATTTGGCAATGTTTACTTCACAGATGCCTCACAAACTTATGACAGTGATGAGCCATCTAAAGTGTCATGCGTAATGGTATATATAGGATACGGAATAAGCAAAACTTGAGCAGGCGTGCCAGCAGCTTAGTGCAGATGATAATGTACATGGTTTTCAGTTGTCATGAAGGTGCTGTGTGGTTGTCGTAGTGTACGTGTTCAGGTTTTGGTGATGCTAGTGGGCACGAAGATGACTAGGCACTGAGGGTTATATCAGCTGTTGCTATCACTTCTGTGGTGTCTTGTCACTCCATCCATCATTAGCTACTGATCTATTACGTTATTATTGTTCACCATTATCTCTATTATAAGATTAGAGTTCGATTCTGCTGTGACTCAGGAGTTTTTTTTTGCCATGTCTGCATAGTTACATCTTCTAGGTTCACAATGTCTAATATAGGGCAGTATAATACAAAATTCGATTGAACACAAAAAGGGTGTTTATTAATGATTGCATTTTGAAGTGTTATATTTTCTCCTTCGAGTTGAAGAGCACAATTGTGCTGTTTGTTTCCTCAAGATGACAGTTGAAGCCCGTTTGCTCCAAGTTAGCTTCTCTTTGCAAGTATTTTGTTTTATGAAGCCATGGTTGATGCATTCTGTATGCCCCACGATCAATTGAGATATTTACAGGTCTCTGTGTTTGTGCGTGTCTATGGAACCATTGTACTAAATTTGTTCTGGATATGCACTTCAACAGGAGTGAAGAAGGTATATATTATTCCATTGATCTTGGTGGAACAAACTTCAGAGTTTTGAGGGTACAAGTTGGTGCGGGATCTGTGATCATCAACCAAAAGGTTGAACAGCAACCCATCCCTGAGGAACTGACCAAGGGCACTACTGAGGTACTTGCTTAATCATATTTTCTCTGTTTTCTAATGTACATCGTGTATAGATGTTCAAGTTTTTTTTTTTTGGTTCAATTGCAGGGTTTATTCAACTTTGTTGCCCTGGCACTAAAGAAATTTCTTGAAGGAGAAGATGACCAAGATGGAAAAATGGCACTTGGTTTTACATTTTCTTTCCCTGTTAGACAAATTTCAGTGTCTTCAGGGTCATTGATTAGGTGGACAAAAGGATTTTCCATTGGAGACACGGTATGCCAGCATTTTTTTCTTGCTAGTAATCATATGGTCGAGTCTAATTTCCATGTTGATGTAGTCATATATAACCTACACAGCTAGTGGTTTTGGTAAATATTGTAAATTTCATATGGTTCAAGGTGAATGCATAACTTAGTTACCCTTGTTTTGACTATCCTGAGTAGATAGGTAAATCTATCTTATGTTACTACATGAAAGATAATATATTTGTTACTTAGAAATCTGTGAATGATGAGTCCTATTTCTGTGTGTTGGATATTTGTTGTGGTTGCACAAACATGCATGTGTAGCCGTTTCCCTCAACTTCCTAACTAAATTGTATTTTTATTTGAACGAAACACATATTGCTTTGCTTTAATTTCTGATTTCTTCTCTGCTTCAATCTGACATACTGATTTTGATACTGCTACTGTGAATAATGGAATCTTAGGTTGGCAGAGATGTTGCTCAGTGCTTAAATGAAGCGCTTGCCAATTGTGGGCTAAATGTGCGGGTCACAGCATTGGTAAGTCTTTTGCAACTCTTTTTGGGGGTGTAACTCTGTTACATTTATACCATTGAATACATCTGCTTGGCTTGAAAGTACTGTTATAGTGCTTGTTCACTACTAGTGTGGAGCTTAGATACATCGTCAATAAGAAATGCATTCAAAAGATGATGCTTGCCATCGAGGAAATTGAAATGGAAAATCCGAAGGGTGACCCTCTAGTTCTTCTGTCGGGGTGGTCTAGCTGTGAGAGCCTTTCTTTCCCAGTGTTTAGTTCATAGTCATGAACTTGCTTGTATTGCAAGCAGTGCTCTAGATAAGGGAATAGAGCTCGGTAAATAAAATAAAAACAGATGTAGACAGATATGTACTGATTATGTGTATGTGTGTATCAGTAATAGCATTTTTGGGGGGTAGTGACCAGCTTCAGAGATGCTTGTTATCAGCATGTTATGTTCAAAACACAGAATAATCCTTGCTGCTAGAACCCTTCACTGAAATCCAGAGGACAATGCCATGATTATAGGGTAAGTGCAGTAATAGTATTGGTGTCATGGCCTGATACTATACCCTTGTTCTGTTTGGGATGGCTGCTGGTGTTTGGCCCAATGAAGTATAATGTCATTGTGTTATATTTTTATTATATTTTGTTGTGGAGTGCCTTATAAATGATTATTCTTTTATGCTATTTTGTACTTAGGTGAATGATACAGTGGGGACATTAGCTCTAGGGCATTACTATGATGAGGACACAGTGGCTGCTGTGATAATTGGGTCTGGCACCAACGCTTGCTACATTGAACGCACTGATGCAATTATCAAGTGCCAGGGTCTCCTAACGAACTCTGGAGGCATGGTATCTTATTTTCTCCTTTATCTGTAGTCAGTTCAATTTCCTTGTCAAATGCTCATCAGCTTATGTGAAATAAAGCTATTATGATGCCCATGTGTGTACCCTAAAACATTTCATTAATCAGGTAGTAAACATGGAATGGGGGAATTTCTGGTCATCACATTTGCCAAGGACGCCATATGACATCTTGCTGGATGATGAAACACACAATCGCAATGATCAGGTAGCAACCTGTGTAAAATTCAATTATTCTGGTATCTTGTTGTGGTTTATAGACTGAACACTTTGTACCACCATGATGCAGGGCTTTGAGAAAATGATATCAGGAATGTATCTTGGGGAAATTGCAAGACTGGTATTTCATAGAATGGCGCAGGAATCAGATGTTTTTGGTGATGCTGCTGATAGTCTATCCAACCCTTTCATTTTGAGGTATGTCCGAATGTGCAAAGTAGTTTCTTCCAAATTATCTCATGGTATGGAAATTGAGATGAATTCTACTGATGTTTGTTTTGTGCTAGTGTATTTCTGCATAAACACAATTAGTAAAAAGAAGTTGTTCCATGTCTGATTCCAATTTTGCAAATCCAGCACACCTTTTCTGGCTGCAATTCGCGAGGACGATTCACCAGATCTGAGCGAAGTCAGAAGGATACTACAAGAACATCTGAAGGTTAGCTCAGAGTTGCTAAAGCCATTCATTGGGCACCATTTCTTTTTCCATCTCATCCATCTTATTGTCTGATGATTCTCTCTTCCAGATACCCGATGCTCCTCTGAAAACTCGACGGCTGGTTGTGAAAGTCTGCGACATTGTCACTCGCAGAGCCGCCCGTCTAGCCGCTGCAGGCATCGTGGGGATACTGAAGAAGCTGGGGAGGGATGGGAGCAGCGCGGCGTCGAGTGGTAGAGGTAGAGGGCAGCCGAGGAGGACGGTGGTGGCGATCGAGGGCGGGCTGTACCAGGGTTACCCGGTGTTCAGGGAGTACCTGGACGAGGCCCTGGTGGAGATCCTGGGGGAGGAGGTGGCTCGGAACGTGACGCTGAGGGTGACGGAGGATGGGTCGGGGGTCGGAGCTGCTCTCCTCGCCGCCGTACATTCGTCGAATAGACAGCAACAAGGAGTTCCCATATAGTGAGAAGAGACAATGAAGATACAACTAGCCCCTCTTGTTCAAATGTAAAAAAGGGACATTGTTTGATATCTATATTCATATATATAAAATCTGGGTCTTTGTGCAGAGAAACTCCGTTCCTCCCGTCGTTCTCTTGACCTGGTTATCAGCTTTATTTGCCATCTCTTGATTTCTGAATTCTCACAGGTGAGGTGAATATGAGTCGAGTTGTCACATTACAAAGAGGCAACCACGGTGAAGTGAATGGAATGAGACGAGCTACGTTCAGTCGCTTGGTTTTGTACTACAAGTGGTAGTATGTATATGTTGTCGCATGCGCTTTTCCATTGGCAAGGCACTGGATTCATGTAGCCTCGGTTCTTTATTGTGGCCAATGGCATGCAACGTAGCTTGCATGACAGCATGAGTGCAAAACGACGTGCGATGGAGTGTAATATACTAATAAAACTTTGATAAAAAGTAAAAAATAAAACGGAGCCTTTTAGAAAGAAAAGAAGCCCACTAAGCTCCGAGGGTGAAAGGAAGCACCGGCCCACTCCACCACTTGTTGCGTGGACCACAGTGGCCCAAAGTCCGAGGTCCATACTAAACTCCCCCCCCGCGTGGCGTGCGCCGTCTTCCTCAAAAAGGCGCGAGGTGGAGGAAGGGCCACCGCCTTCTCCGCGACGCGGCGACGCCTTCCTCCAGAAGGATTCTTACGATCTCGTCGCCTCCGTCTCTCCCCCGCTCCCCGCGCTTCCCCTCTCTCCCTTCTCCGCTTGGCTCTCCGTCCGATCCAATTCAACGTAAGCTCCCTCCCCCTCCTCCCCTGTTCGCGCTTCTCTCCACCGCTCTCTGATCAACGCGTAGGTTTTCCGCTTTGATGCGTGTGTGAGGTGTCATGGCCGACCTGCTGCCGCGTGCGATTTTGTTTAGTTTTTTTTTCTGCTTTGGTTTTTGAAATGGGGGTTTCTAAATACACTCGTGTCCCGTTGTATGGAAGTGGGATTGTAGAACACGGATTAGATAAATCCTGGTACACATGTCACACGAGTGTTGAACTGGTGATGTTGAGTGGACTGGATTGCGATTTTTCTGGATAATTGTATCACCTGAGTTTATCAAATCGTCTTCCTCCAATTGTTGTGGCGCGTCGCGCATGTGAATTCTGATGGACATTGAAGGAGGTTTTGAGCAATCGCACGACTGTTGTTTGGTTTACTTCGCTTTCTGTTCTGCTGAATCTTCATTTCTGATGAGGAGGGGGGGGGGGGGTGATATTAAGTTAAGCTGAATTAGAATCTCTGGTGGGAAATGAGGTCAATCAACAGCAGATTCAGGCAACTGGCCAGCTATTATAGTCTTCAATCTGCTTATACTTTTGAGTGATTGACATATCATCATCAGAAGGGGAAACATTACAGATAGCTGTAATAAATGATACTAGTACATAAGAGCGAGGATAATAGTGGGCTATAAGTTAGCTATAAGCTTATGTGGATGAAAGATAACAGAAAATGAAGGGTGTTAGCTCTCATGCAAGAGGTAGCTTTGCACGTACTCTAAGACAAATTCATTGAACGTATAAGTGAGAGAAAGAGAGAGGAGAAGAAAAATTGAAGATAGCCTTATAGCTAATCTATTATATATTGGCTCTAAGATGAACTAATAGCTAGCAGTGAGCTATACTATTAAACTTGCTCTAAGCTGGAATCGAACAGTTGGAGGTTCATGGTGAGACTGCAGCTGGTTCTCTCCTTTTGCAATGTGTTGTCTGGAAGAACGTTTCCTTCAACTCCTAATGTGCCACTTCCAGTTACTTGAAGATAACTGTTACATTAGCACTGACTCACATTTTTTTTTCTTTTCATTTACACTGAATCATGATGAACATGTTCTACTGCAACAGTGCATTGGCGTGCATTGTACTAATCATAACCTAAGTATTTATATGATCACAAGCTTTGTCTAATCAGACGATTAAAAGATTTGAAATCCTTAGCTGGTGCTCCTTGTAATCTCAAGTGTGATGTTTTCAGTTTCAGATGAACAGAGCAGTGATGTTTATGTTGCTAACAGTATGTGCAATACGCATTGACAGGTGATGCTGCTGCTAGTAGTATTAGAGCTCTACATTGAAAGATTGCATCTGATTGCGACGGTTCAGGCCAAGGTATGAGCCAGACCTGGTCTTATCTGTACTCTGTAGTATTGATTAGATCAGTACATAGATCAGTACAGGCATGAGCCAAATCTGGTCTTACCTGTCATTATATTTACCTCTGTAGTAATACCACTAGCAGGCTGCTTATGTTCAACTTTGAATCCAGCTGAACTGTGCAATTAGTACTATATGACACTGATCTTCTCCTTCCAAAAATGTAATTGGACGAACTAACTAGGTTTTGCACCTTCCATGAGCTATCCGGATTCCGGAATGAAATATCCTTTTTGTTCGTTTCTTTTCTTGCTCTTCCATACAACATGTTCTCTAGCTGAGTGTGAGTACCTGTCTGGATTTCAGTTCTGCTGATAATATTGTTTGAAGGGATTCTTATGGAAGTTCAATGTCACACTCAAACAGAAAAGGTATCACAGAAAGTGAAGGTCTGGATAATGTTGGGTGTGAATGTGACTATCAATAGTTAGGATGTTTTCTTACGATGTTATGAGGCTAAAAACATAAGGGGCTACATTCCAGTAAAAAGTTCATTATTGAGCTGGTTTTTTTCCTACGCTGACATGATAATTAAGTTACTGTAGCAGATCATGCTCGATTGCTATAACATGCAGGAGCATGGCATTGTCTGCTTGTGGTTTGCAGTTTTCCTATCAAATATGCATGTTTGTTACCTCGTCAGAAGAATTTTGCACTATACATTGGTTCTGACCCCACACTTAATGTTACTACTTTCTATCTGATGCGCCATCCCACCGAATGAAAACTGTGTCACATCTTATGAAATCTCACAGCTCCACTCTTACTTTATTAATTTACCTCAAATGGATATGTGGATATCGTATGATTCACTCCCATTTATTCTTGGAGACATATGATTAATAAGAAACTTTGCTGCTTTTTCCATTAACATTTACAAGCATAACATTCGATTCATAAAAACTAATGTAATCTGCTGCATTTATGCAGATAGTACTCACATGCAACAGGCTGTGTTATTTGCTAATCAAGGGTCTACCCTGATGCTACCTTCTGCAGTGTTGTTAGCTGAACACAAACAACTTAACTTGAGTTACACTAGTCAGTGATTTAGTGATCATTGAGGTAGCACAGCTCTTCTCTATGCTGTAACAACAGCTGGACTTCAGTTGCTAGGACCACTGTAATCCTCCAATCATTTGCCTCCAAAGCTGCAACCAGAGTTAAGGCCACGCTGCTTTGCTTTGAAGTCTTTTGTGAGGTATCTTCCACTACTTCTAGAGTTTTAGTCTACTGGTTGCCCTGCTGTGTTCTTTAGGCTACCTTCCGTAGATCTCGTCTTTACAAAGGATATTTTCGCTACATTTTTGTACATACGCTCTACAAAAGCCTTTTCACAGCATATACTGTCACAAGGACATAGGTAGTGATGCCTTAGGAAATATTCTCTGCCCTGGAGCTAGGATTGCTAGGGGATCGTACGTGTGTTTCCTCCGTTCAAATGTCTCCCACCTTGCTCCGAAGTGGGCTTTCCACTGCTTCTGTGTAGTGTAGGGTGCTAGATACTGTTTCATCCCAACACCATTCTTTTCACAGAAGTCCACTATTTGGTTGTTCAGGTTCATTGCATGTTCGACACTACCATGACCTGAGGATGATGGTGCTGAAGATAGGAACCCAACCAGGTAGAAAATTTCTTCATCTGGTATGACTACTGATGTTCTGTTGTCCCACCTGCATCAACCATGTTAAACTTTTTTTTAGTCACCAAAACTTGAAACCGGATAGGAGTATAGGGCTGTAATTTGGCTAATTAATTTACTTGGTTCTGTTCACTGGGTAAAGCAGTATGGGACCATTGTTGCTATCTTTTAGGATCTTGCCGAAGACTTCCTTTGCAAATTTGTGGATTGTGCTCCTTGGGATCAGAAGATTCAGCCACGGGTGTGGGACTTCCCAGAGGCCTTGAGCCCTCAGCTTCAGCTCAGAAGTGTGCACCCTGTCCAAGAACTCCAGGTATGTGACATCGGTGTAGAATAGAGTGGACGATATGTATCTGAGTCGAGATAGCAGCGCACCAACTTCCTGTAAATATATATATACAAACACCAACCATTAATTAAACAACACCTGCACGGCCTGGTCTATCTAATACCCTATATATATTTCCCGATACGTCGACATCTTGATGCGAAGAGAAAATAATTAACTCAGCTCACCTGTTCCATGATATCAGCCTCATCGTGGTTGAAGTTCTTCGTCAGCTCAAGGCAGTATAGCACTCTTCCATCCGACTGGAACTGGCTTGCCTGCACTGGGTCCTGTGGCTTGAAGGACGTCCTCCAGTTGTTGAGGATGCCTGTCCTGTTTATGATCACAAACCCTTCGATGTAGTCGAAGGTCTTCTCAGACGCGATCAGCCTCTCCTGGTCCTCGGTGAAGGTCTCAAAGTCTGAGTAGAGAACACGTATCCACCGCACCTGTCATTGTATATCTAATTAGTACGTGAAACATGCACTAATGAAACGAATCAAATAATGGTCAGTTTTTCCATCATTGAGTTGACAGAAAATGATTGCTTGATTTTACCATCTTTGGAGCAGGTTCAAGAGCAATCCGAGCCCTGGTGATGATCCCAAACTGGCCCAGGCCGCCAAGAGCAGCGTAGAAGAGATCAGAGTTCTCCTCGGGCGAGCAGGTGACAACTTCTCCCCTCCCTGCATTTTGTAGTTCATAGCAAGAGCAAATTTAGTCAACTATTTGCCTATGTAGTAGTAGTAGAGATGCTGCTCTGCAGCGGCTATATATGTTTTATCGTGCGTGGCGGGTTTGTCAGAGACCTGTCACAATCTCCAGTTGGTTGACATTGCTGACCTGCGGTCCATGCCGGAACGCCTGCCCGCTGACCCCCGCATTCGACAAGGTGCCACCGACTGAGAGATGGAGGTAGTCGGTCCATGACCTGGGCGCCAGCCCGTGCTTGAGCGTCTCATGCAACACGTTGATCCACAGCTCGCCGCCCGGGGCGTCAACGTGAGGCGACGGGCCGCCGTGCACCCGCACCGCCCTGGCGCCGGCGGCGGCGAGGGACTCCATCCTGATGACGATCCCGCCGGCGGCCTGGGACTGGCCGAGGAGCGAGTGGCCGTGCCCGCGCGCCGCGACGGTGAGCGGCGAGTTCCTGCCCAGCTGGAACACGCGCCTGACCGTTGCGGCGATGTCGGACACCGAGCCAGGGTGGAGCACGGCCGCCGGCAGGAGGCTGCACCGGTTGCCGAAGTCCCTGGCGGCGGCGTGTGCGTCGTCGAAGCTGAAATGGCCGTCGAGGCGCAGCGCCCCGAGCGACGCGACCACGTCCTCGTCGGGTACGTGCATGGTGACCCCGCCGAGCGCCAGCAGCATGAGCAGCTTGAGGCAGTACACGATCGATGGCTTCATGGCTCCCCTCATGCTTCCCGATTTATATAAGCTCAAGATCGATCCCAACCAAAAGTACTTTCTATCGATCAATCGAGTTTGGCAGGTCGGTGGTTCGAGGTGCGGCACCTCGGAAACAAGCTTGGAAGAGATGAGACCAAGCTGTAATCTTGCTTGACACTGGCAGTGAGTGAGAGTTGTTGGGGGTGCAACAGGTGCAGGAAGAGAAGGAGAGCGAGCGAGAGAGAGAGAGGAGGCCAAGGTAGGTAAGGGGGGTGGAGATGGAGGGAGGAGAGGGAGGGAGATTTAAAGGCCGGCCGGCCACGCAGGCTCAGGGGGGAAGGGGGGCTCCATCGTCGTAAGTGGTATGGTCAACCAATCCTAGCACTGTTCGGAAGAATCCGTAAGAAGACTTGGTTGCTTCCTTTGCTTGCACATTTGGATGCAGACATCTCCTAGTGCTTGCAAAGGTTTCTTTTTTGGAGCCCTGGTCTTCTTGTTCCAGGCTTCCAATCTTAAAGCATGGCCGGCCAGGTAGCGTACCACCATGTCATGTGTTGTTAGCCCAGTCTGCCAAATGGGAATGGACAGATTGAGCAGCAAATCGGAACAAAACACAAGGCCTTCAGAGCATGAGATATATTCTCCACGCAGTGCCATGGCAATTTCAGAGGAATATTGGTTTTGTTTCCAAGTTGCAGATGTGTATTATTCGAGTCGATCTTCTCATTAAATTCTGAAGTGTTGACTTGGCTGCACTGTTGTCAGTCTCGGGTAAAGGAGTCGCCAGGAAACTGTCGTCTGGTCTGCAAATTGCGTTGGTAAGGTGATATATCAGTCTTCTCCGAAGCTGCCGTTGGGTAATCAGGGTCGAGTTTGCGCTCGCAAGGTCACATGGCACGCGAGCGTCTGTCTGCGTCCAAACGCACAGGGAGCATCTGCATTCTAGCACCTTGTTCATATGCTGCTGGAGCCGATAAACATATCTACCTTTCTCCTTTTGCATGATCTTGGAATGGATTTGCTGTTGCTGAATAAAATTGGATTCGATCAACGTTTCGGTTAGCTCAATCGTATGGACATGGATCACCAGTGAGTTGTTTTTGCTTCTCGGAGCTAAAGAGGCCGACTGCAGCAGCTGCTGTCACATGATAAATATGGGGATCACTTGCCCCACTTGGCATCCTCAGACCGGGTGTTCCAATCAGCTCGTTCATTTGGGAATTGAAGAAGCGTATGACTCTCACCAGCCAGCCAGTTTCTCAGATCTAACAGCATCTCCCTGATGGCAACATATATGGTCAGACATATGCATGCAACCACTTTTTTCTGGCATGACTTGGACTGTCTTATTTGCTCCAGCCTGAAGTATGTGTGCATGGGAGCCTAGCTACGTACACATGTACGCAAGATCAGCAGCCAAAGCTTCTGTGGATATCATGGAGTCCATTGCACGCACGCAGGAAAGCGATCAAACAGCTAGCTAGCTCACACGTGCGTGCATTGGAATTCGACAGCAAGGCAGCATGAACACAAAAAGGCAGCAGCAGTATCTGCAGCTCCAAACACTTAGCTAGCAGTATGCGATCTAGCTAAGCTTAGCTTTGCTGCTGGTGTCAAAAAGGGGAGATGAAAACTGAAACCGACACGATGGGCGTTCGCAGACGGCAGCGCATCAGACATTCAGAATGCAACCGGCAATTAAAGTGGTTTGGTCGAACTCGAACACAAAGCATGCGAAAGCAGGGGAGACCCACCGGTCGTCTTCAGTGTAGAGACCACTTTGACCACTCATCACCCGTCTCCGGCTGCCTGGTCAGGTAGGCAGATACCACGAGACAGATTCTTCTCCTCTCCGATCCTCTCACACATGGAAAAAAACGGCGCCTCCTCTCCTTTTTTTTTTTTGTGTTGATATTTTTTGTTGTTGTCACTTTTTTGGCATTGTGTTGCACATGATAAAAAATGAAATGCTATTATCAATCTTTAGTGGCAAGGCGAAAACAAAATCTCCAAAGTTCTTTTGTTGCACTATGTATATATGCAAGCTATATATGTGGCTGCAAACTGCATGGAAGCCTCTAGAGCCTACACTATTTCCCCAAATGCAAACCAGCATGTAACAAACTATAAAGTTAACTGGTTACAGTGACAGGTTTCTACATGAGTTTAATTGGTAAAGTTTATATGCCGTACGTGTTCACAAAATAGTAAAGTATCTATATGGGAGGATTCTAATTCCTCTAGGGAATGTCCCATCGTGAATCTTTTTTTTGTTCTTCTCAAATTTAATGAAAATGCTGTTCACTTGTTCTCCTGTGAAACAGTAGCACGAGAGAGTGGGACAATGGCATGCGGGGTCCTGTGAAGTCTCCTTCCAGATCAACACGGTCACCGTGGGCTCCTCCAAGTTGGGGCCAACCACTACACTGAGAATATATATGGTTGGATGGCACCATGCACCATGGACGATCGTGTTGGCAATGACCGCTTTTTGGCACCTGACCTTGACGGCCTCCCGTTTTGTTGCGATGCACCGTTGTGTCAATGTCGTCCACACAAATCCTCATCAACAGTCACCTGAACGCACATATATATATAATGTGCAATACGCTCTAAGCCTCCAAGGTAATAAACTTGGTTCGGTTTTCTCTCGCTGCTGTTTCTTGACAGGTAGTTTACTTGTAGAAGCTAGCAGTTGCTAGCTGAAATCGTATTGCACAATGTATGTTACCTTCTTCGGCATAGGCATTCCACGAATTTTGGCATTTGCCGATTAGCTTCTAAAGCAATCATTGCATGGCAAAATCCTCTCGAAAAATCAGGAATGGCATACTCTTTTTGCGCAATCACCCATGTTCTCGACTATTGTGTTAGGTGTTATCGAACTGCCAAAATTTGGCTTTGACATAATTAGTCATCTACCAAACAAGCCTTAGCCATGCTCATTCATGCGTTTTATTGTACGTGGTAAAAGTACTTTAACGAGTTAAAGATGCCATATTGTACGTTAGCTCATGCCACCATTTTAGTACCAGCTCCGGTTGATTTTCTTTAATGAAGGGTATTTCGATTTCTAAATGTCAACTAAGCTTTGTAGTTTTTGACCAACATTTAGTGTATAAATTGTACCAACAAAGATTCATATTATTTCAAATTTCTTCCGCACAATATTGTTTTTAGCACATAGATCTGCAGGCATGGACGGTTCTAGCGTGGGTGGTAGTGGGACTCGAGTCTCTCCTTATCTCATTGGATCGCCATTGATAGAAGAAGAGAAGGAAATGAAGAAAAAGGAGAGGAGGAAGAGCAGGGGGTTGAAGGTGAAAGATGGAGATGAGTCTCTTCTCTAATCTAATTTCGATTTTCTGCGCACTGATCAATCGCCTTGTATATGCATGTGATAGGCTGATTTATTATACAAGTAATTACATGATCTATTTTTAATAATAAAATGCTTTATATTTTCAGCCTCTGTTAACAACCATATAACCAATAAATTTTGTTGTCAAAAAACACGACTATAAGACAAATCCCCATCTCCTCTGATAAGATAACTAACTAAATTAAGGTATAAGAAAAATCATATAAACTCTAGCAACTAATTATATTGGTGCTGCACTATCCAAATCCGATTAAAAGACATTCGGCTACAGTTTTCAAGGGTGTAGAACCATTGTGCATTAGGATCTTGCTCTTCCTATAATAAAATTAAGGATAAAGAGTGTAGATAGCTGGTAGATATGAACATACATGTACAGGGTTAGTTAAACTTTATTATTATTATTATTATTATTATTATTATTATTATTATTATTATTATTATTATTATTAATGTGTATGTAGCCCTAAACATTTTTCCACTCCTTAATTTATTTCATAAATATTTTTAGCTTTACACGAGGAGGAAAGAAACACCGAACCAAACAAATTGAGATGGGATTACATATACAACTTCCGTCAGAAAATTATCCGAAAAATCTATCAATGTAACCCAATTATACATAATGGAATTACAATATAATTAGTATGTAATTATAATATAACATGAGTGTAAGTTGTGTATAACTACATATTCCTCGTTGTGGCTCAGTGGAAGAAGCAAGCGTGCGTGAACGTAAGTCACAAGATCGAGCCCTGCACGCCCATGTGATTTTTCGTTTCCCCTCCTCAGCGTGCACGAACCATCACGCATATCTAACGGTCAACATGAATATTGGTGCACATTTATCGGCCAGAAAGATCGACAGATTTTTCCACGATATTCTATCGAGAGTAAAACAACAAATCTGAATCGAGATTATATAAGGCTATTTTGGACTGGTAATACCCATATTCAATTTGGCATAAATCTATAACTTTCATTGTTATAATAATATAGAACTAGCTGGGTGGCTAGCACCCATACAAAATTATTTCCTTTTTACATATGATTTTACTTAAAATTTATTAAATATCTGTCTCGTTGTCTTAGAATTTTGAAAGAACAAACTTTATCATTCTCGTATTTCTAATTTTATAGTTTTTAAAAGTCGCTTCGGTCGCTATCTCTTACTCATTTATAAGTCTTTATTTGCTTGTCGATCCATCACTATTTCTATTCATTTTCTATGAAACCTTTAAAAATTAGATCTTTTAGTCTTTAGAGTTCATTGTCTTGTTGGGTTTTATTTTTATAAATTTTAAAGTTCCATCAAACACCACCACTGTACTCATCTACGACCCCTCAGCTGCCTCCTCTCTTTATTATCATTGGGATTTTAAAAATTGAATGTAATTATCATTTGGGTTATCTTTTACTTTTAAGAAGTCCCGCTAAACTGTCAGCGGCTTTGCCATTGTACTCCTCTACGCCCGACCTGCCCGTTGTCTCCCCTCTTTATTGCCATTCGATTTTTAAAAATTAAATATAATTATCATTGGGATTATTTTTTTTACTTTATAGAATCCTACCTACTGCCGCGACCGTGCTACTTAATGGCTTGTCTGTTGTCCCTCCTCTTAATCGTTATTGGGATTCTATTTGGGATTTTCTTTATATGTTTATAGTTTTTATATGTCCCATCAACTACCACCACTTTACTCATTTACATGTGTATTGTTTTTTTCTTCTTTATTATCATTTTACCATTTGATATCGTTGTCTTCTAGATGAACTATTCTATTCGAAAAATCCATATTTTTCGTTTTAATATTTTTTATTTGTAAATTTTATTCCTACTTGAACTCTTATAATTATTTATCTATTTTAGAAATTTATTTTATTTGTTATTCCAAATTTTAATTAGTCTCATCATATGTTCTAAATGGTCTATTCTTTCAATAGTATTTATTTTTTATTATGAATTTTAGTTATTTATAAATTTTATTTCTAGTTTAACTCTTATTTTTATTTTTCTAATTTCTGAATTTCTTTTATTTTTTATTTCAAATTCTAATTAATCTCGTGTTGTGTTATAGATGGATTAATTGTTCTTTCAATATTTCCTTTTTATTCTGAATTTTAATTAATCACGTATTGGGTTCTTATATGAACTTCTCTTTCAATATTGTTTATTCTTAATTCCGAATTTCAGTTATTTTTTAGATTGTATTTCAACTTAGACTCTTCTTTTCTTTTTCTTCAATTAATGTGAGAATTTCTAGTCTCCATAGCGAACGTGATGTATTCTTTTCGAGCTGTTTTAATATAATAATAGATAATAGATAATAGATAATAGATAATAGATAATAGATAATAGATAGATAGATAGATGGATGGATAGATAGATTTTACTTTTAATTGATACTACCAATATTTTAGTAAGATACTAAACCAAATAAACCCATAGTCTCGTAAAGGAAATTGCTGACTATCCTTGTGCATCAATTATATAAGCCTGTGCGCATGTGTTTGTACTTTACCATGCATCCTTGTGGTTGTGGGCGTGTTTCTGAGCGGTGACTCTTTGGGAGTTGGAGAAGGCATAGTGAATAGGAGATGGCAATGTACCTGGCTCGTCGGCGGTGGTGGCCGGCCGGGAGCGATCGCCGGTGCGGCCCGGCCTTAGGATCGCGCGGAGGTGGACGCCCGGGCCCACAACCCACGTGGATCCCTTTGACGTTTTCCCGTGGGCTTTCGGCCCGTGGGGCCGCGCCGACGTGGCAGCCGCAGAGGGCATATGGCCTCTTTTCCCGCGGATTACTTGCGGCCGATCTCACCATCGCTTCTTCCTTAGGTGTGTTGCCCTGCTATGTAAATGGTACACTCAACTCATCAACTCATTAGACGTACTCTCTTCGTAAAAAAAACACAATCTAGAAGAGTATGTGATCCTTCTAACATAAATAGATCTGGATAAAGAGTTATCCAGATTCGTTCTTCTAAGAGAGATCATATCCACTCCTAGATTATGTTTTTAAAGACGGATGGAGTATGTTGGTACCTGATGGCCTCTTTCTCAAACACCCAATCCGTTTATTTTCTCATTCATAAATACCCAATCCGTTTTCTTTACCTCTCGCTCGTGAGCACAATGCAAATTTTCTTATCTAATCTATGTACTCCCTCCGTTTAAAAAAAATAAACCTATGATTGAATACGACGTAACCTAGTACAATAAATCTCGATATGCTTTTGTCTAGATTCATTGTATCACATCTAATCTTAAAGTTTGTTTTTATGGATGGAAGGAGTATGTATACTATCTTAGTAAATTGGTGTGTCATATATCGTTTGCTATAATTTTATGCTATTTAATGGTTAAAACATGTCTAAAAGAGGGGTGGTATTGCCAAAATTTTGTTTTGATTTCTCTAAGTTTTTTTATCTTCTAAAATAATAACATATTTTGGTCATAACCGAAAACAGAACCGAACTAACCGACTGAATTGCTCAATCTTGAGCTTTTTTTTAATGTACTTATATAATTCGGTCTATGATTGAATTTTCTGAGAGACTGGAAGGCTGAACCAGATATTTTTTCAGTTATCCCGAATGCCCACCACAGGTCGTGATAATATTGCAATCGATATTTTTTCTATATAAATGCTTGCACTTGTAATATGTATATAAAAATATAGATTAAATTTTAGCTGTGGATTGAAGATGTACTCCCTAATTTAAACTACATGGCTACACTTATTTAACGGAGGGAGTACTTGATTTTACCAGGCACGGGACACCACGTGCTTTAATTTTAATTTGCTAGTACAACATATATGCGCCTATATGCACATCTCGGTCATCCAGTTGCGCATGCAGACATGAACAGGCATCGATACGGTATCACTTGTCGTGTCAAGCAAACAATGGGTGGCCATGCATGTCCTTATTTCCAAACTCCTTTTGACCAATTATCAGAGCAGTGGTGGTATGAAAGACGGCCATGTGTAGCAGAGAGCGACCGAGCATTAAATTCACTGGATGAAAATAACAAGGGCCAGGCAGGCATCAGTGAGTTGGTCTATGATCAAAACTATGACAAAGACACTGCCGCTCACCTTATAAGTGGATATCATCTCTACTGTCTTTTGTTGTCTCTAGTGTCTGGATCCATTCCTACGACGATGATGCATGCACTCCCTGTTGTAAGAAATGTAAGATTGAATTTTAATCATGAAGGGTATAGTACTATCAAATTGCATCCCTTAATTCCATTGTCTAAAAAAGTACTGTCAAATATAACAAAAAATATATATTATGAAAATTTTTTCCCAGATAAATACATAAATATAGTATGATGAATACATCGTCACTAGATCGATGTTCTACACATTGAGTGTAATCAAAATTAAACCTGTAAAAACTGGACTTAGAAGTTCTCTAAATTTATTGAAAAAGACTAGAGATCAATGTTCTCACTAAAACTCAAGTTCAAACTTTTAACTTTATTTTGGAGGGAAAAAAGGACAACGTTTAGGTGAATAGAACATGATATTTTTCGCCTGAAATTTATCTTTTTTTCCTCCTAGATTAAATTGAGTTTGTAATTAAGATTTGATGGGAATGTATTTCATGCCTATATCAATTTTTAATAGTTTTTAAATGAATTTAGAGAACTTCTAAGTTCGGTTTGTACGGGTTTTCACAGGATATTTTCACATCTGAATACGATTATAATATATAGAACATACAAATTGAAAAAGTAATAACGGAAGATAAGCGTATTGGATGTATCCTCTAATGTTGATATGCTAAACACGTCAAGTAAAAAAGAACAGAAGCATAATCAAGTATTAACTCCGTCCAGAAATATAAATAAAGGAATCCTGAATATGCATGAACAAGTATAATAGTAACTTTTTTTGATAAGCGGATGCCTTTTTGGATGTGCTGACACATAGTATTTCATATTTACATTCATCTCTTGTGTATGCATGCGTCCACGCATGTTCAGACAATGTGAGGGATAATTTAGGTGGGGGAGTACCGAGGATCACTATATTGAAATCCAAATATTTGGTGCATGACTGCATGGATTATATATAACTTTACATAAGCTGTTGTACATGTGCAGTAGTCAAAAGCTAGATGGCATTAGAACCAACCCTAAAAGCTGGGCCTAAGGCAGCCCCTTACTATGGTCAGCAGCTAGCCAAACCACCTGGTAATTGCCCAGTGTTTAGGTAGACAGTTCACAGTTCACTGTTTGCTTAACTTGGTCATCTATTGCCGGCATCTTTGAATAGGGTTAATTACTCCATGATATAACCATCATACATTTCACATCAGCTGCAAACTAAAAATCACTACAGGGATAAGGGGGACCAATATAAGTAGCTAGGATCAAACCAACACAAAAAATCTACCCCTTATTATTTCCACCAGACAAAGACGCATGCTGTAACTAGCCAGATAGTGATATACATTAATTGAATGGACAATGCATGTCAAATGACATGCTTATTATCAAAGCTAGCTACTTGCTCAACAAAACGTCTACAATAACAACCAGCCGCCCATTGTATGTGAATTAATTAATTTAAATGGTAGGGCCGGTGCCAAGTTGCGACCTTAATTTGATTAGTTTAAATAAATCCGACGTTAATTGCCTAATTTAAGCTTACTTCAGAAAGCACTAGCTCTCTTAATTAGCATGATGCTCTCCTTTATTTACTTGATAAAAATGAAACGCCAAACCATATGTCTCGCATGACTTTTTTTTCCCATTGCGGGAGAGTGAAAATTAAGTTAATTAGAAGAGAAATTGAAGTTAAGACATCCAAATTATTCAACCAAGAGAAAACCTTCAACATGGGTGATATATAATTATTCATCTTGCCACTGATACATTGATACATAATTAACTTTACTGTTAGCATGCTAAATACATCGGGTTAATTATAGAGATTAGAAAAGTATTGCTTGACCAGCTGATATATGCATGGTTCTACAAAATCCAAGCATGTGATCCAAATCTATGTGGGCCCTGCCAATCTATGTGGGGTCCACATGCATGTAGAAATCCATCCTTTCTTTTCACCCTAATTTTGTAACCAAAAGAGCCACATCCTACGTGTTTAGCAAGGGGCTAGGCTACACTCCCTTAATTATTGTGATGGCAAGGGCAGGGGCAACAAGAAAAGACTGCACAAAACATCATTATTATTCATATATACAGATGTGTTTGCATATATAGGAGAAGTTGATGCTTATACACTACTGCTGAATCTAGTACTACCAAAAGGAAGACCACAGGTACGTTGATGTATAGTAAAGCCTATGGCAGATAGGACTACTAGCTAAGCTATAGTAGTAGTAGTTGTGTGCAAGTATAGTGTATCAAGTTATGTATAAATATTAAATATATAAAATAATTAAAAAGGTACTACTCATGCTCGATATGATGCATTTACTTGCATGATCACAGATTCAGCAATGGCCAATAATATATGTGTACTGGTCCGCAACTCGCATTACATTAAAAAAAGTTTATTGAACATTGAATAGTGTTATGGAGTACTTTAGACCTGAATTAGTAGTTACTTATATTTAACTATATTTGTATGCCTTTCTCGCGCCATATGATGTATGAAAATAGCTATATTTTTATATATGTTTTCGTGTACGTACTTGGTTTGGCTTTTGTTGACACGACATGCAACAAACACACAGGCAAGTTAACTTTTGACAATATACTCTATGTTCTTAATTAGTTTGCTTTAGACGATCGATGCCTTTGGAGTTTGACGATCGATGCCTTTGGAATTTGGACCGTGTAAGCAAGTAGTCCAAAGGCATGAATGAAATTAAGCTTATTGTTTTTTCGAAACTAATTTTAATTTTTTATAACTAAAAATTAAGCTTGTTGTTGTATTTTATTAATCAATTCCTATTTATATGTTTTTTTCCTATTAATTAATTCCGACATGTTTCGTTTGTGATGGATGCAATCTTATCTTCTCAGCACCGAACTATTGGAATATACGCTCAACTTGATCATCTAAGTAGCTCGGTTGACATCACTCGATTGTGCAACTTGCGCATGCATGTAAAGTGGTGTACTGTTCCTGGATCTTTGTTACGTAACGAGAGAATTGTCATGACTCATCATCACTAGTGCATTTACACAGGATGACTTTTCCAGGATTAAGATGTATAATTGCTACCTCTGGATCTCACGAAAATAATTATTGCATGGGATACCACAATACTAGCAAAATCTTGATTAATGTATGTATGTATGTGTGTGTATATATATGTGGATACGCTAAAACGCACCCTGGGTGCGTAATAACTAAAACGCACCTCTCATATAGTAAATGGTTTACTACGTGTTATATATTGTTAAATAATAATTTTACGATTAAGCTTAATTCAGGGATTTATTATGATTACACTGTCAGTAACAAAATTACTAACGTTGTGTGCATTTTAACTATAACGCACCCTGGGTACGGTATATATATATACTTTTTTCTTGCGAGGAATATATATATTTAAATTGCTTCAGTTGCATATACTCCCTGTGATCACAAAATAATGCCATTTTAGAATTTATGTAGTCAACACAAGTTAATTTTAATCATGATTATTGTTGTTTAAAAATATAGGCTTTTGGCATATGAAACTAATGTAGCTAAGTTTATTGGAACAAAAGATTTCATAATTAATATATACTTATGAAATCATCTTTTAAATTTAAGCAAAAGAATTAGGTGGTTAAAATATTATTGACTTTGAAAAGTCTAAAATGTTCTTTTACTGGAGGGAGTATATATTTCTTTTACCAAACCGTGTGTTTTTACATTGTTTTGAGAAGCTTCGTTGTAATTTGAAATGTTATGTTCTTGATCTCTAACATATATGAGGGGGAGTTAACTAGTAAAGTCCTCTTTATGTTCACAAATACTTATTATTTTGAACACTGATACAACCAATGTAACTTTAGCCACTAATATCTTATTATAATCTAGCTCCATCGTTTGCTCTACCACTTATCAGCTGCAACTGAAATTTGAATTTGAAACCTTGATTGGGAGTTGGTTTTGATGTTTTTTCATCATAGTTTATTTTAACATTGATTTTTAAGTCGCTAATAACACGTATATAAAAGTTGTACCCATATTTACGACTTATAATCAATTATAGGCGAAACGATAGGACTTGTTCATAGAAACTACTAAAATTATAATATATAAATATACTTTTCGGTGGAGTAGTGATGACTTATCAAAATTTTTGTTTCCATTAGATCGAGAATATCAGTCTAGGTGAAGTAAAGCTAGCTCCACAAAGCCAGCACTATATCGATTGTACTCTCTTCATCTCATATTATAAATCATTTTGATTTTTTAGTCAAACTTATTTAATTTTGATTAAGTTTATGAAAAAAATTACTACATTTATAACACTAAATTATCTTCATTAATATAGTATTGGTTATATTTTGATAATATGTTTATTTTATATTAAAAAGTAATGTTATATTTTATATAAACTTAGTTAAACTTAAAAAATAATTAATAAAAAGATTATAATAATTATAATTTAGAACGAAGAAAGTAAAATAAGGTAAGACGCGCTTAAATAGCTCCACGATTTGCCACTGCAATAGCTAGTACTAGCTATCTAGGAGAGCTAATAATCTCTAGCTAGCTAGGGAGAGATTAGTAAAGCTGCTTCGCTGATGATGTATCCACCGTCCATTCTGCCGACTTTGTGAAATTAAAGCTATAAACAACAGCCGCCAACCGTTGCTTTCGCTCATGCATAAGGTCGCATTTCCCATGCTGTTAAGTTCAGTGGTGAACTGGTGATCAAACGGGAACAAAAAAAGCTCAACTTTTTAAGCTTCTAGAGACATTTAGCTTTGACAATTATGCATGTATGCATGGATGCTACTAGTTAACAATAACGTAGAAGTATCTTACTCTTGTCTCACCTCATTGATCTCACTAAATGAAACACTGATTAGTTTACTGGTAATAAGAGTTATCTAAAGTGCTCTCTTAACCAAACTAACATGTAGCCTGCCATAAGTTATGTCAAGTTGAAAGCCTAACTAGATCACACAGCTAGAGCTTCCATGAATATATATATATAATCTTATAGCTTTTGCTGATTTAAGCATGAAGCAACTAATCTCTGGCACCAAACACCGTATCTTAGTTATAATCATATAAAATTTGTAGTGCCTGTTTGAATTAATTACTAGCTGCTAAATGAAAAGTAGCTGGTTAGACCTAATTAGCAACTGATATATTAAAACTACTCCCTCCATTTTAAAATATAGCAATTCTTCATTTAAATTTATCCTAACAAATCACAACAATCTTATTTAATTTTTTCTTTTACGTTCTTATCTTAACTGATTACAACAATCATACATTAAATTCCATCATTTCCTTAATTAGCATTAAATTAGGAATTATTATATTTTAAAACAAAAGGAGGACGGAGGAAGTAGCATTGAACCAACCACATCCAGCGACGACGTGAGGCGAAGAAACCAACACCAGAGGAAATCAATCGCTAGCCAACCATGTGCAAGCTTGCAACAGCTTGCGTACAATCTAGCTAGCTATAGCTACTCGTCTGTACATATATTTTGGAGATCTTTTTTGAATAGGGCAACCTTTTTGTACACAGTTAAATTAAAGTGAAAGTGCACATTCCCATTTGAAAAGTAAAACATTTTGTGGGAGATTTGGTCTTTTGTTTGGTACGTGCCGGGCGGCCCTGTTGCCGGAATCCGGATGCATTATAACCAAATTCAATTCTCCGACCGTGTTTAGCCCGGCATTATGTCACCTAAAGGCCGAACCGCGTGAGAGCACACCTACTATGCAGTGGATATCTTTGTTAATTCATCTTTGGTCAGAATTTCTCTGCATTGGAATGACCGATCGATCGCTTGCTTCAGAATCTATGCTCTTTGGATGGAATTAATAATCAATCCTACTCAGATATATGCAGGGGTTCTGTTTGTTCGCTGAGCATGGATATATGATTCTCCAACAGAGAATTAAGCTAATTTGTGGATTGAATTTATAGAATGAAATTTTAATTTAACTAAGCTAGTTAAGCTATCTTTTTTAATAAAAAAATATCTACTCAAAATTAAGCTAACTGAATTAAATCTTGGTCATTTGAACGCGCTGGGACATGCATTGCTTTGTAGAGGTAAATATCATACATTTTCCACATCTCGAACTTAGTATAATCATTTGAAAGTTGTGAAAAACGTGGATGTTTGTTCCTGGTTTAAATCGATCCTAAGATCCACATCATTCTTCCCAGCACCTTCATTGGATCTTGTCTCCCATGAAGATTCTTTAGTCCCTTTCATGTTCCTAATTTCGCTGGTTCGGCAGTCTATATATGCTTAGTTGTTGCACTGCAAGAGGACAAACAATTAAGAGCTAGCATTTTAAACATGCTATGTATGAGGTGTACAATGTCTCAAATCAAATAGCTAACCGGCCAGGATGCATGACATTTATATAAGGAGGTAAGATCGATATATATGTTAGTTTCTCTCTTATAAGGCACGGTTAATTTGTGGGAAAAATATATGTTAGTTTCTCTCTTATAAGGCACGGTTAATTTGTGGGAAAAAAACCCAATACTATCATAAACCTGAGCTAGCTTGATAAGGACCCATTTTTTTATGATGGGCCCACCTACATCCCATCAATGACGGTTTCCCTATCGATATTTGGAGTCTCTGATAGTTTTTGTTTGGCCATTGCAAAAGATACAGTTTCTGGAAGTGCAACGCCCCCATGCTTGGGAGGAGGGAAAACAAGGGAGGAAGATAAAAGGACTAACCATTTTTACCATCTAAGATTATCTCTGGCAATGGTCCTATTTTAGAGTCCTGAAGACTAAATCGGAGCTTATCACCTTGTGATGACTCAAAAAAATACCTCTAACTCCAGCAATAAACCCCATTTCTCATTCTCTTATATATATTTCGACATACACTCTATGCTTCCGTCTAGTTTAACATGACAATAAATTCAAACATGAATATGTATAATGCATAGAATTCAACCATATTCAGATTTGCAATTTCAAAGACAACAATCCAAATTCAAATTCTCAAACATGGAAATGGCAAATCCTAGTAGAAAATGTTCAAGAGAGTGCATAGTTCATACAAAATGCAATGAAACAAATTATTGAGCAATTCAACAATCTTCTTTTTTCAAAACTAGTAATCGAGAATGTACAATGAGAGTAACCCTTGAGTATTTTAATCATTGAAATGGGAACAAGAAATCCAGACATAAAATGGTTGTGAGAATCTCAATGAATTGGTCATTGCAGATTTAGCAATTCACTGAGGGTACGTAGGAAGGTAGCGGCCTTGGGTAGAGTAGGCTTAAGTAGGGGGAGTTGGCGTTGGTGACCGAGATCGGGGTGACAGTCACGGGGATGGCTGAGAACGGCGATGGATAGTGGAGCAGACTCCAGCACAAGACGGGGAGGTGACGCATATCACACGGATGGAGAAGGTCATGATGCATGACGCATGAGACCCGAAAGGTACTTCTTGAAGTGAGGTTGTGGGGGTGAGATTTGTGGCCTTACTATTTTAGTGACTTTAGTAGAAGTCTTAGACCTTGTTTTTTTTTCTTCTCGGACCCTAAAAACTATTTGGAGGCTACATCTAGAGGCCCTGATGGGTCTGCTTGGTAGAAATACATGTTAAAATGGATCTAGAGTTATAGAGTTAATTAGGAAACTGTAGCTTTACCTTTTATTTGTATTTTACTTGCTCCACTCTTAAAATGAATTAAAAAGATAGTAACATTTGGTTCAACTCCAGCTACATCGTACAAAGACTCAAGAGCTGACGCCCCGCTAAACAGGCCCAACCCACATAAAAATACTCTTCCATCAAGGATTTATGTTGTTTCTTTTTAGATTACATGGAATATAGACATTTCTAGCTAGTACAATGTATAGCTTGCATTTGGGGAGTGCTCCAATAATTTAGTTGAGACACTCCCTCTTGATCATACATGCATGCAGCATGCACACTGATCCAGTTGCATGCATATATAGCATATGCCTCACAAGAAACTATAAAACAATATTCTCCACCGGTGGGGAGCAATCTCTGTTGGCCCCATTCCACTGAAACGGTAGATCACAAGACAAAGATAAAATTAAGGTGTGTGTGATCTGCCGAATATGTGAAACAAAAGAGATCGATTCCATCATGAACGACCCATCAAAAGGGGTTTCACGCGTCTCGTCATTTCTTCTATAATCCCTATGGGAAGGTGATCCAAGTCAACGTCGATCTCTTGGATTCTGTATTAACATTTTCTTGGACACGTTGGATGATGCTGTCTCAAACCAAACTTGCTGGATCATGCTGCATGACGTGTCGATTGTTCATGCGATAATAAATGCTAAAACAATTCCATCCATTCGAATCCACAACAAAGCAAATATAAAAATGCACAATGTACGTCTTTCAGGGCGCATGCACCTATCATTTTAGTTCCCTTTGGATGAAACGTGTTCATTTGGTGTCAATGTCAAAATATTCTTTTCTCCTTTTTTTTGCGATGAAGGTGTCGAATTATTCTAGCTGATTATTTTTAGCACAGAAGTGACTAGTCCCTATAATCATCTTTTCACTTCCTAGCAATTGCTGCTGTTAGAAGCTAGGAGATCTGGCTATCTAGGAAATGAATTTTTATAGAATCTATAGAGTGAATTATTGGGGCCATACAATGTATCAAGCAGCAAACACACCGCGAAAGATCATATATATGATCTTGATCGGTAAATGCTATTGTTATTGCCAAAATGGTCCCGGGGGGCCCTCTCGTAAAACAGTTAATTCCGTCGAGCAATTGAGAAGGTATATATGCATGCATATGCCCATAAACTGTCACACAAACACAATGTACCAAGCAGTAAACAACTCTCAACATGTAAACATATTGGATTTGATATATAATTATTAGATTTGCCACAGAGTTTTTGTATATCGAGGAACAACCATTTCTACAGTACATATGCATGTGTACATTATATATATATATATATATATATATATATATATATATATATATATATATATATATATATATGTATGTATGTATGTATGTATGTATGTATGTATGTATGTATGCAAATGGATAGGAAATTAATTTCCTTAATATGACAATCAAGAGGGCAAATTGTGAGCAATCCCTCGATGAAAGATGATCCATGCATCCCTTCTCTAACGGCCATTTTGAATTTTGCATTATGAACATAAGATTTCTTCGAATACATGCCCTTTTCTCTTAAAAACAGGTTTGTATAAATTATACTCTATCTCTGACCTTAAAAGAGTTTATCGGAAGCCCCATACCTACCTCAAGTTAGAGTATTAAATATGTTTTATCACTTCAATGCCTCTCACCTTCCTACCTCTCGCAACATTATTTTTCTATTAATGAGAGGTACTTTGGTTTTTTTTTCTCAGTACTAATATGTATTAGAGGAAGTTAGCATTTTTTTTGTCCTATATTTGGTTGATATTGAAGTATATATGTTTGCCTTTGTACGGACATATATGGAGTGATGTACTTTATAAGGACATGTATTAATTATTATCTCATTCTATGCTGCTTAATGTCATTTTCAAGATATTCTCTTTAATCATGCCCAGTCACATGATGACATGATGTAAGCACAATCCAATCTATGTATGTTAGATATGATAATGCTTCCCTCGTATATCTTTGTGGTCCAAATACAACATAAAAACGAACCTTGTTGAGCTCATTAGAAATAAGGTGTGAAATACTAAAAGGCTGCAAATCCTGGATGACACTGCACGAATTAATTAAACAAAATACAGAGAACATGAAAATGTATAAGCTTTCATTTCTATAAACCCCACTACTTGCCAGAATCTTTTTCAAGCAAACTGTTGTCGTCTAGTAGTATGTATGTAGATTAACTCTGAAAAAAAAAAGATAAAATGGCAAACACATAACTGAAAAATGCCCAGGTTTTGGGTGGAAACATCTGGGATTGTCACTAATTTTACAAGGTTGCTGTATGTTAATGAATGATATGTATTACAAGGTTGCGAGTAAAGTTTTATATAATATTTTACTAAATATAGTCTTTTATGGCTTCAAAATAACATAACCTTTTTACATTCAGTCATAAACTTGTGTAAGACGTCGCGCTAAAATAAATTAGAAAGATAAATCTGCATTTCATTTCTTACTTAATTTATTTCATCCCTCGATTGTAAAACCCGTTGTCTTTCAAACCTTGATAAATTATTTTAGTTCCATAAAAACTTACTCAGCTGGGTGGATTTATTTAATTAATTACTGAGAGATAACAAAATATCTAATAAGTGATTTGGTGGCAGCATAATTTATTAGCAAGTTCTGCCCTTCAATTTTTACAGTATATATAGGTGGCCTAATCAAAGTGGGTACCCCCTAGAAACCCTAGGACAGCATCAATCTAGCCCTACTCCTGTCCAAAGTCCACAAGTTAAGAAAAGTAGGGGCCAAGAGAGAGCAAGTTGGGTAAAAGGGAGGCATGGCCTATTCTGATTTCTGAAGGTGGGGAGCATTTCTGAGGCACATATCATTGCCGGAGGGGGTGGAAAGGGTCATATTCATATATATGCATGCAGCAGCAGATATACTCCATGCATTTTTCTCTGTGTATGAGACAAATAATGTCCTCCATTTTAGTCCAAATAGTTGTACAACTCACTCCAAAAGGAGGATCCACTGTACTAGAAAAAGCTTCCATCTCTTGTGCTGCATGTCTTAACTTTTACCTGAATCATACATCCTGTGCTACTACAGCAGCTAGACGTTATGGAATCAGACACAAATTATATGCACAGAAACGTAACACTGCAACATGCGTGGGTCATGGGCTCCATTATTTTGTTGCTAGGCTAGCTAGACAGCCAATGTCAGCAAACCAACAATGAATGATCTTGAAATGGTTATCCGTGTCACGGGCTCGACTATTTGATGACTGTTGCATGCATAAATAGTTATCTTTGACTTACCATTGGGTTGTCAAAAGCAAAAAAATTAACTTCCTCCATTCCAAGATATAACAACTTCTCTTAAAGAAGGGGATGAAAGGAGCACATATGAGTTCTGGCGATTTTTTTATTCCATTTATGTGTTATGTTTTCTTACATTCCAAACATGCCTAAACTTTTCTTTTGTCAATATATACTCAGAAGAATGCAATATGTGCATGTCTAATGGTCCTTGACAATTGGTCCCAGTTCCACAATCATGTGATGAATATCATAATTAAATCATACAAAGAGATCATGTGATGCACAACTAAACCTAATTAATAAGGAGAAACCATGTGATGCACAACTAAACCCCTAATAAGGAGTAAATATCCCTGATGAACATCACTATGTTAGCTGTACTCACTAGTTCTTGACAATTGGTCCAGTGCCACATCACCCCTCTTATCATCATGGGTTGCCATGAGACAAGGGAATGATGGCATTTGGGACTAAAAACCTCACCTTGTTAGTGGGTCTGTGCAGGGTTGGCAAGTGCAAGAGCTAGGTAGGGGCAGAGATGAGAGAAGCTAGCTAGGGAAGGTGGTGGAAATTATGAAAGAAATTTAAAGAAGAATTGGCTACATATGCTGGGGGTGTAGGCTAGGCCCATCTCTACTCCTGTCTCTCCTTCTCACTACATTCCACCCTCAACCCTGCCCCCTTGTCTTGCTTCCAGCCCCTGTCAGGGAGGAACAGCAGGTGTTGCATGCCACCAATCTGCCTAAAGATCCCTTCCATCATTAACCATTTACATGCACATAATTAATAGTTTTATTGTTTTCTCTTTTTGTTTGATATGTTTTACTCATTTTATCCCAAAATATAACAACACACAACTTTCAAATTTTGTTGTAAAATAGAACACTTATTCACCTATATTTTTTTCTCAATCAATCACAACATTTTCACCTTTTAATTCCTCCCATCTACTTCCTTTTCTTAACCAATCACAATCTTTTCTTATTTTATTCCACTTACTTTCTTTTAATACATATCTCTAACTTCAAAACTTCGTATACGTTGGGACAGAGGTAGTACTTTGGATGAATTGATATGTTGATTAGCAATTAAAATAGTACACTGTAGGGTTTGCCTGTGGGCAGCCTCTCTTTTGGGAGGCGATTTGGTTCACATCATGTCTAGGATTGCTGGGAGCCTTCAGCACCAAGGGATTCTCAATGACCTAAGAAATCACGAAGTCGAAAACCATTTGCTGTTTAGGTGCAGAGATCTGATTTGCCTCTTTATGTAAAGCATCTCTGTTGGTTTGTGGTATCAAACATGGCTCGTGAACGCGACCTGTACCCTTCTAATCCAGACGATGATGCATCATATCTGTTAGATCACTTCTGGTGATTATATTTATTGAACATATCTTGGCGTAATATTCCCTTTTATTTTACAAATATAAAGCTATACAGACTGTAGAACGAGTATGTAACCTTGAAGCTGTATGTATACATGTACATTGCACAGCCGAGAGAGACTACAAAATAATATAATGCAGTTAATCAATCCTCTGATCTCACTTTGCATTCATATATATATAGCTAGGATGGAAGTAGCTAGCATCATATTTGCCTTGAGAGATCTGGTTAATATCCATGCATTATTAACTATTAAGGCAGATTCAAACCCTGGCAGAATGGCACTATCTTCAATCTTCAAGGTAGTTCACGTCATCAAAAGACACAGGGCCGGTCTGGAAATTTTAGGGGCCCAGGGCGAGAAGAAAAAAAAGAGATCCTATAATGTTAGTGTAAACAAATATATAGACACTTCTTTATCAGATGATAAATGAACATGCGGATACATTACTACACACGCACCCACCAGTTTCAGGATATATTTACATATTTATAGCCTCAATATATAATTCCTATTAAAAATCATTCGGGTGTACGTAATATTAGCACTAGGATTTAAATTCTAGTGGATGTTTTTTATTTTAAATAGAAAGAAATGTTTAACTTTAACATATCATTAAACATAAACTATCATTAGATGGTAATTGAATACAAAACAAAAATACTATAAATTAAAAAGAATTCATGAAAGCCCCACTTCTCAAGTGTATAATATCTTATATGGCTCTTTAATAAGAATTAAATAGTACACCATATGTAGAGAATAAGTGCAAGACCACAGGAGAAGTGAATCAACCAAAAAGATGAATTGTGCTATATATACACGTACTAAGGCACTAATTGCCATGAACATCTCGTAATTCAGATCTTTAGAACAAAGGGAAATCATGGAAGTTTTTTTGGGTTCAGGGGATTTAAGCACAAACTATAGTAGCCAGCATGATAAGATTAACTAAAAGTCCGGTCTCAAAAGTGATTAGTTTATTTAGCACAGAGCGACCTATACATACACGGCAATAGCTAAACTATATACTCTATGCATGTAGCTGGCCGGGCGTACCCTAGGGTCGGCCCTAAAAAGACACCCTTTAAAGTTAGCCATGTATAAATAATATACATCCTTTATTTGTTTCAAAATATAAGTATTTCTAAATTCTTTAGTAAAAACCAACATAAAGGAAATACTTATATTTTTAAAAAGTAGGAGTATAAAAGAGGTTGCATGGCATTTAATATCGATTAATTGTCTCCTTTTATTTTCTCATATCATATCTATACATGATATCATACATTATTTAAATAAGATATATCTCAAATGTCACGAAGGCTCCTATCGGTTGCTCATATTGACTAATAAGCTAAAACGGCTTATTACAAAATAAAAATTAATTTATTGGTAAACTTATATATATGTGTTCTAGCGACTTAAAAGCCAACGCTAAAAAAATTACGTTAAAAATATCTTAAAATCAACTTCAAAATCAAGTTCGAAAATTCAAATTTTGGTTTTTTTTTAACTTTTTAGACCAAACGATGGGGCTGGAATATATATCAACTTTATTTCTCATCCACATTAGTAAAATGATTATACTAAATATGATGAGATGCCTCGTTAATTGACATGGTTCGTCCCTAAAGGCACTCCAAGTGCTCCTTCTCAACTAGAGCCCATGACATTAAATAACATATATACCATGTAATGTAAAATTAAGTTGACACTACAACTGACACAGAGAGAGGTAAGACTTAAGCCTCAGCGTGAGATTTAGCTTCAGCACGAGACTCCACCAAATAACATAAACATTACACTAGGTGAACATCTTTTTTGGTTGTGTTTTAAATAACATGAATAAGATAGACTCTGGTTCGTGGTGTATGCATTAAGGCTGTTCCTTAGAGGTGTACTTTTTTTCAGTGAAAACCGATAAGAAACACTGAAATTTTACGGTTTCGATGTAGGACGACGAAAGTACATAGATTTCGATGGTTCACCTTTCCGATTTAGTTCTAGGTTCCGACCCCTAGCGGAACAGCATTTTAATCCAAACTAAAAAAAAGATTAAATTTCGGTGAAACTTTACCGTTTTAAATTTGATTTTTTTCGAAAACCATTCGGAATTTTGCTGGAATTTACTTTAGTTAGGTGACGTTCTTTTCTCATAAAATGAACCTGAAGTTAGGACATGTAAAAAACCATTAGTATATAATTAATTAAATTTTAATTATTATAAACTTGAAACATAGATTTATTTAATATTTTAAAGCAACTTCTATATAGAAAATTTTTACACAAAACATACCGATTAGCAGTTTGAAAAACGTGTATTCGAGATAAAATCTACTCTCTCCATAAAAAAATTCAAGCTAGAATAGGATATGACCCCTTCTAGTACAATGAATCTGAACCCATCTCTATCCGGAGTTGAGTTTTTTTTTAACAGAGGAAGTATATCTTACATCGTTGAACCTCATATTTTCACGGTTTTCAATTGGTTCTCGTCGAGCTCCTACTGCGAACAACCCTGTATTCCCAGGGGTTACTGCTGAAGCGTGACAGTGAAGCACTGAGCCAATGACAGGCTGCATGCCACCACGACACCACGGTGCCTGTGAGCCACCAGCTACACAAGTGCGGGTGCTCGACCACACAGCTAAGCTTGTGCATCGCAGGCAGCAGCTGCCATCGAAGCAAGGACCCATCTATACAGTCTACCTGGCTCAACTAGCTAACTAGGCTTATGCATTGCAAGCTTGCAATTGCAAGGCCATCAGTCACACACACAGCCAGAGTGACACCAGCAGCAGCCAGAAGGATGCGAGGAACAAAATCGCATGCATCACACTCAGGCGGATCGTTCACGTCCGGAGATCTTGACGCGATCTGCCACCATTGCATCCGAAAGCGACGGTGGATGGACAGTCACCGAGGCATCTGCAGTTTCTGCAGACACAAGCATGGCGCCTGCAATGCATCGCATACAATTCATTGCACTCGGAACAGCTACTCGAGCTGAGCTTGACGGGTGGAAAAAAATAGATGATTCCTCCTGGAATGATGTGAGATCCCTTCCCTGATTCACAGATAGGGAAAGAAAATAAAGGTGTTTCCTCTTCATCGTTTTCTCCTGATTTGATCCTCTGACCTTACGAACACTGTTGCCACTGGGACAGCTTGACTGATTACTACTCTTTCCATTCCAAATTACTATAATCACTTGAAGTATTTTAAATTTGAACAAAAATATAAGCGCTTTGTCCATTCAATCATCTTGCATATAAATTTCTTTTCATCATACCCTAATCACCATTCCACCCCAACCGCCCCATGGCAAGGAGCGCTAGTCATTTTTTTTTCACAACCTACTTCTCTGCTAAACAAACTATGAAGGGAGTATTTATGTAATTTAATTTAATATTTTTACAAGCACTTCTCTATTGATAAATTTTGAAACATATATTCCCCCCGTCCCAAAATATAAAGAATTTTAAGTATATATGACACATCATAATACTACGAATATGTTATCAAGCATGCAACATGACAAATATTACCGTATGCATCCGTTCACCATAACATGACAAATTCAAAGATTACCCAGTTCTAGCAAAGAGTGCATACCTTCCAGTGGTTGCGAGCGCAGAGCACCATGGTAGCCTGATTTATTAGCTCGGTCCCGGAGGACCGTTGAATCAAATCTGGACGTACCTGGCTAAAGATTTCTCCTTTACGAGCACTATGTATGCATCATCACCGATGTGGTCGCGCGCGGCGCGCCGAATTGCGTTTCAGGTCCAGGACAGCGAAGTGGAGGATGGTATAGTACCTACCCTAATCACACGCATGAAAACTGTACGCCGGTTTCACGCTGACCTAGTAGTGCTTAGGGCAGGCTGCGCCAACAGCGCTAATGCAGACACATGGTCACATTATGGAATCATGTGAACCAACAATGTTCCAGTGATCAATAGGTAAAAAAAAATGCTCACCAAATATAGCATTTGGAAGATTTCAGTAATATCTTGAATCTCCTCTCGTTACAGAAACCGAAAAAGGAATATCTCTTCACCTTTTAGTATTGTATAATTTCAATTTCATCCCAAAAGAATAGGTTCCAACTCAAGTTCTATGTGAAAGCGTTCACCACTCTGCTGTGCTTGGGTCACATTTGCTTATCTGAATTTTCTGTTGCAATCACGCACGTGCATTGATTCAACGTTTTGTCTATGTAGAGCTCATCACATAGGAAAAAACGACGCATAGGAAAAAGGTCACCCAAGTTTTGTATTAAGCTAGGATTCTAGGCTTTTCATTCCGCTCAGCTGTCGTAAGACTTGCTTCCAACCAGCGACTGAAACCGACCCGGTTGGCATCATCGTCACGGTTGCAACCGAGCCGCTGGAGCTAAGCGAAAACAGATAATTGACGTCGACTACACCGTCCCTTTGCACAAGGAAACAATTGCATGTTGCATGCTACGACAGCAGCAAATTGCAAGTATAGTAACAAAAGACAGCAGCAAATTGTAAATATAGTAGCAATACATACAAGAACAGCTAAAGACAACACAAAAGTGTGGTTTCAGGGGGAGAAAAATAATGGTTTCAAATGGGGGCAGCAGCTTGATACTGACAAGGGAAGACATCGACATAGTAGGCCTGATAGATCTTCGTATGGGCTACGAGCCTACGATCATATGATTTGCTTACCTGTAGAAGTCTAGACAAGTTGATCCACATTTCTAATCGCTCACCAGGGTCAACAAATCTACAGAGTAAAAGACAGCGAAGGCAGTATCAAGATCCAATTCTACTGTACTTGAATAGCCTGCAAAACCAAATCATTCATCTTATTTCCAGCTGGAGATACTGTTCGACTCAGGCTATCAAAGGTACCTGACATTGTCCGAGCAGAGAAATAATGCTAGGGCATAGTAAGTAGAAGGATTGAAAGCCTCCCCTCTCTCTCTCTCTCTCTCTCTCTCTGTGCATTGCTTCATTTACATGTGACTTGGTAGTCAGGCACTCTTCAGAAATTGAGAGTGGTGAGCAATGTGATCATCAATGAATGTAGCAATGAAAAAGTAGGAGTGGTCGTATCCAGGTTGCATGCGGAGAGTCAAAGGAGCTCCCACAGCCTTGCACGCCTCCTCGAAGTTGCGAGGTAGAAGCTGCTCAGCCAGAAATTTGTCATCCTCTCCCTACTCAAATTCACAAACCAGTGTAGAAAATAAGATATCTTACAGATGATGACTTCCTTTTTGCTGCATTTCTTTGGAGTGATTTAAGAAAGTCATGTAACAGCCTAACACAAATTAGACAATTTTGCAAACAGATGTACACTGGGGGATATTAATGATAGCGAAAGGGCCTGAAAACTTATCAAAAATGGTTTGTGTGCAACAAGCCAATGCCTACTTATATTACGGTCCTGTACTTTCACCTTGTTCAATCAACACCTACTGATGTGTTAATCAATCTATTCAAGCTGTTTGGTTGACATGACGTGGCAACAACTCACAATCCACGGTATATAATCTTTGTACAGTTATTGTGCCAACCTAATGGAAAAAGGATGCTACGCTGATGGAACAGAAAGTATGTCAGATACAGTGATACTGCGTGAAAAATTATGGACCCGTAACAAAACTAATCATATTAAACAGTAGATGTTTACCACTTAAGGAGCTAACAATTACATACCACAGAACTAAAATAGGTGCAACACGCCATGATGCAGTGCAAAAAAAATAGGTTTTCACTCTCGTATACCAGCTCACAAAATCGATAAATTCCCTCCTTTTATGAGTTATGATTAACCATCACTTGCTCATCACCGATTGAAGGTCAAAGGTAATTGATCAACTTCAAATTACTGCTTATACCCAATTATTATTTGACTAGTTGCCTCCTACAATTACTTGCATGACAATGAGCGATTAGTCCTATATGCAAGAACTACTTTATGCAAAAAAACCAGTAGGTTAGCCATGTTCCAAAAACAGAAGAAAAGAATGCTGGACCAATAATAAATGCAGGAGGAAGACCTGATTCAATTCATTGCACCGTCATACCTGGTCAATCAGAATAGGAGTTGAAATTTTGTTGCACTTCTTGATCAGGCAGGTTGCATCATATTCCTGCAGTCAGGTACAACTATGTGAGGAAGAGCGAGGCCACAAGGGTGAGGGAAGGACTGAGCAAGAGAGAGATTGTCTCTAAAGAGGAATTACCTCCCAATCTGACTTAGTTGGGCCCAAATAGTTTGAGAATGCTTTCTGACCCCAAGGGCAGTTGATTGGATTGACAACCGGAGAGAATGCAGACACCGACTGAAGTGAGACAACACAATAAAGCCAAGTGAGATGCAATGTGAAATGCCATAGCTCTCAATAACTGTGGAGATTTCTAAATTGTAGATTCACTTGAAAACACTTCATAGGTAGGACTTACTAGATGTGGATGTCTTAACAAATGGCAAAAAAAATGTACCTTGTATTTATCAGTGTTTTTCAAGTAGATTGTTAGTGCACCGTGCCCTCCCATTGAGTGCCCAAAAATAGATGCCCGTGAAGTGTTCAGCTGTTCAAAGTTGTCCCTTAAAACTTTTGGAAGCTCCTTCACAACATAGTCATACATGCACCAATTTTTCCACTTATCATTTGTGGCATTCAAATAGAATCCAGCACCTACTCATTGATGGTTAAAATAGAAACAGTAAGCACATCCAACTATATTCACATAAAGGAAAGTCCATTGTCATGCTAAAGTGATTTCATTTGTTGAATTCAAACAAAATCCAGCATGTACTTGACAATAGTTAAAATAGAAACAATAAGCACATACAACCATATTCAGATAGGAAAGTCTATCGTCAACATGCTAAATAGATTTTATTGTGGTATTCAAATAAAATCCAGCACTTATCAATATTTTTAAACAGAAACACATCCAACCATATTCACAGATAGGAAAGCCCATTATTAACATGCTAGAACTTTAAATGGTGCTCATATATTCTTCCAAAACGAACAGAATGTTCTATGAGAGAAAACAAGAGCCTCAAATTACAATAAAACTACTGTCATTTCCGACTAGAAAAAACACATGGAATAACTTCTTTACAACTCAAAACAGAAATCATTTCAAGACTAAACATCATATATTCAATTATGCATAATCAGGATCTTACATATCCACACAATATTTCTAATTGGATCTATTAAATCCATAACTGCTATAACTTAGGAGCATCATATATCAGCCATGTCATTGGAGTCTCAGGGGATGATATAAACACATCTTTGCTATGACAGTCGCACTATTTTCTGGTTAAGTTAAGTCGCACTATCTTTGCTATGCATCAATATACAATGGAAATGAACAATCCTAGCACAGTACATGATGATTAAACTATTGTTTCCTCAGTGACTCATGTCACCCAACATCATCGTGCAAACACTATGCCTTTGAGCATGAAAGTGGAGTTTACCACCAATATATCTTGCAATCAAACAGACCATCATTTCACTATGCAACACAAACGTTATGTCGTAACAAGCATGTATGAAAATAAGCATACTAATAGAACTCAGACATGCACATAAAGCTATTACTGATTTGGGTAGTTTTTGGTCCAGGGATGAGCTCTTGTCCAAGTATTTGGTTTGAGCTAGTGCTGGACGAGATGTTTCCAATTTGCCAAATATTCAAGAAGGATCCAGGACAATGTGGTCCTATGTGTTTTTTTTTTTTTTTGACAGAATGAGCGATGAAATTGGATCACTGGCCACTTACAAGCAAAGTGACCATCATCCTTGTGCAAGGCATGAAAGGCTTGGACAGCAACTTGTTAGTGATATACCCTAGATGCAATCGCACCGATGACGTATGACATGCCATGTTTATGTTCTTGTTGCGGATAAGATATCCTTGTTATAGTTGGATTATATTGCCAGGAGATGACTTGGCCTCTTTTAAGGCATTTTAAGCCCTCCTACATGCAACACAATGGACAACACCCAAGCGGATGCTAGTGAGAGGATAAAAAGAACAAGGGTGGTGGGCTGTGGCTGAATAATCACACTTTCAGATCAAAATCCCTAAATATTTTTTTAAAAAAAATATTATATGCCCACTGCTACCTCTTGAGTAGGCCTGTACTAAATACTAATTCCAAGCTAGCATTGTCAGGTGACTAGCTAAAGCATGGTACTGGGCCACACAACATCCCTTGCTTAAATAGCACAGACTTCAAAATATGTTTTTGGAATAACTACTAATTTTCTAGAAGTTGACTCTAATCAATTTAGGAGTATGATGGAACTTTGAAGGAGAAACAAACTTGGATAATGTTTGGTTTAACAGAAGATAACATTAATGTAATTTGTTAATGTTCACTAAAGAATTGTAGTCGAAAACACTGCACTGCTTGGTTGAGAGAATTGATATGTCATACTTACCAATTATGATCTGAGGCAAAGCCTAAGAAACTTGGATTTCGACAGATCTATCACCCAAACAATTCAAATCAAACAAAACAGATCTATCAGGAAAGCTATAGGAAAACGAGAAAAGGGATAGATACCAACAGCCCACAAAAACAGCTCTTGTTGCAGTGACAGTTCGATCAAGAAATTCTAGAAAAAGACAACCATAAAACACACCATCAAGAGTACATCGGGGGCAGAAAGAAACCAATCCATGGCTGCAACTCTGAGTTCACCACCGATTTGTGTGCCTGTATGACAGCTCAGCCTAAGCGTTACCTCCCAGATCCAGACCATTAAGTGCCTTAACTTTTGCACTGTCACGCATGGGGGAGCCAGGGAACACTTGGAGAGAGAGATGGAGATAGAGAGTAATTGATCAAGACGGAAGGGTAGGGTTGCAAAGAATAGGACAATGGTGGGATCAAAAGGAATGATGAAATCATGGGATCATGAGCCAACATGGGTCGTTCCTTATGTTAGCTGCATCTACATTGCATAGTCTAACTTTATGTTGTGCACAATAAGTCACACTAACCTCATGTTAGCTGCATCTACACTTTCCTTTATGTTAGCTGCATCTACATTGCATAAAGTCAACGTTATGTAGTGCATAATAAGTCACCAACTGACTACGGTATATGAACAGGACAAATCGCGAAGTGAGTCCACCGTATAAATGTAGCACAAATTCAGTCAAACACTAGTCTCATGAGTCATGACACTCATGCTAAGTTGATATTCGATAGATTAAATTTCAGACTATAGTTCAGAATATCAGGCTGATAGAAAGGCAAAATCAACATTTCATAAATATCATATAACAAGGCTACATGCAGTATTTCACGTGGGCAATGCGAGCAATAGCACGGGCATCTACGAAATGCGCATCGTTTCACTGCTTTACGGCGTGAGATGTTGAACAAATAAAATTGCAGCTTCAACATCCAGTATGGTATGTTCAGTTGCCCCTTTTGGCATTGGAGCATCACTGATATTTTTCAGCGTGCTAGGAACTCCAGTCGTTCTGACAGTGACAACCTTCCTGGCAAGAGGGGGAAGCACCTTGCTCTAGAGTACCTGCGAAGCGGTGAATGTTTCATAGATACACGCGCTAGAGCTTGCATTGACTAGGTGAAGTACTCCATGTAGCCTTATTATCTACTATCTATGAAAAATGGATTTTGCCTATCTATCGACCTGGTATTGTGAACTCTAATATGAAACTTAATCGATCACTTAGCATGAGTTCAATCCATCCATCCAGATTTCGACCACTCCAACATCAAGGCCTTCCATCGACTAAAGCTATGATAGAGACAAATAAGGGCACTGTAGGGAAATTCATTGAAAATTTTGGCCCCTAGTTCCCGAGGAATTTCTCGACCTTTGAGCATATGATGAGGAAAACACGGGTGATAAATGATGTGTTAGTAAACAGATATACTTGTGGTTTTTTTCATTCGCTACTTTGCTGTTTACTTGATGTGGAGCACAGCAAGCCATTCCAGCAGTGAAGCTCTGTTAGCAACACACTTCACCAATTCAAATGCAGTAGTGGGGATTGAATTGAAATTGAGGCAAAACCTCCAAGTGCAGTAGTGGGGATTTGAAGGTAGAAGATGAAAGGTTTGGCAAGCCGATAGCAAGAGAATAAGCAAAGCTCAACTCTAGTTGGATCCCATAGCAGGTGCAAATCTTGACATTGTTCATGGTTGAATTGTTGTTCAGGATTGCATAACAATAAATTGATTGTGCTGTATTGTCCAAACTACTTTCATTCAGAAAGCAAACCAAACTGCACTTGCTAAATAAAAATTTGTGTCCAAGTGAGGTAGTACTAAGCCTAAGGCCTAGTATGTGATTTCCTTCAATAGATGGTTTTCTTTTCCAGAAAACTTCAAAGCATAAAGCATGCAGTGAAATAGCAGCTACATGACAAGCATTACATAAACAAATAGCTTGCATTATCGTAATAAGAAGGTTCACAAAGAACTGACAGAGGGAACACTGACATTCCAAAAAAGTAAAACTGAACTAGTGGAACCCAAATATAAGTGGCAAGTACATTTTTTGGATAAAAGGAAGCACTGTTTTGTACAGAAATACCAATTCAGAGTTCAGAATACAAAATGAAATTCTCAAGCAAGAAACCAAGAGAATGTTTTCCTCAAAAGGAAACACTAGTTTTCGAAGGAATCAAAATACAAAAGTAAATTGTTATATGCATGAAACTGACTTTTCCATTTATCGAGAGCACCAAAATTCAGAAAAGCAATTATAAGTACCAAACTTTCAAATTAAAAATAAAATTGTTGAAAAATGACAAAAATATTTTTTTCTTAATTAAACAAGCAAGATAAAAGCTTAAGAAAAATAGATTTGTGAAGCTAGATAAAACAATAGAACAAATTGGACCTATAGAATCCAAATAGAAGTGTTAAATATGAAATTACAGATGTTTTCAATAAACCTAAAAACTATATTTCAATAAAAAAACAAAACTATATTTCAATAAAAAACAATTAGAGCATACCAAGTTAGAGTTAAGAATCCGATGAGAAATGTCGGCCAAGAAATACGAATCGAAATAAAAAATTATATTGTTACAAACAAAATTGGATTTCTCTATTTCAATAAATGGGAACACCAAATGTTAGAAAACCAATTATAAGTACCAAATTGAAAAGCTTTAGAGTATATATTTGTTTCAGAATCAAAATAAAATTGTTGAAAATGACACACATATTGTTTTAATAAAACAAGCAAGATAAAAGCTTTAGAAAAATATATTTGTGAAGCAAGATAAAACACTTGAACAAACTGGACCTATAGAATCCACATAGAAGAGATCAATATTAAAGATGTTTTCAATAAATCAAAACACTATATTTCAAAAAAAACTATTAGAGAATACCAAGTTAAAGTAAAGAATCCAATGAGAAATGCCGGCCAAGAAGACACGATAATCTTTTTTGGGTAATACAAATCAAAATAACAAATTAAATTGTTGCAAACAAAATTGGGTTTCTTCATTTCAATAAATGGGAACACCAAATTTCAGAAAACCAATTATAAGTACCAAATTGAAAAGATTTAGACTATATTTTTTATCCATAAACAGAAACATTTTTTTCATAATCAAAATAAAATTATTGAAAATAAAAGCATTCAACATTAAAGATGTTTTGAATAAAACAAAACACTATATTTCAAAAAAATAATAATTAGAGAAAAAATAATAATTAGAGAATACCAAGTTAAAGTTAAGGAACCAATGAGAAATGTCGGGCAAGAAGACATGAGAATCTTTTTGGGTAATATGAATCAAAATAACATATTAAATTGTTGCAAACAAAATTGGGTTTCTTCATTTCAATAAATGGGAACACCAAATTTCAGAAAAACAATTATAAGTACCAAATTGAAAAGCTTTAGAGAATGTTTTTCTCCATAAACAAAAATGTTTGTTTCAAAATCAAAATAAAATTGTTGAAAATGACAAATAATTTTTTAATAGAACAAGCAAGATAAAAGCTTTAGAAAAATAGATTTGTGAAGCAAGATAAAACACTAGAACAAAATGGACCAAAGAATCCAAATAAAAGTGATAAAAATATTAAAGATGTTTTCAATAAAACAAAACAATATATTTCAAAAAATATATATAAGAGAATACCAAGTTAATGTTAAGAATCCAATGAGAAATGTGGGGCAAGAAGACACGAGAATCTTTTTCTGGTAATACGAATCAAAATAACAAATTAAATTGTTACAAACAAAATTGGGTTTCTTTATTTTAATAAATGGGAACACCAAATTTCAGAAAAACAATTATAAGTACCAAATTGAAAAGCTTTAGAGAATGTTTTTCTCCATAAACAGAAACACAGTTCTAAAAAATGAAACAGAAACATATTTTTATAAAATGGAACAACTTTTGGAAAAGCAATTAGAAGAAAATGAATAGAAGCGTTTAAACATCAAAAACGAGAATACTTTTTCAATAGAAGAAAACGAAGGACATAAAACAAAACTCCAAATTCCATAAATCTAATAATAAGTACAATGATAGAAGATCTAGAGTCAGGGTAGAAGCACCATGCATGAAACAAAGAGAATGTTTTATTGATAAAAAGGAAACAACATCAAATTCCAAAATACGAATTATAAGTTCAAGCTAAGACTTCAGGATATAAATGGAAGCATGAAACAAGGCAATATATTTTTAGATAAAAATCTTTTAGAAAACCAATAGTAAGTACCAGGTACTTAAAAGAATTAAAATCTAAATACAAATGTCACATATGGAAAATTAAGGAAAACCAATTATAAGCACTATCTTGAAAAGCTTTAGAGAACGTTTTTCTCCATAATAAGAAACACGGTTTGAAAAACTAGAAACTTTTTTTTTTGAAAAACAAAACTGGAAAACAAAATAGAATCAGAAGTAGCAAGTGATAGCTTTTAGAATCCACAAATAGAAGCGTCGAAGAACTAAAAATGAGAATACTTTTTTGATAGAAGCAAACACTACATTTCACAAAACAAAAAATATAACCAAATTGAAGATGTTGAAGGATCAAAATGGTATTTACAAGAAACAAACCAAAAGGAGGTAAAAAAAACACAAAACCAAGAGAATGTTTCTCGATAAAAGGTAACAGTAAATTCCAAAAATCGAATTGTAAGTTGCAGCTAAAAGCTTTAGAATAAAAAAATGAGGAATGAGACCAAGGCAACGTTTATTTTTTCAAGATAAAAAAGACAGGCCATCTTTTAGAAAAGTGATACTCAATACCAAGTTGATTTAGAGTCAATACAAATCAGAGCAACCAAAATAATGTTTTTTCTATAAAAGCAAACCAATTATTAGTACCAAATTGAAAAGCTTTGGAGAATTTTTTCTGCATAAAAGAAAAGGCGTCAAAATAGTAAAAATAGTAGTTTTTAATACAAACACCCACATTTCACAAAACAAAAGGACAAGCCAAAAAAAATCATACAACGGAACACAAATCCAAAGGTAAGTACCGTGATAGAAGATTTAGAATCCTAGAAGATAACCAAGAGAATGTTTTTTCCATAAAAGGGACCTCCAAAATCCAAAAAGAACAAATTACAAGTTCAAGCAAAAAGCTTTTAGAATCCAAATAAACTCATGAGCAGAATCCAAATACAAATGCAAGTCGGCAACCAAAATAATGTTCTTTTTACAAAAACAAACATCAAATTTAGGAAAACCATTTAGAATGTTTTCTCCATAAAAGGAAACACGATTTTGAGAAACGAACTACAATCATTTTATTTGCAAAATAAAACAACTTCCAAAGACCAATTAGAATTAGTAGTACACATGAAAGCTTTAGAATCCAAGAATAGAAGCATCAAAGCACTAAAAACGAGAACTTTTTGATAGAACCAACCACCACGTTTCGAAAAACCAAAAAAAGAACAAATTAAAGATCTAGAACAAATTAAGGAACCAAAAGAAGTTCATTAAACAAAACACCAAACTACGTAAACCCAATAATAAGTATAATGTTAAAAGATTTAGAATAATAGTAGCACCAAACACGAAAACAAGAGATCGCTTTTTATCGATAAAGGAAACATCAAATTCCAAAAAACAATTGTTTGTATAAGCTAACAGCCATAACAAAATAGGAGCAAGAAACCAAAGCAATGTTTCCTTCCGATAAATTGATAGACCACCTTTAAGAAAACCAACAACAATTAGCTTAAGAATCCAAATACAAATGCCAAAGAAACAAAAATAATGTATTTTTATAAAAGCAAACAACATATTCAGGAAAAGCAACAATTGGTACCAAATTGAAAAGATTTAGAGAACATTTTTCTCCATAAAAGGGAACATGATTTTAAAATAACTTGAAAAGGTTATGTTTTGCAAAACGAAACTACTTTTGGAAAACCAATTAGAATTAGAAGTACAAAGTGAAAGCTTGAGAATCCACGAATAAATATAAGTGTCAAAGCATTAAAAACAAGAATACTTTTGCGATAGAAACATACATTACATTTGACAAAACAAAAATAAGTACCGAATTGAATATTTAGAAAATTCAAAATGGCAATGACAAGAATGAAAACAAAAAAATCGTAGAATGAAGCATCAACCGCATAAATTCAACAATGAGTATTGTGTCAAAAGATTTAGAATTCCAAAAGTACCAAGCATGAAACCAAGAGAATGTTTTTCATTTTTCAATAGAAGGTACACCAAATTCTAGAAAAAAAAACGAATTATGGTTTCAAGCTAAAAGCTTTAGATTCCAAATAGGAGCAAGAAACCAAGGTAATGTTTTTATTTTTGGATAAAAGGACAGACCAACTTCAGGAAAAAACAAAAATAAGTACCATGTTAAAGATTAAGAATCCAAACACAAATGTCAAACAGGGAAACCAAAATAATTTCTTTTTGTAAAAGCAAACATAAACTTAGGAAAACCAATTATAAGTACCAAATCGAAAAGCTTTAGAGAATTCATTTTTCTATACAAGGGAAAACGATTTTGAAAAAAGAACTAGAAACATTTTTTTCACAAAACAAAAGAACTTCCAAAAATCCTATTAGAATTAGAAGTACAACGAGGAAGCTTTACAATCCACAAACTGAAGCGCCAAAGCATTGAAAACGAGAATACTTTTTTACTAGAAAACAAACACCATATTTCACAAAAACCAAACTAAGGAAAAATTGGAGAAATAGAAGAATCAAGATGGCATTGACAAGAAAGAAAACAAAACATCGAACTCCATAACTCCAATAATAAGTACCGTGATAAAAAGATAAAAATATCAAAATGTTTTTTGATAAAAGGAAACACCAAATTCCAAATAACAAAGGCATTAGAATCCAAATAAAAGCATGAAACCAAGGCAATGCTTTTCTTCTAGAATGATAGGCCACCTTTTAGAAAACCAATAGTATGTACCAAGTTAAAGATTTAGAACTAATTATGTTCTTCTAAGAAAAGCAAACACCAAATTCAGGAAAAGTACAAAACTGAAAAGCTTTTACATAATTTTTCTCCATAGAAGGAAACATGACTTTGGAAAACTAACGACAAACTTTTACAAAACAAAATAACTTCCGAGCCAAAGCATTAAATGAGAGTTTTTTTTTTATAAAAAGCGAAAACCATATTTCACAAAACCAAAACAAGTACCCAATTGAAGATCTACAACATGATGGCAATGAAAAGGAAAAACAATTTTGAGAAATGCACTAGAAACATTTTTTCAAAAAAAAACTACTACGAATGACCAATGAGAATTAGAAGTACCAAGTCAAAGCTTTAGAATCCACGAATAGAAGTGTCAAAGCATTAGAAGCGAGAATAATTTTTCAATAGAAACAAACAACACATTTCATAAAACACCACCTTTCAGAAAACAAATAGTAAGTACCAACTTCAAGATTTGAAATAGAAGTGTCAAGCTCTACAACAAAAGAATGTTTTTTCGATGATGCCAAGGTAAAGATTTAGAATCCACATAGAAGTGCCAACCAAGAAACTAAGAGTCTTGTATGAAAAATAGAATACCAAACTTAGAAAACGAATCAGAAATACCATATAAAGCATCAGTCATGAAACCAAGATAGTATTTTGATAAAAGGCACCAAATTTTGGAAACCGTAAGTACCAAACATATAATAGTTAAAATTTATAATACGTGTAAAGCACGAAGAACTCAACGAAGATATTTATTCAGTGAAAAGACACTAAATTACCCAAAGCCAAATAAAATAAAGTTGTGATAAAAGGAAACACCATCTTGCGGAAAATAGATTGGTACCAAGTTTTAGAATCCAAATAGAGATGTCAAATGCTAAATCAAAAAATGCTTTTCTAACAAAAGGATGAAATCCAAAATAAGTGCCTACGTAAAAATTTAGAATCCAAATGTAAGTGTCAATCAAGAAACGAGGAGAATGTTTTTTTGGAAGAAAAACAAATTAGGCAAGCAAATCAAAGTGTCTTGGACAAAATTGGGTTTCTTTGTTTCAACTAAAGGAAATGTCAACTTTCAGAAAACCAATTATAAGTACCAACAGAGTTTTGGAAACCAAATAAAAGTATCAAGCATGAAAACTAAATATTCCATTTGTAAACAATCCAATTCTATATTTCTTTAAAAATAGAACAAGTAATCAAAACTTTCGAATATAATTAATTCAACAAATGGGAATACCAAAATTTAGAAAAACAATTATAAGTAGCAATACAAAGTTTTAGAATCCAAATAACAACATCGAACATTACTAAATCATTTTTTTAAAAAAATAACAATCAGAATTACTAAATTAAAGCTTTAGAATACAACTAAATAGTTAAGAAGGAAAACAAGAAAATGGAACACCAGCCACCATGTAACCAAGAAAAAGATCGTTATAGAAACCAATTAGAAGTGAAAAGCGTTGCCAAGATATGTTTTTACAAGATGAATCCCATTTTTTTTGGGAAACTGATCACAAATGCCAAATTAAAGCTCCAAATAGAAATATCAATCAAGAAGCCAAGAGAATGTTCTTTGGGTAAAACGAATCACTATTTTTCGAGAAAAATCATAACAGCAAATTAAAATGTCGCACATAAAATTGTTTCTTGGAACATCCAATTTCTAAAAACCAATTATAAGTATACCAAACTAAAATAGAAGTGTCAGGCATGAAATCGATAGATCTTTTTTAATGAAATGAACCCCAATTTATGCAAAACAAATGATAAATACCAAATTAAAGCTTTAGGATACAAATAGATGCGTCAAGCAAGAAGCAAAAATGAAAAGGAATCACCAAATTTTAGAAAAACAAATTAGAAGTAGCAAATTGAACGAGTAGAATCCAAGTAAAAGTATCAATTACAAAATCATTTTTTTTCAAAGGAAGTTAACATTAATTTTCAAAAAACCAATTAGATAACACCAAATCAAAGTTTAGAATCCAAACAGAATTGTCAACCAAGAAACCAAGAAACGTTTTTTCAATAAAAAGGAACAACAGTTTTGGAGAACAAATTAGAATACCAAATTAAAGTGTCACGCACTAAACTGACTTGTTTTGTTTAGATAAAAAGGAGCACCAAATTTCAAAATACAAATTATATGTATCAAACTTATGTTTCAGATTCCAAATGAAAGGGTTGTGCATGAAACCAAGAGACTTATTTTGATAAAAGGAGCCCCTATGTTTGGACCAATCAGAAATACCAAAGTTTAGTATCCGAATACAAATAGAACCATCAAGCAAGAAATAAAATATTGTTTTATCGATAAAAGGAAACATCACTTTCAGACAACCAATTTAGTAAACCTTTAGAATCCAAACATTGCTGTGAAATACAAAATCAAGGGATGTTTTGCGATAAAAGAGAACACTAATTTTTGGAAAGCCAAGAGAACGTTTATTCTAGTCAAAGAAAATCATTTTTTTTCAGAAAACCAATCATAAATACCAAATTTGCTGGTCATTTTTAGAAGTTACGTTTCCATCCGTAATTATGTAAAGACTATCAGATATGATAAAAAGAAATACAAGACATTTATGTCCAACAATATTTTGTACCATATTAAATGTTTACTGGAATAATGCACTATTTACGTGTAAAGATTTTCAGCAGAGCATACTACTGTACATAACCAGCAATGAACAACAAAAAAATTGACAGTTTACTAGGCATATCTTACAGATTTAGGACAACAAATGAATGTTATATAGGACATGAATCATCTAAACAAAGCCAACAAAGAGATAGTCCATTGTTTATGGCAAATAAAGACCAAGCAACATGTTGTTATATGGTATAGAATGCAAAAAGCACAACAATTGAATATTGTAGATTAAATCCTTACCAACACCAAAATCCCAACTGTCTGCCTCTCCCTCTATATTAAGCCCACCTGCATGAAGAAAGGAACAGAGCAATAAGAGAAGGAACTGAACTGAATTACCAAATATGAAAAGGATAATAGATGTACAAATCACATTGAGCATACACATAAATTATTTTTAAGTACAAGGGAGGTGTCAGAACTTTACAATCAAAGCAAAATGTTACCAAAGCTATTGAGGATAAACTCCAAACCAGGTAGACTGAACGGACAAACCACATCCAAAGCAAGAAAGAAATATAGTTCATAGATAGATTTCCTTGCCAAGAGGGGGATTTTTTTCCCTTGCCATTAAAGTTGATAACATCACCTGACACATGTTAAATCCAACTAAATATCTACAATGGATGCGATGTAGCCAAGCTCCATAAACTAGAAGCATTGTTCTGATGGAATCAGCTTTGAGAAACACATATTATAGGCAATAAGAATTGGGAAAGTGCTGGTACATGGCTACATAAAGGTCATTTAACCTCCTTTAAGAATAAGCATTGTTAAATATTTATTATGTACAGCAAAACTTATAAAGTACAGAAATCATTGTAGAAGACAATATAAATGCTTCCATGTAGTAGAAAACATCTCCAGAACAAACATAAATCAGCATAATAGCAAAGTCATGGATATACAGATAGGCATGCGCTCACACATACAAACAAAATAGCTAGATCACAAAAATAAAAGCCAATGAACTGCAGCAAAGGACCAAAGAACTGTAATGCTAGCATATGGTCAAGGGCAACAGGGAAGTCATATCACGTGAGTGGCATAATATCATGATCATCTACATGTCAAAACACTGCTGCAGTGACAAACCCAACCACGTGATTTACTACTGTATGTTTTAGCATCATGTATGACCACATGCCGTGAAACCCTCTACATAGGAATCAGTGTTCAGAAAACATGAGTCTAACCCTAAACAATAAATAAGGAACACAAGAATGGTTATGCACTGCTGCCATGGAGACCCCCTGCTCCCTACAGTAGTGACCCTACCGTGTCAAATACAATGCACATGAGTGCATCAGTATACTCTGATCCCTTTCGGCTGTCCTAATTGACAGTGAGCAAATTAAATGAAACCTAGCAGCAGCAGTCTGATAAAAACTAACAGCAGTTAAGCCTGTGACCCTAAAATCTCTCTCAATGGGTACTCAATGGTTTATGCACCACCTCCATGGATACTCCCTATCCCTACTGTGTAAAATACAATGCACATGAGTGCATCAGTATACTCTGGTCCCTTTCGGTTTTCCTAATAGACAGTGAGCAAATTCGATGAAACTTAGCAGTAGCAATCCAATACAAACTAACAGCAGTTAAGCCAGTGACCCTAAACTCTCTCTCAAGGGAAACTCCAGTTGCTCAAAGGGTAATCCAGCAAATTCACGCCAAACAATCAAAATTCCCCCAAACAAGTTTCCTGAATTCCACTCCGGAACACATAAACCCTAGAAATTGTACGCGACGGGAGGGGGATCAGGTCTCACGTACGTGGGGAGGTGTCGGGAGCGACGAGGGCCACGCCGTGGGCGGCGGCGGCGCGCTGCGCGCCGGCCTTGGTGATGAAGTTCTCGTCGTTGCATGTGAGGCCGGAGAGCCAGTACAGCACCTGCGCGCACCACGCGGTAGCACAAAACCCTCATCAGATCTCGAGACTTCGGGAGACTTCGGAGGAGACGAGGCGGAGCACTTACGGGGAGGTCGGACGCCGGCGACGCCGGGAGGAAGACGGAGAAGGTCATGGGGCAGCCGAGCGTGGCGCTCTGGTGGCGGAAGCGGAGGTTGTGGCCGCCGAACATTTTGGTCCTGCTCAGCTGCTCCAGCGCCGCCACCGGTGGGGGAGAGGGCGCCGCCGCCATCACGCCGATCCGCGCGCGTTCGCCTTCGCCGGAGCGGGAGGAAGGGGATGGGAGGGGGAGAGCAGTGTGGAAGTGGAAGTGAAGGAGACGACGAGTAGTGGCCTGGTGGGTTTGGGACCCAGAGAGCGGAGAGATTTCGAGAAGGGTGGGGCCCTGGGCCTTGGGTGGGTGGCGGTGTAGATGAGTTTTTATAGGAGACGGGAGGAAATATCCAACTCCGACTCGGACTCCGACTCTCCGTTTGTGCGTTTCTTGGGCCGCCCGGAAGCCCAACACCAGCAGCCGTTGAGCCAGTCCAGCTCGAAATCATGGCATCTACACAAGTCTATTTGCGTTCCTCATTTGCAATTGCAGAAGTTTGTCAGAATTTATGATCGTGCGTGTGCAGCTCAAAAAGAACGAATATTTGTACTCAATTTTGTCCCCCTTAAACTACAGATTTTTAACAAGTGTTTGAATGCGCAGGTTTACACTGTTACACAAGTATTGCATTTTCGTAATAAGCGAAACAAAACGGTCGGGAGAAGATAAATTCAATTAAATGTTGTAGCAATGCAGGTCATACATGGATATATCACCCAGCAAAACGAAGGTTAATTACAAGGATATGGAATAATTCCTCAAGTTCTCTGATCCATCGGGTCTTATAATTGGAGTGTAGGAAATGTTTATTGACTCGGTGCACTCTTGTACGGCATGATGATCAAAGAAGCACGAACAATTCATGGAAAATGAGGACCCATCATGTCCTCTATACAACATACAGCGTTAGATGTTAAAATTTAAATTTTAAAGTTTTATCATGAAAGTTTATTTTTTATATTATCATTTAAGTCACTCTGCATGTATAAAAGTTTTACTCACAAGTTATTATCCAAATACGGATAATACACCAGGGTACTATCCGCATTTGGTAGGGCCTAATCCCCCATGAAAAACTCACACTGTCACACATGGCGTGTAGGGAATTCTTTATTGACTCTGTGTACTCTCTCTTGTACTGTTGTACGGCATGATAATCAAAGTACGAACAATTCCAGAAAATAAGCCCCATGGGATTCACAGTTCACACACAGGCCAGCAACAATCACCTTCTTCAGGCTTAATAATGAATGATGCTGAGCATGTCAAACTATAGGTCTCATCCAACCTTGTTTATGTTCTAATCATATACAGGACGAACAGGTCATGGTTTTCCTAGGAGAGATGGGCGGTAGAATGCATGGCTTTGCGCCATCTCAATCCTTTCACGAGGATCATTCATGGTTTCATCTCTCAGGGCTTGCAGAATATCGCTTGTCGAGAGCTCCCTGTAGATCAAAACAGTGAGTTAAAAAAAATACATTGTTGGTTGAATCAGATGTGCTATACTAAGTTCTAGAAAAAGCTGATGATTGACCTTGACATGTTACGAAACAAGTTCGTTAAGCCAAATTCATACAAGCGCCTGGAAAGAAACTGCTTAGAGTTTTAACCAGTATTTCAAGGAAGATCTAAAGAATACCTACTAATGAAATGAAATGTCAACAAGTACACGGTACTTCTGAGCTCTTTATGCCCATAAACTTCTGCCTGCTGGAGCTATGTTGAGTTCATGAAGAAAGGTGATTGTTTTCTTACTACAGTTTATTATACTGTCTACAGTTTATTCACACTGGCAAGTGGAAACAGCTAGAAGCAGTGAAGGATGTGAAGTTATGAACTGCATTCCTCGTGCATACTGTACATAGTAGAAGGAGCCCAGAGCACCATAGCGGCATAGCCATAATGGTAAAACAGAGCACAAACCTTTTTATTAGTATTCTATAAAGCCTCTTCAGGATCGGGCACAGTTCAGCAGGAGCAACTTGCTTATTTTCCTCTGGGTGTTGCACACTTAAGCTGGGTTGACTAAGAAGCTCAAAAAATGCACCAACAGCAGAGATACCCTGTCCAGTGAAAAGTGAACAGGTTATATCCAGGATGATATGATATATTTTGCAAGTTTCGACTTTCAGCATTCTTCAAAAATACGCTCAAAATTCATATAACTTTCGGGGGGAAATAAAGACTAGTGTTATGAGATAACCTGAATCATCCCCTTCCCCTTGATGCTGTCACCCATGTCAGGGCTCAGTTCTCCCTTCGCTAGCATTTGCCCATACCACGCATTGCGACCTTTCAGGAGAGTAACGTAAGTATCAGCCAGCAGAGGGCCAGCAAGTTTCTCGGGTTGTTCTGTGAGCAAATGAGTAATGAATATCATCTCTGACGTGCAATGAGCAAAATACACCGACTTGCTTGTTGCACTCTCATTAGTTAAAGCTGCAACCATTCCTGGAACAGAAAGTGGGTTATTATTAATCTCAAAACATGACATATAGCAAATACCTTGAACAGAGAGAAAGAAAAAACTATAACTTGTAAACAGTCTTCAAACAGAACTGTGGTGAACGTAGAGCTAGTATAATGCACAAGAATATGAGCTTGTAAATACACGGTCAACCAAATTTGCATTAACTATCTTTCACATACCCATAGCAGTTTGTGGCAAATAGGAAACAGTACATTTTTCAATCTGAGGCAAGACATTATGGTGTGAATTAAACAAATCAAGTAAAACCTGAACATATGGCAAACCCATGATTGCATGGAAGGATCAGTGGAGAAAGCAGCAACTCCATTCGTTCATTAGTGGGATTAGTTAATTATTTTACTGTTACAAAGATAGTTAATATTTTGGAAAACAAACAGAATGTATAGAAAATATTCTTACCAGCACCGATGGCGTAGACATTCTTCAAACCACCCATCACCTCATGTGTAACAAGATCACTGTTATCCCAGACAATGAAATGTGGTTGTCTCAGAAACTTAGCGAGAGGTTTCCTCCACTTGTTGGACCCACAGATTCGAGCATTTGCATATTCTTTGTTATAAATCTCTGAGGCAATGTTGGGGCCTCCAAGGTATAGTATATTTTCAGTTGGAACTCCAGCTGCAATTCATTTTAAAATGCTGCATTAGTTATAATTTGAATAAAACAAGGCAACGAATAGGTATGGTCAACGGAAGTTAATATCAAATAAATGCATGTCAAGATAAGACCATCTTTCTCATGAGTCAGAAAATAAGTAACATGTCACTGTCTATAATGAATTGACAAGCACGATGTATTTGTGTTTACATGTAAACAGTCTTCAAACAGAGCAGGCCATGTAATGTGATTAAGCAAAACCAAGGGTTAGTGGCTTAGTGCACACCCGAAATGTCAATGAATGGTACAGAATTATGGATGTCATGGCAACTATAAGTACTGAATACATTTTTGTTCCGTAAAACTGGATCGGAAATTGACAATTACCTGATAAAAATACTGAACTGGTACTACGGAATGTCATGTGCTCTAGTTATTAGCATCAGCAGCAGAAATTCAAACATCGGAGAGTACACTAAATCATTAATAAGCCCTCCAACTCAATGTTTGCCCTTTGGGAAATCATTTAGTAACCTTTTTATCCATAGTACAGTACTATGTGTTTCTTTCATTAAATATATATTGATTGCAACCTTCCACTGACCAACTCCATTTCTATTCCTTGATGACACTATGACATAAGAGTATCTTAATAGGTGAGCATGTAGGCATAAGCAAAGAGATAGGAAAGATGCTTACTTGCAGAACTAATCATCTGTGTGGGCGTAATGATTCGAGGAATTGGGTCCAAGGATGCTTCAATCCCCTTTGCAAGCGAGATTATCACCGGAACGCTGATCCGCTCCTTCCAGTACTTGCTGATCTCCTCGAACACCTCCCTTGTCTCGGTGGATGGCAGGCCGTTCACCACAATGTCAGCATCCCAGACAGCTTCCTGCAGGTTGGTGACCACCTTCAGAGGACAGAGTGGCGTGTCGATCATGTTCAGGCAGAAGCCGTCCCTCAGTATCTCATCGGCGTACAATGTCCTGTCGCCGAGGCGCGCCTCGACGTACTTGAGGTAGGCGCACCGGCGGATGAGCCGCCTCAGCACGTCCTCCCTCGAGTTGATCACCTCGAACAGATGCTCCGCGGTGGTCCGGTCCACCGACCGGCCCGGCCGGCGCCATATCCGTATCTGAACCTTCTCCCGGAAACGGCCGTAGGCGTCCTGCAACAGAGCGGCGAAGACGCTGCCCCACGCGCCGGCGCCAATGCCGACGATCTTCAGCAGGTCGCCGTCGGACTTGCCGAGCAGCCGGCGCAGCTCGTCGAGCCTCTCCTCGGTGCCATTGCCGCCGTTCACCGATCCATTCACGTGCACGCTCCCGACCATCTGTCTCCTCTCGCGAACAGCCGTAATTCAGCAGCAAAACCAGAGGGCGTGCGCTCTCTGCGGCAATTGATCGAGCACCTTAAGCGCGAGGTTTTTCACAGCTTTCCAGCTCTCGCATCACCCAACGACCCGAAACCGCTTCAAACACCGCTCACCAACCAAGAACCAAACATCCCCCACAATCCACGCACTCGCAGCAGAATCCGAAGAACAGGTGATCCACCACCACCACCACCTACAACAACACAAAGACATCAAAAAGGGCAAAATCAGGACGCAAAAAGGATAACTAGAGAAGGATCATTCTTTACAACCGTCACCCACCTCCAGCTCAAGGATACCGCGCGGCGGAGGTTGGATGGGTGGTGGGTGGTGGATGGAATGGAAAGGATGCAACGGCCCGTGCCGAGAAGCTGGCGCTCGGCTCATCTTCTTAAGTGGAGGAGTAGTAGAGTGTAGAGATGGGCGAGGTGGATGGAGGCATTAATGGAGATGGACGGCGCCAACGATGCAGTGGCCGCCATTAATGAGCGAGCGAGGAGTGGAGTGGACGAATGGGCGAGACGAAGGTTCTCTTCTTGCTCCCAGCTCGCTGGATACTTGTCCACTGAGCGGTGAAGGGGTTTAAACTACAACCAATTATTCCAAATCTCTTCGGATTAGCGAGAATCCTGGTTCAAATTCAAATCCCCTGCTCTGCTCATCCGAATGGATTAGGCAGATATCTACAAGACTACATCAGCATTATGGTCTTCTATTATATGCATATAGTACGTAAAACATTAGCAGGTTGTAACATGCAGAATTGCAGACGAATTCATTCTTCGCATTGGCTGTTGTAACCTGTAAGCCTGTAACATTTGGCAACGAAAAGGAAAGCAACAAGGAAACGATCGCTGTCAGGGGAGACCCGTGTTATCAGCTCGTCTGATGGGGCTCGGACGCATTCATTTCAGAAATTGTCGAGAGTGCCAACCACCAAACTATTCCCCGGACAACTTCAGAGAGAGAGTCCAGGTGATATGTACGACTGTACGTGCTTGTCCCTGAAGGGGTGAACCGTGAATGAACGAGATGTTCAAGCTATACTGATCGGCTGGGAGTGGATTTTAAACTCCCCTCGTTATTTGCATGCCACCCGAATAGTTATGAAAAAAATTAGAAAAATTCAATAAGATAGATTAATATGTGATAAATCACTCCATAAACATGCAAGTTAAAATTTAACTTCTACAAGTTGCAACGAAAAAAAACAAATTAAACTGTGACTAGTTAACGTATATTCGTAGTTAAATTTGTTTTTTTATTGCAACTTGTAGAAGTTAAATTTGCCATTGCATGTTTGTGGAGTGATTTATCACATATTAATCTATCTTATTAAATTTTCCAAATTTTTTCATAACTATCTGGGTAACATGCAAACAATGAGGGGACGTTCACTCGAGAGTTAAAATAGTTTTCCCTGATCGGCTCATTCGCCGGCGAGTATTGCTATATACAGTCAGCCTGGCTGTATTGCTACTACTGTGCGTAGAATCCGTGTGACTTCATATGTACTGGTGTTCTGTATGGTGCTACTGATTGCAGTGGACAAACATGTACAAGTCAAAAATGGACATGGTTGCGAAACAGGTTTAACAAAGAAGTAGAAAATGAACATGAATATATATGATTCAAACATGATAGGCATAATGGCAGGGTTGTATCGACCCAATTGCACATCCAAATTAAACGTGGTACTAACGACTCACTTTAGTTCAGAACCACACGAGTAGCTGCTGCAGCAGCAACAGCAACAACAATAACACAGACTCGATCGACTTCCGACATATTCAGGTTGACATAGAATCCACTCCTTATTGACAACTTAGAATTTAACTACTGATGGATACGAACACGATTAGCTGCAGCAGCAGCAACATTAACAGACTTAGAGGACATGTTCAGGCTGACAAGAAGCCACTCCTTATTGACAACATAGAATTTAGATGGTCTTTCGATGGAGGAGATCATAATGCAGCATTTCTTCTCCCCGTGAAACGGACAGGACTTCACTTCTGATGCGGTATCATGCTTCATGAAATGACGATAATCACTATTTCTCAGGTCTTCTCTTCACCCCTAGAAAGACAGAAAAGATACAAGATTAGATCCAACGTCACAGGGTACAGGGAAGTATAGGATGTTTACAGGTTGATTGCAACATGTCATGGACCTTAAGTGTTCCTCGATGATCTTGTGGATGTCTCGGCCTCCTCTTGTCCCGGTGCGTTCGGGGCCAGCACAGGCTCCTCCCGGACCGGAATCACTGAAGTTTCAATTGATTGCTATTCATAATCTTCATCATACTCCTCATCAGACAAGTCTTCGTAAGCATTGATCTCAACCTGATAGCGAAGAATCCCCCCTATCCCACCAAAGCCCCTGACAAACTGAGATCCTTCCTGCGACTTGTTCGTGATAAACTCTAGGCTGCAACCAAATTGCCGGTAATTTTCTGCAAACCACTCGAGCAACAGGGTGCTCTTCAGCACCTCCAGTTCTGCAGAAGTCGCCTTATCTCGGAAGTTGCCCTGATCTGCCTCCTGTGCCTTGTTGAGGTGCTTTACCATAGTTTCTCCGGTGACAGAATTTTTCAGAACGTATCGGTTGATATCAAGATTTTCCCATACAATCAGTGTCTCGACTGCACCCATTTCCAGTGCAGACATAGTATCATCCACACTGAAAACATACTTCCCAGTGTCTTGGCTAATCTCTTCAAAATACTTCCCAATCAACTTCTTTTCTTGAATGAACTTGACATTTGAAAGCTCTTCAGCAGATATCTCGATAGCCTGGTTAAAACCATTCTCCCCACCATAAGAAACATCAACCACCTTGAGTATCTTGGCTTGTAGACGTTGATCAAACATGTCAGACTGACTCAATTCAGTCTTAAAGTCAGCAGAACCAGCTATAATGAGCCCAGAAACATTTGGCTGGCTGGTGGCAGGGTTGATGAAGAATTGGGTAGCGAGCTCAGCTGTCTTGCGCACATAGTTGTGGCGTTTCTCCATGCGTAGGCGGGCAAAGCGAAGTGCTGACTGACCTCCTCGTCCATGTTTCTTTGGGAGATCAACAGAAAACTTATGAAGAACTTCTCTTGAGTTGCCACTGAGTGTTCCGAAAAGCGTCCCGTTGCCATCCATGATGATGAAGCCAAACTTGTCATCAGATTCCAACAGCTCATTCAACGCCTCGGTGTGAAACTTGTTGTCACAAAGGTACAAGGAAGCATTGATTGGCCTGAACGGCTCAAAGTCAAAGGTGACTTTCTTTTCTTTGCCCTCTTCTGTGACAATGGTTCCAGTGTAAAGCACTAATCCATTGGGGGGAACTCGGTTGTACAGCTTCAGCCTTTGTTGAGCAGATGTGATAGCAGCCAGAACAGATTGCCTGTTGACTCTGCTCTTGATGTTTGAGGCAGTTCCATATTCATCACCCAACATCTTGGTGACTCGAGAGACCTGATCACGAGGTGGCATGATCAGTGATATCATGCTCGTCCCATTTCCACGTGCAGCATCAAGTGCTTTAATCAACTTCTTGACCTTCCAGATCTCAATGTTCTTGTCAGTTTCATGGCTGTCAGCCATCTTGATTGTACTCCAACTTCTGTCTCCACCTACAATATAGAATATCCAAGTAAGTACAAAATGTTAAGAAAACTTCCTGAAAGGGTCTCCACCTACAATATAGAATATCCAAGTAGGTACAAAATGTTAAGAAAACTTCCTGAAGGGCAAATATAGTATATAACCAAGATCAGAAGTTTAAAGGGTAAAAATTGATACTCCATCCGGTCATTATTAATATGATGTTGGGAGTACGTCGTGATATATTTAATGCCTAGATGGAGTACGTCGTGATAGGTTTATCTAGCGCATAGAATACCTATTCCAAAGGAAATGAATGTGAAAATTTAAACATGATAATTGGTAGGGATAGGCAAATAAGTAATGACTAGTGTTTGAGTGTAGTATGTCTAATGCGAAGAAGCTAAGGTTAATCAGATAAAAGGTATTAAAATAGTGCAACAAAACTGACTGAAATAGCATGTTCTTTTCTACATTATAAATACAGAAGGGTGCAAAAATGATGCAAAGATATATTTGCAATAGAAAAAACATAGATACTTGAAAAGGATCAGCTCCAACTTAACATGATTTACCTAGCAATTCTAACAACATATGTCGATAAGTGATAGGAAAATCCAAAGCTATTCAAAGTAAGATGATAACAGGGGCGGATCCAACTTGGGACATGGGGGTTCAGTTGAACCCCCAAACTTTTGGGGGAACAAACAAAGTGTTACTACTTGTATAAAGAGAGGTTAAGGCTCTGAAATTAAGGAGGAGAAGAGAAGCTAGGGTTAACGCATGCAAGCAAATTCCAGACAAAAGTAGTGCCGGTGGGAGAGAGAGATGAATCAGAAACAGAATGCGGATGCTCACCAGGATCCCCTCCCGTCCCCTGCTCGCTGCTCGCCAGATGGAGATCGGCGCCGCTCCCCTCCCCTCCCCTATTCAGCCGCGAGATGGCGCAAGGAGCGGAGGAGACGACACGGGAGATTTCCTTTTACGCCGCCTTGATCTTAAGGAGACGAGCCATTAAATATCTATTTTTACACATCACTTCGTTACGTCCCGTTCTAAACTGCAACGAGATGGAGTACAGTTTTTTTTTTTTCGTTCCGTCCCGCTTTTTACGCTGCTAAACGGTGTGTTTCGTACGAAAACTTTCTACAGTTGTTATAAAAAATCAAATAAGTTTATTTTTTAAGTTTTTAATAATTAAAATTCAATGAACTATATGCTAATGACTTGTCTCGTTTTGCGTGCGCACTTAATCTTCACCTTTGTTGGAGAACCCAGACCTTATACTTTAAATAATGCTAAGAGCGAGTACAATAAGGTGACATAAACGACTATACAAGTTGCCACGTCATATTTGTACTTGTGTGGAGTAGTGAGAATAAAAGCGGGCAATGGATTTGTAGTCGACTGTAGCACGAGCTTCGATAAACTATGTGAATGAGATGGGTGGATTATGCATTAACGATGTAGTATATTTCTACAGGTAACCATTGTATGAGTAAGCTACTAGGTTGACTATAAATAATGTTTTAAATTTTGGAGATAGTAGTTGCCTATATTATTAAACTTGCTCTAATGATGATGTCCGAATTTATCTTCAATGTCACAAGCTAACATATGGGGGTTATAAGATCCCCACACGTGAATACTTTTGTTTTGTATAGCATTGTATATGGCATTGTATGCCTAATTAATTAGCTATGTTATACGCTTATAATTTTTGCTTTTACTTTTATCTCTTATAATATATGTTGCGATGCACAAACCTTTAGTTAATTCTTTACAATAATTGGTGACCCACATGTCAATAGTAGCCAGAGAAAAGAATGCGATGAACTTGGTAGGGAATTGTATCAATAGCAAACTCCTTAGTCCACCAGCAACCAATAGTTGTCGCTCCACGCACCGCCATCACCCCTCTTTCTTCATGAGTCACCATCGTTCCTCCTCTCCATCTTTGCATGCGCAGCCGCACCCTCTAGCCACCAACATGTCCCTTCTCCTTCCCTGTTATCACGCACGCTATTATCATGGTCATCGTTGAGGCTCGAGGTGTCGGGCTTACAGGGACTCGAGAAGGTAGGAGCCGACCCGGTAGAGAGTGGAGACACTAGATCCAAGCTCCTCACTAGATCTAGTGGTTCTCAGCAATAGAATGCACTTATGCGCAAATTAGGAGTATTCCACAGCAGATTAACGAAATCCGCAACTATCTAGATTGATGGGAACATTCGTACAAATCGTACCTAGAACGGAAAATTCGGAGTCAATTAGTTACACGCAACAGAAAGGGAGTGAAAAAGAAGATCGCGGCAAATTGGAAGAATGAAGCGGCGAGTAGTGGAGGGTTTACCATCAACGGATCGCCGCTCAGCGGCCCCGCAGAGGGGAGGAGGAGGAGGACGATGACGATTACGAAGATAAAAGCTCGTGCTCACTCGCAAAGGTGTGGAGGCGGCCTGGATCGAGGAAGACGAACCCTATGCGATTCTAGATATATATGGTGCGTGGTCGAGTAGAAACAAGCCATAACTCCGTGGTTTTGGGAACGGACCCAATGGGGATTCCCAATGTGGGCCTGCCCGAGCACATTCGGAGTAGGAGCCGGTTTCAAATTGTTTTCTGTTTTCTCCGTAGTCGTTTTTCACACAAACACGTTCCTAAAACGATTAAACGATATGTTTATTTCAGGAAAAAATGGAGTAGCAAAATTTGCTTTTAGAAGTTATATTATATTTTTAAGTTGTTAGCTATTAATTGGTTAATCATACGCTAATTTATTATTTTTTTTGTGTTCCGAGAAAAAAGTTCATAACCAGCCGCACGATTGCGTTAGCTTCCGTTTCTCGGGTGGAGTCATATTTCCATTTTTTTTTTTTTTTGCGTCAGACATGGCACCATCGGACCAAGCCATCCTTCCATTTGATGTTTCTAGGTGTGGTAGATAGGCTGTGTCCACGAAGCAATTTCACTTGCCACATGCTACATATGATTTTGTTATTAATTATTAATGCTTCCTTCCCGATAGTGACGCGTGCTTAAGACATTTTCGTTTGCTTGACATCCAAGGATATCCCCATCGGTACCGTGCATGCCAAGAAGGCAAGAACCCTGAATCCGTCATACCGATACCAGTACCACACAAACAAAAATGAATAAATTTATTTTGTCTTCCTTAACTTATGGCTATGGCTTTGGTTGAATAGCATCCATCAACCACAATAGGGTATAACCCGTTCTCTAACTTTCAAAACCGTTGTAAATCGACTCTTGGACGGTTTCGGAGATAGATTTTATCCCACATGATGTCTTTGACCCTGTTGATTGAGTCAGCTTGTACACATGTGTAATTGCTATGCATGCATGTTAATTTCTACGTGCTTACGTATTGATGTGGCATGCTTGCATATTAGCCTTTAGGTGTACTAATAATTACTTTGTTTGCGTGTTGAGCTTTAGGTGCAGTGGGTTGTAACTTAATATTACTTTCGTCCCATAATAATTGTATTCATATGAATCAAATTTGTCTCAAAACAGTTATTACCGTGAAGTACTAATTATTCCATTAATTACTTATCATTGAAATTTCTCTCTATTCTACCCTTAATCACCCTCCCACTCTTACCCATAGTTATTGAGATCGGACCAGTAATTGAGCCGGTGAAGCTCTTGGTTCAACCGGTCAAATCATTAGTTTAACCCGGTTCAATAGGTATTAAATATATTAATCATTCATTCAAAACATAACAAGCATCATAGCCTAGTGGTTGATGAGCTTGTCATGTGTTCGAATCCCACCAAGACCACTTTTCCCCATTACTATGTCAAAAATACAGTATCAAACATAAATTGACAAGTTACTATGTTTAGATGTAGTTTATTTTTATCAAAGGTTAATCTTTATCTTTAACTACTTAAAATATTCGTAGTGTTTCTGCCGTCCAATCTCTCTATCTCTACTATTATGAATTTTAAAGATGTTTTTCTATCCCACCTCTCTATTATAAAAAATTAGAGCAAAGTCAATATCATACCCCTGAACTATTGTGTGAGTACGAATTACCCCTCAGGCTCGAAAACTAGACATCTTTCACCCTCAACTATTAATATCGGACGAATTACCACCCTGACTCAAACCGGAGTGGTTTAGATTAGGTGGCAGTACAACCAACAATTCTTTTTTTTAAATCGACAGGTCCCACCTGTGAGTCTCATCCTCTCTATCTCTTTCCCTCACCTCTCCATCTCTCTCTTTACCCAATCCTCTTTCTTCTCATCTCGGTTCCCACTCTCTCTCTATCACCGAGCAGCTGGTAGAGGGGGAGCCGAGGAGGGCAATGACGACGGGCGTAGCTCGGAGCGGCGGTGGCGGGTGGGGAACGCGAAGGCAACTCGGTGCGAGGGAGGGGGAGCCGAGTATGGCGGCGGCGGGAGGGGACGCGCTCACTACGTTCTCTAGCGTTATTATTGGCTTAGGCTCGCTCATAATCGTATTAATGGGGGAGGCAACTCGAAGCGGTGGCGGGCGCGCGGAGATGGTAGAGGCAGCTCGGAGTGGCGTTGACACTTGATTATCTCCCTCTCAACCCCCTCTCTCTCTTTCCCTCCCCGCGAGGGGCGGATCTTTTTGCCCAACTCCGGGAAAGGCCGCCACTCGCCAATTCTCGCGCAAGTCCCCACCCGCAGCTGCCGCTCCAAGCTACCTCCGTCGTCCCCACCTGCCGCCGCTATTCTCGGCTCCCCCTCCACCCATCCGAGCTGCCTCCGCCACAAGGATGCTCGCAGCCGCCGGTGCGGCTCCGCTGGCACGTGGGGCTCTCCTCGACAACGCGCGTGTGCGAGAGAGAGAGGTGTGTGAGAGGAAAGAGATAGAGAGGAGAGAGATCTGATAGGTGGGTCCCATCGGTTTTTGAATAAAATAATTGTTGACTGGATTGCCACGTAGGCTAAAACCGTATGCAAAGCTGGTTGGGGTGTTTTTCATCCGGTATTGATAGTTGAGGGTGAAAGATAACTGGTTTTTAGATCTGAGGCTCTTTTAAAATATACTTGATCACGAAGTAGAATCATTACCATTTTTTTCAAATCCCGTTGCAATGCACGGGCTACTCTGATAGTGAGAAATCAAAAGGGAACGGCAGAATACACTTGCAGTTGCGGCTGCTGACCGGTCCCCAGTCCCCACTGTGCTATCTCGTCGATTCGGCCGAGGCCCAAGCAATACGCTCGTAGGCTTTCTTTAACAGGCCTAATTAGCAAGCGGCCCAGATACAGACTAGACCAAAAGAGGAACCAGCCCAGAGCACCGCGACCATTGCCCCAGCTCACCTGACCACCGAGCCCGATGTCGCTGGTCGCCTACGACGCCTCCTCCGACGAGGAAGACGCCGGCGGCGAGCCGCCGCCCGCCGCCGCCGCGGTGGTCTCTTCCCTTCCCGTCCCCTCATCCTTAGGACATCAGCCGAGGCCTCCGTCTCCCTCGACGTCGGTCGGCGCCGCTCCTCAGCCTCCTCCGCCCCACAGCCAGTAAGCCCATGCTTTCTCCCTAGGGTTTCGCTTGTAGGAATTGGGGATTGATGCGGGAGACGTGGGTTCGGGCGTTTCCTCGAGCATTTTGCGTTTGTAGTACTAACTAGGCAGGCTTACTAGTTAGCACTTACCACTGAGTAGCTTTGAAATATGCGGATGAAATACGTAGCTTTGAGATGCAGATGAGTCTCACATGCATATTAGGATTTTCTTGAAAATTGATAGAAACACGCTAGGATTTCTGATTTATCGAAATTTTAGGAGGGTGCAATAGATATCAAGTCAGTCTTAAGATTTGGTATTTAGAATCTCATTTGCCTTCTATTTGATTGGTAGCTCTAAAAAGTTCTTAATGTGCATTCTTGTTTCAAAGCTGATCAGATAATGTACTGTCTGCATATGAAGGAACAACATAGGATTGGGACAATTATTGATGTAAATATGTAATGCTTATGCACGTTCGCCTTCTCTACGTTTATAATTCTTGCTAATTAGTAAGCCTTCACATAGGATTGGGCAAGCTCATGGGACTGCAAATGTTGACCATTAATAGCTATATTGTGGGGAATATGCATCACATTTTAAACAATTTATTTGTTACTAACTGTGAATACTTCATTGTGCAGTCTATCACTACTTGCCACATAACTCAATTTGATAATCCCTTTGTTTTTCTTCTACTTTAGCATACCATTATAGCAATTTTGTTGCTTCACTTTTGACCTATAACACAAAAAAGTTTCTGTGAGATATTTGGTTCCTGTTCTGATGGTTTTTCATGCCTTTACTCATCCCACTAAACCAGTAATGGCCTAATGAGTTCTATGCAAGAACATTTCTGTGCATCCACAGTTTTCTGAATTTAGCCTTGCAGGTTTGATGTAGGCATCTTGTGTATCATGGCACTTATATGCACTTGGTATTTTTATTCACCAAAAAGTCTCTAAGCAACTTAGTGGCCATTCCGTGTGGTGAAGCTGGTTATATGCTATTCATAGCATATGAATGTGGAGTTTCCAGTGTGTGAATCCATTCTGTTCCCACATATGTATCTTACAAAGCTTTCATCTCCTTGTCATATCTCCGATGAAATTTCTTGTATTTCACTGGTCTCTATCATCTTGATGTCTGATCTTGGCTTCTCATTGGCTCACTTGTCTGACCTGAAGTGTTATATGGATTCATAGTTCCATACTAGCATTTTTTTTTTAATTGCTGTGAAGTACTAGCCACCCTGTCACTTTCTAGGTTTTGATGCAATATCAAAGTGTTATTAACTTCTTGCATTTCTGCCTTTTCTCTCCAGGAACATTTCTTCCACTAGTTCAAGTAATATCTCCCTGCCCACACCGTCACTAGACCTTCCAGATGTTGCAGATCTGTTTTCTTCCCCTTCTCTTCCCTCTAGAGGATCTACTTCTATGATGGACAGCACATCAAGGAAACGAGAATCAAATGGATCTGCTTTTCAAGACCCACGCAGTAAATTTCCAAGGATTCAATCGGGACAATCTCGTGGTGCCAGGATTGCTGCTGGGAACACGTTAGTTCCACCACAGCTTAGTGGAAGGTTAGCCTTACTTTCACTTACTTAAGAAAGATGATATGGTACATGGCCTATAGTACTAGTTAGTGCTTTCCTTAAAATGTTTGAATCAAATGATTGAGCAGACTATATATGATAAATAGGCATGTTGTCCCAATTATGCTGACAGAAGTTCTTCAGCATCATATATCTGTTATCTCTGAATAATATTTGGTATTTTTGTGTTTTTCTTTTTCACAGGAGCAACGTTGTCACTGAAGATATGACCAAGCTGTTTGTGGCTAGACGCAAAGAGTAGTGCTGATGTTTTTGTTAGCCTCTAATTGTAAACCATCAACAAATCTATGGCGCCCCATGGACAGAAGGACCTGATTGGACGATTTTGCTATTTGCGAATTGCGATCTATAATCCTAGACTGCTGGATTGGGAATGCTCTCTTTTTTCACATTATCTAGTGCCCATGCCATTGATGTTCACTTGTGTTTATGAGCAATCCGTGATATCTTGTTGAAAGCATGTGACAGTGTTAGGAGAATTAGAAACATGTCTACTCTTAAGAAGAACTAGATGTTGTTCATCTTCTGGTTAGTAAGTAATGGATTACTATTGCCTACCACTATGTGGCAAGTTCGTTACCTTTCCTTAGAACTATGTGCATTATAGTGTACCATGCATTGCGATATATTTTTTATACTGATGCATGTTAACTTACTTTGCAATGGCACATGGGTTTTACTTCAAACATAGCTTCTTTTTTTCATTTCTCGTGGGAAGAGCTGTTTGTTTCAAAATTTCTGCGCTATAAACTGTCTTCACTTTTTTAACATAAAAAATTTAGGACAAAAATTTTATCAGTCGCCATCGTTTGCTTTTTGGTTTATCGCCAAAATCTAGAATTTGAAACCTCATTTTAGTGTTGATTTTAGCCTTTCTTTCTATTGTATTTTACAATTTATCAGCGTTGACATCAAAATCGATAAAGACGCATATAAAAGTTTTACTCATGAAATTTCTTTCTTTGCTTCGTTTACCCTTTTCTATGCCTTATCAGCCCTAGAGCAAACAATTCGATTCTCCATGATGAAATAGTGACACGTATTACAGGAGCATTCCAACTTTAAGAAATAATGGTATAATCGATCCGAACAAATTCACATCAAATTTATTTTCTCCCAAAATGAGGCGCGCAGCGCAGCTCAGAAGAGGGAAAAAAAAAAGGGCGGGGTGTTTTGGCTTCTCCAGCACACTTCCCTCCTCGCGCGCGGGCTTGGAACTTGTGCTTCTCTCCACCTTTTCTCATTCACTCGCCGACTCATCTCAATAATCTCATATCTCTCTCTCTCTCTTCCGTTCCCCAATCCATCCAGGAGTTCCGCATCCGCACCCTTTGCTTCGGTTCATGGCGGATCAATGGCGAAGCGAAGGAGCTAAACCCTAGAGCCCTCCACCTTATCCAAAACCAAGGTGGCATCCCTTCTCAGGTAATTTTCCCATCCCTTAATCGGATCATCGTGTTTTAGTTAGTTTTCACGCGAGTTTCTCGTCGCACCCGAGAAATCCAAGTCGATTTTTGGGTTATTAGTGTTGAACGCGCCGATCGGTGGCAGGCCCGTTGGATTCGATCGTTCTCGAATTCGTCTCACCCGTTTTTTTTTTTTGTGTCTAATAGATGTACTCACCTTTGTTCGCGGTATATTTATTGTTCAATGTCACGGCAACGATCAATTTGTGATAAGATCCCCTTGATGGATCATTTGCTGCCACAGCATGCTAGTGGTAGATAATCTGATGGATCATTTGGAGAGATGGATTTGAACAGTGAAGTGAAGTTTAGTGTTCTTATTCATTAAGAAGAACAGCCTGCGTTTATTGCTATATACTAGTATTCGTCAGTCGTCTGTTACATATTTGACTGGGTGATAACCAAATTGATCATAAATCCATTTTTCCAATAGCAATTGCGAACACTGTCTGATATGAATCAGAATCCAACAATTTCTTTTGACTCTTTCTAGTTGGTACGAACCCCAGATCAGCTGTAATACTAAAAACTGACCATAAATCTTGCTGCCTCTCTCGCTCTTGCCCGTGTTTAGCCTGCAACCGCTGACTGCCGGTGCCGCATCTAATCAACCACCATCACTACCTGCATCTGGAGCTCTTTCCATTCGTGAGCTCGGCAATTGTCCCCTCCATTGGCGAGCTCGGCGGCAGCCCCCTCCCTTCACTAGCTGTCTAGCTCAACGCCTGGTCACACCACCACCTGCGCCAAGAAGATTTTGGATTTTGCATTTCTTTTCTTAATTTTTCGATCATTTTTATATGGCAGGGATTTTTGTTGGCTCTTTTCGTTCCAAACAATTGGGTGGAATTTCGGGGATCCCGTGTCACCCAAAAAGTCCCTCCTGGGGATGTTCTTCCCTGGGTTTTTCACCCCTATCTCTCAAACTAGCCTGTAAACGTTGTTTATTTTACTTGTGATCATACAGTTCTGTCTTCCGTGTGCATAAATATTTTGGTATGTGTATCTTGATTTAGAAACTGTAGCATCTCAAAATATGTTCCTCTCATATACACAGTTCAATTGTAGTATTCACATCTCTCAGTTCAGTCTGAGAAGATTCCAGCTATTGGTTTCAAGTATTGTCTACTCAGCGTTTAGGCCATGATCGATCAACTCCATATGTTGTTAACACCATTCACAGTTAGCCTACAAGTTCATAACAGGTGTTCTCTATCTATTTCAGTATTATGGCATGCACATGATGGCTTCTGCAAGCGGATGTGCAAGGTTGGATTACCTTAATTCGCAGGAGCCTGGTGATGAATCACAGATCAACGCTATTGACATTGTGGATAGGTTGCTAGTAGAAGATGATATAGAAACTTATCAGCAAATAAGCATCGACCAGACACCGAGGGCAAAGTCAGCTTCTACTTTAGGTTCAGATATAGCTCAATGCCTGGCCAAAAGGGATAGGTGCAGTTTCCCACTAAAAAAGGCTGGGAGTTTTGACTGGGTTGATACCCCCACTGTTGATGATTGCAGAACCAGTATTATTTCCACGGAAAATACAGTAGATTGTGCTAATAATCAAGTGAAACATGGTAGCTATGGATCAAGTACCAGGGCTCGGCCTACACTAGAATGCATTGATGAGGACTCAGGTACTAATTGTCTGAAGAAACCGGAACCATTTGGTGGTACTGATGATTTATACCAAGAATATGATATTGGGCCAAATACTCAGATGGCAGCTGAAGCCATGGAAGCATTGTTCAATGCTTCAACTGTCAGTTATGATGCCAAGGAGAATGAACGTCCTGGAGATTCTGCTGTAATAAATATGACAAAAGGAACCAAAGTTGATAAGACATGTGCAGTTCATTCACCAATTCAAAAGAGAAAGGCAACCTGCTTGCGTCAGAGATCAGGAGTGACAACAGAATACAAGAAAATCAAGGTAGATGATACAGTAAGGGAAAATGGTGAAAGATCAGTCTCTTATACAAAGCGTCCCAGCACATCGAAAATCAGGAAGTATCCGAAACAGATGGCAGGGAAAGCAGAAAGAAACATCAGTAGTGGGAGTATTCAAAGAGACATAGATCATGAGGTGTCAGAAGTAATCACAAGATCTGGTACAGATGACTCAAATATTCCTCTTTCACTAGATACAGATAATTTAATCCATCCTAAAAGGAGGAGGACATATGTGTTTACCTCGGGAAGATCAAAAATTGAGTTCATTGAAGCTATCAAGCCAACCGTACATAGAGCCAAAACTACAGAAGTAAAGCAGCTTTCAACAGCTAACACAGTAAGCATATCTGATCGAGATACCGCAAGTGGCATGAGAATGAGTCAACATTCTTCTTTTGCTGCTCATGAAGCATCAGCAGCTAGTTCATACTTCAATCCACTTGCAGAAACTTTTACTGTAGGGCTTGAAAAGCACTCAATACCTGAGAAGAAGGGTTATGACTCTAGTTTGATGCACAGTGTTGTACCATTGAGAGAGCTAAATGGTGCAGGGCCCCAAGCTAGGATATGTACATCAAAGACACTGAAGAGAGTCCTGAAATCACCAGGTTCCAGAGAACTTGCTAGCCTTTTTAGAAATGAAGTATCTCCAGTATTGCAATCAAGCATGCGAAGGAGGCGGCATATGTCCACAGTCCATGTACTACTTAGCCGAAGTATGGACAATGAAACCCTCAACGATCAAACAAAGGTACCTTCCATTTCGTAATTGCACAAACTACACACAGTAATTAAAGGCCTCTCAATGGTTCTCACATCTTAAACTCTATTTGGCCATTGGCAGATTTTGATACATTTTGGATTATCAGTGGCAACAACTATTTCAGAGGCTACACACTTTGTTGCTGAAAAGTTTGCGCGCACAAGGAACATGCTAGAGGCAATAGCTATGGGCATACCTGTAGTCACACCAGCATGGCTGGAATGCTGCAGGGAGGCTAGGAGTTTCATTGATGAGAAAAAGCACATTCTGAGGGATATAAAGAAGGAAAAGGAGCTAGGCTTCAGCATGCCTGTCTCACTAAGCCGAGCCTGCAAAAAACCATTGTTAGAGGTGCTACTTTAGTTTGTTAGCTGTGAAAAATATAATCAAAACAATAACAAATACTTGCAATTGGCAATTATATTATCTTGATGCCAAGAGATATTTTAACTTCAGTATATTTCTATGCCAAAATATGAAATGTTTATGTTACCTAAACATGTATTGAATTTCCAGGGTAGAAGAGTGCTAATCACACCAAATGCTAAACCTAGCAGGGAGCTTTTGAAAAGTTTAGTACTGACTGCTCATGGCAAGGTATGCGTTTGTTATATACCTCTCTTCATATCAATCTGAATTTTCTTTTGGTAGCACTCTCCTTGTCTTTGGTAATCTACCCTCTATTGCATTCATTTATTCTGTGTTGACATCTCAACGGTCTCTTGAAGCCAGAAGTTTTTAGTGTTCTGATTGTAGATGGTACTTGTTTCTGCAATTGTATGAACTTTCCAGCTGCTTAGAAGTTAAATGTGCATAAAGGATTTCAATTTTTCACATTATTATGTAAAGTGCACAAAAATCTTGAGGCATGGTGTTTGTGATGCAACAGCAAATACGAGAAGGGTCTGATCAACGTGGATTACCATCAAGCTGGAACATTTTCTAGTGACCTGTGTTTCTTTCAATGGAGTTTTCTAGTGACGTGTTTGATTCATTTGTGTTGTTGTCGATATTACTGATTTGGTATGAGCCATATAGCTACAAGGATTTGGTATGAGCCATATAACTACAATGAAAGTTATCAAATAATTTGCGGTTCGTTTTTAATTGCAGTTTCTGTGTTAAGAACACTACTTCATGTCTTCATCACATGCCACTATGATAGGATCCCATACTTGCATACATAATTTCCATTTCTTAAATTGCTTGCACAACGATTACATTTTGTTGGTTTCATGGTTTGCCAGGTGTTGGAGAGAAACGCGATGTCCAAGATGAAGAATAGAAGTTTAATGGGAGCTTTTGTAATCTCTTGTGAACAAGACTACAGAATCTGCGTGCCATTCATTAAGAACGGTGTGTGCTACGCCCCCTTCCCTAATAAAGTTTTGGTGCTTACTCCGCTTGTCGTAAACCGCTGATCGATGTTGTTGCACCGTTGCAGGTTTTGAAGTGTTTGATTCAGAGCTTGTGCTGAATGGTATTGTCACTCAGAAGCTAGAATTTGAAAGGTATACACTTTCTCGTCAAACTGTAGCGTTAATCATTTCCAATGGAATGAACATCATCCTTTCCTGATGCCTCTGAACTCCCAACTGGTGGCTTCTATCTTGCAGGTATCGCCTTTTTCAGGATAAAACCGTGTGAAGTGTCCGCGAGTCTGGATAAGTTAGGAGGTACTATGCAACAAAGCGTATTATTGTACATAAATCCATATATTCCTCTTGTTACTCGTATGTTTCCTTGCAAATTTGCGAGCACTTGTTGCAAGTATTTATCACTGCAGCCTCTTCTTGGCATGACTATGTGGGTAGACACCATGTTCTTGTGTGAAGAAGAATGAGGATATGTCATTAACATGGTGATTCGTTTGGACCTGTCATTGCGGGTGACTAGTTGAAGTTCTTTGCTTCTTGCATGATAGTGAGAGCTTTGCCCAACTCGAAACATGTGAGTTACTGTGGCAGGTAATTGCCGAACTGGATCTGTTCTCTGGTCACTTTTAACACTGAACTAATTAATTACTCATTCTTAAGTTGTCTTCGTTCTTAAGCAAGCACAATCCTAGAACTAATTAATTACTCATTCTTAAGTTGTCTTCGTTCTTAAGCAAGCACAATCCTAGCCTAGTGTTTCACTGGCCTGGCAGCGGCTACGCCTTCAGACGCGGTAGCCCTCTTAAGACGTTGTCGAGGTCCCTCGACGAGGATCTCTAGGTGAAAACCATGTCCAGTCTTTTTGGATGGACAACGGCGACGTCTTTTGATGTTGCTATCTTTGTGAAGGGGTTGTATTTTTTGAGTATCCGTTCTGTGGTGGTGTTGTTAACCTGGCGGCGACCGGCCTCGTATAGCGGTGGTCGGATCTGTGTTCGGCTCTCCTCTTTGTAGCTTATATTTGCGTGGTTTAATATGTGGTGTCGGGTCGTGTGCTTTGGTGCACACTCTTTCTCGGTAGCTTGCTGTCGATGAAAAACTTTCTGGTGACCATCCCGACAAAAAGATTGACGAGTCGAGTTTGGATGGTCAGAGGAACCTGTCTTTTCGTAGCATTTTGGCTGGGTAGCTCTACATAAACCGTGCATCAACTAGTTTCTCGAGTGCATCTATGCATCACGCGTTGTTGCAATCAGTTCTTAACATTTTTTCGAGCCAAGAGGCGTGTCATCGTGTCGACAGGCAAATGACTTTTTTTTCTCATCTTGATAGGATCCACACAGCTTCTCTGAATGATTGGATGGATTATAGAGAAAAACAAATTGCTTAATAAAATATTATAAAGCTAACAAAAAGCTTGGAGGAAATTAGTTAAACAATGATAATAGAAAAGTTTTATCAAAATTGTATTTTTAAAAGCATGGCATGAATAATTTATACAGTAGTATTTCCATAAGCGGTTCAGAACACTATCTTAATTCTCAAGTCAAGGATTAAAACTAGCTAATTTGGATGTTTCGCATATAACCTCCGTGTTTTTTTCTTCGATTTACTACCTCCATTTTGATAGACGATACCATTAATTTTTTAGACACACGTCTAATCATTCATCTTATTAGCTGGGAGATGGGACCTTCACGGCCTCTCGGCTGTTGTGTACTGCCAAAGTTTATGTAATTATTATTTATTTTATTGTAAGTTGCTTTATAAAAAATACTTTAATCATGATGTATATCTTATGCATTTGCAAAACAAATTTAAAATTAGGCGAATGGTTCCATGTGTGTTCAAAAGTTAACAGCATAATCTATTAAAAACAATGGACCGAGTAGTAGTATAATAAAAATAGATATTTACAACAAGAAATATATATTAATAAAGTTGTATTCTCCACTTTTTATCTTATGAGTAAAATGCATAGAGTACCTTGTTTAGGTGTGTCAGGTAGATCACTCTACTTTCAAAATACACATCTAAGACTCTAGGTCACTAATGTAAGTTAAATGAGTCATTTACTCATCTAATTACTCATATGAGTATACTTTGTATACATGGCATGCCATCTATGATTGAAAAAAAATACTTCCGGATATGTGCAGAAAATCACTTTCTCACAACACTAGCATTTTTTTTGTTCTTATAGTTCTTAGTCCTCTCTTGCTTGCCATCAAACCTGGCCACGGCGATGACAAGCTATAAACATAAAGAGCGTCGGAGGCGAATTCTTAGGCGATGGCAGTGCCGTTAAACTTAAACAATAACGGAGATGAAATCCTAGGAGGTAGCGGCGATGGATGTCCAAATATTTTTTCCAAACCTATATGATATGCGATGTGTACGAGGTGTATTTATGTGGATAGTTTGGCTAAATGACTCACTTGACTCACATTAATGATTTAGATGTGCATTTTGAAAGTAGAGTAACCTATATAATACAATTCTTTTGGAGAGATTAGGAACTTCTCCCCTCCACACGTAAAACGGAGTGATGCATTAACACATGATTAATTAAGTATTAACTATAAAAAACTTAAAAAATGTATTAATATAATATTTTAAAGTGACTTTCCTATAGAAACATTTTTGTAAATCATGTACCGTTTAGCAGTTTGAAAAGCGTACGCATTGAAAACGAGATAGATTAGTTAGGAATTCATATGAAAGAACACAACCTAAACAAATTGGATGACTCTCTATGTATTTTACTTTTATCTTATATTACTCGTGAGGAACAAAACTAGTATTTGTCACTTTACAAACAATTATCTTTTGAATGCTACTTTTTAAATTATACTTGTAAATTTTTACAACTTAAAAGAGTTTTTTTTTAAAATCTCACTTTGGTATGTGACATTAAACATAGGACTACCAGTTTGGACAAGTGATAACCAGAACCGTCTTCGAGTCTATTCGTTCGGCGAATCAAACTCATTGGCTCCAAATCCAATTCCGATCAGAAAAGTAGATGTCACTCTCACCGGAGCTCCTACTAATATAACTGAGTGATAGATTATTCGTCCACCACATCACGATCACCGCGTCATCACGATCACCGCGTGAGTGATCGTGATGCGGTAAATAGTCCAAAACCCCAACATGGACAAGTGATCGCAATGTCTATTTTGACCCTCCCTGAGAGGGGGAATGGAACTCCAAAATCTCCGAGTCCGTTCGCTCGGTGGATCAACTCATTGGGTGCAGTGCAAATCCAATTCCGGTTCGGAGTAGGGGTCAAGAGCTTCTGCCGATATATCTGATCACATCACGAACAAGTCGAAGAAAGAAGAAAGAAGTCTCGCCTGCTCGCCGCCTCACACTCGCAGATCTCAGATTGATTTTTGGGGAAAAGGAGGAATTTTTTTTTGCCGCCGACGAGGAGGAGAGGGATGTCGCGGCCGATGATGAGGAAATGCTCAAAGCAACCAGCGCCCAAGCTGGCCGTGGCTCCGTGCGCCGCCACCGCCAAGCGCCGCCGCCTCGCGCCTCCCGACGGCGCGGCGGAGTCGCCGTGGGCGTCCATGAACCCCGACCTCCTGCGGCTGGTCGCGGAGCGGGCGCTCGCCAGCGACCTCATCGACTACGTCCGCCTCCGCGCCGTCTGCGCCGCCTGGCGCTCCGCCACCGCCTGCCCACGCGGCCGCGGCATCACCGACCGGCGCTTCCACCCGCGCCGCTGGATGATGTTCCCCGAGGGCCACGGCCTCCACCCCGGCCACGGCAAGCTCCGCGGGTTCGTCCGCTTCTTCAACCTCTCCACCGGCGCCTTCGCCCGCGCCAAGCTCCCGCTCTTCCAGGACCACATGGTGCTCGACTCCGTCGACGGCCTCCTCCTGCTGCAGCGGGACCACGATACCGCCATCCGCCTCCTCCACCCCTTCACCGGCGACATCGCCGATCTCCCGCCCCTCGAAACCCTCCGGCCGCAGATGGATAATACCACAAACTCCGTTCTGTGGAATTACAACGAAGAGAAGCACAGATTAGGTTTCCTCAGAGATGTCTGCGCTTCTGTCAGTGTTAACAACGCTGGCAGCATCACTGTCATGCTGGCCTTCCACCTGTTCAACCGGGTAGCTTTCGCCGCCTCCGGCGACATGCAATGGACTCTGTCCAAATGTGACTTTGGGCGCCCCTGCTGGAGGACATTGTCATACCAAGGGAAGCTGTTTATGGTGAAGGCTAAACACGATATAACCGGCAATTCAGACATTCTCCAGATTGATCCACCCAATGATCAGGATGCTGAAGGTTCTCTGCCAGAGAAGGAGCTGGCACCGAAGCTGGTTGCGACAATTCCAAAGGACAAGCTGTTCGGCCCTTTTTTTCTGGCAGAATGCGACTCAGAGATACTGATAATTGGCCATGACAGTAGACCCAGTTCATTAGACTCACAGACCATGCCGCTGCCTTTTGCCTACAACGACAATGGAAATTACACTCACACTTCAGTGTATAGGATTTCTGACCTTACCTCAGGAGGATTTAGTCCGGTGGCGAGCATCGGTGACCATGCCTTGTTCATTGGTCCACGAACCATCTCTGTCTCCTCTAAGGCGCTTCCTACCATTTTCTGTGGTGATACTGGTGGTTATATATTTCACACTCCTCCAACGGAATTGTTCTTTACGCAATACCACCTCAGCAGTCGTACCTGGTCACCTTTGATTGATGGAAGCATAGGAAATTCACCCCCACCTAGGCCGTACAGCCTCATTCACCATATCTTAACATGTTGCTATCGTAAATATTGGTAAGTGTCTTTACTTCAAATGGTGTTCCTTGGTTGCCTTTTCATTCTACTTGGCGTGCTAACTGTTTCTTCTTTCATGCTTATAGGAATAAGGGGCTGATTTTTTACAGGGAGACAACACCTTCGTGGCGTGTTAAGCGAAATTACCGAGTTGGTGTAAGTCTTATTTCTGATATCATGCTTCTTTTCTTATGCAAACACTTGAATTAGCCTGTCCTACTTATTAATGGCTTTGCTGGTCCATTTTATCTTTTTTTCTAGGGCTAAAAGACTTATAATACAGAGTTTGGAGTAAATCGACGGAGTCTTTACAGAAGTATGAAGATACCAGTTTTACAGCAAAAACAAACAAACCTAAAAGCATGTCACCTTGAGCACTAAAACCATGAGACAGACTCCTTGAAAAAGTTACAGGCTAAATGAAAGCTAGCAGCCGCAAAATGGGAATTGGCCACTGATTTGAATAAGGAGACATTTGAACTATACCAACTCCAGAACTGGACAGTCCCAATTTCAGCTTAATTCCTGTGTTTCATGGAGGACTTTAACCGCTGTTATGAAATTATGGAAGTGGTACCTGTATTTCATTTGCATCCATGGGCAAATGGATGCTTACCGAGATACGCATTCATCTGTGCTTCCGGAAATCTACAGTTGTGTTGGCCGTCCAACCATTGATCTCATGTTGTTGTTACTTGGTCCCCTCATCAATGCTAGGTTGACCTTTCTTTTTTATCATAACCTGTACTTTCTGTATGAGTTTTTCTTCAACAGAGTTAGTATTATTATTATTTATCAACGTATGTCTCTGCACTGCTGCAATTGTGCTGAGGATGAGATGATTCAGAAGATGAAAACATGGGGGTCTTCACACACTAGGCTTGAAAGAATAGGATGTTGGAAGACCTTAAGTGTAATGAGTCTCTCAATATGTGAAACTTGCCAGATGAAGCTAATATGTTTTATATCTGGCGAAGTATGGGCGGTTTCTTTCGATTCCTCTTCTATTTTACTATTGAAGCTTTTCCTCTTTTTTTTTTGACTGTTGAAGCTTCTTTCTTCTTTCTTGCTTATACCCGATTCAAAAGAATGGTCAATTCATGAGGTAACTACCTCGATCGTTTCGGTTAATTTCTCCTCCATTTTGTAATGTGCCTTCTAAGAACTCTGTTCACGTGTATCGTTCAACTTTTTTTTTTGTTGATTTTGGATGCTATCTATGGTGATTATTTTCGTTTGCGGTCAGTTTGTGTTGAAACACTGAGACTTGAGTGGCATTTGCATTGCATCCGCCAATTCGCGTGTATCCTTGTTGCTTTGCGAACCAACGGGGAGAGGAGAAAAACGGAAAAAGTAATTTTACGTCCTTTATCTATAGGGTCAGTTTCAAATGCTTTCTTAACGGTCAAATCAGGTATAGTTCATTCCAACTTTTAAAACCTGTATAAATTATGTCCCTCGATAGATAGTACTGTGAGCAGTTTCAGTTTCGACTGACGTGATATCTATGTTTTACTTAGTCTTCATCTCATGTGACGCTTACCTACGATAGAAAACAAATTAAAAAAAAAACGAACCCACATATCAACGAGTGACATGTTAGAAAAAAATAAAACATCTATGTAGGAGCCATATCTCAGTGGGACCTATCTCTCCTCTCTTTTCTTCTCTTGCATACCAGTGACACCCGACATAGAGTTGTTGCATGCGTTGGGAGCGACACATCTGCATCGAGCTCATCCCAGTGGCGTCGGACAAAAGGAGTGAGTTAGCTGGGGTGTAGCACCTTGCCTCATCGACGGCCAGTGGTAACGGGGTGGTGCAGCCTCAGGCTTCAGCGAGGACATGCCTACCGCAACGAGGAGCACGAGAGAGGAAGGGAGGTTGTGGAGGGCGTATCCTGCTGATATTTGAGCCCTATGGATATTTTCTATTTTTATGATAAAATTGCCTGTAAGCGACACATCACAACGAGTAGACCAAATCAACATACCACGGGTAATTTTAGTGTGTTGCATATAATTATAGTGAGTTATTTATAGCAACAACTTATATTTTTAGATAATAGATTTTCATTAATCCGACCTCTATATCCACCAAGGATATACACAGTCAAAAGTATTCAAGAGCACTTAGACTCATCCCTCAACAAGGAGGAAAATACACAACCAAAAAAGAAAAGAAAACCAAACGACCTCGACACAACCTTACTTCTCTGCTTCCCACCATATTCTCCTGAAACAACTTATATACTGCTAACAAAAAGTAACATGTCCATCCCCCCCCCCCCCCTCTCTTCTCCATTATGTCCACTGTTTAGTGTTTACTATGGAAATTATGCTCACATTTCAATATATAGGATTTTTGACCTCGCCTCAGGAAGATTTAGTCCTGTGAAGAGCATCGGTGACCATAACCTGTTCCTTGGTCCAAGTAGTATTTCTGTCTCCTCTAAGGCGCTTCCGGCAAATTTCAGTTGTGGTGGCTATATATTCTTCTGTGATCCGACGGATTTGTTCTTTACGCGGTACCATCTCGGCAGTCGGACATGGGAACCTTTGATTGATTGAAGCATAGGGGATTCACCCCCACCAAGGCCGTATACTCTCATTCACCACATCTTGACCTGTTGCAATCTGAACTATTGGAGTGTCTTTATTTTATTTCATTGTTGTTCGTCGACCACGTTTTCATTTAATTGGCATGCTAATTGTTTCCGCTTTCATATGCTTATAGGAACAAGGGACTAATGTTTTACAGGAAGACAAATCCTTTGTGGCGTGTAAAGCGAAAATACCGAGAAGGCGCAAGTCTTGTTTCGGATCTCTTGTTTATGCAAATACTAGTACTAGCTTGCCCTACTTCTAATCTAATTAATGGCATTTCCATTTTTCTCTCCTTCTAGGCCTAAAGGACTTCTACTGTGGAGTTAAGTGTACAATCCTATTTGGTCGCCGTCAAAAACTCAAAACCCTCAACTATATCTGAACTTTCTGAATCCATTTCGGGATTACGCTACGATGGAGAAATCTTTAAATTGGAGCTCAATTCGTGAATATGAGGAGAAATCGGCTTGAACATGGTGAAGATGGAGAATGTGCAAACTCTTATCCAAGAATTTGCTGCATAAAAGAACCTGGTTGCACAAAATAGGATAGTTGAGAGGCTCAAACCAACAAATTAAGGGTGCATGCCCTCAATTGGAAAAAAAAAAAGAATTGGCAAGTACATGCTCTTGTTATAGTTCAATTTTTTCTAACTGAATTCTATCAATCAAAACAATGACAACTTATTATCACTACCAAATCTGAGGGGAAAATAGAGACGCGAGTTAAAACTACAAAGTTTGTGTGAAAGACTCAATGTCTTCCGTTCGGGAGAAAAAAAACTGAGTTAAACTACGAAGTTTGCGTGCAAATTCATCTCTCTCTTTTTTTTGAAGAAAACGATGACCAAAATGTCTGCAAAATCAAACCGCATTCGGGCCAGTGGGGATCGGCTGGTATCCATCGTGATGATCAGCCGAGTCGCTGCCGGATTCGACAGGGATGCACTTCAAGACGGCGCCGATCACCAAGCCGACCGACCCGATCAGCACGCTCGTCAGCCACAGCCTCCCGCTGAGATGCACCGTGTTGGCAAAAGTTCCGAGGAGCTCCACCATGATCACCTGGAACGCCGCCGTGACGCCGACCACCGCCGAGAAGATCCAGCTGCTGAAAATGCCGCTGAAAACGTTGATCTTCTCCATCTCCCTGCTGTTCACCTCGTTGAATACCTTAGCTCGAGAGACAGAAATTGTAAGATGACAACAAGAATAATTCGAGACTGAATTGAGCTGAACTGAACAAACTGGCACTATCTGTTGGGCTGAATGGCTGAATAGATGAATGGTTTGTGATAGCTATTTGGGAATATAAATGAATGAGTTAACTATTATAGAGTTAAAAAATGGATTTAAAACAATACGTTGAGAAATTTATATATTGAAAGTTTTTTTCGCAAAAAATCGGAAACTCATCACCGGCCCAGAAATTTTTTTTTCTTTTTACAACAATTATAATGTTTAGCTGTTTGGAAAACGTGACATCTATTCATCTACTCCCTCCGTCCCAATATAAATGCACCTAGGATTAGATGTGCTTAGGGATGCAAGTGGGTATTCCCGCTACCCGCATAAAAATTCACTTGCTAGTTTATTTCTCACATGGTAGTACAAGATTTAGAAGAAAAAATAAACTAGAAGTGAAATAAGCGGGCTAAAAAAACCTGCTTACCCACCCCGCTTGCATCCTGGATGTACTGTCCAGATTTATTATACTACGAAATATTATATCTGATTTTAGGTGCATTTATATTGAGACATAGGAAGCATTAAGCAAAAAGAAAAAAAAAACAGGTTTGTGTACCTGGCAGAAGACAAAGGTGTTAAAGACGAAGGTGTTGAGTAGGCTGTCAGCCTGAGGGCCATTGATCTGGAGGAGGCTCTTCCCTCTGAGGAGGAGGACGCCGAGCACGACCAGCTGGTAGATGCTCTGCCCGATGATGTTCCTCCACATCACCTTGGTGATGAAGTTGTCGCCGCGACCCACCGGCGGCCTCTTCATCATCGCGTCGTTTGGCGGCTCCGTCGCCAGCGCCAGCGCGCCCAGGGTGTCCATGATCAGGTTCACCCACAGCAGCTGCACAATCGTCAGCGGCGCACTCCCTGTAAGAACAAACTCACTCATCAGAAATCAGAACAAGAACCAGAGAATTCTTATTCCTGACAAGAAGAAAACTTTTTTGTAAGAAATTTGTCAAATTCTTGTACCTGTGAACGATGCAGAGATGAAGTTAACCATCAGGGCGACTACATTGACGGTGAGCTGGAACTGCACGAACTTCTGGATGTTGATGTAGACGGAGCGACCCCATTTGGCCACGTTGATGATGGTCGAGAAGTTGTCGTCCATGATGATCACATCGGCGTTCTCCTTGGCAACCTGATGAACAAGCAACCCAAAACATTCAGCAAGTCAATCAAACTCGAACTTTAAAATTTGTAAGGAAGGGCAGTAAGTAGTACGAACCTCTGTTCCAGCGATGCCCATGGCGAGGCCGATGTCCGCCTCGTGCAGCGCCGGCGCGTCGTTGGTGCCGTCGCCGGTCACCGCCACCACCTCGTTGAACATGCCCCTCAGGTTCGTCACCAGCGTGTGCTTGTCCAACGGCAGCGACCGCGCCATCACCTACAATATTCAGATCAGCTTTCTACGCTGCAAAATTTGGGAGTGGATTCTAAACTCTCACAAGTAGATATCTCTTTATTTACATATGATTTAAATAGTTATGAAATAAATTAAACAAAATTAATAAAATAGATTAATATATGATAAATCATTGCAAGTTAAAATTTAATTTCAACAAGTTACAACGAAAATAAATTAAATTATGGCTAATTAACGTATATTCACAATTAAATTTATTTTTTTAACAATTTATATAAGTTAAATTTGATCTTGCATGTTTTTTTTATTGATTTATCACGTATTAATCTGTATTGTTGAATGTTTTTATTTTTTTTATAATTATTTGGATGATATGCAGATAATAAGAGGATGTTCACTCGAGAGTTTAAAATAGTTCTTCAGATGAGAATAGCTCAGATCGCAAGAAGCAGCTATACGTGCCTGGATTTTGGGTATGATCTCTCTCATCTGGTCGGGATCCTTGTTCCGGAACTCGGGCCCTTCGATGGCGATGCCGTCGTCGGTCAGGATGCCGCATTCCCTGGCGATCGCCTTCGCCGTGTTGATGTTGTCGCCGGTGACCATGCGCACGTTGATGCCGGCGGCGTGGCACGTCGCCACGGCTTCCCTGACGCCGGGGCGGAGCGGGTCCTTGATGCCGAACACGGCGATGAGCGTGTACCCTTCGTTGGGGATGTCGCCGCCGTCGACGTCCTGGTACGCGAGGCAGAGCGTGCGCAGCGCCTCGCACGCGAACGCGTCGATGGCGCTCGCCACCCGCTTCGCCTTGGCGTCCGTGAGCTTCTCGACGTTCCCGGTGCCGTCGAGGACGAGGCTGCACCGGCTAAGGACGACCTCGGACGCGCCCTTGAGGAACGCGCGGGGGCGGCCGCCGGCGTTCGGGGACGCGATCACCACGGCCATCGTCTTCTTCACCGAGTTGAACGGCTCCACCTTGAGCTTCCCAGCGCCGGCGTGCTCGATTCTGGTGCGCTTCTCCACCGCGAGCCCGAACTCGAGGATGGCCGTCTCGGTGGGCGTGCCCATGATGGTGTGCTTGCCGTCCTTGCCACGGACAACCTCGGAGCCGGAGCAATGGAAGACGCCCTCGAGGAGCACCTTGGAGAAGGTCTCGGACAGCGACGAGGTGAGCTGATCGAATCCCTTGGCGGCGCTCAAAGTCTGCGCGGCGCCGGAGGCCCAGATCTTCTCAACGACCATGTGGTTGGTGGTGAGCGTGCCGGTCTTGTCCGTGCAGATGCAGCTCGCCGACCCCATCGTCTCGCACGCCGAGAGGTGGCGCACGAGCGCGCGCTCCTGCATGAGCTTCTTCATGGCGAACGCCAGGCTGAGCGTGACGGCGAGCGGGAGCCCCTCCGGCACGGCCACGACGATGATGGTGACGGCGACGGCGAAGAAGTTGAGCACCGAGAGCGCGTCCACCATCCTCCACCGCAGCAGCCCGCCCGGCGAGCTCGCCTTGCCGAGCAGGAACCTCGCCATGAGCACGGTGAACGTGAGCACCGCGAACGCCAGCCCGATCTTGCCGATGATGGTGGCCACGCCGTTGAGCTTCACCTGCAGCGGCGTCTCGTCCTCGCCGCCCTGGCTCAGCGTCTCCATCAGGTTCCCCCACTCCGTCCTCATCCCGACCGCCGTCACCAGCATCCTCGCCGACCCATCCTGCACCTTGGTCCCTCCAAGCAAGAACCTGTTCGCCGTCGACACGTGCACCGGCTCACTCTCGCCGGAGAGGCTCGACTCGTCGACGACGAACGAGTAGCCATCAATGAACAACCCGTCGGCCGGCACCTGGTCGCCGATGGACAGATGCACGATGTCGCCGACGACGATGTCGTAGATGGACACCTTCTGCCGGTAGCCGTCGCGGGTGACCTGCACGTCGATCTTCTTCTTCTCCTTGTCAAGGTCCCTGAACTGCAGCGACTGCTTGTAGTCGCTCGCCGCGGTGATCATGACGACGAGGAGGATGGTGAGCATGATGCCGACGCCGTCGTACATGCCGCCCGGCCATCCCTCGGTGGCGAGGCCGATGGCGACGGAGACGACGGCGCAGAAGGCGAGCAGCATCAGCGTCATGTCCTGGCTGGCGTCCCAGAGAAACATCCAGAACGTTCTTGGTGGCTTCTCGGTGTACTGGTTGGCGCCGTAGACCTCGGCGCGGAGGCCGGCGTCGTCGGACTTGACGCCGTCGGTGAGGGAGACGGCCACCTTCCGGGCGATGCCGTCGACGCCATTGTGGAATCTCAAGCTCTTGGTGTCGTGGCCGCGCACGATGGAGGCAAGCTCCTCGGCGCTGACGGAGAAGCCGCATTGCCGGGCAAGCTCCGGCAACGGGTGCTCCGTCTTGCGGACGGCTGAGGAGGATCGGAGCATTGCCATTGTTACAAATCAAATCGGAGTAATAAATTTCGAGCAAAATTGAAAGCAAACGTTTTTATTTTTTTTTTGAGGACGGTTATCTGTACGTACCATCGATGAACTGAAGTGCAGCTTTCTGAACGAAGAGTGCAACACGAAGCTTCTCCTGTGGAATAACAAGGGAGAAAATCAGTAGCAAATTACTAACACAGATTGTTTCAGGTTTTCAGAGTTAATTTGACAGTGTTTTAGGAGTGTTTGTTTTGGGTTGAACAGGCATAATCACAGGGTTTACCATCAAGTTAACGAACTTGTTTCCGGAGGGATGCTAATTAAAACCATGTAGTACTATGTTCTTCGTTAATGCGAATGGATGAGTTTTTTTCTTATGCCAAGGATATAACGTTCATATTAATTATTTTAAATTCAGAGCTCCTGTTTTGTAACTAATGCATACATACGTTAGTTTTTTTGCGATTCAGTCATATGCTGTAATGCCAATTAAGATTCTACATTCGAATTTCGAACTAGTACAATGGAAAGAATATTGTCCTTGTGACTATACTTTTTAAGTTTCCCTCCCCTTCTTTTTTTGGGCGAATTTTAATTTTGACTTTTAAGAATAGTTCTAGGTAAACTAGTTTTTTTTTTACTTGTCTTCATATCAATCATGAAAAAATGAGTCGAGTAACAAACGCGCCAAAAATATCACCTAAATTCAAAATCAGCTTCAATTCGAAATATAATCTATAGCCCAGCCAAACAGGCACGACACTTTATAAAGAGAATGATTTTAAGCTCCTTGAGGTGGTACCGGGAGATACCACATTTTTCGTTGTAAAATTTGTTATATCTTGGTAACTCATGTACTTAACTAAAATTAGTTTTGGTATCTCTCAAAAACTACAAAATTTCTTTTGTGAGGAATAACCACCAAGAACAAGGCCTACCAGACTATACATACTAGAACAATTAATGCTATATTGGTGGACGAATTCCATTTGTGCCACTAAAAGCTTGCCCAAATCCTCATTTGGCATTCCTTCTTTGAATGACATGTGGGTCCAAGATCCAGATGTCGGAAAGACATCGATGACAAATAAGAGACATTGTAAACTTTTCAATGGAAAATTTTAGTACAATTAGTAAGTATTCAAAACATGGAGACCTGACTTTTAATGTAGCTTAATTCTGTCATGCACGTTAACTGCCAAAGAAAATAAAGACGGGCAAATTAATATTGTATAATGTTAGCCATAAATTGAATTTTATACACATCTATTTTTTTTGGATCAGAGTGTAATGAAACACATGTTTCTTTCCTAATGCAGGGGGTGGATCAAGGCCTGGGCTCACCGGCATATCCCATCACTATAATGCCTAGTATTTATAGTGTTTAAAAGCGTCTATAATTATTTGTGTATGTGTGCTAAGCTCTAGAATTTTTTTTTCGCCACTATTTTAATGGGAGATAACTCACGGTTTTATGTACATCCTACCTGACCAAGTCGATCCAATAGTGAGACTAAGCCCTATTGGATTTCTTGGATTTGAATAATTTGGTTTTGTTGTACAAATTATAAAACAATATTCTAACAAGGTGTATAACATTTATGGAGGCTAATACGTAGGATTCGATGACGTAGACCAATGCCTGACCATGCACATGTAAGTGTAACTAAATAAGTTAGGAGTAAATTTTAGTTCATTTAGTTAAACTTAAGGAGTAATAAAACGCAGGTCAGTCCACGCCCATCCCCACTCTATCGTGCTTCAAAGTTGCATGTACTTCCTGATGTAAGGTGTGAGGTGTGTGGAGCATGCTCGATCGTGCATTGCAAATTGCAGAATTCAGCTTGATCGTGCAATGCAAATTGCAGAATTCAGATCTAATTAACCAACACATACACTGATATTTCCTCCGTTTCATATTATAATTTGTTTTGATTTTTTTAAAAGTTTAATTAAGTTTATAGAAAAATGTAGTAACATTTATAGTCCAAATTAGTTTTTGATAGTTATGCTGAAAATTGTTGTTATATTTTTCAATAAATTTAGTTAAAGTTAAAAGAAATGTGAATTATAAAAAAAATAAAACTACATATAATATGGAACGGGGTAGTAGAAGGCATGATGGAGATGGAGATAGGCCATCGCCGGCGACGACGATGGTAGGTTAGGTACCTGGATCTTGCGGCGCTGGGTCTCGGCCTGCGAGCGCTTGTCGAGGTCGGGGACCATTCGGAAGCGGCGGCGGCGGTTCTTGACGAGCGTACCGACGGCATCCCGCCACCGCCGCTGCGCCTCCTCCGATGGGTTCTTCGCCGGAACCTCGAAGCTCTTCAAGAACTCCATCGACTTCTTCCGGATGAACGACATGATAGCTAGATCGATCGATAGATTCAAAAACTCTTCTTCGATTATTCTCCCTTTTACTTTTTCTCGATGTCCTCGATCGATCGCTTATATATATCTACGTGCTAATCAATAGCAATCTGGGATTAGATTAGGCTAGCTACTGTCTCTCCTCTCCATGACCATGATGATTTTTCCTAGGGATGCCCTCTTCTGTGAATGAACCCGTCCTTGCTTGTTTTGGTTTTTGGTAATCTCCTTGCGGCGCATGTCTCCGGGTGAAAACACCTACGCACGCGTGTAAGCCCGATCAACCCGGTGATTAGTTGGACAGGATCAAAACTCTAAACTTGCTAATTTGTTAACTCAAAAAGACTGCTGCTCTCTAGCCCGATCCGTGACAATCTCTACGGCCCAAACATATCCCGGATAAATATAGCAAAGCCAACGCGCTTCCAAATTTAGATAGCTTTTGTTGCTTTTTTTTTTAGCATGACAAAATAATTTTTTTTCAAAAAAAACAAAATTGAGGACCCATGGTAAAAAAAAGAGACAAACTGCAGGGAACAAGATTTGAACTCTTACCATAAACAATAACTATACTCTGGCGGCAATTGATCGTGTACAGACAATAAAAATTTGACAATTGTTTATGCCTTGATCCTAAATTAGTCTGTTTTTTCTAGTGCAACAGACGGAACTAGGGACAAATTATAAGATAGTACATTTATGTATAGTTTGAGTTCTTGGCAGAAATATATATGTATATTAATGGTTGTAAAAGTCTAACGCTGACTTTGAGAAAGAAGTACTAGTACTATATGTTTTTGGTCACCATGATAATGAGGTTGTCATTTGAGAAAGAAGTTCAGACTTTTAGCATGAGGCTTCATGCATGCTTGAACATCTTCATGCTTAACCAATGCAAATAGACAGCCACGATTATCACTGGGAGTGTCAACGGTACGAGCAGGCAGTAATACCTGTAAATGTAAGGAGAAAATTAATTTAGGTGATTCCGGTGCATCTGTACATCAATGCCCCTATGCAGTAAAAGAACATCTCATCTATGAAAACAGTGAATGATGCTGAACATCTGTGTTGTCCTTGTTTTTACTTACCTATCATTTTGGATTGCTGATAGAAACCGGTTTTCATATGGTGGAAGCATCTTGGTCAAAACCGCAGCATAGAAGAAACCCACAAATAATACGATGCCAAATGCGATGAATACCGACCCAATCAGCTGGTCTCTATGCATCTTTAGATCTTTGACCTTTAATGTGCAATCTCCCGCTCCTAAATAGATGCCGGCAATGGTGAATCAAGAAACTAAAATGTCAGGTCAGGTACTAAAAAAAGTTTTAGGAATCGTAAACAGGATTTACAAGTATGCCGATAGCCAAAAAAAAAAACAGAGAGAGAGACCATGAACAGATTATGTAAAAGAAGGTGCTTCAATGAAGTGTGTTGAATTTCACTGGGTGTCTAAAATATTTACTAACTGAATGAATCACCGCAATATCAAATTTTTACAGTTCTTATGCAGGAGATCCAAGTGCCACCATATGGACCGTTTTGACTTCCTACGGAAAATTACATAACCTCTGATGATAGAAATATTTCTCTAGGTGGCACTCAAATTCTATCTGAAGATAATTTGGTCAGAACAAGCTGGAAAGTGGATAAATGCCATTGTTGTGGTGTAGCACCTACTCATGTCCCTTGGCAAAGTGGATAAATTCATCTTGCCTGAACATGTGTTAATCGTAGTAAACTAGTGATAGTTGACATATCTGCATTCTCTTGGTCAAATATGGAAGGCACGAAATTGGCCGTTTTGAACACAAGCTTCATGCACACCCAGTTCCGCTGGACTTCTTATATTCACCATCGGTTAATCTATTGAGCTAAACAAAATATGCAATGGGGACGTGCAGGAGAAAATGTGAGAAGTAAACAGTACTGAGAACTCGAAACCTAAAGAAACAACAGAGGCAAAGACGAGGGCTGCAGAAGTGCAGGCCGCGGCTACTTCTCTGAGGCATTGCGTCGAACACTTTGCGCTCGTAAGGTTGGAGCAACAAGCAGCGACGCAGCTACCCATCACACGTCGTCGTCCAACCGGGAACGAGAGAGAGAAGAAGAACCTAACTCCGCGCAGAAAACCTCGACAAGGGAAGGGAGAGAAAGAAGATAGAGAGCGGCCGGCGGCCATACGCGCCTACCTGGTACCTCCCTGCTCATCCGTCAAACTGTTGGGCGGCGCGTGCAATCGTCGGCGTTCTCCCCGCCTTGCGAGCTTGTCGCGTGTGGTGCGCGGTGCACCGGCACGCCGCCGCCTTGCCTCGGTCTTACTCTTATCGTGTGGTGCGCCGCCGCCGCCGCCGCCTGTGCCTAGGCAGCAGCCCAACTATGGTAGCGCAGTAATAAGTAACAAGAAGATCAATGGAAGGATCGTCAGCGAATTGAGTTCTGTGTGCAATACTATTGGTTTCTTCATATCGCATAAAAAACCCAATTCTAACTATTTACCACGTTCGTGAGTTAGGATTTGAATTTTTTTTGGGTAGTAGATATACATAATTTGAGCTGTTCTGCACGGAGAACTTCTAGGACGAGTGGGGAACTAGTATACAAAATCCTACGACGCGCGAGTGGGCAGATCACAAGTGTTGCACAGAATTAAGCCAAATGTCAGTCTCACAACACTCATGGATGCACAAAAAAAACATACTCATTCACATTCAACAGTTTTTCGATAATAGAAGCCATGGAGATGCAGACATGTGTAGTGAGAACAGTGAATGAAAAAGGCATATTAAATAGCAAACAGTCGATTTATCAAAGGATGATAGGCCTTGCAGTTCCGTAAGTCTACCGCTCTCAAGATAGCATAACCAAGGAGGAGGGTTCATCCTATCAATGCGCCCTCAACATTAAAATTTAACCCATAGGTTCCATTCCCACCACAAGTTTCGTGATTCCACTAGTTCGTCAGCTCCATGATGGCAGTGACAATGTCACCGTTAGCAGCCTTCAGTGCCTTCACCGCCCTGGATCTCGACACGGTAGCCTGTGTCATCACCAGTTCAATGTCCTTCGGCTCGACGCCAGTCTCATCGACCTCCTCGTCATCCTGAGCTGCTGCAGAAGGCTCGGCCTTTGAGATGACGTTGCTCAGGTCAGGTGCCTTGAACTGCTCTGCAGCTTGAGTCTGCAGCTGCGAGCTCAGATCCTCGATCTTCGCCTCACCGAAGATGACATAGGTGTCTGAGTTTGGGCTCTTGAAGACATCTGGTTTGGAGATGACAAACAGAATCTGGAAATGCGGGGGAAAGTTAAGCAAATACAATGGCATATAAACAATTCTATGAGCCTACGAGAAACGATGGAATAACAGTGATTAAGAAGGTCACGTTCTTGCTCTTTTTGATAGTCACACGGCTCACACCAGTGATGGTCTTCATGCCAAGTTTCTGCATGGCTTTCCTGCTCTTTTTCTCACTCCTACTCTGCTTAGATCTTCCACTAGCATCACCTCCTGCTCCTGCAAAGCATAGAGGAAAGCCGTCAGCATTTAGCAAACACTGGACAGTAAGTCTACACTACCACATAGTAATGTATTTTTCTGAAGCCCTTTGTTGTTTTCAGTAACCATGATAGAGAAATTGGGGTTCTAATGATCCAACAGTTCTTGGGATTTGGGAATTATAATTGTAAATTTGAACTGTGAACTATATATCCTCTTGGATTTGCATGACATCAAAGGTACAAATACTTCGCTCCTAGTGAAACAAATACAGTATCACTTATGATATTATATACAATACATCTAGCAAGCTCCACCAAGATTATCAGTCTATTCTTAATAACCAAGACCTGTTCAAGCACTCGTCCTGTACCAATAAGGCCCTGTTTGGGAAGTGGGAAATAGCCATGGTAATTGAAATTCTTATGTACAAAACAGGACCTAAAGGTGTTATCCCAGTATAGCAGGTGAATAAATTTTCAATGCAGATGGCGCACACTGACAATTCCGGGAAACATGAATAAGTTTAAAAGAGCAAGAACATAACATGAAAAAAGAAGAATTAAAACAAGAAAAGTCATAGTTCTAGTATAGAAAGAATAGAATATTTGCAAAATGGAACTGAAGATGGCAAATGCTACTTCAAGCCATACCAGTTTAAAGCACAACCAGATCAGTTAACTACGAAAAAACTATTTTGCACTCCATAAATATCCATCGCTTCAATAAATGAATCATAGATTAAGGAAATAGAGAGATGTTTCATGCAACAAACAGAGAATAGGCTGCCACCTGATATATCTAACGTTTATATTACAATAACTAAAATGGGTTATAGGATCAACAACATAGTTCCAACATACCTTCCGCATCATCGTCTTTGTCATCCTCGTCATCATCATCATCCTCGTCATCATCGTCATCCTCAAGGATAGGCTCATCTCCCTGAAAGCATGCAAAATGACATTTTTTATCTGACTGTCAAGTAACAAACATACCCTGAAAAGCAGGGGCATAACCTACAACAGACCAAGTCACATGAAGAATAAAATAGTGAGTATTCAAGCCAGTGTATGCTATTTCCAGATTGAAAACAAGCATGCTATGCATTGAGGACTTTTCTCAAGAGTAAAAGAGAAGGGTTTGTACATTTGTGCAGCAGGAAAACAAAGAATCATATATATATTTCTAAATCTAATTAACAAATGAGCCCAAGTTACTAATGTAACAATCACTAGAGTTAAACAACAGTAATCTAGCTTCAGCGTGCTAAACAATTGTAACGCTTTTAATCTAGCTTCAGCATGCTCATAATCAATTTAGAACTTGTAATCCTTAATACAGGAGTACCATGACCCTCCAGTGATGCCCAGTTAGCAGAAGTACCGATCTCTCTTCATAGGTGAACCGCCAAACAATATGGAGCACATAACAACTACTAGCACGCAAGAGGCCTATAGACTACAGCATCGACAATCCCCAGAAAGGAAAAGAACTCCTGATTGCAGAGGTCAACAGAGTTCCAGCAACGAGAATCCCCAGAAAGTAAAAAAGAGCTCCTGATCGCAGAGGACAATAGGATCCCCAGAAATCCACACTATAACAACCACACACACACAAACTCAGTTCGCCACCCAAATCTCGCACCCGGAACCCGCGCAACCTCAGCAACAAACGAGATCCGTCAGTTTACCGCTGCGATCTAACCAAACCCACCGATCTAAAGCCGCATCAATCCTAAAAGATCGTATCCTTCTTGAACAGACTTCTATCACATGAAGAGGGCAACTGTGGGGGAGGGAAGTTGGGAGTGGACGGATCACCTCGATCTTTTGCTCCTCGAGGTGCTTGCGGAGCAGCTCCTCCTGCGTCTCGGCAGCCGTCATGGTGGCGGAGAGCGAGTTGAAAAACCGTAGAACACGACGAGGAGGAGGGGAAAGTAAACCCTAGGATCAGAGAGCAAGCAAGACAGCGACGGCGGAAGGGAGGAGAGGAGAGGAGACGGTGCATTTTGTTGACTCGGTGGGGGATCCTACTGTTCAAGTGGGCTGGGCCGCCTATGTAAGGCCCATTTATTGGGTACTACGGAATTTACTGTGTATTTTTCCCCTCCATTTTCTTCAAGTGCAAGTAGAAAAGATATTGATGTCGACTTTATGTAAGCTACCTCACATTCGCATGATTTTCTATAGAAATCTCAGGGGAAAAAAGGAACTCCGTTCAGTAAAGACCAACAAAATGAAAATATGCTAAAAAAATTGCAGGATTCTTAGGTATGAGATGTGAAGGGGCGTGGCTATGTTGAAACTACCTCGTGCACAGGACAATGCGTCAATGCCCCGTTTTGCAAATTCTACACTATAGTGTTTAATACTTGCAATAGTATGTTAAGTATGTTAGTGAAATGTATAAGAGACACTCGGTAATTTTTTTAAGGGCCCCTTTGAAATACATTATAGGAAACACATGGGAATAAAACACACGGAAATTCAAGTTGCATGTTTTTTTTTAAAGATGAAGAGAACCCTTTGATAGCATCACATGAAAATTTTCAAGAGGTTAGACCTCTTGATTATTTTCCTATGAAATTGAACCATAGAAATGTAATCCTATGAGAAAATCCTATCATTTTCTATAAAACAAAAATTTCATAGGAAATTGAATGCTTCAAGATCCCTGTGATAATTCTCCATTACAAAGGGGTTCAGATTCCGAAATGATCAAATAGAAACATGGCACGCGTGGATAAAAATTGTTAGCGAAATGGCAGTATGTGTGCAGTAGCAATAGTTTCATTGGAGCTTAGGGTGTCCGTTTGGGGAGCTTTTGGGCCTGTTTGGGGAGTTTAAGGTTATGAGAAGCAGCTGGTTGGTAGCCAGCTTCTGAATCTGAAAAAGCTGGGTTTCCTAGCTTCTGACTTCTAATTCAATTTCTGAATTATACAACTACAACTTCTCAGAATCTGGATCAAAAGCCGGACTGTTTGGGTGAGCTTTTGATTCTGGAGAAGCTGCAGCAACTAGAAACTCCCCCAAACAGGCCCTTTAACAGTTGCAGCTTCTCCCATAATTTCCTTCAAACATTTTATATTCCGAGAAAATTATAGTTGTAGAATACATAGAAATGAACTAGAAATCAGAAGTTAGATTTTCCAGTTTCTCCAAAATCTTATAAGCTAGGTACTAACATGCTTCTCGGAATCTTAAACTTCGCAAACAAGATCTAAGTGGCACCACAAATATGTTCTCCCCCTCCCCGCTCAAATTGTTGAAACATTATTTGAGGGCTCGTTCTCAGTAACTTATGTACTGTAGATTATCGCGGACATGCTGTCCAAACATGCAATGTGGGAAAACTTTCCTAATCGTTGTTTTAAACAACTTTTTAAAATTGATTTCTCAATTTTTCAATATTTAAATTATTCGTTCGTGCTTCGAATAAATCGTCGTAAACACTGTTTCATCCATTACCTAACCCTGATTAGCAGGAGTACGACGAGCTGAAAACGGCACAGGAATTTAACAAAACAGCGAGTACAACGCGACAGGGCAATGAATGAAAAGAAAGTATAACTAAGCATAATAATAACTCATCAGCTATTCAGCTGCAGTAGCTCACCGTACAGCAACTATACATTCAAAACCTTAAAAATCAGTCATCAAGCGTGACAACAAATAGTTAACGCCGTACTTTCCCCCCTCAAATTTAACTCCTTTCAAAATCCGTGAGAGAAAGATGCCGACGTTTTATCACGCAGGAGTTCGTTCGTTCCTCTGTCTGTCTATCTGATCAAAAACTTCTAGAGGGAGAGAGAGATAAGGTGAGCTGGTGAGGTTTCTTCTGCTGAGCAAGCGGCTGGCGGGGTAGGTGTATGGTCCTTGTAGCCGGAGGACGGCGATGGAGATGGAGTCCAAGTGGCGTCTCCTCTCCTCCATCGCCGACAGCGAGTGGCTAACCCACCTCACCGTCACCTCGCCGCCGCCGCCGCTGCCGCCGCCGACGAACAACCCCACCCAAACCTGCTTTCGTCTGGGCCGCACCCCACACGCGGCGGCGACGCCGAGGTGGAACGACGTGCTCGCCGCCGCCGCCGCCGCCGCGTCGGCCGCTGATAGCATCGTTTACGTGGGCCCACGCGGTCAGTGACAGCGGGTTCCTGTAAGCCGAGTCCAAGAGCCAGCGAGAGAGGAGAAGAGGCCCAACGCTTCGTAATTTACGGGGAAAAGCACGTGGATCAACTCGGGGAGACACGTACGTATCTCTCGGTGCACCTGGTCCACATGGACTCTCCCCTCACACGCGTCGTGGTCGTGAGGTCGCGGGCGCAGTGGACCGGGCGCAGGGAGGCCCTCTTGCTCGAGTTAGCGAAGTCGTCGCCTTCCGCGAAAGAAAAGCGGGGCACGAGAAAGCCAGAGGAGATCGGGAATAGGTATGTGGGGCCCGGGCCCAGGGCCCACGTCACGGGTCTCGCCTCCTGGTCCGGAGGTCGCTCGCCGATCCATCCGCCGCTGCACCCAAAAACCGGGGATCTCCTGTGGCTGCTCGTCTGTGGGACATGTGGCGAGGGATCGCCTTCGCCGTCCAGCCGACATTCTCCCGTTTCTTTTTCACTGCTTGGTTGTTGATGGTTGGATTGGATCAGCACTCGCACTCTCACAGCAGTGGAGAGAAGGCCGGGAATGATCGAGATGGGGAACAAAGAATCACATTCTCTAATGTGATGTTTCACCTTACTCTTTTATTTTTTTCTCATGCTCATTAATGATGCACTGATAGTTAGATTTATTGAAAATGGTTACATGTGGTTTTATATTTATAGGCAGTAAATTAGTATCGTGTTGTTTCGTATAGTGAAACTATTTCTATTTTAAACAGTGTAATTTTTATCTTGTGTGGAGCTATAATAAAATGTTGTAGAGCTATAATAAAATGTTGTGAAACTAAACTATTGGAAGGGTGCTTCAAATATATGTGTCGAGAGGTGACACTCCTTTAGCAAGGAACTGTGGATCCCCTTTTTCGTTCGGTCCAAGGACACGGGTGAGATCTTGAGGGATGAAGAGAAGTGAACTTTGAAGGGGTCGGGCCTTTCGGGGATGGAGAAGACACAGCAGGTTTATACAAGTTCAGGCCACCGTAGAGGCGTAATACCTTACTCCTGTGTGTATGTGGTCGATATATGGTTGATCTGTGTGAGAATACAAGCGCTTGTCTCCAAGAGCCAACCGAAAACCCCAGCCCCCCTCCTCCCTCAGTCAGGACCTCCTTTTATATCTCAAGGGGTTTCCACACAGGCCACTGACTTAGGTTCGAGGGAAGAGGAAAATGAGATGCGCTACAGATACGATGATGTGGGCGCCATCTCCTTCAACGTGCCAGGACGTGCACATTCTATTATAGTACGCCATCAACCGTCATTCCGATTAACTGGGCGAACACCCAATAATTCTTACTTTTAATTGCCGAAGACTTCCGGCCACCTGGGCTCTCCAAAGGGGGACACAACACTGAAGTGACCGAAGAAACAAAGGGTCAGTCAAACCCTAAGAACGGGCAAAAGTCCCGCATTAAATGTGACGAGACGGGGCATGCGCCTGGCACGCCCTACACCGGTAGGCGCGTGCGCAAGGCGTGCGCCGTCACATCCTCCATCACATCTCTCATGTCAGCTCACGCAACCCTCTGACACGCTCACCCACCGCATTGAATGCGGTAGGTGGGCGCAGCGGGGGGCTCGGGACAGCTCGACCCCCCGCGCGGGAGGAAGCTGCTGCTCCACGGATGACCCGACCCCCTTCGGGGCGTGCCACGCGTACACGGGGCGACCTCCTCCCTTTACTCGCGGTACCCCGGACCCATATCACCGATAATATGCTACAAAACTCATCCTATTTTTATCGAAATATGTTGTCTAAAATGTATAGATGTTTTATGCTTCTTCGTATGAAGATACAATGTTGTGCTTGTTATACTTGTTATGCTTGTTATGCTTCTTCGTATTTGTGTTATACTTTAATTTGGTGTTGGCAATATAAAAGAAATACCCAATCGGGGTATGTAAATAGTTATTACAATTTTGTTCGTCCCTCTACTTCAGAATAATTCAAACTAAAGTTATTGTTTACCTGCTTGTGAAAAAAATAAATATGATCATTTTCCTAGATGTTAAAAAATAAACCATCAAACCATACATTCTTAGAAACGTAAAGAATGTTAAAAATCTCTGGATTTTGAAAGAAGAAAAAAACTACTCCACGGTAGCAACCACTCAAACACTCACAAGGTCCACTGGACATAGAAGATCCGACCCCTACTTTGCCCCCTTCCAAATTCGAAATCTTCAAACCATCCGCAGCAAAAACCCAGATAAAACAAACCAATCACAACACCGTGAAAAAAGAAAAAAAAGAAAGAAAAAGCGAAGCCTACAAATTATTCCACACCAACACAACCAGAAAGAAATTAACGACCTTAATAATTTAATAGTAGTACTAGTAATGATAATAAGTGAGCTTTACCCACTTAATAACTAGTATAGTCCACTACTACTGCTCGGCGTGGTCAGGTCAGGTCAGGTCACTCCAACCGCTGCGGCTGCTCGTCGTCTTCTTCCCTTCACTTCCAAAATTCCACCATTTCATTTCACCTCGGTGCGGTGCGGTTTACCTCTCACTTTCTCTCACCTTCCTCGCCCACCTCAATCTCCTCCTCCTTAAGCAACGACGCCGCGGCAGCGGAGGACCACCACCACCCAGCCCTAGCTACACCAACCGGATCGCCCGCAATGGCGTCCAAGGAGGCGGAGGCGCCGGCTGCCGGGCGCCGGGATGCGTGAGATCGCTCCGCATGGGGAAGGACGCCGTCGGCGAGGGGCAGCAGCAGCAGCGGCCGCCGGAAGGGGCAGGCGGGGTAGGAGGCGGCGGAAGAGGAGGAGGCGGAGGAGGAGGTAGCGGCCGACTGGGGTGCTGCTGCTGCTGCGGTGGTGTCGGTGGCGCGCGTGGGGTGGTGCGGCTGAAATGCGTGGCGGCGCTCGTGCTCGGCGTCGCCGTGCTGCTCTCGGCGGTGTTCTGGCTCCCGCCGTTCGCGCGGCGCGGGAGGGGATCGGAGGGCCCGGATCCGGGCGCCGGCTACGATGGTGAGAGCCTGCATTGATGAGATCTCGTCTTGCTCGCTTTTGATTCCGTTTCGTGCGTCTGTTTGCAATGCTCGACGAGTGGAATCTGCGGTTCGATTTCTGATTAGCTCGTGGCGGATTGATCAGTTAGGCAGTGTTTCTGAGCTTTGGATCTGGATGTACGGAAATCTGAACTGACTGTGACGACCCTGGTCAATGCGATTTATGTTACGTTCGGTTTGGAGGGGAGATGGATTAATTTAGCCTTAGCATAGCCATTCCATCAGAGAATACCACGCAAATTTGCTCGCGTATAGCTGGTTTCTGCTAGATTTGATATCGGTATTTGATCTGTATTGCGTTAGCCATGTGTCGGTGCTTGTTTTGCACAATGAGTAAGTTAGAATTTAATGCTAAAAGTGGCAACTCCGTCACTCTCAGCTTGTGGTTCCATACAATTACCGAATTTGGTGAACTGTGACCCAACTATTTTGTGAGAATTGCACATCTGTGTAGGAGGTTCTGTCACTGATATTTGTGTTGTTGGTGCCCATTTCCCTTTTTGCATTTTTCAAAGGTTTGCAATGGCTGTATTGAAATGTTGAAGTTAACCGTAGTAAATTACTAGCCAATAGTTCAGGTTGCAGTCCATTCCATATTTATTAATTGTCTAATGTGGAAAAGTCTGTTTGGCGTTTACCGTTTACTGAAATTGCACTTTTGGAATGGTTTGCTAAACTTTTTAATCTTTATTTAGGTCATTCTGCAGTACAAATATGATATTCTTTATTCTGTTGTGTAGGAGTACTGGAAGTCTAGAATTGCATAATACATTTCAATCCTTCTAAGCACTTTATTTTAAGACGCGTGTCTTACGAACCGATATTTTTTTCTTCCAGCTGATATAGTGGCAAGCTTTAGGCTGCACAAGATGGTTCCTGAGCTGAATGGAAATGCATCAAAGCTTGAATTGGACATTTATGAGGAAATTGGCATTCCTAACTCCACTGTATGGCCTGGAGACATATTTTATTTATACATTTCTTCCATCACGTCGCAATCTGATATTTGAATACTTATACAGGTGTTAGTAAATTCACTGCAACAATTAGTTGGATCAAACTGGACAAATGTTATCTTCAGCATTGTGCCTTATCCAAAGAATTTGACTTTATCGTCAACAGGGTTGAGCATTCTTAGGTCTTATTTTATGTCCTTTGTCGTGCGGCAGTCGACACTCCAGTTAACCGAGTCCTTATTTGGAAACTCATCGTCCTTTGAAGTGCTTAAATTCCCAGGAGGAATTACAATCATTCCGCCCCAAACTGCTTTCCTTCCTCAGAAACCTCATGCAACTTTTAACTTCACTCTTAATTTCCCAATCTACAAAGTGCAAGACAGAATCGATGAGTTAAAGGATCAAATGAAAACTGGGTTACTGCTCAATTCCTATGAGGTTAGTGTTACCTTCTGGTTTAACTCATTTTATATTACCTTCATTGTAGTTATTAACTTATAAGGTAATGTGATTATATTCATAAATTATTTTCATTTTATGTCACCTCCTTTGAAGTGTCCTTCATTTTTAAATATGCTTAGTTTTAGATATTTGTTTAATTTAGGAACTTGTTCATGTGACATGACGTTCACACACAATACTGTAGACATAGCTTGCTGTATTTCTTCCTCATGATTTCTGGTGCTACCGAACAATCTTGGTTCAGGGGCGTGTGTGCAAAGTTAGGTCCATAAGCATGAGAGAGCATGCAGTGATACAGCAGGTGATTTTGAGGATATGTTCTTGATTTAAATTTTTTCATGAAGCCACATGGAAAATGGGTGCAAGATTAGCACAGCTAACCCCTGGCAGTCTCTGTTTATCTGTCTACAGTCTCGTCATGCTTGAATTTATACCATTTTGTGCTTTATAAATACATGTGTCCATTTCATTTTCATTTTATTCTATGTACATAAAAATAACGGATGATGCTTTTGATATAGTCTGTTAAGCACTATCTGTAAAGAAAGGGGCTGGTATTTTTAATCCATCATATGAATTTCTATTGGTGGATCTTACATTTTATTGTGAAAAAGTTTATTAGTGTATATTGTGTCATTGCCTTCTTTATTCTTGGCTTAAACTTATATTATTGTGTGCATTGTAGAATCTGTATATCAAGTTGGCGAATTTGAATGGTTCAACGGTTGATCCTCCAACTATTGTTGAGACCTCCATTTTTCTTGAAGTTGGGAATCACCAGCCATCTGTACCAAGGATGAAGCAGTTGGCACAAACAATTACTAATTCATCTTCAGGAAACCTGGGTCTGAACCATACCGTATTTGGCAGGGTGAAGCAGATAAGCCTTTCATCCTATCTTAGACATTCTTTACATAGTGGGGGTGGTTCTGAAGCACCTAGTCCAGCACCCATGCACCATCATGGTCACCATCACCATCATCACCATCACCATGGTCATGAAGACAGCAGGCATTCGGCTCCGGCTCAGGCTCCAGTACATTACCCTGTGCATGAACCCAGATATGGAGCTCCACCTCCATCTCGGTGTCCATATGGCACTGACAAGCCAAAGAACAAAGCTCATGTAATGCCAGCTCCTGAGCCTACGGCCAATGGCCATCATTTTGCTTCACCAATTGCTTTGCCGCCTCACTCACTGTCACCACGGAATCCCAATGTGCACAGTAGATCCCCTATTCCATCCCCTCCAGTTTTTCCAGAACCACCTTTGCCCACTGTTTCTTTTGCTCATGCTCATCCTCCAAGTGAACATACATCAAGAAGAGATCCTGCTGCTGGATTGTCAGCTCTGGCCCCTGCACCTCATTCATGTAAGTTTTTTGCCTTATGTTTTTAACATTCTCTCAACTGCTAATGAGTGTTATCTCCAAGAGGAACTCATTCGTTCACTTTACAATGTCGGAAAAGAATACTATAAGATTATAGTAGTACTAATTATATCCAGCTGGAGAATTTGGACTTTTTTTTACTTGCTGTTTCTGCTGCTGAGGCTAATACGGTAAATCCATTTTGTTTGATCTTTACACTGACTGCTGAATCGAGGTTACATTTCTGTGAAGTCCAGATCAGGCTTGAGTTTGCCTATCTGCTGATGATACCTCAGCCAAATGGAGTTTTAGTTCAGCTCACAATTGATTGAGACAAATATTGATATGTTTTCTTCTGGGCAAACAAGTACCTCCATCTTAGAAAGCATAATTTTGTAATCCTTGGGATCTAGTTGCCCTGGATGGCAAAATATTTGTGAGCCAAGAGAAAAGCTAAGTTACTCTAGATAGTGTATGGCAAGGTGAAAAGTAAAATCAAACAAGTTATTTTGGATAGGACAGGAAGTTTCCTCTGCTAAATTCTATACAGTTGTGTTTTAACATTAATCGCTACCGTGTCTTTTATGGCTCGTGCTCATTTTTCAGTTTATGTTTGATTTATATCCGTATCTGATTTATGCAATCATTTGAGAGCAGTGCATTACTCAATTGCATCATGAATAACAATATAGTAAAAACGCTATTGATGAATCTACGCTTATAGAGTTATAGTCTGTTTACCTCATGTATCGGCTTTCATTTTATTTTTACCATTCATTCTGCTGTTGCAGCTAACGCTACTCAGAGCCTGTGGCGTTCCATTCATTGGGCCAACATTGTGCCTCTTGTGTGTATTCTAATGAGCCTACTATGACGAAGAAACACACGGCTAGCCAGATGTAAATTAGGGAGGTTTCAAGATGATGAGGCACCACCTGTTCTTGTCTGGCTGTAGCCGGCCGATCAGCTCCCGGGCCGGCGGGCAAGCACAATACAGCGTCCCACACGGCCTCGGCGTGCTGTTATACTTGTTAGTGCATGTAAATATGGATGGGGGTGGGGTATAAGGCAAATGGGCAGCAGCTGTGCCTAGGTCAAAGCCACGGTGGTGGCAGGCCCTTGTCTAGCACTTGTTGCCCGGGTTTTGCTATGTACTACTGCTGTTGAGAAGAGGATCTTCAAGTGTAAAAACCACTTCTTTTTCTTTTTAATATGAGAGGGCATAGAATCTACCTCCAATTTTCAGAGGTCTATTTTGGGACTATGCTCTGGAGCAAATGTCTTGTTGAACCTATAATTTCTCATAATTTTTTGAGGGCTTCCTCTTGAACCATGATTGGTGGATTGTTTCTGAACAATTTGCTTCTGAACCACACACGCAAGGGTGACAACTGACAAGGGCTAATAGCCGAGCGTTTGCAATCTCGTTTTGGGTTGAAATGCAACCCAGCGCGATGACGAATTTCGTGTGATACAATTCAATGAAATTCAAAGAATTTGTGAACCAAGCCTAGCCCACCACCCTGGATTGAGGCTGGGGACTGCAGTTGATGTACTAGGGCACTTCTGCTCGAACACTAGGATCACCTGTCGTCACTCGTCAGTGAGGATAACTCGAGCGATTTGAGTATCAGTATCAGAATTTTCAGTCCCGATGAAAATTGGTCGGTTCTCGTGAAATTTCATGATTTCAAGGTGATTCAAAACCAGATTTCGAGAAATTCAATTTTGCAACAGTAAATCAATATCGAAACGAGTCAAAATTTCTCGGTTTTCGACATCTCGCCAGGGTCAAAACGTACCATGAATCCACGACCACGATCCCAGGATCCCAAGTAGCATGTACTCCCCTGTTCCAAAATAAATATGGCCAATATGACATACCATACATATTCTAATACTATGAACTAATTAAGAGCAAGTTTAATAATATAACTAACTATTAGCTTCAAAAATTAAAACATCATCCATAATCAACCTAACAGTCCATTCATACAATAGTTCGTTGTAGATATGTACTATATAATTAATATTAATTTACTCATCTCTCACATAATTTATTGGAGTCCGTGCGGCTACAAATCTTTAGCTCGTTTTTCTTTTCTCTTCTCCTCTTTCCTTCACATAATCAGAAATATTATGTAACAACTTATATACACCGCTTATATCATCTTTAACTTAAACTCGTATTCGCTCTAATACTACTACTACACTAGTATTAGCAAGGAGACTCATCTAATTTAAGTGAGAGGAACATCTGTCGCTAACATGTGAACCCGTAGGAGTGGTCTATATCCTCTAATTTTAAGTTAGAGGAGCTCTTTCCATTAGGCGGTGGCATTGAACGGCCGCTTCCGCCGAAGAGAGAGATTCCCGCCTACCTCCCTCCCGCTGCCTGTGGCAGTACGATACGACCAAAGTAAACTGCTGTCGAGTGTACTCATCCACAGTGCGCACCGGTCTCCGCCTTCAATGCATCATCGTCGCCTCAATCTGCCACTTCCCCAACCACATTTACATCCCCACTCTTTAATCCTCTCCACCCAATCACCACCTCCTCCTCTCCCCCTCTCTCTCTCTCTCTCTCTCGCAATCGACCGCATTGCAAATGATTTAACCACTTTGCAAATGTCGCGAGCTCACCTCGCGACCTGCTAAAATAATACGACCTCACCTTCTCCAGCTCCGGCAGCTGGCCGGCGATCGCCATGCCGTCGTCTTACCTGATGAGCAGAAGGTTCTCCTACCGCAAGCTCAAGAAGCTTCCAGCGGCGGCGCCGCCTGATGTGCCGCATGCGCAGCCGCAGCTGCAGGAGCTGTACTACGCGGCTATCACGTCCGCCGCCGCCGCCGCGCAGCATGGCGGCGGCGGCATTGGCGGGAGGAGGAGGGTGACGTGGAGGTCGTTCGGCGATGGCGGCGGCGGGAGGAGGAGGAGGAGGCCGCGGCTGAGGATCTCGAGGCTGGCGAGGGTGCTGCGGAGGAAGGCGGCGGCGGCGGGCGGCGCGGTGAGGGCGTCGGTGGCGAAGGTGGTGCAGCGGCTCAGGGAAGGGAGCCCCTACGTCGGAGACCTCTTCGCCGGGAACTACATGTTCATGCAGGTCACGCCGTCTCCGACCACGGCCCCCGCCGCCGCCGCCGGCCTGGCCAAGAACGGCGTCGTGCCGTACTACCGCCACGGCATCATCGGCGGCGGCAACAACAACAAGCTCGCGACGACGTGTTCTCCTAGCGTCCTGTACAAAGTTAAGTTTAATTAGTTTGACACGTACTACTTAATATATGGATCATCATCTCGTCATTTTTTTTTTTTGGCTTTTGTTTGCATGATCTTACGTGCGTACTGTTGTCAAAATGTCAAAATAATTTAGTTACTCGAGTAAAGGAAAGTTAATTACTTCTGTATATGATGCCCCGTTTTGGATGACACGGGATGATTCTGTAGGACATCGCTGCAGAATTATTCGATTTGCTGGGAGTTTGTGGGGGGCTCATACGTACGTGATTGGTTGTAAATTTTGTTCGATCTGAGCATAGACATCGCAATTAGTTTGTGTTGTGCGTGGACCATTGCCAGAGTGGGGGGGAATCGTACGCATCGGCGGAGGCGGCGAGAGAGGAGGAGGGCACGAGCGGCCCGCGCGCCGCCGGGAAACGCGGCGGAGGTCGTCGCCGAACACCTGCATTCGATGGAGATCAGAAATACTGGATTCTGGGTGAATGTGATAAATCCTAGGACTATAAATTTGAGCATATTCACTAAAAATCTACTTACGAAAAATCTACTTATATTTGGAGATAAAGGAGTAGGTGATTTTCGTAGGAGCGAAATTGGTAACGGTCAGGCAAGGAGGACTTTTGTACTAATAGGAAGTCAAGCGATCAAACCAGGAGTGTTTTTAAAAAATATACTACTATGTCACTACCAGAGCAATCTGGGCCGACGGATCTCTTCCGAACTTTGCCGGAGAGGAGATGACCTTGGCCGCCGCCAGCAGGAGAGTGATTTGCAGGAGATCGTCCGGCGGCGCGACAGCCACACGGTGTTGGTGATGGCGTCGCTGGCGAAGAGCCCCTATGATGGCAGTTGGGACCTCTTTGGCAGCAACCACATACTCCTTTTACAAAAACTAGTTGGGTGACCCGCACAATTACACGGTTAGTATCCATACAAAATTATCTTCTTTTATATTTAAGTTTACTTAAAATTTATTAAATAGCTATCTCGTTATCTTAGAACTTTAAAAGACCGAACCTTATCATCTCCATGTTTCTAATTTTATAGTTTTAAAATTCACACCATCGCTACCGCTACCTCTTACTCTTTTGTCACCGTTTTATTTGTTTGCTTGATCTACTACGGCTTTTATTCATCCTCCTTGGATCTTTTAAAATTGGACCTTAAAAATTTTACAGTTCTCTCGTTGGCTTTCGTTTTTATAATTTTTAGAAGTCACGTCAAACGTCGCCACTCTACTCCTCTATGGCCCGTTCACCACTCCTCACTTTATCGCATCGGGATTTTCAAAATCAAACATAATTATCGTCGGTGTTCATTTTTACCTTTCTAGAAGTCCTGCCAAACCGTCAGTGGCTTTGCCATTATACTGCTCTACCGCCTGCCCGATGCCTTCTCTTTTAGTTATTACTGAGATGTTAAAAATTGAACGTAACTACCACCAGGGTTTATTTTTTCTTTCTAGAAGTCCCGTCAATCACCCTGATTGTGTTGCTTAACAGGCTGCCCGTCGTCTCTCCTCTTAATCGTTATTGGGATTCAATTTAGGTTTTATTTATAGTTTTTACACCCGTTGCCTTCCCTCTTTATTATCATTGCGATTTTAAAAATCGAATGTGGTAATCATTGGGGTTTATTTTTTACTTTCTAGAAGTCCAGCCAACCATCGTAATCGTGCTTAATCGTGCTGCTTAACGGCTATTCCACCGTCCTTTCTCTTAATTGTCATAGGGATTGTATTTAGGGTTTTGTTTATGATTGTTAGATGTCTCATCAACCTCGATCACCTTAATCCTTTATGGCCCCGTTGCTTCTCCCATTTTTATAGTTATTTGCCATCGTTGTGTTTATATTTACACATGGATTGTTTTTTTAAAATAAACAAATTTTTATTATGATATTATGTTATTTATAAATTGTATTCCTACTTGAACTCTTGTATTTATTTTTATATTTTCGTAACTAATTTATTTTTATTCTGAATTTTAATTAAGCACATGTCGTGTTCTAGATGTTCTCTTCTTTCAATATTGCTTATTTTTTATTTCGAATTTTAGTTATTTTTAAATTGTATTCCTGCATAAACTCTCATTTTATTTTTCTAATTTTAGAATTTATTTTGTTTTTATTCCAAATTTTAATTAATCTCGTATTCGGTTCTATATGGACTCTTGTTCCAATATTGCTTATTTTTAATTCAGAATTTCAGTTATTTCTAAATTCTATTCCTAGTTGGACTTTTGTTTTCTTTTTTCTCTGATTAATGTGGGAATTTCTAGCCTCCACAGTAAACGTGGTGCCTTCTTTTCTAGCTGGGTGGCCCGCGCAATTGCACGGCTAGCACCCATATAAAATTATTTATTTTAATATGATTTTACTTAAAATTTGTTAAATATCTATATTGTTGTCTTAGGATTTTGATAGACCTAACTTTATCATCCCCGTATTTCTAATTTTATAGTTTTTAAAAGTCGCTTCTGTCGCTACCCCTTACTCATTTGTCAGTCCTTTATTTGCTTGTCGATCTATCACTATTTCTATTCATTTTCCTTGAAACCTTTAAAAATTAGACCTTTTAGTTTTTAGAGTTCATTATCATTTTAGGTTTTGTTTTTATAATTTTTTCAAAGTTCCGTCAAACACCGTCACTGTACTACTCTACAGCCCCTCAGCTGCCTCCTCTCTTTATTATCATTGGGATTTTAAAAATCGAACACAATTAATGTTTGGGTTCATTTTTTACTTTTTAGAAGTACCGCTAAACTGTCAACGGCTTTGCCACTGTACTCCTCTACGGTTCGTCTGCTGCCTCCCCTCTTTATTGTCATTGAGATTTTAAAAATTGAACATGATTATCATTGGGGTTTACTTTTTGCTTTCTAGAATCCCGTCAACTGCTGCGATCGTTTCGCTTAATGGCTTGTCCGTCGTCACTCCTCTTAATCGTCATTGATATTCTTTTTGGGGTTTTGTTTATATGTTTGTAGTTTTTATATATCCCATCAACTACCATCACTTTGCTCATTTACGGGTCTATTGTTTTTCCCCTATTTGTTGTCATTTGATATCATTGTGTTGTATATGAACTATACTTTTCAAAAAAATCCATATTTTCATTTTAATATATTTTTATTTGTAAATTGTATTCCTACTTGAACTCTTATATTATTTTTCTATTTTCGAAATTTATTTTATTTGTTATTCCGAATTTTAATTAATCTCGTCGTATGTTTTAAATGGTCTACTTTTTCAATAGTCTTTATTTTTATTATGAATTTTAGTTATTTATAAATTGGATTTCTAGTTGCACTCTTATTTTTAATTTTCTAATTTATGAATTTATTTTATTTTTATTTAGAATTCTTATTAATCTCATGTTGTGTTATAGATGGATTACTTGTTGTTTCAATATTTCTTTTTTATTCTGAATTATAAATTATAGTTATTTCAAAATTGTTTTCCTACTTGAAATATTATTTTTCTTTCCTAATTTCAGAAATTTATTTATTTTTTATTGCGAATTTTGATTAATCACGTATTGGATTCTTATATGGACTCCTATTTCAATATTGCTTATTTTTAATTCCGAATTTCAGTTATTTTTTACATTGTATTTCTATTTGGACTCTTCTTTTCTTTTTCTTCGATTAATGTGGGAATTTCTAGCGTTCGCAGCAAATGTGGTGCCTTCTTTTCGAGCTGTCTTAATAATATAATAGATTCAAATCCCAAGAATAGATTTAAAAATATTTAGATTCATCAGTAGGATTTATTTATTTTTGGATGGAGGGAGGACACGGTTGTGCAGGCCACGCCGTATGTCGCTGACTATGGCTAAGCCTGCCACCGACGAGGAGGGTATTGAATAACTCATATTCATACCTAATTTTACCCATCCCTATTTATAAAAAAATTATTCATACCTAAACTAAGTGGGTATTATGCAATGAGTATGGGTTACCCAATGAACAAGAGAAAAGACACTTGTGAATCCCACATGTAGAAATGGATTAAATTTTGTATAAAGTTGCTCTTTCATATAATAAATCATTCCTCCAAATTTCAGTCGAATTTGATAAATTTTTATAATATGAACACGAGTTTAAAAATTTTAGATCCGAGTTTTACGCGTAGCAAATGAGTATGGATAAAGTGGGTAAAATGGATAATACCCTCCCTATATCCAAAATTTAAATCGGTAAATTTTCTCGTGGGGGATTGGGGGGGGGGGGGGGGGGGGGGCTCGTGCCGTGCTACCAAGGGATCAGCAAGCATTACAAGTTTGTGGTACTCAGTAGTCACCAGACTGTTTTCTCGTACTTTGGTTCTCCCTCCGTCCCTCCGTTTCATGTTTCATACTAGTATATAGTACTCCAAAGTTATTTTAGCGTTATATTAAGTTAAATACTTCCTCTTTGTTTGATTTTTTTCCTATTCATTTTTTTTAAAGTTTGATTAAGTTTCTAAAAAAATATAATAGCATTTTCAACACAAAACAAACATACTATCAAAATATATTCAATGTTACATATAATAAAACCAATTTAATATTTTATATATTACTAAATTTTTTATAAACTTGATCAAACTTAATAAAGTTTGACTAGAAAAAAATCAAACGATTTATAATATGAAACGGAGGAAGTATCTTTTTCAAGTTTAATTAAGTTTATATAAATATATGTAACATGTGGAACATCAAATTAGTCTCATTAAATCCATAATTGAATATTATTTTATTGTACATTTGTTTTGCATTGAAAATGTCACTATATTTTTCTTCTACCTCTGTTTCTCTGTTTCATATTATAGATCGTTTGGACTTTTTCCTTAATCAAATTTTCCTTTTAAGTTTGATCAAATTTATAGAAAAATTTAGCAATATTTACAATACAAAATGAACATATTATCAAAATATATTAATATTAGTTTTAATAAAATTAATTTGATGTTGTAGATATTGCTAATTTTTTCTATAAATTTAATCAAACTTTAAAAAAAGACTAAGAAAAAGTCGAAACGATATAATATATGAAACGGTTGGAGTATAAATTTTGGTTAAATCTGAAGAAGATTGATTTAGGACAAACAATATAGAACAGAAGGAGTGATGTTTAATTCAAGCAGATAACTTGAGATTGAATTCCTAATGACATAGCAGTCACCCTCGTGTGGATATGGATGCTCAGCTAGCTAAATCATACAGTTCAAACTCATTCACTGTTTCACATGCCCAAACGGCACATGTACTATAAGAGGAGTAAAGGCTAATCAGCGAATTAGGTGCAGAATGCAGATATGCCTAATGAGTCGTGCACGATAAACGTACAGCTACTCAGCTAACGCGTCCTACTCAGATAACCCGTTATGCACACGCAATTAAGTACACTGTCACAATCATAGCCAAAGCCTGGCAAAATACACAGCACGATCCATTTTGATGTTGGTAGAGGCGAACCAGAAAGGAGAAACTCCTTTTCAAAAGTTCAGATGAATTACTGCAAAACCATTGGCCGTTTCGCGGCTGTGGCGCCCCCTAATGGTTAATTCAGGATAAGCACAAGCAATTGCAGCGTAGTCTTGTCGCTGCTGGTTGCACATGAGAAAGGACAAAATTGTTGTTGGGACAAGCGAGAAAGAGTACCTGTGTTGGGCCCATGGCATGGCCATCTGGAGTTGTTGCCCGATGGAGTGCAGGGGTCCATTGCTTTTATCCTGTTCTGAATTTCTGATCTGCATCTGCTGCTCAGACAGCAAACTCTCGCCCCACCAAATTTCATATTCTGAATCTTGTCAAATGGATACTCCACGTTAGTACTGACAAATGATTACTTGCTATGAATCACTGACAAGCATTTTCCAAAAGCATCAGATTTCCATGGGGGATTTAGACATGATAAGTCAATAATGGTTCAGATAACAGTTTTGGGTGAGTCCGGAATCGTGTCAATGAGAAACCGGAATCACTTTGTCAGGAGAAAATGTCCACAATTGAATGAATCTGACTTCTGATGTACAAGGGTCTGATGAAACAAATTCTACCACTACGCTGCAGTAAATTACACGACGTAACAATGTTCAAGAATGTGAATTGAACAAAGAAGATACACGAAGCTCCCAATGCTGCGGCCAGAGCAAACAATTCAACGATCAATTATCTGACAAATATGTACCAGGAACCTGATCGCGTGGTCATCATAGTGTTCGTCAAAAGGGTTTACTGTGCTTGGAGTTGTCTCTCTTGAGTTGTACTTTGAGTTTTTTACTGCCTAGTTGGAAACCGTTCATCACACCAATGGCTGCCTGTGCGGAAGCAGGGGAATCGTAGCTTACAAAACCTGCACCCGTTAGAAACCAATTAGCAGACTATAAACACAATTTGTGTGTGTGTGTGTGTGTGTGTGTGAGAGAGAGAGAGAGAGAGAGAGAGAGATTACCAAAGCATTTGCTGGAACCCGTTGCTTTGTCTACATATACCTTAGCACTTAGTACTCTACCGAACCTTTGGAATGCATTGGAAAGGTCTTGATCCCCATAATCTTGTGGGATATGATAGATAAATAGATTGGCTCCAGGAGGACCTGTAAGCATGGACGAGTATTAGTTAGAAATGGAGAGGAGTATTAGTTAGAACAACCAGGTAGCTAATCATTCTACAATATCTTTGTTAGATTTTTGTTCATATCCTGAACTCTAATGTCCTTGTATGCATTTGGATTCATCGTGTACAGAAGCACATTAGAAACACTTCAGGATGACATACATGGTATAGAAACAAAAGGCACATGATTTTCTCGGAAAATGTATTGCTAAGGGTGCAGCTTTCCAGCTAACACCTTGGAAGAAAATGGTGTTTTCTCCAGCACAATGGCTGAAGGTGTAAGTAGAATGTGTCCAACCTTCTATTTGGCCGCCAGGATTGCTACTGGGACTAGAAGATGCAGGAGAATTTGCATTTACTATTGGAACTTTAATCGAACTGAATGAATTCCCGAAAGGACGACTATTCATGATACCACCAGGGTAGGATCCAGCATACTGCACACCAGGTACAGGTGGATAAGGGCTGCTCAACTGCATTGCGTTGAATGATCTAGGAACTGAATTAGGGGACAGTTCAGGATTGACTCCTCGTATAGAGTTTCCTTGATTAACAGGTTGAACCATGTTTGGGAATGTGGCTTGATTCTGCATAGGAGATAAGGGGTACTGCATAAGTCCATATGTCCCCGGTGGCTGCAAAGGAAAACAAAATCAGACTAGTATTCCAAGCAAAATATGCGTGCATTAAAAAAATATCTTAAGCAGTCTCTTGATGCTCCATGCTAGGGTTTGAAGTACCAACAATATTTTTCTTCTGTGAGAAAGTAGCGACAATTTAATGAAGATCGAAGCTGAGGAATTTTAGCAGTTTGGATAAATGCGTTTTTTACACTGAATATGGCAAGAACCACCATTACATGTGCAGCAGTACCCAATAGTGGTCTTGAAACAACGTGAACCAAGACAGGTAAGGTTGTTCAAATTATTATTCGGGCATAGAATGTTTTCCGGTGAAAATAATAATTTTAAAGAAAAATACGACTAGTATAGCTCTTGTACCAAGTATACGACAGTGTATGATGTAAAAAAAATATTAAGAGAAAAGCACAAGTCACCTGATAGCTAAATCCATTATATTGAGGCATATATCCCATCTGTAAAGCCCCAAATAATGAAGATTGTTGCATAGGACTCGCGCTAGGCATATTAGATGATTGCAATTGAACCTTTTGTGCTTTTCGGGCCTGCCTTTCCTTTTCTGTATCGGCCCATTTGACAACCAACGGCACACTAGAACCCTAACAAATAAATCAGAAGAGATTATAATTTATTTATGAAAAATAACGTGGGGTTTGAGAAGAGATGTAACTGGATAATATAATGCAGAGACAAGGTATCAAATAAATGCAATAGCAGAGAGTGTCTGTCTTTAGCTTTGACTATTTATGTGTATCAGACTCACGACTAATTAGTGCTATGGATCATGTTCATGTGTGAATTGCAGTACATTTCAATAACCACTAAGAATTGCTCTGCTATTCTAACTCATTTCTGGCAAACCTCTATTTTGTGCTTCCCATTTAGAGCCTCAATAGCTGCCACTGCTTGCTCCTTTGTTTCATATTTAAGGAATGCACAACCAGCTGCAATGTAATTTAACAAAAACATTAGATATTATAAAGTTCCAGAATCAACCAGTACTTCTAGCTCTAAATGGTTAGGAAAATAGGTTATTCACCAGATCTTACCTTTACTTGTTTGTTGTGAACCCCTCAAAATCTGTAAATCCTTGATATTTCCATATTTGGAAAATAAATCGGTCAATTCGGTGTCCGTTACATTTTTTGGAAGCATTCCAATAAAAAGCTTGTGTTCTGGAGATCATAGCAAGTATAAGCATGAGTGCAATAAAATCAATGGCAAAGAGAATAGTTATATGTAAAGGGCAATCATACCTAGCCTCTCCAACTCTCCATCAGCATATTTTACTTGTAAAGGACTTGATGCCTGAATTGATGAAAGAAAACAAAGATTGTCATCAGAGTCAAAGAAAGAAGCAACCAGAAATGTTTGGCAGCTATTCATGAACAAGGTATCATAACAGTAGCTATTACCACTACAGAAAAAAAATGCCACGCAAATGTGCCTCGTTGGTTCCCAAAGTCAGTGATTACCAACTACCACACTCATATTGCACTCCAATTTTTGTCCAAGATTAGAACAAAGGTCTTAACTTCCAAGACTTTATAGTTTGTTTGTATCACCATCCTTGTTTCACGTGATCACGACTCAACATTACTCATCTGGTTGGGAGTGGGATTAGATGTCCAGTCTTATTCTGTGATTAACTGGGTGAAGACACCTGAACTGAGAAAGTAGCACCAACCTACATAATTTGTCAAAAGTTTCTAAAACTAGTGAAATCATGAAGCTTTTTCATTCTGAAGAAAGAATTTGGTCCACCAGAGTATGCCACAGAATTAGTTTGAGATTTTGACCCTATCTCAAAAGTTTTATTCAAACCCTAATCATGACACTCAGTCCATTGTTTGGTCAGTTGGGAGTTGGGACCTCAGTTAGGTATGCTACAAAACTGAAGCTACAATCAGTTCATTTCCATACAGGATGGGTACAAAAGTGTGATGGCCAGATTGGTGATCTAACTTTTGTTAGGTGTGCCGCTATGAGAGTAAGATAGACCATCATGCAGCTGTTGACAGGTTAAATTTCCTATAGATCCAACTCACACCCACTACTTGTTCATAGTGGTGTGACTCCAAGTTTAGCCCTGCCTGGGGGTAAGTATAATGTTTTTTTTCAACCGAATATACATCCTTGAATCAGGTTACACGTTTAAGTATGCTAGACATGAAACAAAACGTACGGAAACTAACATGCATATCAGTAGCCTTGCAGCAGAACTGTGGAGAAAGAAAATAATGATGTTACTTATAGACTGAAAATAAGGATAATCCATGTCCAGTGATTTTTAGACCACCCACCACACATACTTAGCATGACAATTCCAAATTTTAGACCCCCTACCCAAAGTCAAATTTCACCAGTGCCCCACACTCCCACTACAGATTTCATTTAGGTCCCACCAAACAGCCAAATACATGCACAAGCTTCCAATGCTGTTCCTTGGCAACCAGATTATGGAATATTCAAAATCACATGTAATTTTCACCCCATAAACACGGGATCAGCTAGCAACAGTTCAACTGAGGAAAACAGCATGAAAACAATTTTTAGCATTGTAATATTCCAACGATCACGTACCCCAGGGAGTGTGTGCTTGTTGTGGTAAGCGTTTACTGCCTTGTCAGCCTCTTCTCTCGAGGGGCATATGAGGAAGCAGCACCCTGCATTAAGTTCAAGATATCCAAAATTAGCATCAACCTGAGAGGCAGACAGACATAGCGAAGAAATAGAAAAAAAAAAAAGGCTATCAGGTGGCAGAGGCTACAAAGACAAAGAGAAAAGCACAAGCAGAGCAAATCTGGCTTGTCAATGTCCCAAATACTAACAAGCATGCAGCAATGCCTTCTAAATTTGCAGCGATGTCTGCTCCAGCCAAGTTCCCATTTGTAGCACGATCTCTAGAGTCTATGAAGCATGAAAAGTGTCTCAACACAATACTAACAGAAAGAAATGAAAATCACCGAATCGAGTAAAAACCAAAATATCTGAAGTCCGAGCAAAACTCAAAATGGCCAAACAGAAGTCCGAGCAAAGCTCATGTTACGATAATCCGACGCCCGATCCAAACTAAGTTCCATGCTCCAAAGCTCGAGTAAGAAGTGCCAAAATTACTGGTAAGATACAATAAGTGCCCTGATTTCTACCCGTAGAAAGCACATTTACCGCAGCACTGCTCCAAAACAAATTCAAGCTACTCAACCATAAAAAATACGCCCATAAACGTTCCGATAAAACCGCATTTTGGAAAACAAAGCAGAAAGGTGAAATTCGCAACGGCATTGGAGAAAATCGACTAAAAAAACGCAATTCAGACCGATACCACTCAAAATTCAAGCTGAGAGCCCCACCAACCAGATTAATTCGACGCGAGATCTCGCGCCAGCAATGGAGCATATCAAGGCCAAAATTAAGAGCTTAAAGCACACAAAAATCCAGCCAAAAACGCTCGAATCCATTCCTCCGACGACATTGCAAGGAACAATCGCCACAAAAAAAACACGCGCGGAAGAAGCAAAGCAAAAGTGGGGAAACAAACGCGACAGAGCACAGGAGCTCCGACGCGAGGGAACAAACAGCGCGGAGCTCGAATTCCCCGCAGGCATTGCCGCCAAATCGAGCCCTGGAGCACGAGCGAGCGCTCGCGAGCCCAGATCCGGGCGTACGGATCCGCACCTCGTGAGGCCTTGGTGGCCTTGTCCTTGATGACGGTGACCTCGTCGACGATGGCCACCTCCTGGAACATGGCGAGCAGCTCCGCCTCCGTCATGTGCTTCGGCACCTGCCCCACGAACAGCTTCACGCTCTCCTCCTCCGCTCCACCCGCCGCTCCACCACCCCCACCACCGCCACCAGCGGCGGCGGAGGCAGTAGCGGCGGCTCCTCCCCCCTCCGCCGCCGCCGTGGCCTTGTCGCCCTCCTCCGCCATTGGGCCGCCGCTAGGGTTTCCGCCGGGGAGCTGAGCTGTGCGCGTCGCCGCGTGCTCGGCTGCTGCGTCTGCCTCCGCTCTCCGCCTCGGCGCTTGCGGTTAAGCAGTTTTCTGGTTTAGTTTTTTGTGGGTTTAGGTGGTGGAGATGATGGAGTTGGAGTTGGGAGCAATTAATAATTGCTAATGGATATGCATGCAGTTGTTTGTACTACTGCTACTCTCTCTCTCTCTACTTTATCTCTCTACATTTTCTCTTTCTATAGGAAGGAGGATGATGAGAGAGAAGAAGAAGAAGAAGAGGGAAGGTTGAGAAGACAAGGGAAGGGAGGTTGTTGTCCTTGTGATCTTCTTCTTTTTCTGTTGTTATAACGGTTTTCTTGCAGCTTCCTTTTTTGTTTCCTTAGATTTCTTCTCTTTCTTTTATTTTTTCTAGAAAAATAAATCATTGTTTCTGTTCTGCAACTGCTCATATCAGGATATCAGATGAGTACTAAGATCTTGGTGCAGAGGTAGGTATTGTCTGAATTTTTTAAGTTATATATGTTGTTATTGTTATACTATGATGTTTCAGTTTTTTGTGTTAAGAGGTGTTAAGAGGTTAATCAGAGAATTATGGTTTTGCAATTTTTTTATCTTGTCTCTATCATGAGGTCACAATTATCAATTATATGGGTATGACTAGTGCTGAATTTTATTTACCATGTGTGTTAGTCTGCTATTAAGACTTCTGTATGCAAAGTATGAGGTGGCTTAAAATTTTGTTTTCATGGGTGAGAGAAGATAATGATGGTTTGTCGTGGAATGAAGGTTAGGTTAGACAGCTAATCAACCACGCATCGTGGGCATGAGTTTGACGAGCTCAAGATAATGGAGGTTATGTCAACTCATGGACCACTTCAAATTTCAAAATTTATACACCCATTTGTGTGCTGCAACTTGTATTAAGGACTCTGAATGCATCTGAAATTTGGGACTACATACACAAACTACTTCAACTATGTAATCATGTCAGCAATAGAGAAAATATGTAGTACGTGTAGTGATAGCGATTTGCAAATTTGAAAAATGGTGATTGAGTAGTGGATCATGCGAGAGAAAAATAAAGAAACAAATATAATTGTGGGTTCTTTTTAAATTAAATTTGTATTGAATCCTAACACAGGTAGGAGTATCAGTGTTGTTGTTAGATTGGGTTCCACCATGCATGCATAGATTGGTTTCAAATGAAAGTAATTTAAATGGCAGCCATGGATCTGGGGAATGTTGGACAGGGACATAAAAAGGATACTAATACATGATACATATGCCAATAGGAACTCTCACTATCAATCCTTCTAAAACAGAGCTGGCATGTTTGATTGCAGCTTGCTCTTCTCAACAAGTCTGTCTCAAAAGGGAATAATTGGTTTTGCTCAGGCAAATCTGTGTAGATTCTATATCTCCTAATTGCGAATTAATGCATAAACATATACAAGGATGATATATAATAGGAACAATCTACTCCTACTTCTCACAGTTATCGACTTATCATAAATGCCAGGTTAGAATTGAATTTTACTCCTTCCGTTTCATATTATGAATCGTTTTGACTTCTTTCCTAATCAAACAATTTTAAGTTTGATTAAATTTATAAAAAAATATAATAATATTTTTAACACAAAATAAATATATTACCAAAATATATTCAATGTTACATTTAAAGAAAATAATTTGATATTATAGATGTTGCTAAATTTTTCTATAAATTTGATTAAATATAAAGAAGTTTAACTTAATAACAAAATTAAAGTGATTTATAACATGAAATGGAGGGAGTGTTACATTGTTCTAACTATTCAGTGATTCTGTGGTTACCTAAGAAAAATATACTAATGCAATGATACATGAACACTTGACTGTGAAAAAAAACTCCTATAGAAAAAGATAAAGGACAGATATTAGGAGCAAGGCTATGCTACTTAGCTCTCGATCCGCTTTTAATGATGGGGGTGCCCCATGAAACATGATCCAGATGTGTCTGAATGATTTGGGGCACTGGTGAAACCCAAAGCTCTCCTTGGATGATGCCTCCTGATCTTTAACAAAGCTGATCACTGTTTAGTAATGTCGGATATCTCAGGCACTTAAAAGATGAACCAGAATTGTTATCCTATCCATTTCTTGTACTCCTATCCATCGTTGCCATTAAAGACTTACCCAGATCCCTAATGAGCATTTATATGCGGCTCCTTCAGGTTAACTTCAGCAGAATGCAATATTGGAGTATTATGCGTGATGAATTGCACCAGGTCCGAACAAGTCAAATCAAATCAAACCATCCTCTCCTCTCCTCTGCTGTGTGCTTTGGTAGCAATAATAATGAGCCAAATTGCAACTTTCTGCTTTGCGAGGAAAGAAGCCTGCAGATACAGTAACACACATTCTGCTCTGCCCAGAGTCCAGAATCCAGCCATCCAGGCAATAAACCTTTTCAGAAAGAAAGCAGATGTCTTTACTCTTTAATAACTGTACTGCTACTCCTAACTGCAGCGCCATATAGGGCAGGCACCAGGAAGGATCACTCATCTGAACAGTGATCACACAGCTGGTAGGGATGTGCCAATCTTAGGTCAGAACCTCGAGCATCCTAGCTAAGCATGCTTCCTCGGATCACCTTTCTGATCAAGCGTCGGATCTCGACCCTAAGTTTGAATCAATTTTTGACAAAAAAAAAAGTTAGATCTACTATTCTACTTTTGAATTCTCGAAAACCATTCGAAAATTCACTCGGAATCTACTTCCACCTCACGTCGATACCTCAAAATTTCATGATTATTTCTCGGTTTTCGTCGAAAACGTAAACCATGCTTCCTCAAATAAGTGATGAACAAGAATAATGGAGTGTGCACTGAAGAGCAAGAGGAACCCAAAGTTACCCAGAGAAAGGACGGTCAGGTGTACAAACCGACAAGCATTTATACTACACTTATTACAGATGGAGGGAGATAGAGATCCCAGAAGCAAATTGCAGTTGTTAAAAGAGGGCAAAGTGTGTGCGTGTGTGTGCATTTCTAGGCTGGATTCCAGTGCAGCCACATGCGTTGTGTCTGCTGCCGCTGCGACCCATTTAGGACAGGAACAGCCAAGCCACTTTAGCCCGTGATGACCTGCTAGAATTAACCAGGTGAATCAACTTAATACTACTGGTAGTACTACCAGACACCACCAATCTGTTTCTGTTTGTTCCTCTTTGTCAAGCCCACAGCTAAGCTAACTCACCCCTTTAATTGCTTAATTAACTCCACCTGACACTGACAGGACAATTAGGCAGCAGCTGCTGACCGTACACATAAATTATACTCCCTCTATCCACAAACAGAAATATATTTCGCGCTTAAATTTATACTCTTCAAAAAAAGGGTGGTGGACCTCACCTACGCATGATAAATTTTGTAAATAACCTTTGAACCTAATAATATTAGAAGACAACAAAATCTAAATGGATATTCACATATAAAATCATATTTAGATGGATATGTCTATAGTAAAAAGATGATGGGTAATACATTCCATAAAATTATATTTTTATTTATTTTAGATAATATTATAATGTATTTTCCCATAACAAAGCACGGCCGGATTCAGCTTGTATCCATAAATGTAAGCATTTATGGATGACTACCAATCATCTGTTATGATTCCTTGTATTTATCAGTGCAACACTGAGTATGATGTTTTCTACTAATCAGATACTACTAGAGTAATTTCACTCCATATTAATCTCTGAAATGCTTATAGGGGTATTTACGAATACAAAATTTCACTCATAGAAGAAACGCAACCAATGCACACACAAAACAACTCATCATGTATCGACCTTATGATGATCAGAATTCAGAGGTATTTACACTGAAAGAGCACATAGTACATGCTCAAGGCAGTGTGAGAGGGAAAAAAGGAGAAAAAGGCGATCACTTCTTTACGAACTGGAGGCCGTTGGCCTGGGAGTACCTCTCCATGAATCGCATGAACCTGTCCCACTCCCGCGGCGTGCGCATCACGTACTTGGCCTCGATGAGCGCCGGCTTGCCGTTGACGAACTTGGCGCTGACGTCCACCGACTGGAGGACGCCCTCGTCGTCGATCATGTAGAAGCCGGTGATGTCGCCCAGCTCCGCCGACGAGTCGAACACCGACGGCTGGTCGAAGGTGAAGATGGCCACGCCGTTGGTGCCGTCCCGGGACTTGGTCAGCCGCACGTCCGGGATCGTCTGCTCGTCGGTGCCCTGGATGAACTGGATCGCCGGCCTCGCCGCCATCATCACCACCTGCATCGACGGCCGGGAGAGGGATCGCCGCCGGTGGAGGGACGCCGGCTTCGTGCGCCGGCACTCCAGGGAGACGCCGCCGAACGATGACTGCAGGGTTTGGCTAGGGCCACCTGACGAGCCTGAAAAATGTCAAATGCATAGCATAGCAGTAAATAGACTGATGTTGAGTAGTATCACCTTCTTAGTTTCACAGGTAAAATTAGTATGGGTTAATTTGCTGCTTAGCAATCAGGGTTGCACAAGTAGTATGTTCGATTTCAATGGGTCAATCTCTGAGCAAAAAATATGATTGACTCTGCATTTCTAAACAGCCGTCAGTTAATATCCTTTCTTTCTGAAAAGTTTCTACTACCATAATGTTTTTTTTCTCTGGGAAGTCATATTTGGTAATGTCTGTTGATTATGCTACAATTGGAATATGGTGCATAGAGCACTTCGTCTCCATTTCTGTCCTCGATAAAGTAATAAACTTCATGTCCCAATCCTAATTTATATGTATCTCCAGATGTCTCCGAGCGTGTAATCACTAAACTTTAAAGTAAACATCTTTGTTTTTTCACATTGATTTCATTCGGGGAAGAAAATTTTGTCAGATAAGGCAACTACCATGAAAGTGAAATACCCAGAAGTAATTTGTGTAGCTCTACCACTATAGCGTTTAGAGTACAATCCATTTTCTGAGCTTCCTAAGGCCTGAAGCCCTGTACCTCAGTTTAGTGACCAAAGAATATGTGATTATGCGCTCAGTAACCAGAACTATATTACATAAAAACCTTAGCCTTATATCATGTTAGATGTTACTCCAAGGAAATTACATCCTTAGCAAAGTAACAAGCATGGTGTAACAGAATTGACATAGCTTCACACAATCATCCTGACCTATCAAAGCTAGAACAAAGCCCAGGAAGAAATTAAAATGCAGCTTCAGAGAGAGAGAGAGAGAGAGAGAGCCATACCTCCGGGGCATCGTCGGGGCTGTGCCCTTGCCGAGATCGGCGAGGCGACGGCGAGAGCTTTCATCACAGCGGCCATGCTGCTGCAGTTTGGTGGCTCTTGGAGGAGGCGGAGATGGATGAACGCCAAGGAGGAAGGAGAGGAGGGGTGAAATGCAGAGGAGGTGGGGGGTTTGAGTGGTGCAGAGGGGGAGGAGAGTGCAGAGAGCGATTGGGTGGTGGTGTGTCCCAAAGAGAGCCATCCATCCATCCATGCATCTGCTCATCTGCTGCCTAGTCCTCTCTTATAACTGATTTTTTTCATGATGTCCCTAAGGAATTTAATATTTGCATGTATACCCTTCTCACGCTTTGTAACGGCCACCCGAAACGGGGAAATTGCTACCCTTTGTTAATACATTTTCGATAAGTTGCACTGGAATAGAAAAAAATGAATTTGGTTGGTAGCAGTTAATATATACTACTTGCATCATCTGAAACTCTGAATTAAAACATCAAAATGAGAGAAGGAGCATCCAGCATGGATTAAATTAATTCATTTCTGTAGTAGCCAAAATTTATAAACAGCGGGTAGAAACATACAATCAATTCGTGTACCTTGTTCCATCGAGTTCTGGGGTTGGGACAATCCCAAAATGTTCTGTCATAAGATGGAATATTTCCATCCTTCATCAGTAAGTCCAGAGTGACTGCAAGCTGACAAAAGAGCAATAAAAGTACTTTTTGTAGCTTTCGTTCCAGAATTATTCATCTTCCTGAAAATTTCAAGCGATTTCAACCCAAGCCCATGGAATCCAAAAGCTGATATCATGGAATTCCAGCAAGCAATCGATTTTTCAGCACAAGGCTCAAATACTCTGATAGAAATGTCCAGTCTTCCACACTTACTATACATATCAACAAGTGATGCTGAAATAAAAACATTAGTTTGCAGACCAAACCTGACCACATGCCCATGAATGTTCTTTCCTTGCCTAAGATCCCCAAGTTGAGTGCAAGCACAGATAATACCGACTACAGATATTTCATTAGGTGCAAAATCCTCCATCTTCTTATAGAACTGCAATGCCTCCAACCTTCGTTATTCTGTGCAAAACCAGAGATCATGCAATTCCAGGAGCACAGATTTCTATCTCCGAGACTAGAGAAAATTAACTCAGCACTTTCAGTATCTCCAAATCGGAAGTACATGGTAAGCAGGGCATTCTTTACCTTAAATTGAATGCATTCAAGTGCTTTAGCGCCAGGCAGTGGATGGACTTCCCAAGGGACTGCAGTTTAAGGTTCCACATACTGATAAAACACTGACTGATGTAATGCTGTCAGGATTTAGTGTTAAAGTTGAATGCATAAACTGAAAGGCTTCTAATGCATCTCTGTAGAGTCCATTTTGTACACAGACCACAATTGCTGTATTCCATGAAATAATATCTGACATGGGGGTTATGCTTTCCAGCAGTGAAAAGGCAGCCAGAGAGCCACCACAGCATATATACATGTGTATCAAAGAGTTAGCAGCTGAAACTCCAGTCAGAAACCCATACTTCAGGATGAAAGAGTGAACCGACTTGCCAAAGTTAAGGTCTTGTGGACAAGAACATGAAGGTATAACAGCTACCACAGTGCTCAAGGTGCAGCTTAGGCCTTCAGATAGTAGTCCTTTGAACACAGCTTTAGCCTCTTCTCCAAGTGAATCGTTTCTTGAGTAACCAGAAATCATTGTGTTCCACGAGATCAGGTCTCTGATTGGCATTGTCCTGAACAAAATGTGTGCTGTAGATGGGTCATTGCATTTCATATACAAATCAAGTAAGCTATTTCCTACAGAAGACTCCTCGTAAAGATGCCCTTTTCTGATTATGTATCCATGAACTTCTTTACCTTCAGGAAGTAGCCCTTGATCGCCACAAGATGATATCATAGTCACCAAAGTGGCAACATCTGGCTGGTTCTTTGATCTCATTTCTTGGAACATACATATGGCTTCATTAATTCTTTCGTTCTCTACCAGCCCCTTGATCATAGCATTCCATGTTACCAAATTTTTGTTGAAAGTGCTTAGAAATACCTCCTCTGCAGCCTCTGGAAACCCAAGCTCATGACAGAATGTTATCAGGGAATTTGCCACCGAACAACAGGTAACCGAGTTTAATCACAGAGCTATGGACAGACTCCCCAAAGGAGAACAGATTCTCGAGATGAGAGCAAGCTGAAAGGACACGAGACAGGCTCACCTCATCTGCCTGAAAACTGGAACGGACCATTTCCTTGAAGTAATATGCTGAAATATCAGCAAGTCCATTGAATAAGCTTCCACTTATCATAGAATTCCATGATGTAGTATCCCTACATGGCATCCTCCGAAACAGAGCCTCCGAAGAGTAAAGTTCTCCACACTTTGCGTACATGTCGATGAGAGCATTCCAAAGGCTAGATCAGTGTCTAGGTAGCATCTCCTCATTGCCATTCCATGAAGTGCAATCCCATGATCTAAGCTCCTCGCACGGGACGTCGAATTAAACACCCCGAGCACGTCCACCATCTCCTGGAAAAGGACCACGGCGTCACCGTAACGGCAGTTCAACGTCAACGCACTGATCGCGGCATTCCACAGGATCAAGTCCGGTGCGGTGGCCTCGTCGAACACCGCCAGAACCGAGCCCACGTCGCGCGCCCTGGCGTAGGCCGCGAGGACGGACGAGCGCACGGGCGGGTCCAGCACGGTCCCCGACTTGAGAGCCGCGCAGTGGAGGGCCGCGACGCCGTCCTCTTCTTCGCGTGACGCGCCCCTGCAGGCGCCGAGCGCGCGCACGATGGAGCCGGCTCTGCGCGGCGTTTCGTCGAGCAGGTGGTGGGCATCCGCTGGTGCATAGTGAAAGCGAGCGGTGAGGTGGACGAAGGGATTGAAAGGGGAAGCAGTCTTGGATGAGCACAGCTGTGGAGTGAACCGCGGTGGTGGGATTCACGGCGGCGAGTAGTCGGGGAGTCCGGCGTAGCATCCACCGCTAGTCCGCCGCCGGCGCTAGGCGTTAGCTGCCGCAAACCAGCAAGGCGAATATGCGACCGCATCGAGTGCTTCAGGCTCCAGAAGGTTCGATTGATTGCTCGGTTCGGAAGCTTCAGAAGGATAGGCCTTGACAGCCAAAAAGTTTTGGGCCCAGTCAACAAGGGTTTGGGTCCATTTGGGATACGGAAGTTTCAGCTAGAAAAGGAATAAGTTACTTGAGGTCCCTCAATTTATCACCGAGTTTCAAATTCATTCCTCCAGTATAAAACCGGATACAACACGTCTCCCAACTTATAAAACCGTGCAAACATGGTCCCTCGGTAGTATAATCTCCGGTTTTGGCTGTGGAACTCACATGTCAGTTGCACAAAAAAAAATTAAAAAATGGTGGGGCTCACGTGGACCCCACTTATCATTCTCACTCCCATACTGTTAACGACGAAATTTGGTAAGTCTCGAAGTTATCATCAGCCTAAAGTCAGTATCGGCTTCAGAGTTCTGGAATCGGCCGATGGAAGCTATCAATCGTCAACAGTCGGATTCTTACCAAATTATGTTAAGGAAATTAATCTACTAAATGAAGCTTATCCAAAAGAGACCGAGTTCAAGGAGGATGCGGTATGACAATTTATCTATTAATTAGGAAGAGTCTCTTAGTTTCCTTTTATTTTTAGGAAAGTGTGTTTAGTGTTCGATAAGGACTTTATGTTTTTCCTTCTATCTTTAGGAAAGTTTGTATCGTGTCCGATATGGACTAGTATGTACCCATGGGTATAAATATGTACACCCGGGGTCCATGTAAATTGTCTCTCGATCAATACAACTTCGGCGCATCGCCACCTTTTGTCCTTTTACTTTCGACAAGTTCTTGTTTCAAGTTGGACTGCATCGACTTCAATCTTAGAGGAGGGGTAAGGCTTGTTATGGCAACTTGCGTTATCGGGATTAGTGCTTCCATCGCTTCGACAATCTAATTTTGTTCATGTAAGTCACCGAGTTATCATATATATTATATAATCCAGATTGACAATGTTTTCTACTTGCATCGGCCGATCTCCATCTAGGATCTTGTCGATATCGGCTAGATTACTTTGTTGGTTTAGATTATATAATGTATCCACCACCCTGAAAATCAGTCAAAGGCTTGATTGTCTAGATATTATATTTATTTTCATACTTAGTGCTGCATCAGTTAAGTTTGATCTACTAAGTTGTGCTTAGAACCATAATCTCTAGCTTGCTTCTTGATTGCCAATAAGGGTTTCATCGGGGTTTCAGCCGATGAGTTATCTGGACGTTGTATCGACTTACAAGGATTACTTACAAGTTGGTTTTAGCCGATGATAACAAAGGTTTCACTGTTTATCTAATCGTTTGGATTTAATGATATCGGATCTCCAGCCGATGTATGCTTTAACCTTCGGATCAGTGCTTATTCAATCTATCATTACTAGTCGATTAATTGCTACTAGATTATATTATTATTTTATTACATTATCATCAGCCGATTATCTTTATGTCATTATTTACTCAAGTATCAAGATCTATACTAGATATCGGTTGGTATCGGCATCGGTTAGAATCACTCCATCGGCTTGTTACCCGATTGGCTATTTTATCTACTGTTACATATTTTGTCAGTTGCAGGATCAAACTGACTGGTACGTCTGCATATCATCATTATTTTGGACCTGCATTGGAGCTAAGCAGATCTCCCAGGCCATCGTGTTTTTACGTCAACACATACTCTTTTTCCTCCTCTCTCCCCATCTCCCCTTTCTTCATCTCTCTCCTCATCTCCCCTCTCTTCATCTCTCTCCCCTCTCCTCTCTCTTCTGAGTCCAGGCGCGACGGCTGACGGACGGCGGTGACCGGTGGGGAGAAGGGGTGGCGGCCGCAGCCGCAGGAGAAACTAGCCCCACGGCGGCGGCGCAGGCGGAAGCGGGGCATGAACCCGTTGCACGCGCGGAAGGTGACCGTGGCCGTGAGCAGCGCCACCACATTGGCGTTGTTCCAGATGAGGCCAGGGTAGCTCGCGTCGACGCTGCCCGAGAAGGAGGCATGCCCGTGGACGGCCAGCGCGAGGGAGCATGGCCTGCGAGAGGAGGAGGAGGAGCGTGACGTCGGTAGCTGCCCCTACAGCGGCGTGCGTGGACGGCTGCCTGGAGGAGGACATCGGCGGGGCGGGTGGGCGGGCGGACAGGGAGGAGGGTGAGGCGAGGCGAGGGCGCACAATTCGAAAATTTTTTGGGGGTTTGGGAAGAATGTCGATGTTGACACGTTCATCCCGCCGCCGAGGATGCCGAGATCGACGTCGATGTCGTCCGCGTGGGCGTGTCACTGTCGTCCTTCTCATCCGCCCGCCTCTTCCGCCGCCGTTCCGGCCACCGGCCGACCGCTCCGCCGCCGCCCAACCCACTCCACCGACCAGTCGCCACCCGCTCTGCGAGAGGATAGAGAGAAGAGAGTAGTGAGGATGACATGTGAGCCTCACCTTTTTTATTATTTATGTGTGTAACTGACATGTGGGCCCTACATGTTTTATTATTTTTTCCAGATTGAATTGCCACGTAAGCGTCACGTCAATACCACGTTGGACGAAAACCTAGTCAAAGGAGCGCCACGTAGGTGTCACGTCAGCTAAAACTGGGGACAATACTACCGAGGATCACATTTACACGGTTTTGTAAGTTGAGGGATGCGTTGTATCCAGTTTCTGTGCTGTAGGGACGCATCTTGAACTCGGTGACAAATTGAGGACCAAAAATGAACTTATTCCGCTAGAAAATCATCCAAATTGTGGGCTCGGTGCTGTTTCAAAACCCAGCTGGAGGATTAATTTCGGTCAGTTTCAGGTTAAACTTGTTCGGTTTTCAGTTGAAAGCTCTTGCCCAAGAAATTCTTAAAATAGAAGTGGTCCCTTTTTCAACTCTGAAATTTGTAATGTTAGTTGAAAACAGAGCCAATTATGTAACCAGGTCAACCCAAACAGACTAATTAACCCTAGGCCCGAGTAATAAAGTTCTAAGCCCTACACATATACACATATACAGCTCCCAGTCTCATCAATAATACTGCTCAATCGAGTGCTTATCAAACGACTCTTTCCTCACTCACCATATGCTTTCCTAACTCACCACTCTCTTTTTCCACGCGCACGCTTATCAAACTACTAAACGGTGTGATTTTCATATTAATTCATTTTTTAAAAAATAGTAAATACTTAATTAATCGCATACTAATGAGTCGTTCTGTTTTACGTGTTGGGAAGGTTAGTTCTAATCCAACACATAGAACGCAGCGTTAATAGTATCTTACTACTTAATGCTAGACTAGGCCATGTACCACACTAACTAAACACACTAGCTTCATCCCCCAATGGTGTTGTTAATCTACTACGGGTACTTCTTTCTTCCCCGAAAGTTTGGCAGGGCAGCATCCAATCTTCATCAGGTTCATAAAACCGATGAAATTTTACGAAAACCGATCACCGGTCGGTTTTCGTGAAATCACTAGATCTCGGTTTGTGAAAACCGATCGGTATTCACCAGTTTTCATATGGTGTTGACTGAAATTTGTCAGTTTTTACTGGTTTTCGGTTAGATTTCGGTAAATTGGTAAGGAGCGGTTTTTAATTCAAAATTGAAAAAGGTAAACCCTGACCTCCAAGACGACAAGGCGCAAACAATTGAGATTCTTCCAACCATCCCTCCCATCTCTGGATGAGCAGCTAGGACATTCACGTGACACCCTCGCTTAATAATAACACTCCATCCATTGGCCTCTTCTCACTACACGAATCTTCTCTCATACACACACACACACACACTCCCGCTCACATTGCTTTCACATCACCATTTTCACCACTCCAACATCTTCAGACACCGGTCGTGCTCTTTTGTTGTTCTTGGGAACCTCTGCACAGCTTCGCTCATACCCAAAAGTCTTGTCAAATGTTCAGTCTTGTTTTTACCTCTCGACATCGAGCAGTAAACTTCACTGTGCATTTGCGTTGGATGCTGAGCCGGATAGTACGTGACACTGTAACTCTAGTAACAATTGAGTGGTTAGTTTAGATGCTTATTGACAGATTAATCATAAGGTAAACAGTAGCAGAGGCGAATGGCAAATGGACACTACACGTGAAGAGGCTGGGCAGGTCAGGGCTAAGAAGACATGGTCGACCGATCCCATCTTGATCATGCTCAAACTCACGGATGTCCTTTTCTATCATTGGATGCCCTTTTGTGTTTGCAGCTATGCACCAGCTTCCTTTCTCACTTCACATGTTCATGCATGCCGTTTTATACTAAATTTCAGCTTTCTTGATTTATATTCAGGGCATTTGTGAGAGTTGTTGTCTGAATGTTTCTGATTCAGACTCAAATGGAACTCTGGAAACGTTGTAATAATCATGCTTTTGAACTTATTACTTTGGGTGCCAACTTTTGGCCTGCCAGGTTGAGAGTTGAACAGTGATATGGGAATAGGTAGAACAGTAGGACATTTTTGTTCTTTGTCATTTGTCCATGATATGTCAGGACAACAATGCACAGCTGGTCTTTCTACTGATCCTTGATTTGGAATCACCAGCTTTGCATAGCATAGCATATCTCATCCTTATCTTCAAACCTTTCTTTGATTAGTTTAACCTTTGGTCATGCAGTTATCTTGTAAACCTCTCCGAGAGAGCAAAGGAAGTAATTATTAAGACCAATCACTATTTGTTAAAGTACTGTAAATTGCAAAAGAAAACCCATTTCCTTGACATGTATGCTGGTCCAGTCCAATGGCATCCTCTGATAGTCTGATTAGGAGCTTCCAATATTTTATTAGACGGTTTCCAGAAACAACAGTCGGTGTTCTTTGGTAGATGTATTGTTCAGAGACCACGTGAGCTTCTCTTGCATTGAATTAAACTACAAGATCACATGCCTGCCGTTTGATCATGTCTTAAAAAGTTACTAATTTCTTGGCAGAGTGGTAACGCCAGAAGCTTTATGGTAATCATGAGGTGATCATCAACCTAAAGAAACAGGAAAGAGAGAATATAGAATTTCGATGAATGGAGTTCCAGGTGCATATTGCACTTTCTGGTGAATTATTATGTTATGTTTTAGATTTTTTTTCTTGTTCTTTAATTCAGAAAGCCACACTTTTTTCAGGTTATGCGCAATTCTGGAAAGAGAAGGAATAAATAATTCCCTAGCCTGTACACCGAATGGTTTAATCAGCATCAAATACTCCTAACATGAACACCAAAACAATCATAAATACCATTATTACTACTTAAAGCAGAGTCACCGCCCTTGTGACTGTCTTGTGGGCCCATCAAACCAAGAACAATTGGCTCGTGACCTCGTGTATCAACTGTTGATGCAGAACATGAACACGAAACAAGAACAGGGAATTGCAACTGAAGTTTCAGTGAGTGAGAAATGATAGGAACAAACTAGTATCCTCTTCAATTTTATTACAGCAGTGAACCAAGTAATCCCCTCATAACAACAATCACAAAACAGAAATACTATAGCAATGTAGCCGCCCTCTCAAGAAACAATTGCGTAAATTTGACAGAAAAATTTACAGGAGAAAGCTAAAAGAAAGGGCGAAATGAAGCAACAATTCAATCTTCACAATTTTTTGGTGGCAAGAATGCAAAGCCAACCGACCAACCAACGGCCAACTTTTTTTCCTGCACGCCTGAACCCGAAGGCTGCAACTGCAACTGCAGCTGCTGTCGCTTGCACCACTCGCCCACTACACCAACCACATGGCCACTAGCCCCATGGCCACGGGGAGCGCCCACGCCACGCGCCGCGCCGCCGCCGTCATCGACGGCGGCGCCAGGGACTGGGCTGCGACGGCGGGCGCGGAGCCGAACGGCGCGAGCGCGGAGTCCGGCAAGAGCGCGTCGGGGTTGGGCGGGCTCGGGCTGGAGGGGATGGTGGGCATGACGTCGGACGGCGCCGCGGCGGAGCCGTCGGAGTCGGGCCCCGGGGACGGGAGCAGCGGCATTATGTCCGGCGAGAGCGCCGGCGGGAGGAGCGCGGGCTGGACCGCGGGCGCGGGCGCGGCGTGCCTCCCGCCGCCGTGCCCCCCGGTGGGGAGCCGCGGGTACTCCGGCGCCGCGGAGATGGCCGACGTCCGCAGCGCGGCCGCGGGCGCCGCGAGGACGAGCACGAGTGCCACCACTACGAGGAAGAAGGCGCGCCCGCCGCGCGCGCGGGCGCTCGCCATTGGTGGCCGCGTACGTGTGGGTGGCGAGGCGAGCGTGCGTGCGTGAGCGGGTGCGGGCGGCGAGAGCGAGGTAGATTGGATTGCTCGACGATTTGTATGGCGCGCGCCGCGCGGCGTTGTAGCTTGTAGCTGTAGATGCGTGTGTTTGCGTGAGATGTGAGAGCTAGTTCAGCGAGTGGAGTTTGGAGTGGTGGTGGTTTCGGGTTTTGGAGTTTGGTCGGGGTGGGGCCGTGGGGGACACACGCGCAGCCATGGGCCCAAGGCACATGTTGCATGGCGGCACGCTCGTACTGGGCCAGGAGTAGTAACCACCGTATTTCTCGGCTAGTGTATGCAAGGCCTTTTAATGGGCTAAAATTTAACCCATCCAAGCAAGGCCCAAAATTGATCGATGGCATATTTTCCCCCGCAATATTTTGGGGGTGCAAACTGATGCCAACACCGGCAACGAAAATCCTAATGAGCGGGTGATCGCTCCCCGCGATCTTTTTTTCTTTTTTTTTAAGGACTGTATATTTTTTCTTTTCAAATAAGTTTATACACATAAAATTTATATACCTAAACTTTATATACCAAAAGTTTACACACCTAAAATTTATAGTCAAAAGTACAACCCAATTTAAATTCATCTTTGAATGTATTTGAATTCGAATTCGAATTTGAATCAGGTATATAAATTTTTGATCTATAAATTTTAGGTGTGTAAACTCTATATGTATAAATTTTAGGTATATAAACTTAAAAAAAATTGTATGGTGAAAAAAAAAAGAAGTATGTCAGTCTCACTATGAACTCCTCCAAGAATTGAAGTGTTTGCTGTGGAATTAAATTGGGCGCCGGCTGGGTAGCAAGAATCATCAGTAAATAGCAATCACAAAACCTTATTCAGTTGTGTGCTTTTAATTTGTAATAACTTTTTTTTGACAGTAATTTGTAATAACTTGATGCTGCTATGGTCTAACGATCGAAAGTTACAGAGGCACAATAACCTTATTTGTTTGTTTCTAAGAGTACATCTTTAGGGGGGGAAAGGTGCATTTTCGGGGCTTCAATGAAGCACTATTAAGGCTGCCGAGAGTTTATTCAACATTTGTACAGAACTGAAACAAACACAAGAGATGTTCAGAACCCGGGCTTAAAACTCAAAAGGGTGACGCACAGCCCGCCAAGCGAAAGGACAGCTCCCCGCTGAACCACAGCAACATCTTGTCGAGATCGAACACCAGCAGGTTCGTGTCCAGCTGCTTCAGCCCGAGCACCATCGCCGGCTCGCCGTCCACCGGCATGCCGCCGGCCTCCATCTCGAGGATCCCCACGCACATCCCGCGCGGCGTCTGCACTATGTAGTTCTCGTTGAACAACGACCAGATGCCCGTGGCGCCGGCGAGCTCCAGGTCGACCGTCGGCACGTCCCACGTCGGCGGCCGCTTGAGAAAGGGAAACGCGCCGTCGTAGCACAGCTTGAAGGGCTCCACCGCCGGCACGCGCACCACCTTGACGTAATCTGTTCCTCGTATGGCGGCGTCGAACGCCTGGGCGAAGGCGCGGAACACGTCGGGCCGCATGACGGCGTACGGCGTCGTGGTGCTCAGCACGACGCCGCCGCGGCCGGTGCGGACGTCGAGGTCCAGCGCCGGCGGGCAGGGACGCCGGGACGCTAACCCCATACCACCTCACGGAGATGCCTTTGACGGGGAGGTAGTAGCCGGGGTTTCTTGGGTTCGTCAGCAGCGGGGTGTACGGGAGGATTTCCGTGTAGTTGACGAGGCCTCGACCCTCCATCCCGATGTACACCGGCGTGTCGCCGAAGGCGGCGAATCCGGAGAGGCACAGGGCGAACTTGCTGCCGAAGTTGCGCTGCCCGGTGAGCTGCGACGGCAGCGAGAGCGGCCGCCGGGAGAACCCCGCGATGCCGGTGGCACCGGCGGGAAGCGACGCCAGAAGCCGCTGCGGCGCGCACGACCCGACGGCGGCGAACTCCTCCGGGTGCAGCAGTCTGGTGCCATTGACGGTGGAGTTAGCTGACATGGCGAATGTCGTCAGATCGCCGGTGGAGCACTCGCGGGTGACCGGGTTGAACGGGTGGGCGGTGCAGGCGCAGTGCGACCCGGGCTCGCGGCCGGACCAGAACCAGCCGCCGTCGACGTACCGGCAGCGACGCGGCTGCTGCTGGTTGGCCGCGCTGCACGCGCCGGACAGGCACGACACCGTGGTGTGCGTGGACGGGCACGTCGACCAGACGAGCGTGCCGGCGAGGTCGACGACGAGAGGGGCATCGTCTTTCTTGATGGAGATCGTGTAGAGGGAGGTGGTGGTGTCCCTGACGAGAGGGACAATTAGGGGTAAGCTTGTACGCTGCTGGCTGCGCTGATCACCGGTCGCCACCAAGCATGGGAGGAGCACAAGCACTAGTGATGCAATGGCAGGAGGGATCAAACACCTGATATGATTATTAGTCATATGTTGTGTATTATCTGATGGATTCGGAAAGTGATTGGTTGGATCGAGACAGAAATGTGCATTGTTGAATGTATTTGTACTACCACTTCAGGGGTAGTTCAATCAGTTTTTGGTCAATATTTGTAGGGTCAAGATGCCACCAATTCATCATGCATATCGAGGAGTTGACACTGGCCTTTTAAATGAGTAAGAGTGAGTTCTATGGGTATCACTACGCTGTTGATTAATTAGCATCCACAGTGAATTTTGAAGTCAAGGAACCTAGATAAGGATCTCCTGGCTGTATGTCGATCTGCACAACTACGCATCACATGAGGTAAATGGTAAGGGAAAATGCCCGTTTGGATTGATCCAAGACAATCCGGCTCGGTTGTTGAGTCTAAACATTGGGCTGGATTATGCTATGATGTCTAAACCTTCTCAAACCGATGATGGTGTGAGTAAGCACTAATTAACGGCATGTACGGTTGTCTGCTATTAGCCGATTACTAAGTAGTACAAGAGATGTTATATACTACTACTAGTGGTAGGACTTTAGAAGTGGGACTGGGGAGAAGCATCCCTTAGGATGACTTTTTCCTTTGTACGAATACAACGAGGGAGTCTAAGGGCTATTCAGATTATAGCTAAAATAAATCTTACCAAATTTTAGCTATATCAAAATTTTAACAATTTATCACTATTACCAAGTTTTAGCAAGATTTCTTATATATTTACCAAAGTCTGGTAAAAAACTAAATTGATGTACAACTTTAGCAATTTTACCAAAAAAAAGAATGGTATGGTTTAAAATGATATAAATCTGAACAATTCCTATTTGTTTCTCCCTTTGTACGAATACAACAAGGGAATGTCTATTTTTTTCTCAAGAGGATATCCTCACGTTTACAGGTTACTTAAGAGGTTATTAAAAAATTCCAAATTTAACACAGTTTATCAAAATGTAAAATATCATTCTACATGAAACTTTAAATTCGACCTATACAGGTAAAAAAAAATTAGCATATCTTAACAGTAAATTTGTTGTAACTCTACCTGTTATACAGAAATTGAACTTACATGTTAGTAGATTGATATGATCTATTTTATTATACTTTAAAATTTATTAATAGACTATGAAACGATATGCACATAACGAAATGACGTTCTTGAAGGGACAAAATCCACCTCCATGCAATGTGATGATTCATCCCATCCCTCCACTGTACATCTTCTTGTCCATACGCACCCATGGGCCCAAGACAGATGTTGCATTGCGGTAGGCCCAATCCGTATAGGGCCATGATTAGTAAGTAGTGCGCTAATTCGGTCAGGCCTTATTTTGATGGGCTAAAATGATAACATTACCATGTGATTGGTTCGGAAATTAGGGCATCTGGATAAGGCAAAAAAATAAATAAATAACCATAAGTAAATTTTCGGCTATGAGGTAGCCAGATGTTTGTCACGCCCCGATCTGGCCCCGAATGGGAACTAGAACGGATCGCTCCAAATAAACCTGTAAGCCGATACCAGTCCCAGGAAAATAGTGCTGGTATCACAGGAAGACGAAATATCACAACCACAGCGGTCTCTTCGTTAAGAGTAGTCTTACAGTCATGTTGGGCAACGGACAGACCCCGTGCTCACAACTGCATTACAAAAGGGAAAGGCGGAAGCGAAGACTGGACCAAGACCACAAGCATGACTTGGGAACTACGTCGAAACCCTAAAACTGCTCGAAGCCATCCTGCTCCTGGAAGTACTCCTCATCGGCGGGGTCCACCTCTTCTTCTTCGAGATCTGGGGGGGGATTATTTATGTAGAGCAAGGGTGAGTACGGAGAGTACTCAGCAAGTCTTGGGAATTGAGTGTATATTGCAGGCTTCATAGATCGGCTGTTTGTTTTCGCAAATGTTTTGGTTTCAACTTTCGAAATGATTTCTAGAGAAGTGCTTCTCAACGACTCGGGCCTGACAGTGCATCAAGCCCAGTCGGAGTTTGTGCAATGTATCAATCTTTCAAGAATTCAAGTTTTGGCTCCCAGCCAAACGATTTTGACGGCCTCCCTGGCCTAGCTGAACCCGTCGACCTCAATTGATCACGACGTCATCCAACCCATCAAGTCAATTTCACAAGCAGTAGTAAAACAAAACTACGCTAAGGAATCACCTCACATCCGCCCTTAACCGTGGGCACGGCTGTTCGAACAGTTTAGTAACCTCTGCAGAGGGGGTACACTTTACCCACACGACGTTACTAGCCTGGGTCACCCAGCCCGTGCAGAACAGCCACGTCTGTTGACTTTGAGGCTTTCACGACAAGGCATTTCAAAGCCGACACAAGGTTGCCATATGCCAACGGGAGGGGTCCTCCGGACCAACAACAGGTTAGGTCCCAGACCATACTGTGCCAGGAAGCCCAGGGGTCCTCCCCGACACCACCCCGGCGAATCCACTTGTCCCTTGGCATCAAGGCTTCCCAGTCCTAGCTAGTTACTCAGCCAGGGGTGTCCCATTTCACCCATGTGGTCGCACTATTTATGTTTGGATGAAATCCCAAAGGATTCGGTCCTTAAGTGCAAGTACGGGAAAGCGCACTCCCGGTGCGTTCCCACACCGCGATTTTAGAAATCACTTTATGTTGCAGACACCGACCCAAGTGTCGGGTTTTTCCAAGTATTTCATAAACCCAAGTTTTACCCATCGTTGACAGTTTTAAAAATTTGGGAGGGTCCCCAGTGTACGTGCCCGAGGGCTCGGACATCGGGAAACGGCAGTTGACAAAGGTGGTACGGGTATTCAATAATCAAGGAAGGTGTGTGCATCAAAAGGGTTGGGCCGGCAGGTTATCTTGCAAACCGCGGCCAATTACAAACAGATGTGTCCTAATCATGCATAGTTTACGAAATAAAGATACTTAGTTTTAAATTATGGGTGCAAGATGGTCAAAGGTGACTTGCCTTGCTCGAGGTCTTGAACTTGTTCCTCGAAGTCCGCACGCTGCGAGTCTTCGGGCTCCGATACTATACGCGAAATGAAAAGACTCAATTAACAGCGAAAAGAAAGCTCTAATAGAGACCACTAAGTGTGCCATTAAGTAGATCTCGATTTTTGAGAAATTTTGGAAGTTGAACGGAGTCAATCGGACGAACGGTTGAAAAGATATGGATTTTCTAAGGTTAATTGATTTTCTGTCTAAAGGAAAAGGAATTATTTAAATTCCCTGGAAAGGAAAAGGAAGGAGGGGCTGCTTTTGGACTTGTTTGTCGGCCGGTAGGAGTTGGGCGAGGCGGCCCATGGGCGAAGCGGCCCATGGCCGGGTGCGAGCGCGCGGGGGAAAAAGAACGGCCCACGGCCGGGCGAGCGGGCCGGCCAAGCGGCCCAGTGGCGCGCGAGGCTGGTGGGCAGGCCGAGCGGCGAGTGGCCGGACCAAGGCGGCCTAGCAGGCCGGGAGGTCGGACCGGGCGAGTGGGCCGGCGAGGGACACGGCCCACGCGGCGCATGTGAGAGAGAGGGAGACCGGGAGGACCGGGTCAAGGACGTGGGGCCCACGGTGGGTCCCACCTTCATCTCCATCCTCTTTCTCTTCTTTCTTCTCTTCCTCTCTCTTCTCTTTTTCTCCTTTCTTCTTTGTTCTGTTTCTTTCCTCATTTCTTCTCCTCTTTCTTCTCTGCGTGTCCGAGAGAGGGAGGCGGCCAGTTGGGGGGGATGCGGCCGGCGAGGTGGGGCGGTGGCGTGGCCGGGCGCGGCGGATCGAGGCGGCGCCGCGAGGGGGCGAGGTTGGGCGCGGCGCGGCGCGGAGGGGCAGGGGCGCGGCGCGGCTACGCGCGCGGCGCGGCCGGCCGTGGCGGGGAACGGCTGTGCGGCGGTGGCTACGCGAGGGAGAGGGGGAAGAGAAGGAGGCGGCGAGGGCGGTTACCGTGGGAGGAGAGGGACGCCGAGCCGGGAAGAGGAGGTGGAGGCGGCGCGGCCGGCGTGAGCTCCGCGCGTCCGCGGCGGCGTCCGGCAGCGAGCGCGGCGGCGTCCGGCAGCGAGCGGCGAAGGGGTGACGGTGGCGCGGCGCTCGGCAGCGGGAAGGGGGGGCGGCCGAAGGGAGAGGAGAGGGGTCTTATAGGGGTGGAGCGCGCGGGGATGGGGGAGCGGCGGCTCACGGGCGCGCACGCGAGGCTAGCGCTCCAAGCGCTAGCGACCAACGCGGCGGCAGGGAGAGAACGCCGGCGAGGGAAAAAGGAGAAAAGGGGAGGAGAAAGGGGCTCTGCCCCTTTCCGTTTCGGGAGGAGGAGGAGAGAGGAGGGGGCGGCGACGGCTCCGAGGCTTGGCCTCTGTGCGCAGGCAGGGCAGAGGCAGGCGTCGCAGGCGTCGTAGGCGGGCAGAGGAAGGCGGGGCCGAGGCAGGCAGCGCAGGCGGGCAGGTCGGTTGACCACGTCGCGCGGCGCGCGCGCGCGGGAAGCAACGGGCGCCCAAACTCGAACGATGCCGGCGGGAGGGAAATCCGGCGAGAGAGAGGAGAGAAACGGCGAGAGAGAAGCATAGAGAGAGAGAAAGAGAAAGGGTTGCCGTGGGAGAGAGAGAGAAATGGCGTGAGAGAGAGATTGATTGGGCCGACGAGATTCGGCCCAAAGAGTAGGAGGGAGCACAATTAGACTTTTGCAGAAAATTGATTTGGAGAGAAATTTGGATTTGGATTTGAATTTTTGGATGGATATTCGGACAGTGGATTACGAGATCTTGGCACACACACATAAACATAAACAAATAAAACAAAAATGCGAAATTTCGAAATTAGGGTTTTAGGAAATTAGGATTTTTTCCCTAAAACTAACGCCGCGACAGGACGGGCGTTACAAACCAACCCCCCTAACAAGAATCTCGACCCCGAGATTCAGCACCTAAGGGAGCAGCTCCGGAAACTCGGCGCGGAGGTGATCTTCTCGTTCCCAGGTTGCCTCATCCTCGGTATGATTACTCCATTGCACCTTGTAGAACTTGATGGCCTTCCGACGAGTCTGACGTTCTGCCACTTCAAGAACTCTGATCGGTCTTTCCCGGTAGGTCAGATTCTTTTCCAGTTCGATGTCCACTAAGGGAACCTGTTCCTCTGGAACACGAAGACACTTCTTTAACTGAGACACATGGAACACGTTGTGCACATCTGCGAGACCTTCGGGTAGTTCAATCTGATAGGCCACTTCTCCACGCCTAGCAGTGATCAGGTAGGGACCTATATATCGGGGTGCCAATTTGCCAGACATTCCAAATCTCTTAAGTCCACGGAGTGGTGACACTCGTAAGTACACATGATCTCCCACCGCAAACTCGAGGTCGCGTCTGCGGTTATCAGCATAACTTTTCTGTCGGGTCTGTGCTGTCTTTAATCGGTCACGGATTAGCTTAACTTATTCTTCAGCTGCCTTGAGTACATCCGGACCAAACACTAGGGCTTCGCCTACCTCATTCCAACACAATGGGGTACGACACTTTCGTCCGAACAGTGCCTCGTTCGGGGACATTTGAATGCTGGACTGATAACTGTTGTTGTAAGAGAACTCAGCGTAAGGTAGGCATCGGTCCCAAGTACTTTCGAAATCCAAGGCGCAAGCACGAAGCATGTCCTCGAGAATCTGATTAACTCTTTCCGTTTGGCCGTCTGTCTGCGGATGATAAGCTGTACTGAAATTTAGATTGGTGCCTAGGGCTTCATGCAACTGCTGCCAAAATCTGGAGGTGAACTGCGTGCCTCGATCAGACACAATCTTCTTAGGGCACCCATAACGGCAAACCACGTGAGTCATATAGAGATCGGCCAGTTTCTTTCCATCGTAAGTAGTTTTCACGGGTACGAAGTGCGCAGCTTTCGTGAGACGATCCACGATTACCCAGATGGAGTCGTACCCACAAGGCGTTCTCGGTAAACCAGTGATGAAATCCATACCGATTTCTTCCCATTTCCATTCTGGGATCCTTAGAGGTTGTAACAAACCGGCTGGCTTCTGGTGTTCTGCCTTGACTCGTTGGCAAATGTCACATAAGGCCACATATTCCGCAACATCACGTTTCATTCCGGCCCACCAGAAGTATTCCTTAATGTCCTGGTACATTTTGGTACTTCCTGGGTGGATAGAGTAAGCTGACTCGTGGGCTTCTGCCAGGATTTTGTCTCGTAACTCCTTTTTGGCTGGCACACAAATACGCTGCCCAAACCAAACGGTACCTTGATCGTCTATGGTATAACCAGTCACTTTCTTTTTACCTATTTTCTCCTTTAGTTCCTTTATTCCTTCATCGTCTTTTTGAGCCTCCCGGATCTGAGACTCTAAGGTGGGCTGTATCGTCAGGCTGGCAAGGGCACCTGACGGAATTACTGTTAATTTTAGCCTTTCCAACTCTTGACACAAACGATCCTGAGTTGGCCAAACCAAGGCGACGTTGCAGTAGGTTTTGCGACTCAGGGCATCAGCGACCACATTAGCCTTTCCAGGATGGTAATGGATTCCCAAATTGTAGTCTTTGATCAGTTCCAACCATCTTCTCTGCCTCATGTTTAACTCGTTTTGGGTGAAGATGTATTTGAGACTTTTATGATCCGTATAAACTTCACATCTGTTTCCGATCAAGTAATGTCGCCAGATTTTCAGGGCATGCACTACGGCTGCAAGTTCTAAGTCATGAGTGGGGTAGTTGGTTTCGTGAGGCCTTAGCTGCCTGGAAGCGTAGGCTACCACTTTTCGGTCTTGCATCAGGACGCAACCCAAGCCTTGCCTCGATGCATCACAGAAGATCTCAAAATCCTTGCGGATGTCGGGTAAGATGAGGACAGGTGCAGTCGTCAATCTTTTCTTTAACTCTTGGAAACTACGCTCACAAGATTCTGACCATTCAAACTTCCTTTCCTTCTTTAGTAGCTCAGTCATGGGTCTAGCCAGCTTGGAGAATCCTTCGATGAATCTCCGGTAGTAACCGGCTAAGCCAAGGAAACTGCGGATCTCGGACACATTCTTGGGTGATTTCCAGGCAAGAACTGATTCCACCTTGCTAGGATCAACTTCGACGCCTTCGGCGGAGATGACATGACCAAGAAAGGCTACTCGATCCAACCAGAATTCACACTTTGAAAACTTGGCAAACAACTGATGTTCCCTTAATTTATCCATGATCACCCTCAAGTGGTTAGCATGCTCTTGCTCATTCTTTGAGTAAATAAGGATGTCGTCGATGAACACTACGACAAACTTATCCAGATATTCCATGAAGACTTTGTTCATCAGGTTCATGAAGAACGCCGGTGCATTCGTGAGTCCAAACGACATCACGGTGAACTCGTACAGACCATACCGCGTCGAGAATGCGGTCTTGGGGATATCTTCGGGTCGTATTTTCAACTGATGGTACCCAGACCTTAAGTCGATCTTGGAGAACACTTTTGCTCCTTCCAGTTGATCAAACAGATCGTCTATTCGGGGCAACGGGTATTTATTCTTTATGGTTACCTCGTTCAAGGCTCTATAGTCAATCACCATCCTTTCAGAGCCATCCTTCTTCTTAACCAAGAGCACAGGGGCTCCCCAAGGGGATGTACTGGGTCGTACGTAACCCTTGTTTTGCAACTCTTCAATTTGTTTCTTAACTTCAGCTAACTCGTTAGCAGCCATTCTGTAGGGCCTCTTAGCTATCGGCGCGGTGCCTGGTGCTAGTTCTATGGCGAACTCAATCTCACGGTCAGGGGGCATGCCGGGTAACTCTTCTGGGAACACGTCGGGATACTCACTGACCACTGGCACTAATTCCAACGAAGTGGCTTGCATGCTGTTTAGCATCGAGCGACTCACAGAATGAAGGTAAGGGGTAAAGCAAACTTGTTTCCCTCCAGGTCCTTGCAGGATGATGGACCTCTTAGCACAATCTATCTGCCCTTTGTGCTTAGCCAACCAATCCATCCCTAGGATGATGTCCAGACCTTGGGAGTCTAGAACTATGGGTTTGGCTAAAAAGCTTACACTCTCGATTTTTATTTTGACTTCGGGGCATAATTTAGTTGCCCTTATATCCCTCCCGGGGGAGTGTATTATCATAGGCACTTGCAAATTCTGGGTTTTCCAACCATTTCTTTTCACAAAATCTTGCGATATGAAGGAATGCGAAGCTCCGGAATCAAACAGTACAATTACAGGTATGGAGTTGGCAGAAAACATACCCATCACAACGTCCGGGGCTTCCTGAGCGGTTTCAGCTTGAATGTGATTCACCCGACCTCGTCCGAAGTTGTTGGAAGCACGGGAACCTTGACCACTGGTCTGGCTGACCGAACGGGACTGTGGAGGAACTGGCACCTTAGCTGTGCTACCATTAGTGTGTCCTGAACTGGTGTTTCCCTGATTCTGGGGGCACTGCCTGGCGTAGTGGCCCATTTGGTTGCACGTGAAGCACTGCACATTAGCCATTCCAGTTGGTGACTTGAAGGAGGAGACACTGGTGGTCACTGTGTTACCAACGGGGGCACGCTGCTGCGGCTGCGGTGCAGGACGTTGCATTGGGGGGCGTGGAACATAGTTCTGCTGGCGAATTGCCTGAGGGGCAGGCTGGTGATATTGCATTGGCTGACCAAAACGAGGGCGTGGCGCACCTCGAGATGCATTCCCTTGATGGGTGTTCTTGCGCTTCTTGTACTCCTCTGTTGCCTCTTTCCTAGCATCTTCCAGCAGGAGAGCTTTGTTGACCATTTGTTGGAAAGTAGGAAAGTCATGGGCGAGCAGCTGGATTCTCAAACCCACTGTTATCCCTTTCAGAAACTTCCTGATCTTCTTCTTGTCAGTGTTTACTTCCTCAGGGGCATACCTGGCCAACTTGTTGAACTGGCTTAAGTACTCGTTAACACTTCCTGTACCTTGCTTGAGCCTATTGAATTCTTCTTTCTTCATGTCAATGGTACTTTCTGGCACATGAGCTGCGCGAAAAGCCTCAGCGAATTCAGTCCAACCAATGTTGGTGGCATCAGGGTGAGCATTGCAGTAATTCTCCCACCAATCTGCTGCGGGACCTCTTAGTTGATGAGCTGCATAGAGCGTCTTCTCAATGGGTGTGCACTGCACCAAGTTGAGCTTCCTTTCAACATCCTTAAGCCAATCGTCAGCCTCAACGGGTTCGACAGTGTGAGAGAACTCAGGTGGGTGGGACCTCAGGAAGTCGGTCAGTTTGGATCTGTTGTTGGGGTTGGGCACATACTGCGGAGCCTGGGATTGCACATTCTGCTGAAATCCGGCTATGGCCTGAGCTAAACCCTGCAAGATTTGAGTCTGCACTGCCATCATATGCTGAAAATCGGTCCGAAGTGGGGGAGGTGGAGGTAAGTCAGGTGCATTGGGGTCGCTCCTGGCCGAGCGATTTGTCTGAGTGGGGTCATTGATTGGCTCGTTCTCTGACTCAAGGTCTGCCTCTGGCTCTACTCGGTCTGAACCAAAACCCAAACGGACTGGAGCACGAACCACACGACGGGGACGACCAGCCATCTAATCTCCCAGAAAGGGCGGGGTGAGAACAGAGAAAGACATAAGGAAAGAAGTACAGTAAACAAAAACAGAGATCACACACTAACCATAAATCAAGTTCTCAAATCATAAAACATCTGATACAACGGGTGTGGACAAGTCACAGAGCTACGCCGAGCTTGACTGTACGCACACCACCTCAAAGATGCAGACTACCAGACAACACTCACATCAACACACACACGCACTACCTCGCCACGACTCCAAAAGAGTTGGCGGCGGTACAAAAGGTCTAGCAACGAACTCCTGCAGTAGACTGCCTCTACTGCTCTCCTGCCTGGCTGGCTCCAGTGGTCGGCTCCTCAGTCGAAGAGACGTCGATCGGCTCACGCGAAGGGACCGGCGGAACCTGTCGAGGGCCGGCAGCAGTACGGACTGCTGGCGGTGGGGGAGCTGGGTAGTCAAAGCGAAACACCGCGGAAGAGCCAACGACACGCTTCCGCGCAGTGCGGATAAAGCGTGGACCACGGCGGGAAGAAGCAACTGGGGTGTGTCCAGGGGTGTAGGAAGGACTGACTGGGTGTGGGTAAGGAGAGTACACTGGTGAGTACGGAACGCGCGTACTGGGGGAGCGCGAACCGCTGGGAGTACGAGCTGAGCCGCGAGAGCTGTAGAAGGACAGGTGGCTGGAGTGGCAAAGGCGTCCAGAGTCCCAGGAGGTAGTGTCCACGGAGGTGACACCCTCCTCCGCAAGGCGGGCCTCCAGAGCAGCGTAGCGGCGAGCCAGACGGCGGTAAGCCTCAAGGAGAAGGTCGTGCTGAGTGGCCTGTGCGTCAGACAACTCCACCAGGCGAGTCAGGGCAGGGTGCGACTCACGGTACGGACAAGGGTACCGGGTGTCAGTGCGGCCTGAAGGAAGCTGTGGGATCAGCCGGAAGGCGGAACCCACGAGGCGGTGGCGGTAGTCGTAGGCCAGACGACGAAGTGCAGTCCAGGAGAGGTCCTGGTACGCAAGCTGGAGGGTAGGGCGAGCCACGTTGAAGTGGTGGGGGCGAAGGCCTGTGCTGTGTGAGCCCCGAGGGTAGAGGTACACGGACAGCTCACAGCGAGAAGGGAAACGGTACACAGAGTACCCCGAGTACTCCGGTCGAGCAAAGCCAAGGAAACGAGCTAGGTCGCTCAGCTGGTCGACGTGGTGACCCTCACCAACGCCGTGGGAACTGTGGGTGGCGTTGACTGCCATCTACAAATTTTGAAAGAGGGAAAGAAGTTAGTAACAATTTTTAAATAATTAAATTACTGAGAAAGAAAAGTAAGAGAAACTCTAGTTTTCGCAAGTAGCTTTTTAGAACTTAGCGTCCTTAAGGTCGTCCTAAGCGTCGGGTTTCGACCTAGGGCCAAGCTGGGCTCTGATACCATCTTTTGTCACGCCCCGATCTGGCCCCGAATGGGAACTAGAACGGATCGCTCCAAATAAACCTGTAAGCCGATACCAGTCCCAGGAAAATAGTGCTGGTATCACAGGAAGACGAAATATCACAACCACAGCGGTCTCTTCGTTAAGAGTAGTCTTACAGTCATGTTGGGCAACGGACAGACCCCGTGCTCACAACTGCATTACAAAAGGGAAAGGCGGAAGCGAAGACTGGACCAAGACCACAAGCATGACTTGGGAACTACGTCGAAACCCTAAAACTGCTCGAAGCCATCCTGCTCCTGGAAGTACTCCTCATCGGCGGGGTCCACCTCTTCTTCTTCGAGATCTGGGGGGGGATTATTTATGTAGAGCAAGGGTGAGTACGGAGAGTACTCAGCAAGTCTTGGGAATTGAGTGTATATTGCAGGCTTCATAGATCGGCTGTTTGTTTTCGCAAATGTTTTGGTTTCAACTTTCGAAATGATTTCTAGAGAAGTGCTTCTCAACGACTCGGGCCTGACAGTGCATCAAGCCCAGTCGGAGTTTGTGCAATGTATCAATCTTTCAAGAATTCAAGTTTTGGCTCCCAGCCAAACGATTTTGACGGCCTCCCTGGCCTAGCTGAACCCGTCGACCTCAATTGATCACGACGTCATCCAACCCATCAAGTCAATTTCACAAGCAGTAGTAAAACAAAACTACGCTAAGGAATCACCTCACATCCGCCCTTAACCGTGGGCACGGCTGTTCGAACAGTTTAGTAACCTCTGCAGAGGGGGTACACTTTACCCACACGACGTTACTAGCCTGGGTCACCCAGCCCGTGCAGAACAGCCACGTCTGTTGACTTTGAGGCTTTCACGACAAGGCATTTCAAAGCCGACACAAGGTTGCCATATGCCAACGGGAGGGGTCCTCCGGACCAACAACAGGTTAGGTCCCAGACCATACTGTGCCAGGAAGCCCAGGGGTCCTCCCCGACACCACCCCGGCGAATCCACTTGTCCCTTGGCATCAAGGCTTCCCAGTCCCAGCTAGTTACTCAGCCAGGGGTGTCCCATTTCACCCATGTGGTCGCACTATTTATGTTTGGATGAAATCCCAAAGGATTCGGTCCTTAAGTGCAAGTACGGGAAAGCGCACTCCCGGTGCGTTCCCACACCGCGATTTTAGAAATCACTTTATGTTGCAGACACCGACCCAAGTGTCGGGTTTTTCCAAGTATTTCATAAACCCAAGTTTTACCCATCGTTGACAGTTTTAAAAATTTGGGAGGGTCCCCAGTGTACGTGCCCGAGGGCTCGGACATCGGGAAACGGCAGTTGACAAAGGTGGTACGGGTATTCAATAATCAAGGAAGGTGTGTGCATCAAAAGGGTTGGGCCGGCAGGTTATCTTGCAAACCGCGGCCAATTACAAACAGATGTGTCCTAATCATGCATAGTTTACGAAATAAAGATACTTAGTTTTAAATTATGGGTGCAAGATGGTCAAAGGTGACTTGCCTTGCTCGAGGTCTTGAACTTGTTCCTCGAAGTCCGCACGCTGCGAGTCTTCGGGCTCCGATACTATACGCGAAATGAAAAGACTCAATTAACAGCGAAAAGAAAGCTCTAATAGAGACCACTAAGTGTGCCATTAAGTAGATCTCGATTTTTGAGAAATTTTGGAAGTTGAACGGAGTCAATCGGACGAACGGTTGAAAAGATATGGATTTTCTAAGGTTAATTGATTTTCTGTCTAAAGGAAAAGGAATTATTTAAATTCCCTGGAAAGGAAAAGGAAGGAGGGGCTGCTTTTGGACTTGTTTGTCGGCCGGTAGGAGTTGGGCGAGGCGGCCCATGGGCGAAGCGGCCCATGGCCGGGTGCGAGCGCGCGGGGGAAAAAGAACGGCCCACGGCCGGGCGAGCGGGCCGGCAGGCCAGGCCGAGGCGGGAGCGGCGAGCGCGCCGGCCAAGCGGCCCAGTGGCGCGCGAGGCTGGTGGGCAGGCCGAGCGGCGAGTGGCCGGACCAAGGCGGCCTAGCAGGCTGGGAGGTCGGACCGGGCGAGTGGGCCGGCGAGGGACACGGCCCACGCGGCGCATGTGAGAGAGAGGGAGACCGGGAGGACCGGGTCAAGGACGTGGGGCCCACGGTGGGTCCCACCTTCATCTCCATCCTCTTTCTCTTCTTTCTTCTCTTCCTCTCTCTTCTCTTTTTCTCCTTTCTTCTTTGTTCTGTTTCTTTCCTCATTTCTTCTCCTCTTTCTTCTCTGCGTGTCCGAGAGAGGGAGGCGGCCAGTTGGGGGGGATGCGGCCGGCGAGGTGGGGCGGTGGCGTGGCCGGGCGCGGCGGATCGAGGCGGCGCCGCGAGGGGGCGAGGTTGGGCGCGGCGCGGCGCGGAGGGGCAGGGGCGCGGCGCGGCTACGCGCGCGGCGCGGCCGGCCGTGGCGGGGAACGGCTGTGCGGCGGTGGCTACGCGAGGGAGAGGGGGAAGAGAAGGAGGCGGCGAGGGCGGTTACCGTGGGAGGAGAGGGACGCCGAGCCGGGAAGAGGAGGTGGAGGCGGCGCGGCCGGCGTGAGCTCCGCGCGTCCGCGGCGGCGTCCGGCAGCGAGCGCGGCGGCGTCCGGCAGCGAGCGGCGAAGGGGTGACGGTGGCGCGGCGCTCGGCAGCGGGAAGGGGGGGCGGCCGAAGGGAGAGGAGAGGGGTCTTATAGGGGTGGAGCGCGCGGGGATGGGGGAGCGGCGGCTCACGGGCGCGCACGCGAGGCTAGCGCTCCAAGCGCTAGCGACCAACGCGGCGGCAGGGAGAGAACGCCGGCGAGGGAAAAAGGAGAAAAGGGGAGGAGAAAGGGGCTCTGCCCCTTTCCGTTTCGGGAGGAGGAGGAGAGAGAAGGGGGCGGCGACGGCTCCGAGGCTTGGCCTCTGTGCGCAGGCAGGGCAGAGGCAGGCGTCGCAGGCGGGCAGAGGAAGGCGGGGCCGAGGCAGGCGGCGCAGGCGGGCAGGTCGGTTGACCACGTCGCGCGGCGCGCGCGCGCGGGAAGCAACGGGCGCCCAAACTCGAACGATGCCGGCGGGAGGGAAATCCGGCGAGAGAGAGGAGAGAAACGGCGAGAGAGAAGCATAGAGAGAGAGAAAGAGAAAGGGTTGCCGTGGGAGAGAGAGAGAAATGGCGTGAGAGAGAGATTGATTGGGCCGACGAGATTCGGCCCAAAGAGTAGGAGGGAGCACAATTAGACTTTTGCAGAAAATTGATTTGGAGAGAAATTTGGATTTGGATTTGAATTTTTGGATGGATATTCGGACAGTGGATTACGAGATCTTGGCACACACACATAAACATAAACAAATAAAACAAAAATGCGAAATTTCGAAATTAGGGTTTTAGGAAATTAGGATTTTTTTCCCTAAAACTAACGCCGCGGGCGTTACAATGTTAATAAAAAGTTGTTAGCCGCTTTTATACTATTCGGATACAACATTTTTGAACGAATATGTTTTAGGGTGCAACTGCAATGTGCACACCGCATGGCCATGGATGGTAGATCTTTTCAAGAGTCCTTTTGACATTGAGAATGAAATTGTTTAGCCGTGGAATTAAGCCTCTTGTTTGGGAGTTTCTCGCAACTACAATTTCTCCTTTAATCCCATGCTTCTTCAAACGATTTGCATTCTAATGTAGATTCTGAGAATATCTAGTTGTATAATTAAAAAAATAAACTATAAACCCAAACATATGAGAAACTCAACTTTTATAAATTTTCACCAACTGACTTCTCGCTGTGTCTGGCCTAGCAGGACGTTGCTTTGGTCATTAATTTGGTGCAACGAAACATACGGGGTACTTAGAGTTTAACAACCATTTCGCTACATTTTTATGACCAGCAAAAGAAGATAGCTAGTGGAGTACTTCAATAATGAAGCACCATCAAGTCTGCCGGAAGCTTATTCAACACCGGTAATAAACTGAAACATACACCTCGTCGTTCAGGCCGTGACTGACCAGAATACCAGGATCTCATAACCCGATTTGAGAAGAATATGAACAACCCGCCAAGCGAAAGGCAAGATCCCCACTGAACCACATCAACATTTTGTCCAGATCGAACACCAGCAGGTTCCAATCCAGTTGCATCACGCCGACCACCATCGCCGGCTGGCCGTCCACCGGCATGCCGCCGGCCTCCATCTCGAGCACGCCGACGCACAACGCCCCCGGCGCAAACACCAGGTAGTTGTCGTTGAACCACGACCAGGTGCCCGTGGCGCCGTCCAGCTCCAGGTGGATCGTCGGAATGTCCATGCTCGCCGGCCGCTTCCGCATCGGGAACGCGCCGTTGTAGCACAGCTTGAAGGGTCCCACGGCCGGGTGGCGCGTCACGTTGGAGTACGTGTACTTGCTCCTCTTAATTATGGCGGTGTCGAACGCCTCCGCGAACGCGCGGAACACGTCGGGCCGCATGACCGTGTACGGTGTCGTCGTGCTCAGCACCACGCCTCCGCGGCCCGTGCGGGTGTCCATGTCGAGCGCGCCGGCGGGCAGCGAAACCGGCGTTCCGGGCTCGCTCCATGACACGGAGATGCCTTTGACGGGGAGGTAGTAGCCGGGGATTCTTGGGTTCGTCAGGAGCGGGGTGTACGGGAGGATCTCCCTGTAGTCGACGAAGCCTCGGCCCTCCATCCCTAGGTACACCGGCGCGTCGCCGAACACCACGAACTGGGACATGCACAGGGCGAACTTGTTGCCGAAGTTGCGCTGCGCGGAGAGCTGCGACGGCAGGGAGAGCGGCCGCCGGGAGAACCCCGCGATGCCGGTGGCACCGGCGGGAAGCGACGCCAGAAGCCGCTGCGGCGCGCACGACCCGACGGCGGCGAACTCCTCCGGGTGCAGCAGTCTGGTGCCATTGACGGTGGAGTTAGCTGACATGGCGAATGGCGTTAGATCGCCGGTGGAGCACTCGCCGGTGACCGGGTTGAACGGGTGGGCGGTGCAGGCGCAGTGCGACCCGGGCTCGCGGCCGGACCAGAACCAGCCGCCGTCGACGTACCGGCAGCGACGCGGCTGCTGCTGGTTGGCCGCGCTGCACGCGCCGGACAGGCACGACACCGTGGTGTGCGTGGACGGGCACGTCGACCAGACGAGCGTGCCGGCGAGGTCCACGACGAGCGGCGCGCCGTTCTTGATGGGGATGGTGTAGAAGGAGGTGTCGCTGTCCCTGACGAGCGGGACGACGAGGGGTTTGTACGGTGGCTGCTCGCCGTCGCCGGTTGCCACGCCCACCATGCATGAGAGCAGCAGAACAAGCGACACGATTGCAGGAGGGAGCAAGCACTTGATAGGAGGGTTAGCCATGTTGTGTATCAGAATTTCAGATAATCTGATGAATTTTGAAGGTGATTGGATGGGGACAGAAATGGCATGTATATGTAGTACCTGTGGAGTTCTTCGATTCGTTTTTGATCAGTTATTTAGGGTCAAGATGTCACCGATTTATCATATCGAGGAGTTGACGATCGATCGTCTTTTAAATGTGTAGCAATACACTGTTGATTAGCATTGACAGCTAAATTTTACAGTACAATTCAAGGAACCTAGATAAGGATCACTTAGCTATATGTCTAGGGGTAATACGAGATCAAATAATGGTAGGGGAAATGCCCCTAGGATTTGTCTGACAATCCGGGTCGGCTCTGGAGTCTAAACATTGGGCTGGATTATTCTCTGAAATCTGAACCATTTCAAAACAATGGTCCGAGAAAGTATCAACTAAGGGTTGTCTGACATGATTATACGAGATGATGGATTTTAGAAGTGTGGAGAAGCATCCTCTATAGGCGACTTTCTCCGGTGCATTTTATGGTAACTTTTTATCCCAAGTTTCTGAACTTCAATCAGAAGAAACGTCTTTAGACAGGTATACAGGGAGATCGTTCAGGTAAACTTAGAGTAAACTTAGATCCTTCGAGAGGGAATATCCACTCGTTATTTGCATGTCAGTTAAACAGCTATGAGAAAATTTGAAAAAAAAATTTGAGAAATATATTAACATGTGGTATATCACTCCACAAACATGCAAGCTAAAATTTAACTTCTACATATCGCAACGAAAAAAATAAATTACACTATAGCTAGTTAACGTATATTTACGATCAAATTTGTTTTTTCGTTACGAGATATAGAAGTTGAATTTTAACTTGTATATTTGTGGAGTGATATATTACATGTTAATACATACATGAACTAGTATAATGTTTGAAGGTGCTTTGTTCCGGCAAATATCCATGCTAATTTTTTTATGAGATTTACTCAAATATATAACACCATTGGCCTTTACCAAGCTTCAAGTTCAAGTTTCACGTACCGTCAAGTAGTAATTATCTTCAAATCTCTTAAAAAAATCAAAGATTTTCAGTACCACATTATCAGTGCACACGACATTTCGCTGGATGAAGTTCCTCAGCACATTGCTAATGTGTCGGTCCTCCAATTCCATTTCATCCACTCGTAAATAGCATCCTCCCATCTTATTTAGCTGCCTTGTGAGCTACTTTGAGTCTCTGAGCCATATCTTATTCAACATTTCTGATTTTTGTGAGACCTAAAAAAACATTTCTGATGTAGACAAAACTGTTGAGATTGGTGAGAAACTTCCATGCAATATCACAGTGGCGGATTCCCCGCCCTGCTTGGGCGGGCAGTTGCCCGGGCTGCGGGAGCAAAAACCATGGATGTTGATTGTTTTCTCTGCAGTAAAATCAACCGATGTAATGATTTTTCAGTCAAAGCTAGAAGTTTAGATTTCTAATTAGAAGGCTTAGCACAAACAGCAGGACTTTCAGCAGTTTAGCATGCAATTGGATAGTACTAACTATCAGTTACCATTTGCCAACTTGCCTGCTTCACAACGATTAATGTGACACTCAAGAACCAGGCATACGATTCGTCCGTTTTATAATAAAATTGTATTGTTTTTCAACTATTGAAAACGTGCGTGCATATTGAACTAACAAAATTGTTCTGTCTTCAAGTAGTAGCAAATGATTGTATATATATTACATATATGGGTTACGGTTTTGTTTAGGTTTGCCGGGCTTCACAAAATTCTTAGCTCCGCCACTGCAATATCAGAACCGGCAGGCTATATATTCAATGAATAGGGACAATCTCGTACTGATTCTTTTCAAAAAAAAGAAAAAAAGCGGCAGGCTCAAGTAGGAACTGCACAACCAGACAAGCAAAATTCCAGCAGCCCGCTGAACCATAGCTTAATTCGGCGAGTTCGCTTGTGAGGATCATATCATATTTAGACAAAAAAAAATCGAGACATTACGAGTGAATATATCAACTACTTTTGAGCTTTAGCAACAAAAGTTTTCATCCTTGCAGGATTCATCAAGGCTGGTACATACCGGCTTATTCTGTTCAACAAGAAACGCCTGAGATTGAGACAACTCAAGATTAAGTTGATGGAACTTTATACCGAAACATAGTTGCGCTGTAACAATTCGTCAGGTCCCATTCCAATAACCTGCTGAAGCCGAGCGTGCGTTTATCCAGATCAAACACCATCAGGATGTTCTCCAGCTGCATCCCGCCGATCACCACCGCCGGCTCGCCGTCCACCGGCATGCCTTCCGGTCCCATCTCCACGACGCCAACGCACGTCTCGCGCACCAGGTAGTTGCCGTTCAGTATCGTCCAGTTACCCGTGGCTCCGGCGAGCTCCAGGGTGATCGCCGGCGCGTCGTAGCCCGCCCGCTTCATCATCGGAAATGACAACACGGTGTCGCCTGCGCCACCGTAACAGAGCTCCAACTGCTTCTGGCCGGCCACCCTCACCATTCTGCTTTCCGTGTCCCTGCCGTGTCGAAGTAATCAGCGAAAGATCAAACATTTGTTATGGCGTAAGTTTGTGTCGTGTCGGATGCTGTACCTGACGACGACGGTGTCGAACGCCTTGGCGAACGCGCGGAACACGTCGGGGCGCATGATCGCGTACGGCGTCGTCGTGCTCAGCACGACGCCGCCGCGGCCCGTGCGGACGTCGAGGTCGAGCGCGCCGGCGGGCAGGGACGCCGGGACGTTGGGCCCGCGCCACGACACGGAGATGCGTTTCACGGGGAGGTAGTAGCCGCCGTTCCTCCTCGGGTTCGTCAGGAACGGGGTTTGCCCGAGCATCTTCGTGTAGTCGAAGGGGCCGTACGGGTTGTAGTTGGGCAGGTACACCGGCGTGTCGCCGAACGTCGCGAACACCGGCAGGCACAGGGCGAACTTGTTCCCGAAGCGGCGCTGCGCGGCGAGCTGCGACGGCAGCGAGAGCGGCGTCGTCCCGGAGAACCCCGCGACGCCGGCGGCCGCCTGTGGCAGCGACGACGACTCCAGCAGCCGCTCGGGCGCGCACGCCCCGACGGCGGTGAACGACTCCGGGTACAGCAGGTCGGTGCCGTTGGTCGTGTTCGCCGACATGGCGAAGCTGGTGAGATCGCCGGTGGAGCACTCGCCGGTGACCGGGTTGAACGGGTGGGCGGTGCAGGCGCAGCGTGACCCGGCCTCGCGGCCGGCCCAGAACCAGCCGCCGTCGACGTACCGGCAGCGACGCGGCTGCTGCCGGTTGACCGCGTCGCACGCGGCGGACTGGCATGGCACCGTGGTGTGCATGGACGGGCACGTCGACCAGACGAGCGTGCCGGCGAGGTCGACGACGAGCGGCGGCGCGCCATTCTTGATGGAGATGGTGTAGAGGGAGGTGTTGTAATCCTTGGTGAGCCTGGAGACTAGTGGCTTCTGATCACTTGCATCTTGTGCTGTGCACGGGACGAACACTTGCACTGCGATGGCAACAAGAAGCAGCACGTGAACAGGTTCAGGTGCACGAGGCATGATGCGTTGCTCTGAACAAGCAAACGTAGCGAACGATCGAGGTAATTAGGATGAAGAGACGATGAGATCAGATGGTCTCTTTTCTGTGTATTTGTACAGCGATTAGCAGTGTTAAGCGTTGACCTATACACGTAAATGTAGTGCTAATTTGATGAGATGTATCAAGGTGGACTGAACAAAACCATGGATCAAACCAAAACCCAGCTGCTATTGCCAGCAGTAGATGATCACACACTAGGAACCTAGGATCTCCGATCTACAATCCGCTTTGATTCGTGTGTAAACTTCGTGCTGGCTGGTTCAGTTGACCACAGGTATGGTTATCCTCGTGATTCGGGGTTGTAAGGCGGTTTGACCAGTTAATTAGCACTATCAGGCATCAGCGTAGCAAAACCACGGCTTCGACCTTCGATCGTCAGTTCGTCTCGCCTGCACTGTAAACGCCATGGGAGATTATTTTGAGCCCCTTGGGGTACACTTTTTGGGCCTTAGAGCAGAATATGTTTGCTTGGAGGAATAAGTTCTTCTGGGGTCCTTTAACTTGTCAACGAATCCGATTTTCGTCCTTCAACCAGAAAACCAGATACAACGGATCCCTCAACTATCAAAACCAGTGCAATATAAGTCTCATAGCAGTTTGGACGGTGGTTTTAGCATACGTGGCGCTTCGGTATCTAAATTGACCCACTCTTTATCTGACGTGGCAATTTGATTTGAAAATTAATAAAAAACAGTGACCCCACATGTCAATTACACTAAAAGAACTCATTAAAAATGGTGGAGCCCATATGGACCCCATATGTCATTCTCACCCCTCCTCTTCCTCCTCTCTCCCCATCTCCCCTCTCTTTATCTCTCTCCCCTCTCCTCTCTCTCCAAGCGACACAACAGTAACCGGCGAGGTGGCGGAGGTGGCCAGAGGAGGAGGTCTCCGGCGAGCGAGGTAGCAGCCAGAGGACACGGCGGTGGCGGGAGAGAGAGCGCGGCCCGGGTCCGACGTCACCGTCTACTTCCACTACCGCCTTCGGCCTGCCGCCGCCGTTGCCTCTGACGTCACCGCCTCCTTCCACCACCCACCGCCCGGGTCCATGGCCACCCGTCGTCTAGGGATGAAGTCCTGCTAGATCTACGGCGCTCACCGCATCATCCCATCAGCAGTAGAGGTGGAGGAACAGCAATTGGCGCACGAGGACACCTGCCGTCGGTTCGCTCCACCCGCCGCCGCTCCGCTCCTCCTGCTTGTTCTCCTACCGTCAACCCTATCTCCCGCGCGCCGCCGCCGTCATGACCACTGGAACAGGCAAGAGGGTGAGGTTGGAGGTGTAGTTTTATTTGAGGGAGGTGAAGATGGAGAGGTTCATGGCGCCGCTGGAGGAGTCATCGTTGTCGCCGCCGGAGGTGCTGACCCCTCTTGCTCCACTATCTGCCTCCGACGCCGCCTCCGCGCAAACCACCACGGCCACCTCCGCGCCCACCACCGTGGCGCCTGCTTCCACGCCAACCACCACGTCGCCTGGCCCCGCCTCCGTGCCCATCGCCATGCTCTGGCTCGGCTCCGGCCATCTCCATGCTGCCCTTCGCTCTCTCCTTGTGCTCTTGCCACCACCGTCATACTGCCATCGTTGACAGGATAGAGAAGGAGGGGAAGAGAAGAGGGAAAGAGTGGGGTGGTTGTGGGTCCCACTATAATTCTTTTATTTTTAATCAAACACTCAAGAAATGTGGGTCCCACATTTTTTTTAATTTTTAATTTTCATATTTTGCTTCCAGTGCCATGTCACCACCATGTAGGACGAGGACCAAGTCAAACCAGCCAAGTAGGATGCCACGTCAGCTGAAACCACTATCCAAACCGTCTTAGTATCTTATTTGCACCGGTTTTATCAGTTGAGGGACCTGTTATAACTGGTATCGCGGTTCAGGGACGAAAATCGGATTCGGTGTCGAGTTAAGGGACCTCAAATGAACTTATTCCTTGCTTGGACAGTTGGACTAGGCTGCGTGTGAGCCGAAGGCCCACCTCGAAAGCTTGGTGGGCTGTGGTGGCTTCAGGACAGCGGCGGCGCAGACGATCCCGTGAGTCCAGCCACGGGGGCGGAGGGAAGCCACCGGCGGCGAGGTGGGTGAAGGGGGCTGGAGGCGGCGGCTGGATCGATGGATCGAGTCGAGCACCATGCGCCCCTGTGTCCAGCGGCGCGGGTCGTCTCGGCACAGGCGGATGTGCAGCGGCGGCGCCTCTCCTGGTGTTGGTAAGCTCTAGGAGATCTCTCTATCCCCTCCTTGCAGTTGCAACCCAAAAGTTGGAAGTGATTCTGTGGCCTTGCTGCTGGCTGTTCCTCCATCCCATTCCAACAGATCCTTGTCCATATGGAATAATTCTGGATCGTGTGTGGTGAACCTCCAAAAACTCAGTGATGTGTGGCTTCATTTACATTTGCTTCAGCACTATATTTTTGATGGTCTAGGAATTAAAAAATGCTAATAATAGTTATCTTCCCCCTTGATATTTATTCTTACTTGCTTCTCCCTCCGATTATATATTCATATTATAAGTCGTTTGACTTTTTTTTTCTAGTCAAACTTTGTTAAGTTTGATTAAGTTTATAGAGAAATTTAGCAACATCTAAAAATTTTTTAAGTTAGTTTCATTAAACCTAATATTGAATATATTTTGATAATATCTTTGTTTTGTGCTGAAAAAATTAATATATTTTTCTATAAACTTGATCAAACTTAGAGAAGTTTGACTAGGAAAAAAGTCAAATGATTTATAATATGAAACGGAGGGAGTACACGTCTGATTTTGTAGTTAGTTGAGCTTTCTTACATGCCAAGTTAGTGTGATGTAAGCCTGTGATGCCTTTATTGAGTTCTGCGTGATGAACGAATACTTTGTTTATTTTCGAACAGGAAGAGCAAATACTTTGTGTTACGGAGATTAATGGATCCCTCACTAGCTGTACATGTGTTTTAAAATTGTCAGTTCTTTTTTTTAAAAAAAACTTGTGATGTTTTCAGCACAAGGTATGACAAATATGTCATGTTTTTCCAGATAGATCGGAGTACGGGACATTCTTCCCAGGGCATATGTAGAGAGTAAGAGAAGCAAAACGAAGAAAAAATCTACATCTGTCTGTTCCAGACATTTCTGAATTTGATTTCATCTTAAAGGTGACTATGTTGCAACCCTGCATTGAGGTTCTTTTGGTTCTTCTCTAGTTTGAATAGAGTGATTATTGCCCCCTTGTGTTATAAACCATGTTCTGTCCTGTCATTTTTCACTTGCGACATATATGCGCTAGTACATTTTGCTTTACTCCAGTAATGCCATTTTTCACTTGCTACATATATCACCGACTGTATCTCTAATTGTCTGTTCTTGTTGCATTGGGTTACTTGTACCTTATACCTTGCCGTCCACTTCACCACAAGGAACATAAAACAGAATAGATTCGCCTGATGATTCAACTATGCCATCTATGTTGGAATAAGATGCAAAGAAAGCGTAACAATTTATTTCAGGTGACCCGCCAGATGGGCTTGGCGGTGCTGAGAATGAACATATGCGTAGAATGGATTGCCATTGTCCACTGTCCACTGTCCACTGTGAGCTTCTCCTAATTCATGCATATACCAGTGTACTATATCACTTAGTTTGTACAGTTGTAGGCACGTATACATGTGCATAACTTCGAAAGGTACGAACAGAGTATAATGCTTAAATGAACAGATCCATGTATATATATTAACCTCAGTCAATTAGAATGGCCAAATACCACTGGTTGCATAACTAGGAACTAGAACTACGAAATAGTGAACAGATATGGTCAGAACTCCAAATCACGATAGTAAACACCATACTTATATCAATAAGCAATCTTTGATCTTTTACATAAAAGCTCAAGAAGACCCCAACTAGTGCTAACATATTGCTTGTTTGTAGCTAGCTTTGCAACCACAATACTCAGCGTCGTTTTCTTCCGCTACGTTCTTGTGCAGGTACAGTACAAGCGTCGTCGTCTCCTGCAAACCAAGCCTTGCGTCAGGGGCGCACAAGTACTGCAACAACAGAGTCGGCCCGACGAACTGCCGGCGACATTGCCGCCAAGGCGCCAAGCCCAAACTTCCGTGTTCCTAAAAAAAAAAAAATCAAATAGATCAAATGTATCTCGTTTCAACATGTTTGGATTGGTTTTGAGCTTCAGTTCGAATGCTTCGACAAGTTTCAGCACATTTGAACATAAATGCTTCTTTTTTTCATCCTATCTTTGGAGAATTCATCAAGGCTGCTACATGTATTTCTGTTCGTGTACTACTCTCATTCTTTTCTCTCCTTTTGTTTTTTCTTTTGAACTTAGTTTTTTTTTATTTTTATTTTTGGAGAGGTCTTTTGATCTTGTAGACAGTAGTACATACGAACAACAAATACAGCATAGGTGGGCCGCTTGGCTACGATTATTTTGGGCCTCGATGCAGCTTATGAGTTGGGTGGGCCGTATTTAGACATCGCAAGCCAGGTTCGGGATGAACCGGACCCAAGGCGGGCCCAGAGCCAGCTGTGAGCACGAGGACAGCGGCGGCGGCGGCGGCGGCGGCGCAGACGCTCTCTCCTCATCCCATGAAGCCACCGGCGGCGAGGCGATCCGCTCGTAGTCCCGCCGCTGGATCGATGGATAGATTCGATCGAGCACCATGCGCCTCTGTGTCCAGCGGCGCGGCGCAGGCGGAAGTGCGGCGGCGCCGCCTCCTCTCCTGGTGTTGGTGTTGGTAAGCTCTCTGCCTCTTTCTTTCTCTTCGCTAATTCGGTTCACCATTTGGGATTGGAACGGATGCTCTCCTGCCGCTTGCCATCTCTCGCGACCGTGATTCTGCCTTGCTGGTGGCTGTCCCTCCGTGCCATTCCTGACAGACGCTTGTCCATCACCCCATCTGCTGTTGCTCCTGCATCCTCGCACACTGGCCGGGTAAATCCTTCACAAATGGATAGGCTTTAAAGGCTTAAGATGATCCAGGTTTCCATTGTTCAACCCATCGTTTTTCATCTATCTTCGAATTAATTTGGACTGCTTCTAATATATCCTCCTAATCTCCACTTCTCCAGGGAGGCGGTCACTCCCCACCAACCGCACTACGCCATGGACTCAAGTCACTTATCTATATTCCTTTCTGCAAGATTGAGACCTGTGAATCATAATGTTTTCTCACAATCTATGCGGATTGCCTTTAGATGATATACTAACCAAGCACTGAACTTACATTGCACTTCAGGTATCAGTACAAAAGCTACAGACCAAGAAAGAGAGAGATTCCAAGTGTGAGCACCTAAAATCTATTTGGCGGGCAAAGCAGTTAAGCAGGTAAACATGGAGGTGGAGCATGCCCATGGCAAGGAATAACTTTTTATGCTTATGAACGTGGACTGTGGTAATGGCTCATCCTTAAAGCAAAGGGACGGAAGGGAGAGATTTACACATTCTTGTGGGAGAGATTTTGCTTGTGCAGGTGTTAGCTGGCTGGTAGCTGTGAGGCCATGACCATGAGCGGGGTTGGAGAGATGATTGCGAGTTCCGTTGCAAATCGGGTCACCAGCAGGCTCGGTGATCTCGTGGTGGAGGAGGCCACTCTGCTGTGGAGGTTCAAGGACGACTTGGATGACATGGAGGAGAAGATGAGAGATCTTGAGGCTGTGATGCAAGATGCGGACGACAAGGCGCGCCAGGGAGGAAAAGATGGAGCAGCGGAGAGGCGGTGGCTCACCAAACTCAAGTCTGTCGCCTATGACATTGAGGACATGCTGGATGAGCTCAATGCCTCTCAGCTCATCAAGAACCATCAACCCAAGGTACTCAGCAGTACTCACATATTGCTCTCCACATTACCGAAATAAATCCTTGGTTTCTGTTCTACTGATCAATCACTTGCTGTACATGTCTGATTATTCCTTACAGTCCTGAAATCGTTCTTACCTGATTAAGTAAGTTTTCAAAAAAAATAAAGGGTGAGCCATCCTTTTCCACTACTGGCACTAATTTGGAGATTTTTTTTATTCTTTAAATGCACCCAAAATTGGATATGATCCCATTTTCCACTGTGCATTTGGGATTATTTTTCTTTCCCTTAAACCTACCATAGACTAGCTTGTATGAAAATTGCTCAAAAACTTACATGATAATGAACCGAGCTGAACTCAATTTCTTTTTACAGCTCAAGGTATTCTTTTCTCGGAACAATCAACTCCTCCAGTGGATGACCATAGCCCACAATATGAAGAGCTTGAGGGGGAAAATAGACAAGATAGAAAAGGAGGGCCAGATGCTCAATCTTGTGCATCATGAAGCACGGGCAAAACGGAGCAAACATGCTGAAACATTTGCAGCCATCAATAATGAAGAAACGGACATCATGGACATTGGAATGGTAGGGAGGGATGCTGAAAAGGAAAAAATTATCAATCTGCTATTGAACACTGAAGCTAAGGAACATATCTCTATCATCCCAATCGTGGGGCTTGGTGGACTAGGAAAGACAATGTTAGCTCAAGCAATTTATGTAGACAAAAGGATTGACATCTTTGATGTGCGAGTGTGGGTTTATGTGTCTAAAGACTTTGATTTGCTCAGGATTGGGCAATCTATCGTCAAAAGAGTAAACCAGAGTATCAACCTTGACAAGTCTGATTTACAGTTTGTACAAGATAAGCTGAAAGAAGAACTTGCCAACAGAAGATACTTGATTGTTCTTGATGATCTCTGGGAAGAATACGGAGAAACTTTGGAAAATTTAAAGAAGATGTTACAACATGGCAGCAAAGGTAGCAAGATTATACTGACTACGCGTAACATAAGCGTAGTGCAAATATTGTGCACCGGTTATTTTGCAAATAAACGGAAAATCTGTCCTGTGCATGAGCCTGACTATATCAATTTGGGTGTTTTATCACTTGATGACTGCTGGAGGGTTATGAAGCGAAGAATATTTGGGCCTGATGATGACCAAAGTGGTTTAGAGGAAATTGGAAGGGAAATTGCCGAGAGGTGTGGAGGACTACCACTTGTGGCAAATGCTCTTGGGCAAGTAATGTCTGAGCACAGGAACATTGAGGCATGGAAAGATATAAGAGAAAAAAAAATTATTTTGGATTTCAAAGCAGATCATCAGCAAGACACATTAGAGTGCCTAATGTTGAGCTATTACTACATGAAGCTTGAATTCAAGAGGTGCTTTACATATTTGGCAGCCTTCTCGAAGGGCTTTGTCATGGACAGTGATCGCTTGATCCAGCAATGGAGTGCCCTTGGATACATTCAATCAAGGCATAATGGTCAAAGGTGTATTAACTATCTTTTGGGGATGTCCTTTCTTCATATTTCCCAGTCCTCGTTGGTAGGTTCTGATGATCTAATTTGAAATCAATAACTATATGCTTCAATATCCTATAGTTTTAAAATAATTTATTTTGTTACGGTTGTGCTTCTGTTGGATATGTTATAATACCTTATTTTGTTTGATTTGTTACCTATTGTCTTTAAAAATTAGTAATCTGCATATATTTTTATTTGCAGAAATTAATACCATGAGAATCTAATTCAAAAATACGTAGCCCAAATGATGTGGCATTGCATACAATATTTCACATGGGAATTTATATTGTGCCAATACTCCCTATGTTTCATAAGAGAGGCAACTTTGTGAGTGTAAATAAGAGAAGTAATCAACTTTTAGGGGTGAATAAACAATTTCTCCTACATTCATATAGATGAAATTCTCTCCTACACAAGATAAGTAATAAACTTTTAGGAGCAAATACTCCCTGGGTTTCATATGTTTCCATGTGAAATTTGTATGATGAAATGCTAAGCATTAGGAGCAAGGTCAATTCGCTTTAAGTTTTGGCTAGGTGGTGGCTTGGCTTTATGACTTATAGTGTGTACCTTAGAAGAATTATATAAATGCTACAAATAAAAAAGATAGTGTGATTTTACTAGAGATAAGACTACCGTCCAATCTACAGTTAGATAAATTTTCACAGTATCATGTGACGGTTGGATAAAAAAGCAAATGGTTCAGGTTTCTCAGGGGCACTGTAACGATTGCTGTAGCAATCATTCAGGTCCTGCAGAGAATGCTGTCGCAGTTACCGTAGCGGAAGCTGTAGCATACATCTACGTCGTCAACTAGCTCGATCGAACGTTGATCAAATGTTCTAACTTCTTAAGTTACAGCCTCTATAGGAAGCACACAGTTCTGTATTACCGTTTTATACCTTAGAGCAGCCAAGAAATGCTAGAAATAATTGAAATGGTGTTACTTCACTAAAGATAAGGTTACACCCAAACCTACACCTTTTGACCAACCATATATAGGCTAGAAATGTTTGAGATAATATGGCTCTTTGAGGGAAGAGATGATTAGCAATACACAACGCTTAGTTGAGATCAACTTTATAAGGTACTCCCTCTGGTCATTTTTATGGGCTCATTTTCATTTCAAAACGCCAAATTATGGAGATTTTGACCAGCAACTAGTTAAACTACAAGTATATTTAGTATGTAAAGGTTATACTGATAGAATTGTACTTAATATGTTTTCACACAATATTAGTTTTATAACTATTAAGAATATATTTTATGAGTAATTAATAGTAAAAGTTTCTCTTAAAGACTTTTTGAAATCAAAATATGCCTTACAAAAATGAACCGAGCGAGTATAGATACAAACTAATTAATGTTGTTGAAAAATGTATTGATAATACCTAATATTTTTGTGTGGGATTTAAATTTTGTTTTCGAAAGGAAACGTGGCAGCATTGTTGATTTGATTAAAAAGATTAGAAAACATACATAGCGTTGTGGTCCAGTTTAGGTAATGACCAATACAAAAATAATTAAAAGAAACAACATAAACAGTTTTACATGGCAAAACACTATTTAGATTTTATTTTGCAACACTTTTGATAGTGGATATCCCTGCAGGTTAGTCCAGTGCGCACCAAAGCTCCAAGAAAGCTCACCATGCATGATTTGGTGCATGATCTCGCAACAATAATTGCTGCCGATGAATTCCTTGTCATGGATGCTACCGATCCAGGTACATGGAATAAAGCTAATAGTAAGCGCTATTGCCGACGTGTACAGTTGGTGAACTACAAGAAGCAATACAAAGTTTTCAAAGATCTACCAAGCAAGGTTAGGACCATCCATTATAGGAAGTGCACTGGAATTCAGCTTCCCCCAAAGGCATTCTCTCAAGCAAAGTACATACGAATCTTGGACTTGAGTGGATCTTCCTTCGAAGGGGGATCTACTCCAAGTAGTATAGTGCTGCCATCTTCCATTCGTAAATTGATGCTACTATCTTATCTTGATGTCTCGGGCTTGCGAATTGTTGCACTTCCGAAATATCTCCATGCACTTCAGAATATGCAAACTTTAATTCTGTCCAATTGCTCTCTTGAAACCTTGCCTGCTAATATTGGTAACCTCCACAAGCTTTTTTATCTAGACTTATCAGGGAACAGCGACCTCACTGAACTTCCGGCATCATCTAAAAACCTTCTCAACCTTTCTCTCCTCAACCTATCTGGGTGTACTAAACTTGAAGAGTTGCCTGAATCAATACACAACCTTAAATGCTTACAGCAACTAGACATGTCAGGTTGCTGTGCTCTTCAAAAGCTCCCTGATAAATTTGGTAGCCTTCGCAAACTCTCATTCGTAAACTTGTCAGGTTGTTCAATGCTAACTAAACTACCAGACAACCTTAACCTTGAGTCTCTGGAGCATATAAACCTGTCAGATTGCTATAAACTAAAAAAATTACCAGAAGATTTTGGGTGTCTTGATAGACTTGAGGTTTTGGACATGTCTGACTGCTACAACGTTCAAGTGCTACCGCAAACCTTTTGCCAACTTAAGCATTTGATAAACCTTAATCTTTCAGACTGCCATGGTCTTATACAACTCCCTGAAAGCTTTGGTGATCTCTCTGAGCTCCAGTCTTTGAACCTCACAAGTTGTTCTAAGCTACAGTCATTGCCCTGGTCATTATGCAACATGTTTAATTTGAAGCATCTCAATTTGTCATATTGCATAAGGCTCGAAAATCTTCCATCTTCATTTGGTGACCTTCATCTTCAAGTCCTGGATCTTACTGGTTGTTACAATCTGGAGGACTTGCCAGATAGTATCAGTAATATGACTAGTCTCACCTTGCTTAACTGTGCTACAGGATCAGAATATGTGTTTGATAAGATTCAAACTATTAAAAAGCGTTTAAATTTGCCTGGCACTGTAGAGCATGATGTGCGTGAGATAGAAAATGGTGATTTCAACAGTATAGTGGAGCTTGGGAGACTTCATTGTCGTGAGCTGGAAGTTAGACATCTTGAAAATGTTGAGCGGCTGGAAGATGCTAGGAAAGCTAACTTGCGTGATATGGTGGAGCTTCGTTGGTTAAAATTCTCCTGGGAACTTGGTGGCACAAGAAGTGTGGACAATGATAAATTGGTGCTGGAGAACCTCATACCTCCTCGGACCCTTGAAGAGTTTTTGTTGGATGGGTACATGTGCATGGATTTCCCATACTGGGTGACTGGCATCTCCTCCTATCTCCCTTATCTCATGTTCATTAGGATCTGTAATTTAGCAACATGTGATTCTCTTCCCGCATTTGGCCAGTTGCCAAACCTAAGACTTTTCAGTATGATTAACATGCCCAGCATTAGGAAAATTGGCAAGGAATTCTATGGAGAGGAACGAAATTGTAAGAAATTAAGAGTTATTTGGTTGGAAAGAATGGCAAACTTGGAAGAATGGTGGACAACACGGTCCGGAAAAGAAGATGAAGAGTTCTTAATCCCTAATTTGCATCTTTTGTGTGTAATGAACTGCCCAAAGTTGAGTTTCCTGCCATATCCCCCAAGAAGCATGAACTGGCACTTGGACGGTAGTGACGAGGTGTTGCCAGAACGAGGATTCGGGAGCCTTGTGTCTTCCACTCGTCCTTTTTGTGCGAACATAAAAAACTGCAACTTTTCCCCTGACAGGTGGCGCAGACTTCAGCACCTTCCCACCCTTGAGATGTTTCGAGTTGATGGCTGCAGCGGCTTGCAGACTTTGCCAGACACCAATTGCTTCAGCTCCCTCAGATATCTAAGTTTGAAGTCGTGGGAGGACTTGGAAACATTGCCAGAATGGCTGGGCCAGCTAGTTTCCCTAGAAAGCATTACCATAATTAATTGTCCCAAGCTGACATCTCTGCCTAAAAGCTTACAGAACCTTACTGCTTTAAGACAACTGTGGTTGGAGGGGTACGAAGAGCTGGAGATACTTCCAGAATGGATGGGCCAGCTGGTTTCCCTAGAAAGCATTACCATCATTAATTGTCCCAAGCTGACATCTCTGCCTAATAGCTTACAGAACCTTACCGCTTTAAGACAACTGTGGTTGGAGGGGTGCGAGAGCTGGAGATACTTCCAGAAGGGCTGGGGTATCTCATTTCCCTGAAAAAGCTTGTCATCAAAGATTGCCCCAAGCTAACTTTTCTTCCTGAAAGCATGAAGAACCTTACCGCTCTTATAGAACTGCAGTTGATGGGATGCAGCGGACTGGAGATATCACCAGAATTGTTTGGACACCTTGCTTCCCTAAAATGCATTGAAATCCAAGGTTGTCCCAATTTGACATACTTGCCTGAAAGCACAAAGAATCTTACCGCCCTTGAAGAGCTATGGTTGGGAGGGTTCAGTAGCCTACCAGAATGGATAGGGCAGTTCATTTGTCTGAAAGAAATTAACATCTTTGATTCCCCCAACATGACATCTTTGCCGGAGAGCATACAGAACCTTACCAGCTTGAGGGAACTATACATTTGGAACTGTCCAAGACTGATTGAGAGGTGCCAAGGGGAGGATGCCAGCAATATTTCTCACATTCCGAGAATCATATTAGATGGTGAAATATTCATACCGGGACAAGCATCCCAAGGATCAAAGGTATGGAACCTCCAAAAACCCAGTAATATTTATTCATTTCATATATATAGTAATGTATGGCTTCGTTTGCATTTTCTTCAGCAGTATATTTGATGACCTAGAAATACAGCAAATAATATTTATATTCTCTATGATATGTTATTCTTAGGTGTTATCTCTTAGTTTTGCAATTAGTTCAATTCTCTTGCATGCCAAGTTAGTGTGTTGTGTGCCTGTGATGCCTTATTTGAGTGCTGCTTAATGTATGAATACTGTGTGTTAACGGAGGTGAATGGATCCCTCGCTAGCTGTGCATGTTTTTGAATTGTCAGTTTTTTTCCAACTTATGATATTTTCAGCAGCAGAATGTGTGATTAGTATGTCATAATTTCTGCAGAACACGGCAAAGTGAGGGCATTCTTCTAAGGACAGGATATTTCCAAGAGAGGCAAGACGAAGAAAAGCTCTACATGTCTATTCCAGTGATTTCTGAATATGCTGCCATCTTAAGGTAACCATATCGCAACCCCCGTACTGTGTTTCTTTGGTTGTTCCTCTCATTTACGAACAGAGTGATTATTGTGTCCTGCTTTAAACCATGTTCTGTCCTGTCAGTTTTCTCTTGCTACTCATATGTGCTTGCACATTTGGCATCTCTCCAGTAATGACTAACCGAGTAGCTTGCTCTCAGCGACTGAAGCTCTAATTTGCATTGAGTTCTACCTTATACATTGCATTTCCAGTTCACCATAAAGAACATAGAACAGAACAAATCACCTGATGATTCAACCGTTAAGATGCAATGGGCTTTGCGAGGCGGCGAATTCGAACAGGCCTTTTCTCTGGGCCGGGCCGAGAAATCAAAAGTTACTTAAAATGGATTGGCCATTGTACACTCTTACACTGTGAGCTTGTCCTAATTTATCGTATCATATCAGTGGACTATAGGACCTGTTTTGTGCAGTTGTGCGCACGTAATCCTTGTATACAACTTGAAATAATAACGAACACATTATAATTCTTCTTAAATGAACAAATCCATGTATATATAACTCCAGTCAATCAGAATGGTCAAATACCACTCGCTGCATAACCAGGAACTAGAACTACGTGTAGCTGTACAACGAAATAGGTCCAGAACTTCAAATCAGTATACTAATCAGCCACACTCATATCCATAAGCAACCTTTTTTTATATAGGATAAGCAAGCTTTGATCTTACATAAAAACTCAACAAGACACCAACTAGTACTCATTGCAAGAAAACAAGATTTTACATGCAACCACATAACCCAGCTACAATACCATCAAGATGGCTATGAATTTCCAAGCATTGTTTCTCTCTATCATCCTCTACATTGTTGTGCAGGTGCAAGCTTCTTCTCCTAAAATCCAAGCCTTGGTAGCTCCAATCACCAAGGACACCAAGACTGGGCTCCACACGCTCTCCATCTCCAACAAGAACTACCTGCTTGACCTCTCCGGCCAGCTACTATGGTCACCGTGCTCTCCCTCCCACCCCACCGTCCCATGCTCCTCCGGCGAGTGCGCCGCCGCGTCGGGGGCGCACAAGTACTGCAACCACGGAGGACGCACGTGCACCGTCCGCCCGGCGAACCCTGTGACGGGCGAACGGGCTGCCGGCGACCTCACGCTCACTGACATCGTCGCCAACGCCACCGACGGCAAGACGCCGACCTCGGAGGTCACCGTTCGGGGCGTAATCTCGTCATGCGCGCCGGGCAGCCTCCTCAGGTCGTTGCCGGCCATGACAGCCGGCGACGCTGGCCTCGGCCGTGGCGGGGTGAGCCTGCCAACCCAGCTCTACTCGAAGCTGCCGCTTAAGCGGCAGTTCGCCGTCTGCCTGCCTAGCACGGCCGCCGTGCCCGGCGTGGCGTTCTTCGGCGGTGGGCCGTACAACCTGATGCCGCCGACGCTGTTCGACGCGAGCACCGTCCTCTCCTACACCGACCTGGTCCGGACACCGACGAACCCCTCGGCGTACAGCATCAAGCTCCGGGGCATCGCCATGAACCAAGAAGCGGTCCACCTCCCTCCTGGCGCGCTCAGCCGCGGCGACGGCGTGACGCTCGACATGGCCGCGCCGTACACCGTCCTGCGGCGCGACGTGTACCGCCCGTTCGTCGCCGCGTTCGCCAAGGCGACGGCGAGGATACCACGCATGCCAAGCGTGGCCCCGTTCGAGCTCTGCTTCAACAGCAGCGCGCTGGGGTTCACCAGGGTGGGCTACGCGGTGGCGCCGATCGACCTCATGACGTCCGGCGGCCGGAACTGGACGGTGTTCGGGTCCAACTCGCTGGCGCAGGTGGCGGGCGACACGGCGTGCTTGGCGTTCGTCGACGGCGGGTCGGCGGCGAGGAGCGCGGTGACCGTGGGCGCGTTCCAGATGGAGAACAACTTTTTGCTGTTCGACGAGGCCGCGTCCAGGCTAGGGTTCAGTGGCACCCTCTTCTTCATCAGGACTACCTGTGGCAACTTCAACTTCGCAAGAAACTAAAATCGGCTCACTGTTTGCCACTGTAATTCAAATTTCAAATAAAAATATAATTCTCGCTTGTTGTCAACTTATCGTGACCATTTGTAACTTTGAATAAGAGCTTGTATTGGCGAGACATTGGTCCCTTGAACTGAGATACAAGCATTACAGTTGTACAGTGTTGGGACCAAGTGGCTATCTTGAATGCTCGTGAATGCGTTTTGTTCTAACACGTAAACCATAGTATTATTACTATCTTTTTTTTCCCTTTTTGTAGTCAAACTAAACCATAATGCATCTGATTCGTTTTGTCTTGGCTAAGTGAGATGATAAGGTTGATGGTCCCGTGGCGTGTTTGGGAAGAATACTCTGTGTCGGTGGGGAACTATTTTAAACTCTCGACGCAACATTCTCTCGTTGTTTACATGTCACCCAAATAATTATGAAAAATTTTAAAAAAAATTCAATAAGATAGATTAATATGTGATAAATCACTCCACAAATATGCAAGGTCAAATTTAATTTCTACAAGTTGCAAAAAAAAGTGACTGTGAATATACGTTAACTAGTGTAGAAGTTAAATTTTAACTTGCATGTTTGTGAATTGATTTGTTTGTGAATTTCAATTTGTACAAGTTAATTTTTTTCATAATTATTTGAATAACATGCAAACAACGAGGGAACAACCTCTTAAGAGTTTAGAATCCACTCCCGTGTCAGCGCGGCACTGTCAGTTCCTGCGCGAGAAGATGAGATGAATTTTCGTAGGAGCTTTTATGTTGTATGTGCTGTGTTTGCGCCGTTGACTCTGCCGCATCTTGCTCGGTACTCCATCGCAAGATCCGACATGGTAGCAGCTCTGAAGTCTGAACCCCCATTAATCAATCCAGATTTTTGCAGTCGATGCAGATTGCAATGCTGCTGTGGTGGAGAGATCGGAGATCAGTTCGAGATGCCTCATTGTAGCGTTCATTGAGATCAGAACAATCTGCTTCGTTCTACATTCTTGGTCAGGGAAAACCGGAACAGGCCAGCCTATTTGGAAGGCAATTTTTCAGCGTACTCTTTCCATCCCATAAGTCTATACTAAAATGTATCACATTTCGTTTTCGTTTTTTATGGAACGAAGGAATACATTTGTAAGCTGCAGCTCTTCAAAGCAGGCCCTGAATTGAATCAGCAAACCCACCCAATCTCACTAGTGTGTCAAATTCCGTGTGCTGCCTCTGCACTTCTGACCGATCCCCTGTGTCCCCAGTGTCAAATTCAGGCTGCTACACCAACTTCCTACCCTACACAAACTAGTAAATAAACAAACTGTTGAATCGGGAAACTCAAATCATCTCTTAATAGAATGTCTCCTTATTTCTCATGTCACTTAAAAAATCATCAAAATAAATTGAAAAAAATAAGTAAGATAGATCAATATGAGATATATCACTTTACAAACATGCATGTTTAAATTCAACTTACACAATTAGAAAAAAAACAATAAATTTGACAATAAATAGAATGCATAATTCGCGGTTAAATTTGTTATTTTTGTTTCAAATTGTATAAGTCGAATTTTAGTTTGTATGTTTGTGCAAATATATATTATATATTGATATATCTTAATATTTTTATAAAAAAGTTTATGATTTTTAAAGTGACATGTACAAAACGTCCTCTCTAAGGATAAAATTTCATCTCCCGTTGATTCCAACAAAAGGAAACGTATGTGACAACGAAACTTCCCACTGTACCACATTCCCATCAACAAAATTCCAGATTTGCGTCCTAACCAAGTGACCAAGCTGAACTCTCCCTTCTCACCACGAGACAACTCGACGTCGTCGCAGTTTGCCTTCATGGAGTCCAGCCTGGTTGCAAAACGTGTGGCATTTGCAGCTTCACTTCATCACGTGTACTATAAATAAGAAGTGGACGCATCGCACCAAGAACACACAAGCTTAGCTACGTACTACACAGCTCGAGAGCATTCCGTCATCCATCTCTACGTTCCAAGATGCCGCCACGACACGGCGACCTCGCGGCCGCCGCCGCCGCCGCCGTCGCCGCCACGCTGCTCGTGCTGCTGGCGTCGCCGCCGTCGTGCGCCGCGGCGGCTCGTCGTCGCGACGCCGTGGTGGTCCCGGTCACCAAGGACCCGGCCACCTCGCTTTACACCATCCCTGTTAGGTACTACGACAACCTCGTCGTCGACCTCGCCGGCCCGCTCGTCTGGTCGACGTGCGCCGACGACCACCTGCCGGCGTCGCTCTCCTGCCAGGACCCGACGTGCAGGCTCGCCAACGCGTACCGTGCTCCGGGCTGCAAGGTCACCGGCGGCGGCGGTGACTGCAGCAAGAATGTTTGCACGGCGTATCCGTACAACCCGGTGACCGGGCAGTGCGCCGCCGGGAGCCTTGCCCACACGAGGTTCATCGCCAACACCACCGACGGCAAGAACCCGCTGAGCCAGGTCTCCGTCAAGGCCGTGGCGGCGTGCGCGCCCAAGAAGCTCCTGGCGCGGCTGCCGCGGGGCGCCACGGGCGTCGCCGGGCTCGCCGGCTCCGGCGCCGCGCTCTCGGCGCAGGTCGCGTCGTCGCAGGGCGTCGCCGACAAGTTCCTCCTCTGCCTCCCGAGGATCGGCTACGGCCAGGGCGTGGCGATCTTCGGCGGCGGCCCGATATACCTCGGCGAAGGGCTGCCGGACTTCACGACGACGCTGGAGTACACCCCGCTGGTCGCCAAGAAAGACAGCCCCGCCTACTACGTCACCGCCAACGCCATCGCCCTCGAGGACGCGCGGCTACCCCTCCCCCGCGGCGCGCTCGCCGCCGGCGGCGTCGCGCTGCACACCAGCGTGCCTTTCGGCCAGCTCCGGCCGGACGTGTTCCGCCCGTTCGTCCGGGAGTTCGAGAAGGGCCTGAACCGGAGCGACGCGAAGGTCGCCGCCGTGGCGCCGTTCCCGCTCTGCTACAGGGCATCGATGCTGGGGAACACGCGGATCGGCTACGCCGTGCCGGCGGTGAGGCTGATGCTCGCCGGCGGGAAGAACTACACGATGACGGGGACCAACTCGATGGTGGACGTGAAGGGGGACAAGGCGTGCTTGGCCTTCGTGGAGATGAAGTCCGGCGACGCCAGGTCGCCGGCGGTGATCCTCGGAGGGTTCCAGATGGAGAACATGTTGCTGCAGTTCGACGTGGAGAAGAAGCGGCTCGGGTTCGCGAGGCTGCCGTTCTACACGTCGTGCAGTAATTTCAATTTCACCAAGACTCAGTAGATAATAATTACCGTTGTTTCGCGCCGTGTAACTGTAATGTCGGTGTCCGGCATGCCATATGCCCGTATCTGTCACCCATTTAAGAACTTCGCTTTAATATAAAGTCCATCTACCATCTACAGTATCATGATAATTGGAAATGTTCCACGTGTTGCGAATATTGAAAGTGATACTGTATTCAGATTAAACAGACGGAAATTTGCTTGGTTAATTTAGCCGTAGGATGGAATTTGACCGGGGAATGAAGGCAATTTTGGGCCCTGATCCTGCTTCACAAAGCCTGCGTGACGTGATGCCCCAAGGCCCATATTGTGTTTTGGGCCGTTGGCCCAGCAGAGTCTAGTCCACCGTGAACCCAGTTTGGCAGCGGAAGAATACGCGGCCGCGTACACCGGAAACCACATGGCTCCGTCCAAACGATAGCGCGCGAGAAACGCACGGGGTCTTCCGTGGGCTAGTCTCTTCTAATCCTCACCCTTCTATTTATTTAATAGTAGATTATTTCCTAATATTTATGTTTTAAACGATAATATACTAAAGGATCTTTTTAGATTGGTATCATTTCAAATCATAATAATAAAATTAATAAATATATAATTGCATTTAGTTTACTACGAAACATCGGAAATGCATAAAAAGTTTTATCAACAACACACTGATCATGTTCTACTTAAAATTTAGTAATGTTATCAATTTACTAAAATTTTGATATTGTCAATGTTGATTTCAGCAGTAGTCTGACAGCCTTAAAATCTCTACAATACAATTTCAGCGATAATCCTGTACGAAACCTGGGGATTTCTTGGACGGCATCTCGCGCCGGTTGATGGTTCTGGAACGGGGTGGAATTTCTCGAACCCATGTACGCGTTTGACTTGATGGAAATGGATGATGCCCCCAGCTAGCGCGCATTGACCAAGATCCGATTTTTATGCTGGTGGGATCAACTAAACTAAACAATGCTGATCTCGTTGTTTTCAATACGTAGAACTCTGTCACGACCTGGCAAGTTTTTTGGTCACTCAAGCAACCTTCGCTTGCACTCTGCGCTCACAGAGTCATGAGCACCACCACTTCGGTACTACTATGTGCTTGACGAAGCTAATCTAGTTAGCTGAAAATGCGATCACCGACATTGGGATACCCACTTCCATGGCTATTTCCCGCAGTTAATCATCCATGTGATGGAACAGAGTGACAATTAATGCACATGTAAGAGATGTCAGCTTAACTTACCCGAGCACACTAAACTGGCCTAGATCAAGATGGCTAATTAGATGTCATGGCGAGCTGGAGATTAAAAAAAAAATGCTGTTGGTAATTTACAAAACAACAGACCTGGATCCCCAGCGATAGCAGAGAAATGTCACACGCATTCTGCTGCACACATCGATCCATCTGACCAATCTCCAGTGTGCTGCGACGTATATAAGCAATCACGCTTGGACACACCAATGCACAGTGCTAGCTAGTTGCTGCTCAGGCTAATAACCAGCAATGTCGCGAGCCGAGCGCCACCTCCTCCTCGCCGTCTCGCTCTGCGTCGCCTTGGTGTCCTCGCCATGGGCAGCAGCTAGTGGCAATGGCAATGGCAAGCCCCTTGTCACGGCCATCACCAAGGACGCGGCGACTTCACTCTACACCGTCCCCATCAAGGACGGCCACCCGCTCGTCCTCGACCTCGCCGGCGCGCTCATCTGGACGTCGTGCGCCGCCGCGCACCCGACGCTGGAGTGCCACCACCACTTCTGCATGCACGCGCACAGCTACCACCCGCCGGGCTGCCCCCACAACGGCTACGGCCGCGCCGACGTCGAGGATCCCTTCCGGTGTAAGTGCACCGCCCACCCGTACAACCCCTTCTCCGGCGAGTCGGCGACGGCCGACCTGACACGCACGAGGCTGTCCGCGAACGCCACCGACGGCAAGAACCCGCTCTACCCGGTGTCGTTCACCGCCGTCACCTCCTGCGCGCCGGATTCCCTCCTCGCGAAGCTCCCCGCCGGCGCCGTCGGCGTCGCCGGGCTCGCGCGCACCAGGCTCGCGCTGCAGGCGCAGGTGGCGAGGTCGCAGAAGGTCGCCAACAAGTTCGCGCTCTGCCTCCCCAGCGGCGGTGGCGGCGGCGGCGTGGCAATCTTCGGCGGCGGCCCGCTCTTCCTCCTCCCACCAGGGCGTCCCGACGTGACGGCGACGCTCGCCGGCGAAACTCCCCTCCACCGCAACAAGGATCTCCCCGGATACTTCATCTCGGCGATCAAGATCGCGGTGAACCAAGAGCAAGTGCAGCTCTACACCCAGGAGCCGCTCGTCGTCGAGCTGAGCTCGAGGATCCCGTACACGGCGCTCCGGCCGGACGTGTACCGCGCGGTGATCGACGCGTTCGACAGGGCCACCGCCGGCCGGAAGCGCGTGACGCCGGCGGTGGCGCCGTTCGAGCTGTGCTACGACTCGCGTGAGCTGGGGTCGACGCGGCTGGGCTACGCCGTGCCGCAGATCGACCTGGTGCTGGAGGGCGGCAAGAACTGGACGGTGTTCGGCGGCAACTCGATGGCGCAGGTGAACGACGACACGGCGTGCCTAGCGGTGGTGAAGATGAAGGGAGAGAAGGGCAACCCGCCGCCGCCGGCGGCGGTGATCGGAGGGTTCCAGATGGAGAACAACCTGGTGGTGTTCGACGAGGAGAAGCAGCGGGTCGGATTCAGTGGCCTGCTCTGGGGGAGGCAGACCACCTGCAGCAACTTCAACTTCACTCTCGCCGCCTAGATCGAATCGACTCCTCGAGCTCATAGCTTTGCATCAGATGTGCATGCATTTTTTTGCATAATTATTGTGAGTTGTGATTTGTTACAAGTACATTTCGATGAATAATGGAGAAGACCACAGATTTGTTACTGACTCGAGAAAGTTCTGAGATGTGATCAATGCGTCGCTGAAAGCCTGAAATCGAAGAGGAAACCAGGAAAAAAAAATGTCAAAACTAAAAGCGAAGAGGAAAACAGGAAAAAATAGTAGTCAAAGCTCAGAAGGCGCACCATCTGTCCTGAATGATGAGATCAGGAAGACGCATCGAACCCGCCGGTGCTGGTGCTTTTCGTCATTGCCTGACGATGCATGCGCTACGTGCGGAACTATTTAAAATGGTCGGCCGTAATGTGATTAAGCGGTACGGTACTAAATTCAACTCCGACGTTGTGAGACAGTGATGGGCCATGTTGGGCTTGGTTTAGTCCTGCCGTTCTGAGGCAACGATGGGCCGGGCCTCTCTTTCGAGCCCAATTGACAGAACGCGATGGAATTGCCCTGGAATTTTTTTTATTTTTAATTTTTTTATTAAAAGTTTTGTAGAAATAATTTTCTATTTCAAAATTTGACAAAACTAGTCTTCCACCGCCCTTTGGAAGGGTGATGGCCGACAAATCTGACGTGGTAGACGACCGTTGACTCTCGGCCGACTACTGTCAACGGGCGACCTGCATATTTTGCAGGCGGCCTCCTTGCCGCCCTCTGTAAGGGCGGTTTTGCACTATGGAGGGGACCGCCTGCAAAAGAGCGGCGAGGGGGTCTGGAATTTTGCAGGCGGCCCCCTTTAGCCCTCTGTAAGGGCGATTTTTACTATTCATCCAAAAATAATGTTTTCTATATGTTTTGTTATATTTTCGATATATTTTTGGATGAACAATAATAATCTCCTTACAGATAGCTAAAGGGGCCGCCTGCAAAATTTCAGGCCCCTTCACTGCTCTTTTGCAGGCGGTCCCCTCCACAGTGCAAAACCGCCTTTACAGAGGGCGGCAAGGGGTCCGCCTGCAAAATGTGCAGGCCGCCCGTTGACGGCCATCGATCGAGAGCCAACGACTGTCTGTCACGTCAGATTTACCGTCCTCTGGGAAGGCGATTTTTAATAATCGTTCTCCCAGAGGGCGGCGGGAGACTAGTTTTATCAAATTTTGAAATAGAAAATTATTTCTACAAAACTTTTAATAAAAAATTAAAAATAAAAAAAATCATTGCCCTGCACTCCTGAAGGAAGTAGTGGTACTACTGCCTCCGTCACACTACAGCACTATACATCTACCGCTTGGGAAAAAAAAGGTAGAAATGATGGTACACCTGACAGATGATTGAGATTTGTGATTCACATGCTTGCTTAATTTGAACTAGCATTATATTTTTTTTCCTTAAAAAAGGGGGAAGATCACGTTTAACATAACTCCCTTAGTCCCAAAATAAATGTAGCTGCTGATGAATTCTGTCGACAGGACAAACCATGGATTGTTGAATGCCAGTCCCATAAACACAGCAAGCAATTCAAGCTGAGAAGCAGCAATTTACAGCGGTGTTCGTCTGGTACACATGCTACATGAACCCCATCAAGTCCTACATTTTTTGTGGAAACAAGGTCATGCATGACCTATTGACCTTTCAGTTGAAAATAGCTTTCAGTTTTCAGCACCCCAAATATCTGGTGAAAACTTCAAGAGGAAGCTAAAGAATTTACCATCACCTGCTGTACTTTGCATCACACCTTCAAACTCCTGACTTGGTGAGGACATCGATCCGGCGGCGGGAACGAGAACGGTTTTCGCCAAGACGATTCTGCTCGAAGGTCCGGGTTCAACACCTAAACGGCTAAATAGGCAACCCAACAAAAAAGAAAGACATGTCGTCAGGATTCAATTTGTTGGAGAGATCTGTAGACATCATTTACTAATTTTCCAAACCTTATATCCTTTAGCTTTCTCTTATGCACTGCATTCAACTAGAAAGTCGATCTGACCATGAATTGGATAAGTAGCCTGTGCAGATAACACCACTACTCGGTGGTCTAAGACTATGTTCTTCTTCTCCTTTCCCAACTCATCTCCCTCATTTTCCGCCCGTACGTTTTTCAAACTACTAAATGATGTATTTTTTGAAAAGTTTTTTAAGAGAAAGTTTCTCTAAAAAATCATATAAATCATTTTAAAAAAAGTAATACTTAATTAATTATATGCTAATAAATCGCTTTATTTTGCATGCGTGAGTGATTAGTTCCCAACTATATACGTCGAACACAGCCTAAGACATCAGTAAAGAGAAAGGAAGGTTATAGTCGATCGACTATATAGCGTGTGTATACGCTAGTAATCTTTTTTTTTTCACACATATGCATTAGATTTTTTTTTTGCATTATTATTATTATGAGTTGTGATAGTCTGAAAAGGAAAACAGTGAAAAGGAAAACAGGGAAAAAATGTCAAAGCTGAAAGCGAAGGGGGAACAGGAAAAAAATCGTCCAAGCTCGGAAGGCACACCCATCTGTCCTGAATGGTCCAATCAAGTAGACGCACCGGACCCGCCGGTGTTGGTGCTTTTCGTCGTTGCTTGGTGCCAATTGTTACGTGCGGGAGTATTTAAACAGGTCGGCCATAATGTGATTAAGCAATACGGTACTAAAAAAGCCAAGCGCGTCAAATCGGAGCGACTGCAAGGGCTTCCGGTTGGGCCGGAAGGTGACATCCAACAGATCTAACTCAGATTTAGTTAGGCTGAGCTTAGTTTAAAAACATGCTAACGAAAACCAAAGTAAAATCTATATCTTAATTGTAAAAGAACAGAGCCGCAACAACTTCAAATTCTCTCTCACCGCCCATATCGCATCAGATGCTAAAGTTAAACGTCATTATCAATACATCCTGAACTTGAAATTGAAGAGGAAATCATCAGATGCTAAATTTAAAAGTCATCAAATCATCCTGGAATTGAAGAAAAAATTCCTAGATTACGTCAGATGGATACTGAAGTCGTTGTCAATGCGTCAGATGGATATTGAATTCGTTGTCAATACATACTGAAATCGAAGGTAAAAAATTTGTCAAAGCTCAGTTGCGCACAATCTGTGTCCTAAGTGATCAGGTGAAAACGCCGGACCCGCCAGCGTTGGTGCATTTCGTCATTGCTTGGCGATGCACTTGCTCCATATTCCGGACTATTTAAACCGGTCGGACATAATGTGATTAAGCAGTATGGTACTAAAAACGTAGCGAGTCGAAACAAAGTGACTGCTAGGGGTCCCTAGTAGGGTATAACACCCAATGCCCCAAGTCTAATCTAGGCTTTACTACGATGAACTTAGTCCGACCGTTGTGATGAGGTCATATTGGGCTTAGCTTAGTTTGACCGTGTTGAGGCGGTGATTTACAAGGCTGTAGCCTGTATATCGTAGGTGCACTTTGCATTTTATGAGTTGTGTTTTGTTACAGTTTTCTCGACGAATGGTTTCAAAAAATAAAAATGCAATTTGTATTTTATGTGTTGTGATCTGTTACGACTTTTCGACGAATGATTTCAAAAACTAAGAATGCAAAAGGGAATTAAAAAACTTGTGAAAAGCTCAGTGGCGCACCACAAGTCCTTAATGACAAGGAAGAATGCACTGTACCCACCAGTGCTGGTGCTTTTCGTCATTGCTCGCCATGGGTTACATTGGAGGACTATACAAGGTGGTCGTGCATGATGTGATTAAGCGGTGCGGTACTAAAGACCGCGGCGAGTAAAAAATCGAAGCCATGGCACGGGCTTGAAGTTGGGCCGGAATGTATGGGTGGAAGGGCCTTTTGGCTGAGGTGTGTGATTCACATGCTTGATTCATTTCATCTATATTTAAAACAAATAAAATAACTTCGCGTTTAGTTCTACAGTACTTCCTTCATTAAAAAAATATAACGCTTAACCATTTATCTTATTTAAATTTTTTATTAATATTTTTATTATTATTAAATGATTAAATATTAATAATATTTATATGTGAATTTTTTACTTTTATATAAAATTTTTAAATAAGACGAACGGTTAGACGTTCAACACGAATATCCTAAAATAAGATGGGATCATATGAGATAGTGCTATATATATTTGCTATTTTCACATGGTACGAGGACACTCGAATCTCGATCGAGCCCATCCACGTGCCAACTGCCACGAGTCAACTTCGTTTGCCGACTCCGATGTAAAGCACCATGCAACAACGGCATGGCTCGTTTTTCTTTCTTACGCATGGTGCATTTCCTCTCTGGAGTACTATTTGCCATCGGTCACGTTCACGTGTATGCCCACCGTCACGCCCTCTTCAGGGCTAATGTATTCGACGTGCTTGCATACATGCATGATGCACGCATTAAAGCACGTGTAAGCATCTGGTGATTGCATATTTGCGTGGCGAAGCTTCCAAATGAATGATACAAAAACTGAAGAAAAAAAATTACTAGGACTACGTACTAACCAACCTGACAGACTCTGTTCGACCAATGACACGTGAAGTCAAGAAAAAATAACCAAGAGCAACTCAAGGTCACGGTCACGGCCAGTCACGGCCACTAGTTCGCTCTATATAAAGGGCAAACCATGCATTCATCAAATCACATCAGATTACCACACTAATCACGATTAGCCTAACATAACACACGTACATACACCATGTGGCCGCAGGCCAAAGCCAAAGGCAAACCCCTCCACCTGGTGGTCATCTCCCTCCTCGCCGTGTTGCCGTGGTACACGCTAGCAAACGACGGCGGCGGCAAGCCCCTCGTCACGGCCGTCACCAAGGACGACTCCACCAAGCTCTACACCATCGCCGTCAAGGACGGCCACCCTCTCGCCCTCGACCTCTCTGGCCCTCTCGTCTGGTCGACCTGCGACGCCTCCCACTCGACGGTGATGCCCTACGAGCGCGAGTGCATGGAGGCCAACCGCTGCACGCTGCCAAGCTGCTGGATGCAGTACGGCAGCGGCGGCGGCGGCGGCGCTGGCAGCGACTACCGCTACGGCAACAAGTGCACGGCGCACCCGTACAACAGCCTCACCGGGAGGTGCGCGCCGGGGGACCTGACGCGGACGACGCTCGCCGCGGACGCCACCAACGGCAGCAACCCGCTCTACCCGGTCTCCTTCCCGGCCGTCGCCTCCTGCGCGCCGGACTCCCTCCTCACGTCGCTCCCGGCCGGCGCCGTCGGCGTCGCCGGGCTCGGGCGATCCGAGCTCGCGCTGCACGCGCAGGTCGCGTCGACGCAGAACGTCGCCAAGAAGTTCGCGCTCTGCCTCCCGAGCGTCGCCGTCTTCGGCGGCGGCCCGTTCGTCCTCATCTTCCCGTACTACCGGCCGGACATCATGCAGAAGCTGTCCTACACCGCTCTCCGCCGGAGCCCAGAGCTCGCCGGCGGCAATGGCGGCGGGTACTACATCACGGCCAAGAGCATCGAGGTGAACCACCACCAAGTGCCACTACCCAACCACGGGCCACTCGTCGTCCAGCTGAGCTCCATGGTGCCATACACCGAGCTCCGCCCCGACGTGTACCAGCCGTTCGTCAAGGCGTGGGACGAGATCTTGGCATGGCCGAAGAAGGTGACGCCGCCGGTGGCGCCGTTCGAGCTGTGCTACGACAGCCAGACGATCGGCTCGAACCGGCTCGGCTACGCCGTGCCGGACATTAACATCAACCTCGAGGACGGCGCGGCGTGGTACATATTCGGCGGCAACTCGCTGGTGCAGGTGGACGACACCACGGCGTGCTTCGCGTTCGTCGAGATGACGCCGGAGAAGGTCGGATCCGGGTACGGCGGCAGCGCGCCGGCGGTGGTGATCGGCGGGTACCAGATGGAGCACAACCTGGTGGTGTTCGACGAGGAGAAGCAGCAGCTCGGCTTCAGTGGCCTTCTCTTTGGGTTGCAGACCACCTGCAACAACTTCAACTTCACTGTCGCTGCCTAATGGTTTACAGTTAGTCACTTCAGTATAGTGGTGCTACTAATGCTAGTATGTGCGCTGCTGTAGTTTTTCTTACTAAAATTGAATAAGAGAACCAATGTGTCCACTGTGATCAGCCATCTAGTAAGAACTTAAATTGAATAAGAGAAGAATAAGGAGAAGTGTTTTCATCCTTCGAGTGGATCCTCTCGAGGGATGCATGTTATTTAAATAATCATTAAAAAAAATTTTAAAAAATTGATAATATAGATTGATATGAAACATATCACTCCACAAACATATAAAATCAAATTCAACTTATTCAAGTTGTAACAAAATAATAAATATAACTGCGAATGTACGTTAACTATTTTCAGTTTAATTTGTTCTTTTTTTGTAACTTGTAGAAGTTGAATTTGATCTTGTATGTTTATGGAGTGATATGTTTCATATTAATCTATCTTGTCACAAAAAATTAAATTTTTAGTAACTATTTAGACGATATACAAGTAACGAGTGGACATCCACTCGAGAGATGAAAATACATATCTGAAGAATAAAATTGGAGTGCTCGTAGATTATTGCGAGCCATTTACTTGAGTTACAGAGGTCGTGCTGGTTTGCTTGGATCAAGATTCACTGCGATTTTCTTTTCAAATAAAATTCTTTGCGATTTCGTATTTGCTAGTAATACTTTAGATCGATCCATCTATCTATCTTGAGTTACCTTCAGATCAACACAAGGAGCATGTGTGTTGCAGTGCACATAGGACTATAGTAGTAGGATCACGCTATCACTCCTATAGAATAGTATACTCCCTTAATTCTATAATAAACTAACATAATGTGGGATGTAAAACATCCTACTACTACGAATCATTTTAAAATATATTAAATCATGTATTAGATTTGTTTACTGTTTTAAAACAGGAGGAGTATACAGTGAAGTTTAACACGATCAGCGGCTTTGGAATACCTGCTTTGCTGCCCGGATTTGCCTTGAGATCAGCAGCAGACACGTGCAATCTTGCGCAGAATATAACGGGCTTTGCTGCCTGGATTTGCCTAAACCGGCAGCTAGCTCACCTTTTATTGCAATTTTTGACATTTTCTCCTCATGTGATTATCCAAGTCAGTCAATGTTATCGCAGGTCACATTAGTCAACCGTAGGGAGAAGTGCTGTATATACCCTGCAGCATGCCACTTCAGGCTGACTTACCACGTCTATGACTGTGCGAGCAATGCAACTACCATATATGGCTGCGTGCTTCTTCAAATTAATCAGCGTCAACTACAGTGCATTTACCGACTTACGTACGTGCAATCCATCGAAATATTGCACACTGTAATTGACCGAACTCGCTCTATATATATTTATATAGTGATCGAACACCCTCGAAATCAAGGTGTAATGAGAGTAACAACCAAGCAAAAGTACAGTGTCATGTCGACGTTACACTGCTACTTCTCGTTCTTCCTCTCGCTAATCCTATTGGCGTTGCCATGGACGCTAGCCAGTGATGCGTACCAAGCACCAAAGCCTATACTGGTCCGTATCACCAAGGACACGTCCACCTCGCTCTACACCATGTCCATCAAGACGGGCTCGCACCTCGTCCTCGACCTCGGCGGCCCGCTCCTCTGGTCGACGTGCCTCGCCGCGCACACCACCGTCCCGTGCCGCTCCGACGTGTGCGCCGCCGCCGCGGTCCAGGAGAACCGGTGGAACTGCAGCTCGAGCACCGGCGGTGGCGGCGGAAGGAGCCTCTGCACGTGCTCCGCCTACCCGTACAACCCTCTCAGCGGCCAGTGCGCGCGTGGGGACGTCACGACGACGCCGGTGCTGGCGAACGTCACCGACGGCGTGAACCCGCTGTACCCCGTGGCGTTCCCGGTGCACGCGGCGTGCGCGCCGGACTCGCTCGTGGGGTCGCTCCCGTCGGGCGCCGTCGGCGTCGCCGGGCTGTCCGGTGCTCCGCTGTCGCTGCCGTCGCAGGTCGCGGCGTCACTCAAGGTGGAGAAGAAGTTTGCGCTGTGCCTCCCCGGCGGCGGCACCGGCGCCGCCATCTTCGGCGGCGGGCCGTTCCACCTCATGTCGGTGCCAGATTTCGGCATGCTCACGGACAGACTCGGCTACTACAACCTCACCACGAACCCCAAGAACGGCAGGTTCTACCTCGACGTCGTCGGCATCGCCGTGAACCATCGCGGGGCGGACATACCCCCGGACTCCCTCGCCCTCGACGCCGGCACCGGCCGCGGCGGCGTGATGCTGAGCACGGTGACGCCTTACACCGCGCTCCGGCCGGACATCTACCGCGCCGTGATCGAGGCGATCGACGTGGAGCTGAGTCTCCTCGCGCGCGCGCCGTCATCGTGGCCGTTCGAGCGGTGCTACCAGAGGTCCGCGCTCTGGTGGACGCGCGTGGGGCCTCCCCTCGCCACCGTCGACCTGATGCTGCGGAGCGGTGGTAACTGGACGTTCTTCGGCTCCAACATGATCGTGCAGGTGAACGAGGAGACGCTGTGCTTCGCGATCGTCGAGATGGGGCCAACGCCGGCGATGGACGAGTCGCCGGCGGTGATCATCGGCGGGTTTCAGCTGGAAGACAACCTGCTGGTGTTCGATCTGGAGAAAGGGAGGCTGGGGTCGACTGGCCTGCTTTACTGGATCCGGACTACGTGCAGCAACTTCAACTTCACCTGGGGGACTCCGTAGGCGCGAGTGACCGACATGGCGACACCTCGTAGTAACTTTCGATAGTAAAAACGTTTTCACGCAGCTTAAATTTAGTGTGTCTGCGTAAATTTACTACTGTAATTTCCTTTCGCTCCTAGTTTGATTTGGAACCTGCATGTACTCTGTTTTTTTTTTTTTTGAGAATTGCATGTACTCTGTTTGTTTCTCTAGTTATCTGAAGCTTGAATGCTTTAAAAAGTGGGCGGCAAGAAAATCCAATTTGAACAGAGTGGTCTTGCATTGCCCAAGTACTGCCCAAGATCCAAATTCGTCTCAGGCTATTTGGCTGGGCCGCGTCTGAAAATCGTGATCATGCATCACATCGGTTACGTTATTTTATCTCGATTTTTTTTAGTATATTTTTTAAACTGTTAAACATATATTTCATGCGAAAACTTTTAATATAAAAACTATTTTTTAAGTTTCTGGTGATTAAAATTAATCATGTATTAATATTTTTTTCTCTGTACCCACCACCATCCTCGGTTTTGCCATTTCGGGGATCACAGCATCACGTCGCCAATCTTGGACTTCTTTGGATTTGACGACGTGTACTAGCGTCGCTTCGCTGCAGGAAGCTTGAAATTAGGATCATGATCCATTCCAACCCCAAAATCCACATGGCCTGATCAATGCGATCCTTCGGCAGAAGAGCCCCATTTGACCTTGGCACGCTATCCAGCACGAGGTAATTGACCAAAAACGTAAATGAAAAAAACACACACATCGCAGTACACGGTTTAAACGTAGCAACCGCGTCGCCGACGTTGATCAAAGCCATTAATAGCAAAGCACCAATACGTCGCCACCCGCCACGGTCCGGCGAGAATGTCGTCGTCACGCTCCAGCAGCGAGCGTGTGCTCCCATGGCTCGCGCTCTCGCTTCTGCTCGCGTCACTGTCACCTCCGAACGCAATGGCGGCCACCGGTCGCCACCCGCCGCCGTCCAAGCCCATCGTGACGCGCCTCGGCAAGGACGCCGCCACCTCGCTGTACACCGTCTCGGTCAGCGGCGGCGGCGCGCCGCTCGTCGTCGACCTCGCCGGCTCGCTGCTCTGGTCGACGTGCCCGGCCGCGCACCGCACGATCCCCTGCAGCTCCAGCGTGTGTAAGGTCGCGAACAGGAACCACCCGGCGAGCTGCCCGTACTCCGACGGCGGCCGGCCGGGCTCCGGCGACAGGACGTGCGCCTGCGCCGCGTACCCGTACAACCCGGTGAGTGGGCAATGCGGACGCGGGGACGTCACCGCCGTGCGGCTCGCTGCGAACGCCACGGACGGCAAGAACCCGCTGTTCCCGGTGTCGTTCTCGGCGTTCGCGTCGTGCGCGCCCGGCGGGCTCCTGACGTCGTTTCCGTTGGGTGTCGCCGGCGTCGCGGGGATGTCGAGGATGCCACTGTCGCTGCCGTCCCAGGTGGCGTCGTCACTGAAGGTGGAGAGGCAGTTCGCGCTGTGCCTTCCGGCCAGCGGCGGCGGCGACGGCGCGGCCATCTTCGGCGGCGGGCCATTCCAGCTCCTAGCGGCGCCGCCCGTGGAGATCGCCGAAGGTCTCCGCCGCAACCCCGTCCCGCTCCTCAAGAACCCCAAGAACGGCGCCTACTACCTCCGCGTCACCGGCATCGCCGTCAACCTCGAGGCGGTGCCGATCCCGTCCCGCGCGCTCGACCTCGACGTCCGCCGCGGCACGGGCGGCGTCATGCTGAGCACCGTCACGCCGTACACCACGCTCCGGCCCGACGTCTACCGCGCGGTGCTCAGGGCGTTCGACGCGGCCACGTCGGGCATCCAGCGCGCGGCGGCGGTGAAGCCGTTCGAGATGTGCTACCAGGCGTCCGCGCTCGGCACGACGCGGCTCGGCTTCGCCGTGGCGAACATCGACCTGATGCTGGGCGGCGGCCGGAATTGGACGCTCCCCGGCGGCAGCTCGCTGGTGCAGGTGAACGAACAGACAGTGTGCTACGCGTTCCTCGAGATGGGGACCTCGCCGGCGGTGGCCGACTCGCCGGCGATTGTGATCGGAGGCTTCCAGATGGAGAACAATCTGCTGCTGTTTGATCTGGAGAAGTGGACGCTGGGGATCAGCTCGCTGCTGTCCGGACTCCGCACTGGTTGCGGCGCCTTCAATTTCACCATGGGAAGTTCTTAAGATGCACGGATTTTGTTCTTCCATTTTATTAGTAGCATACTTCATAAGTTCAAATGTGTAACTCACGTGCTGTTGGTGGGTTACCGAAGGAAATAAACGGCCAAACGGTAACTCATATATTCGTTCTGAGTTCTAGAAAAACAATTTTTCATGGTGTCACACTATAATTTTCACTGGCAGTCATATGCTAAAACCGCCAGCAAAAACATAAGGAGGGGTGGGGGTATATGACGTCAGCGAAAACCGATTTTCGCCGGCGGCCATGTTAAGAGGTCCACCATAAAAAATACTCTATTTTTCGAGGCGGACCTCTTAAATGTCCGGCAGCGAAAATCGGCGTTTTCGCTCGCGGCTACTAAAGAGATCCGCCAGCAAAAAACAGAGCTACGCTAAAAATTTTTGACGGCATTTAAAACCACGCGCGCGAGATATTTCCTTCACCCACCCACTCACTGCCTCTTTCCTCTATCTCCTCCTCTCCACCCACCGTCTCCCTCTCCTCCCTTCCTCCTCACCAGCGACGGCAAGATGACGACGGCTCGGCTCTTCTCCAGCGGTGGCGACCCCGTTCGGCGGCGGCGATGATGGGGAGAGCCGGATCCGGCACCTCCTCCTACCTCCCTACCGACGGCGACTCCGAGCGGCGGCGGTGATGGTGGGGAGAGCCGGATCCGGCGCCTCATCCTGCCTCCCCACCGGTGGCGACTGCATACGGCGGCGACAACCACGTTTGGCAACGGTGATGGTGGGGAGAGCCGGATCCGACGCCTCCTCTCCGCTCCCAGATCCGGCCTCCCCGCTCTTTCTCTCTCTCTCGATTCGCAGCACAAAGTGGTGGGGGAGGGGTAGCTCAACGATGGCGCGCAGGCGACAAATCCAGCAACAGAGAGGCTCCCAGGCGGCTTGTCACGCCCAGGGATTCGCTAACCCGAATTCCAAGCAGAATGTGTATTAAAAACCCCTGTCCAGGACCAGCCAGGGTACACAAACGACAAAGTTGATATACAGATCCACGTCTTACAAAACACCATAAAAAAATATCTTACATTAACGCAGCGGAAAAGATAAATAAACTAATCCAAATAACAAGTCGCTCGCAGCGTGGCATCTCCAATCCACAGGCATCCTCGACGATAGCAGCAAGCCTACTCCTCCGAGAAACCTTCCTCAGACACATACTCAAACTCTGGTGTGGAGGAAAAATGAAACAAGACTGAGTACCACCCACTGTACCCAACAAGTCATACCGGAATGGAAGATAATGATGCGAATAGCTCCAATGGAAAGGTTAAAGGCTGATTTGCATAATATAAGCATTTTAAAACAACAGTTGAAAGCGGTAAAACAGTTGAATAAATTAAGCAATATTGAATCATCACTGTCCAACGCTACACCACGTTGCAACAGGCCCAACCCATTCCACCTGAACTACTCCGGTTCCATTAAGTCAAGTTATGAAGGTTATGACTAATCACGATGAATCTGGTTGATCGCCCATAACCGCGGGCACGGCTATTCGAATAGTTTTACTCTGATCAGAGGTGTACAACTGTACCCACAAGACACAGCCCCACAACACGTTACCGTGCGCCAGCATACCACCACGATATACTGAAAAGAGAACTGTGACAAGACCTTTCGCATAACCCTTGTTAACCAAACGCACCACACCTCAGGTTTCACCCCCACCTTTAATCCCAAGGCAGGCAGCCCCCCTCGTGCCTAGGTGAATCCGGCAGCCGATCAACGGGTAAATCCCCCGCCGACCCAACTCCATCACGCCCACCCTTGCCTGGATGCGTCGGCTAAGAAAAGCTACACTACGAGTCAAGCTATTACCCACGCTAGCTTGTGGTAAGCACGGTAATTCTTCCAGGGTTTCCCGCGAACCGGTCCTTAACTGTCATGAGTACGACCTTCATAACCATGTACTCACAACCCACCATTTAGCAAATTTTAGTTGAACCAATTGGTTAACCACTCACGAATAACCATCATGAGCTACCATTAAACATTAAATAATATAGGTACCTTAGTTTTCCCATTGGTGTGCTAAAGTTTCTAAGCAGGGCTAAGCATGTCCTAACCTAGCACTAATCATATTGATCCCCAAGCTATCAAAGGTACAAGGTAAGCGGAAATACATGGCTGAGTACAGTAGGTAAAATAAGCCCATAAAATGACATTATAAAACAATGCAGTATTTAAGAATAAATAGAATATTTGCAAAGTAGGTACAATATGATCAAACAAAAAGTATGACTTGCCTTGCTCTGGCGCGAAAGGAACCTCAGCAACGACCTCGAAGTATGTCGGAGCGTCGGAACTATCGGATTCTACACGACAAACAAAGCAAACAAGCAAAACAGACTATAAGACTACTGAAACAGGAAACAAAACTATTTTTAATGAATTCTAGGCATTTTTATGAATTTTCTGAGCCTTGAACGGACCCAAACGGAGTCCGTATGAATTAGTTATGAATTTTAGAAGTTTAACTGCATTTTAAACTAAACAGAAAAGAAAATAAATAAATGAATAAATTATTTGCGCAATAAAATCCCCCTAGGGCTGACGTCAGCTAGCTGCGGCTGACGTCAGCCCTGGCTGACGTCAGCCCTGCTGACGTCAGCCGCGCGCGCGGGTGCGGCGGCGGCGTCGGCCGTGCGACAGCGGCGGCGGCGGCGGCGGCGCTCGCGGCGGTGACGCGAGGCGGCGGCGGCGGCCGAGCGGCGGCCGGCCGAAGCGGCGGCGGCCGAGCGACGGGAAGGCGGCGGCTTACCAGCGGCGGGTGGTGGCGGCGGCGGCGGAAAGGAGGGCGAGGAGGGGCGGCGGCGCGGCTTTTATAGGGCACGGCGGCCGGAAAAAGCGGAGGCGGCGGTTGCGGGCGGCGGAAACGGCGGCGGCGGCGGCCGTTGCGGGCGGCGGATTCGGCGGGGAAGACGGGCCCGATAGGTGGGCCCCACCTGTCGGTGGCCCGGGCGCGCGAGGGAGGCTGCGCGGACCTCGGCGCGGCGGCCTCGGGCCGGCCCGCGAAGGAGGAAGGGGCGGCGGCCCAGGAGGGGAGAGGAGAAGGCCGCGCGCGGCCGGGCGTGGGCCGGCCCAGGAGGGGGCGGCAGGCCGGTGGCCCAAGGGGAAAAAGGGAGAGAGGGAGGGGCGGCCCGGGAGGGGAGAGGGGCTGAGAGGGGGGGAAAAGAAATGGGCTGGTGGCCCAAAAGAAAAAAGAAAAAGGAGAAAAAAAAAGGAAAAAGAAAAGAAAGATTTAGGGGGATTTTAAAATTGCAGTAGGAGTTTTTAAATTGTTTAAAATTATTTTAAATGATCTAAAAATTCCAGTAAAAATCCTGTTAGTGCATTTTAACAAGGGGAACTCAAGAAAAATCCCACCTTGCTAATTACAATTAAATAAATACATTTTTAATTAGAATTTGCTCTAGGTTAAATAGACAATTTCTTTTAAGCCATTTATTTTATGAATTTAGAGCTAGAAAGGGGAACTCCAGGGTGTGACACGGCTCGAGGCGCGGGAGGCGGGTTTCGGTGGTGGCTCAGGTCGTGGGTGGCGCGGCGGTGGCTCCAGGCACGGGCTTCAGATCCGGCTACCGCCGCCGCCTGCAACTACTCTGGATGTCGATTATTATTTTTTTTTACAAAAAAATCTTTTCGCTGGCGGTCCTCTTAAGGGTCCACCTACGGAAATCGATTTTCGCAAGCGGATCGCAACCGCCAGCGAAAATCTTGATCTTCACTGGCTTTGCTTTGTGGCGGTGCCAAATACCGCCAGCGAAGACCCAAACTGACCGCCACGAAAGATGGTTTTCGTAGTAGTGGTTGTGACTAGCAATAGTTTGCTGCTATTATTTCTAGAACATTAACCAGTAATTCAATAATCTGTTCGTCTTAAAATATAATAACTTAGCTAGCTAACTATAAACATCTCTTAAGAGGTCTTCAATAATGTAGCTTAGCTAGCTAACTATAAACATCTCTCCGAAGAACAATTTAGGATCCTTACATACTCACCAGTCTTGTGATTGCGATATGACATTCTCACACATCCTACGCAGCCACGCACGCCGGCCTGGCCACCGGCGAGGTATTCTGTAGCACCCTTAAGTTTAACATTTTATGTGTTTTAAAAATTTATCTCAATTAAAAAAATTTGGATTTTAAAGTTTGGATTTTATTTGGTTTTGTGCCAAATAGATCTCATATTTTTCTCCCTCCAAAAATTCACCCCAAATTCAATTACAAAATATCAAAAAAAAGAGGGAAAACCCCCTTTTCCTCCCCCGAGTGGGCTGGCCCACTCCATCTCCCTCTCTCTCCCCTTTCCGGCCCAGCTCCCCCTCCTTCTCCCTTCCCTCTCTCCCGGCCCACGGGCCTCCTCTACCGCGCGTCGGCCTGGCCCGGCCCATCCCTATTCCCCCTTCCCCTACCTCCGGCCGGCCGGGCACGCACGCCACGCATGCCACGCCCGCCGCTCCCGGCCGCCGCGCCTGCGCCCACCGCCGCCCGCGCTGCCACACGCCGCTCCACCCGCGCCTCGCGCGCCGCGCTCGCCCCGGGCCCCGCGTCGCCTTGAGCCCCGCGCCGCCGCCCGCGCCGCGCGGCTGTCCCATCGCCACCCACGTCGCCCACGTCGCCCGTACCGCGCCGCCCCACGCCACTCCGCCTCGCGCCGCCCGGCCTCGCGCCCCGTGTCGCCCTGCCTCGAGCCGCGCGCCACGTCACGTCGCCGCCCACGTCGCCGCGTCGCCCGCCACCCACGCCGCGCCCGCGCCGCCCACGTCGCGCCACCGCGCCGTCCCATCGCCGCTCCTCCCCGCGCCGCTCGTCGCGTATAAAATGGGGCCGGAGCCCTTTTTCTCCTCACCGCCTCCCTTTCTCCCTCACCGGCCATCCTCACCGGCCGCCACCGCCGCTCCCTTCCCCGGCCGCCGCCGCTCCCTTCCCCGACCGTCGCCGCTTCCCCTTCCCCGGCCGCCGCCGCCACCCCGGCCGCCGGCCTCCCCTCCCCTCCCCTCCCTCCCCGGCCGCCTCGCCGCCCGGCGCCACCGCTGGCCCGAGCCGAGCTCGGTGGCGCAAGGAGGAAGAAGCCCGACAGGTGGGCCCCCCCCCTCTCTCTTGGCTGACCAGCGGGCCCCACCCTCCTCTCTCCCTCCCTCCGACATATGGGCCCCACCCCCCACGTCAGCCCTAACGGAATATTCCGTTTACCGTTTAAATTAAAATTCCCAAAAATTTCAGAAAAGCCCTTTAACCTTTGAAAAATCATAGAAATTCAACCGTAACTCCGTTTGACCTCATTCAAATTTCTAAATTTTTCTAAAATTGAGATCTAGACAGTGGCACACTTGTTTATTTGATTTGAGCTTGTTTTATTGTCTTTTTATTTATTTGTTCTCCGTTCCACGTATAGAACACGTGTACGAGGACGCTCCGGACGCCGGTTTCGAAGAAGAAGACCCGCATCTTGTGCAAGGCAAGCCTCCTTGACCACATTGCTCCTATAATTTCAAGTTATTTTGTTTGAAAAATATATTGCTAGGTGTACACGATAATTCTTGTTTTGGCCGCGGATTGCTTGTGCGACCGACGGACCGGCCTAGTAGTTGCATTCACTATACGTAGGATGTTGTTAAATTCCTTTATCCTTGTTAGCTACACATATTTTACGCCGGTATCGCTATCTATTGGATACGATTACCGAGGTAGTTTGCTTAGCCATGCTTACGTTTGTACTGTCGTGTGGGAAACTTGGGTATTTACCAAACTTTATGCTTAAAACCCGGTACGTGGTACCGATGTGTTGCGAAATGAAATGAGTTGTGAAAAGGGTGATGATGCGAGACCATACCTTTGTGGTTCGATCGCGTGTTATCGTTAAGGACCGATTCCTTTGGGAAATTTATCCAAACATATTACAGTGCGACCACACGGGTATTTATGGGATGCCTCTGGCTAAGTAAATTGTTATCACATGGGAGTTGGTGTGCCAATGGTTGTGGAATGCCGAGGATGGGGAGACGAAGTGTTACACATCTATTGCCCATCATGGGTGTCTTTTTGCCTCTATTGTGGCATGGTACTAGCAGGAGTAGGAGGCATACTCGGTATTTCCTGAGTATATGACGGCTGCGACTGCCTGATACTCGGCTGAGAGATTCGGCCCAACTAGGTGGTGTGCGATTTTTCATGGGTTAACTTTGGAAAGGCCTTATCACGAACTTTCGTTGCCGACGGGTAAACGATGTCAGTTTCGTATCGTGTGGGTAAAGCGTACAACCTCTGCAGAGTTTAATGAACTGTTCGAACAGCCGTGCCCACGGTCAAGGGCGAGTGTAAGGTGTTTCTCATAGCGTAGATTTGTTTGACAAATGTTTGATGAAAATGGTTGGTGGGAAGGGATTCGTTTCCAGAGTTTGCCTGTGTGGCAAACGGCTAACCTTTGTGGTTAGGAACGGGTCTGTGTGACCTGGGGTGTCGTCCGACACCGAGGTGTTGTAAGGGCCATGATGGCGTTGCAGTGCTGAGATAACTGTGTGGACTATGTGTGGTTGTGAAAGTGAGAAGGAACTAATAGAGGAGACAAATCAATTGTTGTTTGTTAATCTTGTGACAAGTTGTTGCAAAGCAACTTGTGGAATGGGTCAGGCGTGAGCCTCCTCCCGACAACTAAAACTTGACTCACTCACTAGAGTTTTGTGAACTAAAATCGCTTTCGCCAAAAAGGCTGCTTTCGCAAATAGAACCCTAGCTCTCCTTATCTTAACCAAGCATGTCATTCTTTCCCCGGCTTGCTGAGTACGTGAAGTACTCACCCTTGCTATATAAATAATATCTATAGAAGTTGGAGATGAAGACGTCGACCCGACCGCCGAGGAGTGTCTCCAGGAGCAAGCCGAGTACGAGGACTTCTAGAAGGATCGTGCCTAGCCCCAAGCCGTCACTTGTGGATCGAGATGGTCGCCTAGACGCTTAACCGCTGCTGCTTTTGTCTTTTGCTTTATGGACTTTTGAACTGTTGCGTTGCTCATCCTCGGGCCTGTCCAGGATGGCAACTTATGTAAGGACTTAAACCCAGTAATGTAATAATTAGTCTACTTTGATTCCATGTTTATTCTGTGAGTACCAGCTAGTGTATCCTGGGACTGGTACTATATCACAGGTAATGCGTAGCACCTCGGTATGAGTTAGCTGGTGTTATCGGTTAACGAGTGCCGGGGCGTTACATATTCGGCCATGATGAGCGCGCCGTGGCAAAAAGTGGGGTCGGAGTTTTAGTCTCCGAACCACTTTACCCCTGATCGCGGCCGCCTCATTCATTTTCGAAGGAGGTCGAGGGTTCGGAGTTCTATTCTCCGACCCATCGAAGCTACTTTTTTCTTAAAAAAAATTGCAAAATAAGGTTAAGTAGGGATTTTTGATTTTGGCTAGAATTTGCTTTCTTTTCTAAACGACTTGAGGGGCTTAGATTAGATTAATCAAGCAAGGGCAATGGGAGATCGGAGATCGCATGCCAGCGGCGCCGCTCCGGCGTGGCACGGCCAGAGGACGCTCGAGGCGACCAGCGTGGGGTCGGTGTTTAAAACTCCAACCCCCTTTAGGGTACGGATCAACCAAATATTATTTACGGCTACACACACAGTATAAATACCTTGGGCCAAGGAAGTGTTTTTCTCAGTTTGTACGGGATTTGAACTGTTCAATTTGATCTGTTTGCAAAATTCATATGAAACCTTGATCTAACATGTAAATGCAACCCTTACTACTGAATTTCGCAGTGCGATGTGTGAGGAATGGAATACTATACAGTATACACCTTGAATGCTCGGGCTCCGGATTCAGCTTAGAAGGTACATCGTTGCGATGGCAGATTCCTTCAGTCTTTTGCACGTTTGATACTTTGATGCATCGTTGGGACATTTTTTGCACTCCCTGAGCATTTTTTTTCTTCAGTAGTCTGTGATCGAGATTAATGATGTCATATGAAAAGTGTAATGTATATATTGTTCCAGTATCATGGTGTGCATGTGCAAAATTTTCTTCTGCAAACGTTGCCCGGGGAGGATCAAATATTATTTTACGATGTAGCTTAGCTAAATGCAAACATATCTCTGAAGAACAATTCGGAATCCATATATACTTGTGCACCAGTCTTGTGATTGTCATACGACACTCTCGCACATCACTACAAGTGAAAAGTAAAACTTACAATACAACCAGAATAAGCCACATAAGCAGGAAAAGATGGACTGTTAGATCAGAAAGAGGAAAAAACAAGAAGAAATGAGAACCCTTGGATCATAATTCAGATTAAAAAAGAATTGACCCGTTCAAATCTCCAGTAAAGCAGAGGGAATGGAATGTTCTGGAAGCACCACCCTCACTTGGCACTAACTCAATATCAAGCCAATATAAAACGATAAGGTTTATGATAGTACGGTTATTTTTTCTTCCCAACATACAACAAGATTGAGCCATACAAGATCAAACATGAAAGACACCCTCACCTCAAATATAACAATTTCTACCATTCAAATTAAATTTTATCTTAAAATATAATAACCTATCAGTCTATATTTTCGTCTCAATTAATCACAACATTCTCTCATTTAGTTTCACCTATTATATTAATACTTATATCTAACCATAAAAATATTATATTTTGGTATGGAGATAGTAAGATGAAATAAAGAGGAGAAACATGAAGAAGAATGTTAAACAAAAAAACACCCCTCCAATCAGACGCATGAAACATAATGCTCTTGAAGGAACACATACGACATGTGATTTCGAAATGGATTGGAGAAACGCTTATCCCAATTTAGGAATACTTAAAAAACCAATATGGAAAATTGTCCATAAATAATGCATTGTATTGTACTATTTCTGAATTGTCCCTATTCTAAAATTAACATTGGGAACAATATATTCTATAGGTTATATCATTTATCAACAAAATGTGCTAGAAAAAGAGATAAATTGATGATGATTTCATAATAAATACGAATAGCTATTGGTTTAATTTAAAATACAAAACTTAAAAAAAAATATCCTTCCAAAGCTGGTATGCCAACAGAAAAATAAAGAGAGGATAAGAGATCATGCAGCGCTAGAGATGGCCCAGAAGCGAGGACTCATGCAACAACAAAGAGATAGCGTAAAAAATAATAAGATTTTGTAAATTTAATTTGATGCATGAATGTAAAGTTTGGAATAATTTTTTTATTACACACCAAAATAAATCTGTTAGGTTTTACCTAGACTCCTTGCTAATTTTATTCTTTGAAACATTAACAAACAAATCCAAGCTAAATAATAAATATAGAGAACGGTTATCACACATATTAAAAAAATTCGTGCAGAGTTAGCATTGTGAGCAGACGAGCAGCGAATGAGGATCGCTATTCTCCCGTACGAAAAGGTGGGGTCGGAGTTTTATTCTCCTACCCCTTGGGTGGCATAATTTTTCTTCGGCAAACCTTTTTATTTCATTTTTCCATCTCTCGTTCTACTTCTATCAGCACATAATCGGCATCTCCGTTTTCCTCTGCGTGAAGCGATCTGGACCGCTGAAATTCCATCGAACGGTCAGAACATGCCCAAATTATGTTGGACAAGGGCACACATGATATACCGAATTAAACCAGCCCTTTCGCTGAGGCCCACGAAGAAAATCAGCCCAGCACCAGCGCTCCGCCACCCGATTTTTTTTATTCTTAATAATTATTAATCATGCTTGACTTAAATATTTGGTAAATCGTATATTAGTTTTACTGTGGGCCGTTGAAGCTTGACCCAACAGCCCATGTATAAAGCTGAAACATTAAAGCCATCCATTAGTAATCGGGTCCAACAGGCTCAACTAGAAAAGGAGCCCACCAAACCACCATCGCCCCTTCCCCTCCGGCTCGATGGCCGCCGCTTCTCCGCCGGCGCGGCGTCGGCGGCGGCGGTCGTTGGATCCCTCCATTCTGCCCTAGCCAAGCAGTAGAGCAAGAGACAGAAGAATCGCGGCGCGGAGCGACATCTATAGGAGCAGCGGGCGCCTCATCGTCCTCCGATTCCATTCCACCATGGCCGACGACCCCCTTCTTCCTCCTCACCGACGGCAAGCAAGGAGGTAAGGGATCATTCGTTCAAATCACTCCATGCGCCGTGATAGATGTCGTGCACGAGGGACGAACCAGCGGCGGTGCTACTGCTGCCAGCTATCTATTTCTGAATCCGTCCATTTGACTGATCCCCCACTGCAGGATGCATATCGGGGAATCCAACTCAACTACAAGAGCAGGATTTAAACTGTTCTATGTGAAATATATGCAAAATTCATATGGAACTCCGTTGTTCCAGACAGAGTCTGCATTAAATCCGGAGAGAGCTTATTCAACAACTCATCATTCCTTCCTTACCCAATTCCTAACCAATCAATCAGTCATACTTGCTGCTTATTTTAGCAAGAAGATCACAGAGCTCCCTCGGTTTGGAGCACATGATGGCGTGGTCGGCTCCGGCAATCTCCTCGACTTCCGTGCCCGGGCTCAACGTGATCAAATAACGATGCAGCTCCTTGATGTCATCCCCCATGGCTATCAGGCACACCCTCTTCACCGAACCATAGTTGGCATTGGTAAGCAGCTTGTCATCCTTCATCATCGGATCATCCTCGAACTGGCTGCCAGGTGTCATCAATGATTTTGCCAGGATCAAATCCTACAACAAATCAAATGCTAATCTAATGAGATTTGAGATACCAGTTACCAGCTATTAGGACAATATTAATCTGAGAAACGCCCAGTGGTCTTCCGGCTAGCTCCACAAGGTGGTGGGCTAGCCATCTTGGGTTCAAAGACTCACCCCTTTTATTTATGTGATATTAGGTCATTCCCTAATATTCGCGTTTTTTTAGAATATTAATCTCAATTCCAAATTAAATGCTAAATTGAAACTTGCAAGAAACTAGAGTTGAGGATGCTAGTTGATTGCCTCAGCTGGACTTAGTGGATAACACCTCTCTGCCAAGAAATTTGGGCCTAGGATTACTGCTGTTCCTGGACCTTGTTTGTTGTTGATTGGTATCATTTTGCTATCCATGAGCAGACCTTTGGGAGCTCTTTCCCTCATCAACTGTACATAAATCAAGAAAAAAGAAGCATCAGTAGTTGAATAATGTTCAGAGATTAGAGCGAGTAATAAGGCAAAGCTTCTGCCTTTGATCTAAAAAAAACTTTGCTGACTACCTCCCTGACAATGCCCATGTGCTTGCCAACACACGGCATGGACGCGCCAGCGAACACAGCCACGGCGATCTTGTCTGGAAACCTCTCCATTGCAAGTGCGATGCTGAGGCCGCCTAAGCTGTGCCCTACGAGGATCAACCTCTCACCTGCAGGAGCTGCAGCCACCACGTCAAGGAGCGGTCGCGAGTAGTCCTCGAAAGAGTGCACCTCGTCGATGCGTGCTGGGTGGACGCCGGATGCGGCGAGGTCGAGCGCTGTAACCCGGTGCCCCGCAGAGCGGAGCATGGATACCACCTTGTACCAGCACCATGCTCCGTGGCAAAGGCCGTGGACAAGGATGAAATGCTTGCTACTGCCGCCGCCGCCACCCTCCATTTCCTGTAAGTGTCTTGGTTGTAGTGTGTCTCTTTTTGAGTTTCTGATATATTTATACAGAAGTTGCCATGGATTGATTTCCATTATCGAATAGATATATATGGTAGTGACATTTATGTAGTTACCATTTAGATTGATGATCTGTTCACTGAGTTGGACGTGTTAGCTTTCAGCCTTTGTACACTAGTAAATTGTATGGACTTTGATCATGATCCATTTGACAGTGATCGTGAGTTGATCTAGTTTAGTTAAGTGCTTATTACATGTCCTAAGACTAAACCCAACAAATTTATATGCATAATCTCCAGGTAGCCTCAAATTTACTTTGTAGATGTTCATCTTTTTCTGGAATTCCCCCCTCAATTTTCAACCATTTCTTCTCTTTTCCATTATTCCATCTAATTCATTGGGCTGGTTCCACCTTTCATTCTGTGAGGGCTCTCTCTCAATCTGTCACTCTCAACCATACATTGCTCCAGCTCTCTACCCCTCTCCATCCTAGCCCTCTTGACTACTTCTGCTGCTCTTTGCTAATTAAAAATCTATGCAGGTTCAATTAGATCACCCTACTGTGTCATGTGATAAATCTCAATTTGGTAGTAATGGTGGACAAGGTGGTTCCCTTGGATAATTCCTCCTTGGATGATTAATCAACCTAGAACTAGAATCTGGACAAGGTACAGGAAATGACTGCAAATTCAAATCATGCCACATAGTAATTTTCTGATGTGTATGCGCAGCATCTCTTTGTGAGGTTGGTGGAACTTGGGTGCCTGGTTGGACAGGGGACCTTAATGGTAGCTGGGTTGGATGCCTGGGATGGACAGGTGACCTGAACGGTAGCTGGGGTGTGAAGAAATGGTACTGTGCTTGACGGTAGTGGTTGGCAAGCCGAGGCAGTTGCCTGACGGCTGACAATCTTCGGAAACAAGGATGGCCAAACCAAACCTACTGTCCTCTTTGCAGCGTCATGGAGGAGACCTGCACTCACTTGTTCAGTACTTGCACCTTCACCATCCAAGTCTGGGCTTTGGTGTGTCATTGGTGCGATGTCCCGTAGCTTTTCACAGGGGGTGATGTCTTCGCTTGGTGGATGGCCGCAAGGAAAATTCTGATCAAACCACATAGAAGAAAAATGGACGCGGTGGTGATAATTGTGTCCTGGCGTATCTGGAAGGAATGAAACACTCACCCTCTGAAGTTCTTGAGGCCATTTGGGAGGAAATCCATTCATGGCGCCTCACTGGGCTGGCCAGCTAGCTGACCTGATGGCGCTCGACGGCAACGGTCCAACTGTTGTAACCTATGTAATTTATTTGCTGTTTGTTTTAGTAGTTGGCTAGCTGTATAGTTGTGTGTTCTGTGCCTAGGTCCTAGTACTCCCTGGGCTCGCTAGTTCTCCAAGTTGTATGGTACCCTGTGCTGCGTTGTACTACCTTACTCTACTAATCTAATAAAATTGATCGGCGACTCTCTGCCGTTCCAGCGATAAAAGGTATTGTGTTCTTTACTGCTTTCTGGAGGAGATTTTGGAAAGTGCATGGGTACTGTTTGCTGCACTGCTCCCTTTGCCCCATTCTCTTACTTCATACCTAGTTCATAGCTAACACCGAAAATATGTGGCTTGATATTAATTGTTCCTCTTTTGGTTTGGACATGATTAGTTGCAGGATTGTGGCTTTCCTTTGTATGATGAAATATGACCGAGGGCATCTCCAGGCTTTGTTTGCAACCTAGGCCATGAGGCAGGCCACACCAAAGTTGATTCTTTTGTCACAGCAAGGCTGGTTTGGTGCTGGGTCCACATTTCCATTGTTTTCTTCTCAATTTTTCTCATGAGCGATTTCTTTACTAACTCTGGTTCGAACCAACATATCGTCTATCTTGGTATGCAGGCTCCTGTGGACCGAGTTCATCTCTTCTCTGTTCGGTCATTTGCATACACTGGAGATGGCCTAAGCTAGATGTGTTGTTCTCTCGGATGCTCGGGATCACTCACTCTTGGCAGGCCCTATATTGTGAGGAATCAAATGCAACTATAAGAGCATGAAATATTTGCAAAATTCATATGAAGCCTTATTGTTCCAAGCAGGGCCTGGTTTAGCTCTTGACATGGCTTATTCACAAATTTGTCATGCTTGTTCTTGCCCAATTCCTAACCAATCAATCAGTCATACTTGCTACCTATCTTAGCAAGAAGATCAGAGAGCTCCCTTGGCCTGGAGCACATGATGGCATGGTCGGCTCCAGGAATCTCCTCAACTTCCGTGCCCGGGCTCAATGCGATCATATAATGCATCAGCTCCACGCCAGAGTCCTCCATGGCTATCAGGTACACCTTCTTCACCGAACCATAGTTAGCACTGGTGAGCATCTTGTCATCCTTCATCATCGGATCATCCACGAACAAGTTGGCAGGTCTCACCAATGATTTCGCCAGTGTCAAGTCCTACAATATATGGTATATGCTATCTAATGAGACTTGAGATATTATCAGTTACTAGTTACTACACTTAATTCCAAAATTATGCAATTGGAGCTTGTAAGAAGCTAGAGTTAAGGGTGCCAGTTTATTACCTCAGCTGGACTTAGTCGATAGCCATTCTCTGCCAAGAAATTTGGGCCTAGGAGGATTGCAGTTCCTGGACCTTGTTTGTTGCTGATCGGTATCGTTTTGCTATCCATGAGCAGGTCTTTGGGAGATCTTTCCCTCATCAACTGCACATGTATCAAGAAAGAAAACAATGATAGTTGAACAAAAATGTTCAGAGATCAGAGCGAGTATTGATTAGTTTGCTGATCAGTGACCACCTCTGTGGTGATGCCTATGTGCTTGCCGACGCACGGCATGGCCGCGACGATGAAGACGGCGGCGGCGATTTTTTCTGGGAACCTCTCCATGGCGAGCGAGAGGCTGAGGCCGCCGAAGCTGTGACCGACGAGGACCAGCCTCTCTCCTACAGGAGCTGCAGCCACCACGTCGAGGAGCGGCTGTGAGTACTCCTCGAAGGAGTGCACCTCGTCGATGCGTGCCGGGTGGACGCCGGATGCGGCGAGGTCAAGCGGCGTCACGCGGTGCCCCTCAGAGCGGAGCATGGTGACCACCTTGTACCAGCACCATGCTCCGTGGCAGAGACCATGGACAAGGATGAAATGCTTGCTGCTGCTGCTGCTGCCCTCCATTTCCTGTAAGTGTTTGTAGTTTGCTCTTCTTCAAGTTTCTTACGCTGTGTAGTTGCGATGAATTGATTTGCATTATCAAAAAATATATATACGGCAGTGTCATTTTATAATTTTATATACAGTAGGCATCATTTAGATTGACGATATATTTACTGACTTGAACGTGCTAACTGTCAGCCTTTGTAAAGAACTGGTCCCTCCCTTCTATTTGCTGCACTACCCTCCTTGTCTCCTTCTCTTTGTTCATTGCTAACTCTGAAAATATGAAAATAGGCTTCTTGGTTCGATTATTTGCATACACTGGAGATGGCCTAAGCTAGATGCGCTCTCTCTATGATGCTGTGACTGTGAGCCTGTGAGGTCAATCACTGTTGGCAAGTCGTACAGTATGAGGTTACTACCACTTGTCTTTGCTCTCTCGTCGTTGTCAGATTGATATATTTCTTATTGTAGATTTTTTAATAGATTTCTTTAATTATTGTCACATACAATCAAGCAAAGCAATGAGAAACAAACTTCTATTATTTATACTTTCTTTGTAGCAACGGATTGTAGGATAACATGACGAAGAAGCACCAATTATTTCCTGATTAACATTTTTCTACTCGTATTTGTTGGCTATCTTGATCAGAATGTCGCGGAGTTCGCTGGGTTTGGAGCTCATGACGGCGTGGTCAGCTCCGGCGATCTCCTCGACGTCGGTGCCGGGGCTCATCTCCACCATCCACCGCTGCATCTCCTCGGTGCTGGAGCTGTCAGCCATGGCGATCACGTACACCTTCTTCACAGACCCGTAGTTGCCATTGGTGAGCAAGCTCTCATCTTTCATCACCGGATCATCGACGAACTGATTGCCAGGTCTCACCAGCATCTTCGCCAGTGCCAGATCCTGAAATTTGTAGTAGCATTTTCAATGGAAAGATGATTATACGGGCATTTGGCACAACAGTGTACCGATGTGACAGGTGAGCAAAACCCCTAATTGAGCAATTGATTAATTAAAATTAACTTATAGGAGATGAAGAAGATAGTGCAACTTGTAACCTACCTCTGCTGGACTTTGCTGGTAGTATTTGTGCGCCAAGAAGCTTGGTCCCATATTGATTGCAACTCCTGAGCCCTGGCTATTGTTGATGGCAACCATTTCGCAATCCATAAGGAGTCCTCCAGGTGCAGTTCTTCTCATGAACTATGCATATCGATCACACCAAAAAAAAAATATTAGTGGTGGTTAACCTATCATTAGTAGAGCCATTATGCATTAAAGGGTAATTATAGATCACTAGTTTGATGCTCCTGTCCCAGAATAGAAGGCCGCCACAATTTTAAGAAAATCAATATTTGTAACTTTTTTGTAATAATTAAATCAATAACATATATATTTAGTATTATGCATGTGATACCATTATATTCATAAAAGTTATCTCGCAAGGTGTTAATATTATAGTTGTAGATAATATAATATCGAAGACCCTTTTTTTATTACACGGCAGACGCACACGTACACACATCACTACACACGCAACACCACACTTACACCCTCGAAAATGTGTCCTCTAACACATACTCTAAGAGATGGAAACCATCGGCACATCCTTAATCTCATTAAAATCTTGTTGCATGTGTCCCCTAACACATGCTCTAAGAGATGAATCTTACTAAAATTCTGTTTAAAGCCCACTTGTTGAATGCGTCCCTTAACACATGTTATAAGAAATGGATTAAAATCATATTAATATTTCACCTACATATACGTAATATTCGCGAGCATTAGGATTTGAACCCTTGTGAATGGAGTCATGCACCCACGATTCTACCACCACACTGCTAGTGCTATCCAAATACCCACTTTATATTTTGAAACGGAATAAATGATTGTACTAACCTACTATTAAATCAAGAGACATGTCAGTTTATTTTACCTCCTCTGTCGGGACGCCCATGTGCTTGCCGACGCACGGCATCGCGGCAGCGACGAACACGGCGGCGGCGACCTTGTCCGGGAACCTCTCCATGGCGAGCGCGAGGCTGAGGCCGCCGTGGCTGTGCCCGACGAGGACCAGCCGCTCGCCGGCCGGAGCCGCGGCGACGGCGTCGAGCAGCGGGCGCGAGTACTCCTCGAAGGTGCCCACCTCGTCGACGCGCGCCGGGTGCGCGCCCGACGCGGCCATGTCGAGCGCCGTCGCGCGGTGCCCCGCGGCGCGCAGCGCGGCGACCACCCTGTACCAGCACCACGCACCGTGGCAGAGGCCGTGGACCAGGATGAAATGCTTCTTGCTGCTGCTGCTGCTGATATCCATTTTTAGCTGCTTCGATTCTCTTTTCTTGGTGCTGTGTCCGTATGGATTAGCTGAATTTATAGATTCAGTAGGGAGAGGAGAAGCACAGTTTCTTAATCTCCAAGAAGCTCGGTGAGATCATCGTGTGCTGCAAGAAGAAATGGGCGAGTCTACTAATCAGCTTACAACTAGCAGCCTATCGCACTATTGCCTGAAAAATTAGCAATTTTCTGGGGGACGTGTCCTAGCCTGCCTGCCTTCGACATTTCTGCGATGCTGCCGCCGATGCATGATTGAGCATTTGGACAATCAATTAATCAATCAACCAAGGTTGAGTTCTTTTTGTGAAGATAACACGATGTCGTATCCCATGTAACCTCACTACGGTGAACCATTGATCTCATTTAATGGTTCAGAACTATTTATACCACCACTTTAGCTAGCGATAGTAGAAATGTGAGGAGACATTATTATCCCAAAAATAGATATGGAGGGGTATAATCATTGGACGCGACTACACTGAGAGTACTAGCTGGATAGTGCTAAAGAGAGACACCCTTCTTTCCAAAAAAAAAGCTACTAGTACACTCAATATCTATGTATTTTTTTCATTCTTAGAGAAGTTTCTCTTAAATTACTTCTCCGATTTATAATCCGATTACACTGTTGTATTCATTGCAATTAAATCTTTACAACAAGATCTCACATGATTATATTTTGATGAAAAATCATAAATTACTTTTATGATATGTCTAAATTACTTTTAGATTTCACTAAGTTACTTTTTAAACTATAAAAGTAAATTCAATAAGTCTAAAAGTAATTTATATATATTGTAGAAGTAACTTAAAACAAAACGAAGGTAAATTTGGCATGTCATTTGAAGTAAATCCGTTGTAGAGATAAAAATATGACTCTATCTAGAAATTAAATTAATCAGCACAAATTATTGAATTAACTAAAAAGTCATATTTTATCCCTACAACGAATTTACTCCTAATGTCGTGACAAAGTTACTTCCGTTTTGTTTTAAGTTACTTTTAGAATATATGTAAACTACTTTTAGACCTTATTAAATTACTTTTATATGTCTAAGAAGTAATTTAGTCAAATCTAAAAGTAGCTTACGTATATAATAAAAGTAATTTACAAATATAAATATTTTTTCATCGTAACATAATCATGTAAGATCTTGTTGTGAAGATTTAATTGTAACGAACACAGTGGTGTAATCGGATTGTAGATCGGATAAGTAATTTGAGAGGAAACTTTATTTGAATAGGAAAAAGACACCCACGTGAGGTATGCGGACAAACATGTGAGGGGTCTCTCGTTAGCACTAAAACGAGAGGCCTCTTGATTTAGATTTTGCCATAATCATTATTTAGCAGTTTTTTCCTTCTATTTTGTTTTTTATGGGATGTCAGCGTAATGGATAACCATATATCAATCTAATCGAAAAAATATAAATAATAAAATTACTCATAATTATTATATTATATTAGTAATTACTGATTTACCCTTAATACTGATAGTATAATACTACGAGTACCAAACAACCGAACATCACTCATCAACTTAATCTGCAAGAACAGAGGTTGAAAGCAGAGGATGCGTCACGGTCACGTGGCATCAGGAACAGCCGACGAGCAACAATGACGCCACGAGTAAGCCGCCGCTGAATCTTTATTGGTTCGGAGAGATCGGTCGATCGCCACTTGAGGGGATAAACCGTTGGGAGTATGCCCAAATTATTCTAAGTAACCGATCCATATACCAGTGATTCACGTCAAAGGACAGTACTGTACAGGAGAGGAGAAGATAATTGATCTGGTGAGATCTTTATCATTGGCTTCACAAACAGAACCGAGAAATTAATTACATGTTCCTCTTCTGCTTAACACTTGAGGGAAGAGAGATGCTGAAATCTTTAAGAGCCTTACTCGTATGCTTTCTACTGATAATAGGAAACAATCGATACCGTTGATTTCATTTGATAGAAGGGTTTAGAATGTTTTCTACTACCACTCTAGTTAGTGGTAGTGGAAATATGAATGTGCATTATTATTAAAAAGGGGGTATATTGTTATTTAGTATTAACTAAATTTTTTTCTTTTTGTTTAGTTTTTTGATGAAATATGAGTAATAGTAATATAATAGATAACCACACATGAATCTAACCGGGAAAAAATATAAATGATAAAAGTTATTCGTAATTATTATATTAGTAAATTACTAATTAATTCTTAATATTACTGATAACACAATACTACAAGTAGAGAGTACCGGAGCATCACTCAATTTTTAAAGATAGTTTTGCCATGCTTGGGCAATCTGTTACTCACTCATACTTGGCTGCAATCCTGAGCAGCACATCACACAGCTCCCTCGGCTTGGAGCACATCGCCATGTGATCAGCACCGGCGATCTCCTCGACTTCCACACCGGGGCTCATATCAATGGTCCACCGCTGCAGCTCCTCATCGCTCGAAGCATCGTCCATGGCGACCACGAACACCCTCTTCACCGACCCGTAGTGGCCGTCAGTGAGCAGCGTCTGGTCCTTCATGATGGGGTCATCGATGTAGTTGGTGCCGGGTCTCACCAGCATCGTCGCTAGCGTCAGATCCTGCACGAAATTAAACAGCGTCAGATCCCAATGTGACGCCGTGTTACTGGTTAATCATACTTCTTGTTACCTCTTGTGGGCTTTGATTATACAGTTTCTCTGCCAGTAATTTGGGGCCAAACAGAACTGCGGTTCTTGGCTCTTGATTTGTGTTCAGGACAATGCTTTTGCTGTCCATGAAGAAATCAGGTTTGATCCTCCTCATGAACTGTAGCAATGCAAGAAAATATGGAATCATACTGATTTCTGATCAAGCATGAAAAATGGCGAAGCTGCTAAGCATGGAGTGATCACCTCTTCGAGCGTGATGCCCATGTGCTTGCCGGCGGACGGCATGCAGGCGGCGAGGAACACGGCCGCGGCGACCTTGTCCGGGAACCTCTCCATGGCGAGCGCGAGGTTGAGGCCGCCGAGGCTGTGCCCGACAAGCACCAGCCGCTCGCCGGGCGCTGCCGCGGCCACGGCGTCGAGCAGCGGGCGCGAGTACTCCTCGAAGGAGCGCACCTCGTCGAGGCGCGCCGGGTGCGCGCCCGCGGCGGCCATGTCGAGCGCCGTCGCGCGGTGCCCCGCGGCGCGCAGCATGGTCACCACCCTGTACCAGCACCACGCGCCGTGGCCGAGGCCATGGACGAACACGAAGTGCTTCCCGCCGTCTTCCATTCGGAAATCGGAATACTTCACCTGGGAATCTTCGAGCACACGCTGTGATCCAAGGCTGCAAGAAGCAACACAGGATCACGACACATGCGGTGTTTATACACGTTTAGATTCCTAGGACTTACTCAGCTTCTAGAATCTCCGGTTTTTAAGTAGTCTAAATTCTCACACAGATGTTTAAAATCTGTAGTTGTGGTATCTTAAAAAATGAACTAGAAACAAAAAATAAAAATATCAGCTTCATGATTTATCTATGTTTTCACCTGTTACTTCTTACAATTTTAAGCTTCTCCGAACATACTCTAGTCACACATAAGAATGCCATGTGATGGCACGTACTAAGGACCCAGTTTCACGTGGAAACAGAAGTTATAAAACACTTGGAGAGTGGAGACATCGGGCGTATGTGCTGTCAACTTATGGCTTTGTGCATCATCGATAGATCATTGATGTAGGGGTCCAAGTCGAAGTGTTTTTCCTGTAATCTTATAAAAAAAATGGTGGTGTTTATCAGTCACGCTCTGATTACGATGCCTATCGATATCTATATGCAACTTTTGATTCTTCTTCAGAGTTACGCTTTGCCTAATTTGCTCCATGGCGTGTTGATGAATTATTAATGTTGGTATAGTTCTGAAGACTCCTTGATCTAGGTGAAAAAAAAGATCGATTTAAGTCCAAGTTGGGGGTTGTCATGGTAGGTAGTTTTTCTTTTTGGGGGGAAGATTTGGTTAACTAGATTCGACTGGGTTTTGAAAATATTCTTGTCATGTCGCCTTTGCAAGTGGTGTATAAAGCTCTCTCTTTTACAGCGATGGAAACTCTTACAGAAATAGCAAGATTTCATAAACTTTTACCGAGATAGCAAGACGGTACAGCGCTTGAAATTTCTTATAGATACAACAAGATTGTGTAGAGGTGGAAACTCTTATAGATACAGCAATAAAACTTTTACCGGGATAGCAAGATTGCGTAGCTATGATAGAGAGGCTGAGGCAACCCAGACATGCTGAAGCGCTTCCTGAATATTTGAAGCTGTCTTCTGATGTTCTTCTACTGTTGTGGCAGTGTTTGGATGTAAAGATCCATCTTCTCCTAATTTTGAAACTCTGTTCAGGGTGTTTGAGCCATCTACGAATTGTTTTGCTGGGCTTTGTCCGAAAGCCAGATCAACATATTGATATGTTCTTTTAAAAAATGATAATGTTCTCTCTCTTTTTTTTTCCTTTTTTTTTTTTTGTCAGAATTTGCGCTATGGCCCTGTTTAGATCCACCGCTAAATTTTTTTTCCCTGTCACATCGAACGTTTGAACACATGCATGGAGCATTAAACGTGGATGAAAAAAAAACCAATTGCACAGTTTACGTGTAAATCACGAGACGAATCTTTTGAGCCTAATTTCATCATGATCTGACAATGTGGTGCTACAGTAAACATTTGCTAATGACGGATTAATTAGGCTTAATAAATTCGTCTCGCAGTTTACAAGCGGATTCTGTAATTTGTTTGGTATTAGTCTACGTTTAATACTTTAAATGTGTGTCCATATATCCGATGTGACCCGCCAAATTTTTTTTTGCCTCTAGATCTAAACACCCCATATGTCAAAATAACAAATGATAATGTTGATAGCACAAATGACCAACAGGAGACATCTGTCATTTACTTCTTTCGTTCAATCGAAAGCACAAACTGACCAATGGGTGTTTTGTTCATCTCTAGAATCGTTTTGTGTGTAGAGAATCTCTCCACGAGGAAGTCTGAAGGCCCTCTGCACCTTGCTGTTGCAAAACTGGTTGTCGATAGGGGTATTTGATTAACAAGGGAGGCTCTCTCTGAAGAACTACAAAAACTATGCTTAACCAAACCATGCCGCGATTTGACAGTTTCTAGTTGTGAACTGTCACTTTTCCATGGTTCCAACTTTTTGGTATAGCTTTAGCTGTTACAGCCGTAGATAGAGCATTCTTGAATTCCAGTTCACATTTGGTAGCAGTTCCTCAATTATGTTGTTCTAGATGTAAAATGTCAAACACAACCTGGATAGTCACACTGGTTCTTGAATCAAGTTTTTCTGGGAAATCAATGTTAAATGTAACCTGCAAATTGCCACATGTTATTAATCATGGTTGTTTTGGGTTTAGAAAGTTGAAACAGAGTAACAACCGCCAAATTGCTTCTTAAATCAGTTTAAGAGATTAAAAAGAAGAATGCAAGTGTGGGTCAAATCCAGGCCCGCGAGATCAAAGCCCGAAGGCATCACCGCAGGCAGACATGCAGACCAAAATCAATCCATCTCTGTACACACTACCATGCTTCCTTCCTCTTCTCATCCAGAGCATCGGCTTATTGTGCACAGTTTACATCTAACAAAGTGTTCTTTGCGAAGAAGACAAACAACAAAAAAGTGTTTTTGATTTGAAAGCAGAAAAAAGAAACCCCTTTAGCAAGATATCCGAGTTGATCAGATAATTGTAGTCTGAATTTGGGTCAACACATACAGTTTCTGTGGAAGGTTATCATCCCATCAACTGTTACAAATCTTGCTTGCTTTTGGGAGAATGCAAAGAGGGGGAAATATACGAAGACAAATCGAAGAAACCGAATAAAACTAAGAATCTGAAGATGCTGGCAGGCTCAGAAGGATCCATTGGTTTCTATCAATCAGAAGGACTGAAATCCCTCAGAAAATAGGTAGGTATTTTTTTGGTCATCACAGCCTCCAATCAGTCAGATCCATGGCACAACAAAACATAAACGCAAACAAAATAAAACTCAACAATGGAATGCAACAGTTGAAACCTCATGGATAAACCTGATAATCTGAAGAACTGCCGGGACGGAGGCGGCGACAGGGGACGGACCAAGGAGAACCAACACGAAGGCGTCAATATATAAGGGGATTGGCGGCTAGGGTTTCTGGGAATAAGAGGACCGGACTCGTTATAATGGGCTGGCCCATTTAACATCTTCTTGGGCTGAAATTATTCACTAATAGGACGGCCCATTTAATTATTATGCCCCTTTTTTTAGAGGTTAAAAGAAACACTATTTTTCTAGCCATGGAGATGGAGGCATGGAATATTGGGATTAAATATGTTTATTCTCACCTAACAAAAATTATTGAAACTATAAAATTTTCTGCATCAGTTCAAACAATTGTTTCAACACAAAGAAAAACCGTAAGCTCGCCTCGTGTTAACTCCATTTCATCAGATTCAACTCTCCAATACGTACTAGTACTACATTACTACAACATTTGCGCTGCATCATGGAGTGGAGTGGATTAGGCCCATGGCCCAATATGAGGCCCAAAGGGGCCCACGCCATCGAAGCTCCCGTGGTCGTCGTCGTCAACTCCCATGTAGTCCACGACGCGCACGCCTTCCCCTCGCCGGCGATCAACCACACCGACGTGCTGGTCGCCGCCGTGCATCAGCGACCCGATGGCCCTCGTCATCGCGCCACCGCCGCCGTAGAGCTGGCCGGGCAGCAGCCCGCCCAGGTCGAACCCGACCAGCTGCGTCGCCGTCTGCCCCAGCGCCGCCGGGACGACGTCGTCGTACGGCCCGAGATGATGGCCTATGGTGGGAATTCGGTCGATCCCACCAGCAATGCCCATGGAGGGGAACGCCACGCCTCCGTAGCAGCTCGTCGACGTCGTGGCGCCCAGCTCCGCCGCCTTCTGCAGCAGCGCGGTGGCGGACATGATCGCCGCTGACCCGGCCGCCGGAGGCGGGAACCCCGTGGCGGCATCGCTCGGCGCGTCCATGCCCAGATTGCGCCCGTGGATGTGGAGGAACGGAGAGGACGACGATGGCGCCGCCCTCGCGCCGAGGCTGGACAGCATGCATCCCGCCATGCTGAGCGCCGGTAAGAGCGGGGTGTTGTCGACGTCGGGGAACATCTTGAGGTGCGGGCTCTTGACGTCGGCGGCGAGTCCGTACCCGGCGGCGTCATCGTCGTCGGAGACGGGCTGGGACGGCAGGACGAGGTGGTGAGCCTGCTGCTGACCCTGCAGAGCGGAGGTGACCGCGGCCATGTTCATCGGCTGCGCCAGCTTGTTGTTCTCCTGCGCCAGCGCGTCGCAGAACGCCCTGTGTGTCACGAAGCTGTCGCGCCTGCATGCCATGGACACAGTACAGCTCAAGGTCATGGACAAGCTAGATCTCAACAATGGCGTCGACAATGGCGACGACCGCACCTGGAGAAGACGGTGCCGCAGTCGCACTTGTACTCGCGGGTGCCGCAGACCTTGGAGTGAGCCTTCCAGTCGGAGTGGACGGCGTAGCGCTTGCAGCAGCGGTCGCACTTCCACTTCTTCTCGCCGTGCTTGCGGCAGAAGTGCTTCTTGATGCCGGTGAGGTCGCCCAGCGCGCGGCTTGGGCTGTGGTGCACGCACGACGCCTCCGGGCACACGTACACACGCTTCCGCGGCGGCTCGCCGGCGCCGCCGGCGCCGCGCTGCCGCAGCTTCCACGGCAGGTTGTGCCCTCGCCGGTGCAGCTGCAGGTTCTGGTCGCGCTGGAAGCCCTTGCCGCAGATCTCGCACACGAATCGATTCGTCGCCAGCAACGTCCGCGGCGACAGCGCCACCACCTCCGCGCTCGGGTCTGCATGCGCATGCGCCGCGTTCACACGAACGAAACGTGTTAAATTCGGTACTAAAATAGTACTACTCCGATTTTTAATGCCATTGACTATATATTATTCAAAAAAATTGTGTAAATATACAAAAAAAAACTGATTAAAAATAAATGATAGTTGATTTTTAAAAAAAACAAGATGATTGGTCAAAGAATCAACAACGTCATATATTAAATTAAGTAGAGGTAGTACTACAATTGACCTATTTTTAAAATTAAGTACTAAAATTGACATTTTCTGTGTGGGCATTGCTTAGATGGTTGTGGGTGATTTAGCTAGAGCAAAATGGCTTCTACTGAATTTTTGCAGATGTACATGCTACTCCATGCAAGCTAAGGGCTAGCTACATTTCTATTGCACCAATAACTTGATATATAGGTAGCATTGAACTTGTACGTGCTATCATTATCTTTTAAATCACTACAATTATGTTTTTTCCAAGTGATAAAGATCTAATTTTCAATCACTTTTTTAAACCAAACCTCCAAATATAAATCATTTTGTACATGCACCTAATTTCATATAGATATTGCACTATTGCAGTTAACTGTCCTAACAGGTAATGGTACTTGATCTGTATGTATATACACAGAGCCAACAGAAGCAGGCAGTTCTCTAAAAAAATAACATGCTGGATAAAAATGTATAGCTTGATCCTATGTGCACTTAATTAACCGAAAAAACTTTATGCTGAAATTCAGAACTTCTAGCTTAGCTGAAATGATGAGATAACCACTATCGATCTATTGTGAAAAAACAACTACTAGATAGAGAATTCATAACTTGAGATCACAAAGTATTCAGGCAATTCAACTAAGAATGCTGGCCTTGTAAAAATGTTCGAATTTATCTATCTCAAGATTCTGAAAGAAACTAAATTTCTGCGAAAAGACTAACACAAACTACAGTGCATTATGGTCAAAATATTCTGTCACACAGTATATGCGTTGTCATCTATCGTCCTAGTTTTCAGTGAAAGACTGAAAGAAGATTTAGACTGCTAAACAGTTACCACCATTATAGACTTGCCCTATCAATTATTGCAGTCACAAGATCGTCAGGCAGGGCAACACAAGACCAATTCATTCAATTTATGATCCATGCAAGAATTCAGACGAACTGAAGAAGTAACAGATGTTTGCATCTGCATGCAGATGGTCTTAACATACATGAACAATTAACTAAGTGGATAACATATATAAGCACCTGGTGTCCCTGGAAGGCTTCTCTTCTTCTTCTTTACGGCCGGCGGCGGCGCAGGAGGCGGATCCGAGGAAACTCCGGCGACAAGCTGCAGATCACTTTCGTCGACACTGGCGATCTTCAGTGGACCATCCAGGAGCAGCTTGCTGTAATACGGCTGCTGCATCTCGAACTCCTCCATCAATTGCTTCTTCCACCTTCTTTGTTGCTCAAAGAAGACAAGATCCCGGTGCAATCCAATTCCTTTCAACACCGGTCGACATGGATGTCTTGCAGCTAACTAATTCATGTTTGCATGCACATGCAGAGTTTCAGCAATTTGCAACACATTACCTCTCTTGTGTTTTTTGCACTTTCTCTGACTGAGCTTGGTACGAGTGACAGCTAGCTAGAGGAAGAAGAGGGAGCTGGTCTTGCATTTATCCTAGCAAAATTTTCACCATGCTAGTTAGCTATTTTCCCTTTCAGAGAGAATTGAACCTGTCTTTGTCTGTGCGTGTGTCAGTGATGACTTGAGTGTACAGGATGCTATACATGTACAGTAGCTAACTGTTACGAAAGATTAATCTAGAAGCTAGTAACTATGAGCACCGTGGATACACTCTAGCTAGTAGTATAGGGCTAGCTAAGCCGCGTGGAGCTGAGAAGTGAGCGTCTTCTTGTAGCAAAGATTTTTTTTTAAAAAAAAAGTTCTAGTTTTATTTATAATGTGCATAGTTTGGATCTACCTTTGTTGTTTGCTCCCCTCGGGATCGGCCGGCAAGAGACAATGCTCAAGTTTTCCTGGCAGAGAGTATAATACTGGCTTGCCATGACAGCAACCTGCCTGTGAATGCATGGTCAAGTTGATCGGCTTCTTGTTGCCTTGTTTTCTTGCCTAGGTCTCGTTTTATAATCTGATCGCAATTAACACTGCCAATTTGAAATTAATGTGGTTTTCCAATCCCCAAAACCACTCTTCTTATGGAGTGCTAACTCTCAGCTTGAATTTCTGACAGAGAGTGACAGGCTTCTCTCCTTAATCTGGCTGAATTCAATACGAACTACAGTAGTTTTACTGCAACAGAGCTACTGTAATTTTAAGCAGTTCTAGCAGAAGCTCATATATATTTTGGTGCTCTTGAATTTATTATAGTTGACTACCTAAATTAAAGTATATGCCTCATGGATGATCAAGAGCTCTTACTAGGTACGTTACTGAATTGTTTAAGGACCTTGGGATTTGCAAGGGATGATAACGATGATGATGCGTAAGATGGAGGTTGAACAGCCATGCAGAAGTGAGCTCAGCCTAGCTAATTGGATAGACGAATTAACAAACATTTTTTTGAAACTAAATTTGCCCTACAAACTTTAGGAACTTTCAGAAACCACAAGTTCACAACTATATGCAACATTCCAAGTATTTGTCATGAGATTTTCCTTCACTGCCTGATCTCCCAGGAACAATTAACTGTAACTGTAAGGTATAGTTTTTTTCAGAATGAAATTTCTAGAATTACTGAATATTATCAATTTTCTAGAATAACTGAATATTATCACTCCCTCATTTGCTTTCAGGAACACGGCATGTGTTCTGTACATGCATGTACTACTGAGAATCTGAGATACTACCTAGAAGATATAATACTACTGCTTACTCCTATTTGCTTAACGCATCTGAAAAGGACTGAGCCTGTACCAAGTACAGAATGACAAGAAACAATCCTGGAAGCAAGAGGAGGTGACACTGTTCAATTTCTTGAACCAAAAATAAATAAGGGATGCTCCGGTACTCTCTCTACTTACATTATACTACTTACATTATACTACCAGTAATACTACCAGTAATATTAAGAGTAAATTAGTAATTTACTAATATAATAATTACGTGTAACTTTGTTATTTATGTTTTTCCAGGCTAGATCGATATGTGGTTATCCATTATATTGGTATTGCTCATATTCCATAAAAAATTAAAAAAGAAGGAAAAAAAGTTTAGTCACTGCTAAATGATAATTATACTCTTTTTTTAGAATAATAATGTCCATTCACATTTCTACTACTATTAATTAGAGTGTAATAGGAAGTAATATGAATCCTTCGATCAAATGAGATCAATTGTTCAGATTATTTTCTATTATCAGTAGGAAGCATTGGAGTGAGACTCAAAATAAATAAAGGAGCTTTTCCACCTTCTTAATTGACATGGATGGACCGCATATATATATTCCCAGACATTTAAGTAGTGCGGTGTTAATTTGACATACATGTAACCTACAAGTGCATTTACTCTGACATACTACCTCAGTGAAGCGGTTAACTTTATTCCAATTTTTAAAAATATACGTGCAAATAGACAAGGTCTAGTGTTACTCCTTTCACTTTAATTAACTAAGTAATTATAAATAGATATTATTGGTTGAAGTTCACTAAAAATATATCAACAACGTTATATATTAAAAAATCGATGCATTATATTATCATTAAATTCCCTCCATATCATGGCCATGGATCATGAGCTAGGCAGATCAAAGCGTCAGCTAATTAACCAGAGCTGAGAGCACAAGCTAAATAGCTACCATTTGATCACCTTTAAACTCTAGTTGATGGAGTGGACAAGCTGATCGATCGACAGGCAGGGGCGGATCCACCATGGGGCGAGGAGGTCTCGAGACCCCCCTACCGTCCCCGGGATCATGGAGATCCCCTAAGTCTCCCCTAAAAATTTCATCCATAGATACTCGGGATGTGGGGGTTAGAGGTTCTTCCTAATTTATTCAGTCCCCACTATTATTTTTTTTTTGAATTCGCCCCTGTCGACAGGGAAGGGAAATTCAGATGCACTGAAACTACACCTCTTTGCTGCTTCGTTGCTTAGTTAATTTCTGAAGATACCAAGGTTGGTTGCATCCCGCCCTGGTCTGCATACAGCGAAAATGTCGAGTCGATGATCAGCTTGCGAAGTGATCGATGGAGAGGGAAAGATCGAGAGCAAAATTGTCTTATTCCTTCGTGAATTCAGTTCACTGAAATCGTTAAATATTGACAAATAGACAGAAAGAGCCCACAATGCATATCCCTGTCGATCTCTAGAGATCAGGCTAGCGATCGAGTTGTTGTTGATGATGATCAACTGATGACTAATTACTTAGTAAGCTAATTGCTAATTAATTATTCAATTGCATAGTTGTTTTTGTATTAGATGCTTGAATATTACCATTGTCATTGCTGCTCTTAGTCTGTAGTAGCAGTGATGGTTACATTCTCACTTTGTCTTCTCTGCCCAACTGTTCTTTCGTCGTAACACTGAATAATTACATATTTTAGCTGAACATTTGGAAACCGTGCAGCATCTATTCTTGACGCGGAGACTGGAGCACGCGATTATTAGTTACATGGTAAATTTTGTAGTTTCCTCAAAGTTAATCAGGCTCAGATCGTTGATGACGATGAACAATAGCCTGCAGAGCACTCGCTGATATATCTTTTCTCTGTGACAGTATTAAGCACTTAAATGGTAGACAGAATTAATCACAAAACATAAATATTAAGGAAGAACCTAATATCAAATAAATAAAAAAGGTGAAGTTTCGAACCTAGACCATCTAGCTCACCACCTTTGTTATAAAACTGGTCCGATATATACCTCGTAAACCAAACACGGAAGAAACATCATAGAAAATCCAAACATGAAGACGACACCGAGGCACGATATTTGTTAACGAGATTCAGTTAAAGCCTACATCCCCGGAGCACTGATTACGGGTGCTCCTCCCTGATCCAGCATATTACAGCGTATCCGGGTATCCACGATCCTCCACCGGCTAGGCCGCCAGACAGTCGTACCCACACCTATGCTACTGTCGCCTTGCAGTTATAACATGTGTGCCTCTCTATTTAAGAGAGATCCTAGGATAGAGTCCGACTCTTACTCTAGTCCTAATACCTATTACAACTCTAAGTCTTAAATTATAAATGATTTTGTACACATATTTAACACAAACTCCAACAACCTTGTAGAGCAAGCTGTAAGACTGGGCGTTTTTTCATAGACAGAATTAATCACAATTGCAGAATACTACAAGTACAACCATTATGATTATACATGTTGGCCTTAAGGATAGGTAGATATAGCAAAGAATCTTCTTAGGGCAGGAAAACATTTATACACGGGAAACACAAGAGATCGAGAGAATAATATAGAAACAAGGTCTAGCTAGCTCTAGAACCCTAAAAGCCTAAAAAGTGGCGATATTTCAAAGAAACAGATTAGACAAGAGAGAGCTACCCACAGCCTACGTCTAATTTACACCGCTAAACATTCCGCTATGGTCATACAGTAAATCATTGGTGGCCTAATTCATAAATGCATCCCTGAATCTTCGCCGCTTCATCGATCATATGTCAACACCTAATCTCCCTGCTCATTATTAATAGCTTACATTGGCAAGAAAAAGTTTAAACAGGCCTATTAACTAGTAAGATGTCCAGCAAGTCTATCTATTGGTACTAATATATTTTAAGGTTGGATCCTTCACTTGGGATAAGTTTGTGACAGCGACTTGAGAATTGCTACCTGAACATCAGAGAGAGCGTTGAGTGATTCTTCAGATGAATAATCCCAGAACAGTGCTCAATTGTTCTGAAACTGATCAAGCTGCCCAATCGGACGCTAACGTACATGATCTTTCTTCCATTAATTCCGCATCGTCTGACAGCTCCGATTATGATCCCTCATCATCATGATCGATTCTGTCTGTCAGTGTGGCCACATTATTCCCAAGGAAACAGCAACCATTTTGGCAGCACACTGCTCATCACTTCAGTAGTTCAGTTCTGAAAAAAAAAATAGAAATCTTTCTAGAATTTCATGTTCAGAAATTTCTCCATGACTTGTCATGATATTTGGTTTCTCCAGCAAGTAGTAGATTTGACAAGACAATCTTTCTGACGAGAGCAATTATCTTTGGAGGAGGGGCTATAAAGTCAAGGCTGCCTGCTACTGCTAAGACTAACAAGAACACAAGAGCCCTACCAGTGAGGTCAGATCTCGCCGGGAAAGAGAAAAAAAAAAAAGCAGCTTTCTGCACAAGCACCGGCCCCCATCTCCAGCTGCTCTTCTGCTTCTGTTCTGCTCGCCGGTGCACATCGCCGACGTGAACCGCTTGCCTGTTTCAGAAAAGCACCGGCGAATTGATCGAGTTGATCGCAAGAACAAGGCCCATCGACAGCTTGGCCATTTCCTCGCGCCGCGTGTTGCTATTCCATTTGGTTGTTGCTTTTTCGATTGACAGTGGCGTCTTGCGAGGGCATGATTGCGTTATCTTTTTCTTCCTCTGAATCCTGAAATTGATGCCAGTGTTGTGCTGCAGACAGATCAGGGGTGTGTTCATCCGATCCTATCGTGTTGTTTTGTTGGTGCAAAGCCACATCGATTTTTTTTTTTGGGTCTGGAAACATGATGATGATTTATACAATGTCCGGTCGTAATTGCATTATTAATTAGGGTGACATTAATTTGACACGAAATGGTAGCAGCCAATGTGCAGAGTTGCAGAGGCAAATCCACATGCAATGCAACCTGCAGTGCAACCCACGCTAGCACTGCAGGTTGGCCCATGGGGTGAACCGGCCTGTCCAGCCCGTGGAGTAGATATAGGCCGAATCGTTCGGCCCATCTAGCTCCGTCCACTACGACGGCCCGGCCTGTAATTCAACTTGCCTACACCGTATGATCATGGGCCGGCCCAGCAAGAGGGTCCTCTTCGCGGCTCGCATTTTCAGGGGAAAAATATCGCTGTTTGGAACAGGGTTAAATATTCCAAGTGGGATAGATACACTGGCAGAGGCGTTGAGCTTGAGTTAAGTTTCACCTCCACGAAAGAGGGTTAACTCCCCCTTTTATCTGCAGGGGAGATTTTGAAGCGGGTGCGGTTACATCTATATAAGATTTTACTCTCCTCACGTGTTAGACTGTTTTTTAGTTTCAAAAATATTTAACTCACTTTTGAAGTAATTTTTTTGTAAAGGCGTTTTTTTAAAAGTATTTTATCTATAGTTTGAAAATCAATTTCGTTATGGTTCTATTGTCTGTGATATATATATAGATAGTGAAAAGTACACCTTTTTAGACATGCAATATATAATAAATTTATTTCTTTTTTCAATGTATACAGTGGCGGATGCAGCTTTAATATATAGATGAGACAGATAACGGAGATGTTCACTCGATAAGTGCAATCGAACACAACACATATGATATTTATAGTTCAATCGTATAACTACGTGCGTGTGCGCGTTGTGAAGATACAGACTAATCTATTGGACATTCACACTTTGTTATACCTAGTTTTGATAGCCCATGACTACTATAAGAGGGTAGGGGGTCTTGGGGTGTGAGGTGACCTGTATCGTAGCTGGGTCGATCGATCTATCCTGCCTAATGGGTAGATCCGCCCCTGAATGTATATGGTAGAAAAGCTAGCACAAAATTAGCACGTCTCAACCACATACCGTGGGTTTCTTTTATCTAATAAAAACTATACGTGGCGTTACATGTACCGAACAATCATAGTAATACTCAACTAAGTTTCATGGTCGGACCAATGCTTCTAATAATAGTATACCCTACACGACAAGCAACAATAAGCAGACAACGTCTATAAAGTGGGAATTGCCGCATGCGAATCTTATCATTCTCTGCATCTCTCGAGATGATTTATCGGGTAGTGCGCTTCCACGGTAATCTTCACTTCGCAACTTGACACTTGTTTGTCGGATAACATTATACTCTGAAAAACACCTTTCTGCACGATAAGGATATATTAGTCACGCATGATGAACAGACGCATATAAAGACTTTTCTCATAAGAAAACCACGTTCAAATGAGGAAAAAACGCTAAACTATGTATGCCTCTGGAACATTTCTTCCTGGCTTGCATGGTCCCCACAAAAACTTTATTGTGAAGTGCAAATTAGCCTGACTTACGGTGCCTTTTTTGAGCTCTTCGATCCAACTTTCTTCGTCTGCCATTGGAGCAACTTGAGTTTAATACAAAACCCCTCTTGGAACAGCGTACCAAAAAGCCTTCTGCACACCTGAGAGCAATCAAAAGACACAAACTGCTCAGAATGTGTTCGATTTCTTTACCCAAAATGATGCAGCAAGTAGGAGCATCCCTTGCTTGTTTGGTCTTTAATTTTCCCCTCTAATTTTCTCTCCCCAAAACTTTCACCAGATGTACAGATGGCTGCCATTACTCCGCACGATAAACGAGGGAGAATTTGACGTGTCTGCAGTGTAAAAACCAACGAGATTTTTTCACATAAAAATACATAGCACCTGCTTAGCAAGTGGTATATGTATGACAGTATATATGACCATAGTCCATACCGGCAACTACATGGATCATATTAAATTTACCTTTATCCTTTCACTATTTCAAATATGCATGGCCATGCTAGTAATGTACATGCTCATTAAACATATATATTATGAGTATACATTATATATTCAGATCAAATATATGCCAGTACTAGCTAGTACTATGAGTATACACTATATATCTACTTAACTGCTAACAATTAATATCTGCATGGTTGAATAGATGCATGCATATAGATCGACATTCCAAGATCGAACCATATTCTACTAGGAAACTCTTCAAGAATTGTACACAAGTAGCGTCACGTTATCTGAACCCAACGATATACTTTCAAACAGAGGTACATTTGGTTGTTGGTAGAGTGCACTATGCGGTAGACATATTTGATTTTTAATTTCGATATCTAGCTATACTCCAAAATTAACTGGATGCACGTAAGTTATGTAACTTGAAATTAAAACTATATATAAATCATTTGCAACGAATTGAAGCTGCTTGATTGGGTACGTGACAAACCAAACTGAAATTAAACCTGAAATAATACGTTTAAATGAATATACGCACACCAGTTGCACGCAACAAACCATACATATATCAGATCAGTAAACCTTTCTTTTTTCGAAACCATGAGCAGTACAACTGTGGTACAACACATCGTAGTACTCTGTACTCGCACCGGAAAACATGCATATATATTGTGAGACAAGCCAGATTGCAACACACACACACACAACAAAAAAAAAATGACAGTGAGCTGCTCAGTTGCATATATATAGTGCAAAGTTATTTCAAGTTTGCAACCTGATCTTGATCAAGAACAGCTATCAAGCTAGCATCAATGCATGGTTAATTGTTTTGACCTTGGTTGTTGCCTCTGAAGATAGAGAGCTCAGCCCTCACGTCGATCTGTATGGCGCCGCCGCCCCTGCTGCCGGCGCCGCCGCCGGCGTTGTTGAGCGACGCCGCGAGCTCCTCGCCCTCGCGGTACCTCTGCAGGTACCTGTGCATGGCGTCGGCGTAGTGGTCGAGGCCGAGGCTCCTCATGGCGTGGCAAATGTCGTCGCCGTTCACCGTCTTCCGCCGCTCCCGCCGGCACCGCTCCGACGCCTCGCCGGTGACGAAGCTGATGAACTCCGTCGCGCACTCCTGGATCGTCTCCTTGGCCCGCTTCGATATCTTCGCCTGCGGCGGCAGCCCGTCCTTCATGATCCGACCCACGTTGGCGATTGGCAGCAGGTTGTCTTGCCCGTTCGTCATCACGCCGCCATCGCCATCTCCATCTCGATCTCTTGAGGCTGAGGTTGACGACGACGATGCCCTAGGTAGACCTTGCATGGGTTGGAGGCGACCCAATTGGTTAAATCCAGAGAAATTGAGATCGCGGCTCATTTTCTGGGTGGAAAAGGGGTATATGTATCTGATCTCCCTTATAAGAGAATTGTATAGTATTAGTCGTACTGTCGTAGCGAACCTCAGTGATATTGTTACTGATTGTGCTGAAGAGAATTGGTTGTATCTCTATTTATGCGCTAAGAGCCGGAGGTTTTTTCGATTTGTTTATTGAATTTCCTCGATCTTGTTAAAGAAGTGTGGAATGTTATGTTGTAACGTAGGGCTAGCATTGTCTGCCAGCGGTCACATGGGATAATGATTCTTTCCCTTTTCTTACAAAAATATGGTGCGCCCGCAGTATTTATTCGTCTATTCAATTACTAATGTCCAACTTGTTTGGAAAAAGGTTCTTTTTTTACAAGTTTTAGCTCATGCATGCATGTAGGTTTCTTTTGAGGAAAAAATAATGGGCCGGTGTGCTGAAATTACATGCATGCAAATTTGTTTGATAAATGTGTACTGAGTTTTGACTAATTACAAGCGGTACCCGGGCATTCTTAATGTGCATACACACATGTAACATAAGCCAACATTTTAATTTGTTTTACTTTTATATAGGGCAACAATTTGTATACTACTGTATATTTAGAGTGATAAAATTGCATCGATCGATGGTAATCAAGCGTTTACGTAAGTAGACTTGTGCCCTATATCATCGATTCCTCGCAAAAGAAGTTATCTGACAAAAGACTATGTGTACTACGTATCTTCAGTTGGCGTGTGTACATATAATCAATCTTCGGGTAATTAATTAACGGCCATATGATAAAAAATGTTAATCAACGGCAGTTTGGACACAACTAGCAGCTGCAGAAATTAAAGTCATAGAAAGATCGAGACCAGCTTAAATATCCATATACGATATATAAAATATGAAAAGAAAGTGAGAGAGAACATACACTAACACACATGAACTTTTGATGCTAGTACTAATTAAAGAAATGAAAGTGCAGAGAAGAATAATTAACTTTTTGGCCCAAGCTAATTAAGCTTAGCTAGCTAATACTAGCAGTACTACTAATTAATATAAGTTTTAGCTAATCAGCCGGCGTCCTTTACACCGGCGATCGATGATGTGTGGATAGATGCCCTAGTCCTCTAGGCGGGCGACACCTGCCGGCCGACAAGCCGTGCGGCCCTCGCATGGCGGCGATGATGGCCTCCATTGCCGCGGCACGTGGCCATGGATCCTCCCGAATCAATGTCGAGACGACCGCTCCAATCTCTCATCTCTCTCTCTCTCTCGCAAAGACGACGACGATCGAGGAGGACGAGGAGGAGGGAGGAGGAGAAGAAGGCAACTTGGTCATAAAAAAGGCTACCGATTTGCAGTTTTCTCACGCCAAAAGGGGGATAAGCAAATGGTAGTACAGCATTTGCTGTGGCCAATTTGGAGGAGTAGTACATATCAAGTTTTCATCTTTTGATGCGCCCCGGCCTGCTGGCTCTTTCTGCTGCTGATTCCTAGCTCCCAATTGGATGGAACCATCCTTGAATTTTTTTTTATTATATGGTTTCATTTTCCCATGAACATTGTGGGGAATTAACTAACATGTACTAGAGGTACCGGCGAAGAGGCTTTCGACACATATCATGTGCATGCATGCACGCACAACCTCTAATGTTAGCTAGCTAGATGTATAGTACAACACTGTATATATTGCTGCAAATTGCATATATAAATTAATCATGCATGTATAATTGCATATAGCATTTGTGTAAATGACACAAATCGTGCTATGTTGTCTTGGTGATTCAATCATTGGGGTATTTTAACCCGCGAGGAAAATGGGCCTTTTATGGTTTGTGGATGAATTCCCACCACGAAAACTTCAAATCCTCACTGTCCTGTATATAGGACCTTAATAAAAATTCCCTATGTGTAAGGAATCCATTTTTTCTAGTAGTTATTGTATCAAAACAATTATTTATTACAAATAAGCAATTTTAGAAATCATTAAAAGCATAAACGAGCCGAGTACGGTATTTTTTTGGACTTACTAGCACATGACAATTGATCCTGGGGAGGGAGGGAAAATTTAATCTCAAAATTTCAAACTTAGGCGAGGATGGAAGGCAAAAACTTCAACTAGTGGAGAAGTGATTATTACTCCTGGTTCATAACCCCTATTATTACCGGTTATAACTATCGAGACTATATTTTCGGGAGTAAAGATCACGATTTTTAGTACTAGTTGAAATAACCGGTACTAAAGATACATACTCAGCCAAAAAATATGCGGGTTACGGGATTCGAACTCAAGATCTCTCACTTCAGTTTCACACGTATTACCATCTCACCTAGCACACATATCTAATATGTAAAGAGATGTTTTCTTTTTAACTAGACCCTGGAGACATCTTTACTCCCGGTTGGTGTTATCAACCGGTATTAAAATGTAAAGATTCTTCCATCTTTAGTCCGGGTTGGATGCATCTTTAGTCTCGGTTGATGTTATCAACCGGGACTAAAATTTTTTTTGAGAGTTGGACTTTTAGAACCGGTACTAAAATCATCTTTAGTACCGATTCGTAAGACAACAGAGAAATTTGTGATTTTAGCCCATCGAAAAAAGATAGGTTCTCAAGTAGTGTTCTGTGTTGCCATATATATTTGTATTTTGTTGTATAGGGAGTTATCACAAGAATTCTGATGAGAACATATATATGAATGATGATATGACAATATCACTTAAGCTTATACTCTTTTACTAAATAAGTATTACGGCTAATTCATCTTATAACTAATTTGACCAGTACGTCGTTTTAAAAATAATTTTATCATTAATTAAAATTGTATGATAATATTGGTGTGTGTTGAATTACAAACATAACCGTGCAACTTCAGTAGTTTAGCCATTTAATTTAAGTACTCTTACTGGTGGTCAAAGTTGAGATACAGTGATACTAGCTAGTTTACACGTATATATGTACTAGCTAGTGTGTAGTTACTACCTCATTCCTAAAATATACTCTAATTTATTAACTATGCATTTGTATTGCTAAGATCCAACTTAATATGGCTTGACTGCTTTCGTGGAATCATTGCATACGTACAACTGATCAATTCATGCAATTATTCCTAAGTCTTGACCATGTCAGTCGTTGTACACTTAAAGTCAAAGGGTCCACCTACACCTAGCTACTAGCCCGCTAACATGTACACTTGTCCCTCAATGATTTTCTAGATTATTTTTTCCTTTATTTTGCTATATAAGAAAATCGACAAAGGATTAAATGTAGCTGGTGTTTAGGGATTGGGATTGCATATTTGGCGTACAAAAAAATAGTATAGTTTAATTAGTGACACACAGTACATACTACTAATAATTCAGCTGTACTGAATTGTTGTAACTAAGAAACATATATTACACTATGCGTAGTTGGAACAAGTTACCAAAAAAAGTCAACCATGCATGTGGATACCTATAGCATCACATTACACTAAAGAATAATTAAACTTCACATCAATGCTGAAGCACGGGCCGGATACATATATATAGTCAAAAGGTTAATTTTCACATATTTAACACCAAAGACTTTCTTTCCCATAAATATATATAGCATAAATAAATATCATATTGTTTGGATGATGCTTCTCTTTGGATTGAAAGGATGAACACGAGAGAGCGCAGAGTAGTTTCACATTTGGAAAAGTTGTTTAATTCTCTACCTCCCTCTAGCAAATCTGTAATCTAGCTAAATAACTTTGTACCACGCCCTTTTCTTACTGCAATGGAAGTATTTAGGTGGGGAAGCTCTGCCCCTGTTGACCATTAAGAAAGGATTAGAGGAATAAAAGACAATACTAAGTACTACATAGTAAGGATTGGACCAACTTCACCAGCTAGTTTCAAAAAAAAAAAAAAAACTTCACCAGCTCCATTAAGTCCACCATGCATGGACCAAATATATAACTACTAGCTGCTTCAATTTATTTGTGAACTAGTAACTACTACTCCCTCCATCCCATAATAAGTTCATATTTGACTTCTTCCATTTATCTCAAAATAAGTTTATCTTTTAAGTAATCTTTATATCGGAGTTTGTGAAATAGAAAATAATTACGTTGGGAATAGATAAAGTGGAAAATAATTGTATTGAGATTTGATAATGTAGGCTCTATTCTAGTTTTTTTGGTTTTGTATTGGTGTGTGTAGGATACCCATATGGAGCACCAAACAAATTTATATATATATATATTAAAAAAATTGGAGGGAGTATTTGCGAGAGAGAGCCAAAACGTGTTATAAAACCACACTAGCTAGCAAGAAAAATGGCGAGAGGTAGTTGACACTCGATACCTGATAGCGATCACCCAAAACAAACCACCTACTCCATCTTATTTCGTAGGCACACATACACTCACTAGTACAGAACTTCTTATCTGTAACGGCCTTTCCCATGTTGAGGGTTTGCGGACTGTCACACCATCGTCATCTCTAATGGGTCGAAATAAATACCGACAAAAATATACTTGTACATAAATTATCCATATGCATGTATTTCGAGCCTATCACCGATGAGACCTATCGGCGACAGGCTTTTGTTTAGGCCCAAAGTAATCTTTGTCAGGTCCTATATCTATGCCCGTCACCGATGTGCATCATCAATGACGGGCTCTAATTTAGACCCGACAAAGATAATATTTAGACCCGTCACTGATGGTTGTTATCGGTGACGGATTCACACATAGGCCTGATAAAGATAACTGCAAAATTCGTCACAGATGCTCGTTCGTTGGCTGTTACTGATACTTGTTGCACACTATAAATACTCCAACTGCTAAGAGAATGGTTATCTCACTGTTCACTATTTTGGTGGGAGGTTGAGGGGATAATTTTTGTCTCTTTTTTTCTAAGAAAAACATAAAATTCATAAAAGTAATTAAAAAATACTAAACAACTCCCATAAATTTAGTAATACTTATCTTACAAAATGTTTATCTAATATTTTGTTCACTTTTGCAGCAATGGATCGAAGTTGGATGCATGGAACTTTGCGACATACCAAATAGTATAGAAGTGGCGTTTCAAATTTTATAAACGCCACGGAGGACAGGAAAAGAAGAAACAACGATTACATGTGTTGTCCATGTGCAGATTGTAGAAATAAGATCATGCTTGATAGCAGAGTGGACGTACACACTCATATGATACGTCGAGAATTCATGTAAGGCTACACATGTTGGGTGAAGCGAGAGCAAGAATCAGTTGATGATGTTGCAGGTGCAGATAGAAGTGGTGTACAAAATCAGGAAGATGAAGATGAGCATGACATGTTGGATCAAGCATGGAGAGTAAGAATCAGGAAGTGGTGCAGCTGCAGACAGAAGTGCTTGATGCCACTTTTAATTTGTACTAGCTGATAAATGACACAAGTATGGATATACACATGCATGTGCTTGATTTTTGTTGTTGTTTGCATTTATGTGTGAAAGAAATTAAGTTTTGGCTTTGAACGGTTGAGATGTGGCCGATAGGCCATAGAAAAAAGAACGAAACAATTAAAAAAAATCATAGCTAAGTCCATTATATCTGTATTATTCACGGTTGAAAAGCAAGGCTATAAAATAAGCTATGATGAAAAATAATAAACTCTAAACTACTAATTAAGTTTCAAAATTCAAATTCAGGTTGCAGCTAATAAACGAAAAAAATTAACTGTCGAAATGAAAAGCCAGAAATTTAGTTTAGAATTCTACGGACAGTACTGCTATGGGCAAAAAAGAAATTGTTTTATCTAAACCGCACTATTTCTAAACTTACATTTAGATTAATTGCAATAACAAAAACAAAAGAATCAGTTTTATTTTCTTAAATTAAAACTTATGAATATTATAAATAAAAAATACAAATAAGTGTATAACTGAAACCAAAATCATTGTATATATAAATTTAGTTTAGAATTCTACAGGCCGTGCTATGGACGCGATGAACGTACACTATACTGCTAGTAAATGTATAATTAAATAAGAGTATTTGTTAATTTGGATTTTACCACGTGGGTGGCTATTACATATACTACCACAAAAATACTCAAATTTAAGAGTACACTAGCTAATAAGACAATCAACTGCTGCACAACCGATCAATTGGGTGCTGACCTCTCTAGCTAGCTTAATTGAAAAGTACATCTCTAGTACATTTTCTTGAATACTCGTATATAGTACATATATATAGTACTTTCTTAAAGGACACACACACAACACACACGCACACATAAGTACATTGGTGCGTGGGTATACGTATATAGGATGCATTGTGACTGGTATATATATACATTAATTAGTGGGTATATTAGTATATGTACAGTACTTGAACAAAAAGTACTACTATCTTTGGGTGGTCAATTCCTGCTTGAAGGTCCCTTTGGAAATCGTTATTAATTAGATGAAGTGCTACTAATTTATATTAGCATATATTGTCCAGGTGTATACCTAGAAATTAAGTCTTTTGCAGATGGATCGAGGGGGTATATATGAATTAACTTGAATGGGTATATAGTCTATATATACATGATGGCAGTCACGCATGACTAAAATAACAGATCATCCTACTGACCAAACAGGTAAATTAAATGTTTTACGCTGAAGCAAAAAAAAAAACCCAAAAAAGCCCTGCTCATATCAGAGAGCTAGCCATCTAGCACAACTCCAGGACTAAAAACAAAACAGTTAATGTTGATCTGCAAAGAACAGCAAAGAACTAGGCTGGGCCAGCGCAGGCCAAACTCGATCCAAGAACTAAAAACAAATCCAAACCAAACTTGCATTGAACTTTCAGCTCGTCTCTCCTACCAACACTGCAGATATATGATTCATACGCATGGCTTGCTTTAGCACATGAAGCATATATAAATGACAAGTATTTGTAATTAATGAATTGAATGTGTGTATACTGTATGAGTATAAGTTGCGCGTATATAGGGACACATGTATTTACATATCGAACACTGTTTGTCGTGCAGACATGCATTGTGCGTGTCTGCGTGATGCATGCCAGCATCCACCTAAATTATTGGGAGACACTCACTCTCTGCAACTACTTCATAGAACATGCCATTTATTATGTCAGCAATTAAAGATAAATCATCAATTTCTATGTCCTATGAACATTTAAGACAGCATACATACTCCCTTCTTTCTAATAAAAACCAACCGGATCCTTAGGATTTGACGTTTTCTACTACAATAAATCTTAACATTTCTCTCTTGTTCAAATTCATTGTACTAGGAAACATCACATCTCATTCTAGATTGGTTTATTTAGGACGGAGGGAGTAAACGACGAGCGAATATGACCATACATTTATATCTACGCCATTGCACTATATATATTAAATATGTGATCTGAATTTAGACCTACAATATATTCAGATTAGTTTTCTAATAGGATTTTGTATTATAGGATTAGTTTCCTATTAGGACTTCGTGTCTTTGCTTATTAGGACTCCTGGATTTCTTCTATATATATCCCTGTAAGACGACAGTTCTCTAGAAAACAAAATTGAAAAAAAAGATCTATAATTAATATAATTCACCATATAGGTTCGTTTCTACACGTGTTAATTCACCATATAGGTTCGTTTCTACACGTGTACTGATAACTGGTTCCACATGATAATGCAGAACATGCATATTTTTTTGACAAAGAAAATATAACTTCGAGCGCCAACTAAGAATATACACAACTATAAGTTAATTTGTAGACATCAGGATTTGAACCAGATGAATCTGTAATGAATTGGTATAAATAAGAATTTCAAACATTCAATTCTTGCAGGCATGCATAGAAACAATCTCACACAATTATGACAAGGCACTCTCTATGTAAAAAAAATTAACTTTTATATAGAAATCTAGACATTAACGTGCAAAAAAGTTTATTTATTTTGGGATGGATGGAGTAAATAAAAACTATACGATGCCTTTTGCTAGCAATATATATACCTAGCTAGGTGTGTATATCAATCAACCATACAAGCATATTATGTAGTTTAATTTAAATCTGAGAAATACTATTATTTCTATATAAGTATAGAAGAGGGTCAACACACAATGCAAGAATGCACAGTATACAGGGTGCAAAAGTTATATATGTGCTTAAGAATAAGAGACAGTGACTAGCTAATTTCTCAATAGTCGAAACTTATCAAACTTTCCGAGCATAACCCGTATATGCATGAGCTAGGAATATCAATCAGCATAATATATATTGTCCCTAGGCATGCAGGAACCTAGAACAACTTTTGATCAAATCTAGAATTAAATTTAATTTACTCAGATTCAAAAATACCCAACTCCAACTATGTCAGTCGTCTTAACGCGCAGTTCAAAACAATCGCTACCAAAATTAAATTGGACGTACAAGAATTATTCATATAAAATCGATCATTTGCATACTCCGATTAGTTACTCCATCATGTCGCCGGGCCACCTTAGCTAGCTTCTTGATCCTAACCTCATCTTCCAGGTCCTTCAATCTCAGCATGAACCACCCGCCATCCCCACCTAGCTTCTCACCACCATCATATCACACCATGAACACAGATTAATTAGCTAGTTAATCTAACTAGTAGCTAAGCACTGGCTATATATATACTCTTAATTACTAATTATTAGCCACTGCAATAGCTAGCTGTTCATATATATGGAGTAGTAGACGATACAGCTTAGCTTAATTAAATTACTAACCTCTCAAGATTAGGAGGAAAGGTTGGGTAGTGTTGGGTGAGAAGACGACGCAAAGACGGGTTAGCTAGAACTGCCTGGAGTGGTTGTTGGTGTTGCTGTTATCCGTCCTGTCCATGGCGTTGAACATGAAATGACCGGCGGCGGCGGCGGCGGTGGCGGCGGAGGAGGAGGAGGAGGAGGGGTGGTGGTCGGGGCCGGGGCCACCGCCGGCGCGGGAGGTTGCGGCGGCGGCGGCGCGGTCGCCCTCGAGCTCGCGGTACTTGTTGAGGTACCTGCGCATGGGGTCGACGTAGTCGTCGAAGCCGAGGGCGCCGAAGGCCCAGCAGACGTCGTCGCCGTTGACCGTCTTGCGCTTCTCCTTGTGGCACTTGTCGGAGGCCTCGCCGGTGACGAAGCTGATGAACTCGGAGACGCACTCCTGCATCGTCTCCTTGGCCTCCTTGGAGATCTTGGCGTTGGGGGGGAGGATCTGCTTCATGATTCGCCCCACGTTCGCGATGGGAAGCAACCTGTCCTGCTCCTTGATGATCTCCGCCTGATCCCCCGCCGCCGCCTCCCCCTGCAGCAGCTGCCGCCGCTGCCCGTCCGGCTCGCCGCCATGCGTATGCTGGTCGGCCATGGCGGCTAAGCTAGCTAGCTCTCTTCTTCGGTGGTGGTGGTGAGTTCTTGGCTAGTGGAAGCTACAGTATAGTATAGGTCGGGGTGTATGACGATTTAGCGGGCAGCACGCGCGCGGCCGCCGTTGGTTGCTTCGCTTTGTCTTTTATATGCGGTTGGGTAATCCGATTGGCGATCGATTCACTTATTATTGTTGGGAATAATGGACTTTTCTTCATCCGCTTTCCCTATACCTATCCATCCTACCCCTTCATCTCAAAATATAAGTTTATTTTTAAAAAATATCACCGGGAGAGAGCTTCCGCCTGAATTTCTATAAAATAGAAGGGTATAGAGTACAACGTAAAATGTACTCTTAAAATATAAGTGTTTTTGGATGAATGCAGTGGTGGATTCAAGGTGGCGAATCATATCATTACAATACCCTTAATTTTTAGTGATTAATAACTTGTATATATAATTGTTCATATATGTGTTTGTCCGGACTCTAAAAAGTATTAAAAAGTATTAAGATCTACCACTGGGTGGATAGAACATATCTTACTACTACAAATCTAAATCAGATTCAAAATACCAGGATGTGTTACATTCATCTAAAGAGTTTTATATTTTGAGTTATGGGATATATTTTATTACTACAAATCTAAAAAAATAATATTCAGATTCAAAATAACCACATTCATCTAAAAAGTTTTATATTTTGAGATGAAAGGAAGTAGCTAATTCCATAGAGCTGGGGTGTGCATGCGAGGGAGACACTGACAAGGACAAGTCACAGAGGGACAGACATGTACTGGGAGTTTGTGACGTGGGGCGGGGTTGAAATGTCACTGGCCAGTCGGTCGGTCATCACGACGCGCGTACGACGCACCGGTCGGTCGATCGGTCGTCGATGAGCTTGACCGGCCGGCCGTCGCATGGCCGAGCCAGGTGGCCAGCTATATATACATGTACGTCCGGATCTGATCGAGTTATACTGCACTCTCCAGGATAGTAGCACGCATGCTTGAGACTAGCTATTACCGAGTTCTTTCGACTATTGCATCCTCATGCACACTACACGTATGTATATACCTCAGTTATTTCTCATTTTCTGTATAAACATTTACTCCTATGAAAATGTCCATATACGTGAGGCCATGCCATCAAAAAGCTCAACCAATGACCGTTACTATTTCTCCGCAAAAAAAATTGGCAGTTACTATTTATTCTTGCGTATGATCTGTTATATTGCCACTACGTGTCAGACTTGAGAGAAAGGCTATAAACCGATTTATTTTCTATCGGTCGTACACATAATTAATTTTAGAAAAAAAAAGTTTTTTGTGACGGATCTACTAACAATATTTTTTTTTCAAATTATTGATTTTTGCTCCATACATAATTTCCTGTAATAACGTATGGGGTGTCACCACAAAATTAGTTGATTTGTACCTACTCCCTCCATCCTAAAAAACAAATCTAGTATTAAATTTGATATAATCTAGCACAACAAATCTGGATATGAGTTTGTTAGATTTGTTGTAATATATTATATTAAATTTAATTCTAGATTTGTTTTATTTGGAATAGGAGGAGTACATTGTACTACTACCACGTATACTAGATTATATGGGGGTTAATGTAATAATTAGTTTGATGGCCGTACAGATGCTAGCTAGCGAGCGGTGGGGGCGCACGTGACGAAGGCACTGTTGCTCGCCGGGGAGAGGCAGGCAGGATAGCGTAGCATATATAGCATCGATTGGCTCAAGGGCCCTGATCTGACGGATGGATCCCCCCGAGATACAGCTAACCACATGCTTAATTTCTCCATCAACAGCAACTTTCCCTGTTCCAATAGTACGTGCCAGATCCACCACACACACACATACATCGATTTGCATATTACTATTAGTAGCTAGCTGGTACATATTGATTATTGCTAGTTATAGAATGCTACCACACACCCAGCTAGCTAGGTGATTAAACAACTAAATCAATGTCAGTAATAGTGCACTTATCAATCAATCAATCAATTAGTGGATCCATGTGTCATAAAATGCATGAAAGATTGATTATAATCAATCAATCAATCACACTTAATATTGTACGGTTTCATAAATTATCTTTACTACTGTAAAAATGTAATTCTCCTCCTGCGACGGTCCTATCCACGTAGTATGTCCCAGCTAGAATCCCAAAACCGAAGAACACTACGAGCAACCATATTGTCTCATTTTCTCTAAACCCCATTCTAACGTACGAGCATATCCCTAACTGTAAATTTTGCAACTACAAATGTTTAGACTAAACTAACGCAAAACTAGATATTCAGCCATGCATCGCACCAAAAAACTATAAATTTAACATTAAATTTACTATGAAACTAAAGATTTAAGGTGAAGTATCATATAAAAATTATAGAATTAGTAATGAATTTACTACAATGCTATAGATTTTAGATTTTAATTCCCTTACACTATAGTTATGCATGCATGAATTATTAATGTTATAACTTTGCGATAAAAAAACAACGTTAACAAATTTACGGTTTTATGATATTGTTTCTTAGTTTTGTGATAAAATAATGTTGGATTTGTCATTTCGTGGCTTAAGTATGTAGTTATGTAACAATAATCTAGGCAAAGTATATGTATTTTATAAAATTTGAGATGATCAATCTCATATCTTTGGCATCATGTCGAACTCTAAAACGACATGTTTTAATAACTGGAGGGAGTATCATTGTATGCGTGTGCGTATCCTGTGTTGGTATATTCTTTGAGCTCCGAGGGCCGAGGAGCTGATCGAGCAAGCCAATTGTCTCTCTCCCCTGTTTCCCTCGTCTCCATCGATCTCAACACAAGGCAGCAGCACACGTAGCCATCAGCTAGCAGCCATTGCATTCTTCGTTTCCTCCCAGTGAAAATATTAAACTAGCTAGCACGCGTGCCTTTCGAAAAAACAAGTAATTAAGTAATGATACATTAATTAATCAACAAAGTGTGGACAAATCGTATGTCCGAGCCTTAATTGCATTGACTGAGAGCCAGTATGCATTGGGGGGGTGAAAGCTAAGCTAAAGCTAGACTGAGACAAACCGTGTTTCCAGGAAGTGAACCGCGCGCAAGCTAAGTGTAATTAAACAATGTATTACTGTGACACATAACGCCATATATAAAATGGCAAATTGCCGCTTCGGATGTATTAATTTGGATTATATATACTCAATGACAAAGTATGGCGTGTGTGCTTGACTCTAGGTGCAGGAAATGACTGCTCGGCGTATGTATTACATAAGCATTTCGCGCGCATACCTTGGCAATTAATTAAGTAGTGTGCTATAATTAAGCATGAACCAATTAATTAAGTAGTGTGCTATATATATATATATGTGTGTGTATGTATGTATGTATGTATGTATGTATGTATGTATGTATGTATGTATGTATGTATGTATGTTGGTTCACTCTTGCTAATTTAACAAACTAATTAATGGGTCTCTATCGACATTGGAAAGGCAGCTCCAACTCTATCAAAGATCTATATATATAGTTGAGGCTATATATGGTATACGTATTAAGGGATGGAGAGAGTACTGTATATGCTTTTTTTTTCTTCTTTTATTGAGTCAGCAAATAGTTTTGTTTCTCTGTGGTTCTGTCTGTTGGTAAAAATTAATGTATAAGCAAGGGAGAGGCATTCATGAAAATGAATATTAGTTGAAGCCTAGCTATCTTGTGACTGGAGTGAAAATTAATTAGTGGGTTGGATATTTTAATAATTAATTTGCCCTGTGCAGCTAGCTGCCATGGACATTTTGCTGTATACTTTAGTACTTCCCATATATATAAAACCATAATTTTCTTCCTTTTCAAGATACGGAAGATTAGCTAGAAGCTGCTAACTTTTTGCTTCTTATATCTCCGTACCTCTAACAGCAAATAGGGGAAAGGAGGAATTGAAGGGACATAAAGAATAGTAAACATATCCATCCATTAATAGCTTAGCTAGAGCCAAAAGTTTTAAGTCGTATGTCAAGGTTATTTGTCAAGCATATTAATTTTGTCCTTGTCTGTATGCACTCTCACGACGAGAGATCATACCTATAGCTAGATGCTTGGTATGCAATTCCTGGCATGCACAACCGTGATGTGTACACGTAAATTAATTAAGTAAACTAGCTAATTAGTTAATTAACGTTCTGCTTTGTCAAACATTTGCAAGCCAGCATATTCCTCCATTGTGCTAACAAAAGGTTGCTCTGGTTGGGAGAGAAATGATGTTTTTAGTGATTTCTAATTCACACACACACACTTACTTTTTGCCTAAATAAGCGATGTGCCACGCATGCATGCATACATCGGTAGTACAAATATTTGACATCCACCTTGTGCCTTTTTTTCTTAATTAATGAAATATAGGGTCATGAATAATACCAAGCGAGCTTAATTCGTAACTCCTCAATTCTCAAATAGAATGTCTCGTTTTAGGATACGAGAAGTAGCTAACGTACGTACCTTAAAATCTCAATTCCCTAACATATACAGTATACTGTGGATCATCTCTTGCATACCATCTAAATAATTATAAAAAATCTGAATAAAATCAAGTAACACAGATCACATTATCACACGTTATTTACAAACATGCATGCAATACTAAATTCAATCTACATATATTCCACATTAAAAAACAATTACATGTATGAACATTGTCAGTACCATTCATGACAAAATTTATTTATTTATTCTCTCCGTATGGGAATTTGGACTTGAAATTTTGCAAGATTGTACATGCAAATATCAACGTTCTCATATTTGTTTCAGATTTTTTTATAAAAAATTAGTTTATATTTAAGAAATGAGACGTGACCAAATAAGTTTACAACATGCACCTGAGCAGTAAAAATCCATCTCCAAAAACACCAATATTAGGGAAGGATCTAATATCGAATAAATAGAAGTGGTCATGCTTCGAACTCAGACCGATTATCCCACCACCTCGTGGAGCTGGACCCTTGGGCGTTCCTCAAAATCCATCTTCCACTGGTGGCAGTACTGATATTCTAACTAACAACAAACAAAATAAACTACTAGTGCAATACTCTGGAGTACTATTTTTAGGGCAAGTACTATTATGCTTTGTATATTGCCTCTAAAAATACCACGTAGGATTGGATAATGAGGTGAAAGAAATAAGTGAGTAAAGAGAAGGTAAGCCACCTCTCATGCAAAGAGCAACATCCACACAAATTCCAATAAAAGGAGATGAAAGAAAGAGATGAATGGATAAACAAATAAAGTAAAATCATTAGGATTAGTATGCTAGAGGTGGTGTAGATGTCATGTATTATACATATCACCACTACTACAAAACTGCTTTTTACATACGGCCCAAACGGATTTTCACATGCGGTTGCTCCAGCCACATGCGTGAAAAGGTCTGCGAAAATCGGGATTTTTCCATGCGGCGAGCGCAACCGCATGCGAAAATCCGATTTTCCCATGCGGGCGCCTAAGACAACCTCATGGAAAAATGAAAAATCACGAAAAAAATAAAAACCCCAAAAAACCCTAGGCCTGTCGCTGCCCGAGCTTGCCGCCGCTGCCGCCACCGCTCCCATCGTCACCATCACCAGCTGCCGGTAGATCCACCTCGGCCAGATCCACGGCCGAGGGATTCGTCGCCCCGTGACCTCTGGCTGTCGGGATCGAAGAAGACGAGGGAGAGGAGAGGTGGCCGGATCCGCCGCTCGCCATCACCGCTCACTTCCGCCATCACCGCCTGTCACGCCCGAGGTCAGGGGTGGCGGATCCGCATGCCGTCGCCGCTCCAGAGGTTGGGGGCGGTAGATCCGCCCGTTGACCGCCCGCTGGTGCCGCAACCGCCAGCGGCCACCGCTCGCGAGGTCGGCGGCAGTGGATCCGCGCGTCGCCGTTGCCCCCGAGAACGGGGGAAGCGGATCCGCCCGCTGGCTTCTCGCTGCAGTCGCCACCGCCCGCCGCTACCGCTCTTGAGGTTGGGGGCTGTGTATTCGCGCGTCGCCGCAACCCCCGAGGGCGGCGGCGGCGAATCCGCCTGCCCGACGTCCGCTCCCGCCACCACCGCACGCCGGCCACCTGCTCCCGGTGCCTCCTTGTCGGTCGCGCCGCCCGCTGCCCGGCATCGCTTGCCGCTTGGCACTGGCTCCGGAAGGAGAGAAAGAGATTGAGGAGATGAGAGGAGAGGAGTGTGAGAGGAGAGTTGAGAGAAAATATCTGGAGAAGGAGAGAGAGAAGGGAGAGGTGTGAAAAATTTTAAAGTAGTGAGGAGGGAAAAGAGAGAGGAGGGGTGAAAAAAGAGGAGATATTTTTGCATGCAGACCACTTAAGGGCCCGCATGCGAAAATATATTTTCGCATACGGGCCCTTAGGTGGTACGCATGCAAAAATAAGTTTATTTTCGCATGCGGTTCCTTAAGAAGTCCGTATGCGAAAATCTATTTTTGCATGCGGGTCTCTTAAGGAGTCGTATGCGAAAATGGAGGTCGATTTTTATAGATGCCGTTAGTTACAGTCCGTCTGCAATCTAAAGTGGTTCTCGTACAGAAAGATCATTTTTTTTAGTAGTCCACATTTTATCTTATATAAATAAAATTAGATGTGATAACTGCTCCTTCCATAAAACTTGCCCTTAGCAGAAATGGATCGGAGATCGAGGGTGTGTCCGCAAGACTGCAAGTTGTGCAGATTGATGAGAAAAAAGAACGTGTGGTATTCGCCGAACTAGTAAAAGCAGACTAGCCACTAGGTTTATACGCACTTGTTGCACTTCTAGTGTCTCTCTCTCACACACACACGGCGTAGTAGTATGCATAGTGTAGTACACAACTAATCGGTAGAATCAGGTGTAATAATTATATTAGCAGCGTTGATTAATCAACGTTGCCAGCATACTAATCCCCGATCCAGGTGGTAATGGATTGATGGATTGGACAAATAACTTAATTAAAAAAACTAGCTGGTGACCCGCGCAATTACGCGATTAGTACCCATACAAAATTATATATTTTTTACATATGATTTTACTTAAATTTGTTAAATATCTATATCGTTATTTTAGGATTTTGAAAAACTGAATTTTATCATCCACATGTTTCTAATTTTATAGTTCTTAAAAATCGCTTAGGTCACTAACCCTTACTCATTTGTCAGGTATTTATTTACTTGTCGATCTATCACTATTTCTATTCATCTTCTATGAAACCTTTAAAAATTATATCGTTTAGTTTTTAGAGTTCATTATCTTGTTGGGTTTTGTTTTTATAATTTTTTAAAGTTCCGTCAAACACCGCCATTGTACTCCTTTACGACCTCTCCGCTGCCTCCTCTCTTTATTATTATTAAGATTTTAAAAATCGAACATAATTATCATTTAGGTTCTTTTTTACTTTTTAGAAATCCTGCTAAACCGTTAGCGGCTTTACCACTGTACTCCTCTACGCACGACCTGCCCGCTATCTCCCCTCTTTATTATAATTGAGATTTTAAAAATTGAACATGGTTATTATTGGGGTTTATTATTTTTTCATTGAGATTCTATTTAGGATTTTGCTTATATGTTTATAGTTTTTATATGTCCCATCAACTACCACCACTTTACTACTTTACAGACCTACTGTTTTTCCCCTACTTATTGTCATTTGATATCATTGTGTTCTAGATGAACTATTCTTTCCGAAAAATTCATATATTTCATTTTAATATTTTTTATTTGTAAACTATATTCCTACTTAACTCTTATAATTATTTTTCTATTTTCGAAATTTATTTTATTTATTATTCTGAATTTTAATTAATCTCGTCATATGTTCTATATGGTCTATTCTTTTAATAGTCTCTATTTTTATTACGAATTTTAGTTATTTATAAATTGTAATTCTATTTGAACTCTTACTCTATTATTCTAATTTCGGAGTTTATTTTATTTTTTATTTTGAATTCTAATGAATCTCGTGTTGTGTTATGGATGAATTCATTGTTGTTTCAATATTTCTTTTTTATTCTGAATTTTAGTTATTTCAAAATTATATTCCTACTCGAGCTCTTTTTTATTTCCTAATTTTAGAAATTTCTTTATTTTTTATTCCGAATTTTAATTAATCACGTATTGGGTTCTTATATGGACTCCTCTTTTAATATTATTTATTTTTAATTTCGAAATTTAGTTATTTTTTAGATTATATTTTTATTTGGACTCTTCTTTTTCTTTTTGTTCGATTAATATGAGAATTTCTAGTCTCGACAGCGAACGTGGTGCCTTCTTTTTTAGATTGTACTTCTATTTGAACTCTTCTTTTTCTTTTTCTTCGATTAATGTGGGAATTTCTAATATCCACAGTGAACGTGGTATCTTCTTTTCGAGCTATTTTAATAATATAATAGATTATAGCTACCCTTGTGGAACTATTCTGTCCCAATATGATATTAGTTTTATCTCTCTTATTTATCCTCAAAATAAATTAATCTTTAAGTAATCATTGTATTGGAGGTTATGAAATTATGAGACAGTTTATTAGAACTAAATAAAGTAAAAAAACAAATACATTAGAGTTTAATAAAATAGAAGATATTGTAGCTAGTCTTTTTAATTTTATATCTATATAATTGGGTGAGAAATAAAGATATTTTAGGAGGGAGGGAGGGAGGGATACAGACAAAGCATGCAGCGCGCGGTCTCCGATGCATGCAGAAGCAGACCAATCGGGAAGGCCGGAGACAGGCCAAGTGCACAAGTGTCGGTCCGTATGTGGTCCTTCCATGCAGCCAGCTGCATGCCTACCTGGTGGTGGTGACAGTGTGTGCGACACGCGCTCACTGCTGCTGCCTTCCTCAAACAGATCGAGATTAATTGTCCCTAACAAAATTTCACACTCTACTCCCTCCTACTTAATAGTGTATGGTTTCAACCGAAAGTCACATGTTTAATCTTAACATTCTCACAATTTATTTTTAAAAAATGTTTGGATTCCCTCCAAATCTCTCTTTTTTTTACTTAATCCGTCCTAAAATAAATCAATCTTGTAGGAGATGTGACACATCCATACTGTATATTACACCCGGTACGAGGTTGGTTTATTTTGGAACTGAGGGAGTAATTAGCTAGGCCATGTTTGGAAGCTTTTGGCATGTGCGGTTTCCCATAGAATATTTAGTTCTATCAAACGGTTTAGTTTCTCGTTTGTGTTAAGTTGGAAAAGCTAGTTTTTTTTCCATACTATTATTAGTTGGCAACTCAATAGCTGATTTTCAGAATCTCAAATTCTTTTAAAAATGTTTTATTCTAGATAGTGCGTGTTTGGTAGTCTTCTAGTGCATTTACTAATAATGTCTGTAGAAAAATAATGTAGTACCAAATGTGATACTTTCTAGTACTATAAATCTGAACAGATCTAGCTAGATTATTAAGATGTGTCATATCCATTACTCTATTGGTTTTTTATGGAACAGACTGAGTATTCCAAATAGGCATATGCCTTCTTCTTTTCTAGTCAGTTACAGTGACTAATCTTACTGGCTCCAGTAACTTACAGGAGAAGCAGGGAAGGCTAGCTTTTGTTGCTGTGGCTGCTTTTCTATCCATTCATGGACCATAGGAAGTGCAACAAGTGGCATATGGAGTTAGCACTTTGCATATATGCTTCATGCTAAAGGGGAAAGGAAAAGGACCTACTATACATAAAGTTGGGGATGATGCCTCTCAGACATCTTTGAGGTCGGTCCACTCTTGTTGTGGATTTCCATGCACATAAGAGTGCTATAGTTAGCTAGCTACTACTAGCTAGATTTGCTTGACAGTGGAAAAGGGCCCCCTTAATTTCTTCTTTTCCTTTTGCTTGCTGGGATATAGGATGTTTCTGAGAGAATAATCCTCTTTGTTTCAAGCAAAGCTAGAGCATAAGCAAATAACCAGCTTCAATCATCTGCATTATCTGAGCTAGATTCTAGCTTAAAAAAACTCTATGCACTAATAATAATGTACAATGAGTTATATGCACCACTCAAAATTCTAGAGCATGCATAAGCTTAAGTTGATGATCGAGGAAGGTATACATGCAGATGTAGCTCCCTTAAGCAGCTCGTTTTTCTTTGCATGAAATTAAGTTGTAGATTGTTGTTGCAAATTGATTACTGGTTGCAAACACTACACATAAATATAAAATGGTTTGACAACAAAGTAGAAGGGACTATTGGCTTAGTGGTGGTAAAGTTGTGGGTACATGGCTTTACCTATTAGAACTCAAATTCAATTCATGTATCCTTAATATTATACGGGTGAACTTTCAATAGATATTTAGCAAGGCTAGGATTTACCGTTGACCTCCATCTATGTGTTTGAGCATGGGTTAGAGAGCGTACTTGTGAAATCATAAACGCGCGGATGTATGCGTGGAGTGCCTTCAATGTAATAAAGAAAAAGTAGAGGGGATAGATACGCAATTTCCATGTTGGTGAAGTAAATAAACAGAGATAGAAGGTCCAATCAAAGGGGAGATTCCTGACATATATATATTGGTTTTGGTCAGAACTGAATGCTCCAAGAATCAACAATTAAAATATATATACACAGACAACATGCAAGGAAGCAGATTCCTTGTTGATTTGATTATTCCTCTGTTTTCATTCATGCGTCCATGCTAGATTATTACTCTAAACATTTCAACAAATGGGGCCACGAGTTGCTTTGGCAACTAGGTAAGGTAAGTATAATTCAACTCTTTGGATTCTAGCGACCAATATACAACCTTGAACTCAAAGGAATCTCCTTGACGACCTGCAGGATGCATGAATCCATTAATTGAACTGCAACATGGAGCCTCTTAGTGCCGGCACGATGACTAATTAAGACCCAAGCAGGCTCATTTTCTTATCGATCAGATCCACCACTGAAACCTGAGAAATTTCTCAGTATGGAATTAAGTACCCAGTTAGCCAGCCTAACTACCTCGATTGCACATGCCAACGACAGCGACTCACGCATTCATGTTCTCTTCAGACATCGATTGATTCTTGAATAGTTGGGGAAAAAAAGTATGGAATTTTGCAGCAAATAATTAAAGATAACCAAAACGACAGCAGCAACGAGATGAACCTCTGAAGAATTCAGAAAAGAGATGACAGAGCACGCGTGCAGGACCACGCACTGAGGCGATTTCTGTGGCGCATGGCTAGCAGCACGAAATTAAATCGAATATCCATCAGATCATCTAACATGTCTCACTGCAAGCAGATCTGGATTAAAGAAACGGAGAAGCATGCAGTTGCAAGTTCATGCAGGTATAAGATTCTGCAAACTGAGCGCTGGATTCCAAATGATCCATGGACCAGCGAGAGAAAGGAATTTAAAAGATGTAGACGTACGATGACAAAACCAAGCCGGCCAATATGCGAGAAATAATAATGCCTGATGAATTAAGCCGAGGGTTTTGTTGGTGTCAGGTGTGATTTTCCCGCGCCTTGCGGACGTCGCCGCCTCCTCTTCGCAACCTCAGCCAGTGGCTGATTGAGCTGACCGTCTGGGCTTTGGCATTAATTATTGTCTTCACCATTGATATAAATATAACCGCTGACACCGAAAAATATTATTAGTCACCTGAGTTTGATGGTGTCGCTAGCTGCACTACTGACTTTAACACCACCATCCTCCTTCGTTTCCGATGGCTCACAATGCGGATCCATCACCATCTCTAACACCTCCTATCATCGCCAACATGGCCCCTCTCTCACAAATAGGGTGGCACCACCGCCACCTCGCTGCCCCACCACATCCACCAGTCCACCATCGGACCACGATCACCTCGGCTGCCGCTCTAAATCAGGGAACATATGAAAACCTTACCACTCGTGAGCTCGCCGGAGTTGGAGAATGCATGAAGCGCAAATATTTAAGCCGGATCGATCTGAATGATAAGAACTTCATGTCCCCAAACAAATCATACTCATATTATATACTTCATTTGTTTCATATTATAAGTCATTTTAACTCTTTTCATAATCAAATTTTATTAAGTTTGATTAAATTTATAGAAAAATTTAGCAACATCCAAAACACTAAATTAGTTTCATTAAATCTAATACTGAATATATTTTGATAATATGTTTGTTTTATGTTAAAAATACTACTATAATTTTCTACAAATTTTATCAAACGCAAAAAAAACTTGATTAGTAAAAAAAGGTTAAAACGGTTTATAATATGAAACAGAGCTAGCAGCATTTTTATTCGCATATATGTATATAGCATATATACTGATGGATATTAATCCCTGCAAAACACGTACTCCTATATATATGCGCGATGCTATTTGCTGTTGTGGCGTGTGGCATGTGGCGTGAATGCGCGATGATGCATGCATGCGGTGATGCAGAACACTGAACCCACATGTGCATGCATGCATACGCGTTCTCCTGTTTGGACTGAAGTAACACTGCATATTTTCATGCACGTACGTTTTCGATGGGAAAACGTACGAGATCATCGATGCAGCCTGTTCATGTACTGTTCGATCGTGTCTGTATATATATTTGCTGATCAGATCTGATTAAGGTGACGACATGATGTGACATACGTACAATTAGCCGTATCTTCAGAGAACAGAACAACAACAGCTAGCTGGGTGAGTGATCGAGAGGGAGTACTCCATGTATTGATCGATTTCAGCTCTGACACAACTTCAACATGCTGCGTGCACATGGTAATTAATCAGACTCGTTTAATTAGTTTCTGACCAGGTTAATTTCTCTGCTAGCTCTTGATTACCATCACGTCTGCTACTGTAGTATGCTACTATTCTCATGTTTGAAGAAGAGCACTTTTGTCCGTACCCTGATGGCCTGATTAGGATGTACGGAGTACTTCCGTCCTACCGTGGTATTCCCTCCGTCCCATAAAAATCAAATTCTAAACATAAATTTTAACATATACTATATTTAGATTTATATCTAGAATTTGATTTTTTATAAGATAGAGATAGGAGTTACATACGTACTACGTAGTGTACGTAAAATGGATCGATGTAGATGCCTACCCCTAGGTTCAATGTAAATGCATGCCTCATGCATCCATCCCCCACTCCTGCAGTTTCAAATACTTACTAGTATGCTTCATCTATCATCAAATCTTAACCAATTATAATTATATCATCCCACATTTAATTTTATATTTCTCTTTTATGTCCATGAAAAAAACTTTAAAACCCTTACATTTTAGGACATATTCTCTTTGTTCTAAAAAGAATCCAATCCCGATTTGTTCAATGGATTAGGAGTCTTTTTAGAAGAAGTAGCGTCCTGGATTACTGTATGAACTAACATTTATTCCAAAAAGAATACAATTCTGATTCATTCAATGGACTAGTAGTTTTTTTGGAATAGAGGGAGTAGCGTACTGGATTACTGCAAGAACTAACAGACGGTATAGCTAGTACGTTTTCGGTCTGACAGTAGTGGGGCTGCATGCAATGCAATGCAATCCATGGTGCCGACTAGAGAGAGACGACGCAGATCAAGCTGGTCGCTAACTGCCGGCGGCATGCGTTTCTCCGGCCGTGCTCCTGCTGGTTTCTGAAACTTATGCTGCATCTCTGCATGCCGGAGGAGAGGAGAGGGACCGCGCCAGCGTTTGCTGGCGACGAGGAAGAACGACAGAGGCATCAGAGGCAGAGTAAATGTAGGAGTAATTTAAACATTGACCAGGTGAATGATCGATCATTCGTGGCACCTCTGGCAACAACTGAAGACAACGACGTCGCTTTTGCGCCCTTGAATGATCCATTTAATCGAGAGTTACTGTACATCGCCAGAAGAGAAGTTAATTCTGCACTGAACATTCAGAATGATGTTTTTTTTCTGTTTCCCTGCATTTCTTCACCTTAAGAGAATATCCCCTTGTGATTCAGAGGAAAGAGAAGAGAGTTTCAGAGATAAAAAACTTATCGAGTTTGTTGTTTTTATACACTCGGTTTTGATTTCTCGACTGAAGACTGCACTGATGCGAGAATTAATGGGCCGGGGTGCCGGTGAGTGATAGAGATCCCTGCAACTGCAACTGCAACTGCAAATGAATTAAGGTTGATGATTCGATGGCCTTAAATCTGTCAACTGTTGCAGTGCTGACTGCTGAAGATGCTGGACAAAGGCAGCAGCAGCAGAGCACGTTTTCGTCACTCGCCAGCAGAAGCAGCAGCAGCAGACGTCGAGTAATGGTTACAGTTACTGTTCAGAACATGTTCACAGAAAAAGCTTTGGCGAAATTAATGTGAGATTTCCAAGGGCAATAATACACGTATAGTACAGTACGTAGGTACGGCCCTGAATGCATGCCGCTCTTTCTGTGGCATGCAGCTCATGATGAGGCCACGTGTTATTCTGGGAGTATGTAGGAAAACATGCTTAGCCCAGTGCTTAAAACTGTAATACTCACATGGGTTTTCAGAGTTTCAGACTTGTTCAGAACCCTCTACGGCAACTCGCTATCCGAACAATGGCCATTTCAGATTTAAGCCCACAAATTTGGCAGATCAACACAACACCATGGAGAAAATGAGACGAAATTGAGCTGAAAGTGTCTCCAAGAGATATGGGCCTATGAATCCTCAGAAAAATTAATGGGCCTAGAGATAAATTTGGTCTGCATAAGCTTTTCTCATCTATGGGCTTTAGAGATTTCTCATTCATTCTTTTTCTTAAGAACATGTCAGTACAGTAGGTCGCCAAAGTTTATCTCGAATTTTTTTTATGAGATTAATCCATTTCTTATACATCGTGGATAATCCATCTAAAGCGAAAATATTTTTATCTCAAGAGAAATAAAAGAATTTTAACAAAAAAATATTTATGCTAGTAGTAGTAAACAAATGGGGGGAAAATTGTAGAGCACAACATAAAAAAGCGATCTTTTTAGAAAAGAATTTATCCCCAAAAATACGGATTGTGGTGATAATATAGTACGTTAGGTCACTGCCTCCCGGAGCCCACCTTTTTATCTGCGTTCCCACCTGCGACGGAGGAGAAGAGAGAGAAACCCCTCAAAACCCTCCTCACCCGCTTGCCCTCGCCAATCGCCGGCGAGCGACAGGCGGCGACAGGCGAGACGAGAGCCCGCGGCGGCGGCGGTGGCGGTGATCAGGGCCCGATCCTCACCGGCGTACCTCTCCTGGTATAAGCTCCTCCTCCTCTTCCTCTCCCTCCCCCTCCCCCTCGCTCTCCCGGTTGATTGGATTGATGGTTGGTTGGTTCGCTTTCCCCCCAATCTGGTTGAATCGGGTTGTGTTCCGAGGAATCGGACCCAATCGGATGGCGTTCTCCGGCGAGGTGGATGCCGCCCACTAGGTTATGTAAGATTTTCTAGGAAGTAACCCTCCGCCCTGCGCCTTCGTCGGTGTTCTACGCGTCGGGACGAATTGTGGCTATCGGCTTCCCCGTTAGTCTGACCGATCCCTCACCGGCAAAGTTTTCGAGTAGGCCTCCCCGTGCGCGCTATTGATCCGTAGCTGAGGGGGATGGATTTGGATTGGTTACGTTTGTTGGTGGTGAACTCTAATCAAAATATTTTCGTCTTGCCTGGATTCTCGTCTTGAGTTTTGCTGTGGATAATCGATATATTGTTGTCTCTCCAGTCATCCAGTTTGTTGAGGATTCGTTTGATGCGTGGTGGTTTTGTTCATTTCGGAAGTTTTTTGGAGTTCGGGTTAATCCCCATGCCCTAGTTAGGTTGTCCTCTCTCTGCTGTAACGATTGACAGGGATGCTAAATTGTTCTTAGGTCCTTTATATGTATCTATCTGTGTGACATCATTTTTATTGCTCCTTGATTTGGATGGAAATAGGGTTTGTGGTATGACAGGTTGATTGTTATGTATCGCATACCGCACATGGATGAAATTTGTAGTTGGAGATACACATAGTTGGAGATTTTTGTCTCTCCAGTCATCCAGTTTGTTGACGATTCGTTTGATGCGTGGTGGTTTTGTTCATTTTGGAAGTTTTTTGGAGTTCGGGTTGATCCCCATGCTGTACGTTAGGTTGTCCTCTGTCTGCTGTAATGATTGACATGGATGCTAAATTGTTGTTAGGTCCTTTATATGTATCTATCTGTATGACATCATTCTTATTGCTCCTTGATCTGGATGGAAATAGGGTTTGTGGTACATGATAGGTTGATTGTTATGTGCTGCATACCGCACATGGATGAAATTTGTAGTTGGAGATGCACATAGTCGGAGCATAAATGATTTTCTACGCAGGAGTGCTACTGTCTATTGAATTAAGAAAAACAAGAGTATTATTTTCATGTCATCGTGCAACATCATTGAATTTTGAATAAGGAACTACTTCCTCTGAATCCCCTTGCACAACAGACATTGCTGGATACATAGAAATCGATTCCTCTTATTGATATTTCCATTGCTTCAGTTCATTGCAGGAGCAAAGCAGTAAAAATGAACGAGCACCTCCGCTTTGAGGATGGCTGGAAGATCCTAGAACAGGGGATTGTGAAATGCTCAAAGCTTTTGGAGGATTGCCCTGGTGGAAGGCCAACTGTGACTGAGTACATGAATTACTATGAGTATGCTTCTATCTTTCCACTGCGCATTATGCATGTTCTCAGTTATCCACATGGTATTAAAAATTTGCTGCTCATCATACATTCCTCTACATTTTCCAGTTGTGCTTACCGGATGGCTGTGCAGAAAGACCAGTATTGTCAAGAGATGTACAATTCTTACAAAGCAACACTTGAAAGTTGTGTCTGTGCAATGGTACTACAGTACTAGACTGTTGCTAATTTTTAAATCCACAATTCATATTTCTAGACATAGCCAAGTAAGTTTATTGTGTTGCATTTAAAGAGATAATGATGATTGAAATCCTCAATTTGAATTTAATGAAATGTCAGCTTCATTTACCTCCATAGATCATCTGTTGTTACAGCTCACTGTCTCGACACTCACATTAAAATCTTATTAACCTTTTGTTTGATGTACTGCTGTTAGGCCTAGAGAAGTTAGGTCTTGTACACCGTGCCTCCCATGAAAATGAAGCTCACATGCACATATGATTGTATCGGTACCCATGGAAAAAAATAGCACCTTAGTGGTCCTTCTACTGTTGCGAAACAGGCATGTTTGATTTGACTAATATGTGTTATTAATTTGATATGCTTATTATCATTTCACTCATCTGTTTGCATCTTGTGTGTTACAAGTTACTTTAGTTAGAGGAGAGTTTGGTCCTTCTATCCCTTGGTTCACTTATTTTATGTATTTAGGTTTTACCCCATCTGATGCATAAGCAAGGTGACTTATTTTGGAGAGAGCTTGTGAAAATGTGGTCAAACTATTGTGCCATGATTAGATTCACAACTGGCTTCTTGGCCTATTTGGACCGCTGCTTTGTTGCACATAAGAAACTACCTTCGCTTGAAGACGCTGCTGCTACTTCTTTCTTTTCTCCAGTGAGTGTCACGCAATAATTTTTTTAGTTAATATTACATGTGCATTTGTGATAATAATCTGCTTACCTATATATTTCTGTAAACAACTGATCATGTCCTTTTGCTAGGTCTTTTCCTACTTCAATAATGAAATATCAGATGTTCTACTGACTCTGGTAATTCTTACATGGTATACATTTTATTACCCTTTTAACTACATTCCTTCTGAGCATAACAATTAATTTTATCCCAGATTCGCCAAGAGCGTGATGGATTCAATGTTGATATGGACCTTTTGATGGGAATTATGCGTGGCATATGTCGTTCTGAAGTCAAAACCAAGCTGAAAAGTGCTGTTATTCAAGATACATACTTGTACTACTCCAAGAAAAGTTATGAATGGATTGTGCAATACCCTTTGCAAGATTACCTTGCTAAGGTAACTTACTTCAATAGAACTATGTAGTGCGGCAGTGTTACTTCCTTTGTAGTTTCTGAACACTGTTTATATGTGTTATCTTGTAGGTCCAGGAAACTGTGCAGAAGGAAAGCAAGAGACTGATTCACTATCTGTGTATTTCTGCGGAAGAAAGTTCAGGCCTCTGTTTGAAGGTAAGCTAGGATCATTACAAGTACAATTTTACGACCTCGAGTTCATGTGCACCCATCATACTTTGTACACTTTAAAAGATTCTAAAAAAGAATATATATACATTGACAATATGTAATGACATGTTGACCTGCAAAAAGAAAATGGGTGTTACAAAAGTCATATGTATAGCTTGTATTGCATATGAGACCATATTTTTGCACAAATTTGGTGCAGTTGCTAGTGTATAGATGGATGAACTATAACTTGGGTGCATATGAGCTCAAGTTCTTTTCTACATTCATGAGTGTACTGTGGCTAGTAATAGACAAACAGTCCTTATCTATCCCTTGTTTTTGATGTTTCATGTTCAATTTTCAATTTGCCCCCTGCACCTGATAAGGTTATGATTGCTTAAACTTGGACCACTGCACTGCATCAACTACCACTCTTGTTTTTTTAAGAAATATTTTTAATTAAATTCAGTTGCTTTAGACTTTGATAAATCATGGCAAAAAAAAAAGAAAGAAGAAAAAGAAACAAAACTGAGATACTATTGTTTCTTCTACTCTATCCGTTCTTGTAACAGGCTGTTAGTGCTCCATTGATGCAAGCTTATGAAAACTATACGAAAGAGAAACATATTGGTGGTCAAGTTTTGCTTCAAACATACAGGGTAAACTCAGCTGCATTCCCAGTATTGTTTGATAGCTTATTTCCTTTTAATAGATTGCAACTGACCATTCATTTACTCATAGCAGACTGTAGAGGATGATCTTCTGGACAGATGCAGTCGCTTGACAATTGACAATGGCTCGGACAACAATTCTTTCAGTGACATGGAGTAGTAAGGTAGCATTAGCTAACATCTGCCTATAACCCAAGGTTACATACAGGAGGGTTTTAGAACATTGGTCTACATGAACGAGAACTTTTTGTGCAGCTAGTTTTTGCGATAGCTCGAAGCTGCCACATATAGAGCTTGTTGACCTATCACGGATCTCATTGGCAAGATTCAGTTAGAGTTCTATGTGCATGCTATAGTGAATCCACAAGAGATACTTCTTTTTTGCATGGACACAAGAGATTACTTCTTAGTCCACCTAAACATAATGAGTCTGGCTACTTTGCCTCATGGTGCACAGTGTTCCGCATAATCAGAGGCGCTCGAGATGTACAGAATGTTAGACAACATTGTGTTTCCTGTTACTGCCATCTAGCATATGTTAGGGTGAGTGCATATGCCTGTCCACATTAAAAGTTTGTGGCATGACATCATGATGAATGGGTGCGCGTAATCTGTGTGCCTTTGCCTGCTTCTGATGCTCTTCATGGTTAAGTCTGCTCATCTAGTTTTCTGTGACTTGATGCTACCCTGCTTTGATTGCCTGTCTTACGATTGGTTGATGTCACAGCTCGATGCGGCGAGGCCTGTAAGTTCCTGTGGTTCATTCTGGCCAATTGATTGCAACTGATTGTTCTTCTATTTTGGAGTACCATGGTGAATGATGCTTGAAACTTATTGGACTGACTTTGAATGATTCTCGCAGCATTTCAATGCTGTACTTTGAAATTTTTATCAGGGAAAATGGGGCCTGATGACCACCAAACTTCTGAAAAAGTGCTATCTGGACATATCTTGGCCTCCCTTAATGTTCCCAGTATGATTCGTGCCTTACATTCAAGGTATCTAAAAGTGTGATAAGCTCGAGTCGATCAATCATCATCCATGTAGGGTCATCTCGTCTTCTTTTTTGCCGAAACCATTTAAAGCGTGCTAGTCAAATACTTTTGCTTTTCCGTTGTCTATGGGTTTAAAGAATGATCGTAGTTTAAAGCACATTTATCCTGTACTTTTGACGCACAAATGAAAAGCTATTCAGCTAACTTCAACACGGGGTAGTGCTGATCATCTTATCCTGCACTGTAGATGAAATTAATATTGATGAATAGCAAATGACTATGAAAATCATTCGAATTATGCCTGTCCATTTTTGTAGAATATTAGTACATACACCAGACATAGTACAAGCCTAATTCAGAGTAGTAATGTATCTTACATAGAGATTATCGTAAACAATAACTCAAATGGAAGTATTGTGTGAATATAATTGATTGTTTAAATTATTGAATTACTCGGTGATGATCAATCTAGTTAAATCTTTGCAAAGTCAAGCGTCTTCTTGCCCTGGAGCCGGCTGGTGACGTAGTGCCGGCTGTACTCGCCGTGGTTGTACGTCCGGTACCTGCACGGCTCCCCGTCGGCGACGAACTCCGGCAGCGGGCCGAGCTCGACGTCGTACGCCGGCGCGTAGAACGTGACGACGGACAGGCGGTCGTGCTCGCCGCTGGCCACCGCCCGGTGCTCGACGCTCTTGTACCTGCCATTGGTGAGCACCTCGAGCGTGTCGCCGATGTTGACGACGAGGGCGCCCTGGACGGGCTGGACGGACACCCAGCCGCCGTCCCGGAGCACCTGCAGTCCGGCGAACGCCGCGTCCTGCTGGAGCACGGTCACCGCGCTCCCGTCGGAGTGCGGGCTCAGCCCCAGCACCAGCTCCGGCCGCGGGCACGGCGGGTAGAAGTTCATCCTCACCGCCTGCACCGCCTCCCCGAACATCCCGTTGAACCTCGCCGGCGTCAACCCCAGCGCCGCCGCGGTGTGCTCCAGCAGCCGCAGGCACAGCTCCCTGATCTCCACCGAGTACTTCTCCAGCGTCTCACTGGTGCAGAACACGTACGTACAAGGCGTTGGTCGATCGGTCGATCGCCATTGACGACGAGCATGTTGTTATGCGTACCTGAAGTTGGCCGGAGTTGTCGGCCAGAGATTGGGGCGGCGGATGAAGGCGGGCTCGACTCCGAGGGCGAGCATGTTGCACCAGTCGAGTTTCTGGTCGTCGGAGAAGACGAAGGCGTGGCCGTAGCCCTGGATGCCGCCGGGCTCCATGGGGTATTTCTCCTTCTCCTCCAGCGGCAGCATGAAGAACTCCCTCGCCGCCTTCTCCATCTCCTCCATTGTCTCCTTCTCCACTCCATGGTTCACAACCTACAACCAATTAATCATTCGAGAGCACAGGCTAATTAATCAACTACTACTGGATCAATAAACTTGTAGTACTAATTACCTGGAAGAAGCCCCACTGCTCGCAGGCGAGCCTGAGCTTCTCGAGCTCCTCCTCGCCGCCGCGCTGCAGCTCGCCGACGTCGATCACCGGGATGCGTTCCTGCGCGCGCTCGTCGACGACGACGCCGACGCCGGCGTGATCCGGCCGGTCGTCGCCGTCCCTGATGTACCGCTCCGGCACGGTGGTGGAGCGCAGTCGGTGCAGCTCCTGCACGTCATCAACCTGACCGATCTTGATGATCTCACTCGCCTTCTCCGCGCAGACGGCAGCAGCACCAGAATCCATGTCAAATTGCCCAATTCTCCAAGAATCTATGCCTACTCCAAACTCACCAGTTGGTCAGAGTATCTTGGTGAGTGTGGGTTATATATAGTGGTAGCCAGATTCATCACCACCGTCCATTCCAATTTGGTAATTACTAGTACTAATTAAATTAGCGACAATTCAAAATAGTTGCATAGTTTCTGTCTTGTTTAGGTGATCAACTTGCGTTTATCGATTGGTCCACTAGCATGGTGAGAGGGAGATCGAGAATGCATGGTTGCACTTGCATTGGGGGTGGCCTACCATGCATTTGGAGATCACTTGCTTGCAGTTGCAGAGAGCATAGTGCATAGCTCGCTGCAAGCTACTGACACTGTAGCAGTTTTTAGTGCAGTGCAGTGTTGTGTCACTTGTGAGCTCACCGGTCAGCATTCTGTCTGCGATGTGTCGGCGACACGTCAGGCGGATGACGTGTGGGCCCCAGGGGGCACGATTAGTGAGGTCTAGAAACATCACTGAAGATTCAGGAATCAGAGGAAACCGTTGTTGCTGAAACAGCTGCAACAGTCTACTAGGATCAGGAATTCGTCAGAATCCAGCCGGCAACTGTGAGATTCCTTGATGATCATGCAGAGATATGTGAATCATCAATTGTGCTTTGCACTTTCTGCTTGTCACCCTGACCAGATTCACTGACTGATTAATGCAAAACATTAGTGCGCTCTAGGCTTTTAATTTAGTCTTTGTAAAGCCTTTTACTTTGGCCTTGTTGCTGCTTTGCCGACGCTGCTGCGCCATGGATCGTGGCTTTGTGACGCAACCGCAATTATCTCTGATCTCTGTCAAGTGACGAATTGGTTCAGGATCTTCATATCTTTGTCAAACACTGACCGATTTCACATATCTCACTCTTCTCTTTCTCTCCCCTTTTTGGAGATTGAGATTTAGTTTATGTTATCGCCTGATGATCATGGCTAGTCAGGCTAGATGATGGTGGTGCACCTTTGAACTTTTTTTTAACAATTTACATCGAACAAAGTAACTATAACTCATTTATTTCAGAATTTTGTGTACTCAATTATCTTAAATACTAAAAGATTTTGTCTTTAGAAGAAGTGTGTCACATTTGGGCTTCATGAAGCCTGCAAATCGAGGTTGCTTGGCCCATTCAGGTCTGTCTGTTTCATCTTCTTGTGGGCTTTTCTAGTGAACTCAATTCAATGGGCTTTTTATATGGGCCAGTTTGCTTACAAACTTACAACGGTCCAAATTTCGGCATTTTTTTTTAATTTTGTCTTCTTCCTCAATTCGCTATCGTGATTTGTCTCTGCACGCGGCGAGTGTCCACTGCTCTCTGCTCGTCAGTCCATCATGCAGCTACAATAATTCATCCATTTTTCCGGTTTTAAAAAAACGCAATAATTCATCTTCTTTTTTAGCAGCTACCCATCCATAAATTCAAAATTTAAATTTCAAAAGACCCACAAACTCATCTCCATGATGCATCCCTCCCTGATCTCAGATTTGCTCGAGATATGCAAAAACACCCTAAAAAATGGAGTAATTACGAATTAGGAGGGGGTAAAATGGCATAATGGTAAATAATGATAGTGATAGTACGACGCCATCTGTGATCCATCCATAACCCGTTCCGTTCCGTTCCATTCCATTCCATTCCCGTCTCGTCGTTGATCTCTACCGCTCGACGGAATCGCGCGCCGCGCTGTCGCGACGCCGCCGCCGCTCGATCGATGGACGCCGAGGCCGGCGTCGGCGGCGCCGACCAGCTGCCGGTACGCGCCCGCCTCCGGTTGCTCTGCTCCCTCCTCCCTCATTGCCCTGTCTCTCTTCTCCTCTACGCTCTCTCTCTCTGTGCTGGTGCGGGTTGCGCCGGGGGATATTGTCTCTCCCCTTTCTGATGGCTGGATCCTAGGTTTGGTAGGTCAAGTGGGTTACGTGGATGATTTGGGGTGGGATAGGTCAAGTGGGTTACGTGGATGATTTGGGGTGGGATTTTGTGGATTTGAGTTGTTTTTTGGATGGGATCGTGGGTTTCGTTGCGAGGCATGTAAGAAATTTCACCTGCGATTTGTTTTTTTATATTTATCGGCGTTCGATCGCGAGGGGTTCGCTTGGAGGAACCGGTCATCATTGGGTTTGTTTCGCTTGGTGAAATCCTACGTCGTCATTTTGTTCTAGGTTAGTTTATGATTTCACAATTTGATTCAGAGGACGTACGATAATCATTCGTAATGGAAGATCCCCATTCCTGCTACTTTTCTGTACTCCACATGCTACTACAGTCACATGATACAAGTCTGCAATTTATTGTAAATGGAAAGGATTATAAATTGTCAGGATGAAGTTGTCGAAATAAATTGTAGTTTTGTTTGGTTAGATCAATTCGCAGATATAAGTTACTATTATCATCTGTTATCAGCAAATTCAGAAACATCAGTATATTAATGCCTGTACCTTTCCTTAATGCTATCTACTAAACATTAACTCTGCTTGAGTTTGTGAAAATACAAGTGTTGCTAATTTTGACTAGTTATGTGATGCTTGCAATTATTATACATATCAGCTTGTTATATGTAAACCTCAGTACTTGCATATTCATGGTATTGGTACCTTCTCTTTGATGAGTTCTTTGGTTATTTGATGATTGATCATTATGTTACTTAAGAGTAACTAGCATGAAAATTCATACTTCCTGAAGAGACATGGAGCACTATTTTGCTTCACTAAGGAAACATTTCCTAATGGTAGTTTTTTGTCACATATTTTCAGTGGAGGCAACACTACAGGAATTTACTGCTTTTAGCATACCAGAGTTTTGGTGTTGTTTATGGGGACCTAAGCACGTCACCTCTTTATGTTTATAAAAGTACATTCTCAGGAAGACTACGTCGATATCAAGATGAGCAGACAGTCTTTGGTGTTCTTTCCTTGATATTTTGGACCTTCACACTTGTTCCTTTGGTGAAGTATGTCACTATTGTATTAAGTGCTGATGACAATGGTGAAGGTACACAGTACACACTATTTCTTGGAAATTTGATGTAAACACACCTGACCTTACATTATCTATCATCTTGATGAATCAGCCTATAGTAAATATATTATCAACCTATTTGCTGAAGTATCACACTACCAGGCTTTTTTTATACAAATGTACTCTGTATCTTTGTTCAACCTGGAGAAAAATAAGTAATTCCTGTCACTTTTGTAGGTGGGCCATTTGCTCTTTATTCGCTGCTTTGCAGGCATGCAAAACTTAGTTTTCTTCCAAATCAACAATCAGCAGATGAGGAGCTATCGACATACTACAGAAACGGTTTTACACCACGTCATGGATCGTTACCTTGGCTAAGAAGGTTTATGGAGAAGCACAAGAAGGCCAGAACCACGCTTCTCCTCATAGTTCTGTGCGGTGCTAGCATGATGATTGGTGATGGTATCCTTACTCCAGCAATCTCAGGTGGATAGTTCCATCTCTCTCTTTTATTTCATGTAATTCAAAGTTGTTACATATCAACCTCTTTGTATGTTTATGTGCTTTGTTCTGCTTGTTTTTTCCCCTCCAGTTCTGTCATCTATGTCTGGATTGAAAGTTCGAGCTACTGGTTTACAGGATCGTAAGTACAGTAGACCTCTAACTCATAACTCCTAAGTGCAACAATTTTAGAACACATCTAGCTGTTGAGTGAGTATTGTCGATTTCAAATTTACAGCCCTATGTAGTTACGTTCATAAATATTTATCAATAGAATTATTCTTTTTCTGAATGCATTCAAAAGTAGGCACCTCTGTTTCGGCTGTAATTTCATATTATTGTGGATTTTTACTTATGTGAACATCTGAATGCACTTGATTTACTTCCCTGAGAATATTAGTTTGTCATGTCAAGATGCACCTGCACATTTGCCATGTCAAAGGTTTTACATTTTCAAAGGTTGGCCAGTATAAGTTTCTGGCTACCATACTTTTTTCTGGTGACTATTTCTATAAAGTGAGGCTTCCATCCTATTTGCGTAAAAACCAATTTCCTTTAGGAATTATTGCTATTCTATTTTTGGCTCGAGTGTAATAACTTATATTCTGTACAGGTTCTGTTGTACTCCTTTCATGCATTGTGTTGGTTGGTCTATTTGCATTACAACACCGAGGTACTCAGAAGGTAGCCTTCATGTTTGCACCGATTGTCGTCACCTGGCTCTTTTTCATTGGTGGAATTGGTTTATACAACATAATACATTGGAACCCAAGGATATACCAAGCTCTCTCTCCATATTATATTGTTAAGTTCTTTAGGACAACAGGTAAAGATGGTTGGATTGCTCTAGGAGGGATACTTCTTTCTATGACAGGTTGGTTACTATATACCCCTACTCTTTGGGTATAATATGTATTCTTGTTGTACTTTACTTTGGTAAGTAAAATGCTTGTTGGGATTTAAGGTTCATTTTCTGTTTCAATTTTACAGGCTGTGAAGCTATGTTTGCTGACCTTGGTCACTTCACGAGTGCATCTGTCAGGGTAAGTTAAGTTATCTGTCTTTAGCTGCTCACTTTCTGGAGAGATACTTCTAGTTCTGTTAATATACGTTATGGTGTGATATTGTGTTGCCTAGTAAAGCAACCATGAAAACTTAACTTAGAGAAAGCAATTTGAGGGAAAATATAACAGAAGCAAAAAAGTTAGTGTACCAAACAGCATTTATCTGAAAATAAATTTAGTTAGCTTGTGAGTTGTGACTGCATATTTGAAACCAACCAGAGGCTCAAAAGGAATGGAGGAACCTAGTCATTTTCTTTGTTGTGGACTAATGTTGCTCATACCTGAAGTTCTCTCGTGTGACCTATCTGGTTCATTATTATTTTGAAACCTCCTCCTGGATTCCATATAGTATTCTTTGCTAGTAATTATAATTTATGTTTACCAAACTTTGCCTGCCTCTGCCACTTTTGCTCATTATTTTTTTCTGCTGCTGAAATATATCCACGTTTTGTCCTTTTGTTACAGTTAGCTTTTATCACCATCATATACCCATGTCTTATATTACAATATATGGGTCAAGCGGCATTTCTATCAAAGAATATCCTTGACATGCCCACAGGTTTCTATGATTCTATCCCAGGTTTGCACTGTCACCCCTCTAGCTCACATGCATGCATGCACACAGATATGTAAGTTTAATATGAATTTCAATTGTCACCCAGGACCTATATTTTGGCCTGTGTTTGTGGTGGCCACTCTCGCTGCTGTTGTTGGTAGCCAAGCTGTCATTTCTGCAACATTCTCTATTGTGAAGCAGTGCCATTCTTTGGGATGTTTCCCTCGAGTGAAGGTTGTCCACACATCAAGATGGATCTATGGGCAGATATACATTCCTGAAATAAATTGGATCCTTATGGTGCTCTGTGTAGCTGTCACAGTTGCATTCCGTGATATTACTCTTATTGGTAGCGCCTATGGTAAGCCCGTAACCATGATTTTTCATGCGATCAAGATCTTCCTTGCCCCTTTTGTATATTTCCAGTATACTCAAGCGCTAGAAGTCTAAGCACTGCCATTGCCATGGTTTGTCATTGCAGGTGTTGCGTGCATGACTGTTATGTTTGTCACTACATTCTTGATGGCCTTGATCATGATCTTTGTTTGGCAAAAGAACATAATATTTGCTCTATCTTTCTTTTTATTATTTGGGTCCGTTGAAGTTGTTTATCTCTCTTCATCCCTCATGAAGGTTACTCAGGGAGGATGGGTGCCGCTTGTGCTTGCTTTAATATTCATGTCTGTCATGTACATTTGGCACTATGGGACAAGGAAGAAGTACCAGTATGATCTTCAGAATAAAGTATCAATGAGATATATCTTGTCCCTGGGTCCAAGCCTTGACGTAGTTCGTGTCCCAGGAATTGGTCTGATTTACACAGAGCTGGTGACTGGTGTACCCAACATCTTCACACATTTTACCACTAATCTCCCTGCCTTTCATGAAGTCCTAGTCTTTCTTTGTGTCAAGTCAGTACCAATACCATATGTGTCACCAGATGAACGATACCTTGTGGGCAGGATTGGTCCTAGAGCATATCGGATGTACCGCTGCATTGTTAGGTATGGTTACAAAGATGTTCAGAGAGATGATGACAATTTTGAGAACATGTTAGTTGTGAACATTGGGAAGTTCATTATGATGGAAGCTGAGGATGCATCTTCTTCAGCAAGTTATGATATTGCCAATGAAGGACGAATGGCCGTCATAACAACAAGTGATGACTATGACTCTCCACTGGCTGTGAGAGATTCCGATGGCCTAGCTGACTCCATGACGACGAGGAGCACTAAATCTGAGAGTCTCCGAAGCTTGCAATCCTCTTATGAGCAGGAATCACCTAATGTGAGCCGGAGGCGACGTGTTCGCTTTGAGCTGCCAGAGGAGGATGACATGGATCCACAGGTTAAAGATGAGCTGTCAGCACTTGTGGAGGCAAAACATACAGGGGTAACCTATGTCATGGGGCATGTCTATATCAAAGCTAGGAAGAACTCTAGTTTTATGAAGAGATTTGCAATTGATGTTGGCTACTCTTTCCTCCGGAAGAACTGCAGAGGTCCATCGGTCACACTTCATATTCCACATATTAGTCTGATAGAAGTTGGTATGGCGTACCAAGTGTAGCGCAATGCTCATCGCAGGTCACGACGTCACATGGATACCCGGTAGCAACAAATCATGGTGAGTACTAGTCATTAAACCATATGAACTTAAAATTGTTCCAGTTTTTCATTCTGGTAATTATCATGTGGATATGCGCTACAGCTATATCCCTGGAATTGGAAGATATTCCAGAGAGAACTTGGTGAGCGGAAGTTTTTTTTTTTTTTGGTATATGCTGTTTTTCCTCTAGAGGAATCAATTAACTTTGGCAAAATTGGATATATAGCAATGGAAATTCTCGGTTTTTGTTTTATATCATTTGATAATTGACTCAGTTAAATTTCTCTATTTCTCATGTTATTTCCAGCGCTACCTGTGGCCGCTTTTTTTGGAGTCGAGGCTTTGATTCTTATGCTTTATCCATGCGTTTTCAGTTTCAATTGGTAGAGATGAAGACAGGCTCTCCATGTTAATATGATCATTTAGCTCAAATAGAGCATCAGATCTAATGATCGTAGTTTGCTATTCCCTTTTGGTATATTTACATGCATGCTCTGTAATTTTTATGGGAGCTATGTAATGGAAATATGCGTCTCGTTTTTATTGGAGCTATGTAATGGAAATATGCATTCTCGTAGCTGATATATCCCATTTTTTGTTAGGAAGCGATTACCACATATATTCTTTCATGTATGAATTTCTTATGGAATATAACATCTGTAGATATACGGTGCCTCGTGAAATTTCTATGGAAATAAACCAGATAATATATTCTTTCAGATATGAATTTCTTATGGAATAGAACATCTTTAGATATACGGTGTCTCGTGAAATTTCTATGCAAATAAACCAGATACTACATAACATCTGTATAATTTTCTTTTTCATTTGGAACTCCACTTTTCCTGAGATCTCCTTGGTCCGGGATCTTTGTAACGCAAATCAAACTGATTTTTGTGTCTCGTCTGAATGCGAAATTCATAGATGGCAACAGTGTTTTTTATTAAATATAAATATCTACATACAACCGAGGCGGCTCAAAGAGCTTCGTGAACTCGAAAGTTAAAAACCTTTGTTACTCATGTACCTCTTTTCAGAGGAGCTACATAGCCGTAGCAGGAGGGAAGGAAGCCTCAGGCAGCAGCAGACGAAGTAGCAGCTGGCACTGTCTTGTTGAGCAGCTTGCGGAGCGCATCTGAGGAGCTCACCGGAGGGCTGCACTTGAAGTCCTGACAGACGTGCGCCACCGCCAGCTTCTCCGGTGGGCTGCTCCGTGCCATCTGCGCGATGTTGGCGTTGTTACTGTTCCAGAATCCCATTTCCTCCGTGTTCCTGGGGTCTATTTGGATCACCTAGATCAGCAAACAAGGTGGCCAGGTCAGTACAGGCGCTACATCAAACATAGAATATATGATCGACCAGTTCATCGCTCACAGTTCTATTTGGATCATATGTCGAAAATGCAGCCGCAACCATGTCATGGAATTCGGTCGATTCTTTGTTCCCCACCAGAACCACCTGCTTCCTGGACGGGACCGATAGCATGTCTGCCGCACAACACATCAACGGCAATGCTATACCAAGTTCCCTCAGCCTCGTCTGGAAGACGGCCTACGAAACAAAAAATGCATAACACACATGAGCAAATCTCTTGTTCCCAGATGCTTAGCTGGAAACATTAGTTCTTGTTAGTCAATTGACATCATAGGCTAACCTTGAGCCTCATGTTGGAAATTTTTTTCATATATAATAATTCTTAAATCAGTCTTGATAATAGGATTAAATGTGTTTACATGAAACAGCACCATCTGGTGAAAATTCCCAAACCTACCACAGTCGTGAGTACCATTACTTTCTATGGAAGATCAATTCAAGATTCAAAAATCAAAAGGCACAGTTTTTTATATTAAATTTTTAATAAAATGAATTAAAACCCAGCCTCTACATCGAAACCGGATGTACACGCCCACAATTTTTTTATATTAATACGAAGTGTAAACCATTATTATATTAAAGCACGCTACAGATGGATAGACAAGCATGAAATAATCACATACCAGGAGATGCTCAACATTACGTTTGTAACCATCGGATTTTACAGCATCGAATATACTGGACAATCTGATCAAGTTGATAGCAGCTACTGAGTTACCAGAAGGCTCTGCCCCATCATAATCTTCTTTAACACGCAGAAGAACAGAAGGGTCTTCTCCAGGAGTATTGAAATAGCCACCACCTTGTTTGTCCAAGAACAATTCATCCTGCATATGTCAACACTTATGGTGAAGAGCAAAGCAAATTATGCAAGATATAAAATGGAAGTGGCAAACAAATACAAATTCCTTGCCTGTATGACTTGAAGCTGAGCAGCCCACATAAGCCACTCTATCTTACCACCATACTCATAGAGATCCAGCAACCCATTTATTAGGAAAGCATAATCATCCAAAAAACCAGGTGCTTTTGCTGGCCCATTTCGGTAACTATGATTCAACCTATTTGAGCTGCCATCATATAGTTTTTCCTTTATAAAACGTGCTGCCTTTTCTGCAACTCCAAGATATTCCTCTGGCTGCAAAATATCGACATATATAAGTGGTCAAAACTCAAGAAATAATTTCAGAGCGATGGGTGGTGGATAAATATGATGATGCAGACCAGGTGAGGAAAAAGATCTATCGCACTTAATGAGATAGCTAAGATCTGGATATGAAGCCATATGAAGCAACAAAGAGGGCCACGTGTGCAGAAAAGAATGTTCAAATACACAATTATGGTACTTTCATCGTCACCCAAGGAACAGCATCATAGGCACCGTTCCATTTATTATTAAACAGATCATGTATGCACATCCAAGAGCCTGTTTGACCAAGGAAAACTGCCACAGCAATTCATGGAAAAGATTACAAGAGAACAAAGTGAATGACACAAATTAATCAATCATGTGCGTAAGACATAACTAGAGCAGTGATGTCTACAATGAGATGCAATATCTAGATGGTGGAGCAGAAAACTTTACATTGCACCCAGTAATTGGGAAACAGAATCTGGTTCCAGTTGGTTCTGATTTCAGAATTTGGGAAGCTCTTGCAAAAGCAGATATAGCTAGTCCATTCCATGAGACGATAACCTAAAATAGACTGTAGTTAGTACACTATGTGACAATAAAAGATGAATGTGCCAGACATTTAAGCAAGAACCTTATCATCCAAATGTGGCCTTGGCCTTTTTGACCGGACATCAAACAACTTGTGCCGACAATCCCCCAGGATTTGAGCATATTCATCAACAGACTTGCCACACTTCGATGCCATCAAAGAAGTTTGTTTTCTTTCTATTAACACATTTTTGCCCTTGAACTCATTGTGAGGATCACTCATCCGAGAAAGGTCACAATTGCCAGATGATTTGACATAGTAATGATTCTTAAGTAGCTCTGAATTCTCCCCAAGTGTGTCTTCAATCTGTGTGAAGAAGAACGTAATATACCTATTTAATGAAAGGATGTGTATCTCTAGTTCTCAGACACTATAATGTAAGTGTGTAAATTCAATGAAATTATTAATGTAACTACTACCAAGCAGATGCTATTTGTTTTTTAGGAGATATTGTATAAAACTGAGTAGTATTTACAAATTTCGTTTCCTTCAATCCTTACATTTGTTATGGAACAAAAGAAATCTTCAGGCTATAATGGTACTATAAGTGAAGTGGAACTGGGACTGAAGAATTTATATCTATACTAGCAGGATGTGATGGCAGTAAAATTCAAATCAACTGAACATAGGGTTAAGCCTCACAAGTAGCTTAAGAGGTTTAAAACATTAAGCCCACCTTCTATGGACTGGGAAGAGGTATTTATGTAACAAAATGTTCACATCCACTAGTAAGAATAGTACATGGATGATGGATGATGGACGTACCTCCTTACTAGTCCACACATAGAAAGCTCCCTCCCTTTTTCTTGGAGCACCATCATATTCTGCACTATCAGCATCTTCTGCTGAGTAAATTTCGCCTTCTTCTCCGATCATGTCTCTCCTCAAGTAATCAAGTATATCACGTGCAACTGAAGAATAATACTCATCTCCCGTGATCAGAAATGTATCTAGATATACATTAGCTATCTGTCCTTGGTCGTACAACATCTTCTCAAAATGTGGGACTAAATACAGAGAGGAGATATATAAGGAGAATTCCAGAAAGTTGTATGACAGAAAATTTAGCCTTGAACTTACCATGCCAGCACTCATCCACACTATATCTATGAAAGCCACCTCCAACATGGTCATGAACTCCACCCCTTGCCATACATTGCAACGTATGAGTTACCATCTTCATTATGTTTTGGGATTCACTCACCTGTCCAGATTCCAAGTGCTTCCGAAATTTATATAACATTACACAATTCTCAACAGGCCTTGGAAACTTTGGAGCAGAGCCATATCCACCGAATTTTGGATCATAACTGCCTGCTAACTGCATAGATATCAAGTGAGAATCTGTAAGCGCGTATATATCTGACGAGTAACGATGCTAGTAAGAAAATAATGAAAAGTAAGTTACGCAACCAAGGTTTTCAAGCTCTCTATAAGCTTTCATTCTATAAGCAGTGTTTTATCCCTATTTGAACCTGATCTTCATCAGGCACTTTCATATAGGTTTAAACTATAGAGCAAAGTCCATGTTATGACAGTACTTTTGAAAAGTTCATCTTGCTTAAGCACATATGGACCTAAGATATTGATTCAATCTAACCAAGCTTCTGGTGCCTGAGTATAGGATATTTTTATCACTAAACTGTGACGCAAATCTTACTGGACTAGGTTTCATCACCCTGAAAAAAAAGTCTAGCTACTGCAATACAGTTACACCATTAAAGAAATCAATTTGGTCAGTCAGTTTCAAGTAGACCATGCCAGAGTTTATCGTTATGATAGTGTGTATATATACGGAGTACTTTTCGAACCTTTTCCACACAATTATCCACGGAAACAGCAGCCAGATCATTTGGCATATCTTGAGAGCTAGCCTTAGCAGATAATGCATCACGCAGTTGTTCGATGACCACATTTCCTGTTTTCTCAAGCGCATCACGTTTCGTTTCCCAGGCCTCCTTAACCTTCCTAAATAAGGCATGTGCAGGTGTGTCAGATTACACAGAAGTTAAGCACTTCCAGTAACAAGTCCAGAATAGTAAACTTCAGCTGATACCTTAAAACAGTCTTGAACCCTGGTCTTCCGAACTTATCATCTGGAGGAAAGTATGTACCACCCATCAACGGTTTCAAATTAGGAGACAAAAAGACACTCAAAGGCCAACCACCACCGCCATACAGTGCTGACACATATGTCATGTACACCTAAAATATGATATTCTATCATTAATAAAGAACCAAGTATAACACTTAATAAATACAAGGGTCCTTGTTAGTCTGCAGACTGCAGAAACAAAATAAGAAAAGAAAACAACTCAGCTTGGGGACACTTAGGAAGATTACCTTGTCAACATCTGGTCGTTCTTCACGGTCCACCTGTCAAAACTAATAATCAGAAGGAAAGAAGTACAGTTACATTGATTCTTTTTGAAGCATCGTTTGCATATATTTTCACACAGCGAAGGCATGTAATGATATGAGTATAGAAATGCAAATGGAACACTTCAATTAATATCAGAATAACAGTACCTTGATGCTAACAAACCCATCGTTTAGGATCTTTGCAATGTCATCATTCTCAAAAGACTCCACCTCCATCACATGACACCTTTGAAATTCAACCAAAAATAATAGTAACCAACACTGATGTTAAACATGAAGTGTAAGATGCAGAAGAGAGTCACAGATCACACATAATACAAATATACATAATATTAATAAAAGCAAAAGGAGATGCTAAAGGCAACTCACCAATGGCATGTGCTATAGCCAACTTCACGGGCACATCAACATTTTCCACGAAGCAAAATAAGCGGTTAGAATACAAAAAGGAAGGGAGAAAATAAACGTATTGTGAAAGTCACAAACATGTTTGTGTTTGACTAATATAGAACGGGTGAATTTGAATGCATTTTTAGCTTAGATTCCAGTTGAAAACAGTTCTCATTACAATATTTGTAACCATAATTTACAACGGCACACTATTGCACTATTATATTTGAGAGAATGCACTGTTCCTGTTGTTGTTTTAGACACTTCATACATACTTGATAGAAAGATGGGAACGTCCTTTCTGCGAGCCTTCTCGAAAGCCTCTTCTCCCCAAGGATACCAATCTACCTGTATTAAGTAAACAAATATGTCACTAATCTAGTTTATCCTATAAAATTAAAAAACAACAATAAAACAATTTTCTCGGTTAGCTGCTTACATGTCTCGGAATCAGATAATTTTTTTTAAAAAAAATCGCTTTATCTCCGTAGGGTCATCGACTACGTGATACTAAAATTAATTCGAGGAAAGCTCACACCTAAGTGGGTGCTTAGTGGTGCTATACAAATTACAAATTACGAGATGCCTCCCGAAGTGGCGGAGCCGATCAAATCCCCTCAACTCAAAGAGCCGCGCAAGGTGCTCGACGAAATCCCGCAGAGAGAAGGAGACGACGGCGCAAACGTAATCCGCCCCGCGGAGACATCACTCACTCACTCACCGGGTTGTGCGCGTGCTGCAGCAGGTAGGGGCTGTGCTCGGCGGCGAGGCGGTTCGGCTTCCGCCCCCCGTGCCCCTCCCCCGACGAGGAGGACGCGCCGCCCGACGACGACATGGCGGCGGAGGCGAGGACGCGGAGGCGGAGCGGCGTGGAGGAGGAGGAGGAGGAGGAGGCGGCGGCGGCGAGGCGGTGGTAGTGGCGGAGGAGAAGCACGGAGAGCATAGGAGGAGGAGGACGGCGACGAAGCGGTTGGGGAAGGTTGGAGAAGAGGAGGGCAAAAGCGGCGGAGGCCGCCATGTGGCTTCGGCTTTCTCGACGACACCTGCCTCCGCTGCACGCGCGTCCACGCCCAGGTCGTTGTGATGCTGGGGTCACTGCCTCCTGGGGCCCACTTCCAGCGACACAGGAGAAGAGACGAGTTTATCCGGTATTTCATAATGTTAGTGGCCCGCGAAACATCGTTATACTTTTTCTCATATAACATAACAATATATATATATTTTTATATATTACTAAAAATATATTAAAAATGATAATATTATTTTAAATTATGTAATAACTCGATGGAGCCAATGTGTAATATTCATATTTCATTATATATGTATGATAGTTATTAATTATTTTGTAATTTCAAATTTTACTTATTTGTAAATTTTATTTTTATATGAACTCTAAACCCCTCTTCTAATATTTCTTTTTTAATTTTCGAATTTCTATTATTTATAAATTGTATTTCTATATGGACTCTACACTCTTCTTTCTTCTTTCAATATTGGTTATTTTATAAAATCCAAATTTCAGTTATTTTTAAAATGCATCATATATGGACCCTAAACTCATCTTTCAATATTCCTTATTTCTAAATTCCGAATTTCATTTATTTGTAAATTGTGTTCATATATGGACTCTATCTTTTTTCCAATATTTCTTATTTTGTTTTATTTTGAATTTTAGTTATTTCTAAGTTGTATTTCTATATAGACTCTAATCTCTACTTTTAATTTTTTTATTTTTTAGTTACAAATTTCAATTAAGTCTAAATTGTATACATGTATGAGCTCTAGTCTTCTCTTTCAATATTTCTTTTTTTATTCCGAATTTAAGCAAATTTTAAATTGTATTTCTATATAGACTATATTTTTCTTTTTCTCCGGTTAATATGAGAATTTCTAGGCCGTAAGAGCGAACGTGGAAATTTCTTTTTCTATTACTTTAATAAGTTAACTAGTTGGGTGGCCCGCGTAATTGCGCGGCTAGTACCCATACAAAATTATATATTTTTTACATATGATTTTACCTAATTTTTTTTAAATAGCTATCTCATTATCTTAGGACTTTGAAATACCAAACTTTTTCATCCTCGTGTGTCTAATTTTATATTTTTTAAAATTCACGCCAATCGATACCCCTTATTCCTTTGTCCCCCATTTATTTACTTGTCGATCTACCACTGTTTCTATTCATCCTTCTTGAAACCTTTAAAAATTAGATATTGTAGTTTTTAGAGTTCAGTGTCTCGTTAGGTTTTATTTTTATAACTTTTAGAAGTCCTGTCAAATGTCACCAGTGTACTCCTCTACGATCCGTCCACTGCCTTCTCTCTTTATTATCATTAAGATTTTAAAGATGGAACATAATTATATCGTTTAGGTTCATGTTTTAGTTTCTAGAAGTCCTGCCAAATCCTCAGCGTCTTTACCACTGTACTCCTCTACGACCTGCTTACTGCCTCCCATCTTTTTTTATCATTGAGATTATTAAAATCAAACATAATTATTAGTTGAGTTTGTTTTTTACTTCTAAAAGTCCCTCTAATTACCGCGTAATGGCTTGCCCGTCATCCTTGATATTTAAGGTTTTGTTTATAGTTGTTAGATGTCCTGTCAACTGCCTCACTCTACTCCTTTACTTGAACTCTTATAATATTTTTTCTATTTTTAGAAATTATTTTATTTGTTATTTTAAATTTTAATTAATCTCGTCATGTGTTCTAGATGATTGATCTTCTTTCAATAGTCTTTTTTATTACGAATTTTAGTTATTTATAAATTGTATTTCTAGTTGAACCCTTATTTTTCTTTTTCTAATTTCGGAATTAATTTTATTTTAAATTTTGAATTTTAATTAATCTCGTACTATGTTTAAATGGACTATTCTTTCAATATTTCTTATTTTTTATATCCAATTTTAGTTGTTTCAAAATTGTATTCCTATTTGAACTCTCATTTTTATTTTTCTAATTTTTGAATTTATTTTATTTTTTATTATGAATTTTAGTTAATCTCGTATTGGGTTCTTATATGAACTCTTATTCTAATATTGCTTATTTTGAATTCTGAATTTCAATTATTTTTAAATTGTATTTCTATTTAGACTCTTCTTTTCTTTTTCTCTGATTAATGTGAGAATTTTTAACCTCCACAGTGAACGTGGTACCATTTTGCAAAGTTGTTTTAATAATATAGTAGATAGATTAGGCGCCAATGTTATAAAAACACAATATGAAATAATTTGTCAACCTGTTTCTTTTCCAGAGTTCGATGTTAGCAAAGGGATTAATTTCAACCACTAATACATTTCAGGGACTTTGTAATCCGTGTATGTAATAAATATGGCTGAAATCATATGGAATATTGTGAAATACAAACAATAATATTAAACCGATGGCTGAAATCATATGCACAAATAAACGATGTTTTTGGACTACTTCATGCTTAAAAAAACACTAATTCAATTATTAGAATGTAGAAAAGTTGATAAATGTAGCTGTACTTTTTAAAAAAAGTTAAATAGAATACTAAAAGAGAAATTGATGGTTAAAGTTTAAACGTGTTTGCAAAACATTACTTATTTTAAGGAATAGCAACAGACTTGACGGTGAAACATGAAAGATTTAGAAATAGTTTCTGTCTATCTATGAAACTCAAATGGGTTTATCAGACCTTTTTCATTTAAATCGTGTGTTACAAAGAGGTCCTAATATGCACAAATTTGAATCTAAGACTTTTTTAAGTTGGACTAGAAAAAATGACTGTGCATTACAACGGATAAAAACGTGTTTTTAATGGTGCAACCGCTATTACGAACTGCGCAATGAATTGAAATATTAGGATCGTTATACATTATAGTTGAAAAAATTAATGAAAATAGTTCCTTGGTTTTGAGTCTAAAGCCTATTCTTTCCTTGCTTTTTAGTCTCAACCTAGTCCACTACCTCCCTCCGCTCGGCATGCCTCTCTTCGATTCAGCCTGCAAGTGAAGCCACAGTCCCAGCTCGCACATAGTCCCGTGCCCTTATGTCGATTCTCAACGTAAAATCAGGCCGAATCTTTTTTGATTTCTCAAAATTTGTTGAGGGCTTTTGATCCACTCGATCTCATCTTTCCGTTTTTTCCCGAAATCGGAATGAATCTGCAAAATTCGGGATAAAAACGGTCGGTCGGCCGTCATCGACCACTGAGATTAAATCTAGTGAATTAAAGTCGAATTGAAAGGGGAAATTATGAGAAAAATGATGAGGTAAGAGTGGGGAATCGACTTTTGGAGGAGAAAATGCATGTGGAGATAGATTGAGGTGGCGGCAGCGCTAGGAGTTGGTCTGGTGGCGGCGACATGCTACGGATCGGATGAGATAAAAAAGGTTGCCGAAAAAAATAGATGTAAAAACAACGAAAAACACGGAAAAAAAAACCGGATCGGGATCGGGTGAAAAAAACAGCGACAGGAAAAAAACGGACGAAACGAATACCAGAATCCGATTTCCTAACTCCACAAATCTATAAATCAAAATGTTTGCTTCTATTTTAAATAAAATATAAAATTATAAATTACTAGTATAATCTAACGTATAAACTTAGTAAAACCCTTCCAATAACGCGGGCCGACGTGTCCACGCATTCGCTCGTGCATTAGCTAAGCGGCCCTCGAAGCGCCACAAAGCCCAATTCCCCTCCCCATCAAAATTACCAAAATGCCCCCATGCGTCTTCTCTCTCTCGATTCTCCCGCACGCCTTGCTTTGCTCCTCTCTCTCTCTCTCTCTCTCTCTCTCTCACCTTCCTCCATCTCTCTCTCCGTTTGACTGCTCCCGATCTGCGGGGCTCGAGCGCGCGCCGCCGGCGAGCGGGGTTTGGAGGGGCGGCGCCGCGCGGCCGGCCTCCTTCCACCTCGCCAAGGTATTCGTTCGTTCGTTTGTTCTTTTGCAGTAGCAGTTTCACTCCTCTTTCCACCACGCTATCCAGTTCCCTCCGGATTTGTTTGGTGCGCGATCGAACGGAAATTCAATCCGCAAGTAGCGGTTTCTTTTCAAAACAGGAGGATTTCAGGGTTCAGTTGTTCAATCCACCAGGACCCTCGTTTCGCCGCGGCCCTTTGTGGTGATAGGCGACAGTGTAATACTAATATGATTAGCATTCGTTTCACCATTTGTGAGGATTTCGGGAGTTATCAAATATCATCCCTAGTGTTTTGAGAGATTGTAGCACTCGTATATATTTGAGCTGCACGTCTGCAATCCTGATAATTTGATCCCTCTTTTTGTGATACTCGATACAGAATTATAAATGGCTGCTGGGAGGGGCATCAGCCAGCTTTTGAAGAAAGCATTTCGTCCATCTGTAAGTATTTCGAGAACTTCGGTACCTCTTTTTCTTGTACTTTTTTTTTGTTTTTGCTAGAAATTAGAAAATATTCCGCTTCCTTTCTATTATTGCATTTGTGTTATTATCATGAGCCTCCATCCTACTCGTCCAGACATTTGGATTACTATTATCTTGGTAGTTTTCTAGATTTTTCCTTGCAGTTACTTTGTTTGGAGGAAAGCCGCTGCCTTCTGCTTTAGCATTGTATGGACCGTAATGTCAGTTCACCAGGGGATGAGAAAGTTGGCATCCAGCAGGGTTAGGGTTACCATATAGTTTTCAGAAACTGCTTAATAACAGTCAGGCAAGAGGGTAATGCTGGTCTGATAGTACGGTTAGAGTTGGATACAAATGTTGCGTAAACACCTCAAGACTATGAGGGTGTGAACCACTCCCATTGGGCAGTGATGGGAAAGGTCCCACTGGTAGAAAAAAGTGAAAACAAAACCCACAACATCTGGAGTTATCCCTGCTCTTGGAAGTAGAACAAGGAAATAAGATAGTGATAGAAAACAAAAAGGGGTAGAAATAGCAACTGTTGGGCTCTAACTTAACATAAAACTCCTAAATTTGTCTCCTATATAAACTCTCTTATACCATTTGTTTAGCTTTATGCTGGTTCCTCTGATAGGAATCCACAACACCTGCTGCAATTGTTGAATGAATGGCTGACTAATACTGCGGCAACTGAACAATAATGGTTTAACTTGATTGACTATTTGTTTAAGTTAATTCACTATTGTTATTTGAAACCATAAAATTCCTTTTGCAGAGCTCATCTCCGCTCTCTTCATCCTGGATAAATCATGAAGAGGCCTCTGGCTTCAATGGATTGAGAGCATTGACTATCCTGGGAGTTGGTGCGTCTGGCCTTTTAAGTTTTGCTACAATAGCATCTGCTGATGAAGCAGAGCATGGTTTGGAAGCCCCACACTATCCCTGGCCACATGCTGGCATTCTTAGCTCATATGATCATGCATCGTAAGTTAATTGAATAGACTTTTTTTTGTTAAATAGCTTGTTCTGACTTACAGACTACTTGACTCCATTTCAAGAAAGCAAGCATGCATTTAACATATAATGATTAGCTCGAAAAACATATTCCCTCCATGTGTTACAACATAAAACAAACATCGCTAAACTATGCTATTTGTGTTTTAAAGATAATGCAAATGTTGCAGTATCAATCTCAGTAGTCTTTTGAGCTGCCTTTTTCTTATTTATTTTCTTTTGGAAAATATATGAGCAGAATAAGGCGTGGCCATCAAGTTTATCAACAAGTGTGTGCCTCTTGTCACTCAATGTCCCTGATTTCATACCGAGATTTGGTTGGTGTGGCCTATACAGAAGAGGAAACTAAGGCAATGGCTGCTGAGATTGAAGTGGTTGATGGTCCTAACGATGAAGGTGAAATGTTCACACGTCCAGGTAAACTGAGTGACCGTTTCCCACAACCCTACGCAAATGAGCAAGCAGCTCGATTTTCAAATGGTGGGGCATACCCCCCAGATCTCAGTCTAATCACAAAGGTGAGACACACAAATTGCTTTTGGTTACTTATGGTCAATATCTCATCTCTAGGTTGTATCTAACTCTTTGTTTGTACGTATTTGCAGGCCAGGCACAATGGCCAGAACTATGTTTTCGCTCTTCTCACTGGTTATCGTGATCCACCTGCTGGTGTCTCGGTAACCCTTTCTCATACATATCTTTTTTTTTAGTGTCGGTAGCTACTTGTATGTTTCAATTTCATATGTGATTTGATTTGTTAGATGCACAGGGAGTGGAGATAATTTGGTGTGTGCTCTATGGTTTTGTTACAATTTACAAAAGGATGCAGAGGGCAGATCATGCCACACTATTTTAACTGGACCGTGAATCCGCTTGCCAATGCTATTTGCGTATTAATATTTGAGCCGATCTCTATCCATCATGCACTATCTTTTTCCATGGTGATGCATGCGATGTTTTCCTGTTCTTTTAGCATTCAGGTTTCTCAAGTTCTCTGTCCTTTCTTCAATTAATACAACATGTTATACTTTTATCTTTGTTGATGTGCTAAAATAATCCCTCTAGGTATAGTTACCAGCTTTACAGAGCTTTATTTTTCCTTTTATTTATTTATTTATTTATTATGAGGCTAGTTGTAATGATGGACACCGCATAGATAGGCATCATACCAGCATGTAATATACGACATACCCTTTCCTAATTGGTTACATACTGTATGTGCAAAATTTTGTGTTCTTTCTTTAGTTTTTTAACAATGTTTTCACTAATTTTGTTCTACTCAGCTTGAAATGTTAGTCAGTAATACAAATAATTTTGGAGTGCATTGTGCCACTTTCTGGTCACTAAACCTGGATTCTTACATAGAAATTGAAAGGATTTATCAGCTTGCAAATAGTACTACTGAATTAAGGATTTACCAGCTTGCAAACAATTCCTGTGAAACACATTTTCTGCTCTTGGTTGAGATTGCCTACTAAAGTGCTTCTGTTATTGTTACTCCCCTAGTGCACTCCTAGAATTTGCTTTTGCAGTGTCCTAACCTTCTTCTGCTGATGATTTAAAATTCAGATTCGTGAAGGCTTGCATTACAATCCCTACTTCCCTGGTGGTGCCATAGCCATGCCCAAGATGCTTATTGATGGAGCTGTTGAGTATGAAGATGGCACTCCTGCTACAGAAGCCCAGGTAACTCATGTTCTTCAGTTGTCTGCACTCTGCACCATCTTAGTTAAGCTGTGGGTTATCCTAAAGTATTAGACTATTTTCATATGTAAATTCTAGATGGGAAAAGATGTTGTCTCATTCTTGTCATGGGCGGCGGAGCCTGAGATGGAAGAGAGAAAACTGGTAACCCTCTTGGAACCTCCCTGTAGAATTGTCTTCTTTTTCAGGTTGTTGTCTAATTTCTTTATATTGTACCTGTAATTGTGCTAGATGGGAGTGAAATGGATTTTTCTACTCTCCCTCGCACTTCTGCAAGCTGCATATTACCGGCGCATGAAGTGGTCCGTCTACAAGTCGCGCAAGCTGGTCCTTGATGTGGTTAATTGAGGACTAGTTCTTCATTTTCTTCAAAGCATGGCTGATAATTTGAAGTATTGGAATAATGCGTACATGAATCATGATGTACATTTTGCCGTTGGCATGGTTAACATGCACACATTTACTCCCAGCTGTGCTGGGCATTATTTTAAAATTTTGGCCTGTCAAATGTACCAGCAAGCATCTAACAGTATAGTAAAATAGATCTCATAAGCATATTTATACTGCGAACCAGTGTAATGTTAATTTATTCATCAGTTTGAGATGATGGAGAAAATAAATAAATAAAGTGTCACTAACACTCCTGTATTTCTGCCTCCCTGCTCATTTTGTTGTTATGGATTAACACTTCGTGGATGCATGTTGCATGCTGATGAAAAAAAAAAACCAAGCTTTTAATCATCTTGTGCTCAGATCGAATTGCACATCCAAACACAGTTTACTTACACACATCGTTCTTGCCATTTTGCCATGCATGGCTACAAATATCAGACATGCATGCAGATTAAATTTTGCCAAGTTCTCTGATCGTTTTCATTACGAGTTCAGGTCGTGAAGAGCTGGCTCCCGAGCGTGACAATGGCGGTGCCGTCGCCCATGACGGTGGTGAGGCTCATCTCCTTCTCCAGAATCCGGTCGAGCTCCGCCGCGATCAGCCGCATCTTAGGCCGCCGTCTCGCCGACGTGCTGACGCACTGCAACGTCAGCCCGACAAGCTCCTTCATCCCCTCCGATGTGAAGCTGCCTCCCAGCCTTGGATCCATCACCTCGTTCGAACTGAAATGTGCCTCCATCTGACAAAATTGGCAAGAAAAAAAATCAGTTTATGAATGAAAACTTCATGAAAGAATAAACACTTGTTAATATTTAGACAAATCGTACTGAACTCATGCTCATGCATAGCTAAGACAAATGCTGAATATATGCATTACCCAATGAGCCAGAGGTTCTCTTGGTTCTGAAGAAATCAGGCTCGCTGCTTCTTTGCCAGTGATGAGCTCCAAAAGAAAAACCCCAAAGCTGTACACGTCGCTGCTTTCAGAAAGCTGCGCAAGGGAATGTACCCTGAGAAAAGAAAAAGGTCAAAACATGCATGACGAGATCAAAGATTGGTGAATTAGTTACAGAAAGTAAGCACTACATTTTTTTACAGCTCTGCACAATGCATTTGCAGCGCCTACTTATCTGATAATTTCAGAGGCAAAAGTTCAGTTAAAACGGCACAATGTTCAGGCTTACTCTGGGTCTTGGTAGATGCTGCTGCAAGAAGACGGATGATGCGACGGCGCGGCGCCGTCGAATCCTCTGAGCAGCCTGTCGATTCCGGCGTCAGCCACCTTCGCGATGAAGTTCTCATCGACCAAAACATTGCTCGTCTTGAAGCCCTTGTGGATCAAAGGAGGCACAAGACTGTGCAGATGATTCAGGCCTGAAAAAATTCAGAGTTTCAGACACTGTGTTCTACATTTGGTTTGATGAGAAAACACTGCACATGAATATTGAAATGTTTTGTCACCTTTGGCTGCTCCAATTGCTATTGAGAGCCTCTGCTTGAACTCTAGTCTTGTCATCGACTCTTTGCCGGTGTCTGCTAAATAGTGTAAGAACATTATTGTTTGCAACAGATTACAAGCCAATTGGGCTTCGAATTTGACAAGAATCATCAACTTTTGTGTATTACCGTACAGATGGCCACAGACACTGCCATTGGGCAGGTACTCGAACACCAGCATTTGTAGACCTCCTTCTTGGCAGTAGCCAATGAGAGTGACAACGTTTCTGTGCCAGATCTCTGATAGCCGCTTGACCTGAAATTCAGAGCGAATTCATTTTTCCTTTGGTCAAAAAACGAGAGTGATTTAAAATTATCATATAATCAGAGAGGCTATTTCTGGAAAAAAAAAAGAGTCACAGAGGCATTCACTGGCTTGTGATGTCTGTGATCAACGGCTCAATGCAACTAATAAAATGGAATGTGACACTGACAACAATTAAGGAGGAGCAGGACAGCAATTTTCAGGAACAAGTGCACTGATCACTAACTGAAAATGTCAATGACTTAGCGTATATGACGCAATGCAGTGATGACGTGACGTCAGCACAAGTGTATGATGCTGCTGACTTCTAGCATGCTGGCTAAATGAGCAGAGTTTGTGTCTGTGTACCTCGTCGACGAAGTCCTGGCGCGGCGAGGCGACGCGGCGCTTGACGGCGACGACGGTGCCGTCGAGCAGAAGGCCTTTGTAGACCGGGCCGAAGCTGCCGGCGCCGACGAGGTTGGCGTCGCTGAAGTTCTTGGTGGCGTGCGCGAGCTCCTCCAGCGAGAATTGCCTCGCACCCTGGTACTCCGGCGCCGACAATGTCCGCCCACACCTGCCCCACTCCACTGCCCAATCACCAATAAATCACAACGCTAATCAGCTAGAGAATCAATGCTGCAGGTTAATTTGGAGACAAATAATGTGATCGAGTGATTGCTCGTTTGCTAGTACACCTAGCGTAGGAGGAGTCTCCGACGAGCCGGTGTCGGAGTTCCGGCGGCTACGACGCGCCCTGCGCCACCACCACGCCGCGGCCACGGCGGCGGCCAGCAGCAGCGTGGCGACGGCGGCGGCAATGCCGGCTACCACCGCGGTTGGCAATGCCATAATCCGGGCGACCGGGGCATCGACCACCCTCGATGATACGATCAAGAACCGCTATAGCTTCGGCATTCATCAATGCAGAAGCAAACTTTGCTTAGCTCTGCCAATGAAGAAGACGACTGACTGATGACGACGAGAGCCAGCAGCAGCAGCAGCAGTGTCGTAGGATTCTTTAGCTAGGTAGCTAGCTTAGCTCGTCGTCGCGAGCCTGCAGAATTGGCCGGCGAGGCTGGCTAGCTGGGCTCTTTAAAGAATACGTCAACCACCACGAACGAGCAGCAGCAGCAGCAGCGCAGGTGGGTGTATGAATGAATGCGACGCGATGTGCAAGCCCCCCAACCCCACATGGCAATTGGACGCCTCTTCTTGCGCCATGCCTTGCCCCCCATGTGTCCATGCGTCTGCAAATCACCACGGCCACGACGGTAAAATCAAATCAATGGTAGTTTTCTGCATTTGCCTGAAGATTACTTAAACCAAATGCAGCTATGCAAGTGTCAGTGTGACAGTGTCAGTGAAGAGTGAAAGGAAAGCCCATCAGTTCTCCAAGCTAGCTTAGCAGCTCAACCCCGTTTGAAACTTAGGATGAACTGAATCCCATGCAAATTTTGCATGAAAAGGTTCAGAGCTTACCGAAATGTGTCAAATGGCAGGAGAGCATCGGACAGGTAGGACCTAGTGGGGGTGTCCTGAGCTAGCTGTTAAGCAGGGGACCACTAGGTTTCCTTTGACTGACTGTGATAGGCTGGAAAGCCGAGCAGTATGATGCACTTGTCATCTTGTGTACAGGAGTGCGTGCCATCCTCACCAATGCATGGCATGGCTACCTGCATCAGAAAGGGAGGAGAAGCATTCTCTTTTCGGCCTCCTCAAAGTTTCCTGTCACCAGAAAGTGAAAACCTGTCTCCAGTCTCCCTGTTAGAGAAGAAAAATAAATAACAACACAGAAAGATTTTCTTGGAGGATGAAAGACTGAAGACTGAAGAATACAATCTTGGAACTTGGGAGCTTTGAAGGTTGGAATTTGCAGCAGCAGCTGCTCTGAATTTTTTTTTTCTTCTGTAAATAATGATTGTGGTTCAGTTTCTAGTTTTCAGAATAATTGTCTGTCTGTACGTATCATGTTTTGGATATGGCCTATGCATACTTGAGGTTAGTTCAGCTCCATTTTATTATGCTGGCAAGTGGTGGCAAGTTGTTATTCCCAAATATTTCTCCTAGTTTAAAATACTACATTGTGGTCATGTCATTACAAGAAACAAGTATGCTCAGTTGATCGAGCAGGTTAGAAAACTATATGCATGAAAACGTTTGATACAAAGGCACATGCTGACCTCAATCAAAGAGGTCTTGAGAAAAATGATGTAACCAATACGACATCAAAACATTGGGTTCATTTAGGGTCTTAAAGAATTGAGCAGGCATAATGTGGTGGCTGCCACTGGGAATGAAGATTGAAGGATCATGTCTAAAATGAGGACACGACCTTTACAGGCATTTCAGCTGGGATTTGGTAGGTTTGAAACTACAGAATTTTGATATTCGACCAAAAGCATTGCCATCAAACTGAATCCTGAACAGTTCATGCTAATCTTGATAGGTCAGAATTTAGTAACTCTTTTCTGCAGCAAATTTCCATGCTGTTTCGAGTTCAGATTTTTCAGAAAGCACTTTATTTTCAGAGTACATTAAAGCAAAGACTTACCTAACAGACACTTGCTAGGTGGGGACTACATTATCATCGTCGCAAGGGAGCCGGGCGCCGTTTGGAAACAGAGTCAGCGTAGGATTAGTTTGGCTAAGTTAGTTTCAAGTTTTATCTCTTTATAATTAGTTTTCATTATATTCAGGGAGTTCGTTTAGTTTTCAGTTAGGATTCTTGTGAACCGGCTACTGCATTATATAAGCAGAGATCGGTCTAGTTGGAGGCATAGAGATTAGTTTTATCAAGTTCGTGTCCTGCCTCGATAGTGCGACATCGACCACGGCTCCGCCGCGCCGTCGAGGTCCAGGGCCGCGACCTGTAACTTATTCAAGTATAATCTACGTCGTAATCCTTCGTCAAATATACGTTTAGTTGATGGAAGAATCTAAATGATTTAGGCGACAATGTGCAATACAACTCTTTGCAGGCTAGCAGAATGCAAGTTGTTTATATATTTTAGACCAATGCGAGTTGTAACAAGTAATAGGGGGTCCAGTCAGATACTCCCTGAGATCCAAATCTGAATCCAATATATTATCAGATTTGCTTGCTCGTACGTACGCATTACAGATAGAAAATTGCAGGACATCTGAACATTGTTTAGTTCCAAATCTATCTATAGTAAATTAAGATTTCATTCTGCAGGCGTACGTTTATCTGAGTGCAATTACAAAATAATGCAGTTACCTGGATCATCAGACTGACTAATTCTCGGAGTTGATTTACACATACTTCATTAATTTCGGTTCTTCCACTGTCGACTGAAGAAAAAACTGTAAATCAAACAGCAAGCTGACATCAATATTGTTAATTATAGTCTAAGTGGCCAAGTGCAGACATTCAGGTGATCAGGTCCATCCAAGGATTAAAGTCAATTTTGAGTTTTCCAACACTAACTAGACCTTAACCAGTCTTAAGTAGCATATAATATTAGTACTGCCATATAATTATATGCTTACATGAACATTGCGGCTGCAATGAACCTGGACTGTTCATGGAAATTATCTCAGATGCAAAGTTCAATTTATTTCCAGATACTAACATATATCGATATAAACATCTTCAGAGTGCCTAAGTGACCAGCCAAAAGCCAAAGAAAACAAAAGATTAAAGAAGAAGAGAGCACATGCACCATGTCCTTCTGCAGATGAGAATCCAATGACTGCCACAAAAAAGAAATACTCATTGCAACAGGCCAACTTCCAGCCTGTCTGGTGCAGAATTCTAGATAACTTCTTACCAGATCCATATAAACTATATAGTCCGCAAAGTATTGCCATCTATATCAAGTATCATATTACCTAAACTACAAGTATATAGGAATCCAAAACTAGATAACTGAAATCCTGCATAAGGAGCTTTAATGGCAGGTGTACTTCATTGCAAGTGTTAAAACTGTAGTGTATGTTACCATCGGATTCCACTAATGATTCTTTCATGCTGAAGTCAGTTTCCTGTATAATGTGGTGAACCCAGAGACTGTTAGCCAGGTTTTCAAACGGACTGGAGCAATAAAACTGAAAAGTATCTATAGTCCTATAGGGCTGTAATGCATTTATTGCACAAATTTCCTGAACACCAAATGTTACCATGGATTCAGGACCAAACAATATTAATGCAGCAGCTCCCCTTGTCAAGCAGGAGAAGAGAGAAAAGGACAGATAGACAGACCACCCAGCATGCCAGCAAAGGTGAGCAGTCAAGAAAACCACAGCCGTGTTGCCTACTACCTCGGTACAAAATATAGCAACTAGTACCCGATTAGATATTACCTAGTACTATGAATCTGAACAGGTCCTTAATTCATAGTGGTAGGTGCTAGATGGTGTCTAATGGAGTACTAGGTCACTATATTTTAAGACGGGTGGAGTACATTTCTTTTGCAGGCGCCAGCCCATTCACCACATGGTTTGCACTGCAGCAGGCCAATGGTCCATAGATAGATATGCACCCTGAATTCCTGATCCCTGCAGCTCACAAGATCTGAAAAACAAACAGCAACAAAAAGAAAAAAGAATCAAAAATCAAAACTGTAATAGTAATAAGTATACCAAAATCTCCAGTCTGATTCCTGTTCTTCAGTTAGTGCCTCATCTGAACTTATAGTATTCCAACAGCCATTGATATACAATCTGGTACCCCAGACAGACACACATGCCTTGCTTCATCCCAAGTTGCCGGAGAGGTTTAAATTACGGGACACTATGATCATAGAGTATACTGCTGACCACAGCTTTGCTGGAACACTAGCATCTGCTGTCTACATCCATCTCTGAACATTGTATATGCATACGCCTGAACTAGTCAGCTGCTGGTCGTCGAAACTTGAGTACATATTGCGTCTCAGCTGGGGCCTGGGAGATCAGCATGAGATTTTGTGTTGCAGAGGACAGTACTGGATCTACAATGTACGTGTACAGTACGATTGTATGATGGGCAGTACATTGGCCTAACTCAGCAGCATGAACTGGCCTGTGTTATATGAATACTGGATCAATGTGGTCAAGTTGCATGGATTCCAGAACATATCATTTTTTGGATGAAGACGGTTGATGATTTCAACAGTCAAAACAGTGCAACACCCAACTTCGACAGTGTTTAATCATGTCAACACCCAACTTCGACAGTGTTTAATCATGTCAGTGGTACACAAGAGCAGACAATTGCAACTGGAATGATTTCACAAGGCAAGAGCAATTAACTCCCTAGTGGTGGAACAGACTAACAGTAGCTCAATATTACTGCAAAACACGACAACTGGGAGCGATTTCAGAAGACGAGAAATTAACAGAACTCAAGGTTGATATATACCATTATTACAAAATCAGGAGACTCTTTCAATCTAAGGTTTTAGGGACAACTGATCATTGCTTGAAGAAATACATTGTCTGGTGCCTTAGTTGGCCTTTAATCAGTTCAGCCAAGATCAGAAAAAGATAGCAAGTTGGAACTGCAGAACAGAGGAAACCAGCAGCAGGCATTTGTCCATCTTGATTATTTTCAGTGTACAGATGGGTGCCTAACACATCTCTCAAGAAACTACCATGAACTTAAAATAAATCGAAGTAGACAACTGTTTCCTTGGCCATGATTATCAGGAGAATCTTGAAGTATATCAAAACCCACTTCCTGGTGATATCGTGATGGACATAGTCCAGAAGGATCTCCTTGTAGAACATGTAGACTTGATGGAATACTGATGCGACCAGAAGAGACGTACTGATGCTGTTCTTTGACACAAGAAGCAGAGTTGGGATCATGTAATATGTAGATCGTGTTAGTAGCTCTGTCTGCTTCACTTTCCAGCTTTCAGATGTCAATGGACCTTTTCTGGGTTTGGCGATGCTTGCTTCTAATGGGCTGGATGCCATTACCTTTGTGGTGGCTCCCTCCTGTGTATTCAGCGCATCAGATTGTGTCACCCAGTAATTGTCTTATGTGATTTCAGTGAGATAATAAGAAATATCTAGCATTGACTGGTGGGGAGTGAAAACAATCCAATAAGTGCCTATATAATATGCACTAGGGATAGATATGCACCTGCTGAGCAGAAGATCCATTGGATGTTCCAGTAGAAAACCAACGAGGCAATACTCGTGTACCACTGAGTCGAGATGTCTGTTCATATCCTGGAATCTGTTTGCATATGATAACATTAGAAAAGTACCTTACAAGTTCTTAGGAGCACAATAAACTCATGCATTGAACGAGGGAAAATGAGAACAGAAGAATTCAAGTTACATATGAACAGCAATTTTCATTACAAATTCACAATGTGATTCTCTTAAAAATGTCACTCACTAAATATCAGAAGACAATAAGCACTGAATGGATGGCACCAAATAAAATTAGCTATTCCCACAAGGAAAGATCATCTTGCATAATCACCAGTACTAAATTATCAGCAGGTGCTACCCACCACAATGAACCACTTAAGCATTGGTAATTACAAATATGTTCAGATACCACTGAGAGGACATAGCATTTTCCAACAGCAACTAGTGCAGATAGTGATGAGATTAACCAGGTGATTTTTTTTAATGTCAAGGAATTATTCTATTGAAGCCAAGTCATTGGCTCATCAACAGCAAATTGAAGCCAAACAAACAATCATGAAGGCCAAGAAAAAACTACCAAAACTAATTTTAGTGATATGCAAAGAATAAAAACAAAGACTTAGGTGAATACACAAGAGGTGAGCACATGCCTATGCCCTTCCCTCACTTGACTATTTTACTACGCAAAACAAAATCTCATTGAGTATTTGATAATCGTACTAATAGTTTGTCTAATTTTCATCCCAAAATTCAACGAGCTTGGCAACACAATGAATCAGAACATTTTACCATATGTTTCTATGAATTTGGCGGGTGGTGAAGCAGGAGAATGGCCTACTTTCTGCTACAATCCCAAGTTCCCAACTGATTCCCTTCACCATTTTCCCATGATATCCTATTCCCCGAACCCAGATTTATTAACTAAAAGCATAACTAGAATTACTAAACTATCAATCTAAGCACAACACAACAGTATCACACAATACAATTGTGTAAAAAAAAATCATTACAGATCGCGCAGTAGACTAGGGCATCTCGCTTACAAACCCATCACCCAAACAAACCACGTACTGATACGATCCAAACAGCTACTCCGGTTCGCATAATCAAATACGCCTAGAGAGAGAGACGAAGCGAGGGAGGAAGAGGCCAACCTTGGAGAGGCCGAGAGGGGACCCCACGGCCGGTTGGCGCGGCGCCGTAGCGGGGGCGGGGGAGGCGGCGGCGGCGGCCGGATCGCGGGGGAGGGAGGTCAGCGTGCGGAGCCACCGCGCTCCGGCGGCGGGCCCCGCCGGCGGCGCGTCGGCGCGGGACAGGGCGAGCGCTAGGGCTTTGGATCGGGTCAGGAGCCGCGACGCCATTCTCCCCTCTCTTCTCTCTCTCTCTCCTACTTTCTCTCTCTTCACGGGCAGAGGGAGGAGAGGTAGTACTAGGAGAGAGCTAGTAGAAGACAATAGGGTACACGTCATCGTACATGGGCCGCATTGGTAGCCATAAGACTGGCCCATATAGGAAGCCCGAAAACTATCCCATACATGGGACTGGACGAAAGGCCCATAATAATCCGGCCGAAGAAACAGATAAGCTATTCTGAACAATTTTGTTATGGGGCGATTTCATTCTTAATTGATATTGATTTTACCCTTACTTTTTAGATTTTTCACTTTTATCCCTGTTTATTAAAATGAATCAATATTTTACCTCTACTTTGGATGATAAAGTTAACGGTATTAAGTTATTGGCAAAATGATATTTATACCCTTACTTGATGTTGCACATTTTTTCCTCATTAATTGTGTTTTTACCACATTCATGGAACTTGATTTCGAAAATAGAATGATTTTTTGATAAAATTTAACTAATATAACAATTTGGACAAAATATTAACAAAATTCTTCTAGGATTCGCAATGGGGAATTGGGGATTAGGGAGAGGTCTCCTGACATTTGCAAAATAACTAGGGCTAGAAAGGTCAGTTCGTATTATATAAAATCATTATTTCCATTTTTTATTTCTTTGTACAATAGCTCCGGTTCCACTAACTTCCGTTCAAAGTAGGGGTAAACGTCCCATTCGTTTTAAAAAATTAGGGTAAAAATTAATATTATACACTAAAGTAGGGGTAAGAATGAAATTGTTCCTTTTGTTATTTCACTTGCGATAGATTTTCAGGGTTTCTATCTTTCAATTTTTCGTCCGTAGGATCTTGCATCAAGATTCGTGTTCCTATATATTTAACTTATAGTTACACTAGTGCACCAAAATTAGATTTTACAATTTTTTGTCTCGAGATTTATGATTTTTTGACATATTTAACCTTTTTATTATTTCAATCAAAACGGGTTGTATCCATTAGTTGAAAATTATGTAGGATTTGTAGTTCCAAATCTGTCTAAAGATCAATAGTAGTCCCTTCCGAAATATGGAATAACCAAATTTCTTCATTTAGAAGTAGAGATCGAATAATACTAATCAATTGTTTACCTGCATAAATTTAGCAAAGGTCAATTCAACACGATCATCACATAGTACCTGATTAATTAGTGGAAGATAATTAGAAAGGCATGTAGGGCGGTTACAACCTGCTTAATTAATTAATTACTACTCGGCTTATATATTCTCCCGACATGTAAAGGATACCAGAGCTAGGATTCCTGTATTCTTTGAGTGGATGCTTGGCGTTTGAAATTCATTGGTTAACGCTAACCCTGCTGATTTATTCGGGCCCTGACGTGGAAATTCCTGGTGCTGTTATGCGTACACGTAGAAAGTATAAAGTAGGATATTAAACAAAGGGATTTTGGCTCAATGTCATCCAAAAATGAAAAATGTGCTTCATGATATTGTCCACCCCAGGGGGTATTATTCGTCATGTTGAGATGGTAAAAACAAGCAATTAGGGTGGATCCAAACCTTATCGGCATCTCTAGGTTTAGTACAATATGAGATAAAGTTCAGCCTCAAATGGCAGGCAAATAATGATCCGATAAGGTCGATTAATTAAGCTCAAATGTACATGTTGTAAATTAATTTCGAGATAATCTAACCAGTAGTACGTACTGTGCAGCAAACTTAGTGTTTAATTTGGTTCGCGCATCTGCTAGCTCTTAGCTAGCTGTGGATTTTCACAGATCATTAGCATTATATTTGCTACTCTAGATCAATTTGGCTCATTATCCCCATTTTAAAAACCTATTTGTTTTAGGGGAATGGAATGGAGCGCTGTGATTTTTGCAGAGGGTGATTCTCCGGTTCTACATGTATATTATACTACCAGTAATATTAAGAGTAAATTAATAATTTACTAATACAATAATTACGAGTAACTTTATCATTTATATTTTTTCTCGCTAGATAGATGTGTGGTTATCCATTATGATAGTATTGCTCATATTCCATAAAAAACAAAAAAAAAAGAGGAAAAAAAGTTTAGACGCTGCTAAATGATAATTATACCCCTATTTTTTAACAATAATACCCCTCCACATTTTTACTACTGCTAACTAGGGAGGTAGTAGAAAATAATCTGAACCATTTGATCAAATGAGATAACAGTTCAAATTATTTTCTACTATCAGTAGAGAGCATCGGAATGAGGCTCTTTTGCAAAACATTAGCAGGCACATTTCCCGAGTTTCTAAGAGGTGTGATTTTAAAAAATAAAATTATATATGTGTTTCTTATAATATCGTTTAAATTTATTCTTAACTTTATAATATTTAATTTATTCGTTTGTACCTTTAAATAATTATCACAAGTTGTTCATATATTAAGCATTCTATTCCATTCAGCCCACCAAAAACATGCATATATATTTTGATCATAGTAAAACCTCAATTCGCATGGCATACCTCCATTTCAAACAAAAAAAACAATTCAACTTTTAGAATGCTGTCCCCTCCGGCCAAAAGCAAAGCTAGAGAAAAAAAAATCAAGTACTACGACCTCTAATTAGCACACAAGATTCCTAATCAGTGCCTCCATTAATTAGTTATCTCCTCTTCTTCCTTGGCTCAGTTTCCCGTCACCTATAAATAAGCATCGCTCCTTTGCTCATCATCACCATCACAACCGAAACTCCAAGAATTTTCCAAAGTCTCCATCTAGCTGGCTAGCTAGAGTGAAGCAAAGTGAGAGGCTGCAGAGGTAGGTAAAGCTTGACGGCCGGCAATGTCGGAGAGGGTGGCCCGGCTGTCGTCGCAGCGGGCGGTGGTGATCTTCGGGGCGAGCAACTGCTTCATGTGCCACGCGGTGAAGACGCTCTTCTCCGAGCTGGGGGTGAGCTGGGCGGTGCACGAGGTGGACAAGGACCCCAACGGCGAGGACGTCGAGAGGGCGCTCGCCGGCATGGTCGGCCGGACGCCGCCGGTGCCGGCCGTCTTCATCGGCGGCAAGCTCGTCGGACCCACCGACAAGGTCATGTCGCTCCACCTCGCCGGAAAGCTCGTCCCGCTCCTCCGCGAAGCCGGCGCCCTCTGGCTCTGAGATAGTACAAAAGCTAATTAACTAGCGATCAATGGCGATAACTAGCTAGCTCGTACTACTGTTAATTCTGCCACATGCATGTGATCAATCTATCACGTTAACCCTCGGGTGTAGTGATATGATGCTGGATGGTCGTATACACAATGCATCAGTGCAGATAATTAACTGTTTTGGGGAGATCATCTGTCAAATTAATTAGCATATATATATATATATATATATATATATATATATGTGTGTGTGTGTGTGTGTGTGTGTGTGTGTATGCAGTTGTACCTCTACGTACATATATGTATGGAAGAAAATGCTTTGCAAGTGATGAGTACGTGTTCAGCTGGTCAGAACGATCAGATTAGTTAATTAGTTAGTACTAATTAATTATCATGAAGAGCTGAAGACATTAGCTTTGATCCTTTGCTTTAGGCTTTAATTAGGTGCCATTAATTCAAAGTAGTCTGATCAGGAGAAGGGGTTAACTATTCAATTATACTCTATGTCAGTGCTAGCTGCAAAAGTACAAATATGCCGGCTAATGCCTTTCAGTTTTCAAAAGTAGCCGCTAGATTTAATGAAGGGTTTAAAGTAGCTCAATGTGTGTCCCATGAAGCCATGATGCAACGCAGTGAGCACCATATATAGTACTGACCTTTGCCCTGCTTTTACGAAGGCAAAGTCCTCAAAACAACACTGTCAAAATTTTCAGAAAGCTTAGATTTGTTGTCGGAGTCGATCCAAGATGTTTGAAACAAATTCTCACGACATGATATAGTACCAAAAATTACGTCATTTTTCAGAGTCAAGTTGGGTCAAATTAGCTGTCTATTTTGCCATACTTTATAGTGTATCTTTTTTTATTGAGGTGTCCGATATATTACTGTGTAAGGTTTTTGTGTGTTGGAAAAAAAATAAAGTGCTGAATGCCTAAGATGATATATAGTGCAAGTCATAGCCTTCTACTAGTGCTCCATCCGTTTCATATTACAAGTCGTTTGATTTTTTTCTAGTTAAATTTATCTAAATTTGACTAAATTTATAAAAAAATATATTAGTATTTTAAACTCAACACAAACATATTATCAAAATATATTCAATGGTAAATTAAATAAAACTAATTAGATATTTTTTATGTTGTTAATTTTTTCTATAAACTTGATAAACTTAATAAAGTTAAAAAAAATCAAACGGGTTTATAATATGAAACGGAGGGAGCCTATTACACCGGTCTCACTTTTCATTTGCATGCAGCTAGCGGGGTAGAACATATTCGCGTGCATGAGATAAATCCTTTATTCACAAATCGTGGCGCATCGACTTAGGTGAAAGATATACATGGCGATCGAGATTCGAGAGTTATATATGTTCTTGGAATCCAACGTACAGTAGTAGATGCAAGTTGATGTTTGACTCCATCCTTGATGTGTTACAGACACATAGAATCCTTATATATATAGTAGTGTGGTATAATAATTATTTTTACTATAGCTTAATTTGTTCGTAGCGATTCCAATTAGCACTCGGCGTAACGTGTTGCACGTGTGTGATTTATACCCGCGTGCTGCACGTACGTACACCCTCGGTTCGAAAAATTCGAACCCTAGCTATAAACATGCATAAGTACTACTACATCTTGTTTATATTAATACAGAGCTATGAATTATTATTTTTTAAAATAAAGGGAGCATGGATGATACCAACTAGGATGTGTTTGAAACTAAGAGTTGAGAACCAAATTTTTCCTGACATACAAAATGAAACATCGGATTATTACATGATTAATGAAGTATTTAAAAAATTAAAACAATAAATTAATATGTTTTAATATAAAATAACTTGTTTATGATTTTCTTTAGAAAATTAAGAAAATCGTAGACAAGTTTTTTTCTTTAGATAGTTATAGTATACTGATGTACAATATTTTTACGCGTTTGTGAAAAAAATTTCTTTAAAAATGAAGCATTTTACAATTGAAATATACGCACCAAAAACAATGGAGCAGAAATTAGAAAGAGGGAGGTATGGCACATGATTAACCGATGGTTGTGTTGTGTCGTCGGGTTGCTGATGGATGACGCCGGTCGGTGGCCACGTGAGAATGAGAGAGCCCTGCCCGTTTATCAGGCCCAGAATATCTCGGCCTGTCACGGTCGTATATGGGCCAAGATTTTCCCTGGACTTGGCCATACGAGAGCGGATGCAGCACCGCACGGGCACGGGGCAACCCAAAGAGGCCCAGTGCAGTGCCACGCCCAAACTTATCCAATATTAATTTTACCCCTGTTGTTTGAATTTCGTTTTTCTCATACTTTTTCAAAACGAATCAGCTATCTACCCCTGTTCCATTAATTCTTGTTAATGGTATTAAATATGACATAAAAAGGATAAATATACCCTTAGATATTTTTCGGTACTTTTGTACACCACCTGCACATTTGCCTTATTTTGAGTAAGCCATTTTGATATAAACTTTGAATATGTGGTAAATTGATTCTTCGTATGTTTCAAATTTGACCTAAATTTTAGCAAACTTTTACAAAATTTTTGACAAATTAAATTACTCCTATAGTATGGCATCAATTTGTATTTTGATTATGTCAAAAATATGGGAAAATATCTAAGGGTGTACTTGTATTCTTATCCCCACATTTCACATCGTTAGTAAGAATTAACGGAACAGGGATAAACGGTTGATTCATTTTAAAAAAATAGGGGCAAAATAAAAACCTCGAAAACAGGAAGAAAATAAATACTGGATATCAAAGTAAATTATCCCTGTTGTTATCTCCACGTGAGGCATCATTAACCGCCTGACCAATCACAATCACAATCGGCGTAATATACTCGTGGTGATAACTGGTAGTACTATACTCTGATACTCTGATGCAGACATAACATAGAGTTTGTGCTGCTTTTCAAATTTCAACACGTAGACGTAGTACTACTACTCCCTCTTATATTTTATATTTTAATATATAACACTGGTAACTTTTAATCATTTATTTTATTTAAATTTTTTATAAATAAAAATATATTTATATCATATTTAAAGAATATTTGATGATAAAATAAGGTACAATAAAATAAATGATAATATATAATTTTTTAAAATAAGATGAATAATTAAAGGTATCTCAAAAATCAACAACTATGGTACAGTGAAATATAGGAAGGAGTACCAAACAGCAGCAGAAGCAGAAGCAGTTGCTGACCTGTCCTGGACGGTTTGCCGGCCGTATCAATTTCTAGTAGAAAATTTTCTCGGGGTGTGAACGCCTTCCACGACACGATCAAATCTCGGCAGCCAGCACTTGTACATATACAGGCACGCAGTCAAACTAAACCACTAAGGGTGTTCGAGTCAATCTCTTTGATGTTAGAAGCAGAGTTCACGCTTTGCTTTAAACTGAGATCTAGCTCAGTCGATAGTAGAGAGGAGGGCTAAATCCTTTGAATTGTGTTTGGTTCATGGTTATGTATAGATAGGATATGATCATCCATATTTTATTAGATATGATGATCTAATTTTTTATTTGATTTGTATAGATAGGATGATTAAATTTCTTGTTTGGTTAAATGGATATAGTATATATGGGATAAACTAAAAGTTAGTAGGACATATTTATCATTATATATTTTTATCTAAATATAATCATCTGAGATATTGTTTTAAAGATTTAATTATAACAAATATAATGATGTAATCAAATTATAAATTAGATAAACGATTTAGGAGAAAAATCATTTGAAGCTTGCTAACATAAAATCAAACTAGCTACATCCAATCGAAATATGACACATCACCCGGATCAAAACTGGATAACTTTATCCGGTTTAAATCGATCGAATGTACTTATCCAGCATATTGAGAGAATATTCTTTTCTTCTGATCCATCCCATCCACCCCACCCTTCGAACAACCATCTCCTATAATCTAGACTCATCCCAAACGGACCCTAACTAAACACACGATCGATCGACCGGTCGAGAGGCCAACCCCACCGGTGGTGGTGGGCGTGGCACGTCACGAACGTTTGGTGCTACGTGGCAGAGGAGGAGAGTGCGCGCCGTTTCCGTCGTGACAGGGCGGAGGCGGAACGGAACGAACAGCAAAGCGAGCGCGAGCTGAAAGAGAGAAAAAGGCAAAAGTATTACTCGTGGCGCCACTTTGCACCCCTCCTGCTTCCTCGGCGGGCGGGAAAACGACGCCAACCCAACGACCGAAACGAGCGAGACGCCACGCTGCGCTTCTGCTACTACTACTAGCAGATGGATGGATGGGTGGATGCATCGGCGTGGCGCAATTCTCCACGAGATGTTACTGTGGATTATTGCGAAGTAGTTAACGTATCAGGCGTAACGATTTAAATTTAAAGCATACTCTCTTCGGTTTTAGTTTATGTCATCGTTAACTTTTAAATACATTTAACCATCTATCTTCTTTTTAAAATCTGTACAAATATGTGTAATATAATTCACGCTTAACAAATCACAACAAAAAATTAGTACTAATTGTATATTTTTTTAATAATAGGAATGGTCAAATGTATGTTGTCATACACTAAAAATTGGAGAGTTTTTTTAACTTGATAATAAATGATCTCATTGTTTCGTTTATACTTATGTTTATAAGTCAAATTCAAATTTTAAAACTTATTTTTTAATTTAATTTTTTTAGTTTTTCCATCATTTATTTTACATAATTTGCTTTTGACTCACTAAAGACACCTATGTAAAAAGTTTACTCACAAAAAATTTATATTGCTAATAAACGATTCGTATAAGCATACGAAGAAACGAAACAATTGAACTGGAAGTTTTGTCCATAAACTACTTGTTTTACTATGTTTATTTTCCACGATTATTAGCTGTAGCTCAACCAATAAGTTATTACTACTGTAATTACAAGCCTATTTACTGAATTATTCACACCAAAGTTCTTCTATGAATTTGCTTTCTGTATTATTTCTTAATTATTTTTGCCTCTTTCATTCAAATTTTCTACGACTTTATCAGCTGTAGCTCAATCGATCATAGCTTAACTGTAATTTATTTTTACCAAAACAGTACTAAGTTACACACTGTAATTCCAAGCACGTTTGCTGACATTATCAACCACTTTTTTTCTTGTATGACTTTGCCTTCTGAAACGTTGCATCCATGTGAATTTTTTTACTGGAGAGGTCAGGGTCAATATGACATGGTGAAGCTTGAAAAGAAAAAAAAAAAGATAGCTTTGACCTGTTCAGGGCCTGCCAAGTGAATGGGGGTGATGCAAACATGGGCCAGAATTAAGAGGAGGCTCTCTCACTCTCTCTCTCTTGCCATTTAAAAGAGGAGGTGGCAGGCAGGAGAGGAAAGTGGATGTGCCCCCAAAGATCCCCTCCTCTTCTTCACTCTGCCCCAGAGCTGACTTTTGCTTCTTACTCCTACTACTACTTGTCTTTTTCTCTTTGCACCCCAACCTCATGTTCTTCTTCCTCCTCCTTCTTGTAGCTTCCACCCCACTCCCTCCCACCCCGACTTCGCCCCCGCCACCCGCTTAAAAAATCCGATTTTGGGGAGGGTTGTGTGCTCAGATCGGGGAGGGGTCCAACCCCCATTTCGTCTTGCTGCGGCGGGGCGGTGGTGAAGCGAAAGTTTGGATATTTTTTTTTTGTTTTGTTCTTTTGGAGGTTCTGCTTGGATGAGCTGCTTCCTGTGCTTCGGATCGGCCCAGGAGGGGGAGGCCAAGAAGACGGGCGCCGACGCCAAGGACGCCCGCAAGGACGGCTCCGCGGATCGCGGGGTGTCCAGGGTCGGATCAGGTGCGTGGGGGAAGTGGAGGACAACTGGATCTTGGAATTAGTTTTTGCGGCGTTGCTGCGGCTTTCAGATGTTTTTTTTTTCTGTTGCTTCCTGTGGCGCTGTGATATCCTGTTCATGTTGGTTTTGTACTGCTTGCTGCGCGCGAACTATGATTTGGTGATTTAGATTAGACAAATGTGCAGGGTTGCTATCGTTCTAGTAAGCTTGGAGACCATATTTGGGTTCAGGCACGCTTTCTTCTGCATTTAGAGAGGGAAAACATGGGAATGCATGGGAGACTAGTCACTAGTGTTTACCATAGCTTGTGGCTAGGATAGCTAGGTTTTATTAAGGAAATCTGTATCGTCCTGACGATTTTAGGAGATTCATGTATAGATAGTGTTGATTTTAATGGTTTGTCTTGTTTAGATGCGTCGGTAAAGGCTCAAGAACATTCTGAAGTTGTCTTGGGCTGGATAGTATATTTGTCTGGGAACGATGGGGGTAGAAAGTGATGGATGTTTTGTTTAGTAGTCCTTGAATTCGATTCGGTAGATGAACATACAAATATGTAGATGTCATTTCAATATTTGAGTATGCACATTGCGGGTGTGTTGGGCCATCGTACCTGTCTAGTTTGGCAGCTGGTTCATCTTGGCATCGTACAAATTATCTATAAGTACCTGGGGTTGACATGATGAAATTAGGATTGGTTTTAGTGGCCTAGGACAGTTCATTGTGGATCTTTTCTTCATGAAACTGATTGGGGGAGGGATTATTGGAAGTACACGCTCAGTCTTTACGCTATTCTGTCTATGCTTTGAGTATTGCTTCCCAAATGGATCGGTGAAATCTGCTCCATTGGCTTCTATCAAGTAGCAAAGTCTACTGAGTATGGTACTTTCAATGTTGTATAACTGAACTTGGTTTTATGTTTCTTCTGATAAAGAGTGTAAATGCTCAGAGGATACCACACTACCATTACACTATTTCGAAGATTACTCTGCCTCTCAAAAAAGAAAAGAAAAACTGATTACTAACTCTGCAACACTTTCTGCTTAGATAAATCGAGATCACACGGTGGATTAGACTCTAAGAAGGATGTTGTCATCCATAGAGATGGGAACAACCAAAATATTGCTGCACAGACGTTCACTTTTCGTGAGCTTGCTGCTGCCACCAAGAACTTCAGACAAGATTGCCTATTGGGCGAGGGAGGTTTTGGCCGTGTATATAAAGGACGCCTGGAGACTGGGCAGGTCAGTCTTTCTTAACCTGTCTAGATCTATTGAGATCTTACTAAGTACTTTGAATTTTAGGTTTTCAGTGTTTTAGTTAATATTCAGTAAAATGTTGGCAGAATTGCTGTTTTGCTTCATCCCTGGACCACTAATGAAATATATCACTTCCTAGGCTGTTGCTGTGAAGCAACTTGATCGCAATGGTCTTCAAGGAAATAGAGAATTCCTGGTTGAGGTCCTCATGCTCAGTCTTCTACATCACACTAACCTGGTCAATCTAATTGGCTATTGTGCTGATGGTGACCAGCGCCTTCTTGTCTATGAGTTTATGCCACTGGGATCACTGGAAGATCATTTGCATGGTTTGTCTATCTTCTCCTTGCCTTTCTAGTCTTGCAAGAGTCCACAGGCACTTGAAGTAATGTACATAAAGTAGTATTGCATTATTGTGAAGTACTATACTTAGTACAGCTGTTTAATGGCATCCTGTTATGTTTAAAGTTCAATGGCAACTCCAAAGGAATATAAAAGTTTTCCCATTTTTATTTTGCAGATTTGCCACCTGATAAGGAACCTCTTGACTGGAACACACGGATGAAGATAGCTGCAGGTGCAGCTAAGGGCTTGGAATACCTACATGACAAGGCGAGCCCGCCAGTTATTTATCGTGACTTCAAATCATCAAACATTCTTCTTGGTGAAGGATTTCACCCCAAGCTGTCTGATTTTGGTCTTGCAAAACTTGGTCCAGTTGGTGACAAGACCCATGTTTCAACACGTGTAATGGGAACTTATGGCTACTGTGCCCCAGAGTATGCAATGACTGGACAACTCACAGTGAAATCCGATGTCTATAGCTTTGGTGTTGTTTTCCTCGAACTGATTACGGGGCGCAAAGCGATTGACAACACAAAGCCCCAGGGGGAGCAAAACCTAGTGGCATGGGTATGTTTTTATGTTATACTTGCATCATAATAAATATATGCCTGTGACACCCAGTGTATGCATTCTTCTTTTGAAAATAAAAGCATTACATGTATCTCATTGTCTTATTTTAGTATTGTTAGTGAAATAACATCCTGCCAATCGAACCGATACCGCCACACTTGTTCCTTTACAACTGCACAACAAACAGTACTGGTGTTTATGCTAGCTCATGAACAATTTGATCATGTAGATGGCCTTTACTTCCAAATGTCCTCGCTATTTCCTCGTGGCCATGAAAAGCTGTTGTCTTCGTATGTTTTTATTTATAGCGATCTTTGTCACTCACCTTGGTGATTTTGCTGATGGCTGCAAAGTGCACACTTTGAAGAGTTTGGGGTCATTTTAGTTCAGCTGTCCCATTCTCTTAGAATTGGAAATTTATTTTCTGTTGCTTTCTGAAAAATTCTATCTGAAACCAGTTTCTATTGCAACCTTAATTGAAACAAAACTTTGTTGACATTTTTATTTTAGATAACCCACATCTCATCTGATTTGCAGGCTCGTCCACTGTTCAAGGACCGCAGGAAATTTCCTAAAATGGCTGATCCAATGCTCCAAGGTCGCTTCCCTATGAGGGGTCTGTATCAGGCTTTAGCTGTTGCTGCCATGTGTTTACAAGAGCAAGCTACCACTCGCCCTCATATAGGAGATGTTGTCACTGCACTCTCATATCTAGCTTCTCAGACATACGATCCAAATGCTCCTGTTCAACATAGCAGGAGCAACTCGTCAACTCCTAGGGCCAGAAATCTAGCTGGGTGGAATGATGATCGACGCAGTGTGCGCTCGCCGAATCATCATTCTCCAGATCTGAGGAGGGAAGCTGCCAGGTCATCAAGAGCAGAGGTTAGCAGGACTAGTTCTACCGGTGATTCTGGCCGGAGATCAGGATTGGATGATTTAGACATGACAGGGTTGCAGATGGGTAGTCCAGCTCAAACAGGAAGAAAAAGAGAGACCCCAAGGACTGCTGATAGACAGCGTGCTATTGCAGAGGCCAAAACGTGGGGGGAGAATTCTCGAGAACGGAAGCAGCCGAATGGTCATTGCAGCTTTGATAGTACAAATGAGTAAATCGGATGTTTTTTTGTATCAGAAATCAGTCTACGGAGGATGAGTCTGCTCATCAGCACGAAACGGATCCAATCAAGTAACATTGCATTGGTTCCACATGGTTCGTTTTCTGTGAATAAGACCCTTCTTGTTCTTCCCCGGCCATCAGTGCCACTCCATGGCCACTATGTCATTGCTATTTGACATGTCTTAGCTCTCCTGGCGTCCATTCCTTGTGAATGTGATTGTGTCATGTGTCTTTAGAGTTCGGCTCCATACCGGAGCCGATAAAATTCAGCTGGAAAGGTAGGCAACAGAAGAGAGGAACCTGATGAATGCCTTTCCTCGGTTACCTGATTGCCATGCTCATGCTCAGCACCACCTGTGTTACGAATGTTACAACTTTTCAGGTTTGGCTACCTGAGGACGTGAAGTTTCTTCCGATGAGAATTCAGGTTTGGAGATAGGACACATTACCTGTGTTTCGTACAGCTTTTCTTTTCTTTTGAGTTGCCTGAGCACTTATTTATTTGTATTAGCTTACCGTACCTCTCATGTACCTTAGCGTGAACGTTGTTCGACATGCAGCAAGAGGTTTTTATCTGTATCAAGTTATTTCAGAGCCAATGTGTTGTACATGTATTTTTGGCAGTAGCTTTCAATCATGTGTTCCTCTTGCAAAGCCAAATGAGCTGTATCAAACTAATCTGATTGGTGTGGCAGTGGCAGTGCTCTTTGCATTGTTGCTATCTGTAGAAGCTATCTGATGCTAGCTGCTACTTTCTCGATTCTATATTATAAGACGTTTTGGGTCTGTCCTTAGTCATGACTAAGTTTATAAAAAAATGTAGCAACCCAAAACATCTTGTAATATAAAACAGAGGGACTGGAGTTATGCAACTTGCAATTGCCAACCTGCATTTACCAGGTGTGTTTGACATGTAATATTGTGAACTGAACAATGCTTCACACTACCAAACCACATTTACAGCAAGCATCTCCCGATCCTCTTCTGACGCATGAACAAATTTTACACTGATGAGCATCAGAGAGAGAGAGAGAGGAACACACGTGTAGTGTAGTAGTACTGTACAATAACGCATCTAAGCTACCATTATACTCCATCTGTTCCATTTTGAATCATTGGTCACTGTGTTCTAGGTCACCTGACAAACCCAGCTGCTTTGACAAGACGATGTTGCCGTTGATGTCCATCCGGTAACGCAGCTTGCTGTAGTCCATGACGATTCTGCAGGAGCTCCATGCCTCGGCGTGCATGCTGACGCCGAGATAGTATATGTGGTCTTGCACGCTGCTCCCACTCACAGACCTGAAACGTGAAAGTGGCGTCAAAGAAAGAGAGATCATGAAGAGCTCATCAGGGTCACCAAAAGGAGAGGAGATGATGAGGTGTGGTTCACCCCCCATCTGCTTGTGTTTGTGCATATGAAGAACAGAAGAAGAGGGGTAGTACCTGCAGCATGATGGGTCTTCACCAGAATCATCACAGATCTGCTCTACTGAGTACACCAGGCTTCCTAGTCCGACGTTATGAACCCATACCTGAAGAAAAAGAGCATCTTTTTTAGATAAAAGGGGGATTTTTATTGAACTCGGACGATTACGTCAAGGTGATAGAACCATACTGAAAATGAGCACTCAGCACTGCATCATGCAATGGAAAATTATGGAAATGCAAGATGGGTAAGATTTGTATGTGTGTTCGTGCGTGCTTACTGTAAGCAATTGATCTCGTCAGAAAATGCATATATGGTTCAAGGTATTGAGTTCAGGTAAGCATATTAGACAGGTAGAGTGTATCATACCTCTCTTGGGAAATGATGGTAGGTCTTCTGTGGGAAGAATGAGAAGTATGGTGGCAGGTGAGGCACGACATCATGACCATGAGTAACTCGGATTGCGTGAGGCAAGTATTTCTTGAAAAAGGAAGCAAAAGCAGCATTGCCAATCCGAGGCTGCCCAAATGTCATTAGCTTCACACCATCTAGTCCATAGTTCACCTAAAAGGAAACATATTTCTTGTTTAGCTGTAGAGGCTGCAAAACCTGAAGATAAGTAAGGAATGGAAACCTACAAACTGGCCATAAATGTAGATGGCTTACATAACTGAAAATTAGTACTAGGCTGGCAAAGGGAAGATGACAGGAAGATCAGCTCCAAGAAGATAAAAAGGCTAACAGCTTGGCAAACTATTTGTCCATTTGACCAGAATATAAAGTACAGGATCATGGAAGGTGTTCCCAAATTCCATCAAAATAAAGCACTTGTCTCTTTTATGTGAAGACAGAAGTGAAGAATAGAATGTTTGTATAATTTATTGCACAAAACTAAGCAGAAAAAAAATGCAGTGTAATTTTCTAAACAGAAGTAAGTGATATAGGAGCTAAAAGTGAACACTCTTGAATTCAGGTAAGATGCAGTGCTAGCAACAATCAGCCGGGTTGGCTGAAAGACGCGGCAAACCAAATTTTATTAAGATTAGGGCAGTACTCACAACAAGATCAAGTGCACAAAACGAAGCCATAGCTCCACCCATTGAATGCCCTGTTACCATGATTGGAACATCTCCAAACAATTTTCGAGTCTTCTGAATACCGCTGACAACTCCATCATGTATTGTTGTGTTATGATAAGCAGAATAAAATCCTCGATGTACCTATAATGGGGTGGAGCACAAAATGAATTTGGTCTGCCGGCATTTCAACTCATAATGCTGAAGCTATCGATGCTCACCATTGCTTCAGGCATGCCAGGGTAGTCAAGATCAAGTTGTTTCCATAGCAAGTCCTCTATCCAGTTCTGAATGCTGTGAAATTGAAGGATCAGTACAGATTACAGTAAGTACTTTATTACATTAAAAGAGTATGCAGAATATAGGTCACATATTTATAAATGCCAAGTATGCACACATGAAATCAAAATACACAACAAAATACCCTTATAAGTAATAGAACAATCACAATTGAAAAGAAACTTTAGTAATCAAGCAAAACAAAACAGACGATAATTACCTGTTCTCTTGAGTTCCTCTAAATACAACTACTACAGCATTGATATCACTTGCAAAACCTACATATGCCTGCACACAGCACATTTGTTAAAATATTATCAACATACAGGATGCTACTAGAGACATGAAGATAAGAGTTATGATGTACACAGGCAGAAACGGACCTGCAAGCAGTTCTCCACATCTACGATGATATCCATCATTTCAAACCCCTGGGCATCCAACAAATTTACTTCAATCATGCGTACCAAGAATTGCAGGAAGTTGCCCAAACGTGAAACAGAATCATGTCATGGTAAACAGAAAGTACACCAGTGATAAAGGATTACCTCAATCAGGTCACCACATCTAGCGCATGTCCATGTAAACAATTGTGTCAGATCAGCAGTATAGATCTGCAGGACATCCTCTATGTTAAACTCCAACATATTAGAAAAAGTTTCACAGACGGTTGATCCATATTGAAGGATGATCTAACATTCAGGAATAACTTGGATAAAGAAAAAGGTGAATGAACTTACAGCTGAAGCATATTCCACAAGTGTATGGGCAAGCTTTGGGTTATATATGGTAGTAGGGGGATGGCGTTGAATGAGTTGAATTTCTTTATCACCAAATGTAAACGAACCAGCATCAGTCTTTTAAAAAGGAAAACAATAAACATCTAAGCCAAGTAACATTCAACATGATGGATACATGGAGAAAAGACATAACCAATGACGGAAAGTGATTATGTAACATGAAAAAAAGAAAAAAAAATTGTAACAGCTAAACCTTTTGGATTCAAAGTCGTTGAGGATATGTAACAGCTTTTAATAAAAAGCTGCATGAAAGAACCCTTATAGTTCTTCTGTAATAGCCGTTTGATATGTCAGAAGGAATTTGAAATTTCGCACTATATATCATAGTACCAACGCCAACTAGATACAGCTACAACCAGCCATTTTAATCAGAAAGATTAAATTGAAAGAAGGTAATTATATACTAGTAAAAAATGGAAAAAGAAACTCTCGTACTATTTCAATATACTACTAGTATCTAGACAGGAACTACAAAGGGGGAAAACATCGAGGTGTGCAAATATTGTGGTCAACTGGTAGTTTCCTTACCCAATGTGAACAATTCTCCCGTTAATCATTATTTCGAAAAAAAATGTCAAGTTAGTTCTATGCAACTTATTTGTTTGAATATTTTCATCTAGCAGCAAGCTAAAACGTGATTAAGCAAAAGACCATCTCTAAATGCAAGCAGGAAGGAAATCCACTACAACATTTTGAAAGGCATGAGTCAAAAAGAGAGCTGATTACCCAGTACCCACCTCTCCCGGAGCAAAGCACGAGCAAGCACACCAAAAGCGCCGCCTTTAGTAACCCGCCGCGCTCCATGCCCTGCAAACACAAGGGAGAGAAATAAAACCTAAATTCGCAAAAAAAAAATTACAGCGCACAGGCACACAATCTTGGGCAAATTTTGGGGGAAAAAAGCGGCGGAATCGCCTTACCTGATGCCCCAAATCGGCCAAATCCACCCCGAAATTCCGCCGCCGCGCGATCGAGGGGGGGAATGGTGTCCGGCGACCGATTGGTAAATCCAAACTTGCGCGGTTGCGCGAGAATTTATTGCCGTATATAGGATAATAGGAGTACAGATTATTAACGATTCGAGTTCGCAAGTGTTTGGGCTAGTCAAGAAAGGGAGGAGCAAAATAAGTTAAAAGGGAGACGAGAAATAAAATAAATTAAATGATTAAATTAAGGAGCGAGTAGAGGGAACACGAAATGAGGATTAGCGAAGGTATATATATATAACCGGGGTTGTCGATGAAATTACCAGTTCACCCCCGGAGGCTTATCTGGAATGGATTACTGATTAATTGATTATGACGGCGGTTCGCCATCATTAGGGAGGAGGCTGTTCGCCATCCAAGAAGGTTAATTGAGCATCTCTTTTTTCCTCCCTCTCTAAATGGGCCACTCGCTTCTTTCCAAAATACCAACTCCATTTTAAAATTTATGACACCGTTAATTTTTCGTATATTTTTTATAACGTTTGATCATTTATTTTATTAAAAAAATTAGTATAATTATGTAAAATACATGTTAAGGTTGTATATATTTGATGATAAAATAAGTCACAATAAAATAAATAATATTTATATAAATTTTTTGAATAAGATGAATGGTCTATGCAAGAAGTAACGGGGTCGTACATTTTTGAAAAGGAGGTAGTAAATAACTAACATATACGAATTGACGAATATACATGTTATTTCCTCTCTTTCAAATTACTTATTATAGATTTATCATAAGTCAAATATAACTATATCTAACCATTAATTTTTGAAATTCCCACAGTTTAACATGTAAATTATATATATTATTACAGTATTTCTCATGGTGAATAAAAATATAAAATTTATGATTTTATACTATATAAAAATTGATGGCCATAAATTAAAATGTTTAACTTAAGAAAAAATAAAATGTACTGTAAGTAATTTGAAATAGAGGGAATAGTATAAGGTAAGTTTAAATTATTTATAAAAGTTGATTTATTTTGAGTCAGAGCGAGTACTTGCTTTTTCTGAACACAGTGCTCAAGACCTCAAGCATCCATTTACTGGCCACACTAATTGGATTACTCTGTATAATTTTTTCTTGTCATACATTGGATATTTTTTTTAACGAACATACCTTGGATAACTTGATGATAATGCTTTTATGAAGATCATTCTCGCTATTAATTATCGTGGTTCACTGGAAATTAAGTACTGTCATTTGCACCTAATATAGGGAGGTAAATTTAAACCAGGTGCCTCTATACGAGTAGTGTAATTTGCACCTAATATAGCGAGGTCAATTTGAACAAGGTACCTGTACTGTATGAGCAAAATGTACGGGGGTTTGTCAGCGAGATCGGCGGTCTGACGTACAGCCGTCAGTGTACGGCGCCAACAAATTAATCCGACAACTGATTACAATATGCACGAGTTTTAGTTGCTAGTGGTGATTAAGAATGGGTGCGTTGCACCAAACCGATGGTGTCGTCACTGCCGGGGACATCGCATCTAGAACTAGCTTTGGCTAGCCCTTTAATCTTCACGAGTATCCATCAGTTTGTTGAGTTGGTTATGCATGAATTCGACGTTACTTCTTCATGTGGCAATAACGATATATCGATATATGTGTGTGTGATATCATGATGTGTACTGTACCATGGAGAGGATCGATCATCGAGAAGCTTTTGAAGGAGTACTATATAATTGTTGCTGATTTGCTTCTTCATTCTGATAAGATTTTTTTCCCCTTTTCATTTGATTGACAATTGACAAACCTCTTGAACTTGCTACCTTAAAGTCGAGCCAGTCAGCATTATGCATGCATCGACGTCGCGTGAAATGGCGGCGAATCTAGCGTGATGGCCTCGTTGCTTGACTCCTCCATCGAAGAGTGCGAGGAGAAAATTCAGAAAATCCATCGAAGCATGGAAAAGCTGCATGCACGGTTATTATCTCAATGTTAACGGATCAGATGCATTCACCAATCCCAAGATATTCGGAATTGGTGATTATACTGATTCGGTTGTGGAAGATGCAGCTTGTTATTATACTCCAGGTGAAAGGTGAAAGGTACTTGCAGTGAAAGGTGAGTGATCACGTCAGATTGATCAGATCGTGATGTTGCGATGCTCGACTTACGATAGGGTTTGATCAGTAGGCGCAGGCCCGCAGCGTTTGATCACGTCCAATATTAAGAATGTAGTAAGAAGGACAAAAAGTTATAAGAAAAAACAGATCAAACACCACTAGCTAACCACACAAGCACAAACCACTGAGAGAGGAGCCTAGTACCAAAACAATCCTCACAAAGCATGGCCGATCGCTATCAGGCCTACGACAATACCACAAAGATGAGACTCTGAAAACGATACCACTATGGAAATCACGATATTAAAGATGATGTCATCGTCTATCTAAGAAAGATGTGGTTTTCACCTAGAGAGACTCGCGGAAAAAGGAAGAAAGGTACCCTTGATAGTGCCCTGAGGGGTTACGACACCTGAAAGCATAGCCGCTACCACTAGTCCAGGCTTTTGCCAGGAATCCCTACAACCTTGCTTGTAATCGCACACCAGCTCATAAACCACTACACAAGCATTGCAGCACGTGGCCTCCACCACACCGTACCAACGCCTCGCCCGCCAACTTCCAAACTTGCCATTGCATCCTATCACCACCCCCGAGAGCTGGCCCAATTTGACCCGTGTGGTCCATGAGAGTTGTGTGTGCATATTTAGTACCACCTTGCTAGTTTAGCAAGTGTGGAACCAACTTAAAATGGCTTATCCCTCCAACCATATCACTCCCAGGTTAACCCTTTTACACGAAGCGAGGACGAAAGTGTAAGTGGAGTGGTATGTGTAAATGGGCCCGCTCGTTGGATGAGCTAGCTACGCGGCTCTAGAGGGAGAGCTGTTACACCGGTCCACCACTCGCCGGTCTCCTTGCCAGATTTGACCGAAGGAGAACCCGGGACTGGATGGTCGCTTCGCCGGCCTGAGCTTCCCCCGCTAACAAGTTGCTGCCTCAACCCAACCTAGAAACTCTCCATGAACTGAAACTCTCCATGAAGATGGGGAGGAGCTTCGGGAAGGGACAGGTCCACCACTCGCCGGTCTCCTTGCCAGATTTGACCGAAGGAGAACCCGAGACTGGATGACGTCGCTTCGCTGGCCTGAGCTTCCCCCGCTAACGAGTTACCGCCTCAACCCAACCTAGAAACTCTCCATGAAGATGGGAGGAGCTTCGGGAAGGGAGATGGTGCCAACCGATAACGAGGAAGACGACCCACTGCCACCAACACCGTGCCATCACTGCCATCCAGTTGCCTGACCGCTTCCCGTTGCTTCCTTGCGCACTACTTCTGGGCCTACCAGCCGCGTCGGCGCTAGTGCCATCACTGCCTGACCGCTTCTGTCGTGCCACCGTCGTGCCCTGGCTGTATAGTTGTTTAATAATATTTGAATTATATATTGTAAAAATATTTCTCATGGTGAATCTAAAAATATAAATCTTATGATATGAAACTATATAAGGTTTATAAAAATTAATGATCAAGTATTAAATAGTTTGAATTAGGAGCAAGAATAAGAAGTAATTTGAAATAGAGCAGAGTCGTGCGTACCATATAATCGTTCTGATATTAGGATTTTTTTTATTTTTACATTTTTTATTCAAATATTTACAAAAATAATTTTTCGTTAGAAAATTTACAAATCAGTCACCTCATACCCTCCTAAATTTGTAAATTTTAGAAACTAAAAATTGTTTTTAAATATTTTAATAAAAATGTAAAAATAAAAAAAAATTCTATGATACCAGAGTAATGAGATTAGGCTCTAAACGTACTGTAAATTAGGCCCATCCCTTGTGCAGCAATCTATCGGGCCTATATAACAGCCCACCAATTTCCCCCCTCCGGGCCGGCCCATATGTTGCCGTTTCTGCGGAGCTCGGAGCGACGCGATCGCGATGGAACGCTAGCGCCGCGTGCGCTGGCCGCACGGCCGCCACCACCACCACCAAGTCGCGGAGGCGACTCTGCATCGGACGTCCGATATTTTATCTAATATCGGACGCCCGGTCTACCTGCTGCTGTCTTGTACCTATCATCCTGCCGCGCGCATGTGGCTGCAGACAAACCATGTAACAAGTCAAAACTATAAACATGTATTGATTGGCATTATAGTAGCATTTAGAAACCTTTGAGGCGACTTATTTTTCATATAATTTATCCGGTCAACGTTTCGATCATAGTATTTGTTATATTAAAACTTTACAACAATATCTCGAATGATTATATTTTAACTAAAAATTATATATATTTCCATCATTATAATTCAATGTTTCAGGTAGGAGAAACAAATGCTTTAGTTGGAACTCCACAGTGTTGCACATTTTAAATTTTTTTAATACACATGGGATGTTTCAAATAAGTATTTTACGATGTTTCGTTATTCCATTTGTGAATGTTGCACGTAGTGTTTCTTGCATGTCTCAGCAAATACATTGTGGGTAACATTTACAAATGAAATAGCGAAACATTGGAAAATACATGTTGAAACATCTAAACGATACTATCTGTGACATTAAATAAACATTCGTTGCAATAGAAAATTTAAAATGTGCAACAAAGTGAAATACTAATTGAAACATTTCTTTCTCACATTTGAAACATCTAATTTTAATGATCGAAGCATATATATTCATCGGAATAGAATCATGTGAGATCTTATTATAAAGATCTAATTACAACGAATATAATGGTGTAATTAAATCGTAAATCGGATAGATAGAATAGAAGAAAATGTTGTTTGAAAATAAAGTTTGTAATTATTTCTTTGCATGCGTATACGATGACGTCATCATACGTAGACATGCAGAGGAGCCGCGTGCATCTGATGATAACTCTTGCGTCGGACGCTCGGCACAAATCATTTTCCCCAAGTCGCTGATTAATTCGCGCGCGCGTCCGTGTCCCCACCCCCACGAGCGCGGCCGTGCGGCGCGGTGCGCGCCCGCCCGCCCGCCGAAACGGCCTAAACTGCTGCTTGCTCTCGCATCTGTGGAGTCTGGACTGGATCAACCCAACGGTGACCCTGGCCAGTGACCACGCCCACCCGGCGTCTCTTCTCCGCCGGTTTGAGTTAGGGAGTTTTTCAATTTTGGAATTGGTTTCTCTACCGGGGGTCTGAAATTATAGATATTTCGGAAATTTCGAAATTTTTTAAGATTTTAACTGATTTTGAATGAATTTGAATAAAATTTGACCATATTCACAAAAATTTACAAAAAAGGGAAGATTTCTGGCAATATATGAGCTTGCTGGTAGGAGGTGAAATTACCGAAATTTCGAAATGAAATTGTAAACCCTGGTTTGGACTGCTGTAGCGGCGGCGGCGCGCCGGCGTGTACTCTGCTGCTGCACAATTGCACAGGGATTGGTTGATTGATCGATTGAGAGTGGATTTTAAACTTTTTTTTTTTTGACAATATTGTATGAAGGGGAGGGTGAGACTACAAGGTGTCAAATTACAGGATCGCCAAAGCAAGGTAAAAAAAGAACGAAAGAAGGAAAAAAAAAACAAGGAGCAAGGAGCTCAAAACTTAAATCTCTCGGCATCTACTGTGCCACCCGTTCGCCGGCCGAGGGCTATTGGATTAGCCCGGCTTTTTCACCAGAGAGCTGTTTCCTCTCCCTCCATTTTTGCTACCTCATGGCAAGATCTCATCTCTTAGTTGAAGACTTGGCGGTTGCGCTCCTTCCATATGGTCAAAGCCATCAAAGTGATGATCGAGTCATTTAAATAGTTATAAGAAAATTAAAAAATAAGAATATGTATTAACATGTGATATATCATTTTACAAACATATAATTTAAAATTCAACTTCTATATATCGCAGCGAAAAAAATAAATTTAATTGTGAATATACATTGCTACAGGTTAATTTGTTTTTTTTGCGATATATATAAGATGAATTTTAAATTACAAACATGTACTATCAACGAAGAAATATCCACTCGAGATTTTAGGATAGTTTCCCATCGATTGACAGATGAACCTTCCTCCTAATGCATCGATTCTCGTCTCAAATCATCATCTTCCTACTACTACTATACCAAGTTCCTACGTCTGTCACCTACTGCTGCATTCCCTGCCCCAGATCGATCAGGTCCCAACGACCCATGCATCTGCTGAACCTGCTTTACTGAATCATGCACGCGCTAGGTTTCGCTTATTCTTCTCCTCTAACCTCTTACCTCTAATTCTCTTCACATCGTACTATGTTACATACACCATTACATCAGGTAGTACAACAGGTAGCACATAGATTGCTCGGTATTCACACAATATCTCCGATTATTTTGATTCCGGCGTCACTAGCATTCTCCTTGTTTCGACAGATTTAACGGAGAGATGTTCAGGTTAGGCGATCCAAACACCTGTCTGAAAATTCCAGGTCTTACTTACACTACCATAATACCGTACAAGTACAACCAAATCAAAGTTGCAGAAGCCCAATTCTCCAAATCATTTCATATATTCAGGCCGCAAAATCAACAGTATATGCTACTTGAAACAGAACGAGTCTTACAATTCGAATTCACCATAAATTATTTTCGAACCTGAGCATGCAAATCGGTCAGAAAGATCGAAACCTATGCCTGGCTTATGCTTGACGACGCCTCTCCTCATCTGAAAGGATCGGAGCTCCTCCCATCCCCAACAACCACCACCACCATTAGTAGCAGGGGTACACCACGCAGCGCCTGCGCCGCGGCGGCGTGCACAGCATCAGCAGGAGCAGCGCGAGGACGACGGCGACGAGCAGCCCCAGCAGGTTGAACTCCGGCTCGTCGTCCGTCTGACTGCAACACAGCTTCCCCATGCCACCTGCCTCAGATGAAAGGATGAATACAGATGAGAAGTTCTTGGCAAGAACAACTTCTCGGCCGGTCTCTCTCTTCTGCAAGAAAAAGAAGAGAGAAGCAGGGTGAAGAAGCTTCTTGGCAGTGGGTTTTCTGAATCTGAAAGACTCTGGATGGAGGTCGTCTCGTCTCTGTATTCTATGACACTTTGGCTATGAATCTTGGGGTGCTTTCAAGCATCATGTGGGCTGGCTGGTTGTTGAGGCATCACTGTCTACCCCTTCCATGATGCAACTTCTTTTCCATGGCTATGTCCTTTAGGTTGGATATCAGACAAATCGACCAACCAATTCCGCACCAACCATGGCCACTACCACCGCATCAGCCACCAGGATAGAGTTCTTATAGTAGCTTGATGAGTATCAAAGTGCATTTCGTGATTTAACTGGTCTTGATTAATCTTGAAATGTCTGGTTTTTAATTTCTTTCAGATTTCAGTATGGTGGACCTGATCATATTTATCTTTTAGCACAGACCTGATCAATGCAAACTATATATTCAGTTAACTGGCACTGTCATTGACGTAGTATTAATTTGGATATAGGATCATAGCTGATTCCCGGAAAATCAAGTTGGATCCATCCTTTGATGATACTGAAATGCCAAGTGGTGAAAGACCAGGTTATATTAATTTGATAACAGTGTCTTTTTATTCTTCTCTAGCACGGTTCTGAAAAGCAACAGTTCCATTTTTTTTACAGGATACTGTTGAATATTCTGGTGAGTAGCAATTATGGGCGTCCACTGCTTCACATGATAATCACATCACTTTGGGTTATGCTACGCACGTCATCAGCTTTCATTAATAACCACTTGCTGTCACTGTATCATGATCCTGACTGGGATTAGGCTTCCTAATGTGGATAAAGACTTGCAAAGATGGCTACCAACTGCTGCTACTTAATCTGAATAAAGAACATTCTTACCTGAACTAACACAAGGGCTGCAGGCTGACCTAGACTGCACTGCAATTTTTTTCTGACGGCGACAGATTCAGCAATAATGAGAAATCAATTTACTGATCCCCTCATGTCTGTATTAGAAGCCAAGCAAGCCCTAATCTACGTGCTTTTAGATAACGTAGCACATGCTAATCAACGTTAAATACTCGAAATTGCACAAAATAGCAGTCATCATCTCAGTTGAAGTATGTAACCAATACGAACAGATATATGCATCATGTACAATTCCTTGCTAATAAAATAAACGAAGAAAATTGGATTTTCATGGATGCATGTGTCTATGCATTTCTTTTTGGGGTACGTACGATGCGTCTCATTTTCAATTCAGCGGTGCTTCAATTGGAGAGGCGGTGGCTTGTTGCTCTTGTTCGTCATCCTTTTTCTTTGTGGCGACCTGCTCCTCTCCTTTTTCCTCCGTTGTTGTTGTTGTCATGGCCTGCTTCATCAATTCAATGGTTTGTTTCCCATCTGATTGCCCTGCACATGGGACATATATGATATATGAGTCTTATGTGAGCAGTTGTAATTAGCAGCTGGTAAAGTTTCTGTTTTTTAATTTTTAAAGGGTAACAGATCAGCAGAATTATAGATTGCAATTATGCAAGCCTAGATCAATAGATGTATGGAATTATGTTGGTAGAGACAAAATGGTTAGAAAAGATGCAAAAGAAGAATAATGATAATCGGGTCCCCTAATTTTGATAAGCACAATAGATGAGAGAGTAGCATATGTGCTACCTTCGTATTTAGATATATATTACCTCCGTTTCATATTATAAGTCATTTAATCTTTTTCGTAGTCAAACTTTATTAAATTTGATTAAGTTTATAGAAAAAATTAGCAACATCTAAAATATCAAATTAGTTTCATTTAATCTAATATTTAATATATTTTAATAATATGTTTGGTTTGTGTTGAAAATACTAACATATTTTTCTATAAAGTTGATCAAACTTAAAAAAATTTGACTAGAAAAAAAAGTAAAACAACTTATAATATGAAATAGAGGGAGTATATGGCACTGTTAGCTTTATTCGGTCTTCGGTGTGCAACTTTATCCACTAATTTTGTATTAGAACATAACGGTGATATGTAATAAAATTATAATATTTTAAAATTAATTCTAAATAAAAATTTACCTATATGATCTCTATTTTCAAACTAAATATTTTGAGAGCCTGGACAGTCAAAGTTCTAAAAGTTTAACCAAATGTAGTTAACGGGAAGTAGGAAATTTCAGATTTTTTTTAGAAAAGTAGTCTTTTTGCGTGTAATGTTCAGCAATCGAGGAAACTGAACCTACCATCCTCATCTCTCGAAACGGCAATGGATTTCTCCTCCTCTGTCTCGTGGGAGACGATAATCTCCTCGCGTTCGACTTCGGCCTTGATCTCATCTCTCGAAATGGCAGTGGATTTCTCCTCTGTCTCCTGGGAGACGATGATCTCCTCCTCGACCTTGATCTCCTCGTGTTCGACCTTGGTCTCATCTCTCGAAATGACAGTGGATTTCTCCTTCTCTGTCTCCTGTGAGACGATGATCACCTCCTCCTTCTCGACCTTGATCTCCTCCTGTTCGACATTGATCTCATCAATGTTGCTTGTCTCCTCCTTGGCTTCTTCTGACTGATCAACTCCGGCCACCACCTCCTCGACGGCAGCAACCTCCGGCAGCTCTGCCTCAGTTTTCACCTCCATTTCGTCATTGCCAGAACGGCTAGGCTGCTCTGGTTGTGATACCTCCTCGTCGGCCACCGGGACAGCGGCGGCCGGGAAGGCGGCGCTACTACTACTTGTGCCATTCTCCTGGGTGGCTGGTGCAGCCGGCGAGGTGACACTAGTGATGTCATCCTCCTGATGAACCTCGTCAGCGTCGGCGACGACCGTCCGGGCACGGACACCGGGGAAGATGACACTGCCTTCGTCGTCCTCGGTGACGGGGGCAACCGCGAAGGTGATGCTTTCATCGTCGTTGCCCTGCTCGTCGTCATCTTCCTCGGTTAATGCCGCCTCGTCGCCGTTCGCCTCGGTTGCCATTTCTTCGTCGTCTTTCTCCTCGACGGCGGCTGCCTCAGGTGATACCGTGACAACCTCGTCGCCGTTCTTGGTCTCCTCCTCTGCTTTCTCGTCGACGGTGACCTTCTTGGTTGATGCAACATTGTTATTGGCATCGGTGATTGCTTCCTTCTCCTTGACGAACTCCTCCTTCATTGGCACTACCATATCCTCTTTCTTCTCATCAATGGCGACCTTGGTCGGAATCACCTTCTCCTTCTTATCATTGGTGACAGCTTCTTGATTGGTCTCCTCCTCTTTCTTCTCCTCGACGATCTTCTTCACGGCCGGCGGCGTCGCCTTGGACGTCGCCGTCGTCGTCGTCTCGACGATCACTACGCTGGTGTCCTTGACGACGACCACATCTGCGGCGGCCTTGTTGTTGTTGCTCTCCTCGACATTCTTCTTCTCTTCAATGGCCGTGTCTTTCACCGTCGCCTTGCCCTTGCTCTTGCTCTTGGTGACCACCACCTCTTCGTTGACATTACTTTCCTTGACAACGACGGCGGCCGAGCTCTCGTCGGACGGCGGCGGCGCGTGAGACGGGACGGTGGCGGTGGCGGCGACGCTGGACTTCCGCCGGAAGAGGCGGCGGCTGGATCTGCCGGTGGAGCTGACGGCGTTGCCTGTGGTGTTGCCGGTGGCCACAGCTTCTTTGGAGCCACCGCAACCCATGGCGGCGGCCGGCCGGCGATGTCGAGGAGGAGGAGGAGGAGACGACGGCGAGGAGAGAATGTAGGAGACACAAGAGAGGATGCATGGGAAAATATATGCTGCATGCACGCATGCATGAACGAATGTTCGTTCTCGTGGAGAAATTTGGCGTTGCAAATTTAGGGAAACCATAAAAAAACAAGAGGTTTTGTGACATGTGTTTAGTGCTATAATTGCAACTCATTGTTGCTATATATTCGTAGAAAAAAAAAATCTTTAGCAAGGTTGTAGCTGATTCCAGGTGGTTTTTTTTCAGCTTCAGAGGGAGGTTTAACTTTGCAGTACGTACTAAATTTGATGAGTTGTTTTTACCTGAGACGGATGCTGCTATTCTGTTTAGTGGTACATCCATGTATCTGTATGTTTCATTATGGTGTACATGCTGATTAATTGATTGATCATGCCATGAGATGAAGGTGTTGGAAATGGCATGGTATACTGTTTGAATTTTGGCCCTGAATATCTGAAATGCAAGTTGGTAAGCAGAGAACAGTGGTTGAAACAAAGACCATTGGGTGAGAGTTCAGAGTTGCATACTTGCATGCAACTTTGATTGAATGTTAGTTACATGCACCGATGCACAACTACTGTTCTCACCGCAAGCCTATAAATCGTCCACTTGGAAGTTGGAGGCACAGCATCAAATCAAAGTATCAAACCATATGACTGCAATTTGCAAGATGTGTTGCCTTAGCTCCTGAAAATTATGTACTTGGGTTGAGTTCTTTGTGAAGCTGTAGCTAGCATTTTCCCTTGGTGAAATGGATCCACCTGGGCCTGGAGGACCGGGAGGAGGCCCTGGGGGATGGGGCCCTCCTGGAGGTGGCCCTGGAGGATGGGCCCCGCTGCCTCCTGCTGGACCTGGCTTTCTGGGTGGCCCAGGCCCTGGCCCTGGTTCCTGGGGGCCTGGATTTGGAGGTTTCCTGGGGTCCTGGTAAGCTGTATACAGTACACTGCCCTAAACTTTCTGAAAGTTTTAACCTCGTGCTGCAATTGCAAACAAAGTTTTTAATTCAGCAGCTTAGGAATTCATATGAGTTTTCGAGCACTAAGATATATCCAAGTTCAAACAATCAAAGCGCACGCAGCAGAAATTTCACAGATCAACTCATCAAAAGTCTGAACCTTTGAAACTCTTGTGCAGCTTTTACGTTCTCTGCTGCTGCTGCTTGCTCCAGGATTGCTGTGGGCCGTTGCTGGGGCGTCCAGGCCCGGGTGGCCCGCCACCCTTCTGAATTCTGATATCACCCTGACCATACCCACCTCGTGAAATAATGCAATGTGTTTACCATTACACATCCTCTGATGAAGAACAAGTACCTGATAGCAGCTTGCAGAGTCTTATATATGCTCTTTACTTTGTCACTATCTCTAGGGGTGTTATGCATAATCCTACTTGTTTGCATTTGTTAGCAACTCGAAGATATTATGAGGGTTCTGCTTTGGTACCTTGTTGATGCCTTACAAATATCAAATCAAATACAACCTGATAGTTTGCAAACTGACACCAGCCCAGGTGAAAAGGAAAACAACGAAGAAAACTGCACCGATTCTAAGAAAGAACCGAATCCAACACACTATAAAAACTCCAGCGAGGGGAGAGAAGAAATCCCGGGTTAGTCTACTGGGCCAGCAGCATCTATCGGACGGTTCTGTACAGATGTAAAAGCTGTTCTATACACGCAGGCAATTGGTACCTTTGTTATATGCAAAACCATAATGGCTAGTGAATATGATGCTAAGGAATGCTCCTCTTTCAAGATTGATGTGTAGCTGCCCTTCGATTCTTGTGACAAGCTCAAGTGTCCAGCTGATGGGTTTTTAGAAGAACTGGAGCTCATAGGCGCAGGAGGTAACCCAGAGAAGTACCAAGAAGCGCCACATAAACCACAAACAGCAAGGGGAAACCAACTTGACTCCTTGGGGTTCCCTTCTTTCGTAAGAACACCTAGCCAAGCCATGCATAATATCAGAATTAGTAGACATGTGACATGCCCTACATGAAACATAGTATATATCCAGTGCTTTGTTCGAGGATGGAATTTGAGCCATACCATTTCTTGCTGTAACTTATCCCGCTCCTGGGTGGTAGTTCTGCTCTCTTCTCTCAGCTTTATTATCATCTTTTCAGCCTGCAAAACAGAAAGTTTGTGTTTCACTTCAGAAAGTATTCTCTGGAATATAAGATTGAAATCTTAAGAGGCTCATCGCTTCACTTGTATTTATTATAAGCGAAATGGCTTAGTTTATCAAACATTATAAGCTCCCTACTTCAGGAGGATATCATTCTGAACTATTGATTTGTCCTGTCCAAAATATCATATGGTATTTAATATTACCTCTTCCAATTTTAGCTCAAGACCGTTGAGCTTTGACTTCAGGTTCTGAACATCTTCCGTTACCTGGTACATACAGATACAGAGCAACTTCAATGAAACTAGAGGGAAGGTTGTCTAAGAAACAGATCGGAAATGTAGTGCGGAAATTATGTAATTTGAAGATCTCTATGATGCAGCTTAGTTTCAGTGCATTATATCTAGTTGCATATTTACTTCATTAAACCTACTTCCAGTTTAATGGAAGATAGAAGAACCACAAAATATAAAATACTTGTTTCAAGAAAGGACATACTTATTGTGTATGGCCAATTAAAGGATGTTGGATGCAATGAACGATTGGTAAATTGTGGCCAAAATTCGAATGCATAGTCAGAACAATTTAGCAGACTTATGACCACAGTTCAAATTGACTCCAAAGAAAAAACTATACCGTTGTATTTGAAAACTAGGTGGTGACATTTTAACTAGGAATAGGTGGAATTTTGTCAAAATTTAGCCACTAATAGGCTTTCCAATTTGGATGCTTAGCAAGAATTCTGACCAGCTAAAATTCAGTCTAAGCCTAGCACTGCAGGTCTCCAGCAACTCAACTCATTTTTGCCTTATATTCCACTTAAGGGGCATATCGAAATAGTAGAGAATGAAAAGCTTACATGGCATAGTTGACGACTCTGCACATTGACAGCCCCTTGCTCACTTAACACGACAGCTGCTTTTGGAAGAGTTTCTTCTAGAGGAGATTCCTTTAAACTTGCTAGGTTTTGTTCAAAAGGATGGAGAGATTTGACAGTAATGGAAGAGGTATCTGTTGGAGGCGGCGGAGATTCTGTCAATATAACAGGCGTCTCCTTCAATGGTGTAGGAACTTCTCTCAGTATTGGAGTCTCCTTGACTGGGGAAACGGATGCAGGAACTTCTCTCAGGAATGGAGTCTCCCTGACAGGGGAAATGTGCACAGGAACTTCTCTCAGGATTGGAGCCTCCTTGACAGGGTAAGGGGGTGCAGGAATAATAACCGGGTCTTCTTCCACAGGGGAATGAACCTCTTTCTCTGCAACTGGTACTTCATTCTTAATGTTCAACGTGTCCTTTAATGAAGGAACCTCAACAGCTGCCTCAGTGTTTGGAATTCCATTAATTGGCTGATCCCCAAAAGGATGAGATGCACTAACAAGAACAACCCTCAATTTACTTTCCTCAATATATCTGCCAGTTTCTTTAGAAAACTGTAAAAAAAATGAAGATAACATTTAAAATATGAGGAATTAAAAGAACACCATGTGAACAGCTAAAAAGGGGGGTCATATTCTTATGTGCTTACATAAGAAGGAACAAGGTCCTCATCTGATGTTCCATAAGGGACAACTGTCGTCTGCACCAAAAACTTGTCTTTTAATTGCATGTCTGGTGGAGCAGTACGTTGTGCTTGCATGGTAACTGCATTCAAATGGGTAAAGAAAAGAATCAATAAGAGAAAAGAGCAATTTAACTTATTAGTAAAAAATATAACAGAACCAATAAACGATAAGAAACATCTGTCTAATAATTACTCTCCCCCAAAAGAAAGCACCCTGCGCTTCTTTACCACACAGTTCAACTAGGAATGAGTTCATTCCTAGAAAGCTTTGAAATTACCATCTTACACGACTTTCTAAAATGAGCATATAAAATGTACTTCAATGTATATGCTAATATAGATCAACAAGTAAATATATCTCCGGTGCAATAAACCTTGCATCCACAAAACAATATTACCAGCGAGTAAATACAGTAGTGAGCTACTGAACATACCTGTGAAATCACATGTTGACCTTGGAAGGATAACTCCTGTATTTGGTCGAACACAATACCTTTTAGGAGATGTTGTTTTAACCTAACAGATTTGAAAGGCAGTATCAGATATAGTCCTATCAGATGCTCAAATGGCAGAAATTATGATCCCTTGATTGACCATCAGAAATGAAATTAAATAGCAATAGAAAATACTCCCTGCATTAAACATACATCTTTGCAGTCTTCTCATTAGGTTACCATATAAATATTCATCTACCATTTCAGTATATGTTTATTGTACGATACCATAAAAAGATATTTAAATTTAGAAAAAGAGAAGTTGTATGTAGTAGCAGACAAATTAGTCTGTATTCTTTGATATGCCCATCATTCAAGGATTTAAGGCCATAGCCATTCAAAATAACAGTACTGTTGGGCAACTTCATGGTTGCAGTTACCTAGGAAAGGATACGTAATGTTTAGACAACACAATATCCACCATTAGGAGCTATACTTAACATAAAAACAGGTGTCATTTGAATTTTTTGTTGAAAGCGCAGACAAACCTTGAACGCAACATATTCATTGGATTTGTTGACAAGATGGACTGTACATGAACTTTGCTTCTTCACCTCAACTGCCAATAATAAATGAGAAACCAAGTCAGATTATCATTCAAAATTTGACATGGAATGTGCTTGATGTCCTATATTTAACATAAAATTGACCACTTATGACAATGTACAAAATGGAAAAGTGCATTTACACACCTTACAAAGAACACACGTGTAGGAATTCAAGCAGAAAATAGTGTACAGCAGTTCAAACACATTTCAATCATATGGCTAAATGTTGGGTGAACACAGGCATGGTAGGAACCAGTACAAGACGTCTTGTTCATCCAGTGAAAATTGCAAGGACTAATTTAACCGTGCACAAATTTGACAAGTACATTGCACACAGTTCATAAGAAAACAAACTGCAGAACTAGGACACGACAGTTTTCAGTTTCACTCCCCTTCCTATTTTATCAGCACATGAGGATCTTTTGAGTGATGCATGACTAAAAAGTAAAAACTCTCTAACACCACCACTCCCTCCTTTTATTATTGTAAGCATGTGCATCGCTGTATTCAGTCCATTGTCAGTAGTTACCACAACCGCATCCAATCCAGATAAGCCAATTAGACAAGCAATCAGATCCCTCTCTCACACACAGACATCAGACTTTACAACCACTCGCACCACAAAATCGACCTGTCAGTAACCAAACGAACAGAAAAAGGAGCATCCCACTAAAAAAGCAGCCTTTAAAAAAAAATTCCCAAAACAAAGTTCACAGAAAATTCCAAACTCCGGAGCAATGTTTATAGAATGTTATCTAATAAGTAACCTAAAAAAAGTTAACAGTAAAAACAAAATTACTCATTGCTTCTTCACTTGACACTGTATAATCTACTACACGAAAATCAAACTTGCCAACTTCACAGTGGAAGCAAACCTCCCAATGTTATGACAGTCACACACCGTACAATTTGGCAACTAATTTCAAAACCATTGAGACGCTAACCCTGTTGATCAGTTCAGTTGTTCAAACAAGGGGAAACGAAATGGGTTTTGAAACACTAACAAAAGTGATCTCCAATCAAACGGACTCTACAAATTCCACAGCGGGGACCAAAAAAAAAGGAACAGAAGCCGCAAATCACGAAGCGCGTAGTACACCCATAGAATCGACTCGATTCACCCGTTACCCGCAGCGAGACGGATCGGAGCTCTCTCTCTCTCTCTCTAGCTAAGGTGAGGTGGGGCGTGGCGGGGGGGCTTACAGGTGAACTGGAGCTCGCGCGGGTGGATCTCGGCGAGGTCCTGGCCCATCTCCGCCGCACCACGACGAGACGCCGCCGGCCTTCACAGCACCAGCACCGCCTCCACCGACGTTGGTCGCCCGCGCGCGGAAGCTACCAACCAATCGAATCCCCCGTCTCCTCCAAGCCTCGAAGCCCGCGTCTCCGAAGGGCAGGAGAGCCAGGCGGCGATGGCTTCGAGAGAGGGGAGGTGGAGGTGGAGGAGGAGTTGGAGTGAAGTCGAAGACGACGACCACTCTCTCTCTTCCTCTCGAGAAGCCGTTTTGAGGAGGCGACTCCTCGGGGACGCGGAGCAAGGAGGCGAGCTTTTCCAGGGTCGGGGGATGGGATGGGCCCGCCTTTTTTATTGGTGCGGGCCAACCCAGCAGATGTCTACCCGTTTCTCCACATTACACCCTACATGATCTGATTTTATACTCTCTCCGTTTAAAAATGTACCACCGCTGTTAACTTTTCACATCAAGTTTAACTATCCATCTTATTTAAAAAATTTATATAAATATTATTTATTTTTGTTACAATTTATTTTATCATCAAATAAAATATAATATTAATTTATAATATTATATATTTATATTAAATTTTTAAATAAAACGAATGGTCAAACGTTGTACTAAAAGTCAATAACATCGTATATTTTGAAACCAATGGAGTACCTTTCTATTATAGACCTCTTTAATATTATAGAGCCCATGATAACCCCGTCGTACTAAAATATAAGAACTTAAAATCGGATGGGATATATTCTATTTCTACGAATCTGGATAGATATGAGCATATCTAGATTCGTAGTGCCAGGATACTCCCTTCATCTCGTAAAATAACTAAATTCTAACTATGTATCTGGATATAGGAAAAGAAGTATGTTTCATCTGGTCTCCGGTTCTGAACGGATGTAGTAATTGATAAACAACAGGTGAGAGTCTGTCAAATAAGCATGTTTCCAGGTTGCTATGCTTACTATAGTTATAGTTCATTTCTGGATCTCCTTTTTAGGAATTCATTTGTAGATTTTACGCCTACTTAATCTCAAAATCCCAAGTGAGAATCTTTAATTATTTGGAAAAACTAAAGATTATCGAAGTAGCTGCATTAGGCGAGACTTTGGGTTGGGCCCTTGGGTGCAAATGTCAGCTGATTTCTGAAGCGTATGACAGGTGGGCCCCGCAGCTTTAGTCGCCGTGTCGGCAAGTGACGTGGCAGGTGCAGGTCCGCTGCCACACGGCACATGCCCGGAAAATATACGGCGTGATTCATTCCGCAGGTATCAACAGAATCGTCAAATGGCCCAATGGCCCACCGCCACGTGGGCCGTCCTGGTTGGTTTTACTGCTACCGAGAGAGATCCAGGGGACATTGACTGTGGATTTCCACGTGGATTGCAGTCTTGCAGAGGGTGTGGCATCATGGTCATCCATCAATACTGTAGCAGATCAGCCAATTGATGCGTATAGTGATGCTCTACTGTTCTTCCACTCCCTTCGTTTGAGATTTTAGAGTGAAGTTGATGGTGTTGAATCACTTAATTGGTGAGGTTACCTGTTGCTTGCAAGATATAGTACAGATTAACTAACTAAGCACTATCTCTAGAATCCTTTTATTCTATTCTTCGTGTTATTTTATTTTGTTTACTTTACATTTGTTTGTATGAACTAAACAAAGCGCATGCATATGCTCTAGAATCCTTTTGTTATGTTTTTGTTTTACTTTTACCTTTGCCTAGTAGGTGGAAAGTATGAACAAATTAACAAGTGTTGGTCTAGTACCTATCTGGTGTAATACGACGAAGAAAGGTAGTACAATTAAGTGGAGTATGTGCATATCTCTACTCTTCATGTCCATACGAGCAATTATTAAAGTTTTGATAAAGAAAATTGTTGTTGAAGTCTTAAATATGAGAAAATGGCTTTGTACCATGTTTAATAAATTGAAAGTACGCTAGGATAGACAACTTTGGTAGTGCACTGTTTCGGAATGAAAAAAAAAAGAGAGAAAAGGAGTCTTAACAAAATAAAGTCAGGACGGGGAACTTTGTTAACGTATTATTACATACACAATGAAGAAAGAAGAACAGAGTCTTCATAAAGAAAATCCTTTTCATACAATGATTCAAATGGCATGAGAATCATGATTTTAAAGTTGTCTGATTTATATAACAAAACTTTTCCTCAAAGTTAGCTATATGATCTTCTTTCCAATTATATCGTGATCAAGGAGTACATTTATAACTGTTTTGTAGGTTTCTAAGTATGGGGCATACATGCTTTTGACTTTGTTACATTATAGTAATTACTTTTCGTTTGGGAATATTCGGGGTTTATATTGATGGTCTAGCTAGTAATGCTAGCTATATTTTTTCCAAAAAAAAGGCAGTGCTCCTATTTTCCCGCGAGGGGATCTAATCTGCTTTACACAATTGCAACATAATTAATATCATCATAACATATAAATTGAAATGTACATAATCCCCTCTCCCCTTGATCAGGCTCCTCTACCTTCAAAGGTAGGCCCACCTTTAACATGTGGGCCTGATAAACCATGGACCTACCTGTCAGTGATAAAGGTACGGTGCCTTTGAAGGCAAAGGATCTTAATATGTATTATCAAGTTAGCTAGCTTGTTGCCTTGTTTGATTGTTTCTGTTTGATCGATCGAATCATCCTCATCCCTTTATCGTCGAATGCTAGATTTGTAATTTTGTGGTGTAATTTATGTGAGTTAAACCATCACAATAATGTTTTTTTTCATTTATCATGCCATGTCATCAAGAAAGAAATGTCAGAAGAATTGTTTGAGGTAACATGAGCAATTTTTTCTATATAAATATTATTTCTAAATGCAATTTAAATGTTTATATCAATAAATCATATATACATATTATTTATATATAATATGTGCTTATTGATTATTATTATATAGTAGTATGTGAAGGGTACCTATGTTTAGTTTCGCACCAGGGTCCTGAAAACTCAGAATCGGCCCTGGCGGTAGGAGGCTAGCATGGCGGTAGCGGAGGTCGGCATGATGCAAGGAGGTGCGGTCGGCGACGGTGGAAGTCAGTACAGTGCAAGGAGGCGCGACCGGTGGCGATAGCGGCCTAACGATTGTCCGGTTGCGGAGAGTGGGAGGCCGTGTGGAGGCACACGGAGGCTGTCGGCGGGGGGCGTTGGTGCAGCGGTGTCCACGCGTCGAAGGTGAAGGGTTGGTGGTTGAAGCAATGGCGAACAACTTTCGATCAGCAGGTGGCGAGACGACGGGTGCAAACCCAGCCCGGTCTTGGCCGAGCTGACAACGGCAACGCTTCGGGCATCATCTTCCCTCTTGGAGACGTTGTTGAGCCGTCTCCATTCCTCTCGTAGGGCTATTGGGTGAGAACCTGTCTTGGTTCTCTTTGAGACCTCATCGGACGACGGCGACGGTGTCATCGTCGCTCCTCTTCCTGGAATCGTCATGTAGGAAGCCCTCTTACCAAAGCTTCTCCCTGACAACTGGCGCACGCTCACTCTAGATGTTTCGTCCTCTTGTAGTGGCACCCTAGCTTAAGCAAGTTGGCCACGTTGGAGGGCCTAGGGGGAGAGTTGTTCCATTCTTCTCTCTCACCCTCTCCTCCTCAATCCCATAGATGTGGCTAGAGTTGTGTTGGTGATCGGTTGTTAGGGGTTGGTCTTGGGCGGCCCTGGCTGCGGTTCGCTTGTTGGTTTAGCTGTGAGGTCACGCTCAGCGATGACCGGTACGGTGCTAAGCCTTCTCCTTGACTGTGTGTTGGTGACGTCGGTGCGTGGTGGTGGGTTATTTTTCTTCTTTCCTGGCTAGTGCCTTATAGGGCTCTAACTTTGTATTTTTTTCCTACTCTATTCAATGAATCATCACACTGTCTGGTGTTGATCGTTAAAGAAAAGAAATGTACAAAATGCAATATTTACAGTTAGTGTATACATAAAAAGGATTATCAATGCTAAATACTAATAGTACAATATAACTAACAACCAATCCCGCCAATGTTTCACTAGCACTCCTATATCGCTATAAAAAATGTACTCTTAGAGTTTGTTTGAGAGGAGAAAGGAGAAGATTGAGAATGTACGTAAAATCCATTAGAGTATGATTAATTGAATATTAATTTTTTAAACTTAAAAATTATATTAATATAGTTTTTAAAGCAACTTTCCATAGTTTTTTTTTAAAAAAGAAATATTTGCTTCAAATGAGAGAGTAGTGATCAAACACTCACTAAGAAAAAAAAATCTTACATAATTGTGTAATCGTCTTGTCCTCTCTGGGACTTGTTTTCCTTCAAAGGTACTACTACTCAGGTTTTCTTCTACGGTGGTTGAGGTCTCACTCTCCAACCGACCACCGGCCATTCCAATTTCCTAGCTAGCACAGTAGCTTCAAGTCCTTTTCCAGCCAAACCGCTCCTAGAAAACGAGAGGTTTCCGGACGCTCTCACCGCCGGTGGCCCCATCACATTCGCTGACAAAAACCGAGGATTGGTACAGTGGTCATAACGCTGTCGCTAATCACCATCCACTGCTCATGCTCTGCTCTTTTTCCAGCATCAGCTTGGGTGCTTGCTAGTGCTGAATTGTTTTTTCAGTCTGATGGTGAGAAAGAAGAGAGAAAAGAGGAGGTCGCTTTAGCAATTTTGGCTGTTTTTTACTCTTAACTTTTCCTTGGATCTATCGGTGGATCAATGGATGAGAGGAAAGGAAAGGTCTGAAGAAACTCTGAATTCTGAACATGAGATGAGATGACAGCAGAGGAGGAGAGGCACAGACGCTGACATGGTGACGTGCATAGCTCAGGCTCAGATTCTGGGATCTTTGAGTGGGTCCACGAGGCCATAACATATGACAGTACCGGCCCAAGTTGGGAGGTGGTCATCGGCTAAATGGGCCGAAACTGGTTAGTACCTGAAGACTGCATCAATTCATTTCTGCCCAAGGAGCTCTTTTTTTTTCTTTTTGAAAAGAAAGGAGCTTGTGTTTGTTTCTTCAGAAATTCAGGTAGTTCAGCTTCAGATGGAACACTTTTTATTACTATCAAGCAGCGAAGAGATGTCGAGATTATTGCCATTCTAGCGGACAGTTGCTGGAACTGATGAAACCTGGAAGTACATGAACTAAATTCAAACCAAGCTGACAAATTGACGACACTTTTATTCTTCGATTTGAAATAGGACAGACACGGAGAGGGTCGACGACGCTAGAGAAAAAAGACAGTGAGATTTATCATCATCTCACCAGAGTACAGCTGAACTAATTGACTGACACGTGTCGAAATGGCAGCAACACATAACCGTGAACGTGTTGTGTCTGATTATTTTGTGCATGCATGCATATGCTCTGCTCCTACGCTTCACTCGCTGAGTCACTGGCTGCCCATGCTGAAGTCGAAGTTGCCACACCTAGTCATGGTGCCGAGCAGCAAACCGCTGAACCCGAACTGCCACTTCTCCAGGTCGAACACCACCAGGTTGTCCTCCATCTGATGGCCCCCGATGATCACCGCCGGCGAGTGGTCCACCGCCGGCGTGGCCGTGGCTCCCATGTCGACGAACGCGAAGCACGCCGCCGCCTGGCTCACCTCCACCACGGCGCTGGAGCCGACGATTGTCCAGTTCTGGCCGCCGGCCAGCATCAGGTCGATGCTCGCCGTGTACAGGCCGATGCGCGTCGACGGCAGCGCCGACTTCTGGTAGCACAGGTCGAACGGCCCCGTCGCCGGCGCGCGCGCGAACCCGGCAGTGGCCGCCGCGAACGCGTCGCGCACCGGGCGGTAGATGTCGGAGCGCAGCGCGGTGTATGGCGTCGCTGTGCTCACGGCGACGCCGCCCGTGCCTTGGCGAGCGCTGAGCGACAGGGCGCCGGGAGGGAGGGGGACTTGGACGTTGTTCACGGCGAGGCCGGTGACGCCTATGTAGTAGGCGCTGTTCTTGGGGTTCTTGAGCAAGGGGGTGTACCTGAGACGGTCGCTGACCTGCTGCGGTGGCGCGGCTTGGAGCCAGAACGGGCCGCCGCCGAAGATGGCCGCGCCGTCGCTACCGGCGGTGGGGAGGCACAGCGCGAACTTCTTCTCCACCTTCAGCTGCGCCGCGACCTGCAGCGGCAGCGACAATGGCGCCCGGGACAAGCCAGCGACGCCGGCGACGCCTGAGGGGAGCGAACCCAGCAGCGGCTGCGGCGCGCACGACGCGACGGCGGAGAACCACACCTGGAACAGCGGGTTCTTGCCGTCGGTGGCGTTCGCCGACAGCTGCACCGTGGTAAGGTCGCCGTACCCGCACTGACCACTCGCCGGGTTGTACGCGGTGGAGGAACACGCGCAGCGCCCGCCGTCGCCGCCGTTGCTGCCGGCGGTGTACTGGCAGTTGGGGCGGTGGTTCCGGTTGGCGACGGTGCACACGCCGGCGCCGCACGGGATCGTCCGATGCTGCCCCGGGCACGTCGACCAGACGAGCGGGCCGGCGAGGTCGAGGACGAGCTGCCCGCCGCCGTTCTTGACGGAGGCGGTGTAGAGAGACGTGGCGGGGTCCTTGGCGAGGCGGGTCAGTATGGGCTTGGAAGGCGGCCGGTGCTGGCCATCGCCGGCGGCGAGCGCGCACAGTAGCGACGCCGCGAGCAGCGAGAGAACGAGCGCGATCTTGCAACTCGACGACATGGCGATGTATGTAGTTTTGTTGGTGTGTCACTGATGCGTCAGTCTGCTTATTTATAGTGGCGCATCTACGTGAACAGTTGACCAGTGGAGTGGATTTTTTGTTATTTCTTCTATTTTTTTTATTTTTCGAGGATATTGGAACTTCAACTTGGCGTGTATATGAAGTCTACGAAGTACATCTGCACGTGCTGTTTGTGCTAATTAGCTCAGACAAGTACCTCGTGGCTAGTATCGTATGGAGTTTCATAATGCTAACCTTGAGGTTTGCGTACGCCACTAGAACGAATTCATTCACCGATATCTGGGAAGGATATGATATTATTCTCAGAACCTCTCATTAGCTAGCTAGTTAGTCACGTTTGTCACGAACTCGTCCGATACCTGATTATTTCACTAACGATTTTGCTAAACAGTGATTAGTGTAGAAATTACAATCCTATATAATAAAATTACATTCGTAAATTTAATTGATATGACATGTAAATACACGTAAAAATATTGTGTAAGTAAATATATATTTGTTACTTTCTTTAAAATATAATATTATAATTTTATATAAATAAAATTATATTTGTATATTCAGTTAATATGATATGTAAGTGCAATGTAATTTTGATAAAAATATTGTGTAAGTAAATATTTTCTTTTGTAGTCCATTGAATATAAATCTAATGGTAGAAAAAATCTGGGTGATATTTTTTTTAAGAAATCATCCGACAAATGGAAAGCCAGTTCCTTTGGTAATAATTGTAATCCTGCGAAAAAGCATAGAAATTAGATAACTACCATTAAGCCTGCCGAATTGGGTCTGTAATGGAGGTAGGGCCCGAACTCTGAAGACCCGACGGGAATTGGATCGAAACCATTGGTTTTGATCTAGCGATCGCAATTCAGTATTATCCATGGGCCGTTGGATCGAGCTTCTACGGTCCAGATCGTCTATGAACGAGTGGCGGAGCGCTGGTGCTGGGTTGTTTTCTTCGTGGGCCTCGCCACGAATTTCGGTGCATCATGTGAGTCCTGTCTAACCTAATTCGGGCATGTTCTGATCTGACCGTGTTTGATCAAATTTCAGCGATCCAAATAAGGTGTACAGAATCACTGTAGTAACCTTCTCAGTTTTTAAAATCACTATATAACTTACGGTAAATACACGGTTTTTGCTATAACCATGCGGTTACAACGATAATCGTTAAACCGTGGGTGGTATTAATCCCATTCAAAACGGTTGAGGGAACTCTGGGTCCAAGTCGCTTCACGTGGAGGAAAACGTACATGCTGATGATGTGTGCTGATGGAACAAGAGATGTATTTCTTTTCGAACTAAGAGAGATGGAAAAAAAAGGATAAAAAGAAAATATACCGCCCATGGGGGTCGGAGACTAAAAAACTCCAACCCCTCTTCTCCGCGAGGAAAACGGCGATCCTCATTAGCTGTTCGTCTGCTCTCAATGTAGAATGTGCGAGTGTCATATAGCAATCACAAGCTTGGTGCTCAAGTATATATGGATTTTGAATTGTTCTTCACATATGTTTGTAGATCAGATTAACAGAAGAAAAAATGCACACGGTTGTGACATGAACATCATGATACAGAAACAATATATTGGTACACTTTCATATGACAAAACCACTGAAGAAAATGCTCAGGGTACAAAAACTGTCTCAACGATGCATCAAAGTATCATACTACAGCAAAAGTCTGAAGGAATCTGCAAGGATCTGTTTAAGAGGTGCCTTCTAAGGTGAATCCGGAGGCCGAGCACTCAAGGTGTATAGTATCCCATTCCTCACACATCACACTGTGAAAATTCAGTAGTACGGATTGCATTTAAATGTTACACCAAGGTTTCATATGAACTTTGCAAAGAACATCAAATGGAATAGTTTAAATCCCGTGTAAATTGAGAAAAACCCTTGCGTCCCAAAACCTTCCTCGACCCAAAGGATTAGACTGTGTTTGTACTTTGTAGCCGTAAATAATATTTGGTTGATCTGTGCAGATACCGCTGGTACCAAGAACGCCTCGCGCCGCCGCTGGCCGGGCGGCGCCACTCTGGACGGGAGCGTGTCGCCTTCCGTTAGCGCCGGCGACGATCGAAAGGACGTGACACGCTCGAGGTACGTACATGGACTGGGTGATGATTTACAGTTTTAAAGTACTGCATACACATCAACATGGAGTTCTTCTGCATCATGACATCTCCATCTCGACTGCATTTACTTTCTTGAAATTTCTTAATTCGATGATGGATTCAGTATTGGGAGTACTGCTCGCTCCTCAGTTTTGCTCGTTGGGTATGCGACCTCCAATCCTCCATGGCGAGCTATACGATCTCCCCCTTAAACGAGATTTGAAGGGAGATACCTCCCTCTAAATATTAAGAAGAAATCGTAAGTGTGTTGGGGATCGAACACAGGAACTCGGATTGAAACCACACATCTCTTATCACTGCACTATCAATGATAGTGCGTTGGCAAGAGTGTGGGTTGTTGTGTCGTCAAGGTGAAGTTCTCGATTCATGTAAAGAAAAACGTATCGGTTTCTGCGGTCGATCACCAAGGGTGTGTATGGTTTACTACCTCGTTTGAAAATGAAAAGGATGCCAATCCAGGGTAAGAGGGTTTGGGGACTAAAACTCCGACCGCAATCGGCGACCAGCTCGGCATGCGTCGCATCGTTGGCGAGGTGACTACGCTCCAGCTAGCTAGCGGCGGATGGCCTCTCGTGGTCGTGGAAACCACATGCCTATATTATCTATATATGCTGAATCTCCATCGTATTTATTGGCACTCACCCAAGTAAATATTGGCAATTTGCTGAATTGTTGAATTGCTCTGCAGAGTGGTGGCGCGGCGATAGATGTTGTCAATTTGCTGCATGCTGAGATAAAATTAGATCCCACAGGACACCAGGTATTGGTTGCAGAAAAAAAGATGTTGTAACACATGTTGTTTGATTCTCAGTCACACTTTGCCATCACTTATCAATAAAAATTATTATACTTTATTTAAGTTGAGGTGATCAAATTTTTAGCCACAACTCACTAAACATAAGAGAATCTTGCCATGCTTTTTTAAGTCATTGATACGTGAGACTCAATTTATTAGAAGGAAATTGCCACAGTTGTGGCTCAACCAAACACCTGCCAAGTTAGTTAAACTTGTCTAACCTTGGACGTGACAAACGGTGATAAAATACAAAATGTTATATTTATGCTCTTCTAAAATAACCAGTTCTTGAGAAGTCACAATCTACTGAAGAAAATTCTCGTTGGAGTATTTCACAGCGCTTCTCCTCGGGTCGGTGACTAAAACTCCGACCTCGTTTGGGAATTCCCTGACAGTTGCAGTGCATGTGTGTGTGCTCATCCCATCATTAATTTGTGATGGTTTGCTTCTTTATCTTATACAAGAGAAATGGATGATTGTCATGTCGAAATATCTGCTAATTAGGTAGAACCTGATTAAGGCCCAGTTTCAACTTAGAATTATTATAATCTGAATTATTAGTAATAATCTGAAACAAACAGGTAGATTATTACGATAGATTATTATAATATATAAGTTAGATTAGTATAATCTAATAATCTCCTCTAAACATGTTTTTTCAGATTATTGGGTGGCTAAAGACTCACTACCCTTATTCTACCATAATCCAGAAACAAACAACTCATAGTTTATTTTACTATAACTTATTATAATTCAGTTTATAGTAATCTGACTCAATAATCTAGATTACAATAATTTTAAGTTGAAATAAACATAACCTAAAAGTGAGTAGAGAAAAAAAAAAAGAAAAGGGACTGTCTATGGTGAAAAAATTTGTAAACACGCTAGCCTTTCCTTTCCATCCGATTCCTTCCTCCACATTGATCGTGCGTGTGCTCGGCTCCATCCCACATTATACTAGTTGGATCGGATCTGCTCCTAGACCCGTTACTTTCGTGGGCTCGCATTTGGCCCGTTTTGTTCTCAGAGAGAAGTAATTGCTCTATGCATGCTTGACAGTTGATATGGGGGATGCACCTAGCTTAGAGTCAGGTTTTAGGTTCCGGATAGGGCATATTTAGGTTCAAAAAACTGCATTCAGTCGAAAAAATCAGTCCGTATGCACACAAATGAATTCATTTTTCTTAAAACACAAAACCTAGGTTACCGCATTGAATTTTCTAATCTCTCTTGCTGCATTAGGAGAAAGTACATGTCCTCATGCAGCTGACAAAACTAATTGCTTACAGTGCTTACAAAAATAACATATTTGAGATGCTTAGCTCCTCATTCTACAGTTAATGGCTAACAAAACTAATTTCTTACTTTGCTAAAAAGCCATATTTAAGAGACTAAAGTTTTATCTAGTAGCTTAATTAAAACTACTCATTTCCAGTGAGAACAAAACAATTTATCTAGTAGCTTAATTAACAAAATAAAACATTAAGTCATGAACAAAACTATTACCTGACAAAAGAAACAAAACTAGGTTGTGTCAGTCGAAAACAAAATAAGTAATGTTAGTACATGACAGAACTAGATTGTTGAATTTAGCTTACAGAACTACCTATTTATGCGGGAACAGAACAATTCTTGTACCTGCTTGATTAACAAAACACAAGTAACATAGAACCATAGCTTTGTGAAATGGCATGTATAGAAACATTGATTTCATCAAATTCAGATTACTAGGACAAATTGGTACGATTAGGAGCTGACAAAAAGATGAAACCTATTAGGAGATAAAAAAACCAAAATTTATTCCAGTGCTTACATTAGAAAAAATAAATTGTAATGGTTGAAACATTACATAATACATATTGAAACATCAAGAATAACAAATGCAACATTCTAAATGCTCTAGTGAAACATCACGAAATGCTTGCTGAAACATAAAAAGAACAACATGTGTAACAATGCAAAATAATCCAGTGAAACATCACAATACCTTCCGAAATATCAAAAAATAACATGTGCAATATTCTAAAATGACATAGTAAAACATTAGCTGAAATTAAATATCACAAAATACCTCCTACAACATCCAAAGAATACCATGTACAACATTCAAAAATAACATAGTTAAACATCCTAAAATACTTATTGCAACATTTTAAAATCCATTGCAACAAAATTAATTCTAAAAACAAATCATCATAATATGGTCAAGTGAGATCTGATTGTGAAGATTTAATTATAACGAATACAACGGTATAATCAAATCATGGATTAGATAAATAATTTATAAGAAAAAGATATTTGAAGTTATGTAATGATGAAGGGTAAGTGTATGTGAGTGAATAAAGTATAGCATGCAGTGCTTGCTGCATGCGGATTCAGAAAAAATACAGGAACTAAATATTACATGCGAAAGGAGTCAGAGTATGCCTGCCACTGGGTATCCATTACCCATCCCCATATCCATACACACATTATTTGGGTAGGACATGGGTAAAAAAATTTTTACCCATTTAAATTTTGGATATGGGGAGGGTATTACCCATTTTACCCACTTTATCCATACCCATTTGCTACGCGTAAAGTTTGGAACTAAAATTTTTAAACTCGCGTCACATTAAAAAAAATTATCAAATTTAACTGAAATTTGGATGGATGATTTATTATATGAAAGAGCAACTTTGTATAAATTTTAGTCCATTTCTACATGTGGGACCCACACACACCTCTTCTCTTGTCCATCGGGTAACCCATACCCATTGGATAATACTCATTTAATTTAGGTATGGGTAATTTTTTTATAATTGAAGATAGGTAAAATTGGGTATGAATATGGGTTATCCAATACTCTTCCCAGTGGTAAGCTTAAGTCAAAGTGGGAGCGCGTCCGATTTTTACGAATGAGATCGAGCGCCCGAGTAGGAGCATTTTCGGAATTATTCCGGCTGCTGGCGGTGGAGAAAGACCAGGCTCTACTCTAATGACCCGACCAAGAAGATTCATCTCTCGACCAGGTTGAACGTGCGCAGGGAGACCGTGTACAACTAGCACTAACACCTGGAAACGCTAATTAGCGCATTCGTTGCCAAACATCCAGGCCCACGCTGATAGTCGCGGGAATGCCTGTGATCGAGCGTCCGACACACAACAGAAAAATCGGACGCCCAACTGATGGCTCTGACTCTGCATGAGTTCTTTTATTAGACACGCATATCTTTCTTGCATGCAGCTAGAATCTATTAGGTTTAGTGTAGTCTAAGAATATGTGCATGCGTAAGATTTTAGTTCTAAGCTTCAAAGGATTTTTCCTCAAAAACTATTTATCCGATTTACGATCCGATTGCACCATTGTATTCGTTGGAACTAAATCTCTATGACAAGATATAACAGGATTATATTCCGATGAAAAAAATACATATGTTTCAACCGGTGGAATTGGATGTTTCATGCGTGAGAAAAAATGTTTCAATCAGAATTTGACTATGTTGCACATTTTAAATTTTATGCTGTCATAGATCTTTTAAAAATGTTGCACATGGCATCATTTCGATGTTTCAATAAATATTTTTCCGACGTTTCACTAGTTTATTTGCGAATATTGTACGCGGTATTATTGGATATTTCAGTAAGTATTTTCTAATGTTTCATTAATTAATTTATAAATGTTGCACGTGTTGTTTGGGATGTTTCAATGAATATTTTCTAATGTTTCAATAATTATAAGTTGTTGTTTCACTTATAATATAAAGATATTTCAATTAGCAATATAATCATATTTATAAATTTTATCAGAAATATAATAAAATAAGATCTTATTATAAAGATTTAATTGTAACAAATATAATGGTGAAATCAGATGGCAGATCAGATAAGTAATTTAGAAGGAAAATAGTTTAAAATTTTATTAGTAGAGAAGATGGAGAGAGATTGCATGTAGGCATGCAGGAGGGTAGTGTATAGGCTTGTAGCATAGCAGATACACTGCGATGGTTTTCTTTGCACGCAGCTAGGCAGGTGAGTGGATTGCATCCGATTTTCTGCTAAATATCGGACGTCCGATCTGTAGTCGTGCGCGTTTTTTTTCCTTTTTTGGTGCAGTTTGCTACTGCTGCATTTCTTTTTTTTCCTTTTTCTTTTCGCAGTTCGCTGCGGCACGCGTGTAGGAGTAGGAGAAAAAAAATCGTAATTAGTTTACTACGATGATTAGTTTCCCATAATTATGATATATTAAGATAACATTTCCTTTTATTTACATAATGATGTTTCCCATTTTACTAATAAACTGAAAATTATTTTAAAAACTTTCTATATAAAATGAAAGCCATATTCAAAATTTGAAAACTTTTAAACACAGGGCTTGAAAACTTTCAACATAGGATTTGAAAACTTTCAACTCAAACTTTGAAAACTTTCAACTCAAAACTTGAAATTGTTGTGGTTAGATTTTGAAAACTTTCAACTTTTCATCTCAAAATTTAAAAACTTTCAACTGAAATATAAAACTTTTAACTCAGATTTGAAACTTTCAACTCAAAATTTGAAAACTTTCAACACTAGTTTGAAACTTTCTTCATATTGGAAAACTTTCACGTCGAGATTTGAAAACTTCTATTTCAAAATATTTGAAAACGCGTATGCTAACAATTAAAAAAAATCCGAAAAAATAACATGGAAAAAAAAAGAAAACACACAGGTGGCGCCAAAATAGGAGATGGGAAAAAAAAGAAACACGTGCAGGGGCGCTAGCTAGCGCGTGCCAGCTCCGTTGCTCGCACGCGCGCTAGCAACCCCCGCTAATACCTCCATGATTGGCCATCTAACCCCGGCTCTTCCTTCATTTTTTACTTTTGGCACTGAAAGGACAGGACAGACGTATTAACAATAAGCCTGCTTGGACAGGAGAAATTACTCCATGCAATTGAAGGTGGTTAGCTTTCCCCATTCACAAGTGATTCTTAAGAACTTCTTGTTCGGTTTGTAGAGCTAGACTGCTATTTTAGCATGTGGTATTTTATTGTCGTGCATAGAGCAGGGTTTCTATATTGGATGTATAATATATAAAACCTTAGTATAAATGTGTTTGTTTATAGAAATTATTTTGCTATTGGATTGGTGTTGTGATTTTTTAAACCCATAGCAACGTACGAGTATTTTTGCTAGTTGTAATTAAAAAATAGTTGTTGAAATTGCTTTTTAGACCATGTCGTTGTTTAAAATAATAAGTTTTATCCCAAATTACCCAGTCAAATCAAATTGATATACAAACTAATAAGGGCCGTATTAGCCAAGCAAACAACCAAAGCAAATAGAGAGCCAAAACATCACACGTCTATGCAGTTTGTAGGCCGAATGGCACAACCCATCGACAACACCATCGGCATCGGCATCGACAACACGTTTATGCATCAGCTTTGCTCATCAAGTAGGAACATCTAGTGCTCCAGCTACTCATTGGGAAATGGGAACCAACAACTAACAATTTGAATGAAAAAATTTCCAGCCTTCACTTGTAGCCTTCTCATCAGGTAGGCACAATGCTCTATCTTTCGGTTTCAGGTTGGAAACAGGAACAAAAACCTGGAATTTTACGGCCTATCCTCTGCCTTTACAAGGTCAAATAGATTTACCAAGTGTCTCACTTCCATTTGGAACTAGGGAGAGAATTTCATCCTCACAGGTAACTGGGCACATGCAGTGTGACATTATTCAGCTAGCTGGTCGACAAACAACTCATGAATATGAACTAAATAATGATAAACCAGTAAAACTGAGATGCGTGGCGCAAAGGTTCACTACTCGGTTTTTAATACACCAGAATAGTCATCAATTTCCTGTGTGTTATCTCTATACATAACCCTTTCTTTCCAAGGAAATATCTTGTTATGCTTTCAGTGGACAGTACGACAAAAAAAGGTTAATTTCATATATAGTGCACTCATCAAGCGCTACAAAAACATATAACAAACAAGAGCTACACTAGAAAAACCCTCCCTTTCTTTCCAACAAAATTCTTGTAACGCTGATTATAGCTTACTAAAGTTGGAAATACGAATAATTAACTAAAGTTACACTGGATAAAAAAAACATGTTTCTTTCCATGCAAAAAAATATGATAAAAAGAAGACCAATTCCTAATTGTGAAACTAGACTACCTATCAATGGGCAAAATCCACATCCCTATATCTGAATCTGGAGCTTCGATGAGATCATACACCTCAGTTTCTCCATCCTCTACCTTGCTTACCTCAAAGTAGTTGTCACGTGCAAAAATAGCGTAGACACAATCCTTCTCCAACCCACACTCATCAGCCGAACGTGAAGCACCAAAATAGCGGGAAGCTATCAAGAACGCATGGCCACCGATGTCCTCGGCTGTGCACCATTGATGCTTGGAGAAATCCATCTTATGAACAGTGACATCGCAGATGTACTCAAGGTAGTAGTCGAACAGCTGGCTTACCATGTATAGTTCGCTCTCTGACTCCACCAAGAGTACGCTGGCTGCGCCCCAAAAATCCAAGGGCTCGGTGATTGCGATGAAGCTGAACGTCGGGGCTGGGGTGAACTCCAGCACGCGGATGCTGTCGAATCTGCCATTGAAGTAGAACTTGCCTTGGCAAGCAGCAATCGAGGTTATCGGCACCTTCTCGTGGTCCTTGCCGTTCACCGATGGAATCAAGGGTTGTGTTCCAATATCATACTCATGTCGAGCCCACTCCTCATCTTGTCCGATGCGACAGTACCAGATGATGGTGTCTTCGGGCTCAACGAGAAGCACGACGCAGCCTGGGATCATCGGCTTGACGGAGAGCACGCTGGCACATCTGCTGTGCACGGCTTCCGGCAGGTGTGGCAGATGAATCTTTTCGTCAGGATCCTGTGGGTTCTGCAGGAACGTGGTGGAGTCGCGGATCAGGATCCATCCCTGCGGCGTCGGCCAGGCATTGCTGTTGGTCATGCCGGGTATCTCGGCATCAATGGCCGTCTTCTCCGAGATGCTGAATAACGCCGGCTTGTCTGAGCCGGCGCCATGCTTCAGGGCAATGCAAGGCGCAGGGACACGGCCCATAGTCGGCGAACCTCTATTCCTCTCTTCGTTGGATCTGCAACCGTAGAGGCTCCCTAATATAGGCAGGGAGGGGGAGATTGGTGATTGCGGACGAGTCCAAATCAGATGCCAATCGGAGTGCCAGAGCGTATTTCGAGTCGGTCACGGCAACCTGGATGAAATTCCACGAACTGCGATCGAATCAGATAGAACATCATAGACCGAACCAAGCGGAGAACTGCGACCGAATCCGCTTACCTTAACTGCGATGAGGGGATCTGCACCTTGTTAGAGGGGGCTGTGCGTCGCGACGACGACGGAGATCGCGATCGGCGTAGGGGGCGGCGGACTGGACGGCGGAGGTGGCGATCGGCGTAGGGGGCGGCGTGGAGGCGGCGAATCGGCGGGGACGGGAAGGTCCCGCGGTGGAGAGGTAGGAGAAGGCCGCGGCGTCCCCGGAGTTCGCCGCGATCTCCGTCCGCCCGCGCGGCGGTGGCCGCGTGGACGGAGGCAGTGGCGGCGCCGGAGGGGTCGTCGACGGCAGGCGGAGTTGAGGGCCGGCGGACCGCGGATTGCGGGTGGCGGATCTGAGGCTCTGGGCGTTTTTTTTATTATTATTTGAGCAAATTTCGCAAAAGAAAAAGCATTCGTAACATAAAACCCCACATATTTTATAACTTGTTTCATGGAATCCCGGGATTTAGGCAAAAACGTTTAATAAAACCCACATTCATGCCTAAATCAGTCATCGGCTATTATACTTATGCATAATACATGTATAAGAAATAATATGTTGCATTTTCTGAGTAGATGTAGCCACTCTCTCAAGAAACATCGGTAATGAATTGTGAGTTTTTTTTATGTAACTAGCAAAAATCAGTCCGTATGCACACAGATAAATTCATTTATCTTAAAACACAAAACCTAGGTTACTGCATTGAATTTTCTAATCTCTCTTGCTGCATAGGTAAAAACAATCTACATATTTTAATTATAATAATGATTAAATTGTTAGATCATAATAGGTTCAAATAATGGTATAGATTAGTATTTTATTTACAGTGAACAATACAATTCTTTGAAAAAAAATAAAAGTTATATATCAAATTCAATTTAGTTATATATACCAACAAACCGGCGAAGTTACTGTTCACAGGTCGAGCGAGCGGTTTGTCCGGTTCAGTTGCTAGTTAAACATTTAAATAAAGCAAAGTATCCGAGCACACAATTTGTTCATTGGTTTTGTGGCTAGATGAGTGCATCAGTTACCCGGGAGACCTGAGTACAAATCCGACGCATGCATGTTTTTCCTATTTTTCGCATAAATTACCGATCTTGTGAAAAACGGAGGACGGACAAAATTTTTTACACAATTAAGGTTTGTGAAACATTTTGCCTCAAAACCTGGTTTTATGAAATTTACGCCTTTTATTTTAATCGTTCTATCGAAGAAGGATTGGTGAGGGAGTATGCACGAATGATTATGTGGGAGGAGCGTACGGAAGATCTAGCCTTTGATTTTGTAGGTTCGACGAAGAGAAAGATGGAGTAATATAGGAAGGTGCGAAAAATCGGTGGACGATTTACCACGACCATTACGTTTTTCTAAATAGTATTAAGTGTAGTTATTATTGATTGAATATTTCCCCTTCATTTCAACTAACCTAAAAAGGTAATCTTAAAACGTAGTACATACATATAATTTAGAAGTTCGTATTCAGTTACGCCAAAAGTTAAATGAACAAACTTCATGTAAAAATTAGCTCATGAAATACTCCGTGTGCACATAAACTAAAAGTACAACCACACAGATTAATGTCATGATCATAAACAATATACAAACAATTGGAAGCTTTGCTAACATAGGTGCTCTTTAATTAAATTGACCAAACTTCGAACCATAATATGACCATATTGGTGAATAACCAAAAGAATATCACTCTTGCAACCATGCTTGCAGTTGTTCATTGCATTGTACAAAAATAAGCATGACTTAATTGTGAAAGACAGTGCAGGGATGGGGAAATTGGCATGACAGAATCGAGAGGAAGGCTACATCATCACAGTTAACAAAAGCTGAAGAATGCATCCCGGAATATCAGCGGCCCCTGTACCCAAATATGACAGTGTGTACTGTTCTGTATTCTCTAACCTTAATAGTGACAATGTATATAAACATTGTCCATGAAATCTGGTAAATATTAGTTTGATTGTACATATGATTTAACATCACACCTCTACTTTGTTGAAGACCCTTCCTGATTGGCCAGCCATCCATTGTACTCTCCGTCATCTGCCAACAAAGCCAAGCATTATTATGTAAGTCCATGACCACTTGTTTCCAAAAGTTATTCCTTCAATGGATCATAGTGTACCACTAAGGCATTCTTCAGTTAATCCCTCCTCCGAGGGAATTAAGGGGGATTTAGAAGGGGATTAATTCCACATCTATTAAGGTGTGGAATAAATCCCACTCAATACCCTCCAATCCCTAAATAAAAAGTTTAAATGTGGAATACCATAAAGCAAATAGTGCTTAAATATGAAATAACATGGTTCTAGGACAAACATTTAAAATTTTATGTTTACGGTAGAAGCAGAGCAAATGGGAAAATTCTGGTTTCTGTACTCTGCAGGCCTAAATCCTCTACTCAGTATCCTAATTTAAAACTGAATGTGCACATAGTGGCTAACTTACTGCTCCATTTTGCAAGTGATGAAAATTTGTAAAACCATGAAGAGTGTTTTTCTCCCTAGCAAGATACCTATACATTTTATCTGAAGTCTATCAGTTGCTGCAATTAACATATATTCCAAAAATGGACAGTGTAAACTTCTATGGTTGTAGGCTTTCCAACATGTCTTTTTTCAGTGCACTAGTAATCGTGCACGTGCAAGGCACGTTTTGGAAAGATAAAATGTTGGCATAAAATCTTCTATAATATAAGCTTACACGAAGATGAACTCTTTGATGATTCAAATCTCCAACTGCCAGATTGGATGACAATCTTTGACATTTCTATCAGCCGTCCACCAAAAGCAAGTTTATCAAGCATACCTTATTTTACCAACAAAGAAATTTAGAAAGCTATACATTTTCACATGAGCAACCCACTTATCTAAACCAATAAAGTTGCAGATCAAATCACATATGTTGCTGACTTCCATAACCCTATTTCTAAGTCATTAAGAACTGTCGGGAATAAACATAGTGTCCATCCTAGAAGAGCATGCACTGAAGATGTGCAATATTAGTCACAGCATCTGCAGTTGTACTTAGTATATAAAAGTTATAAGATAAAATATTTTTATATCAGCATCCAATAATTCTTTTTCCTGGTATAAAAGGAGTAGATGAAGACAAGAAAATATTTACCAGAGATAACCACCTTAGTAAATTATCCTAGAACGATTGTAGATGAATGAACATAGTAATAATGTTATAGACTTTTCAACCACGTACATCCTCAGTTTTCCTATGCCGCTGGTCGTTAATAATTAAAACATGTGAATCGACAAAAGCATCATACCAAAAGATTCTATAAATGTGCAAAAAGTCAACATGGTGAAAGAAAAGAGTATAAACTCACATGCCACATTCCATACATGGTGAAAGCAATGAGTATAAACTCACCCATGCCACATTTCTTGCTAGGAGCATATGCTCTGTTCGCATATCAGGAGAGAATGGTCAGTAGTACAAATAACAACCAATCCCACAAAATAATTCTGTGTTCATCCATCAGTGTAACTTCAGTTTTACATTCAATAAGGAATACTTATCTAAAATGAAGACTAAAATGAGAGGATTAGGTTATACTCATCATTTACTTTCTGATGAACAGAAAATTGTAAATATCCAGGTGAATACATATGTTTTTCTTAGGGGAACAACTGCTGATGCCATGAAATTTTTTTCCTCACACTTTCCTCCCTCTGAAGATACCCCCCTCCCCCCGATATGAGCAGTTAATATTGCTAATAAAAGGATGCATGGGCCAGGGTTCCAATGTTATACAGAAACATTAACATAAACTATTGAAACTGGATGGTGAGCTATTTCTGCAGTATAAAATTCACATTTATATGTGCAGATATGAAAGAACAGTACAGATTTGAAAGCATGAATGTTACCTGTGAAGCAATTGCAGAGCAGTGAATTGAGTGCTTTGCAAAAAAAAAATCCTGCAAAAAGAAGAAAAGTAGCAACTGAACACCCATATCAAAAAGAGTTCGGGGTTGAACCATATCACTGTTACATCAAAATTATGTGGAGAAAACATACCTTTTGACCCAAAATTCTTAGTATTTGTTTTAGGTAACTTATTAATGCCCATACAAACTAAATTGAAGGAAGTTTTCTTTACATGGTTTCTACCTTTTTACCTGGTGAGCCTATCAACCACCCCAAATATCATTTTTCAGAGTTCTTGTCCCAACAGAGAGAAACAATATGAAAGTATCTTTGCAATGACTATTGTTACATGTTGGAAAAGGAATCGAATGGCAATGCACATGCATATAGCTATATCAAAATCCTTTTTTGCACGGAGATATATCAAAATATTCATACTAAAACCAGCAACGAAAATAAATTTGTGTGAATTAAAACAAAAAAAGTGGTTTAGATAGTTAATTGTGGATTGAAGAAATAAATATAAGGATGCAATGGCAACACATATATCATTTTATATCTTCTATTATTCAGCATAGGAATGATTTCAGATTTTTCAGGTTTTACAGATAGAAGCAATAACAAGATTCCAATATAAACACAGGAGGAATACTCTTACTTGTTGGTGACACCTTTACTTGTTGGTGACATCTATAAACGGGAGGCACCAGGGTGTCAATTTAGCTTTCTAGCGTTCATGTCCTGCTTATAAAAATCATCCCAGCATTGTTGTTTGCCTGAATTAGCTGTAGAAAAATATATTATTGAATGGATACACAAATTACAGTCTGCACTACAAAACATAGAAACATGATGTAGTATATCAATTTTAACATATAGAATCAGTAATCACGCTAATCTGCTCTGCATGCTGAGCCTCACAGCTCATAACGACAACACCGCACATTTCATCGGAAGTTCGATCATTGCAAGCATGTCATATGCTCTCTATAAATGTAATGTGCATGGGTGCCATATCAGGTTGCTATTCAAAATTCATATAAAAAAATTATACCGCACCCACTGTGAGTTTATGACTTACATATTTATGCTAACTGTATCCAAATGGGATTATAAATCGTTTTCAGCTTACCTATAATAGTAGTAGAGGCAGACAAATTTATTGTTTCATATGCTTCCTTCTTCCGCTACATGTACTCTCAATTCTTTTGAAGCACTTCTTCCTTTTGTCAGCAGTGAGGGAGGGATACTTCTTTCTAGCATGTTTTCTACTTAATTTGAGTCAACTTAAATTTTTAATATCGCCAAGAGGTCCTGGCAAAATTATAAATGCCAAAAAAGAAATTGTTCTTTAGAGATAAGAGTGATAACAGAACCTGTGCTGGTCAGCGATTTCCTCTAGATTGTCAGTACTTAAAAATAGAGAAATCTTCAAAACGGGAATCAAAGTTTCCACATGATTTCCCTATTCCAAAATCCTCTATGCAAGCCATCTATAGAATAAATAAATTTTCGCATGGGGAATTCCATCAAGCAGGTAGTACTCAATGCAAGACGTAACATGAAGAGGAAGAAGACATAGTTGGATGCATCGATTTTTCTTCTGAGAATGCAGCAGGGAAGGACGTAATTCTAGATGAAAGGAAGAACAAACTATCTTGACCTCTTGACGATCACCTGCATCAAATCAAACACACGTACTACAAATTAATGTGAAACTGCACGTACTTGCTTCAGGAAAATGTATAACAGCTGTGAATTATTAGTTAGGTTAACCATAGGCATTCACCATTTCCTGGAGATAATTCAACCACTGGAGATAATTCACATGCTGTTGACTTCAATAGGGGAATCAAGGTGGAATCAAAAACAGAATGTATTTGAGCCATATTCGAAATCATTGAAAAATTTGCAGACATTTTCAGTTTGACAGTAACCAGATAAGTCACGAAATGTATGAAAAATTACAACCTAAACAACCCTTAATTGAAAAATTAATCGGGAAAAACCTTGGAGGGGTGACCTGTGGCAGCAGTGGACTGCGGCGGCGGCGGCGGATGGGGAAGACCTTGGTTTCGCCGGCGATTGGGGCCGATGTCAACTCCGGCCGCGGCCGGCTGCGGCAGATGGGGAAGACCACGGCTCCGGCGGTGGCGGGGGACGACCTCGAGACCGGCGTGGGCAGCGGTGGAGTGCGCGGAGGCGGCGGAAGGGGACGACCTCGCCTCCGGGCGCGGCGGATGGGGAAGAAGTAGGCTCCGGTGGCGGCCGGAGAAGAAGTCAACGTGGGCAGCGGTGGAGTGCGCGGCGGCGGCGAACGACCTCTGCTCTGGCCGCAGCGGATGGGGAAGAAGTAGGCTCCGGCAGCGGCTGGAGAAAAAGTCGCGCGTGGAGGAGCGAGTCCGCGTGAAGAGGCATAGTCTTCGCGCGTGGAGGGTGAAATCATCCGGTGGAGATGGACGGTAGGGATTATATTGATATGCGGATGGATGGTAGGGATTAAATATGATGATTTGGCCTGTAGGATTGGTAGGCTCAACTCCTCCTTTTATATTAGTATAGATATAGATGTAAAGAGGAAACAATGCAACTACATACCTTGCGCGGAAACGCATGAAGGGACTTCAGTGCAGCATATAATTTGTCAGCCTTAACCACTGACTTTATTTCAGTATATCTTGCAAAAGTTCAATTCCATTTTTTTCACCAACTTGTCCACTGCAGAAAAAGAAGCAGAAGAAATTATTACAAATCACAAAGTAAAACTTAACAGTATTCTCTACGAATAATCAAAATTTCACAAACATGTAAATGGATTAACTACTAAACAAATGGTTGTGTTTAAACTAAAACACAATTTTTCTTCAGAAAACTGAACTCACTGAAAGAAGGAAAAAACAGAGATCATATGGTAAATTCCAATTTCCAAATAAATATAAGCATTACTTCATGTAAGGTCAGAACACGAATAAAAAGAACATACACTGCGTCATGTATCTTCTTCTCCTCTTCCAGGAGAAGGATGGATTCACCGAAACTGGAGCTTACTCCTGATATATTTCCATCCTGCAACTCAGCCTATGCCAGCTTTACTTGGAAGGCCTATTAAGCAAGAAGCCATTACATGAAACCAGGGTTGGGCTAAGTGATGTGAAAATCTGCATGAAATGGCAACAGACAATGATACAACATTTGATGGCCAGGATTCTTTCCACACCGGGTTGATCCATGAGGGTTGGGCCATTCCCGGCCAAACCGAACAAGCCCTAAATGTTTTATTGTCGTGCATAGAGCAGGGTTTCTATATCGGAGCCTAAAACATGGTTGTAATATACAAAACCTTAGTATAAATATGTTTGTTCATAGAAATTATTTTGCTATTGGATTGGTGTTGTGATGTGATTTTTTAAACCCGTAGCAACGTACGAGTATTTTTGCTAGTTATAATTAAAAAATAGTTGTTGAAATTGCTTTTTAGACCATGTCGTTGTTTAAAATAATAAGTTTTATCCCAAATTACCCAGTCAAATCAAATTGATATACAAACTAATGAGGGCCGTATTAGCCAAGCAAACAACCAAAGCAAATAGAGAGCCAAAACATCACACGTCTATGCAGTTTGTAGGCCGAATGGCACAACCCATCGACAACACCATCGGCCAATCGATCTAATATCTTGTGCTGGATTTCCTCTCCTAATAACACCTCGGCACGACCGATTTTATTTGCGTAGGAATTAAGCAGCCATTCGGAGTAAAACGTGCTCCTACCAGCTTTGCTCATCAAGTAGGAACATCTAGTGCTCCAAGACTCCAGCTACTCATTGGGAAATGGGAACCAACAACTAACAATTTGAATGAAAAATTTCCAGCCTGCACTTGTAGCCTTCTCATCAGGTAGGCACAATGCTCTATCTTTCGGTTTCAGGTTGGAAACAGGAACAAAAAAACACCTGACCTGGAATTTTACGGCCTATCCTCTGCCTTTACAAGTTCAAATAGATTTACCAAGTGTGTCACTTCCATTTGGAACTAGGGAGAGAATTTAATCCTCACAGGTAACTGGGCACATGCAGTGTGACATTATTCAGCTAGCTGGTCGACAAACAACTCATGAATATGAACTAAATAATGATAAACCAGTAAAACTGAGATGAGTGGCGCAAAGGTTCACTACTCAGTTTTTAATACACCAGAATAGTCATCAATTTCCTGTGTGTTATCTCTATACATAACCCTTTCTTTCCAAGGAAATATCTTGTTATGCTTTCAGTGGACAGTACGACAAAAAAAGGTTAATTTCATATATAGTGCACTCATCAAGCGCTACAAAAACATATAACAAACAAGAGCTACACTAGAAAAAAAATTATGTACAGTCTTTTAACGAACCCTCCCTTTCTTTCCAACAAAAATTCTTGTAACGCGGATTGATGTGTGACCAACAATACTGTTTCAAATATATAGCTTACTAAAGTTGGAAATACGAATAATTAACTAAAGTTACACTGGATAAAAAAAAACATGTTTCTTTCCATGCAAAAAAAATATGATAAAACGAAGACCAATTCCTAATTGTGAAACTAGACTACCTATCAATGGGCAAAATCCACATCCCTATATCTGAATCTGGAGCTTCGATGAGATCATACACCTCAGTTTCTCCATCCTCTACCTTGCTTACCTCAAAGTACTTGTCACGTACAAAAATAGCGTAGACACAATCCTTCTCCAGCCCACACTCATCGGCCGAACGTGAAGCACCAAAATAGCGGGAAGCTATCAAGAACGCATGGCCACCGATGTCCTCGGCTGTGCACCATTGATGCTTGGAGAAATCCATCTTATGAACAGTGACATCGCAGATGTACTCAAGGTAGTAGTCGAACAGCTGGCTTACCATGTATAGTTCGCTCTCTGACTCCACCAAGAGTACGGTAGCTGCGCCCCAAAAATCCAAGGGCTCGGTGATTGCGATGAAGCTGAACGTCGGGGCTGGGGTGAACTCCAGCACGCTGATGCTGTCGAATCTGCCATTGAAGTAGAACTTGCCTTGGCAAGCAGCAATTGAGGTTATCGGCACCTTCTCGTGGTCCTTGCCGTTCACGGGTGGAATCAAGGGTTGTGTTCCAATATCATACTCATGTCGAGCCCACTCCTCATCTTGTCCGATGCGACAGTACCAGATGATGGTGTCTTCGGGCTCGACGAGAAGCACGACGCAGCCTGGGATCATCGGCTTGACGGAGAGCACGCTGGCACATCTGCTGTGCACGGCTTCCGGCAGGTGTGGCAGATGAATCTTTTCGTCAGGATCCTGTGGGTTCTGCAGGAACGTGGTGGAGTCGCGGATCAGGATCCATCCCTGCGGCGTCGGCCAGGCATTGCTGTTGGTCATGCCGGGTATCTCGGCATCAATGGCCGTCTTCTCCGAGATGCTGAATAACGCCGGCTTGTCTGAGCCGGCGCCATGCTTCAGGGCAATGCAAGGCGCAGGGACACGGCCCATAGTCGGCGAACCTCTATTCCTCTCTTCGTTGGATCTGCAACCGTAGAGGCTCCCTAATATAGGCAGGGAGGGGGAGATTGGTGATTGCGGACGAGTCCAAATCAGATGCCAATCGGAGTGCCAGAGCGTATTTCGAGTCGGTCACGGCAACCTGGATGAAATTCCACGAACTGCGATCGAATCGGATAGAACATCATAGACCGAACCGAGCGGAGAACTGCGACCGAATCAGATAGAACAGCGATGAATCCGCTTACCTTAACTGCGATGAGGGGATCTGTACCTTGTTAGAGGGGTCTGTGCGTCGCGACGACGACGGAGATCGCGATCGGCGTAGGGGGCGGCGGACTGGACGGCGGAGGTGGCGATCGGCGTACGGGGCAGCGTGGAGGCGGCGAATCGGCGGGGACGGGAAGGTCCCGCGGTGGAGAGGTAGGAGAAGGCCGCGGCGTCCCCGGAGTTCGCCGCGATCTCCGTCCGCCCGCGCGGCGGTGGCCGCGTGGACGGAGGCAGTGGCGGCGCGGAGGGGTCGTCGAGGACTGAAGCCCAAGTGCCCCAAGGACCAACTGCGCAACCTTCCTCAGCCCAAGGCCCAAATATTAGGGACTGTAAAGTGTACCCGGGAATAATATTTGGCTCATCTAGGCCGCACACGTTCAATCGAACGGCTTACGGTAACCCAAGGACCCACGTTGGCACGTGCTTAATGCCTTAATCCAATCTCTGGGAACCCCTAACTGCCCTCGTTGATTAATTCAATCTATGCATACCGTTTTAGAAAAGAAAACAAATACTGGCCAAGATTAAAAACTGCAAGCCCCATAACCTTTTTTTTTGGAAAAAATAAAAAAATATATATCGTTCTATGTGGGTCGGAGAATAAAACTCCGAACCCCATGACCTCCTCCGAAAATGCAAAAACAAAAAAAAATACCGATCCTAAGGTTGAATCTCGTATATGGCAGTCACAAAACTGGCTTCCCGAGTATACATGCTGAACTGCTCTTCAGATGGACGATGAAACTGTTGGAAATTTGCTATAGCACTTGGTGAGATAAAGATTATATATCTCTCATTGCTTACATTACATACAAAAAATTATACACCGGCCGGAGCGCTGCCGCATCTTGCACCCCTCCTCGTCGCCGGCCGGCGAAAAAATCGTGTCTTCTTCCTTAGCGCTCGCCGGCGACGATCGAGAGGATGCGCCCGGAGGTCCATGGACCATGGTGTAGATGATGATTAACAGTTTTACACTGCACAGTGGTGGATCTAGAAAATTGGTTCATTGGTATTATAGCGTATCTATCGGTGTTATAGAATACTCCCTCCGTCCCATAATATAAGGCATAACTACTTTTTAAAGTTGTTTCATAATATAAGGCGTGCATGCATGCATATCATTAACTAGCACCTCTTTTCCACTAAATATTATTATTTAAATCCTCCACCATCAAGTTCTCTAATCTTATTGGGTGCATGCATTTTATTTATTAAGGTAATCCAAACTATGAGGTGATAATAATTATTTCTTGGTTTTTGAGTTAAGAGTGATTGTGTCTTATATTTTGAGATGGATGAAGTACTAATTATAATTAGATCATAGTATTATAATATATGGAAGATCAGTTTAACCATAGGTGAAAGTTATCGGTGTCACGTGACACCGATGTTTGTACTATAAATCCACCCTTACCACCACACATCGATTACTTGTACGTCATGGCATTAATTTGGGTAGCAAGCAGTATGGTCGCAACTTGTTTTAGGTATTAATCATCTCGATGGCATTTACTTTCTTGCATTTCCTAGTTCTGGGAAGGATCGATGATGGATTCGATCAGCATTGACAAGTATCGATCTGCATGAAGAGCTCTTCGATCTCCAACCTCCCATTTCCCTAGTTTATTAATCTAATCTAAGTCTCTCAAATCGTTTAGAAAAGAAAGCAAATTCTGGCCAAGATTAAAATTCCCCCTTAACCTTATTTTTGGAAAATAAAAATTTTTAAAAAAGTAGAGTTCGATGGTGTTCGGAAACTAAAACTCCGACCCCCACCTTTTGCCACGCAACCTGGCAGCGTCGGCGAGGTGACTGAGCTCAACCAGCGAATGGCCTTGTTGTCACGGAAATTAACTACATGCTGAACGAGTTAATCATATGGAATCAGTCAGTAATCACAAAACTGGATGGGGAAAGTATTTTCATCCCCTCGTACACGCCAGCTAAACAATTATTAAAAATATATTAAAAGATAAATTAATATGAAATGTATGACTACACAAATATGCAAGTTAAATTTTAACTTTTATAAATTGTAATAAAAATAATAAATATAACTGCGAATTTACGATAACAATTTCTAGTTTAATTTATTATTTTCATTGTAAGTTATAGAAATCGAATTTAACCTTACATGAACATGTAAGTGATATATTTCATATTAACATATATTTTCTTTTAAAAATTTTTTATAACTGCTTATATGACATGCCCTCGAGAATCTGCGAGCTAGGGAACTTGGCCCGTTGGGCGAGCAGATGGCGCCAGCAGCTTCTTCAACGGCCGCAAGATCGGTGTTGTTCATTCATGGCCACCGCCCTCTCGTGATGACGATGATGTGCTGATCAAATTGCTGATGTTAACTACGAGAGAGAAAAAAAAAATACCGCCCAAGGATTCTGGACTCTGAAACTCCGAACCCCTTTTCGTACGGGAAAACGGCAATCCTCATTCACTGCTCGTCTGCCCATTGTGAATTGTTCTTCAGACATAGATATATGCTTGTGGTTAGGTAAGCTACATTGTCAGATAATACTAGATCATCCGTTCATTGCTTGCAGAAGAAAATTTGCACATGGTTGTGATATGAACATCATGGTACATTGCAGTGCAGGATGCATAAAAAGTTGACTGTACGTACTCTCTGACGAGGGTTACATTTAAACGCAGACAAAAGTTATTTTCAGCGGAAACTTTGTCAGGACGGCTAAAGATTAACCGGCCAATTTCATTGAGATTGGGGGAAATAAAGTTTTAAATACAACGACATGAAGGATATCGCGCCGATCTCAAGCAAACTTAAGCCCGTAAAGAAAAGAAAAGGAGGGTCAAGACCTGCCTCTAATCGGGATTATTCACTAGACCCGAAAAAAATCCCTGCTGCCCTCCATATTGCGATTTCCTCGTTAATGTCATCCGCTAGCCGGTCAGCCGGCTTGGCGATGTGCATTCTTGCATTCCACTCTTTCCAGATAAGCCAACAAATTAGCATGAGCAGACTATCGAAATCCGTCCTGTAGCTATTTTGAAAACACCGTCTTGTCGCGATCCACCAATCTGCAAGCGGCTTGCCATCTTCCACAGGAATTGCGATGTTAATGTTGCACCAAAGTCTTAGCTTGTGCCAAACCGCCGCAGTATAATCACAGGACACAAGCAAGTGATAGCAGTCTTCGTTCTCGCTCTGGCACAGGGAGCAAATGGCGTCGTGCGGCCAGTTTCTCTTCATCAGGCTGTCCGCCGTGAGACAGCGGTCCTTGAGTGCAGTCCACATAAAGAAGCGAACACGCGACGGCGCCCTGGAGTGCCACAGCGTGTCCCCGTAGTGTAGCACCCATAGTTTTCTTTTATAAAAATCTTTTCTCAATTAAAAATTTGAAATTTAAATTGGTTTTATTTGATTTTTTTGTGCCAAATGGATCTCATATTTTTATTTTCCCCAAATTCCAAAAACAACAAAAAAAGAAAACCTCTGTTGGACCCCTTTTCTCTCCTTTCTCCCTCGGCCCAACTCCCTCCCCCCCTCTCCCTCTCTTTCCCCGAGTGGGCCGGCCCACCTCTCCCTTCCCCTCCTCTCTCCCTTCCCGGCCCATCTCCCCTCCCCTCCCTCTCTCTCCCTCTCTCCCGGCCCACGGGCCTCCTCCCCCGCGCGTCGGCCTGGCCCGGCCCATCCCTATTCCCCCTTCCCCTACCTCCGGCCGGCCGGGCACGCACGCCACGTGTTCGGCGAAATGCCGCCGCCAACGCCGCCCGCCCGCGCCAACGTCACCGCACCGCCCGCCCGCGCCAGCGCCGCCACACCGCCGCCCGCGCCCGCGCCGCCCGCCGCGCGCGCCCATCACCGCGCCGCGCCCACGTCCCGTCCGGGCTCGAGCCCCGCGTGTTGACGACGAAATTTGGTAAATCATACATCGAATTTGGAGTTAAGACCGAAGCGGATTTGGAAGGGAATCGGTAACAGAAACAGAGTATAAATCGGCTTCGGAACTGCATCGGCTATGGTGTGCATCGGCTGATATTGAATCGGACAAGGAAGCCGATGTAGCCGATTCCGACAAGGGGATATTGGAACCATTGTCGGGTTCGTTTAAAGTGCTTCATAAGGATTGCCATGTATAGATTGAGTCCGAAAAAGACAATTGTATCTATTAATTAGGAATAGTTTGTTAGTTTCCTCTTATCTCTAGGAAAGTGTGTTTAGTGTCCGATAAGGACTTTTTGTGTTTCCTTTTATCTTTAGGAAAGTTTGAGTCGTGTCCGATATGGACTAGTATCTACCCATGGGTATAAATATGTACACCCGGGGTCTATGTAAATTATCTCTCGATCAATACAACTTCGGCGCATCGCCACCTTTTACCTTTTACTTTCGACAAGTTCTTCTTTCAAGTTGGGCTGCATCGACTTCGATCTCCGACGAGGAGTAAAGCTTGTTATGGCGGCTTGCGTTATCGGGATTAGTGCTTCCATCGCTTCGACACTCTAATCTTGTTCATGTAAGTCGTCGAGTTATCATATACATTATATAATCTAGATTGACAATGTTTTCTACTTGCATCGGCCGATCTCTATTTAGGGTTTTATCGATATCGGCTAGATTACTTTGTTGGCTTAGATTATATAATGTATTCACCACCCTGAAAATCAGTCAAAAGCTTGATTGTCTAGATATTATGTTTCTTTTCATACTTAGTGCTGCATCAGTTAAGTTTGATCTACTAAGTCGTGCTTAGAACCATAATCTCTAGCCTGCTTTTTGATTGCCAATAAGGGTTTCACCGGGGTTTCAGCCGATGAGTTATCTGGACGTTGCATCGGCTTACAAGGATTACTTACAAAGTTGGTTTTAGCCGATGACAACAAAGGTTTCACTGTTTATATAATCATTTGGATCTATTGACATCGGACCACCAGCCGATGAATGCTTCAACCTTCGGATCAGTGCTTATTTAATCTATCATTACTAGCCGATTGATTTCTACTGAATTATATTATTTTATTTTCATCAGCCGATTATATTTATGTCATTATTTACTCAAGTATCAAGATCTATACTGGATATCGGCTGGAATCACTCCATCGGCTTGTCAGCCGATCGGCTATCTTTTGATCTTCAATTTATATATCTTGTCAGTTGCAGGATCAAACTGACTGGCACGCCCGCATCTCATTATTATTTTGGACCTGCACTGGAGCTAAGCAGATCTCCCAGGCCATCGTGTTTTTACGTCAACACCGCGCCGCCCGCACCGCGCCGTGCGCAGCGCACGTCACCGCGCCGCGCAGCTGTCCCGTCGCCGCTCCACCTCGAGCCGCGCGCACGACGTGCCGCGCCACCTCGAGCCCCGCGCCCACATCGCCCACGCCACGCCGCCGTCGCATCACCCACCGCCACGCTCCGCCTATAAAAGGGGCCCCGAGCCCCTTTCTCCTCGCCGCACCCTCCCCTCGCCGGACTTATCTCTCTCCCTCTTGCCGCACGCTCTCTCTCTCCCTCACAACCCCGCCGCTGCCGGTCGCCCTCCCCGGCCGCCGCCATTTCCCGGCCGCCTCCGCCGCTTCCCGGCCGCCGCCGCCGCCCACGGCCTCCCCCTCCTCTCCCCCTCCGGTCGCCCCGCCGCCCGGCGGCGCCGCCGGCCGAGCCGTGCTCGGCTGAGAGAGAGGAGGAGGAAGAAGAGGCCCCCTGACAGGTGGGCCCCACACCTCTCTCTCCCCTCTCTTAACCGACAGGTGGGCCCCCCTTTGACCGTCATTCCAAACGGAATATTCCATTGGAATATTCCGTTACCGTTTAATTTAATTTCCAGAAAATTCTTTAATCTTTGAAAATTCATAGAAATTCAACCATAACTCCGTTTGACCTCGTTCAAATTTCTAAATTTTTCTAAAATTGAGATCTACACAATGGCACACTTGTTTATTTTATTTGAGCTTGTTTTATTGCCTTTTTATTTATTTATTCTCCGTTCCGCGTATAGAGCACGTGTTCGAGGACGCTCCGGACGCCGGTTTCGAAGAAGAAGACCCGCTCCTCGTGCAAGGCAAGCCTCTTTGATCACATTGCCCCTATATTTGCAATGATATGTTGTTTGAAAAATGCATTGCTTAGTACACACGAATAATATGTTTAGGCCTCGGATTGTTTATACAACCGACGGACCAACCTAATAGTCGCACTTATATTACATAGGTTGATGTTTCCATACCTTTGATAGCTCCACAAATATGTTTACGCCGGTATCGCTATCTATTGGATACGATTACCGAGGTAGTTTGCTTAGCCATGGTTACGTTTGTACTGTCGTGTGGGAAACTTGGGTATTTACCAAACTTTATGCTTAAAAACCCGGTACGTGGTACCGATGTGTTGCAAAGTAAAATGAGTTGTGAAAATGGTGATGATGCGGAGTCAAGCCTTTGTGGTTTGGCTACGTATTATCGTTAAGGACCGATTCCTTTGGGAAATTCATCCAAACATGTTACAGTGCGACCACACGGGTATTTATGGGATGCCTCTGGCTAAGTAAATTGTTATCACATGGGAGTTGGTGTGCCAATGGTTGTGGAATGCCGAGGATGAGGAGACGAAGTGTTACACAGTTTTTGCCCATCATGGGTGTCTTTTTGCCTCTATTGTGGCGTGGTATCAGTAGGAGTAGGAGGCATCCTCGGTATTTCCTGAGTGGACGACGGCTGTATTTGCCTGATACTCGGCTATGAATCTTAGCTCAACTAGGTGGCATGCGATTTTCATGGGTTAGCTTTGTAAAGGCCTTGTCACGAACTTTCGTTGCCGACGGGTAAACGATGTCAGTTTCGTGTCGTGTGGGTAAAGCGTACAACCTCTGCAGAGCTTAATGAACTGTTCGAACAGCCGTGCCCACGGTCAAGGGCGAGTGTAAGGTGTTTCTCATAGCGTAGATTTGTTTGACAAATGTTTGATGAAAATGGTTGGTGGGAAGGGATTCGTTTCCAGAGTTTGCCTGTGTGGCAAACGGCTAACCTTTGTGGTTAGGAACGGGTCTGTGTGACTTGGGGTGTCGTCCGACACCGAGGTGTTGTTAGGGCCATGATGGCGTTGCAGTACTGAGATGACTGTGTGGACTATGTGTGGTTGTGAAGAGAGAAGGAACCAATAGAGGAGACAAATCAATTGTTGTTCGTTAATCGTGACGAGTTGTTGCAAAGCAACTTGTGGAATGGGTCGAGGCGTGAGCCTCCTCCCGACAACTAAAACTTGACTCACTCACTAGAGTTTTGTGAACTAAATCGCTTTCGCCAAAAAGGCTGCTTTCGCAAATAAAACCCTAGCTCTCCTTGTCTTAACCAAGCATGTCATTCTTTCCCCGGCTTGCTGAGTACGTGAAGTACTCACCCTTGCTATATATAATATATCTATAGAAGTTGGAGATGAAGACGTCGACCCGACCGCCGAGGAGTGTCTCCAAGAGCAAGCCGAGTACGAGGACTTCTAGAAGGATCGTGCCTAGCCCCAAGCCGTCGCCTGTGGATCGAGATGGTCGCCTAGACACTTAGCTGCCGCCGCTTTTGTCTTTTGCTTCATGGACTTTTGTATTGTGCGTTGCTCATCCTTGGGCCTGTCCAGGATGGCAACTTATGTAAGGACTAAAACCCAGTGATGTAATAATAATCTACTTTGATTCCATGTTTATTCTGTGAGTACCAGCTAGTGTATCTTGGGACTGGTACTATATCACAGGTAATGCGTAGCACCTCGGTATGAGTTAGCTGGTGTTATCAGTTAGCAAGTGCCGGGGCGTTACACGTAGGAACATTCCTCCATCGCTATGAAAAATAGATCATATGCCGAAGCCACTGAGAAATTACCATCAGCAGGGCATAGCCAGTGTAGACGTTCTGGTTGGTACAATGGAGATTTCATATGATTTTTGAAAGAAAAAGAACATCAAATAGAATGGTTTAGATCCCGTATAAATCGAGAAAAACTAAACAATCCCCAAAGCCTTCATCCTCCCTTGACGGAGATAATTTAAATTGATTTATTTGGAAAATAAATAATTTAAAAAAACATATACTTTTCATGGGTTTTTTTTTGCCGGGTCGGTCAAAGGTTGGCCGGTCAATTTCATTAAGATTTGGGAGGAATAGAAGTTTTAATTACAACGATAAGAAGGATGTCGCGCCGGCCTGAAGTAAGACTCAAAGCCGGTTAAGGAAAAGCAAAAAGAAAAGGGGGAAAACCCCAGCCTCCAATTGGGATTACTCACCAATCTAGGAAAAGATCCTGGCTGCTCTCCACATTTTGATTTCTTCGTTGATATCATCTGCCAGCAGATCAGTCATTTTGGATACCTGCTGAAAAATTCTAGCGTTCCGCTCTTTCCAGATTAGCCAACAAGTTAACATGAACACACTATCAAAGTATGTCCTGTAGCTCGTCCGGAAACACCGTTTTATCGTGATCCACCAATCCGCGAGTGGCTTGCCCACCTCAGCAGGGATCACTAAGTTAACATTGCACCATCCTCTCAGCTTTCGCCAAACCACTGTTGTGTAATCACATGCCACGAACAGGTGATGACAATCCTCATTCTCCTGCTGACATAGAGGACAGTGGGCGTCATGCGGCCAGTTCCTCTTAGCCAAGTTGTCTGCAGTGAGGCATCTGCCCTTGAGCACAAAGAAACGGACGCGCGATGGCGCCCTGGAGTGCCACAGCAGGTCCCCATAGGAGCACTTCTCTGTTGCCATGAGGAAAAGGTCATACGCTGAAGCTGCAGAGAAGCCCCCATCAGCAGTCATTTTCCATTTGATTATATCGGTCGTCGGCTGCAGAGACACATCGCAAACCTCATCCCAAAGCTGAAAGAACTCGCCCAATGCTTCATTGGACAAGGCACCTTGCAATCTTCGAACCCATCTGTTATTAACCAAAGCGTTGGCAACCGTCAGTTTAGCACGACTCACGTAGGAATACAGCACTGGCCATCTCCAAGCAAAGCATCCTTTTCCTGTCCAGTTTTCAGTCCAGAACTTTTCGTGAAGCTGAAGCCCCGATTCACAGAGAGAATAACACATGGGTCTCTGGGAGTCTGGCGTTCGGAAAATAAAACTCCGAGCCCCATTGCCCTCGTTGATTAATCTAATCTAAGCACCTTGCATCGTTTAAAAAGGAAAAACAAATGCTGGTTAAGATTAAAATTGCAAGCCCACTTAACCTTATCTGGGATAAAATATTTTTTTAGAAACAAATTAGAGTTTCACGGGGTCAGAGATCAAAAATCAGACCCCATAACCTTGTCCGAAAATGGAAAAAGAATGCCGATCCAAGGTTGAATCTCGTATACGGCAGTCACAAAACTGTCTTCTCTTTCGGAAATACGCAGAAAAAACTTACGCATCATTGTATCAAGAGAAGTAAAGTATTTCAAGGCCAACTCAGAGAAGAACCAGAAGAGGAAGGGGGAGGGAGAAAAGGAGAACAGAAAAAACAGCCCTAATCGCTATTCTCCCAGAACCATGATGCAACCTAGACTTAGATGACTGGCTGACTGCTCCCCTCGCCAATCTGCAAAGCGTAGCTTCCTCTGTCATTGCCTTGGCGACGTCAATCCAGCTACACAAAACTGGCTTCTCAAGTATACATGATGTACTGCTCTTCAGATGGACAATAAAAATGTTGGTAATTTGCTACCAGTACATGTTGAGATAAGATTATATCCCCCAAGACTTGCTTCCAGACAAAATTTGCACATTGTGTGACACTAACATTATGATACAGTATTACAGGTACAGTACAACATGTTACTTTTCTGATGATATAACATTGACATATCCCTCTGCCTGCTTGAGAAGTCACAAACTACTGAAGAAAATTCTCAGTGGGGTTCAAAAACGGTCTCTCTACTATACATCAAACATCAGCCACTAGGCTGAATGAATCTGCCATTGCAAGGAACTCTTTCCGAACCGCCTTCCACGCCGACTCCGGAGCCTGAGCATTCAGGGTGTATAGTTTCCCATCCTTCGCGCAGCACACTGCGACATTGCGTCGTCGAAAGGAAGGGCTTTCAACTCGGAACTCTAGCCTGTAGTATTTCACATTGTTCGTTGGATCTTCTCTCAGGGCAGCATCAAGAAGAGTGGCGTTTATATCTGCGCCTCGCTTTGTCTTTGCGATCCTTCTGAGAACCACCTCCCCAACATCTTTAGGGCCACCAAAAGCCTCGATCCTGTTTCAAACAATTCAATCATGGCATTAGGCATTATATGGCATAACAATACTGAAGATTACTACTTTGGCCAGCACTGAAGACGCTATATGCCAAATTCAGCGTACTGGTAGTCAATGTTACTGCTTTACAGCGTACCTGTAATACTGTATCATAATGTTACTGTAAAGCAGTACCTGTAATACTGCCAGATTTTGCACAAGAAGATTGACACTAACACTAAATCTACTGTAAAGCAGCATACGCATGAAGCCATGGAGTCATGTTCATTATTTACACAAGGACTCAAGTATACTGTGTAACCAATTCATTTAAATATCAGACAAAGGAAAACAAACTGCAAGTGACATATAAAGTATACTTACGAGAAATCTTGTGGGACAGGTGAAACGATGACACTGACATTGAGCTCCCCACTGGATCCTGGTGGGCCAAAAGCTGCCACAGGTTCACTGATGTTCCGAGGCCGTGACGGGGACCTCCCATTTGCCAGCGGTGGAGGGTCTAGTGATCTCTGCAGTTCTGCTCTCTTCGCTCCTCTGTATAGTAATGTCTGATCTCCAACCCAGCCTGCTGGATATATGAACTCTGAAAATTTTGGAAACCTTAAAGTTATTACTTAACATAATTTGGAATGTGCACATTTACACACTGACATGTTTGCAGTTAATCAAGTCCTCTTATTTTACTACTAGTGAAAGATAAAAATAATGGCAAACGAACTCTTAATAAACATGCAAAAGGCGGTACATTTTCAGATTGTGCATTTGCAGGCTTGCAGCTAAACCTTGACTCTCTAATGAGTAAAGATCAGTCAAGACTCAAGAGGCATTATCAATGCTTTCACAAAGCTTGCTTTGTTGAGCTAAACTATTTGTTAGGGACCCAATTTACCAAATTCAAATAAGGAAGTTCACAGTACAAATTGGTGGACTTGAGAGGAAGAAACTGAGGAATACAATTACTAACTTCTGGAAGCTTCTAGAAGAGTCACTGATAAGGAATAAAAGAGAGAGAGAGAGAGTGGGAGAGGGATAGAGATCGACGAAGTTCAACTGAACCAGGTCGCCGCCGCCATTCTGCCAAATGGTTCTTCGATTTTCTCCTCATCCTCTGCAGCTGTATATATATATATTGCTGTTGGCCAATCTTCCTTGCCATTAGCTAGGAGTGCTTGCTTGGGCTTGCTTGGGCTGGGCTTGAAGAGTGGCTGAACTGGCCCATATGCACTTAGCTAGGCAGGCCCATGGCAGGATCCTAACACTATTGTTCAAGAATAATTTCCCGTACTGTTATCATATCAACTACAAAAATCAATACGTAGAGTGCGCGCCAATGCAATTTCCCCTTCCTTTAGACGATTACAGCTATATCTTCTAAGTCCAATGCAACTATGAGAAATTATCATGATTTTCATTTCAACCTTTATTTTCAAAGAAACAGTGCACAAGTACGAAATCTTGTTAATGGGTCCTCAAGTTGTAAAATGTCCAAACATAAATCCGAAGTAAACCATCAAGATGAACATCATCCACCAGATGTCATCGATCATGATGACATGCAGTCCAGGTGGCACACAATTTCTGGTCCTGAATGTAGCACCAGATAGACTGTGATCCACATGTACAATCCCATTGGGGGGGCATGACTTGTAGACTAGATACACTAGGTGGCAAACTAGCAACAGCAAGGACCACAATTTTGTAGGCACGTGTGCTTTCAGTACTGTGCGCCAGACCAAGTTCAGCTTGAAAATCGTAACATATAACTATATAAGCAGTAAATATACTGTTTTTCCTTAGCCATGGCATTATGAAAAAAAAATGTATGTGACTGGGAGAATTAGAACAAGGAAAGCACCATGAGGTCTAATTAGAGGAAATTTTCCCAATTTTGCTTGTAATTTGTCAAAAACTATTACTTCCGTTATGCAGTGAAACAAAAGGCCTAACAATTGAAAAGGAACCTAATAATCCTGAGCAATTTCATATTTGAATTCAAATTTAAATGATTTTGTTCAAAATGTTCGTAAAATTTCCGAGCCCCTGATGCCCCAACCACTCACAAAGAGAGAGAAGTGTGAACCCTGCTTCACATCCTATTTCAGTGCTTTATGGTGGGGCACAAAGTTGCAACTTGATAACAACAGCCACGCGCAGGGAGACCTAGAGTTTTTTTTTTCATAGGTTTATGGTGGGCATCACCATCAACCGAACATACCATACCAGTAAAATTCTCAGGTTTTCGCCAAACCAAGCTCTTAGTCTCCTGAAATTTAACTATCACGAATTCTAAACATACACCAAAGTCACTAAAATTGATCACATAGCGCCTACCATTTAAAGGCTCTTGGTTGAATGGTGTCCCCAAAATGCATGGGGGTGGTTCTACTACTGTTGCATTCACAACTTCAACTTTTTTTAAAAAAAAAAAAATTGGAGTCTTAAAATATAGCAACAGATGATGACGGCTCAATTTGAGGAGTAATTGACACGCTAAGTAATGAAGTCAACCGAGCCACGAACAAATCTCTTCTTCAAAAATGTTTGGAGGGACGTCTGTCCCTCCAAATCTCCTTTTATTTTTTTAGAACGAACAAATCGAAGAACAAGCAATTGCCACGATTGGAGATCTGCATCCAATATTTTTGGAAGAAGCAAATGCAACGCCAATTGCCAACCTAACAAGGGGAAGAACTAGAAGAGAAAGCGAGATTGGTATACGTGTGTAATTACCAAATCCATTCTCGGAGTCGAGGCATCGCGTGAAGCCGCCGACGGGGTAGAGCACGTCGAGGCGGAGCGACCGGCCGAGCTGCGGGGACAGCCCCAGCAGGAAGCTGGTGACCCCGCCGAAGTTCGCCCCGACGGCGGCCGCGGCCGCCGTCGTGGCGCCCACCACTAGCCGCCTCCGGAACACCGCCGCCAGCGCCGCGAACTCCTGGGCCGGCGACGAGCACCGCACCTCCCCGCGCCGCCACCCCACCCGCCGCTCGCCGCACCGCGAGAGCGCCCCGCCGCGGGGGTGGTGGTGCTGGTAGTGGTGCCTCGCCGCGGCCGGCGTGGTGGCCATCGCGCGGAGCAAGAGGAGATGGCTCGAGTGCTCGACGCGGGCGGAGGATTTTATTTGAGCCCCCCTCCGCTGTTTTAGAAAATAATTGAAATGTTTAGTTTGTTTTCTGCTATATGAATAGTAGTAGAAATATAAATATGTATTATTATTTTAAAAATAGAATATGATAATCACTTAGTGGTGATTAAACTTTTTTCAAAAATATAAACAATGCTAACATAATAGATAACCACGTATCGATTTAGTCGGGAAAAAATCATAAATGATAAAATTACTTTGATAAAATTGCTTGTAAATAAATTATTAATTTATTCTTAATATTAGTGGTGGTATAAAAATTAGTATCGGAGCATTACTCATTTTATTTTGGTTTTTTTTTCTCGCTCACGTTTTTGCGGGAGAAAAAAAATAGAAAGAAAAGGGAAATTGGAGGGAGGCAGGAGGGCGCCGACCTGGGTGGGTGGGATGCGTGTCTTGACTGCGCATCAGGCAGTAGCACACGCTCTCCGTACAGGCACGTTTGGAGACCATTCCAACACGTTTACCCGATTAATTTTTGGACTTCCTTTGAAAACAGAAAAATGACATTGGGTTGCAATAATATAGCACTGATAATTTTGGACTTTGTTTAAATGGTGAAAAGATTTATACAAAAATAATTGAAACACAGAGCTAGTATCCTAGGGTCCACTTGAAAAAAGAAAAGAAAACAAGATATTAAATCAGGCCAAGCGAGATTTACTATATGCATGTAAATTATGTGTTGTATTTCTACGAAGTGATTATTTCACTATCGATGAATAATTGTAGTACAATCAAGTTTATGGTTGTTTTTTTAAAAAAAATCAGTCCTCAAATTAAATAAGGATTACTGTGTAACATTGTGTTACACGATTTGGACATAAACCTCCCTGCCACCAAACTGTTGCTCCTGGCTACTTTTTCTCGCTTTCTTTTTCGACACAACTTAAAAGGGCTACCGCCAAATAGGGAAATAATAACACAGTTCATTCATTTTCACCGCCTTGCACAGAAAATGCAAACGACAATGTCACGTATCGATTTCAGATTCGTTTGATCCACCAAACGATGTGCTAGATTGCGACGTTTATCGTCTACACCACAATTTGTAAGCATACGTGCTCACCGCTTCATCGAGAGTCCTCTTCAGAGTTCAGAGAACGCTGACCTGACGAGAAACAGCAACAAAACGCAATACGCATCTCAGAGACACCTGCATGCCAAGATGGCACAAGGGCGGTGGTGAGTGGTCACTGACTACTGATTAGTAGAAGGTTTAAAGGAAAAAGGAAAACGAATCACAAATGAAATATGAAGTGAAACTTTTTATCCATCAATGGATTCAGCAATTCAGCTGATGCATCCTCCTTTTTTTTTTTTAGTTTTCTCGCTTTTTGTTTCCCCCACTCCAACTACATTTGGTACATGATGTATAGCTTTCTCAATGGCCTCTGTGCCAATCACAAGGCCCAAAGTAAACGAATCACAAAAGCCTCCCATCAAAAAAAAAAAAAAAAGCGGACAAAAAAGCCCGGAGAACCACCTCAAGAATCAGCTAATATACAATGGTGACCCTCATCATCTCCTCCAATGTTGATCATAAGAATTTCTACCATCTGTCGGATTGTAACGTTCTTGCTTTCCATGATGATGACTCCATTGCCTCGATGCCTCAGGGTTTTGACTCTGATGACCTGAATTCCAGGGTCTTGAAGGCTCAGGGTTGTAGCTTGGTTGTGCTGATGAACTCCACTGCCTTGAAGGCTCAGCTGGGTTGTTGTAGCTCTGCTGCCCGGAGCTCCACTGCCTGGAAGGCTCAGCAGTGACAGTGTTGTAGCTTTGTTGCCCAGAACTCCACTGCCTAGAAGAAGGCTCAGGATTGTAGCTCTGTTGCCCGTAGTTCCACTGCCTTGAGGGCTCGGGAACATAGCCTTGTGAGCTACTACCATACACAGCACCAGCACCAAGCTCAGGAGACCGCGAGTTCCGCCGTAGGGCATCTCGCGCCGTTGTCGTCTGGTACCCCGCCGCGTGAGTGTAGCCATTTCGGTCCAGTCCCTGCCCTGGGAGGAGAGAGTGGGACGAGACTGGAGCTGAACCATAAGCATTGTATGTAGGAGCTTGTGTACTGTGGTTACTGTAAGCATTCTGGTTAGGATACGTCACAGGGTTTGAATTTGATGGGGAAACGTTAAAGGAATTAGTAGTGCGTGCAGGTGCAGCCCATCGATCAGGCGTAGCATTTCGCCCATTGGCGGCAATAGTGTCAACACTAGATTGCCAGGTGTATGATGTGTAAGAGGCATGTGATTCAGCCAACGAAGAATGTGACACAGCAGGATGTGAGATGTTCTGAACCTCATGGGCTAGTTTGTTCACCGCTGGCTGATGATGGGTCGCCACTGCAACAGGATCAGACGTTAAAGCATATGATTGGGTGTGCTGGTGTACCGTGGCTCTGCTCAGAAGACTATTCGTAGGAGCAACATGTTGTGTTGACGGATTTACGGAGATCATCGACTGGGGGAAAGATGTGATATTAGTTCGAATCTGCGCTGGCAAAGCAGAAGCTGAAGCATAAGGTTGTGATGGCAACGAACTGACAACATTTGAGAAACTTTGCTGCACGCTGCTTGCAATAGGAGGTGCATTTGCTCTGTTTGGCAAATGGGCGTGCTGCAAGTTTTGGGTCCTTGCTTGTGATGGGAACTCTGAACTCCAGCCATCCTGCCAAACAAGATAGTATTATGAACAACGGATGAAAGATTTAACTTTGGAAAATTAGAAGTGAAGAGTTAGCAGGCAAACCCTGGCTACGAGGTCTTTTGGAGGAGTTGGCGATGGAAGTGAAGCAGGGATAACTTCAGGACCAGATTCGGGCTCTTTTTGGACCCCAGAATTGTTGGCCAGGCTATTTACCAGCTCTGATAGTCCAAGGCCAGTCTGCTTCAACATGTCCAGAAGTGCAACGGTCTGCTCACTTGGCAGGGTCCCACCCTGGTTAGAAGTTAGAGCAAATACAAGTTGTGGATTCTTGAGCAGCACCGCAAGCAGCTCAAGATCTGGTTCAGAAGCTGCACCATTCGTACCAGCAGCAACTGCTGGAGATACTGATGAGGTTGATCCAATTTGCTTGTCCACAACAGGAACCACAATGTTTGGAGGGGCTGTGCTCACGCTCTCTGTTTCCATAGCGTCAGCATCTGGTGGCTGCTCAATTGGAATTTCCAGGGTAAGACTATCATCAAAGTCCATTTCCACATCCCATGGGCCCTTTGGATTCAATGGTATGTCCTTTAGGCTAGCATAAAAGGTTTCCTTCTCACGCCGGTTTCTTTGTGTTTGAACCTCAAATTCCTTGCTGTTCTCTCCAGCACCTAAACTCCAAGCAGGGTCTATCCATACCTCTGCAACATGAAATAACAAAATTTCAAATAATGGACAGATAAACTGATAATGCATATGTCACGCTTAAGGAAGGAACATGAGGCAATACTCAAGGAAAAGAAAAGGAGAAAGTTCTGCAACATGAGGCAATACTCAAGGAACAAATGAACCAATAATGTGAGTTCAAGTTTTCACTGGAACTCTAAGAAAGCATAGCAAGTGAAGTGAACTAGAACTTTTCAAGATCTGCAAGGTGACAACTTCTGGATGAACTGCAGAGTTCCCTGTATTTAAGCTGAAGCTCTTAAGATACTAGATCACATGTTCATTGACAACTGCTGACACCATAGAGATTGGAAGTATCTCTGGATATCCTTTCCCAGTTAACATACCATATGCAGATATCCCATTCGGATTTTGTAGAGAATTAATAAAGGAAAAAAAATCTCGCACGGACCAGCTGATTTGTCATTGTTTTATTGATATTGCTATAGAAAGTATCAAATGACCTGTAATAAGTGATTTTTATCACACGAATGTATAGAACTCAAATTACATAAAGTATCAAATGTAAGGTCATGCATGTTTGTGTTTATGGAGATCCATAAGCGCGGAAAGTGTTTGGTCCAAGTATTTGGCCAGTGTGGATTTACTTGCAAGCCTTCCTACAAGAAGAGTAACTGTTTTACTGAACTGCCTGAAATTATGGTAATAGCTGCCCCATGCTTGTTTATGGGGAATGACTGGTAACTTCTCAATTCTCATACCACTACAGAAAATTGACATCCCCTGATCTTCCAACAATTTGATAGCAGGATGTTTATTCCAAGCTGAATCGGTTAATTGTAAACCAACTGCTAAATCAAGTAGTAACAGCTATTAGCAACCTACCACTCTGTCAGAAATCATCCACTTGATCACCTGCCCTTTAGGCTCACACATGCTGATAATTCATGACAATGAATTAGATAAGTTGTTTAGAGTCTTGAGACTGTTGTACAACTGATGACATGAGGACAAACAAAACAGAGCTCATAACCTGGTTCTATAGCACGGTATGTCTCTCGAGGTGCAGTTTTCTCCACTTCAGATTGAACATGATCCATACTATATATTGAGTTTGGATAATCTCATAATCTAAACTATACAGCTTTCAGAGGTTTGCGTTGGTACAAATAAAAGACAACACACTTCAAGTTCTTAAGATATGAACCGTTACATCTATTGTACAAATTCTATTAAAAGATGGACACGTGAAGAAACAGAGAAGAAAGGGTATACCTGGTGGTATCTGCCAAACAACTCTCTTGGAATCCAACTTCTCTATAAAGTTTTCTTTGGCTGTTACGTTCAGCTTCGAGCTAACTGCGGTTTCTGGCTTATCAGGTGGAGATAGTGTACTTTGTTTAGAAGTTGATGGGCTAGGGTCAACAGGTGGTTTAATGATTGAAGTAAGAGGGCTTCTGGGCACAAGCGGTACATTTGAATCAACTAAGCCAGACGGTTTTTGAATTTCCATCGTATGAGGTTTATCGGTCACTTTGCTTGTGTCAACCTTTCCATATTTCTCCTGCATGAACATGGCACGCATCTTTGCTTTTTGGATATCATCTGCAGATAATGGTCTGCTATTGTTCGTCGATGTGCCTCTGACAGGGTTAACATTCTTGCCAGCAGCTTTCCGATTTGGATGTTCTACAAGTAGAACTTTCCTTCTCTCTTTGGATTCTGAAGAGATTAGCTAAGGAGATTCACAAGCAATTGAATTAACAATTGAAAACAACAAATTTGAAGATGCCACACTAGAATTGAACTCCTCATAGGCACATTGTTCACTAATATTCCTCGATCATGCAATAAATGCAGGTTAAAACAACAAATAAAAGCACCAAATAGTTTAAAGGAGCATGTAGCCTGACTAATGAACTCAATAGAGAGAAAGAAGCCATTAGTAACACCCATTTCAACAAGGCATAGAACATTTGGGCATAAAATGAAAAATACAAGTTGCATAAGGAGCCATTTTCTATGATTGATGTAAAATAATGAAACCTACCAGTAATTGCCACCCAAATTGTAGTACAGAACAATATAAACTGTCAGTATTTTCTAGGGAGAAGGCTCATAGATGTATATGATTGAAAATTTGGAATACAAACACACTTTAATAACCTTATACAGATGGGAAAATGTGATCAAATGTTCCAAGAGAAGAGAAGCAAAATTAAGTAGTGGCAGGCTTAATAAAATGAAAGGATACTTGTCTGCAGAGAACTTTTTTTATTTGATTCGTCAGCAGAAGCAGTGAGCAGCAATGGCGTTTTTCTGGGCTCAGGCATTCTGCAAAGTGACACATAAACCAAATCAAGTGAATTGTATAGCAGACAAAAATAGAGATTATGTAGATCATGTAATATTAATTAACTTTAAATTTATTCAATGCAAGAAACATAACGAAAATCACCTGCTCTCACTTGCATCATCAGTCAAGGCAAGGATGTCCTCCTGATAAGAGCAAAACAATTAAACTTGCTATTTTGCTAAGCATTTGAATATTCTGATATATATTCCTAGTTTGCAATATGGATACTTGATATTGTATTGTCCCTCAGATACTTACAGTCATATCAACTTCAGATTTCCAAGACTCATCACGGAGAATTTCACTTATCCTGAAAATAGAAAATAAATTAACTACAAGTAAAATCCTGCAGAGAAAAGGCAATAAAAAAATAATAGGATAATAACAGTGCTGCAAAAGAGGAATCCACCTTTGTTTACAGATTAAGTCCTTCTGAGATTTCTTCAATGCCTGACTTCTTACAAGCACTTTGCTCAACCTAGAGAGGAGGTTCCTCGCCTTGCTTGATATGTCTGATCTTCAAATCAGATAAATTCTAGTAAGCAGCCCAAAGAAACTAAGAGAATCTATTAATGTTCAACTTTGCAGAACATTACGGTGTCCAAAAACCACATGCTGACTTACAATTTCCCCAAAAAAATAAGTATAAATTGTTTTTTGAAAAAAAAGTCTTTTTTTGACTTTTTATGGCCTTTTCGGATAAAATCCAGCCTAAAAATTGAGAGTTGATTATTGGATTTTTTTTTTCATCATAGTCTATTTTCCAGCTTTGGCTTTCAAACTGCTAATAACACAAAAGTTTTATCCATAAATTATCTTTGGTTGGTTTGTTCATTTTTCCACGGCTTATCAGCCATAGCTCAAACGATCATAGCAGAATATTCACAACCATAATTTGGATTTTGTGAGTAGGAACATCATAAAAAAAAAATCACTAGCATCGCTATGTCTATATCAACATCCTCCTTTGCTAGAATTCCAAGTTTATAATAATCCAAGGTACTTCTCATGACAAGATATTATCATCCAAAATATATGTGCAAAATAATTAAAGACTTTCAGCAATTTCTACACACCTTGTGTCCTATAAAACCGCAACCTGTTAATAGTTTGCAATACAGTTGACATGTGAGCTGGCAGAGCTTTATGTAATGGGAGATGAAGAAGCACCTACATCAATTAGACCATAGGTCAAAAAAAGCTTGACACAGATGTGATCATGTACAGTTACAGAAAAATAAGAACCTTGAAAATAACAAGAATAACTGTTGTTTGCTCCTCAGTAACTGCTTGGCCCAACCACGTTGATACAATGGCCAAACCACCCATTGTTAAGAACCTGCAAAATTATTAGAAAAGTAAATTAGGGACCAATAAAATCATATGATGCTCTGTATGTAATATAAGGTCGGTATCTTACCAACTAAGAACAGTTACATTGTTTATTTGGAGAATTGATTCCATCAATTTGACCTGTCCAGAGAATGTATTCTCCTTCCGCATTAGAACAAAGATACTTTCCAAAAACTTCTTATCTTCTGACTCAACTCCAGCAGCAACTTCCTCTTGCTTAGTTTCCTTTTGAATGGGATCGGGATTAGTCTTAGCCTCGGTGGGTTGCATTACACCTGTTGGGGCAACAGGGATTGCACAGCTCTGTGGGACCACCGGGAATTGTAAAGAGATTTGAGGAACCACCAGATGTGGCAAAGAAATTTGCTGTGCCTCCAATGGTTCTAATGTTCTCAGAGGCTCAATAACTTGAGCATGTGCCTCAATGTCAACAGGTGTCTGCTCAGTGCTTATAGTGCATACATTGTCAGGAGCCTTGGATGACTCTATTCTCAGGGCTTTCTCACGTGATAAGCGAACAAATTTTCTTACTCGCGTACGTTGACTTGCAAAGAACTCTCTCACCTAGGAGCCATTGAGTTGCAGGTTATTACTCTCTCACATAAAAAGAATTTTATTACTCTCTCACATAAAAAGAATTACATAGAAATAAAATCAGAACAATACTATTAATCTCAGAAAATCAGAACAATATTATTAATTTCAAATAGAAGGCAATACATCATGGCTAATAAAATAATATGAAAAGTAACTTAGAAAAGATAAAGGAAAAAGTTATCGACCACCAACTTTAAGAAAAGGGAAAGGACATTATTCCGTTAAAGCTTGAAATCAGGTTATGTTTTCTGTTCAGCTGTACATGATTATTTTAACTTATTAAGGATGGATTTCTTCAACGGACTATAATGCAAGTGATAAGACCACATAAATAGGCATACATCAAAATAAAAAGCATAGCACGTGCGAGATAAGTAGCTGACCTGTGTAACAGTAACCCCAAAAGATGCGCTAATTTCCCGAGTTTCTTTTTTTCCAATAGTATCCTTCATAGCAAAAAGTGACTGCATGGACTTGACAGCCTTTGGATTTAACAAATCCCTTGGCTTTTTACCTACAAAATTTTAAATGCTATAAAAAACTCAGCAGGATTAAAGCAACGTGTGGAGTAAATAATTATCTTAAGTCAGCTTAAACAGTGCAGGATTATGCATCAAGCTTTTTCTTTTTTCAACAATAGCGTGCCTAATAGCAATCAAGCTTTAACTCTATTAAATGTATACAACATTATACAAGTTTACGGTGCCCATATTAGTTTATCATGCTATGATTCAATTGATAAAGGTAAACAACTCACCTATCTTGATAGACAATGCCCCAGCAGCCTGCAAGAACAAAAACGTGCAAGATAAGTTGACTGACGAATAAAAACGTGTTTGATGGGAGCTTATTGTTTCTGCCGCTAACTTGTGACATCTCATTTTTGCCATTTTATAGGGCCCCACATGCAAGAGAGTTTAGCGGCAAAAACAGGATGTAGGATGAGATGCATGTCACAGGTTAATGGCAAATAGAAAGAAAGAGACATTTTAAAAATAATCATTGGTCAGTAGCCAAAACAGGATGCAAGACGAGACGCACGTCACTACTTAATGGCAAAAGCAAAACAAAAATAACACATTTCGAAAATAGTAATTAGGGCCTATGAATTTGCCGCATACGTTTAAGGCAAATAGATAGTCACTCCTTCAGATACCATAACTCATGCCAGTCAAGTAATAACTTTGTGATATCATTCAGACAATAAGAAAAAGGAATTACAAAACTGCACTAAAATTAACATGAATATCATTTATGTTTTTTTTAAAAAAAGTTAGCGGCTCTTCTTGGTCCCTAGTCCCTACAAATGAGTTGCTTCATTTTCAACTCTCTCAGGTGCAATTTTGCCGGTGTTTCTTATGACGATATCTAACCAGAATCCTGACCATGTATGGTCAGAGAAGTATGAGGACCTAAACATCAGAAATAAACATATCTGGAATTTCGGACTTTGGAGTAGTAACCCATTACACAAGCCCGATTTTAAAAAACCGGCCTTAAAAATGTGGATTTTCATCATGGAGCATCATAGTCACAACCAAGTGAACAAACAAACGCCACGACGTGAAAATAAATAAGTTGGAACTGATGGCATGAACAAAACATCAGAATCAGTATTGTATGAGCATCAAAACCTAAGCTCTGCAACCAATGGATGAGTCCCTGGAAACACTCTAGGTGCTACTTCATCAAGCCTAAATTCTATCCACTACAAAAATAAAAAATCATACGCGAATACATCGAGCAAATGAGTACTAGAAGCAGATTTACAAAAAAAAGAGAGAGAGAGAGAGAGAGAGAGAGACGGGAGCTCCTGACCATCTCCTGGGCGAGGGGGTTGACGCCGGTGAGGCGGCACTGCGCGACGACGAGGCGCTGGAGCTGGTCCACCTGCGCGTGCAGCACCTCCTGCTGCGCCGCCACCATGGCCGGAATCGAGTCCCCGTAGGCCACGCCGCCCGACTCGACCAGGGACCCGGCCTCGGGCTTGAAGGGGACGAGCTCCATGGCCCCCGCGGGCGGCTGGGCATCAGGCAGCCGCCTCCGCCGCCGCCGCCGCCGTGGTTGGGGGGAGTCAGCGGCGGGGTTAGGGTTTGGAGGTTGGGGGCGGGGGAGGTGGAAGGGGACGGGGACCGAGCGAGATGGAGAGGGATGAAGTGGCCGAGTTTTTTTTTCCTTTTTTTCGTTTTGGTACTCGGGTGGACTGACTAGTGGGGCCCAGGTGTCAGCGTGAGCTGTAATCTCTTCCACGCAAGTGCAAGCAAAACTTCTGTGTTTTTGGAGGGTTGGGAAGCTCCCTCCGCACTAATAACCAGCCATGCATTAACGTATAATTAATTAAATATTAACTATAAAAAATTTAAAAAATAGATTAATATAACTTTTTAAAATAATTTTCCTATGAAATTTTTTTAAAACATATATCATTTAATAATTTAAAAAACGTGTGCATAAAAAACGAATGGGGTTAATTGGGAAATCATGGAAAAGAACAAAACCGTACTTGTGTTGCAATAGAGGTAGGGGTGTGTTTGAGAAAAGAGTAAAGGATAAGAGTAAGAAGATATACAAAACTACTTGAGTCATTAGCATATGATTAATTGAGTATTAATTATTTTAAATTTTAAAATAGATTAATATGATTTTTAGAGCAATTTTTTAAGAAAAACTTTTTAAAAAAAACACCATTTAGTAGTTTATAAAGCGGCGTGAGCATGATATAAATCTTCTCCCTTTCCAATGGAAAGGAATGCTGCCTTAGGCAACATAATAAAAAAGATGGATGTTGGGGGATGTTCAAAACTTTGTTCTTCCTGCATTAGCTTGTGAAATGCATTACTTAGGGTTCATTCTAAAGTAACAATTGATGATGGATGAAATTGACTTTATGACCAGTTATTCAAAAGATAAATGAATAAATTAAACATTAACCAAGTTGATATGTTGATTTAAAAAAGATTTCTAAGATATGTTGATAAATAATGTTTATGTAAAACCGTACTGTTCCAAAGCATGAGAAACATACCCGCGATAATCCATATAAGCTATACATAGAACTTATGGGTCTCATGGTTCATGTAAAGTACCGCTTCTCTTCAACAGGCAAATGTTGGTAGAACATCGGTCACTAATATTGTGTCTACTAATCTGATTTCCATGACATTGATGAATAAGTATACATACATATCATATCACAAAACTCTTAAGGGTTTGTTTAATGAAGATTATTCTTTTAGTGGTCAATGAAGATTATTTCAGTGGTCAATGAAGATTATTTCAGAAAAGTGAATGCATCCTAAGAGAGATTAAATAATTATCTTACACATAAGTATATAATCCTAAAAGAGATTAAAGAAGTATCTTATACTTAAGAGTATATACTCCCTTTTTCCCTAATTTAGAAACCTAGTACCGGATGTATCTCATTCGTTACTAGATTGCTATATTATAGGATGTAAGTAGTAACATTTAGTATTATATATGTTCCTGAAAAAGTTTGCCCGTAAGATAAAACGCTAGATAGCTTGATATTTTAAATCATTAAATTAGCATTTTACCCGTGCGTTGCAACGGGAAGAAATTAATCTTCTCCCCCCTGCAATTAGATTCCATGATAATGTCACGCTGTTGAAGTCCAAGCCGAGTTGGGGTCTCGGGGATGATTCAGAGAAGTAGATTGGATTGGGCATAGGGCAGCTATGGCATTTGATGACTTCATCCATCTCATGCGGAACTCGTCGATGGGTGGTGCTCGATTCAATAGGTAACAAACCTAATTACAATTAACCTGCAAGCATGCATATATTTTGGATCAAGCAATGATATATTTTGTGTGAGTAGCACAATAATTACCATGGTGTTTACAATTAACTCTCCTTTGCTTAAGGTTGACAAACAATAATTACCATGGTGTTTAAAAATTTTTATCGGGGTCATTAGACCCCAGCAGTTATATAGTAGCTCCGCCCCTGGTGAGTAGCATGGGCAAAGTTATGGGGTTTCTTACAGAACTGCTAGTTAGCTCAGCTTAATTGGAAATGGAAGACTGCGATGTTGTTTTGATCCGGATAGGAAAAGACATAGAAACATAGGTTGCGGTGGGCTTGTGAAGCATACGCGCGGCCCGCAATTGGACTGACGCTAAGAACCTAAGAGATGAGGTATCCATAATATAATGTCTGAAATAAAACAAGTTACTTTCAGTTTCACTAATTGACAAGCATTACGAAGATATACACGATATACACCAAATCTTTTAGAACAGCCGGTCTGGTGTATGAGTATATATAACAAGACCATTTGTGAGCATGAAAGCATTGCTTAATTTATTACAGAATCAAACAGTTGGTGTCATAGTGGAGGGGAGGGAGCAGTCTGCAGGGCGACCACTAATGAAGACCAGCTGCAGCAAACGTTGAGGCATGCCTCATCGGCTTCGTCAATGGCGGCGTTGTATCACAGGGCAGCTTGGGCACTGCAACAACGATTTTCCTATACATTCGTAGGTATCGACGGTTGCACGGCCGTGGACGACGGGCGATAATTCGTGGACAACGGAGGTTCCATGGTGGCATGGTCGTGGACAACGGATGGTGAGTCATGGAGTCACCATGGTCGATGAGGAATCGGCGGCGAGGCCTGATATGCCGGCAACGACGGAACGCGACAACGGCACGACGTGGTGGAAATAGGAGGAGGCTAGGAGCCGTCTGCGATGTGGTCTCCGACGACGGTCGGTGGCGGCGCGGAGGAGATCGGCGGTGGCTGTGAATTGGGGAGGGGAGGGGAGGGGAGGGAGCAACCGGGAGAAAGGTGGGAGGTGGAAGAGATTATGAGAGGGAGCGCATGCGTTAATTAGGGGATGCGATCAGGGGACCATGATTAGGGGATCCAGATCGTTCACGCTTAAAGGGCAACCCCGATACGGACTCAGCGACAACGGACAAAAAATCATACTGACGTCTTGCGTATTTTGTAGGGGACTATCTAAAAAAAACTATCGTAAGTTGCACTGTAATTAAGGTGTAATTACACTGTAACTCATATATAACTGTAGTGTAACAAGGGTGTAATTATACTGCAACTCATACGTAACTTATATGTAAATGAATAAATTTATAAAAAAATATGGTATGTATGGTATCACTCTTCCTTATATCAAACTCTGTTGCACTTATTTTCTATATATACATATTTGCTAGTACGAATCTTAAAGCAAATCTAATGGTTCAAAAATTAAAAATTTTCTGTCTAAAAATCTGTCGACAGTAATCTAGACAGTAATCCAGCAATTCCGATTTTTTAATTAGGTACAGATGTTTAGGCCCTACGAAATTACTGTAAAATTTCTGTACTCCAGTCGCTAGGGTGAATTGCTTTCATGTGAAAAATGCAATGTTCGTTATGCGGCGAAGGAATAATCCGATACTATTAGATTCCTCCCGATACAGGCATACAGATTCTCATCATGGTTCATTCATTGCTCATATGCTTGTATTCACACGACGTAAGACGATCATTATTCGGTCCTGGCAAAGGCTGAAACACCTCGGCCGGTATCAATTTGGCAGCAGAATAGCATAGTAGAATGGCCTGGCATTCATAGCTGAAAAATGCATAAGCCACGATCTGCAGCATTTGCAATCTACCATAACATGAATATGTCACCAACATATGTTTAGAGTAAAGAAGCATGAAATGCGACTCATCACGAAGCCAACAACGAGTTTCAGTCCCAGGGTTTGCATGAGCCATAAAGGGAGATCAGCTACGAATCATGTAATAGTTCACATTAACTGCATTATGTGAGTGCGGGACATATAGGAGTGAGATAATACCATCTTAACAAAAATGCCTGTCGCTCCCCGGCCTTCATCGTGTGTAAAAAAACTCTACATTTTCCTTAATTTTTACTCAGCCTCGCTGTTACATCTCAACATATGCAACAACACTGGTCAATGGAGCAAAAAGGCAGAGAAATGACAAGAGTAGCTAATTCTATGCGAGGTTTTCCAAGTATCAGCTCCCAAGGGATTGTATGCACTTTTAATTTTTCGACCTTGCGGTCACAAAACAATTAAGAGTGGACACTGTTCTCTCATCATTGTATGTTGTATCTCAATGGCTCTTTTATCCAAGAACTCACTCGACTCCAGCTTTGCTCCCTATCCTGCAAAACAATTTCAGATTCAGTGATTTGATGTCACACAATAATGCACATACCGACACGCAAGAGAACCATGCAGCATGTTCAGTAAAAAAGCAACAGATAGGTCTGGGCTGAGCACGTAAGCAGATATCTAGCAAACCAAATGCTTAAATCACCAATCTGACTGCTTAGTCGTGGTAACGTTAAGTGATGTCCAAAACCCATGAGAGGAGCTTACAAGCATTACTCATCCAGCTGGTTTTGTAGGCTCCTCAAATCTTGTATAGACTGCAAGATCTAAAGGAACTGCAGCCTCTTCCAGAAATGAATCAATTAAACTAATTCAAGTGTGCAACAGCAAGGCGAAGAATAAGGACAATACAACACAAAACAGGGAGGAAAATGAATAACACTGCATGGCGATTTGTCACATCAGTATTGACTCTAACCAGTCTGAGATGTATTCATATGCCACAAATGTCACAGCACCAGCAGGAGCCGATTTCACCAAAGAGGGGAAAAGTCCTTTATAGAGCCCTCCAAACCCCTCCTTTGCAACAATCTCTTTTAGGGCATGGTACATGCCCTTGTATGTGCTGCTCTCAATTCGTGCCCCATATCTCGGATGCCGTTTTAATCCTTCAATCTGCAGTGCAATGGAACAAATATTGGTTATCCATAGCTTCAAATTATTTCATGACATAAATACAACTAAGGGCTGTTCAGATGGGATTTTTTTTGGTAGCGGCTGCGGCTGCAGCAGTTCAAAATTGCTGCAGCTTGCAGCAGATTTGAACCGGTGACTGCAGCAAAAATGGCTGCCGAACAAGGCCTAAGAAAATGCAGGAAGCTAAGTTTGCAACACAAAGCATGAAGCAGGTGAAGCAGCCCAAATGTATGAAGCTTCAGGACAATGGGAAGCAGGTGATTCATAGCTACCAGACTAACGACCTATTCTGGTGCATAGTTACCAGAATGGTACTCTTAGTTGACCTGGTCAAGCATGATGCAAGATACTCCGGACCTGTGGAGATCATACTATGCAGCTGCTGACAACCTACTACACCACACTAACTATATCTCATAACAAACCAGTATCAGGTTTCCTGTTGGGTGTGATTTTACAAACTTGTAAATTGTAAATGTAATGAACACTTCATTATCATAATGCAGCTCAATCAAGAGTATTTTTTCACAGAAATTTAACATGATTCATGTCTGTCAAAATAAGCCTTTTCAAGACAAGACAAATGACAATTACCTGAAATCTTTTCTTTACAACATCAAGTGGGTGACAGGCAGCTTTTGAAAATGTTCCAGCTGCAAATCCACAAAGAAATAACTGGAAGCTTGATACCGAATCATCCTCACTTCCTGAGTTAAGATGTGAATATCGGTACCTATTCCATGTCTAAATTGAAAAAAAAAATGAAGTCAGAGGGTTCAAAGCATTAACGGCATTCACAGAATCCCACAGCAATAAAAAGTTTCTAAGTGCCAAAGATAATTGTTTACTTATCAAGCATTAAACATCTATTTTACATGTAGGATGATTGTTCCACGTAACTAGTAATTACAGATTGCTTATTTAAGCATCGTTAGATTTTTAGGTCTTCACTTATTTGAAAGATGTATAAATTCACTAGCTTTTCTTAATCTTAATACTTCGGTGTCATCATTCCCAAGAAAGGTGTAAATGTGATAGACAAATAAAGTGAGGCTAAGCTACAATATCTAAAATGGCATTGCAACTAAACTCAGATATAAGTGATAAATCAACTCAAAATAGTATAATTAAGCACATGCCAAAAAGAGATATTAGTACTGTTACCATCATCGACCGTTTGAAAGTATCATATGAACCAAACTGTAAGCCAGCATATGGTATGATTTCAACAAGAGTTGGAGTTAGACCGGCATAAAGCCCTCGGACACCGCGGGTTTTAATTATGTCGAGAAATGCAGACCTCATGTGAGGGTAAACCTACAGATAAACAGAACTGCACGTGAATATGATATTCCAGTACTCTATATGGTGAATAAATACATGATAGTGGAAAAGTTCAACACAAAATAATCATTTGCATAATAAAATCCAATAATAGAAAAGATTAAAAAAATCATATTTTTCGAACAATAATCTGAATCAGTGTTGTTTTAAGTTCTGCAAAGAAGACCAAATTTCTAGCCAAAATGGCCTCAACCTTAAACTGTTTTGACAACATACCTCCTGCGTAGTGTGGTGTGCAATGTTGACAAAACTACACGAATCAGGGGATGAAGAGAAAGAATGATTGAGCTTAACAAAGTAAGCAAAAAAGGTTCCAGGAAGGCAGGAAGTCCTTTGCATACTATATTATGTATACTGGAGATGACACTGATACAGTCATTATGAACAAGTATTGAATCCATGCTATTAGGAGCTAATAAAATGAGAAGATATGGCCAGAGATCATGTTAAGACCTCAATGAAACAAAAAAAAGGGTGTCTAAAACTACAGAGTACCATAATTACCTTCGGTTCACCCTGTGATGCAAGAATAGTTCTGAGAAGGTCGAATGGATATGATCCTACTGTTGCTGCACATCCTGCTATAGCCCCACTTACATACGATAGGTAAGGACTCAAGTGCAAATGATCCTCTGAGCAAACAACAACAGATCAGATAAGCACTATAGAGACAATACAAAGCTTAAAGTTCTGGGCAAACCTCATAACTTTTGTATGCACTGAAAATTAAGGTTTGAAGAGTGACCACTATAATTCATACTACAGTCTAGAACTATGGACCAAGTTGGAACAGATACCATAAAGAGAAAATGTACCTGTTTTGGATGAACCAGATGCAAATGTCTTTAGCTTGTGTAGAACAGTGAATTGTATAGCTGTATATGGCATATACATCAACAGGGCTGGAACATTTCCTCTCCAAAATCCCTGAAAGATCAGAATTTTGCACGGTGACGACATTTCTTAATGAATGATTCTCTTTGTTTAAGATATAACAATCAAAACAAACAGGAAAAAGAAGAGCACACATAGATTAACAAAATATACAGATCTAGGGCAAAAACATAAAGATAATAAATGCTGTGATGCCCAATACATTACGAGGAAAATTGTGTTTCAAAACAAGCAACCAATATCACCTAACAAGTAAACTTCAAGACTCTATTTCAGCCATAAAAACACGTGGTACTTTTTTGGAAAATAGTGTCAGAGTAGTATATCTTGCAGCTTAGTGCCTTTCATTTTCATTTGAACTGAACCAGGAGTAGATCAAATTAATGGGTTTTGTTTTGATGCGTCACTGTAAGTTATATGACAGGAAGTGACAGTGCGACATGTGGCTGAGTTACCTTTGATACATGCTAGATGTCACTAAATGTTACTCGATAAAGTTAGCAGAATTAACAACAGAAGTGAAATCCATAAGTCCAACCTGCTTTTGCATTTGGTCCATGGCATGATAAAATGATACTAAAGCTGATATTTAGATGAGAGATCCCACTCAGACATGCAAGTTAATGAGCAACAACACATACATATGTCATTATGAAGCAGCACATAAACTGAGAAATGTTCAAAGAAAAGGAGATACCGGCAAACCTTCCTCTCGGAGAATATCTTTACTTGCTTGCAGAAGCCCAGTGTACTTGGAAGGTCCATAGACATCCCTTCGAAGTACACCCCAAGAGGTTGTGGGCTCCAATTGAACCTGTGGAAAATCATAAGAAATCATTTGAACAACCAAGATATGCATATTCAAAGCCAACATAATCTGCAAAATATGGTCATGGGTTGCAGCCAATGCCGTTAACTCTACTGTATAGCTTTAAGTGCAAAGGCCATTAATCCTAAAGGAGAGTGCATGTGGTACAAACTGCCTTACCACATAAAGAGTGCAATCCTTAAGGTCCCTTATAAAATAAAATTTCACCACATAGGGTATCTCTAGATCATAGAGTTCTTCATGACAGCAAGTTAAAGATTCCATATCTGCTGGTTTAAAAAGTGAACACAATCATCCAATTTTAAACAACTCATGAGTAGTTATGATATACTTTGTTACAATCAAACTGAGTAGATACCCAAGATTCCAACAATGCAGCTGGTCAGCTAACATAACAAAAATAACTTCAGAAGAACTGTTTTATTGCAATCAATCACGGTGCATAGTTGACCAAAAAAACGGCTACAGTACATCGTAACAAAAATTTAAGTACATTTCCAAGACCAACCATTGAGATTAAGATATGTGAAGCTCATAACTTCGGTACTGCTAGCATATCCATGCCCGATATCATTGCCCAAACAGCTCCCCGGCAGTGAAGCCACAAATTCACACAGATAAACGCGACGGCCGGTACTCCTCAACCTCAATTTCATGGACATAAGCAATGCAGGGACAAATCGACGGATGCAGCCGACTTCTAGTACACACAGCGTACAGGTCCCCCCCCCCCCCCCCCCCCCCCCCCCACAAAACAAACCACCAGCCTCAAAAACTTCTCCCAGACAACCCCAATCAACCGATCTTACCAATTCTAGCTACGAAACACCAACAGAAAAACGCAAGCGCTCCCCGCGGGAGCTAGCCGGGTAGGGAAATGCAAACCACGAGCGGCGGAATTTTGGGGGGAGGACCTGGAAGCGGATTTTGATGACGTCGAGGGGGGAGGTGACGGTGCGGGAGATGCCGCCGGAGATGGCCCCCGCGAGCGCGTCCACCAGCGCCCTCCGCATCTGCGACGGCTCCTCCTCGGAGCCCATCGGGCTCGTCGGCGGCGGCGGCGGCGGCGGCGGAGGCGGCGAGAGGGGGTGGGCGGTTTTGGCCTTTCGGGAAAGAGGCGGTTTGGCTCTTTGGCGTTGGCGAGTGGTGACTTTGGATTTTGGAGCGGCGGGGTCTCCGCTTTCTAATGGAGAAAGCGGATCGCTGCCTGGTGACGAGGCGGACACTTCCTTTTTTACGTGGCGGCGTTTGGGCCTTGACATTTTCGAGAGATTCTGCATGTGGTACAATTTTTTTTCCATAAATTTTCTCCAATTTTGATCCTTTTTTTAGTACTCTCTTTGAAAAATTAATTTGAAAAGTTGGTATGGTTGAGCGAGCCGTCGTTAATGGCGTCTCTAATCCCTGTTTCGAACGTTGAATGCCACCTAAAACGCGCCACATGAAGCTTCGTGCTGCTAAACGACCCGGTAGTCTGCCATTTACCGAGCAGATTAGGCCACCCACGCAGCACGCACGTTGCAAGTTGCAACACGCGGAGGCGACGAATTGGGCTTACCTACGCAGCCCATTGTTAAGTGGCCCGTTTAACTGAGTTCAGATGGAGCATTTATTCGCCTGCGGCCCAATTTACCGTTGTACAATCTACCGTGCTAGTAGTAGCAGGAGCTTTTGATAGCTGTAAATTTTTATTTAGATTATGAGAAGTCCAAAAAATAAATTAGAAGTTATCAAGATTCTTATAAATTGATTATCAAACAGCTGCTTAGAATAAGTTTCTCCAAACAGAACCTTAATGCATAACGAATCATACATGCCATGCTACTCAGTTTTCGTGAAATCCTTCGGGCTGGCTCATGATTATAAACTACTTGTAAACCGGTCAAGTTTTAAAATATCAATCTAAATTTTAAAATATTGACAAATTTCACCGATGATCCATGGTTTTGGTGAAAACCAGCCGAAACCTATTGATTTGTAGCATCCTACTCACGAGACCATTGTTCAACAGTAAGAAACTACTCTTGATTATCTTTCAACTATAAATGTCGTGAGTAGGATTGCTATTGAGCCATCTGCATAAGCGGGACTTCTGAAATAACAGTTCCTATCCTTTGTTGCCTTTGCTGCTTGTTAGATTTTTGGATCAAGCTGTACTTCCAGGGACTTTACATTTGGGCAACATTATTGCTCTTGGCTCTTGCTGCTGCTAACCACCTATGTTCTCTCAATGATGAAACTCTGTTTATGGTTATATGGTTTCAGAAAGAAACTCTTTAATGGTTCTACTCAGTGGCGGATGTATGTATAAGCTGTGGGATCGACTGACCCCACAGCTTTTTTAAAAACATCCCTATAGATCTTGATTTTTGTATATAAATTTAAAAAAATTAGAGAAATTACCCTACTTAAATATAAACTAGTAGTAATTGATCACACATGGTTAAATTGCTAGCTCCACCACTGGTTCTACTGGCTGGTTTTCACTTCTCGTATTTATGCTCAACTCCACAGCCCATATTGACGTCTTTCCTATGATACTAACAGTTTGTACATTTTGTATTTATGGTACTAACAGTTTGTATTGTACATTTCCTTTGACACTCTCCTATGATAGGCAAACAAAAATTGAGTCACTTGTGCTACATGACATTTGGCAGAATTCTCGCACTGCCATCGGCATCAAACATAATAGCTTCAAATATTCAGCTTTCCTGGGCGAATACTTCAATGTTCTAGAAGGGAGACCCTGAAATTTCTGCACAGTAGCTGTTTTTGACGCCACCTACTTTGACGATGTTTCAGGGTGAAGCCTGACGGCCATACAAATATACTACAATCCAATACTCCTGCTGTCCTACAAAACAGATATTGCAGCAATATGACTTAAAATCTTCCCTATATGATTTGTTCAGAGAGTTATTTAGAGTAAGAATAATAGTGAGTTAGGTGGTGTTTGGATCCAGGGTCTAAATTTTAGTCCATGTCACATCGGATGTTTGGGCGCTAATTAAGAGTATTAAATATAGACTAATAATAAAACTAATTGCATAAATGAGAGCTAATTCGCGAGATAAATTTTTTAAGCCTAATTAATCTATAATTAGCACATGTTTACTGTAGCATCACATAGGCTAATTATGGATTAATTAGGCTCAATAGATTCGTCTCGCAAAATAGCCCAGGTTATGAAATGGGTTTTATTTTTAATCTACATTTAATACTTCTAATTAGTGTACAAACATTCGATGTGACAGGGGCTAAAAATAGACCCTAGGAACCAAACAGGACCTTACAAATCTACTATAAGTATTATTATAAATTTATGTGAAGGAAAGAGGTAAAAAAATGAAGAGTGTTAGCTCTCGTGCAAAAACTAGCTTAACACATCCTCCAAGACAAATACATTAAATGTATAAGTGAGAGAAATAGAGAGGAGAAGAAAAATTGAAGCTAACCTCATAGCTAATCTATTACTACCTCTGTTTCATATTATAAGTCGTTTGATTTTTTCATAATTAAATTTTATTAAGTTTGATCAAGTCTAGAAGAAATTAGTAACATTTAAAACATTAAATTAGTTTCATTTAATCTAACATTGAATAAATTTTGATAATATGTTTGGTTTGTGTTGAAAATACCAATATATTTCCCTGTAAATTTAGTCGAAAAAAATTAAACGACTTATAATATAAAACAAAGTGTCTATGTATATTAGTTGTAAGATAAGCTTATACTAGAAAGTAGTTGTAAGATAAGCTAAGACTAGAAAGTGAGTTCTAGTGTTATCCTTGCTCTTACCGCAACTGTAACTGTAATATACTTGGTTTTGAGACTTCATCAGCAAGTTCGTCGCTATCAGCAGGAAGAAGTGGAGACAAGAAACAACACTAGCGAGCTACAGTGCGGAAAAGAAGTGCGTGCATAGGATAGGATAGGCACATCAACGGTCCACAGGAGAGGCAGCGTTTTGCCCGCGTTGCCTTTTTTTCCTTAGCCTGCAAGAGAATGCGATTCGCGGCCACAGGACGCCACACGATTTGGCTGCTGGTCAACGCGCGGGAAAGGGGGGGCGCCTTCCGTGGACCGGTCGTACGCGGCGACCCCCACTGACAAGTGGGCCCCACTGCGCCGAACTCTGTGGGCGCACGGTAGGGGGCTTGGCTTCCTTCCGTCCCCTGCCCCCCACCATTCCGGCGCAAACACTGACGAATGGGTCCCACCGGTTTGATGGGCCCACGTGTCATACATGCTCGCCTTACTCCGCGCGTCATCTTCCGCGTGTCACGAGATCAGCCTTAGCATGACGCGTATTCGCGAAGGGACCTACAACTTATTAGACACTGTCACTGACAATGTGGTCCGCCGATCTCCTGGGTCCACACGTCAGTTTCTAAATCCAGAATACGCGTCCGAGAAATATCCAGGTAACCACCTCCAATTCCCCACTCCTATATAATCGCGCCGTCTCAAAAATCCCCCAACAAAATAAGTCCTCGAATTCGGATACTACATCTGATCAGATCGATTTCGATCGAATTTCACCAAGTCCACAAACTCGATTCGATCCACCCACACGATTCCGCAGGGAAATCTCGCCGTGGCGGCCATGGCGCTGAGGACGCTGGAGCTGACGCTGATCTCGGCGAAGGATCTCAAGGACGTGAACCTCCTCTCCAAGATGGAGGTCTACGCCGTCGTCTCGCTCTCCGGCGACCCCCGCTCGCGGCAGCGGATCGCCACCGACCGCGCCGGTGGCCGCAACCCGACGTGGAACGCCGCCGCGCTCCGCTTCACCGTCCCGGCATCCGGCGCCGGGTCCCTCCACGTCCTCCTCCGCGCCGAGCGCGCCCTCGGCGACCGCGACGTCGGCGAGGTGCACATCCCTCTCTCGGAGCTCCTCTCTGGTGCCCCCGATGGCGCCGTCCCCGCCAAGTTCGTCTCCTACCAGGTCCGCAAGATCTCCTCCGGGAAACCCCAGGGTGTCCTCAATTTCTCCTACAAGATCGGCGAGGTAACCCAATCCGGCGCCTACTCCGGTGCCTCTCCTCCGGTCGCGTACGGGCAAGCTCCACCGGCGCCAGCCTACCCGCCTTCCGCCGCGTATCCTCCGGCAGCCAAAGCCGACGGCGCCGCCGCCGCGGCCTACCCGCCCCAATCCACCTACCCACCACCGACCGCCTACCCACCGGCAGCGAAGGCCGACGGGTCACCCGCCGCCGCCTACCCGCCCCAGTCAGCCTACCCACCTCCGGGCAAGGCAAACGATCCATCGACAGCTTACCCACCTCCCGCCGGCTACCCGCCGGCGACAGGAAGTAAGCCGGCGAAGGCTGGTGAGCCGGTGACAGCCTACCCAGCCGCCGCGGGACCAAGCACCGCCGCGCCATACGGCGCGGCGCCACCACCGCAGTACGGCTACGGGTACCCAGCCCAGCCGCCGCCGGCCGGGTACGGCTACCCACCCCCGCCGCCGCAAGCCGGGTACGGCGGCTACGGCTACCCGCCGCAGGCTGGGTACGGCGGCTACCAGCAGCAGGCCGTGAAGCCGGCGAAGAAGAACAACTTCGGGATGGGGCTGGGAGCCGGGCTGCTCGGCGGCGCACTCGGTGGTCTCCTGATCGGAGACGCCATCTCCGACGCGTCGGCGTATGACGCCGGCTACGACGCCGGGTTCGACGACGGTGGTGGTTTCGATTTCTAGAGGACCAGATCGATGCAGTGGATGATCTTCGTATAATCTCGTATTGGTTTTGTTTGATTTTGCTTACTTACTGCCAGGACCAAATTATGCATGATGTAAATAGGAGTTTAATTGACACCATATATATGGTAACTTGGTGAGGCGATGTGATGGAGTACAATATGAATCAACTGTTGTTTTTTTGTTTGTTTGTTTTGAATGAATCGGAATCTGTTGTGCCCCGCTGCTCTGTTTTGATTACTTCGTTGATCAACTTGATCAATTATTGCTTGCTTGAATTTGAATTGAATGCTACAAGTTGTATAGGGCAATTGAAGCGGCAATAATGCTTGCTGATTCAGTCTTCCTGGAGGATTGACATTGCTGAATGCCCTGCTTCTTCAAGTTGATTTTTTTATGCACCCAATTTATGATGAGCATCTTACCCAGTTGCTTCTGAATTTCGATGGTCAGTGCAGGGTGTTAATCCTAGTTATACTAGGGATTAACGAATCAACACAACCTAGACAAAAGAAGTGCTAGAATTACGCTCCTAAATTGGACGCCAAAGTCAATAATATGAGTACGACCTTGTTTGTCAAAAGAAAGAAAAATCGAGCTTTTTTCTGAGAGCGATCAGTGAAGTCCAAGGGGTTTCTTGTGGCATCTTGAGTTTCTTATTTGTCTCACAGCTGCCAAAGAGCTAAGCAGTATTTGTCCTGAGTTTAGAATTACGGATTGGTTAACAAAAAGCGTGATAAACATGTTTGCCACAACTGTCATCACAACCACCTCCATCTCTAGGTGCCATCAGTTGAATTGTGCCATTACACCTGTGCGGCTATCTTTAATAATGCTGATGTAATTATTTTCTAATCTAGCAGTATGATATAAACTCCCTCCATCTCGGGGGCCACCCAAGTCAAATGATTCTCTTTCTGAAATTCTTTTGATACAAACTTGGTTTCAACCATCACGCGCAACGGTTGAATTGTACCGTACGTTGCAATTACCATTGCTAACGATGATAGCATAATTATTTCCTAACCAACAACACGGTTCCTCGTAAGGACTAAGAATGATACATATAGGCACTACTACAGAAATTGCTATAGATGTCGGTTGGTAAACTCCATAGGTACCGGTTTCTCAACCGACACCTATTAGCTAGCACCTTTGAGTGCACCTCAAAGATACGGTTCCTAAACCGACACCTTTGAGGCTCTAGCAATAAAAAAAATGACTCGATACATCGGCTCATCGAGCAACTTCACTTCATCCAGCCAAATTCAAGAATAATGAACACACGAACACATAGTATCGACAACATCATCCATAAACACATGAACACGACGGCATAAAAAACATTAGAAAAACTAACATCAAAACACGGCTTCTCCACCCATACCGCTAGCATCCTTCTCCACTACTGGTGCTGTCGCCACATGGGGAGGGCGCGACGGCCACCGCTGCCAACGCCGAGTTCCACCGCCTCCCCTCCCGCTGGATCTGGCGGAGGGGAGGGTGCGGGCGTCGCCGCCGCCATCATTGGAGGCCACGGCGTCCTCCCATCCCGCCGTGTCCTCTCCCGTCGGATCTGGCGGAGGGAAAGGTGCAGGCGTCACTGCTTACACTTTCGCCGGGCCGCCGCCGCTGCCTCTTTCGTCGGGCTGCCACCGAGATAGGTGAGAGAGAGAGAGGCGAGACAGATATCGAGAAGGATAAGACCGGCGCTCGTACATTATATGGATAAGGTTGGCGCTCGATCGGCTCTCCCCTCGGCTCAGCTTGGTATAGGTGCTGGTTTTTTTTATAAAACTTCTAAAAAATCGACACCTATATTATAGGTGCCGGTTTTTCCTTAGAACCGGCACCTATTGAAAGCATGGATAGCTCAACGCGATAGATTGATTCATCACAGAACATGTGTACATATAGCCTCTACCATTCCACAAATATCTCAACTGACTTATAGAAACAGAATCGGGAAGGATAAACGGCAAGAAACAGAAAGAGATATGCATGCACACAGATATCACTAACACGCCCCCGCAGTCGGAACGTCGTTGGGACGAACGTTCAGGCTGGACCGAAACTCCGTGAAGACTGGAGATGGCAACCCCTTGGTGAAGATATCAGCATACTACGAAGTGGTAGGAACATGAAGAACACGAGCATAACCAATAGCCACCTTTTCCTGAACGAAGTGCAAATCGATCTCAACATGTTTCGTGCGGTGACTTCGGGTTGCATGACATACTCGAGGAGGTCCGCCGAGATGGTGCCATAGATCCACGTGAGCACCACACAGTCCATCCGCGCCCAGGACGCATGGTTGGGGAAGGCGGCGTTGCAGAGGACGTGGTCGGAGAGCGCGTACTTGCTGAGTGTGACGAGGAACAAGCCACACCACTTTGAGTAGTTGGCAGCGCCAATGTCGAGGACGACGGGAATGAGGGCCTTGACGTTTAGAACAGACACCGCCTGTGCGTGGAGGGCGTCGACGGCCTCGGAGATGAGCGGTGCGCCCCCAGATGCGGAGCCGGCGGGTGGTTCATCGTGTGTCGGCGGTTGTTGCAAGCCGAGGGCGGTGAACAAGCTCGCGAGATCGGCTGGAGAGGAGGAGCCGTGGTCGACGGGCGCAGTGGCCGGAGGAAGGCCGAGAGCAGCATGGAGTGCCGCAGTGTTGGCGGTGACCGTGGCCGGAGAGGCAGGGCTGGGCGTCGTGGCCGCCGCATCAGTGGAAGGAGTGCGGGCTGGTGGGACGACAAGGGCAGAGATCGCTACCTGGACGACCTTGATAGTCGCGGATGACGTAGCATCGGCGAGGGCCATGGCGGCATTGCGATCGTCGAGCGAGACCGAGTCGTCGGGACGGAGCACTTGCCGGATGGTAGAGGTGGCGGTGTCGGTGATGGAGGCGACCGCTGCGGAGAGCGCCATGTCATCGTCGGACGACATGAGGGCCGGCGAGAGAGAGAGACGGCAGCGACGAGAAGTTGTTGAGCGGAAGCGATTGGATTGGGAGTCTGATACCATGAAAGCAGGGATAGCTCAACGCGATAGATTGATTCATCACGGATTATGTGTACGTATAGCCTCTACCATTCCACAAATATCTCAACCGACTTATAGAAACAGAATCGGGAGAATCGGGAAGGATAAACGGCAAGAAACAGAAAGAGATATGCATGCACACAAATATCGCTAACACCTATAGTTGCTTAAAGGTACTGGTTTTATGTGTTTTTCAGCACGCGGAGGATGTAAAAGCACTATAGGTACCGGTTTTAGCTGTTCCAACATATAGTACCGATCTCTATGTGCTTTTTTTAAGTAGTGACGATGATAACGAACTCACATCGTCTAATGATTTGCTAATACATATCCGGATTCGTATTACTTGATGTGTAAAATATGATATTATATATCTTTTTATGGGACTGAACGAGTAAATCGCAATAAACCCTAGTTGTGAATTTGTGATAGGTGGATTAAATTTTTTTTAAAAAAGAGGGTACGAATAAATGAATTAACTTATATAGAGTTAAAAATTTTCTCTAGAAAAGTATTATAATAAAATCTTCTAAAAGTTTTATTTACGAAAGATAATATTTAAAAGCCCAAGAATATACAAATTCTATGCGACGTAGCCTCACAAATCATGCTAGACAACAGATAGTTCATCTATCGAGTACTCCTTACTAATCCCATCCTGCCCAACTATTGACAACGTCTACGTGGCCGTAAAGTTATCGTAAATGCGTAGTAGCACAAAACATACGTACTCCTACTCTCCTACACGTAGGAAAAACCCGTACGCCACGAAAGAGATGCGCCGTCTGCCTTCCCCTCTACGCCAACCCGATCCCATCGCATCGCACGGCAACGAACCAGCCAAGCTGAACCCGATGGCATTTTCGTGAATAACAACCAACTCCAGCTCCGGTTCCGCGACTGCGGCAGCTACGTCTAGAGCCCCAACCCAAACCCGCGCCTGACCTGACCGCAACCTCCGACTCTCGAGCTTCCGATTCTGCCCATGGCGACGCCGCCCGATGCCTCGCCGGCCCCACCAAACCCTAACCCCGTCTCCGACGATCCACCGCCGCCGCCGGTGACGGGGGCAGAGGCGGAGCTGCCTCTCCCCACCACCTCGATCGACCCCACCCCCTCTGGCGACGAGGAGAGCGGCGGCGATGACTCCTCGTCTTCTGTCTCATCCGCCTCCTCTACTACGCCCATGGCCGCCGCCGCGGCTGCTGCTGCTGCTGCGGGAGGTGGAGGCGAGAGGCCGCCTCCCCACCCGGCGGCGAAGGACCTCCTCCATATCTCCTTCAACCAGGACTACGGCTGCTTCGCGGCGGGGACCAAGTCGGGCTTCCGCATCTACAACTGCGATCCATTCCGCGAGATCTTCCGCCGGGACCTCGGTGCCGCGGGGGACAACGGCGGCGGCGGCGGTGGTGGTGGTGGGGGAGGAGGAATCGGCGTCGTGGAGATGCTGTTCCGGTGTAACATACTGGCTCTCGTCGGCGGCGGCGACGCCCCTCACTACCCACCTAACAAGGTGATGATCTGGGACGACCACCAGAGCCGGTGTATTGGGGAGCTCTCCTTCCGGTCCCCTGTGCGTGGCGTCCGCCTCCGCCGCGATCGCATCATCGTGGTTCTAGAGAACAAAATCTTCGTGTACAATTTCGCGGACCTGAAGCTTGTTCACCAGATCGAGACGGCGCCGAACCCGAAGGGCCTCTGCGCAGTGTCGCAGCAGCCTGGGTCGATTGTGCTGGTTTGCCCTGGTGCGCAGAAGGGGCAGGTTAGGGTGGAGCACTATGGCGCCAGGAAGACCAAGTTCATTAATGCGCATACTTCCCGCGTTGCGTGCTTTGCATTATCGCAGGACGGGAGGCTCATTGCTACTGCTAGCACCAAGGGGACACTTGTCAGAATCTACAATGCCGCTGAGGGCAATCTCCTGCAGGAAGTAAGCTCCACTAAACATTCATCTAGATGAACTTGTATACTTCGATTGTCCATGCTAGAATTGATTAACGCAGTATAATTTAGGTTGAATGCATAAAAACACATTGCTGTTAAGCAACATGACTATACTATAACCTTTCTAAGTTGTTATGTGTGACATTACTCTAGTTCATGAAAAGCTTCGTATTTTGTATAAGACTGCCTACAAGACTGCCCATGGTGAATAATAGGTTGAAGCATTATAAAGCCGATGCTTTTCTGCTTTAACATATATTAGCAGAAATTTTTTTGTTCTTATGCTGCTGCATATCATACTGCAATTTTTCAAGCTCTTTAAATGAAAATACAGTGAATACCTACTGATAGCTCCAATTTGGAAATCAGGAAATTTATCCTGTCATTGTTCTAAATCTTACAGTTCTAGATATACTAGAGTTGAATGAATAACCCAACCCAAACTTTTTGATGCCCTATCCTGTTTCCCTTCTTCCACCTGGAATCTACGGCGCATCCTGTCTCCCTTTTTCCACCTGAAACTTACAGCTTAGAAGGGTTTGGACTTATAACTGGATGCGTGCTGAAAATGAGTCATATGTCATGTCACGTTCCAAACCAAGCTCCCTCCTTTTGGAAAAAGAGCATACTACCTCTGGCTATCGATATTTGACACCGTGTGTCATATATCAATGACCGGAGGGAGTACTTCATTTCACTTGGCAAGTCTATAGGACTTGAGGTGCCAAACATTGGTAGTTGGACCAAACATTGGTAGGCCTTTTGTTTCTCGGATGTTTTAGTAGTTCTGGGTTCTGCTTGTCATAGTTCTTGAGGAAATATGGTCCTTTCAAGTATATCAATAAAGTGCATAACCTTTAGCTGATGATATGGTCTGAACCATTTCCTAAGTAAAATAGATATATGTTGTATATCATCGTGGGGGATTTGGAGTCAAGATGGCTATTTATTGATATGGTGGACCCTACAAAGTAGTAAGATCACATGGAAATGTAATGCTAGCATCATCTAGAGTGTTATGTTATCCTCCTCTGCTCTTAAATCAAGACCTGTAGCCAGCAACTTCCTTACATGTACCATTTGCTTTTCCTTTTCTTGGGTGAAGGTTCCATTAATTTGTTCTTGGGTGTATCTCAAAAGATGTTAGATTGGTAGGAGTATATTCTAGTTAGCACTGAATGACTTAGTACCCTGTAATAGGGGGCTCTTGTTTTTAGATCAGATAAGGATCATGTCAGTCATAAATACAGAGCTAACACAGTTAACCAGATTAAGGCGGAAACAGAGATGATATATGTAATGTAGTGTACGAATAACATAGTTCAACCAGTCAACATGGCCGGGATGCAATAACAGAAGTTTTTACCAGCTATGATAAGTTTAAACCTTCAAAATACACATTGAAAGAGACATCTCATCAGGCTCATCGAACTAGATATAGTATTGTTTAATTTTGAGGGCGTCTAAGGCGATGCTAAGAAACAAAGATGTAGGAATATGCTTATATATAAAGATCACATAGCTCAGAACATGTCATTCCACCGGATAGGTATATCTAAATTCAACAAAAAGTATCTGGCTCTGACTAAGGAATACACAAGGGCAGATTCCTGAATCCAGAATTGTGCACTCGGTGAGAAAATACCTGATCCCCATATTGTTAGTTTGCTGTGTTTTAACGTGCAAATTGATGTATCAGTTTTATTCTTTATTCGGATATCATTTTTTTTATCAACTTGTAATGTATTGTGCAAGCAACTTTTATGTTTTGACTAGCTTGATAAAATTCTACTTGTGGGGGATTATATGCATTGCATCTTGCTAGTATATCACATAATAAGAACCTATATATACCAGTAAGTACTTATCACATAAGGACATGTGTATGCTCTTGCTCTTGTCAGTTTGCTAATTCTTAATCATTAGTAAGCTTACGCCATGATGAAGTTTGCTTTATTTTTATTTATAGGAATTTGGCAATTAATATTTTCTGCTTTCTTCTGTTATAGGTACGGAGAGGTGCTGATAGAGCAGAAATATATAGCTTGGCGTTCTCCAACAATTTGCAATATTTGGCTGTATCAAGTGATAAAGGAACAATACATGTGTTCAATCTAAAGATAAACGTTGGATTAACCACGAATGATAAGCCCCTGCCTGCTCCAGATCCTGATGTTCCACATATCAGTCCATCTCTTTCTTTCATTAAGGGTAACTATGTCTCTCCATCCACTTATATATACTTTTGAGGTTGAATGTTTCCATGTTTGAAAATAATGATATACTGCAATCATATGCAGCTCTCCTATGTATTTGGGGAAAAAGAACAATGATATATGTTCTTTTAATTTGCTTTTGAGGCCCATCTCTGCCTTTTAAGTCTCAGTTTCAGAAAGCAAATGATAAGGACTTTTAATATACATCAATTTGTTCTTTGTCTCAGAATTTTCATGGTATACTAACTAATCCCATTATTAATAACTTGTGTCCTAGTATCTTCTCCTTTTGTGGCATTTGTTGTTGCCCTTGCTGGAAGCCTGAAATCAACACTGTATGAATGGTCTTATGTTTTTCTTTATTTATTTGTACCCAAGTTGCATCTTCAAAGCTTATGATACATTATTTACCCGTTTTGTATCATTATTTGGTTAAAATTACATGTTTACAATGATGGAAATGCTGTTTTTCTGGTTTTGGTTGGATTGCATGTTACTGTTGGGTTAGCTCATCTTCAACCATTGATTTTCTGTTGCTGTCAGGTGTACTACCAAAATATTTCCATTCTGAGTGGTCTGTAGCTCAGTTCAGACTCCACGAGGGGGAGCAATATATTGTTGCATTTGGCCATGAGAAGAATACCGTGGCAGTTGTTGGCATGGATGGAAGGTATGTGCATCAAGATTGAACATTCGTTGTTGCTTGTTGGGAATTCCTAACTACAGGTTTGACCTTATATACCTTCCGTGTGTTACAGCTTCTACCGATGCCAGTTCGACCCTGTAAACGGAGGAGAGATGCTGCAGCTGGAGTGCTACAATTTCCTAAAACCATCATCGGATCAACCACAGTAGCAGCCCAAGCAGCGCATCTGTTTTCCTCCCTTTATCAGGGTTGTACAGTATCTTTGCGCCCTCTCGTTCTCCAGAGGGTTAAAGCAAAGACAAATATTATTATTATTATTTGTAAATATATCTTAGTGGTGATTCTACAAGTATGCTCTGTTGAGGGTTAAAAAAAACCCTTGTGCAGATGAACATAATAATATTATTACTCCCACGTTAGCAAATGCTTTCACGATTCATGTTTCTCCATTATCCTGAAAAGTTCATCCAGCAGCTAACGGTTCGTTGTTCCTCGTTGAGAATAAATTGCCAAGTGAGGGGCCAGGTGTAAGTTTCTTATGCCATTTTGCCGTGTGCTCCTGAAGCAATTGGTTGCGTGTTGTGTTTCCATGGAGCCTGATTGAGAGTTTCGTGATCAGAAGATAGTAGCGGGGACTTCGTCCAATTGTCCATCCTTTCCTCTAGTACTACCTCCATCCCGGAAAGCCCAGAAAAGAATATAGTTTTTGTTTTTTTTCTAACGTTTTGATTGTTCATCTTATTTAATTTTTTTTATGTTAGGTATCTTTAAATAGCACTTTAAGCTTGATTAATTATTATTATTTTTTTATAAATTTTTTAAATAAGATGAACGATTCAACATAAAAATCCACTGACTGGAGTCTGACGGTTGGTGGAATGGAGATGAATGAGAATATTGGAGCCTGGAGCTGCAGTTCCTCTCCTCTGAATGGGATTGGCGGCCAGTGTCGGAACTAGTACTATTCTGGGTTTGGCGTTTAATTGGTTGGTTGGCTATAACGTTTCTCTGCTAGGATCCGGGTCGCTAATCCACGGCTACGTCGCGTGTAGCTCTCCTGCTCACTCGCGCCTCGTGAAAACGTCGTCTGTACTGCCTCTCCCATTTGGCCATATAACCTTCATCTATACTTCAATTACATACTACCTCAATGCATAATGCATGTATAGCTAAAATTCTTTACATTTCAGGATAAAGATAGTACACAATACATATCTACACGGTACTTCATCTGTTTCATAATATAAGTCGCTTAGTTTATAGAAAAATATATTACTACGTTTAACCTAAAATAAACATATTATAAAAATATATTCAGTGTTAGATTTAATAAAACTAATTTAATATGTTAGATATTACTAAATTTTTCTATAAATTTTAAGTTTGATAGAAAAATTAAACGATTTATAATATGAAACGAAGGGAATAGTATATATTGTAATACATATCCATATACTGACTCACCTATACATACAACTGTTCCTTCCATTACTTTATCTTTATCCTTATATAAATATAAGTAATTCTAACTAGAAAAATATGAACATACTTATAGATAAAATCCCTAGTATTCTAAACTTCGTTAAAAAGGGAGTAGTGGTGGTGGTAATTATGATACCAAATTCTATCCTCTTTGAAAGAAAAAAAGTAACATGTAAGACATGGTAGGAAGAAGTAATGAACATTGTAGGACCATAAAAGGATTCACGTTTTGAAGATTATGGGTACCACATTCCCACAAATCTAGTTTATCCGACTAGTTATAGGGGATATTATTATATGCATATATTATGTAACAAGTTAGAACTCAGATCTTAAGTTTACTTGTAAATGGAAACGGCCTATTATTCTAGTCCAATAAGATTGTAAAATAGTTATAGGAGATCTAAACTATAAGGGGTTAAATCTCTATCTTGTAAACCCTTCCCCTCCGACTATAAAAGGAGGATAGCGCCCTCTTGCGAGTAGAGCAAAACCAGATCATCAGATTAATACACAACTCGACGGATACAATCTCCGAAACAGAAATAGGGTGTTACCTCTCATCGAGAGGGACTGAACCTGTCTAAATTATTATCTGCGCATCCATCCACTTTTAGGTCTCATGCGTTATCCCCTTTTCATATTCGCATCCATCCACTTTTAGGTCTCATGCGCTATCTACTTTTAATATTGCTGAATTCTAGTTTCGACACACGTGTCAGCAATAAATATATACAACACTTAAAAAACGATAATAACATGATAGTAATAATATTTTTTAAATAAAATTCTGTTCTAACGTCCAGACAAGAGTCGAAGAAGAGAGCACCAGTTACTAGATCAAATGTCTAAAATATGACTATGGCTGCGTTCGATTCTTTTATGGATTAAGATTAAATACGACCAAGAAAACTATTAATACTTTTAATTATTATAAATTGAAAAAATTAAATATTTGATATTTTAAAGTAACCTAGGAAAGTTTTCGCGTAGCAGAGCATCCCGATCCACATCCACATACGCACGCACGCATTCAACGCTCGCGTGCGTGTGTAGTGGCGTGTGTGGACCGGTCCTCGCTAGTCCTCTCACCAACGACGCTCCGCTCGCCGCTGCTCATCAATCGCGCACTCTCCCGACCTACCCACCGTCTTCCACACCACACCGCGCGCCATCAATTCTCCGATTCCCACCTCGCTCTGCACCTGTTGCTTCCTATCATACCACATCGATACTACTCATTTACTACCCGATCGTTTGGTCGTCGTCGTCGTCGCCGGCGCCGGCGGCGAGCGAGATCGAGATGGCGGCGGAGAGGATGAAGCTGCGGCTGTACGGGATGGCGCTGTCGACGAACGTGGTGCGCGTGGCCACGGTGCTCAACGAGAAGGGACTCGACTTCGACGTCGTCCCCGTCGACCTCCGCACCGCCGCCCACAAGCAGCCCGACTTCCTCGCCCTCAACGTACGTACTAGTTACTAGTAGTTAGTTTTGCCCTAATTAACCAACCATTGATTCATATGCTTTTGACCTAAACCATCTTGGAATTATCTTCGTTCAATGTTTTTTGTTGCAGCCTTTCGGCCAGATCCCCGTGCTGCAGGATGGAGACGAAGTCCTGTACGGTAAGAAACCACTTTATTATAGACGTAGGTCCCTTTGAACCAAGAAATTATAGAGGGATTTTGTAAGATTCGACCTACAGTTTTTCTTATCCTTCCCTTCGGAACAAATGATTGGAGCGGAGCTTCCAAATCCTACAGGATTCCTGAAGAATGACTCAATGCGTGTACTCCCTCCCTCACTTCGGTTTCATAATTCTTAACGTAACAACGATACGATTTCAAAATATTTTTACTATATTTCTCTATTATAATATATAAAATGAATTGATAAATTTTTATTTTTATTATAGTACTTTGTAAGATAAATAATAGTTAAAATTATAAAAGTTTAACTATAACTAACCGGAGGATACCGGAGGAAGTAAATTTTAGAGAAAAGTTAACCTATAAACTCTTAAAAAATATTATTTGAGTTTATCCCTCGCAACTAATTCATGTGTTTTCCTGCGGTCTACTAAAATTGCATTCATATTATTATTTTTTAATTTTTCCTATTCCCCGTTTGTCAATTATTTGATACGTCTAAAAGGAACCCATCAATTACCAAATCATGTTCCAGTGCTAATTTGAGTGACAAAAATTTACAGAAAATAATTGATATTGTTGATTTTACTGTGCACCATTAATTTAATTAATTAATTTGCAGAGTCCCGCGCGATAAACCGGTACATCGCGACCAAGTACAAGGCTGAGGGCGCCGACCTGCTCCCGGCGGAGGCGTCGCCGGCGAAGCTGGAGGTGTGGCTGGAGGTGGAGTCGCACCACTTCTACCCGGCCATCTCCGAGCTCGTCTTCGAGCTCCTCATCAAGCCCCTCATCGGCGGCGCCACGGACGCGGCCGCCGTCGACAAGCACGCCGCCGCGCTGGCCAAGGTGCTCGACGTCTACGACGCCCACCTCGCCGGCAACCAGTACCTCGCCGGCGACCACTTCACGCTCGCCGACGCGAACCACATGTGCTACCTGCTGTACCTCTCCAAGACGCCCAAGGCGGAGCTCGTCGTGTCCAGGCCGCACGTCAAGGCGTGGTGGGACGACATCTCCGCGCGCCCGGCGTGGAAGAAGACCGCCGCCGCCATCCCCTTCCCGCCGGCGGCCTGAGCGCCGCCGGTGCCCCGCATGGATGGGACGATAAATAATTTTTTACTACTCATTAATGTACGCCATTAATTATGTCAAATACTCGCGGTTTATCGATTCACATGCTTTGAGATGTGGAGTGACTCCAGTAAGATTTAAATTGTGATACCCACAATAGTTATTATCCACTCGTTTAATAGAAATTCAGCAGCAGTTTAGTATAGCTGCTATTATAGAGTAGATCTAAGGAGCGACGGGAATACCACTTCATTATTGTAGTAGTGAAAAAAAATCCACTCCGTACTATTTACAGGAGAGTAAATCATAGTTTGGATCAAGTTTTCTAACCAAAGTTTTACTTTGGACTACCCCAATACAATGTTTTCATGTGAAGATAACCTTTTACTTGACCACCCCCTCTTTATCTCTCTTCTCCTCGACCATGCCTTTTACTTGACCACCCCCTCTTTTATCTCTCTTCTCCTCGACCATGGTGTCAGCAATGGTAACGAACGTCATGATGGGGCAGGTCGTGGAGTATCGCCTGTGGGTGCTAGCACAATCCTTCTAGGTTGACCATGATAGTCTGTGCAGCAAGGCTGAGCGTTTCGGTGTTGTTCATCTCAATGATCTCGGGTTTGCTGATAGTGAGATCGCTGACTATTTGGTTGAAGAACATGGCGGCACGGGTGCAACGGGAAACCAAAGATGAAGAAAGAAACTAAGAGGGGGTGGTACAAAGTGAAAAATAGGTAAAAATACTTGGTTTTATGTGAAAACATGGGATTAAGGGTAATCAAAATAAAATTTTGGTTAAAAAACTGTGCCAAATTGAAATGTACTCTTTATATGATTTCAGAAGTGCTCGGTACAACTTTTATTTTATGGGACAAAAATCTTTAAGTATGAGCTATACCAATTTGCAAATTAAAGATTAGTTCTGCGAATTCACATCGACGAACATGAGTTCGACAAATTAACATTGTTTTTTCTTCCTTTTTGGAATCACATATATGCTTGCTCTGCTGTGCGAGATATTTCAACGCTTCTCTGTTCTCACCGATGGGCCATGGCAGTATGGTATATGGGCTGTTTGAACCATCACTCCACAACCATGATGAGCTTACTAAATGGGCCTTCTTTTGAAACTTTTAACGAGGAATCCATCCATTTATGTCGGAAAGGTAGAATTTGTATTGCATCTTCCAAACTTTAAGGAGCATCAATTCTAGCTGCACAACGCTCCAATAGCATTTTTTTTTCCTCTGAGGGGAATATATAGGAGTAATTGGGTGGCGCATCCATTCTAATAATTACTTCACGTGTCAATGGGCGTCCAAATTCCGTAAAATCTTTTTCGATCGCCAGGATGAAAAAAATAATCATATATACCTGAGAATTTTCCTTTCAGAAAAATATATACGGGAGAATTCATATATGCAATATTCTAGCTAAGCTATGGTTTGTGACAGCCGACCTCTTCTTATCATCAATCGGCAGATAGATAGATTCACGTGCACGCCGATTTGGGATAAACGATTACGATTCCCTAATTTCTTGTTTTTATTTTTGCTTTTGGAAAATGTAGGCTACTGTATCCAACAGATGGAATTAATTCACCTTTGTCCAATAAGGAAAACTTTCTTCATTCATTTATTAGGCTTTCTATGGGCGGACAAATTCGTGATTCCACCATGGTATAGGGGATTTATTCTTTATGGAAGAAAAAAAAATCCATTGTCAAAGTTATGACAACATGTACATAATATTTTTCATGTTGTCTATCCAGATTTCATTTTTCACTAAGCATATATACATTTTCCTCTTTCCAGAATGTAAGACATTTTGTTCCGTTGAGCCAAAACTTTTAGCAACAATTGTTGTATTATGACGTAATTTTTGTGACACAAATTAGGATCGTATTGAAAATAATTTTATTACAATTATGCTTTTGCATCATATAAATAATATATTGATAAATAACTATTAGTTAAAGTTTTATCTAAAGGAAACAAAATAATACAATATATTTGTCACTACTACATACTACATTTTTTCGTGCGGTCAAAACACGTTTTTCCGTGCGGAGGATTAGGTCGTCTGCACCTAGGGGTCTGCGAAAATAAACATTTTCGCGTGCGGGCGTCCCAACCGCATGGAAAAATAAACTTCCCGTGCGGTCCGCTTAACTCGTCCGCACGGGATAATCCGTTATACTGACCGCACGGGATAATCGATCTTCTCGTGCGGTCGGGTTAAGTGGACCGCACGCAAAAATGGAAAATCACAAAAAAAATAAAAATTCCAAAACACAAAACCTAACCCTAGCCAGCCGTCGCCGCCGCACCTCCCCACTGTCCGATCCGCCACTGCCGCGCGGGGGGATGGCGGCCGCAGTCGGATCCACGCGGGCGACGGCCGCCGTGCCTCACCACCGCTAGATCCGCCGTTGCCTCGCGTGGGGAGGGTGGCGCCGCTCCCGGCCGCCTCCTCCTCCTCGTCGTCAGGGCGGCAGTGGCGCAGATCCGACCGTCGCGCACGCGCAGCGGTGGAGGCGGCGGAGAGGACCGTCGCGGGGCCGCTCCCGGTCGTGTCCTTCTCGTCGTCGTCCGCGACGGCGGCGGGGCAGCGTGGATCCAGTCTCCAGCTGCCGTGCCAGCGCCTGAAGTAGCGCCGCCGGTCTCCAGCCACCGTGCCACCTCCCACCCGCTCCTGGCCACCACCTCGTCGGCGGCGGCGCTGAGCCGGTCGCCTCCTGCGCCCCGCGCGCTCGGAGGGGAAGAGAGGAAGAGTCGAAGAGAGAGGATAGAAAGAGAGAGGAGTGAAAATAAAAAGGAAAGGAAGAGAGAGGAGGTGAAAATTTTGAAGTGAGTGAGAGGGAAAAGAGAGAGAGGATGGGATAAAAAAATTTGCGTGCGGTCCACTTAAGAGGCCCGCCTGCGAAAATCGGCTCATTTTCCCGTGCGGTCCACTTAAGAGGCCCATCTGCGAAAATCGATTTTTCCGTGCGGTCGGCTTAAGAGGCCCATCTGCGAAAATCGATTTTTCCGTACGGTCCACTTAAGAGGTCCGTCTGCGAAAATCGATTTTTCCGTGCGGTCCTCTTAAGGAGCCGCACACGAAAATGGAGAACGATTTTCGCAGACGCGACTAGTTACGGTCCGTCTGCAATCTAAGGAGGCGCTTGTACAGGAAAATTGTTTTTTAGTAGTGTGTAAAGCGATTGTTAATACTTCCCCCTAGCCTACTCCTTTGTCCTAAAATATCTAGTATCGGATTAGATATAATTACATGTTATGTCAAATCCAATATTATATTGCTATATTATGGGATGAAAGACGAGAGTAAGACACAAGGTTTTTTTTAAATCTTTATTGCAAAAGATCTCTTAATTTAGGTCACAAGTTTTTTTTAAAAGTAGAAGTGTATGTTGAATATATAAGCACATATTAATTTAACTTATTTCATAAATAAATTATGATATTGCAAATGTAAACTAATATGATCGCATCATTTGATTTACACATATAAACTAGACAGTAAAATATGAGCATATCAAATATGCGAAACATAATAAAATCGTACCGAGTATTTTTGAGCTATACTGTAGGAAGAACTCGCGGTATCGAGTGTTGACAACGACGCACCGCACTCGAGCGGAGAGGAAGACAATCCATTGGGTGAGGAACCAATTTTGCGTGCCGCCTCGTGTGATCCTCTTATTCTCTCCACCATATATGTTTTAAGTGGCTAGGAGAGCGTCCTCCCTTGTAAGAAGATCTTTCTCGGTAGTACTAAATTCCCTATACATATTATCTTATGAGGTGAATTTTTGTGATTTTCTAAAGAATTAGTTTTCATATAGATCTTTAACCCATATATCAATTTCAAACAGTGTATACCGTGATCGATAAACAGTGTAGCCGTGACTGATTAATCAGTCCGACTGTGACAACTCGTACGTGCTAGGCCGATGATCGAGCAACCCGTACAACTGTCAATTAAAGGGGTCCCCTGGCGTCATCTAGGGTTTCCAATCTCCATCTATACTGTTGCCACGTCAGAGCCGAGTCACAGTAAAAAAAACAGTCATCCATTGGTAATTAATACTGGATCATTGTGTGTACACATGCATGCCGCATGGTCGACTGATCGAGCAACAGTGTTTTGCACAGATTCATGCATGCATCTATCTATGCAGCGTGATCGATGTAGTACAAATACAATGGCTACTGCAGTCACATGCGCACGTAAAAGACTGTGCGTGTACTGTGTAAGTGTGTAGTCCACGTAAGTCAGGGCACGCACATGTCATGCAAACAGTGGAGAACATGCATGCAAGCTACTCATATTACTCAGATGAAAATAAAATAGAAAAAAAATATAAGTTATGGGGGTGGTACAACACATGAATACTCAATTGAACTGATAAGAGTAGATATTAGACTGGGTACTGATTCTACTCAATTGTATAGCATGTGGGAGAGAAGAGGAGAGAGAGAGGAGAAAGTATTGCTTTTTATTCTTATGGCTACGCATTACGTATATGGATAGCTCATGCAAAGGACTACTATATAGATTACTTCTACAATGTATAAAGACTACTTTAGAGATTTAGGATTCCCTCCTATTACCATATTGTGGTTGCCCTAAGTGTTAGGATATGGTGTGATGAAATATACGTGCGATGGAGACGCAAATAGAAGTCACACTCTGCAGCGCACATACAAAGCATGTGGGGTGAAAACGGCATGAAAATTTTCTGAACATACCGATACTGTTTTCATAAAACTAATATAATAATAATATTTTTACTGATGGTTACCGTTTTCAAATTTCAGTTTTTCCAATTTCTATCAGCGTGACATTGAAGTTGACACTTAAATAGTTAAATTCATAAATATGAAAATTTTCCGACCGTTTCCGTTTATTTTTGAAAAAAATAATAAAATAACAATACCGTTTCTGTTCATTTCTGACTCTTTTTTTCCGGAGCATCTCAGGAAGCTAGCAATGATCTTCTAGTACTAACTCAAGGCAGCATATTCGCACTCAAGGCAGGACATGATCTAGTATTACAAGATTAATATATTCGCACAATCGCATTCAAGGCAGCCAGAGCCAGCATGCATCGAGGTAGAGAAATGCACGGCAATGGATCGACCGATGGATGGAGACCTACCGGCCGGATCAAAATCCTTTGTGCACGTACGCGAGGGAGATGAGAATCATGGTCGAGATGAGCGGCCGGCAGGGCTGCTTAATTTAACTGTTCATCAATTCCGTTGATGGCGATCGATCGAGCAATCTCCTCGATCGCCTAAAACCGAAGATATCATCCATAAGAATATATAGAGCCAGGAGAGCAGAATTTGCATCTCTCAGTTAATTATCGCTATCTATGCTATGCATGGTCTTGTCTGGGAGGTGGAAATAAATTGATAAGAATTTAGAAAAGGGGAGTTTTCTAGCTTGTACATTTAGTTTATGTTTTAGATTCTATAGTTTCTGGCTATTAGAATTTGAATGAAGCCTTAGACACTTTAGGAGAACTAAAGATTATATGAGCAAGTGTAGCTGCCAAAATAAAGCCCTATAAGTACCAATCGGTCAGTGAACAGTGATGGGCGCAAGGATTCTTAGAAATTTTCGGAAATATCAAAAGTTTATGCAATAAAATTAGTATATATAGTTATATCATATGCACATATCGTAATAATTAGACCTAATACTTTATTCTCAATATTTTTTCTCAACAAATCTATTAATTATTTTGGGCTCCTGTTCACATCACCACTTCTAATATGATAGCCAACTATCCCAAATCTTTCTATTTCTATCCTACCAAATATTAGGGATAAGATACTTAAAATTGTTGAGTGAATATCTAAACTTGAAATCCCGCGGCTGTCACTGCCTGAGAATAGATGCTAATCCATTTGCATATATTGTATTGCATATATATATAAAGCTAACTAGAATCGATGGATCGAGGATTGGATTCCGTGGATATCACTATTGGCTGCACTGTGCAGTGTGCACTAGCTGTCCATGCATGCATGCATGCATGCTGCTGCTGATCCTTGCAACCGTACATCAGTAGCATGCACATGTACCGACTAGCTCGATCCGTACTCACATATATACACTGCTCAAGGGGAAATATATCACTATGCTCTAACTTATGACCAGCTGGCTCAAATATATATGTCCCTCCTCACTTAATATGAAAAAAAAAGACTAGCTAGCTAAACTGACGGAAAAAACAAAATAAAAAGGAAGAAGCTAATATGAAAGTCATCTCTTCCATGTGAAATTAAAAATAGAAAAACAGAAAAGTGCTAGTGGATGGAAAGAAGAACAAATGGAAGCTAGCTAGGCAGGTAGGTTCATATACTGATGAACTTGCATGTGTGCACATAACAGCATCGTATATACCCAAGAGATAAGGTGGAGATATATCCGGGCGGAATTGAAGAGCTATGAACCATCCGCTACCATCGCTGGTTAATTATTTGTGGGTTGGCGGGGAGATGAGGTTTGGAGGGATGGCCGGAGAGGTGGATCGATCGGAAGCCCCGGGAGTGGCATACGGTGAGACAATGAGGACGTTGAGACGTAGAGATTGGATGGAGGTAGGTGATGGGTAGGGTTAGTGATAGGCACGACAATAAGGAAAATGGTTAGGAGGCAGGTACTACTACAAAAGCCTTAATAGGTGATGGCTCATAGATGTCGGTTCATTTAAAATCGGCACCTATGATCTTTTCCTACCTTTACGGGATTGAAAAAACATAGAACCAACACCTTTAAATAACTATAGGTGCCGGTTCTACACAATGAGGACGTTGAGACATATAGATTGGATGAAGGTAGACAATGGGTAGGATTGGTGATAGGCACAACGACAAAGAAAATGAAAGCCCTAAGAAATGCATGGGAAAGAAGGTCAGATTAACCCCCAAAAAAGTAATCAAAATGGATTTGGCCTAAAGTTTCATGATATGTCCGACCAAAAATTTTACCCACCCAATAGTAAAATCCAACAAATAAAGCAGAAACGGCTCCCATAGAAAGTACATAATGACTCGGATCTATGAATAGGGAATGTTGCACTAGTATCTACAGGACCCAAATTGTCAACAAGCTCCCCAAGAACGTTGAAAATTCGTCCAAGAGTAGCTCCACAAATAGGAACACTGAGAGGAGCTCCTGTGTCAATCACTTCCATTCCCCTCATCAACCCATCTGTAGCACTCATAGCTACAGCTCTAACTCGATTATTTCCTAATAATTGTTGTACCTCACAAGTTACATTAATTTGCTTACCATCAGTGTCTCGACTCTTGACTACCAAAGTGCTATAAATATAAGGTAACTTGCCCGGGGGAAAAGTGACATTCATAGCCTCTACTCTAAATGTAGGCTAAGGTAGAGTTACGGAGACCTTGGCGAGGTTCTTAGTGGCGCAAGATAAGTTCGGAGGCAGCTAATAAGATGAAATGTCAGTCACAAGTCAAAGCTCTTGTGCCTTCGTCAATTCAGTTAAAGATTTATGTATCAACAGTTTATTTCCCCATTTGCTCAAAGAACGCATAAAACCAGTTCCCTCACCGTATCAAAAGATCAAGCGGAAGAGTCCTCGCAAGCGATGAACGAGTAGAATCATCCCCTAGCGTAAACATGAGAGGAACCGAACCCTATAGTTGTACTAAATTCCGGTTGTCCGCTTTCCATTTCAACCACTCGCTCCTATGTATGAAGAATGGCTCTTCCTTGTCTTCATCTTTTCCAATCAACAGCCTTCGGGCTGATCCACACAAAGATACTCACACATTCAAACATCTTGTAGAATAGATTCCTGTTCGTCGTATATCGATGGAACAAACCAAAAAAATTGCCTTATTTGATAAGGTTATGAATTAACAAATAAGATAGGAAAGAGTAAATATTTGCCCGCGAAATTTTTATTGAATTATAATACTTTACCTCTTAAACATTAAAAGGGCACTTGCCCAGAAAGGTCATTTTTCTTACTAACCCACCTTAAAGGCCAGATCATATGCGGTGATATACTACGGTAGAAAGAAACGAAGACTACAAAGCTTTCCTAGTGATAAAACGGAGGACTTTACACACTTTTGCTGATTATAGGAGGCAAGGGCAACAACAATGGCGGATCTAGCAGTGTGAGCCGTCGGAGATTAGAAAGGATCAGTGGTGTGGGAGATTCACGCTGTTAGAGTTGGAAAAGAAGAGCAATCACTTCAGTAGCAAGGAAAGGGGAGGGTGGTGATAGATTATAGATCTAACAGTCCTCGCGGACAATACGAGAGAGTAAAGGCAGAGGAAGTTGCAAGCAACAATGAACGGAATCAAACTATCGGTGCATACAAGACAGGAACAAAGTGACGGAAGACATATAACGAGGAGAGGAGTTATTTATGTGAATCTTAATGAAATACTAACCATCCAAAAGAAGTGACTGAAATTTATAGATATTTTATGGGTATTTTCGTGCGACAGAAAACTAATTAAACAACTACTTATGATTATTTATATGGATCTATATCTACTCCTTCCGGAGGCGGAGTAGGTGTGCATTCCTTTGCATCTCAATCTTATAGCTAAGCTATACATGCATATATGCCACCCCTATAGCTCTAGCCCGATCCGTGGTATACGTCCAGCACAGGCGTACTCCAGTAAGCATATATAGGGTCGGGCCTGGCCGATCGATCGAATGGGATGCTTTGCCGACCATGCAAGATCATCATGCTAACTGCAGCTAGCTACCAACAAGACCTTGTGTCTGCACCATCCGTTTCCGATCGACCAGATCCGCCCATCACAACAGCATCTTCAGTTGTGCAGGTTTTAATTTCATTTTCTCAAAAAAAAAAAGTTGAACTGATCCCAATTAACACTACCAATATACTTATAGATAAAACCGTTGATTTTTAAATATATGTTTGATCATTCGTCTTATTCAAAAATTTTATGCAAATGTATAAGATATAAGTTATACTTAAAGTAATTTAAGTGATAAAATAACTCAAAACAAATTAAATAAATAATAATTACGTAAATTTTTTAAATAAGACGAATGATCAAACGTGTGACAAAAAGTTAACTGCGAAATCTATTAAAAAAGGAGGTAGTATATCTTTTGAAATAATAAAACTCAAGCATTCCAAACGTGTGCACGAATCTCATTGCAGAAAAAAATAAAAGGGAAGAAAAACGTGTGCACTATGGTTATTAATCTGCAGCTGCGCCCAGTGCACGGCTGCATCCCCCTATTTATAGCCCCCTCGCGCCATCCTTTTCCATCCAACAATCAATCAGCAGCCAAAATACCACCAAATAATCAATCAATCCACATAGTAGCTATAGCTAGGGAATTCGAAGAAGAAGGAATTCAGCTAAGCAAATATTCATATTTCCATATGTCGGGCGTGTGGGTGTTCCGGAACGGGGTGGTGAAGCTGGTGGAGAACCCGCCGGCGTCGGCGAACAACGCCGCCGCCGGCGGCGGCGGGATCCGGCGCAAGGCGCTGCTGCACATGCCGACGGGTGAGGTGGTCACCTCCTACGCCTCCCTGGAGCGCAAGCTCGCCGCGCTCGGCTGGGAGCGCTACTACTCCGGCGGCATCGCCGCCGGCGGCGGCGGCGGCGCCATGATGCTCCAGTTCCACAAGCGCTCGTCGGTGGATCTGATCTCGCTGCCCAAGGACTTCTCCCAGTTCGGCTCCGTCCACATGTACGACATCGTCGTCAAGAACCGCGACGCCTTCCGCGTCATCGACGTCTAATAATCATCAAAGTGTCTAATTAACCATCTAATTAATCTACCTCTCGCCTCGCTTCGCCTGGCCTGTGCTACTTCCATCGATCTACTAATGATGATCTGCTGTTAACTAGTATTTATTTACTGCCTTGGTCTGAATGGGTTTGTATCATTAGTTAGGAATTATTACTATTGATTGTTGTTGTACGTACGTAATTAGCGTTGTTAACTAAGTTATCTTTTGCTGGTATTGCTGCTATGTACTAGGTGTGTGTCAGTGTAGTAAAAAGTTTGTTCACTCGTCGTCTACTCGTACCTCTGTCTATTTGTGGTTTCGTCTCTAAGCTATTGGTCGTAGCAACTGCAGTACAGTACAGGGACGCATGCAGTACGGCCGAAAGTGCATCATCGATCGGTGCATGGTTCAATGTTCACGTGAGTATTGGGAGGAGGTCCGGATCTCGAAGCTTCTCAAATGTAGAGCAACAATCGGTTAAAATTTAAATTTTTAACATTAAATTTAGAGTTGATTTTAGAGCTTTTCTTTAAAGTTTATTTTTCAACATTTACTTTTAGATCGCTAAGAACACATATATAAAAATTTTGTTTACAAATTACTTTCCGTTTAAAAAATACCATTTAGGTTATTCCATGAATAAGTGAAACAATGGGACTATAGGACGGCTAGGATCACGAAGTACATACGCACTCAACAGTTCTAGGGCTCGTTTAGTTTGACCGACTAGCATGACCGGCCACATGCAAATTCTAGTACACTGTCAGTCACTCTCTGTCAATATAATTTGCTCATTTCAGGTGTACTACTTAATTATCTTTCTAATATAAACACTACATCTGTTCAGCATTATTATGATTCAAATTTTGTACAAAACCTTTACTAGAAGACTAAAAAAATACTTATGTTAGAAATGGAGTGCGATAATGCAGCATGGCAAAATGATCTTCATAAGTCATACTACCTCTACTACAACGAATCTAGATGATAGGGTATATATTGCTATATTTTAAAATAAAGGTAACGATATGTTTGTATACATAGGGAAGAGAAAACATGTAGCAGTTAAAAAAACAAGTGTGGAATTTGATGTGACGAGTAAATAAAGAAGTAAGCAAATGAAGTACTAGTATTAATAATAACGCTTAATGGGAATAAGTTAGCAGAAAAGCTATATCATATATCCTTTGAATATATACCTCGATCCGCTTATTCGTTTGTTAGGCCAAGAGCAAACCTCTAAATTGATTCTCTAGAGCTATAGGATAGAATTAAGCCCCATCTGATCGAATTGCCATTATATTCATGCGTGGGCTAGCTCCTCTCATGTGTGGGGGCCGACCGGTTGGTCTTTATAAAATCTTTAGTAAACAAAGCTAAGATTCATAAATCCCCACATGTACCAACTTATCTCTAAGACTAATGACCTATCATAGTCTAAAAACAAGGAGAGGATATACATGTTTCACACAATGTATATTTGAAAAGGTTATATATAGGGTATGTTTGGCACAACTCTAGCTCTCAACTCTAACTTACGTAGAACCGGACATGTGGCAAACGGTCCAGTTCCTCCGTTTTTAGGAGTAGAATTAGCAGAGCTACTCCTAAAAAATGAACTACGGGGTGGAGCTGGGTTTTTCTGCTCCACAGCTCCATTCCAACCCAAAAGATCCACTACCCTTTAATTTTTTTATCATATTTACACAAAATACCACTAAACTACCCCAAACTCACCTCCTCACCTCTCTCTCTCCCTCACGAAACCTCACCTCTCACTGGCGGGAGCACAGGTGGCGGGCCGACGGTGGCGCTCCGACAGTGGCGGGCTGGCAGCACATGGCGGTGGCAGGCGGCACGAGCAGGGACAGCGCACGGGCGTCAGTACGCAGCACGAGTGGGGATGTGCGGGTGGCGCACAGGCGGCCCCGGGCGGGACGGCGCACAGGCGGTGGTGGGGCTGACAGAGGCGGGCGAGTGGCGCACGGCGGCAGTGGACAGCGCGCGGGCGACGCAAGGACAGCGGCGCGTGGCCGGCGGTGGACGGCACATGCGGGGACGGGATTGGGGATTTTTTTTCTCATTCCGATCTGGTGCTAAAAGTTAGCCAAACACTTTTCAACGAGTCTCCAACTCCCACGGGAGTTAGCTTTAACTGGAGTAGGAGTTTGAAGCTAGGAGTTGGAGTTTAGAGTCGTACTAACGGGGCCATAGTGGTGGCTAACTAGCGCCACTTTACTTTGTATTGTATATGGCTTCCAAAAAAAATTGTATTGTACAGTTCTACTAATTATTTAGTTGCACTACCAACACTGTGTAGCTTACCCACTCTGTACCTAAAATGTGACGTATATTTTTCATCTTTACTTATAAGTATTTGAAAAACTAAGGAGTGCTTATGTAAGGCATACTGTAGGTAATTTAATTGAGAAACATCACCAACATTTTGCTATAAAAATTGTGAGGTGACAATTACTTCTTTTTCTCTTTTTTTTTCTCAAAACAAAATGATGGGCCTTGGCCGAGAATGCCAATCATGCATGCTACCAAATCGAGAGGGAAGGAGTATTTTTGTTTTCTTGTTCACGCGCCTCAGTGCAGTCCTCACATGATCCATCGGCGAACAGTATATGCAACTATGCTGCACACAGCTAATTGGGTGGGACATGAACGAATATTTGTCTTTGACTCCATGTCGTTCTCTGTCGACTCCGGTTCCTCCTCTACATGCCATCGGCCCATCCCAACCGTCGGTGGAATCTGATCCGGATAAATTTGTGTGGCTGCAATGCGTTTGCAGCCTTGTAGGTGCTTACAAATTTGACCGTGAGTATATGCTTAGCGAAACGCAGTTCTAAAATAAAGATGAACGAAGATGCATGCTTGACAGATTACCAAACGTAACACATGCCATACTATATTTATATTGCAAACATATAAAAGATAAAATAAAATCAATCGATCAGATAGAAAAGAACATATAAGATACAGTAAGCACCAGTACCTTAACGACTGGCATAGACATCGGAGGGGCAAAAAGGATAAGCATCGAGCGATAAGCAATGAAGACGAGGGCTCGGGTCTTGGGACATTGGTCACTGTATTGGAAGATGAAATAACAGTCTGATTGCCTCATGCATGGTTTGAAGTACTTCATTTGATTCAATGGATTTCTTATGGACTAGTGGATGATGGCGCTAATACAGACGAATCGGTATTAAAAGGGGTTCTGGAGGTGTGGGACGCCATGGGTCCATAGACTCGTAGCTAGGCGGACCAACCCACCCTAACCAAGAGTAGGGGCTCGTTTGGTAGATCTCTGACTTCTGAATTTAACTCTAGAAGTTGAATTTGGAGTAGAGTTGTAGAGCTGCCTAAACCTAACTTTAAATTTATTTTATGAGAGAACTTCGCTCTCATTTTGGATGACGCTGAAACTGTTTGACTAAGCTTCAGCTATAGGAAAGGTGTACTGAACAGATCCTAAGTTTGCCCCTTGCACAATACGAGTATTTTACAACGTACGTAGCAATACTATCTAAAGTCCAAACTAAAGATACGATATAGGACACAGTGCCCCCGTAATCATGCTTAATCTACGGATGTTTTAGGGCAAGTAGTACTAGTTTTACGACGAAAGTGAGAAAATTACGGATGAGGTGAAAAGAGAGAAAAACAACACAAACGTAAGCTGTATAAGCAGAGAAAATTTGGCAGGCCGAAATAAAGGAGAGAAAAGGGCCGAGGAAACGTACTCTTGGGCCGTAGTGTAATAGGCTTGAGCCAGCCCATCATCTCTCAATTCGTTCGTTCAACATCGAAACCGTGTAGAAAGTTGACCTGAAAAAAAAGGGAGTAATGATTAACTCGTCAACAATGAGAATGAGACATGTCCATAACAAATTCGAATTTGCAGCTCGAGGATTTTTCAAAAAAAAATACAAATTTGACAGTGCAAAAGAACATCTAATACTAACTATTTTAGCTGCAGGAGTTAAAGCGGCTCTCCGTTGCCACCAAAGGGCAAACGCCACGCACCTCTCTCTGCATGCATCTCTTCTATTTCTGAATATTTTCTGTCGCTGCTGTGCTGCCGCATACGTGCTCGTCACTGCCGCCGGCCGAGGCCGCCATATTCTTCACTCCTCCAAGAACTCAACACGACGACGTGAACCACTCCTGAAAAAAGAGAAGATACATCGAAATCAAATTCTACGGTCTCTGAAGCTGAAAAGACCATCATATCTTTTATCTTTTTTTTCCCTCTTAATCTCATGCCGTTGCATAATGCAAATATGATTCTGTGCTGTTGCTTTTGTTGCACTCCTCCCTCCTTTTGCTTTCGCAGTCTGTGCCATCTCTTTTTCCAGCTAAGAGTAACAGCGGAGAGAAAAGGAGGAAGCAACAGAACAAGAGCAGCCATTATCATTATCATCTTGGTTTGTGGTGATGGCCTGATGGGGAGAAGAGAAGGTGAAGTGCGGAAGAAAATTTTGAAAGGGACAGACAATACAAATGACGGAGTTCATATGTTTGGCTTGTTGCTCCCCTGCTACCAGCTGATTCAGCCTATTTCGTGGAAATTTCCTGGAGGGATATTATATATGTCGTCATGATTTTTCATGACGTGAGTTTGATTTGTTTGGGGGAATCACAGTAGCAACTAGCAGAATCACAGAAATGAAACGATTTGTTGTAAATATTGACAGTAATTGGCATGATAACTGGTGACAACGATAAACAATGAACTAGACCGTGGAACAGAGTAACTAAGTGTCTGACGGAGAAAATTGCATACCTGACCGTGATGGCTTTTTCTTTTTTTGTTCCTGAAATTGACGGTGTTAAAAAGTCGATGGGTCAAAGTCTCCTTTTCCTTTTCTTGAATGAGAACTGCAGAAATCAGGATGGCTACAATGTCGCAATCTCTTATCACCAAGATGTGCATCTCTCTCCTGCTTCATTATTGCATCTTATGTTTACATCTTTGTATAGCTGTTCATTACCTCAGCATGCACATAAGCCCTGAGAAAATGTAGAAGTTAGTTCTCCAACAAAGGCTGAAAGGCATACAATCTAATTAATTTCCCAGTGCTAAGCAAGTGCATGATTTCTCAAGGATGGCTGAATTTTTTTTCCCTGTGTGACAAAAACATATCAAAATAGCTGTATGCTACAAACCCTTGCATGCTACTCCCCCCCCCCCCCCCCCCTAAAGATATTGATTCTAGATGAATCCGTAACTAATTAAGCTTTTGCTAATATGGACAATGACCAGCGTTTTGCGTTTAATCATGCAGTAAAGCGAGATATAAACAAACCCCTCTTGGACAACTAAGCATTGTCAAAAAGGCGGGGCTGGAATAGATGCTTTCTTCTCCTCCATGCAAAAAAGGTGTATTATATGTCACAATGGTTGCTACCTTTCAACTTTGTGACAAAACAAAACTCCTCCTTTGCACGGGGAAACACTAACAAAAGCAGAGGCCTATCTCTTTCTTATTTGGCATGATAAAGGAAAGCCACTAAGCTGTAGTTGCCTACAATACCAGAACACTCTAGGGAAGGGCAAAGAATCTTAACGAGACTACATGAAAGAAATGCCCTAATATTAAATTTTATTTGTTCATCCACGTTGAGTTCAGTGCTGTCTCCTTCATGTAATTCTCTTCGCTTTTGCTTGTTTGGGTTGTGAAACTTTGACTATACAGTAAATGGAAAAATAAGGATAGTTAAAAAAAGGTAAAAGTGTCAGGGGTACGTTTTGTAATAACACAAGTTAACACAGCTTTAACTTGTACTTTCAAACTAACACAATGCCGTGTAAAATTACATGTGATCCTTTTGTAAGCTAAACTTTTATCTCACGAGTATGTGTTTTATGAATGGACATATTTCCTTTTTTGAACATGAGTTTTGAAACATCTAAAATGTAATTATGCAAACGTACCTTGGCAATTGAATTTTCCCTGAAACATCGATATTGTGTAAAGATTTGTTGAATCGACACTACATATATCTATGAACAATCATATCTTACGAAAGGTAAAAGATTATAACAACAAAAGAAGCTCCACAAAATAAAAGCAATTACCAAAGACATATATCAAGTGTGATTCATCCTCCAATAGTAGTTTTTATCTTCCATCAAAATCTCAGCGATACAGCTCATGATGAGTTCTCCAAAGAAGAGAAATGAACAACTATCACCTCCTCTTTAAGTTACCTTCTCAAAGGGTGTGTTTTGTCCATTTGTAAAGTTGTAAAGGAGCCTCCCCTAGTCACACACCAACTAAAATATAGGCTCAACGAAACGTCCACTAACCTCTATAGCTGTTGTTAGAGTTGTTATTCCTTTCACTTGTTAAACTAGTGCAGGGTATAAAATCTCCTCAACCCTCCCCCACAGTACAAGCCTCCCTCACTTTCCCCTCCCTCCTGCAAATTCTTTCACTTGCTCCCATGGCCTCCGGCTCAGAGCCTATAGAGTGTCAGGTGCTAAATTTCATCCTTTTAGTTTTCTTTCTTCTTCACTGTTATGATAGAAATTCTTCAGCTCACCAGCACGGTTCAGTTACTAGGTGTTCTTTTCTGTTCTTCAGGATTATAGATAGCTCACTGATTGTTCTTTAAATTGTTCTTGGCTGCCTGGCAACACATTCCCTTATGTTCAATTTCCATATTTTTGCTGTGCCTCTTTCTTGTGATAAAGGCCATGTGAGTGTACTGATAACCGATCGGTTTGTATGTCTGATATCCTGATTTAGGCTCTTATGCTGAGGGTGTCCATTCATTGTGAAGGATGCAAAAAGAAAGTGAAGAAAGTGCTTCAACATGTTCCTGGTATGTTTTATCAAATCCCCAAACCGCATACCGAGCGATCTTTAGTATGTAACTGTGTAGCTTCAAAGTCCATTTGTGATCTTCTTGTTGCAAAAGTTGTATCTTGAAGAGTTAAAATGAATTATAATGCACTCTGTTAGGCATATTTGCTTGAGCATCTTTAGTTTGCAGAATTCAGAAAAAAAAAAACATGACAGTGATAGGAAGGGTAATGTTAGGTGCAAACATGCATACTGTGAATATAAATGGAGGAAGAAACTGTTCAACTTGACATGTAAATTAACATGGCACTGACCTAATTTGTATGTTCCTTTTGATCATGAAGGTGTGTTCAGATGCGACGTCGATGCCCGGAGCAACAAGGTCATAGTCACGGCCTCAAGAAATATGGACGCCAGCATCCTCGTTGCGAAGCTGCGCAAGTCCGGCAAGCAAGCCGAGCCATGGCCAGAGGAGCCGAAGCAGCAGCAGCCACCGCCACCGCCTGCAGAGAGCCAAAGCCAAGAGGCTAAGAACCAAAACGACGAATCCAGCAAACCGAGTGATCAACCAGCTGAAAAGCCCGGTCCCGACAACGCCGAAGGTAGCGCAGCGGAGCCAAAAAACCCTCAGCCATCGCCGGAGCCGAAGAAGAGCACCGATGAGACCCCAAAGCCAATTCAAGAAATCCAGGAGCCATCCAACTACAAGGCCAACACCGATGCCAACGCCAGTGGCAATGCAAGTGACGAGACCAAGGCAGCAACAGCAACAGGACAGCAACCCAGTGAGCCAAAAGGGAAAGCAAAGCAACACCAGGAGAGGCCGATCGACGCGAGGGTGACAATGGAATACGGCGGAGGCAGCCACGTGAACTACACGTCGCAACCGCAGCCGGTGCCCGTCATGAGCTACAATGTGGCGCGGCCGACGGCGAGTGCGGCCTACTACGCCGCCCCGCCGGCACCGGCGCCGATGTCAATGCCGATGCCCATGGCAAGGCCTGGACCATCAACACAAGGTTACATTGACGAGGAGTACTCGCCTTCCTACTACAACCGCTCATCGCCATATGAGCCTTACTACTATCCTCAACCTTCGCCATACCGCTACCAGCATTATCAGCAATCTTCAGCTGATGACTACTACTATGGAGCACCCCAACAGAGGAGCGCCTTCTCGCCGCCCCGGGATGCTTACGGTGAAATGTTCAATGATGAGAATGCTAATTCTTGCAGTGTGATGTGAAGCCATGCAGTAATTTAGCTAGTTTTATGCTCCTTAACTAGTGACTATATGTTAGATATATAGTAGATTTAGTACCGGTAACCAATGTATTAGTAGTACTCAGGTTTCATGCATGCTACTAGAATAAAATGAGCTGAGCTTGATGCATGAGAGGGAGAATTTGAGGGGTTAATGAACACTTCTGATGTTTATCAGAGCAATTTTGTAACACTTGATAACATGGTTATCTCAGAGATGATTCTAAAAATATACGTTAGTATTATGAAATCCTGGTAAACTTGCACCAAAACATTTGTGTTGATACCAACGGTATTATATGATTAGCACTATATTTTCAGATGGGGCTTGAATGACACAGAGTTACCAAGAAAAATATGCATGGTTTCATAAGTATGACTCTTTTTTTTTTTAATTCAGTAGGAAAAGAACCAATTCAAATGTAAAGGCTCATTCAAAGTGCTCAAAAGAATAGAAGGATCAGAACTATACTTTTCTTTTTTTATATATTTTGCTTTATTTTAAAATCTACTGTTCCCCTCACTGAGCAACTAACGGTACGTATACGTTGCCAGTTGCCACGGGAAGGGGAGCTAATAATCCTCTCTGCATTCACCTTTTGTTCTAGTAGGATATGCTAAACCTGACATGGTAAAGCTCTAGTTGTGCTCTGACGACAACAGAATCTGCTCGGGTATGGTGCATTGGCTCTGACCAAACTTTAACACTTTAATAACAGTAAACTGCATCAGAACTAAGGTGATGTGACCATCAAGTATAGGCATACAACCAAGCATGAGAAATATAAAACATTGTCAAATAATACATTAGATGAATGGAAGATCTACAAGATATTCAAGCCCAACGAGTTTTGGAATCCAGTTCGGCCTCCGGAGACAATACTAACTTTGTCTCCCTTCACCTCCACAAATAAGCACTTAACCATAGCTATATTTTCATTTATAATTATCTTTGTACACCCTAAAAAACAATTGGGTTTTTATTTAGTTGAATTTTGCCAAGTGCTATTCACCTTGTCTTTAGTCCTCGCTCGATTAGTCGGCGACTAATATAGATTCAGAGCCCCCAATGGTTGGTGTGTTGATTTGCCGGGCCGATTAGATCTACCACTTCAATCGCAACTATTCCTTTGTGCTTAATTACCTATTCACAATATTTAGATTGCATCTTATCTTGTTCTTGTAGTATTCTCTCGTTTGCATTGCAGGAATCATCAACCGCACTTCACGGTTGGTACGACATAGGTTGTGGTGTAGTGATTGCACAGTGTCCTGGACTTGTTCTAGTTGGTAGCCACATCGCAAACGTCGCACTCGATCAAAGCGAGAGTTATCCTCTCATCAGAAGATCGGGGGGGCACGAGAGAGAGCGTCATCATAGGGAGAGCAGCCGCTGATCAAATGCAGATCAAGATTCATTTCTGCAAACTGTTATGCATGCCATACATGCAGGGACCAGGATGCAGCTGCAGTGAGAGACAACAGCTGAAGAGGTCGATGAGCAGATATCGTGGTGATTGGTGAAGAACTCACTTTTGTTAGAACTGTGTTCAACAACTCAAGATACATGAAGTATCAAAGAGAGAGACCCACAAGAAGTGAACTCAGAAGCTGAAATGTCAGTATATGTGCTAGTAAGCAACGAGGCTCCAGAGCTAGGAATTCAGGGTTCAGAGTTTCAGAAGATGGTAGTAAGGGGTTTGGAGAATTGAGATGACTTTTGTTTGGCGACATAAACGGATAGGTATGGGATTAGCCCGAGGAACACCAATTATGGACTCCAAGCTTCGCAATTAGTTAACTGATACCGATGGTATATGTGCGGTTCACATTTCAATTTCACAATCCCCATGAAAGTGAAAGCAATTGTGATACGTCTTGTTAACAGTTTCTTTTCGTTAAACCAAAGCAAAGGTTGACATGAAAGTTGCTGTCCCAGCCTGCCTGCCATTCAGGCAGCAGAGGTTACTAGTTAAGCATCAAAGCCATGCTGCTCTGCAACTCCTAGGTGGTCTCGTTTATCGAGTTGTACAGTGACAAAAAATATATATCTATCTGTGCAACGAAAGTAATTTACACGAGCTAATCCAGAGAGAGTCTGAACATTCAGTCATACTGGAGTATGCAGCGTTGCAGAATACTTACAATGTTATGCTGGTAAAAATTATTCTCTGGCTGTATCGTCCTGACCTCCTCGCCTCACAGCAACTAGAATCGACATCCTTCAAGTAAATTACTTTGATATCTGCGCAATAATCTGAATCATCATCACTTCTCATGGACTGTAAGCAAATAGGAAAATTCGAATGCAGGATCTGTAATACCTAGGATCCATGACGAACTGCTTGTTTAAACGAAGCGAATTGGGGGGTTCCTGAACCCCTTCCATCTCGAGACGAGGGTTCGCCGCCGCGCAGCCACAGGAGAAGACGCACGTCAAGTGGTCGTCGACGAGACGGACGCCGCGGCCATTCTCTCGGTTTCCGAGTGACTCGACGGCAGCGGAGAGCGGCGGCGTCGAGTTGGCATACGACGGGAAGTCGGCGGCGAGGGTTTAGGGTATTGAGGCCGGTGCGACGGAAGAGGCGGCGGGGTGGAGAGGAAGGCAAGCGAGACGGCGGCGGGCGGGCGGGCGGGCGACGGCGAGGCGCGCCGCCGCGTCCAAACGGTGTGGCGGCCGCGCCCCCCTGCCTCTCCAGGAAACAGCAAGGCCCAAGGTAAGTTAGGCCTCAGCGGGATTGCCTGGGATGGCCCATTGGACTGAGAAGTGTGTGGGTTTGAAAGTGAATCCCATCCGCGTCCGTGTTGGGCCGGAATGGGATTCCCATGTCCGTTCGGAATGGGCCGGAACGGGTGCGTTCTGGGCTGGAACGTGAATCCCATCCCCAGCTACTTGAGTGATGGGCCGGAATTGGATTGTCAGGATTCGCAGGCCGAATTTCTCACCTACGATTGCAGGCATTGAGCGGCTAAACAGGATGGGCTTTTTTGCAGGCATCCTTTGTGGGCCATGCCTTAACTAAATCCCTAAATTAATTCTACTGAGTTTATTTATTTCGGAGCACGTATAGAAAAGTTAATTTTTTTACTTTTGTTTTCTCCTGTATTTTCAGAACAAATTTCTTCGCTGTTTGGATCGTCCAGTATATCCACGTGCACATCTGCCAATCTCAGCGTGTCTCCGCTCACAATTTTTGGAACTTCTGTCTCTAAGATATACTTAGTATATAGTAATATAGTGTACTGGTCACTTCAAGACTTCAAGTCACCAACATATACAATTTCAATTTTCAAAGCAAGCTCCCAGGCCACTGAACAAAAGCCATTTTTGCCTTAACAAAACTTTTAGCAACTTCAATAGTATAACATGGATGTTTGGTTTGTTACTAATTTTTGGCCACACTAGCATAAAATCTATAATACCAAATTTGACGATGCCAGTATTTTAGAACTGCCAAATTTTTGGTACAACAAAAATTAGCTTCAAAGCAAAAGATTGCAATTTGCATATAGAAAGAAGGCCAAAGCAGAGCAGGCATGCATGCCCCATACCATACTGCCACTTGAATAATAATGCATCTATCTACCTAAGCCAATTTACATATCATGGCCACTACTGTTGCTGCTGCAGTACGTCTCAGTTGGAGCATGTAGCTAGTAGCTAGCTCTCTGATCGGATCAGATGTTCAGATGCAAACGAGACTAGCTAACTCAACTTGTTCTTCGTCTCGATGCGGCAAACACAGGTATAGAAAGATGCAGGTAAGATTAATACGGTCGCTTCTCACAATCTCACGTGATCCGGAGGCTAATCCATGTGCTGCTGCAACGACGCAAAACGCCGACACAAAAAATTAACATGCGGATTTGTTATGGTCACGCGTCAGGCTTTGCCATGTTAATTCTGATCAAAAGTTCAGAAACCATCGCTAGCTAGCTGCATCTAGCAATTGGATTAAATTAACAAACTAATTCATGCAACTAGCTATAGCAGTATATTCATAACGGCCAATGTCTGAATTTGCCTCTAGCTAGACAGGAATGGAGTTAATCGCGTTAGCTAATTAAGCACGATTGTTTCAACTAGCAAGTCAACTGATACTCTGTAAGTGTGCCTCGTCATTAGGCTCTGTGGCTTCTTTTATCGAGGTATTAGGCCAACAAAGTCAATACTGTAATGAGGTACTTGGGACAAAAAAAAAAAAATTGGTTAAATTTGGCATGTTCCAATTGGACAGCTAACAGTGTATGGATCTCGTGGCATCTGCTTATGAAGAAAAATAGAGCGACATTAGGTGCCTCGTGTCAGGAATACAATGAACATTACCGTATCCTGATGTTTTTCCTATAGAAAAATAAGCTGATGGAATCTTTAAAAGTTGAAGTAAAAAAACTACATATAAAAGCTCTTATATTACAACCTTTCTACATATGTTTTTTTTAAGTTGATAGTATGCGTTCATAGCGTGGTTGTGCACGCATATATATAAGCATGTGTTTCAAAAAAAATCAAGCTGAAAGTTTTACGGATAACCACTAAAATTTGGAATTAGTTCTAGGCTGAAATAGAAATGGTGAAAAGGAATTATTTACTCCCAAGTGCGGTTCCACGTTTGTAATCTCTCCCCAAATTTCAAACTCTACAGTTACTACCCCAGTCTCCACCGCCTCACTTCTCCAGATTTTTTAAAACGAATCTTGCCTGGACATTTTTAAAATTTTAATCAAACCATCTCGAGATCTTAACCAACCTAGCCACCTCACACGACACAACTCGCAAGCAGTAGCAGAAGCGAAGCGATACCAACACACCACCGCGACGAGACGATGCGCGCGATGCCGCCGCCGCCGCCGCTGCGCCGCGCGGCACTCGCGGTCGCCACCGCCGCCATGCTCCTCCTCGTCATCGTCGCGGCCGCCACCGCGCAGGATCAGTACGGCTGGGCGGCAGAGGAAGCCGGCGCCGCCGTCTGCGCGGGCTCGCGGGGGGAGGAGTGCGTGGCCGTCACCGGCGGCGGCAGCGGCGAGGAGGCGGTGGCGGTGGCGGCGAGGAGGAGGCTGCAGGGCGGCGGGTACATCAGCTACGACGCGATGCGGCGCAACGCCGTGCCGTGCTCGTACCGCGGTGCGTCATACTACAACTGCCGGCCCGGCGGCCAAGCCAACCCATACTCACGCGGCTGCTCTGCCATCACCCAGTGCAGAGGCTAGCTAGCTAGCAACCTCGTCGCCGGCTCATGGCGGCGGCGGCGGCGGCGGCGGCATCAGTGATTGTTCAGTTCTTGCAACATTTTTCTTCTTCTTCTTCTCTTCTTCGTTTATACGTGTACCATCTGAGAGTTGAGATAATTTGTTAGGTTGAGCTGAAATCGGAGCAAGTTTTCTTGATCCATACTGAATTCTTTTTTCCCTGTAATTGGCATTGGTAAATCCTGATCCATTTGTGCAAATGCTCATAGCTATAGCTACAACGATCCATGCATGCATATCCTCTCGATCCACTGCTTGAAAAGGATAGATGCAGTAAATAGTTTTTGGGATTTACTCCTGTAGATTCTGACGAACTGTTTGATGGATGGGCAGATACGTGGTCCTGAATCTTGTTAATTTACTATTGCACATGGCCTGAATCTGAAGCTGCGCAAAAGCAAGTGGTGAGAACATGTGTTGGGCCCTTGTGAACAGCAGTTGAAATGGGCCCCTTATACTGTGTGTAGGTTGTGGGCCGTGGGCTGTCTCTTCTCAAATTACCTTACCTCTGCCCAAAATCTACTGTACTTATCTGAATTCTGAATTTACTGCCACGACCGTGAGGCTTATATAAACTACCCTCACAATTTTGCACAGACAAGTTGAATTAGATTTCATATATAAATCTTAGCTCATATTTTATATATGCAATTATATCGTACACACAGTAGATGTTAAAAGTAGGATTGAATGTAATATACAACTCTTTCGCTCTATGCTATATTTATAATTTAGTTCCACCATAATTTCACAATGTAAATTTTATTTGTTGCTCCGGTTAATATGGTAATTTAACTCTAGAGCAAATGTGATGACTTCTTTTTGAGCTATCTAGCTATATTATCTAGATAGATATAGATAGATTGTTAAAAAAAGATAGATTGGTACATAGAAATTTGTTTCTTTGGTTTGGTCGCACGGATTAATTTCAGTCAATTCACACTCCAGAATTTCCTATAAATAAATTTGTAGCCAAGTGAAAAGATTCTTATCAAGAACGACGGGAAACTAAACACTCCACTTTCCATAAAAAAATGAAGCATTTTATTCGATTGAGTTCATAAGCCAACACCTTCCATCTGTATACAACTAATGAGTAAAATGCCTTTTCCTTCTCTCTATCTCAAACCAAGCAATCACTTGGGCTCCAACGGCGGCGAGCGGTTGACACGGGCCTCACGCGACGGCGGCTCATCGCCGCCGCCGCCTCCTCCTCCTCCTCCTCCGCCGCCGCCGCCGCACCGCTTGGTGCACACGCACTTGGAGAAGACACCCTTGGAGCAGTAGCCGCCGGTGTACTCCTCGTGGACGCAGATCATGGCGCAGTTTCTGTTGCCCCTGCACTTCCCACGGTACATCTTGCTCCTTGCTTTGCAGATGATAGCTTCTGAAATGCAAGAGGATTATTATTATTCAACTGATTAACCATTTCAATCTTGTTCTACTACCAAGATGATGAAGGCACGAAATCGTTGCAAATTCTTAATTACCGGAGAGTGAGGCGAAGAGGATGGCCATGAGTAAGGCAATGGCAAGCACGGTGGTCATCTTCCTCCCGGGTGTCGACATGGCTGGGGATCCAGTAATCTGAATGGAAGAACTTTTTTGTTTTTTTTTTTTTTGAGGGAACTGAATGAAGAACTTGATGAGAAGGGATTGCATGGACAGGGAGATGATATATGCATTCTGAAACTTGCATGTAGTTAATGTGATTAGTTGGCATTAATACAGAAAATGTATGTGCATATTTAATATGTAAAATGGATGTGCATGTTCAATACAAAAGATGGATGTGCATCTTTAATACAAATATTTTTTGCATATTTAATACAAAAGATGGATGTGCAATTGTGCATACCTTGGATGTGGATTCTTGTAGGGTGTATAGCCTTTAAGAACTCCAATGCATAGCAAAACATTTATTGGATTTTCAACACCAATTTATTGTATTTTCCAACTAATACCCACACCCTAAAAACATATGGATGTGCCTATCTTGGAGTTGAATTCTTGGAGATACTAGTTCAATGTCTGTGCTTTGCTACGGATTGAAGAAAATATATTACAATATTGGTTAAAATAAATAAAAAATATTTGCCACGAAATGTGTTGCCCATTTTTTTCTATACTCTATAGGGAATTTTCATCTCAATTTAATTTTATATGTGACTAACCATTTAGATTTTATTGTTTTTTAATATCAAGAAATTTAAGGATAATTTGCAAAATTTATGATGGAAGTAGGTGGGATGCCAAATTCATTATCACCCCTACTACCCTCTTTCAAAACAAGAATATATTATTGTATTTTCTAACTACATACCCACACCCTAAGGAAATAAGGAAATAGATGGATGTGCTTATCTTTTTTTTTTTTTTGCGGGGAAGAAAGGAATATATTACTCACTCAAAATATCCTCACAGGCTAGCTGTGAGATGAAATTACAACTTCCTTCCAACCAAAAACCAGAATGGGAATCAGTTCTCGCCCTATTGGCTAAAAGGTGACCAATACCGTTTTGGCTTCGGTGGATTTTCTTAACAAGAACTTTCCTTGTCGCAGCCATTAGGTACTTTGCCTCCTGCTCTGTATTGGCTAAAATAGACCGGTCCTTCACATTACAATTCAGCAGTTGGACTACCGAAGCACAGTCTGTCTCGATCAGAATAGGGAGCAAAGTCCACTGAAAGGCCAGTGTAAGTCCCTCAACACAGGCACGAAGTTCAGACTCCAGCGCGGTGCTACACTGAAGGAGCCATCCACATTCAGCTTCATCCAACCAACTTGTGGCTTCTCCCAATGCAACTGAGGCTTGACAACCTTCCGGGGAACAGGAGCCTTTCCCTTTTCCACGTTAGCGAGAGGAACTTGTCTAATCTGGAGTAAAGCAGAAAGATATTATAAGTTGTTTGATTTTTTTAATTAAATTTCTCTAATTTTGATCAAGTTTATAGAAAAATATATTAGTATTTTCAACCCAAACCAAACATATTATTGAAATATATTCAATATTAGATTAAATGAAACTAATTTGATATTTTAGATGTTGCTAATTTTTCTATAAACTTGATCAAACTTTTAAAGTTTGACTAGGAAAAAAGTCAAATGACTTATAATATGAAATTGAGTTATAAGAGGTAGTAGCTTTCGATCTTTTGGAAACCTCGATTGGGGGAGCCGGCTTATCATGTGTGATCTCATTGCGAACATGCCAGTTACGCCATAGCACCATCTTGGAGTAGAATTCTTGGAGATATATGGCTTTTATTAACGCAAAGCAATATTTCTTGGATTTTTAACATTTAAATGACGCTGCATTTAGGTCTATTTCTAATGCAAATTACCAGCAACATGTTTATTTTCAACGTGTTTGCGTTGCTGCAACACATATAATGTAGCGGGTGTAAAAAAATAATTAAAAAAACTCAATGGGTCTATAACCACAAGAACCCACCTAGGGTCCTATGATATCGAATGCATGACTTGCCCATATATTAGTTCCTATTACACACAGAAGCATGACGGTGTCACGTTTGGGAATAAATACAATAGAACCATTACATTACAGTGACATTACCATACCTTGCAAGTGCCATTTAGTGCCTTCTTTTTTCCATTTGCAATAAATTAACACTACTATTGTTTCTAGATATACAAGGGCAATTTGTCTTAGACAAGCTGGACTACTGCAGCAATTCTCAGGGATCCACCCTGGAGAAGATCGCCAAGTTCATCGAACAATATGGCAGTGCGCCAACCCCACCCTTTTGGGGCTTTGGGTAGGAGCGTGCCAGCCTGCTTCAGGCTTCCGAAAATCATGACCTCTCTCTTCGATGGGCAGATAAGCTATGAGCAACAGAAGAAAAATGGCAAGTTAAACAATATACAGTATCATCAACAATCCAACATTATGTGAAGCGAAATGGAGCAGACTATACCTGATACCGGGCAGTGACCTTCTCCCGGTGGTCTACATACATGTTGGCCTGATAAAGAGTTGATCAGTTCCCATTTTCGCATTATAAGATATGAATCCATTAAATCACTCACCTTCCTCAATGGGTCTAAAGGCTCAGCCTTGCGTCGGTGCAGAAAGAGTCCTGCATTATAATTGTTAAATGATTTTGAGCAACCAACAAAGGTGAAAGGCAACAGGAAAGCAGAACAGGTATACTATTTACCAAGGGTGCGACGCCCATGAGGATCCTCGTCATTGAATGCCTGGACACTTACCTGCAAAATGCTCTCGTCCATTACCTAACTAGCTTTAGGCCATAAGAAGCATAGATGAATACGAGACAGTAAGTTGCTAACCTTCCAAAGAGAGCCTGCATAAAATACTTCAGTCGAATGCTTCACCTGGCTATCTGCGAGCCTGTGCACGTCTTCAAACTCAACTCTGTATTCAGTAAGAGTATTCAATGCTTAGTCAAAACAGGAAGGTAAAATGCACATCCAGTATCAGGTTAATAAGGTATGCAGAGAAAAAGAGGTAAACTGCACATTCAGACTGTTTTTTTTTTCCTTCCATTTGTAAAAAGTAGCAACAACTAGCAAGCCAAGAACCCAGATGGATTGTATGTCAAAAAAAAAAAATCAAACAACTTGGAAGTTGGAACCCATGATTTCACATTGAAATAAACACCATACAGAACTGGTCAGGTTTAATCTGGGTGACTGGGACTCTGTCCAAAGAGATGCTAGCAGAAGCAGAATAAGCATGAAATCTTACCCAAAGCGGAAAGGTGGGAAGTGACTAAGTGGTGTTTTCATGTCCAATGAGATAGTTGTGTTCTCTGTAGTTTCCCAGTTGGACCCAAGTTCATGCTCTTTTGACTCCTGCATCTGGAGAGAGGAACCACCTGGGGTTGAAACAGAAGCAGCACCAGAATATCGAACTTGAATGCCTGTCTCAAATATACTTTCTGTCTGATGATGAGAAACACTGCTTTCTTGGCTAAGATTAACCAATGCAGTCAGACCATCTCCTGAAATATCACCATTGTAGTCGACTCTAGGTTCTGATTCATCATTTGCAAATGGTTGTTGACCATTTCTTGAACCAAGTCCATAAGGAACACGAGAGAAGACGTAACGTGTGGGAGCCCAAGCTGCACCAGGAACATTAGAATTTCCTCTCCCAATACCAGCAAGTCCATCAACTGCTCCTCTGACATTGACACGGACAGGCCCAAAAACACCGTTTCCTTCACCATGGGCATCTGTGAGGTAGATATTACCTACAGTACCGGAAGAACTGCTCCGATCATGCTCTTGCCTGTAGTGATGATGTGAACTCACATGTGCTTGTTTACAAGCACATGAATTACTAGTAAGGCAACAATTTGTGCAAGTAACAGCAACTATTGCTTGTACTCTGTGACACAGAAGCATCTGCATTAACAAACAACCAAAGTGTAAGAGAGGGTCTTAGAAGGAACAGAAAAAAAAAAAACTAAAGTCAGGGTGTAGACTAATAACCTGTAGCCAAAGACCATCATTTACAGCTTTGCAAGGAAACCCAAACTCTTCAAGTTGCTTTCGAACACTTAACAGTGCATCAAATGACATATTACAGTAGAGAAGAGAACCCCTTTCAAATATGTTCATAAAAGCATTGTATTCATCAGCAGAAAGAGAAGAACTTCCCCTAACGCATCTAACTTGCCGCCGACCAACAACCCTACCACCCCAAAGTGGTGCGTTGGGCTTTCCCCACTCATTTGGAACTAACCCATTACTGGAAGAAGTTCTTGAGAAGTAGTTCCTTGTTTGGTCACTAGAAAGCCAGATATCTTCGTTAAATTGATAAGAAGTGCTTTCCCCAGATGGCCCTCCTGTGGAAAAATCATTTACCTTCCTCCTGGAAGCTTCAGCATTCTAAATTTCAGAGCAAATATACAAATTTAGTGAAGTAATTTATTTCATTATTTGACAGTAGAAGGAAAACACATAGCATATTGAACAGAAGCAGAATTTGAGCATGTTATTACTTGCTCAATGGAGTATGTTGTGCTATCCTGCGGGATTACCATATCTGGAATATCACTAGTGTTATGGGCACTTATAGTCTCTGTGTTGTCATGTAATTTTAAATTCTGCAATTCAGACCCCACAAGCTGCTCCTCACTAGCTTCATTCATTGGACTCTTTCCCTTCCTCATGGAAGGATCAGAATTTGCTGAGCTTGACGTAAGGTTCAAATTTTCATTTCCACTAACTTCTACATCAGGCAGAGTGACCTTTGCAAGCAACGCATATAACGCTAGTTCAAACCTTCAAGTGGCAAAAAAAAGTTGTTGTCATAACCGTGTTCAAAATTCCAATATCATTCAGCAGACTAGTTTATGGATAACATACCGTTTCTCCTCATTAGGTACCCATAATTCGTCAGATGTAAGGAGCGCATGCAAAGTTTGTGAAGAAAGTTTTGGGAGCACCTAACAATAAAAACAAATAAAAGTTGAAAATCAATATTACAAACAAAAAAAACTACAGAAATATTAATTAACATTGCAGCACATATCAAAATTACCCAAAAAGCCATATGTGTCATCATTCATGTTGCGACAGAGCAAGGAACTGATAATCTTATAAAAGCTTTCTAAGCATTTCTTATCCCCCCCCCCCCCAAACATTTGCATTTCAACTACCACCCTGTTCAGTAGAACATGTCTTTGTGTTAAAAATTTTAATACCAAAACAAATCATGTGATGCACTTACGTATGGATTATGAGTTTTAAGTCACAAAATTTTAATTAGGATATCTCATGGTGAGAATGTCTAACATAAAACCGGCCTATTAATACTATACCAAAATTTAGATAGAAATCACAATAAACCTACTATGTAATTACTGGTGAAGGCCATAATGGAAAAAGGCAGTTACACCGATATTCCTAAAATAACAATATATGTTAGAAATCTGCTCATTTTAGCCAACAAACTAGCTGTGAATGTTCATTACCTCTCGTAGTTCCAATGTAGCACTTTGGCAAAGATAACCCCAGCAGGCATTTCTGACACGTTCCCCATGACTACCATAGTCTTGACTCTCCGCAAACAGCTGTAAACAATAATAAAGAAAATAATACAAAATAAAGCTGAATACTCATCAAGGAGATAAATTTATATTACTTCATTAATAACAAAAGTTACAGAGAAAATAATTGAGTAGTTGTGAAGATAAGACACACAGCAGTAACGGACTAACCTGATATTGCAAAAAGTTTGATGTCCAAAGCTCAGAAATAATAAAGTCAGTACATATTGTACATAAATCCTGCAATTGACCATCTGTAAGTGCACAACAATAGCAAAGAAGTGAGGCAGAAGAGAAAGCTTTCGAATGAAGAAGACCTGAAGATCTAAAAATGATGCAGCTGCAAGTACTCGGAATGCATTGCTATCATTAAGCTTTGGGGGTTGCCCATAAAGATATGCTAAAGCGATTGCAATTGCTTCTGAATCAATGTTTGGATCATCTATATGCAACACCACTGTAGGAGCTCCAGCCTCCCTCCAAGGACCATGTAGCATATTCCTGCCAGTCATTTTTAGCACTTATTATGTCACTTGTCCCAAAGATTATAGTATGGAGATATGGGGTTTGACTGCAGAAGGAGGTTCACTGCTATGTAGGATGAACAACGAAGCACATACATGAGATGAAGACACTGAGAGGAATTTTAACTATTCAACATTTTTCATTGGATTTCTATGTAGATTATGTTATTAAATAAGTAATGTGTCTCATGGAAACTATTCCATAAGCTCAACTACGTATTATACAAGGAAAATAAATATACAACAAGATAACATCTAGTCAAATCTCATCATACAGAAGAAGAAAACCTGCTTAGCCCCCAATTTTTTTTTTTTTTTTGGCAAAATCCATCTAGGAAAATAAGCATGAAGCATGAACCTAACAAGTATCAGTAGAGCGAGAATCTACATTTCAGTTTATGTATTGGGTGGGAAATCAATAATTAGATTTCCACTTCTCAAGCTACACGAACCTGCTGTAATTAACAGCAAAACTCAAAAATTGGGTCCCCGAATACATATTTTTGCTCAGATTTTTCTATCAAGCATTTCAATAGGGGATCACATGAAAACAACTAAAATTCCACCTTAAAGGAATAGAAACGACCCCCCAAAGGACACTGAAACATACATTTCACTTTTCCATGGAAATGAAATTCTAGATACTTATGCGAAAGCAGTAACCTCGATTCCCCAACCGAATCAAAAGGGCATGCGAACGCGAGCCACGAGCCACGGGGGGCCTCCGAATTCGACAACCTCACAATCCCCACCTGAAGTAGGCGCTGCGGGAGATGATGAGTCGATGGAGGCGGTAGGTGGCGCCCATGGCCTCGACGACGACGTCGGAGAACGCCCCGGACCCGAACCCCTCCGCCTGCACGTGCTCGCACAGCGCCGCGAGGTTGCAGTCCACTGGCCTGAGCTCCGCCGCCGCGACGGCCACCTCGTACGGCCTCGGCCCCCCCACCGCCCCCGCGCCCAGGGCCGCCACGGGGGCCGCCGCCGCCGCCGCCGCCGCCGCCGCCACCCCATCCGCCGCTACGGGCGGCGCGGCCATCGGGGATCGGGGCTAGGGTTCTAGCTGGAGGCGCGTGTCGGTGGCATGGGCTTGGGAGTGAGGAGACGAGGTGGGGAAGGGGAGAGACGAGCCGATCGGAGGTTGAAGAAGAAGAAGGAAAAGGGAGCAAAAGCGTTTGGCCACAGTAATAACTGCAATTGCTGTTCTTGTGGTTCAAGTTCATGTGGTGTGTAATTCGGATTTAAATCTGGAACAATATGATTTCGCTAGAAATGTATGTGTCCTTTTTTTTCATGTTAGATTTTTTTAAAATGATGGATGTTAATGAGTTTGTTAAGCTTTCAAGCTCAGGGCGAAGAAATGAGAGAACAGCTTTGAGCGAAATGCGGGGATGAGAAATTAATCTGTTTAATTCACTGTTATTTTTGACAATGTGTAAAAGATGATGAAAATTACTTAATATTTTTTTAAGAAACATGACACAAATTTAGACGATCATCACAGATTGATGAAGTCGTTACATTCGAACAGGTATATCTTTGTATTTGGACAATATGGTGTAAAAGATGATAAAAAGCAGTTGATGTTTTGTTTAGTCGAGGAGTTAAATCCGGTTTGGCATGTTTAAAAAAAACTAACTAGTCGAGCTACACCCACTTTACTGTTTTTAAATAGAGGTGGGCTTTGCAAAACCTATATACTACTGCTATATGTTTAAAATATTTTTCTACGATCGATCAGAAAACATGCAGTTATATGAAAATGGTTATCTTGATCTGAAAACCTTTACTCGGAAAAAATAAAAAATATGGTTTTCATCTCCAAACTTGTTATCTTGATTAGTTTCTTCCCTAAGCAACAAAACATGTATGTAAAATTAGTTTCCCAAAACCACATAAAATTTGTTATGTTGATTATATTGACTAAGATATTTGATCCGCATGGCACATACTTCCTCCGTCTCACCAAAAACCAATCTAAAATTGGAGGGGACATTAAATTCGTTATCTTATATTATATTGCCTCCAATCTTAAATTGGTTTTTTTGGACGGAATGAGTGAGTAGTAGATTCAAGATGATATAGACCCACATATCATAAAAGGTGGATGTGGAGAATGTGTACTATGGAGGTGGCCGTGGACGTGTAATTTATTATGGAGTATCCTCTTTTAGCAACTCTCTCAATTATATGTGGTCCCATCTTCCAATCTGACTTAAACACTAATAAGTGGGTTAAAAACCATATCAAGTGAATGAAACGATGAGTCTTGTCAAGTTTCAAGAGTTGAGTACCAAGTTTCATCAAAAGATTTAAGAGATGAAAATTAAGTTTCTTTTCCTTTATCCTTTGTTCTCAGTTATTTGCTCTAACTTGTAATGTTTTTTCTTTCTTCAAATTGGTTCTTTAATTAGTAATAGGTTTGATGAAACAACCTAGCATTCTGGCTGAGTTCTATCCTATACTTTTCTAACTTTTTCTCTCTACCCGCACGCTTTCCAAATTGTTATTTAATATATTTTTATCAAAAAATTTTATAAAAAAGTTGTTTTAAAAAATATAATTAATTATATGCTAATGTGTCGCTTCATCTTGTGCACCGGGAATGGAGGTTTTCCAACCTCCACAAAAGAACGCAGAGCCAACAAATCTGCCAAGCAATGTCACATAAATTGTGTGAAGAGTGGAAATTGAGCTGTCATTTTGCGAATGCAATTTTTTTTATTACAGCTATGTAATTACTGTACTTCATTGGATGGTACACGCTAGTCCCTGTTCCTTTTACGTTCTTGTATTAAAACAAATCTTTTTTGTCGCAAAAGGTATTATAATTAGTCCGGCCACCTTCTTCGCATTTCATATCTTAACAAAAGAATCCCAGCTCAATCTCGTATCATAAATAAAAAGGAATAAACACAGGATTTTATCTCTAAGATAAACAGAGATAGAATTTAATCAAGCGCAAAACTGAATAACAGTATCTCACCTAATTTCAAGCGCAATGCAAATCAAACCATTGCATACGCACAGCTAAGGGACAGTATCACCATCCTATATACGCACGCCTGCGTCCTTAACCACCTTCTTCTTCTTCTTCTTCGCGTGTCGCCGCGCGCGCGTGCAGCAGTGCGTCGTCGCTGGAGCGCGCCGCCGCCGCGTCGGCGTTCTCGAAATCTTCGAGAGCTTGTACGGTAGCATCTCATAGATCATGGTGCCACCAGGCAATGGCGCCGGCGCCGGCGCCGGCAACGACGTCATCCTCGAGCTCAGCCCTTCCGGCGACGACTGGAGCCACGAGCAGGACGACGATGTCGGCGCGAACGGCGGCGGCAACGGCGACGCCCCGCCGCGCCGGACGTTCAGCTTCGGCCAGGCCTACAAGACGCGTCACCGGCAGCCTCAGGTACGCACGCATGCACGTTGACATACTATACTACATGTGTTCTTGGCTTGATCAATCTACGTCAAAGAAAGAAAGAAGAAAACAAAAATCAATGTGTTTGTTGGTTGCATCTGCTGCTGCAAGGTGTTCACGGTGTGGCAGACGCTGGTGCTGGGGTACCAGTCGCTGGGCATCGTGTACGGCGACCTCGGGACGTCGCCGCTGTACGTGTTCCCGTCCGTCGTCCTCCCCGACGCCGACGCCACCGACTTCCTCGGCATCCTCAGCCTCATCATCTGGACTCTCACCCTCATGAGCCTCGTCAAGTACGCCCTCATCGTCTTGAAAGCCGACGACCATGGCGAAGGTTGGTAAATACATATATATCACGACCACTGAACGTATAATTTCATTGCACTACATCAATCTTGATCTGAACATATCGAGATGTAGTTGCACTTGCTGGCGTAGTGGTAGGGGTGTGTGTTTCAAACCTATGGTCTTCGTGTTCGATTCTCAACACACTCACACCTTCTTAATTATTCGATATCAAGTTTCTTCTTGATTTTTCTACTCCATTTAATGAATCATCGCGTTGTATGCTGCTGATTGTTAAAAAAAAGTTTGATTTTTCTACTCTATTTAATGAATCATCGTGTTATCTGATCACTAAAAAAAAACTTTCTCCTTGATTGTCTAGCCATTTTTTTTTGGACATATTGAGATTATGCCTTGTGTGAATTCATGTGGCATGACAATGTTGTTGGTCAAGGTGGTACATTCGCTCTGTATTCGCTGCTGCGGCAGCACGTGAATTTCAAGGGGAACATACCGGTGCCGCTCACGCGGTTGGAGTCCGATGTTCATCTCAAGTTCCACAGCAAGAGGAGGAGCCGACCGTCACAGCTGCAGCTGTTCTTGGAGAACAGCTCAAAGGCGCAACAGGCGATCACCGTCATCGTGCTGGTCGGAACCTGCATGCTCATCGGCGACGGCGCCCTCACTCCAGCCATCTCAGGCAAACAAATTTCCAATCAAACCAATTTTTAGCTCTGAACAACTGCATATACTTTCTGAAGAACATTGAACATTTGCATGCAGAGCAATTATCATTCAGTTCAGATAGCCTGTTATGCAATTCTCATTCAGTTCAGATAACCTGTGTTTTGTTTTGTTTTCGATTTCTCCAGTTCTTTCGGCGGTCCAGGGAATCCAGTCAAGATCGTCGCATATCAAGCAGAGTAAAACTCATCTGTCTTCATCTGTCTTCTTTCAGCTCGATGCTGTACTGTCAATCTGGTGGCTTCATTTCTCCCTGACCAACCTTCATGGCAAATCTGTTAACTGTCGCTGTATCTGTTACTTGATTTCAGAGCACGTCGTGGTCTTGAGCGCGGTGATCCTGGTGCTCCTTTTCCTCGTCCAGCGATTCGGCACCAGCAGGGTCAGCTTCACCTTCTCCCCAATCATGCTGCTGTGGTTCGCTTCGATTGCAGGGATTGGAGTGTACAACATTGTCACGTACCACCCACCTATTCTGAAAGCCGTCTCGCCTCACTACATATATTACTATTTCGCGAAGAACAAACGGGTTGGGTGGGAGCAACTCGGCGCGGTTATTCTCTGCATAACAGGTGAAAAAAAATTGTCAACTTTTACTGTGATCGCATGGTGGAATTTTACGGTTATTGAAAAAGTATTTTGAGATATCTAAATTTTACACTAAATTTTTTTTACCTTAAGATACTTCGTCAAATTTTAAATTAGAAAATATGATACCTCTAGGTACTATGGTAAAATTACCTGATCATATGATTGATTTTAGGATTTTTCTAAAAAAATAATCTTTTTAAAATAACCTTTTTCTTATTTCGTTTTTGAAATCTTGCAAATTTATGTCTGAACTTATTGAATGTGGCCATGTACAATTCAGGTGCTGAAGCTCTGTTTGCTGATATGGGACACTTCAACAAGTCATCAATTCAGGTAAAAGTGGTCCTGTAAACTCTAACCTACTTGCTCTGGTCAATGTTTGACACCGTTAAATTTTAAATATATGTTTATCATTTATCTTATCTAAATATACGTAATTATCATTTATTTTTGTTGCGATTTATTCAATCATTAAAGTTATTTTAAGCACGACTTATATTTATTATATTTGTACATCATTTTTAAACAAAGACAAAATTTCCAAAATCAACAACATTAAACATTAAAAACTTACAATCAAAATACTATAACATATAACACCCAAAAGCATCAAGATTTGTTGTTTCTGATCTTTAAAAATTCATGAAATAGGTGGCATTCTCAACGGCGGTGTTCCCATCACTGATCCTGGCGTACTCAGGCCAGGCAGCATACCTGATCAAGAACCCCGGTGACCTGAGCACGGCGTTCTACAGCAGCATCCCGGCGCCACTGTTCTGGCCGATGTTCATCGTCTCCACCTTGGCCGCCATTGTTGCGAGCCAATCGCTCATCTCTGCAAGCTACTCCATCATCCGGCAATCCATCGCCCTCGGCTGCTTCCCTAGAACCACGGTGAAGCACACCTCGGACAAGTACGAGGGCCAGGTTTACTGCCCGGAGATCAACTACGTTTTGATGGTCGTCTGCGTCCTCATCACCGTAGGATTCCAGGGTGGACCCGAGATCGGCCGCGCTTTCGGTAAACAAATTACTCCCTTCGGGTATAAATACTTGATATTTTGTCACATGATTTTCTTAAAGAACATAATAAATTTGCGATATCGCATACTATATCTGTTTTAAAATATAACTACTTTGTTCGGATTCATAATTTAGGACAAAGAGAGCAGCATTTTTTTCCTTTTCGTATAAAGTATGTATAAGAAAATATCAATAGTTAAAGTTTGAAATTTTTGACCAAATCTTATAGTAAACATCGTGGAATTGAACTGTTTTTTTTTTTAAAAAACTAACTACTGCATTCCAAATGTGGTCCAAATAGGAGAATGAACTTTTGGGGTTTTGGCTTTCAATTTGCACAGGTGTTGCAGTGATCTGGGTGATGCTTCTGACGACGATGCTGATGACGGTGGTGATGATCGTGATCTGGGAGGTGAATGGCGTGCTTGCCGGCGGCTTCTTCGGCTTCTACCTCGCCATCGAGGGCACGTACATGACCTCGCTGATGACCAAGGTGCCGCAGGGCGGGTGGGTGCCGTTCGCCATCACCGCCGTCTTCCTCACCGTCACGCTCTCCTGGACGTACGGCCGCAAGAAGAAGCGCGAGTACGAGGAGCGCAACATGGTCGGCGACGACGAGTTCGCCGGAATCGTGTCCCGGAGCGCGCGCGTCCCGGGGATGTGCTTCTTCTGCACCGACCTCATGGATGGCGTCCCGCCCATCGTGCGCCACTACGCCGGGAACACGGGATCCCTCCGCGAGCTCCTCCTGTTCGTCACGTTCCGGACGCTGCCGGTGAGGACGGTGCTCGCCGGCGAGCGGTTCCTCGTGGCGAGGGAGGCCCGCGCCGGCGTGTACCGGTGCATCGTCCAGTACGGGTACATGGACGAGCAGGACATGGTGGGGGACGACTTCGTCCGCGCCGCCGTCGCCACGCTCGTCGAGGTGGCGGACTCCGGCGAGGAGGCCGAGATGATCGAGCGAGCTCCGGCGAGCGGCGTCAGCTACGTGCTCGGGAGGACGGTGCTGAGGATGCGCAGGAGGCGGCGCAACTGGTTGAAGCGATTCGTCATCAACGAGCTCTACAGGTTCTTGCAGAAGAACTTTAGGTCAAACGTCTCCACGCTCAAGCTCGACCATGCCAAGACCTTACAGGTCGGGATGATATATGAGATCTGAGAAACAATAATATGCAGCTGGTTGATCCATCCAACTAGCTAGTCTGTGTTTTGAACATCTCGACAAGTTCTTGAGCAAAATTCTCTGTGATAACCCACAAATTGTCTTGTTTGATTAAAAACAGCGTATGTTCACTGCGAGGATCTGAATACTAACTACTGACTCAATGGGTGATTGTTAAACTGAATATTAACTATATGCAAACCAAGAATCAGTTTGCTAATTATGTAGTATATAAAACTCTTTTTCCTGAACTTTTCAAATGACAAGGACTGTCATGTCCAACAGAGAGTGAGTAAAGAAGGGGCATTCTAATTTAATCCCGTTTTTCTTGCACGAAACAAAATGAATAACCCACCGAATCTTCTAATATGGAGAACCATTTGAACACAGTACATCATCTGTCTAATTGAATTCATTCCTCCTGAGTTTACAGCAGGACATGGATCATCGGAGTTGAGTTTAAAGCGTCGTTTGCACTTGCTGTCAGCAGGAAACCAGCAATGCAAGCAAATGGGACGTGGATTTTCATCTCTCGAGGGGATATCCACTCGTTGCTTGCATATTATCTAAATAATTTTAAAAAAATTGACAGCATAGATTAATATGAAATATATATCACTCCACAAACATGCAAGATTAAATTCAACTTCTATAAGTTGCAATAAAAATAATAAATTGAACTGAAAATAGCTATCGTACATTCACGTTATATTTGTTATTTTTGTTGTAACTTGTAGAAGTTGAAATTTAACATGTATGTTCGTGGAGTGATATATTTTATATTAATCTATCTTTTGAATTTCTTTTAACTTGTTATAACCATTTAGATAACATGCACGAAACGAGAGGATATCCCCTCAAGGGATGAAAACACTTTTCCGAGCAAATGAATTTATCTTTATAGAGAGCTTGGATGTAATCGATGCCGTACTGGAAGCAGCGCACAACGTCCATTCTCGGCTTCCGTCAGCAGGGTGGCGAAGCCGTCAACGACGTGCTTTGTACGAGTGGACGTGGACCAGCCACGGCTTGCCGCTGGCGGTGGTGTTGCCGGGGAGGAAAAGGAAGGACAGGTACGGTACCAGCTCCGCCGCGCACCGTCGTCCATGCCGGCGGTGTCGTTCGGCGCGGCCTCAGAAGGACAATGTACTCCTTTGTACTCCAAGGGATCCCGATCTCCTCCTGTTGCTGCTGAGGGGCCGATGCATTGGCGGTGAAGCGCCGCCGGAGAGGAATGGGATACGGTGGAGTGGAGACGAGGAGGATGGTGGTGGTACATAAGAAGAGTGCGAGTACCCGCGCTGCCATTGCCATTCAGTACCCGCCTCGATCTACAACTATTTGGCTTATATCGACTCCATGAGAGAGCTGCATTGATCCTCGGCGGTGTCCTTCAACTGCAAATGAGCATGGCCTCTATAATATACTCTACTAGTCAAATTTATTTAGGTTTGATCGAGTTTATAAAAAATATTAGCAACATCTATAATATAAAATTAGTTTTATTAAACTTAACATTGAATATATTTTGATAATATGTTTCTTTTGTGTTGAAAATATTACTATATTTTTCTACAAAATTGATTAAACCTAATAAAGTTTATCTAAAAAAATCAAATAACTTATAATATCAAACGGAGTGAGTAGTATTTTTTTAGTAATTAGTACAATGATCTCATGCCATATTCTGAAATTCAAACTTTAATTCACGGATAAGAAGATGTGCAATGTACAATTGTAGACTATTAAAGTCGTTAGTAAGTTTGTTGATATAAAAGAGAAAGGGGAGAAGAGAGTGAAACATTTTGGTTATGCATGGCTAACATAAACTCTTCTTATAGTACTTATAAAAGAAAACTTTATTGTACGAGGATGAAGAAAAGGAAAGAAATATATAGAAAACTATTTCGGTGCATTACTTGTAAGAGAATATATTAGGTTCTACCCTAAAATGACTCTATAAGCTAGGAAATTGCATTATTAATGTAATCTTCGTCTAAATTGAATCATCGTGTACGTGTACGTGTTTGAAGGATATTGCAAAGCGTCTAAATTGAATCCCGTTATATAATAATAAATCAAGCCGTGTAGATGCGCAGGACACCCTGCTAATTAACAATTTAACATTAAACTGATATATAGTAGATTATTGAAATAAAACAGTTGTACATGACCTCCTGCTTCCTCCGATCAGAGGTATACATACATACATATCTATTATAAAAATTAAAGATGATTCTGTACTTATATTTTTCGTTCGTCTTTTTGGTCCGTAACCATGTCCAATACGAATTTTTTGGTTCTATGGTTCGTACGAAAACTGTGTAACAGTATGGTATAATCCTCTAGTTGGTCTATTAGACTATTATTACTATAAGGCCCCCTAAAACTGGCATACCCGTAAAGGAAAGGCAAGGGAAAATGGATGGAGATTGGTCAGTGGTCTCCTCTCCAGGTCGAGTATTTCTGTTGTAAGACAGGTCTAAATAGTTCGGTGCAGCCCATGGGCCTCGGCTGCTCATGGTTGTGGAGGACCTTCCTGCCCAAGGCAACACCACACGTGAGCTCACATGGTGCACAACAAGTAGCGTGCGATCACGGTGCGTCCCCTGCCCACGCCCTCTGGCCCAGCTGTCAGCGATATCCTACACAACTCATACATGCCAATTATGGAAGATTGCTGCACAGTACTTTTTCAAATTATTTTCACCCGTTGCAAATGCACGCGCATTTTTCTAGTGTGTGTATAACATCATCCTCTTCTCACCAATCACCTTTCTCCACTCACCCGTAGCAATGGCGCCGTCCGTAGTTGTACTTGTCGCCTTGTGTGCCACCATCTTCATCATCTCCACTCCCACCACATTCGTCTAATCCTCCTACGTCGGCAACCGATCCCGATCATCCCCTCCACCGATCATTCCACTCCACCACCACCCACGAGCCCTGGCCGGCCACGCAGGAGCCGAGTTGGAGTCGGAGCGCATGTACTTTGTCCTCCTGAAGCCGCGAGCAGACGCCGGCCACATCACGGACGACGGCGAGCGATGGAGCTGGCACATGTCATTCCTACCCGGCGACATCACAGCCTCCGGCAAGCAGCGGCTCGTCCACTCGTACCAGAGCACGTCTTGCATGGCTTTGCCGCATGGTTGACGGAGGCCGAGCTGGAGGCGGTGTCCATCAAGCCTGGCTTCTTCAAGTGGATTCCGGACGAGACGATGTACCTTGGCGGCAACGTCCACGGCAATAACAAAGTTATCGGCGCCCGATCCCACTGTTAGAGATAAGAATAGAAGTAGGAGGAGGAAGAGGATAAGTTTAGGAAGTTGTCATGTGTAATAATCAATTAGATAAGCTTTCCTCTTACATTTTCTTTCTTGTTTTCAAAGATGCAATTAATGGCGGATTGTAAGGCCACGCCAGGGGCTATTCTTGGCAAGCTAATAAATAGCGTTTATAGTGGTCGCAATAGCGGCAGTTAATAGCGGTAGCGAACCTCTACCGCTATCGCTGTAAGGTAGCGGACTGAAGATAGCGTGTTATAACTTAGCGCTCGTTATAGCACTTCGCTATCGCGTTTCGTGACCGCTATAACAACCCACTATTGACTCTAGTGGACTGTTATAACACTTAAATATTGTTTTTCACATATGGCGGGGCCTTCGCCCTCCGACGTGGTGTTGCCCGCCGTCCTCGGCACCAAGTTGAAGGAGTCACTACTACAAAATCGATTTTTCATGGTATAACCCTATTTTTTTCTCTGACGGTTAAACGTGGAAACCACCAGCGAAAATATAACGATGGTTGAGGGGCTAAGGACCGCCAGCGAAAATGGATCTTCGCTGGCGGTCGAGTTAAGAGGACTGCCAGCTAAGATGCACCCTTTTCGCTGGTGGCCCACATAAGCCACCACCAGCAAAAAAACCCCATCTTAGCTCTTTATCTTTCTCTTTAACTTCCGCCAGTAAAAATCGTGGTAGGCCATATCTTCTTCTTTTAACTTCTCTCTCTCGGCTTCTATCTCTTACGACTTCTCCCACGCTGGCAACAGCATGTGGTGCCGGAGGCGGCGGCACGGTCTAGCTCGCACGGTGACCCGACCCTCCCCCTCGACGACTGAGCGGCCGTGCTCCAGGGAGCAGCGACGGTGACCTGACCCTCCCCTCCCTCTCTTAGATCTGGCCAGAGGGGAGAGGCGCGGATCCGGTGGCAGGACAGAGGGGCGTGGATCCGGTGGCGGCGGGTCACGGTGGTGCAGATTCGGCTGCTAGGATTATGGCTCGGTGATGGCAACAGTGACCTCGACCTCGGTGGCTCCACGGCAGCGGGGCGCGGCCTCCTCCTCTTCGCCGCTGGCCGCCACGACAACTGGGGTGGCCGGATCCGCTGCCGCGATGATGGTTCCTCCATGGCGGTGGATCCGGCGGCGGCTGCCACGACGACGACGACCGGGCTCCTCCAATCCCCCTCCCCTCTACCACCTGGCGACCGCGGTGTGGGCTTCGGCGGGCGGCCACGGTGGGCTGTGCTTGCGGCTGGCGGCCGGCAGCAGATTTTGTTTTGCTCCAAAATCAATTTTTCTTGGCAGTCGGCAATGGATTTACGATTTTTTTGAGCTTGAAAATCATTTTCCTTAGAGGTCAGCGTAACTTAACCATGATTTTTCACAAGCGTTAAAATTTCACTAGTGAAGATTGTTCATTTTTATTAGTCTTTGCTTATTGACGGCTAACGAAAATTAATTTTTATCGTCAGGAAAGACTCTTTTTAGTAGTGAGTACGAAACTTATCCAGATGCCGCGGCGCAGGTGTCCTTCCAGGGCACGCAGCTTGCCATCGGTGGGTCGCCCACTTCTCCGGCCGAGGCCCGAGCACCAACTCCCCACATATCGCAAAGCCGGACATCCTCGCGCCGGGGCTTAACATCACTCCGGCGAGTCTTCGAGGCTCTCTGAATTTGCACCACTTAGTTTGGGTATGTAATGTAGCGCGAGGGATGGACCTCATCAAAACCATTTGTCATTTTAAGTGCTATGTTACCTCTATCATCTTATGGAGTTGAGACATACTAGTATATTATAATATTCTGAACTGCAATGTTCGTGTTTATTTGCACTACTTTTACTTTGGGTATATAGTGCGAGGGAGATGGACCTCATCAAAACCATCTGTTGCTTGTTAGCTAATTTGAGGGATGGACCTCATCAAAACCATTCGTCATTTGAAATGCCCAGCAAACAAAGCCCGAGTACTACGCATTTGACATTTCAGATATTGTAATTTAACTAACTTTATTAATCCTAGTGGGAACAAATAAGCATGCGAGACGTGGAAGAACACTCAGAATCTTCTTAAACATTAAAGTACATAAAAATCCCAACAACTGAAGTAAAAAAAAAAAGTGAAAAAGAGAGAAAGTAGCACCTCCTTTCTCCCTCCAAAAAGACCACTTTATCCTTCAGTCGGGAAAAAATCAATTTCAAATTTATTCAACGGAAATTTGACCACGTATTTTTGTTTGGGTTAGTGAGTAATTTGTTTTTTGCGGGGTGGGTTAGTGAGTAATTGAGTATAGTATAATCAGATGCAGCGGTCAAGGAGGCCGCAGACGACCACGAGCCCCACAACGAGCAGGCGATCCGCGGTGGGGCCCACTGTCAGTGTCAGAACATCATCTCCCAGCACAACCCCTGCGTCCGTCTGCTTCCTCCTGATCTCCGCAAGAACCTCACCTCCTGCGCCGACGATTCTGTACTCCGATTTGTGTGACGCGCCATCGATGATCCTGTACACCTCCCCGCTCGGAGCAATCTCTACCAAAGCTCTGACATTGTATCGCCCTTCCTTCTTCAGAATCTTGTACTCCTTCTGCACCCTGAACCATGGCTGATCTTCCATGGTTGCAGCGGCAGCATCGCCATTGTTGTTGCAGCAGGAGTAGCCTTGCCATGTCTTGAACACTCCAAAATTCTGCAAATTTTTTTTTCAGATTACAGAAGACAAATGTTAGTATGTTACTACCAATGCTGCGATTTCCTATGATAAGTTTTAATTATCAAGCAACCAAAATCAATATCGCATCTTCAATGTACCTTCTTGAGTAGCTTCAAGAGCGTCTTGCCGCCGCTGTCCATGACGAACACCTCGCGGCTGCGCCTGCAGGCGTAGTTGTCGACGCGGTAGGCGGCGCGGCCATCCTGGCCGTAGATCGTGCATCCGCGGCCGTTGAACACCAGCGATTTCATCCACACCGTGTAACAAACCTGCTTCTTCTCATGATGAGAATCGGCAGGATTAGCAGAAGGGTGCAGGTGAGCAGAGAGCGGCTGGATCCTAGGAGGAGCAATAGCCATTTCCTGACGAAATGAGGTGATGACTGATGAGTTCAGGTTGATCAGGTTCAGGTTCAGAATTGCAAATTTGCAATGGCTCGGATGAATTAATACATTAGATGCATATATATAGCCATGGCTCATGCAGTTCAGGAATGTACCTTGCAAGGTCTGCGTGACTGCAATAGTGCTCACTTTTGTGTCAAAGAAATCTTTTTTCTTAGATATTGGTTCTGCATGCAATGTTCACAAGGGTTTTTTGAGCAAGATTTGTTTAGTTAACGAGGGATCAGATACTGTACTTAGCTAGTAGTGTACTAACCCCTTTTTTGTTGGCTTTTGAAGTGGATGCTACATGTGTAGTTATATATATATATCACGTGGATTTTCATGTGTATATGTGTAGTATAATATACTACTTGAATCCTTTTTTAGTGTGGTGTGCTCTTTTCTTTGCGTGTATCGATTCAGGCGAACTGCTCAAACGTGAAAAATGATAATTTATATTTTTAAAATGTCTTTTTTGGCTTTGTAGCAGTGTGTCTGAATGAGAGGATCTGTATTTCAGGTTTCAATCTTTCAAAGGAAGTATCCAGTAAACAGTGTGGCTGCTAACTTGTTTTGACTTGTGGTCGGTCATTTGTTCTAGATCTGTCTAATTGTTCATGCTCTACACACAATACACATTGCTTTAGCCCTCTGAAACTTTGATTTCTTCATGTGATCGCTCCAAGTGTGCATAGTAGCTTTACACTTCTCTGAAAAAGTGAGAATATTGTAGCTTTGCAATGTAGTTCTACAGGAGAATAGCTGCGCACCATGCAAGACATTGGAGAGGTGAATTTCTGCTTTCTGAAAAGAGATCAGTCCATAGATATGCCTTTATTTTTCTTTCTTCACTAGTAGTTAAAATAAGACCATAATTTTCCGACAAGCAGTCACACAAAATTCTTATTTCGCCAACTGTCTGAAGAGCAACCATGGAATCTCTACATGAAAAATGATCCTCTATTCCTTTCATTTTTCACCAACAGCTATCCATTAATTTATATTGCTCTGATTCATAGAATGTTCAAGTTGGAGAGTTTAATAGCATAAAAAAAACTTGGAGAGTTCAAAAAGAATTTGAGACACTTGTTATATTCAAGTCATCACAGAAGTTATCTGAAACTCCAACATTCCAAACAAGCCTTAAAAATTATCAGTAATAAACAGTTTTCTAATATGCAAACAATGGCATTACGTACTGTACTAATCCAAACGTTAAGGTGTCATTTTCTTTTAATTTCTTTTAGTTTGCGCGAGAGAGGTTTGGAGAAAAAGCGTAAGGTTCGGTCAACAAGGTTTGTTTTGTTTGTTGATTAGCTAATATTAAATCCCATCTTCGCTTGCTGAATTTCATTTCCCAGAAAGATTCCATCTGCCCCATATAAATTATATTAGTATTATGTAAGCATGGGTTTTGTGCCCTCGAACAAAATAATTCAAAGTCTTCCAAAGTTCAATGGCACATCTCAGGGTACAACCATATCTACCAAATAATTTATGCTCATTATTAGCTTGGTAATCTGCACAAGAGTCCCAGTTTTGTGGCAGGCCTTGCTTTGTTTAGTGCTGTGCCTTGTGAGCATCTTGTCCTTGCAAACTAAAATAGAAGATAATTTGCTTAATTCAATATAGTACTACTACTGATCAGCATATATGTCCATTTTATGCCATCACCAGGATTAGACATTTCCCAAAAAGCAGGAAGCTCTTGAAACCTAACAAAATAAATACCTAACAAATTTAAACAAGTGCATGTATTGTAGGCAAGATTAGGAAAACTTTAGTGATTAAATTTATGGTACTCTGTCATGTGCGGATAAGTGATCTTCGTAAGCAAATTAAGATGAGAAGGTGAGACACTGAGACTGTTGATGACATCAGAGAAAGTTGGAACAACAATAGAAATTAAATCGGTCTCCCAGATGAGTCCATGAAAGAACAAGAGAAAATTAAGCTTTACTTAGGTGTGAGCACTTATCCTGCTTAATGTATTGGCACCAAATTAATAGAACAACCTGCAGTTCCTATCCATGCTGAAATTTGATCGCACATGTTACACATTTCGAGTGATGACCTTTGTTCTAAAAAAATGTTACACATTTCGATGAGATGGAAGTTCAAGCTTTCTGTACTATGCAACGGTGTTAATTATCATCTTCTCAGCAACTTCTGCTTGTAAATTATGAGAGCAGGTCGTCCTTGATTGAAGGAGTACGTACTTGTATATTTGTGTGGAAAATTCAACAGAAGAACTTGCTTTCATTTTTAGGGATTCATGTCAAAGCACACGTCCACACACTGAGCTGTAAGCTGTCAACTACCTTTTCCAAACCTTGCACATAGCCCCATAGTATTTACGTCTGTAAGCACAACCGTACGTGCTCCTAATTTGTACCCATGATTTGTTCAGTTAACTAGGGGAATGTATAGTACGCACACAAAAAATATAGAAAAAAATGTATGTACTTTTTTTATTACATATATGTGTAAAAGTCCCATCTTCAAATTCATCATATATAGGAAGAAAACAAATAAAATTTTAATAGATTTGTACTCTTAAAACCGTCATAATTTTTATTTTTACAGCTAAAATATAATGATCTTGAGATTAAAACTTTACACGTAAATATAATACTATTGAAACATACACATTTTTTAAAGAAAATTACACATGGTAGGTTCTTGTTAACTAGATATTACCCCGCAAGTTATTTTTTTTTGAAACTAGTACTCACAAGGCCCCAATGCTCTAGAATATTATAAGATTTTATAGAGATTAATGGTTCGTTTGGTAAAGCTCCAACTACTAAATTTAACTTCAGAAATAGGGTTTGGAGTGGAGTTATGGAGCTATCTCAACCCAGTTTCACATCTCTAGTGAGAACTTTATCAACTTTACTTCTGGAGTTGAAACTGTTTGATTGAGCTCCAAAGAAATCCCGAGTCAAAAATTCTAAAATATTTAAAAAACCTTTGCTCCAAAGAGACCTTAAAACTGAAATTAGTCTAACCAGGCAAAGTGCGATCCCAATCGCTCAATTAATAGTACAGTCTACGGAGTAGAGAGTGACACATACGAGTGCATAAATAAATTTAGCTTAACACTTTATTCTATCATATCGCGTGACACATACGAGTGCGTACCCAAATTTAATTTAATCCTCCAAAAAACAGATTTTTTAAAAAAAATACTCCATCCTTTAAATACGCGAGGCCAGCCACTGACACCCTCCATCCTCCCCAACCATCTCATTGCCGCCGCAGCAGCAGAGAAATCATCTTCTCGATCCCGGCAATGGCCAAGATCCAGCCCCTTCCGGCAGCCTCGCCGTCGGCGGAGTGGCAGCATGGCGGCGCCGGCGTCGACGGCGGTGTGCAGGGGAAGCATCAGAAGAAGCAGGCGGTGTACACGGTGTGGATGAAGTCGCTGGTGTTCAACGGCCACGGCTGCACGGTGTACGGCTCCGACGGCCGCGTCGCCTTCCGCGTCGACAACTACGGCTGCAGGGGCAGCCGCGACGTCTTCTTCATGGACACCGCCGGCAACACCCTCATCGGCATCCAAACCAAGGTACCAATCGATATAAGTTTTCTTTGTGAATTCAATTACCGCGGCTTGCTGATCGTGTTTGTTTCCCCGCCATTGTTGCGCGTGCGCAGAGCTTCGGGATGCTGAAGAGATGGGAGGCGAGCCGGCACCACGACGGCGAGGAGACGACGACGACGACGCCGTGGTTCAGAGTGCAGAGGGGTCGAGGTCGAGGAGGAGCCATGGCCACCGTGACGCTGCACGGCGGCGTCGGCGGCGGCGGGAGGGCGTATAGGATCGACGGGTGCCCGAGCAAATCGGAGTACAGGATCAGCCGCGGCGGCGGCGGCGGCGGCGGCGACGGCGAGGTGGTGGCGGAGGTCGCGAGGAAGCAGACGGCGTCCGGGGTGGTGCTCGGGGAGGACGTGCTGACGCTGAAAGTGGGCCCGGATGCGGATCACCTCCTCGTCTTGGGAGTGGTGGTCGTGTGTGGCCTCATGAACCGTGCTATGTGACTCGATCTACAAGCCTACAACCACAAGAACGAATTTGTTCTTGTTTTTTTTCTTTTCTTTCTTTTTTCTTAAAAAAATCCTTTTTTTGAAAAAAAGAATATTTTCTGCTAGTTTAGATCGCAGATGAAACTGGGATTGAGTTTGTTTGTAGGGAACAGTTTAGACAAGGTTTTTCACCAGCTGTGGACGCTAGTCCCTCTTGTGGTGGATGTTTTTTCCCCTTCTAGGGGTTTGTCTGAACAATGATTAAGATTGCAATATAAAAGTACAGAGTTGTATTTTTTGTGCTGATATAATTTCTCTTCTCCAATGTTTTCTCGTTGCTATATTGCTGTCATACAATTGTTATGTGGCCATGCTTACTAATAGGGAAAAGGGTATCACTTTCAGATTTCAGGTTAAGAAGTATATCATGGTACTAACTGCTTCTCATCATCCAAGTTCATGCACCCTGGACTCGGCCTACATGGATAACATATCCACAAATATTATAGTACAATACTCTTAAGACCAAATTTTGACTCTGTTATGTCCTTTATGATAACAATTCGGTACCGAGTACAGCGGGATAGTGACTCAACTACACGAGACAGTTTATCATATTCGCTGTGATATCAGTAGTATTTTTACTACCGGTTTAGAACCCTTATTTATTCTGATTATAATAACCGTGATCAACAAATCAAGACTAAAAATCTCGATCTTTAGTATCGGTTGAAATAACCGGTACTAAATATGCATACCAAATTCAAAAATATGTGGGATATAAGATTCAAACTCAAAATAAATTTAGAGATTCAAAAGTATTTATTTTTACTAAACATAAACTCAAAATAAATATGTATATAAGACTAAAAATATGCAGCCCTCGTGCTCGTAACTATCCCACCAATTCCACCCATCTAATATGGATATGAATGCTTTCCTTTTGAACTAACCATGGAGGAATTTTAGTCCCAGTCGATAATACTAACCGATACTAAACATATCTTTAGTCCCGATTGGTGTTACCAACCGGTACTAAAGATCTTTAGTACCGGTTGGTAAAAATCATTTATCTTTAGTCTCGATTGGTGTTACCAACCAGTACTAAAGAAATATTTTTAGTACCGGTTGACAACACCAATCGGAAGTAAAGATGATTTTAGGACTTGGACTTTTAGAACCGGTATAAAATTATTTTTAGTACCGACTCTAAATTAAATCGGTACTTAAAATTTTTTTGGCATGATAAAAGATCGATTCTTCACCGGTGTATATTACAAATACGAAACATATGATACAGCCAACGGAAGGCATAGTTTACCAGCACGAGAAATTCATTACGGCACACAACCACAATATTGCATATATAAACAAATCAACACTTCACCATCTCACTCAAAAACTTAAACAACGTCCGTCCATTTCGTTGTATTATTAAACGCATATCGGTTTAAGTTTTATTAAGGTTGCTTGGCTGGGCTGCTCGTGCCAGCAGCAGCAGCAGCAGGCGGCAAGGAGGGAAGGGAATACTAGGCTAGCGTTGCTTGCATCATGTAACATTGTCGTGTTGCATTGCATGCACAGGTTGGTCAGGTCGCCAGCTAACTTTGCCGCCGATGGACGTGTTGTGTCGGGTGGTCTATGTACACTAGCTTACTGAGGTTGGGTTCCATTCCAGTGATCATGAAGCCGGGTGATATATGCCACTGGTAAGTGGTGGAGCCAGCGATATCATCAAAATGCTATCGTATAAATATATATGTTTCGCTGAATTATCACTTTCAACCACGATATCTACATCGAAATATCATCCCAAATGAATTTGCTTGTGGACTCCTCTTTTTCCCTCCTCCAACACCATTTGCATTGTCGGAGACACGACGGTCACCGCGTACCAGGGTAAGTCTCCACCTTAGCCCTACCGAAGTTGCACGTGGCAGGAAGAGGAAGGAGGATCTCAAGAGCCTCGAACGAGCTAGGTATCGGTGCCAGGCCTCAGTGTTCTATGCTTGCCGGATCATCACTGACGTCATCCAACACGAGTTGCCATCAGCAAGAATTGTTGAGCCGCTGTTGATCCCTAGGTTAGTTATAGTCGCTCTCACAAAACCCTAGCCTCAGTAACCTATTGCCGGTTAGTCCGGGGAGGTGATGGCTGAAGTAGGCGACACAGCAGGCGGTAGCTCAGACTGGCTAGCTTGCTTGTCCATCTTGGGTTGGCTCGGGTGCTCCTCGTCACTAGGGAAGATGACAGGGTTGAGGATGATGGGGGTATTTTTCATCTACAATACCGTTAACTTTTCACATAACATTTGATTATTAGTATTATTAAAAAAAATATATACATATTATTTAATTTATTTTTTCCTTTTATTATTAAAGAAATTATTTTCTTAACTTACTTTTTATGTATTCATCATACTAAATTACAAAAAATTTAAATAATAAGATGAATGATTCCACGTTAACCAAAAATCAACCACATATTTTGGGATGGGAGAGTATATATAACAGTTGTCAAAAGGCTAACTATCGCTTTGACTGTTGTTCTACATCTTGCCTCGCCGTGCACCGCGCTACCGGCGCCGGCGCTTACCGAGGCAGCCTCTCCTTCCCCCAACCACCACCGCAGCAATACACCACCCGCGCGCCGCGCCGCGCCTCTTGGAGGCTTCGACGCGCGCGGCCCGCACCCAAGAAGGCGACCGCGGCTTCGCGGTTTCCGAACACCTCCCCGAAATCGAATCGCCGCCATCTCATCTCCTCTTCCCCGGCCGTCGCCGTGCCCACGCCGCCACCCTGTGCTCCGCGGCGGCGGGCGGGCCGCCATGCCGCTGCCGACGATGGCCCACTCCTCCTCCTCCTTCCTCCTCCTCCCCGCATCCTCGCCGCCCCCGCCCGCGGATGCTTCCGCGGCCTACGCCGTCGTCGTCCTCAACCAGCGCCTGCCCCGCTTCGCCCCACTCCTCTGGGACCGCGGTATCCTTCTTCTTGTTGCCTTGATGGTGCCTTCGTTCGCTTTTCGCTGTGGTCTGACTGATGACGTGGTCTGTGGTGTGTCGTCGTGGCGTGCAGCGCAGCTGCGGGTGTGCGCAGACGGGGGTGCCAACCGGGTGTTCGACGGAATGCCGGAGCTGCTGCCCGGCGAGGACCCGGACCAGGTCCGCATGAGGTGATCGATAATTTCCAGCTTTATTTATCCCCCTACTGTTCTTTGTTTGCATGTGTCCTCTCCTTCCGTGTTTTGAGACAGGCTTGGCGGTCATGATGGAATGCATGGGAGACGAGTGAATCTTGTTTTTGTTAGTATTTCATTATGCAGAGGCGTGAAATTGTAAGTGTTGGCATGGAAGCGAGTACTATCGAGCTGAACCAGATACCACTACTTAAGTGTTATTTCTCGATATGTTTATCTCCCATGCATTACATGTTTCCGTTATTATATGTTTAAGCAAAAGCTGAAGTTCCCCTGATATGTTCAAGTTGAGTAATTTAGTATGCAACACCTTTATAGATGTTAATTGCTTGTTGGGTTATGGTTCAGTGCTTTAGCTAACGAAGTGCTCTTTCATTTGATGAACTCTCTGTCAATGTTAAAGTTTTGTTCGTATCCACATGATTTCTAGTTTTGTTTTTGGAGAGCTTAGAATAACATTCTTAAATTGGCCGAAGTTGCCATCACAGATCTGAATGTACGCGATACTGGGATGAACTACAGGTCTATAGCAGCTTCAACTTGTGTCTTGTTCACTATGAAATCTTTTTTTTTCCTATCTTGGGTTGCCAAAGGTTTGGGAGACATTTATGCATCCAACGGAGGAGCATGGCTAGTTGATTTGCCATACCTGGTAGTTGGCAAGAGATTTAAGACCGTTTTCTTTAATTGTTGGTTGGGTTTAAAGACAGCTTCTTTATTGGGTGTTTGTATATTTATTAATTTGTGCTCATCTTCCTGCAGGTACAAGCCAGATGTGATCAAAGGGGATATGGACTCAATAAGGCCAGAAGTGAAGGAATATTATTCCAATCTGGTAACTATTTTAAAAATCTATCTACCACTTCAAGTTGAAACTAGCTGCTAAGGCTGGATAACTAAACCAGCAATACTGTATGCAGCAACTGTCCAGGAATTTTCACTGTAATGTGCAGAAATAAATTGATGTTACTGGATGCAGTATTTTTTGTATGTAATATATATTTGGAATTTTGGATGTCACAGGCTCACAGCTTAAGTCTTCTGATTTCGATGACTTTACTAATTACAGTAATATATGAAGAATTATTTTCAATTTCCTTTGTGAAATCAGCATACTGAAATGATTTACAGTAACTAGGTCTTTAAACATATCAATGTCCTTAAAAATCAGGAAGGGCTAAACAACGTGCTTTATTTATATTGTAGCATTCCTGTTTAGGTAATCTGTATCTAAGAAAACAAAATGTGTATTACATGGCCTGATACTGTATTTTCTTTTTTCTTTGATTGAAATGACATGCTCAGAGTACTGCTATATGTACGTCTCTATTTATCTTTCTGGATATGTTGTTGATTGCCCACAGGAAGCTCATCTGCTAAACTAAAAATATGTGCATTTGGTTTTGACCTGTTGACTGCTGTATATGTTATAATCACTTTCGAGAGGAACGATAATAAGTTCAATAATGAGAGATCCATATTTAGTTCAAGTTTTTTTTCTTTGTTTTCTATACACAGCTGATGCAAGCTGCTTCAAGAATTAAGACGTAACCTCCTAATTCCAATGAGCTTGACATTGTTCTTTGCCATCTAATAACACGCTGTTCTTCTGTTGCAGGGTGCCGAAATAGTTGATGAATCACATGATCAGGACACCACTGACCTGCATAAATGTGTATCATTTATCACCAGAAATCCACCTGGCTCTGAAAAGTCTAATGTACCGAGCTCAATTGTTAATCATAATTAGAATTTCAGAACCACCGACCATGCAACATTAGCCTTACAAATTTTACTGTATTCTTTATCTGCAGCTGTATATTCTTGTTCTTGGTGCACTTGGAGGAAGGTTCGATCATGAGATGGGGAACATCAACGTGTTATATCGCTTCTCAAACATCAGGATTGTCCTCCTGTCTGATGACTGCTCAATATTTCTGCTCCCAAAGACGCACAGCCACGAGATCCATATCGAGCGATCAATCGAGGGTCCTCATTGTGGATTGATTCCAATGGGTTCACCATCGGCTAGCACTACCACCACAGGGCTCCGGTGGAATTTAGGTAAAAGTATCAAACTTTAAAAGTTATTTGTTGTATCATGTATGGCAACAGCATTTGAACTGATAGTCATTCTGCACCTTGTCTTCAGATAATACCAGTATGAGCTACGGTGGACTGATAAGCACATCTAACATCGTGGAAGAGGAAACCGTTAGGATCACTTCAGATTCTGATCTGATTTGGACAATATCACTCCGGAACTGAGCTTTAAATTACCCATAAATGTATCTTGATCCAAGTTTTGGGTCCTTAATATAGCATGGATGGGCTACATTTTTGTAACTTGATATTTTTTTTCACTAATCTACTGTTAGTAAACAGGATAGGTATCCATATGTGTAAGCTTCTTAGACATGCATCCATTATATAAAAAATATTCTTAACTATGTTGTTCAATTCTCATTCCAGCCTTCTACTGCAATTTTCCTCTCCAAATTTTGAAGCATTTTCATTGCAAAAATTTAGAAGCTTTTAATGCAAAATTTTATTGATTGATAAAGTAACATGATCTGATGGTGGTCTTTGGCATTTGGATAATTTGGATGTTTCTAGGCGAGAAGCCGCCATCAGCCTACTAAGCAATGACGCATATGAAAGCAAAGGTGACGTCCTTATCCACCCTCACCACCATCTCACTGCCAGTGGGCCCCACCCTCAAATCCTGATATTTTTCGTGAGGCCCTCTTCTACTGCACCTGGGCCCCACGGCCCCACCGCGTCGCGATCGCTTTTCTTCTCCCCCAAGACCGAGATTAAACTTGCGCTTCGGTTTGATTTAGGTCAAAAGCTCGAAGCAATTTCTCCTCCTCGATTCTTCTAGAAGCCCGAATCGAAAGCCTAAAACCCAGAAGATACGCTTCAACGCGAAACCCTAATCCCGAATGGCCCCAATGGCGGGCGGCGGCGGGGTGCCGTGGGGGGACCGGGCCCGGGTGGTCGGGGCGCAGATCCGCAGCAGGTTCCGCGTCGGCGTGGCGCCCGTCGACCGGCGGTGGCTGTGGCGGCGCGGGGAGGGGCGCGTCGCCTCCGAGGCGGTGCGGCAGTGGACGGAACGCGTGCAGAGCCTGTGGCAGAGGGAGAAGAACACGGATCAGAGCTCCTCGTCGCCGGGGACGTCTCAGGCGGCGGCGAAGCCATCCTCTAGTGCTTTGAGGTTCTACAGAAAGAAAGGTGCAATCCTCTTTTCTTATTTGATCGATCTAATTCGCCTCTTCACGTGTCCTAATGATGTGTATTAATGGCTCGAATGCTATGCGTCTCATGGTATATCACTCGTGAACAGCCTGATTTTAGCCCTTATGACTCGTGGTTTATTTTGCTGATGGATCATAATGAATAAAAAAATATTTTAGTAGATTTTTCCTTATTTTTTTTTCTGAACCATTTTGTTTGTGTCTGTAGTGGGCAAGGAGGTTGATGGAATTGAAGATTCTGTTATTTTTCGGTCGCTTCAAGCATTGGCTGTTCCTCTTATTGGCAATGCTTGTCATATTTTTATGCATGGCCTCAACTCTGTTCAGGTATTGTGCTGGAGAGCACTTCTCATACTTGAATCTATTGTTTCATTTGTCTAAACAAGGAGATCTTGCAGATTTATGGTGCAGAGAAACTTCAGCAGGCATTACAAGAGAGACCTAAAGGCAAGCCTCTTCTAACGGTATGTGATATTTTAGTTACAACACATTACTCTGTTTCATGGCAATATGGCATACTATTATGAGCTTTCTAAGTGGAATGACTGTGTTATCTTCTTTAGAAGATTATCAATTGCCTACTTTTCTCAATGGATTGTGGTATCAAGTGTTTTCAAATCATTTACCTAAAAACTATAGTTGATATCTTCTTAGGCCTAGTTCTTTTCTTCAACTCCAAACTTCAACTTCCTCGTTTCCCGTTAGCATGCTTTTCAAACTGTTAAATGATATGTTTTTTTGCGAAAAAATTCTATATAGAAGTTTTAAAAATCAAATAAATCCATATTTTGACTTTATAATTATTAATACTTAATTAATCATGTGCTAATGATCTTTTTCGTTTTGCGTGTGCTAAAAGTCTCTCTCCAAATGAGGAGATCAAACGTAGCCTTAGTATAACACATGTTGCAGCTCTCGTGTATACATTTTCCTGACCACTTTTCTGTTTCTATCTCGTGTATGTATTTCAGGTCAGCAATCATGTGGCAGCTATGGATGATCCCTTCGTAATTGCGTCAATTCTCCCACCATCAGTCATGTTGGAAGCTCAAAAGCTGAGATGGACATTATGTGCGAGTGATCGTTGCTTTACAAATCCAATTTTGTCTACATTCTTCAGGTCTGTTAAAGTGCTACCTGTTTCTCGTGGCGACGGCATCTATCAAAAGGTATCTTCCTTGAGATTATTATGTTTGACTTGCTGCTTAATGGTGTAAAATTGTTTCTTTAAATATTTCTGCAGCAGAGTGTCATGCTTGTTTGTGTTGATGAATACATTTATTGGTTGAGGATTAGCGACCAAAAACGGTGTTTAATAGAAATGGTCGTTAATGCTGTCCTGTAAATGGTGTTGCTCTAAAGTGCACAGTTGGAAGCTACTCTATGAAATTTCCTTTGAAGTACTCAAACTTTCTATAAATGACGAGCAATTTGAAGACTACATTCTTTTCAGTAGCATGCTATAGTGCTATACTTGTGAGTAATACTACATTGAAGCCACATGGGCATACTAAACCATTTTTTGGATCAGTATTCCAAACTATCTAGTGTTTTGGGTGTACTTTTCAGGAGTAGTTTCTGTTAATGCTTCATATATAAAAAAAGTGATTGTCCCCTTTGAACCCAGATGTATTGAATGCCTATATGGTTGGGTGATTCCTTTTACTCTTCACTAATCACTACCGTTATTTTATTTGTTCAGGGAATGGACATGGCACTTTCAAAGTTGAACAATGGTGGATGGGTTCATATTTTCCCAGAAGGAAGTCGTTCAAAGGATGGAGGGAAAACCATCGCTCCTGCCAAGAGAGGTGTTGGAAGGTTAGAAGATCATTTGTGCTGAACTACCTGTTATTAGCTGTCTTCTGTTTCTGCAATAAAACCTGCATTTTACATATAAATATACCATTTTGCAAGGTCTTCGGTTTATATAAATTTTATTTTTGTTCATTCTCAAGCACCCGACCTAATTCTCCCTTTTGTCTTGCCAGATTGATTATGGATGCTGACAGCCTTCCAGTTGTAATACCCTTTGTCCATACAGGAATGCAGGATATAATGCCTGTTGGAAAACGTATTCCAAGAGCAGGCAAAAGGGTGTGTACTTTTGTACATATTAACTGATGCAAGTCTTGTTGATATACTTGTGTGAAAAGCAAGGTACTAACTTTGAAGCCATTTTTTTTGTTTCTTTTAGGTGATTGTGGTTGTTGGTGATCCAATCAACTTCGATGACCTTATCATTGACAACAGCGATGAAAGCCAACACATCTCTAGAGGCATTTTGTATGATAAAGCAACAGAAAGGATTGGGCAGAGACTGCAGGAACTGAAAGCCGAAGTCGATAGATTGGCAGCAGAGCAGAAATCTGAACTCCAACATTATCATGCTCGTGATACGGTCAACTACGGTACCCGACTGTGGCAGCAGGTTGATTGGGAAGCATTTGGCATGGAGAGTTCAATGCTGTCACCAGAACCTTCAGACGTGCAAGAGCCGCTGAAGCAAGCCAAGCCTGTACTACACCTGGAATCTGAACATGCCAAGCCTGAACTACACCTGGAACCTGAGCAATCCAAGCCTGAGCTACACCCGGAACAATGCGTTCCTGCAGCACCAAGTGCCGCGATATGCTCTGATTTCGGTGTTCCACTCTTCTTCAGGCACCACACGGACCCTTCTGAGCTCATGGGGTTCGCGGCCCGTGGCCTGCTCAAGAATGGCAGGCTCTTGGAGGAGGAAGGCTACCGGGAGTTGCAACGGCAGGGCACAATGAACATGTTTTGGGGATCTCAGGCCAACAATACTGTACCAATATAGTGAGCGGCCTTACTGAATGTGGCCAGCAATACAGTACATAAGTTTACTGAAGATGACACACCGACACGAATTAGGATAGCTTCTTGTTTCTTTCCTGCATACAGTTTTGGAACAAACGAAGTGGACACACCTTCTTTCTCCTAGGGGCAGCTTGGATGGCATGTGCATTTCGCTTCTCAACACATGGTTTACATTCTTGAATGGCACCTGCATTTCTCTTTGTCGAACATCAAGTCTAAGATGCTCTCTCGGATTTCATAAGAAAGAATATCACGGGAAAAAAAATGTTTTACGACAGACCAAACGTGCATTGAGAGTCACTGAACCTTTTGGGCCACAGTTTTGGGGGAAAGCATTTCGAGCTTCCTCTGGCAAATTTATTTGTCTACATTGAAATTTTTACAAGATTCCTAATATACGGCTTCTTCTCTTAAAAAAGAGGAGTGAAAAAAATAGTAAAATCTCTGGAGACTTTATGGCAACGGTACAAAGCCACGCGGCATCACGGCCTCCCAACGTTCACTTGCGAGTTCGAACATTTTATAGCCGTTACACTTTACTCCCAATCCCCTCGTTTAAAATTCCAAACCGCCCAACTCACCAAACGCATCAACTACTGCCCCAAATTTTCTCTACTTTGCTACTACCTCTCCGATCTCCAATTTCTCCACCCTTCTCACTCAGATCGATCAGGAAGCAGCAAGCAAATCCATCATCCATGGCACTCCGCGCGCTCGACAACACGCTGCCGGTGGCGACGGCGGAGCGGCCCAAGAAGTTGCCCAAGCTCTCCGCCACCGCCGCCGTCGTCCCAGCGGCCTCACCAGAGGGGAAGAGGAAGAAGAACGACGAGAACTCGGCGCCCAAGGCGACGGCCGCAGCGGCGGCGGCGGCGGCGGGGGAGCAGGCGGTGGAGTACGTCCGCTCCGAGGATCTCCAGCCGGTGCCCCACCCCAAGGCCAAGGTGGCGGGATTGGTGGCGGAGCTGGACTCCAAGGACTGGATCAGGGCGTGCGAGGCGCTCAACGACGCGCGCCGCCTCGCTATCCACCATTCCTCCCTCCTCAACCCGATCCTGTAGGTGGTCCAGTTCATCCGAATTTACTGCTCTGATTTTGAGGGCAAGTGTTGGTGGGATTCTCAGTTTGATTTGATTTGATTTTGTGGCTAATCGAGCAGTGAGAAGGTGATGCTGGCTATCGTGAAGACGATGAAGAGCCCGCGCAGCGCGGTGTGCAAGACCTCCATCATGGCGTGCACCGACGTGTTCAACTCCTTCGGCAACCTCCTCTCTTCCACCTCCGACGACGCCTTCGACAAGCTGGTACGTTCTTACAATTTCTGAACAATCTACAATCTTCAGAGAGAGAGAGAGAGAGAGAGAGAGGAGTTCACTGAGCTGACAAGTGACAACAATTTGCGTTGCAAAATCACTGCAGCTGCTTCAGCTGCTACTGAAGGCGTCGCAGGACAAGCGGTTCGTGGCGGAGGAGGCGGAGAAGGCGATGCGGGCGATGGCGGCGTCGATGCCTCCCCTGCCGCTTCTCAAGAAGCTCAAGCCGTACGTCCACCACGCCAACCTCAGGGTGAGGGCCAAGGCCGCCGTCGCCATGTCGCAGTGCGCGTCCAGGATGGACATCGCGACGATGAAGGAGTTCGGGATGTCGGCGATGCTGCAGGTGGCGGCGGAGCTGCTGAGCGACCGGCTGCCGGAGGCGAGGGAGGCGGCGCGCGGGATGGTGAACTCGATGCACGCCGCGTTCTCCAAGGAGGCCGCCGCGGCGAGGGAAGGGGAGGAGGGCGGCGAGGCCGCCGCCATGGCGGCCGCGTCGTGGGAGAGCCTCTGCGCGCTCAGCTTGCCGCCCATCTCGGCGCAGTCCGTCGCCAAGATCGTCTCGCAGTCGCAGTCACAGTAGCCATCCGTGAGATCAAGATCTCTCTCACAAAATGATAGATAGTGGAGCTAAGTTTAGGTATTTCAACTCTTTAAGTTAAATTTAGAAATTAGATTTCTACTAAACGGATCTAGTTTAGTTTGGATTGAGCTGCTTTCCGTGAGAGGCTATTTCCTTTGTTTGTGGCTTTGTTTATTAAGCATGCTATCTCGCATGGTTGTTTGGAGTATTGAATTATTTGCATAAGATACGATGATAATAGATTTATCACTTGTTATCGCTGTCTATGATATGTGGAACCTCTTGTGTCTATGATATGTGAATCCAGCGACAAAACTGTTATCATCACTCATAAGAGTGGTAAATAGTTAATTATTCCTTACTTAATACTTACTTTTCATTTAGAATCTGTCTATGCTCTAATTCTTGATGCTAAGATCCTGTTAAGTTTATTTTCAAAATATTTATTTTACCCTATAGTCAATTTAGATAATTCGTGTCTATAAGCTGGTGAATTCGAACCGGGTGAAATTCTTACTTTGAAGCTTACATATAGACACTAGTTAAAAAACCTTTACATAGACCACACGGTGTCATACACACAAACAGAGAAAAGGTCCTCCTAGCTAGATACAGCAATGCAACAATTCGACTGAGCAGAGCTTGAGCAACAACAACCGAATTCAGCAAGATGGGAGATGGATACAAAAAGCGAATCTCCGGAAAACGACGACACGATAATCCTCGGCGTGATCCACACGACCGAAAAAAAAAAGGAATTGCTAAAAAAACTTCCACAAGTTTTTTCCCTCAAAACTCTTAGATTTAGAAAGAAACTTTTACACATATCACGCGTAAGATCTTGGTACTAACCAATTAAATCATAATTGAATACAAGTTTTATATAAATTATATCGTAATTATAATATAATTATAATTCAGTTACAATATAATTAACGTAATTACACTTCAATTATACTTATACTGTAACTACTTATAAAATTCCCACTCGAAACATGCAGCAGTTTTTTTAATATAAAAAGAAGGGCGAGCATTTTATATGCCACGCGCGTGACACCGCCAGGTGTGCCCCACCTGTCAATCATGCTGGCCTCGCCGCATCCCGTTGGTTGGCCGGAGAGAGGAGAGGACAAACGAACGCGAAGGAGGCAGTAACAACTAGCCAACTAGCCGACGAGCGATTGATTGATTGATTGATTGATTGCTGATCGCTTCCAGTTCCGGGAATCCATCGGAATATCTCCCCGATCTCTTCTTCTTATCCACCACCATCACGCGCGGCACAAGCAGCTTGCTCTGCTCTGCTTCTGTGTGAGATTGTTTGCTGCTTTCACGGCAGAATCCGGCAGTGGGATGGACGGCGGCGGCCAGGGTGTCGCGCGGCGGCACGGTGCGGTGGCGGAGGAGGATCCCGACCGCCACCTCGGCGACCGTTCGGGGAATGAAGACGACGGAGGCGTCGACGACGAGAAGGCGGCCGCGCCTCCTCGCCGGAGCAGACGGGTCGCGTCGCTCGACGTCTTCCGTGGCCTCACCGTCGCTGTAAATACCAGCCTCTCTCTCTCTCTCTCTAAGACCTTTTGCTCGGTTGCTGCATGCTCATCTTGTTGTCTTGAATTTTGATGTGGTCGGTGTGCTCGTCTGGGGGTGCAGCTGATGATACTGGTTGACGGCGCCGGCGGCGAGTGGCCGGTGATCGGGCATGCGCCGTGGAATGGATGCAACCTCGCCGACTTCGTCATGCCCTTCTTCCTCTTCATCGTTGGCATGGCTATTCCCCTCTCCCTCAAGGTCCGCTCTTTTCTCTTCCATTTCAGTAATCTGCAACTCTGCATCTCATTTCAGTTTGGGACTTGTTTATACAAACTGAAACTATGTTGCGTTACCGCCGGTCAAATTTGAACTAACATTGCAGAACATAAATGCAACCAAATAATCCTTTTTACCTAAAGCATGGGGTAAGATTATTTTCAATAATCAGAAGAAGCTGAAATGGAGTCTATTTTCAATAATCTTACCCCATAGTAATTTTTTTTACTTACTAGCTGAGTTTTGATGTTTCTTAGCCTGAACTTTTACCTAAAGCAAACATGCAGAGAATTCCAGACCGCGGTCGAGCTGTGAGGAGAGTAGTGCTCAGGACGCTGAAACTGCTCTTTTGGGGAATTCTGCTGCAAGGTTATTCTGTCTCAATACGACTTCTGTTCCATGAATTATTACTCTTCTTCTCTACATAGAGCAAGTCTAACACCTTACCATTTCATTGCAAATTCAGGTGGTTACTCCCATGCTCCTGATGATTTGTCTTATGGAGTTGACATGAAGCACGTGAGATGGTGTGGTATTCTCCAAAGGATTGCTCTTGCATACTTGGTGGTTGCAGTTCTAGAGATCGTAACGAAGAACACCAAGGTTCAGGACCAGTCAAGTTCAGGCTTCTCCATTTTCAGGATGTACTTCTCCCAGTGGTATGCAATGTTTATTGTCATGTAAGCCATGATTTGTGAAAGATTTCAATTCTGCATAACTAATAGTGGATACTGTGCATTTAAAGGATTGTTGCATGTTGCATCCTTGTGATCTACCTGTCCCTTGTATATGGGATTTATGTTCCTGACTGGGATTTCAGAGTGTCGGATGTTAAAGATCCAAACTTCGGCAAAATCTTGACGGTATGAGAGTACTCAACTTTTGTCATATTTGCTCAATTGTTCTACTAAAGTAAGCTTCATACACTAGTAAAGCTACTACAATAGCTCATAAAGCTGAAATGTTAGTATGTATTTATCGCACTCCAACATTACATTCTTTTGTAAAATTTGTAGCTCATACTTTTTTTTTTGACATGATAGCTCATACTTGATATTTCCTAATGTCTTAGGTGACATGTGGTACACGGGGAAAATTAAGTCCTCCTTGCAATGCTGTAGGTTATATTGACCGCAAAGTTCTTGGTATCAATCATATGTACCACAAACCAGCATGGAGGAGGCACAGGGTGTGTGTTTTGATTTCTGAAAAAAAAACCTGTGCTATTCTGAAAGTTCATCTTCACATGTTTATCAACTTCTGTACTTGTTCATGCAGGCCTGTACTGATGATTCCCCACATGAGGGACCTTTTAAAAATGATGCCCCAGCGTGGTGTTATGCACCATTTGAACCTGAAGGGATACTAAGGTATTATTCATACTTCCACCATAACTAATCTCATAAGAATTTGTGATGTTTCAGTTCCCAGTTTACGTTGCTCATTCGTTGATTTTGTAGCTCATTGTCTGCAGTGTTGAGCACGATCATCGGGGTGCATTATGGGCATGTGCTTGTTCATATGAAGGTTGTTTTAGTTTCTTGTTTCATATCTTTTATGTTGTAAAGGGTGTAGGCTAGAACACAATTCTGACACTTTTTATTTTTCCTGAAACCACAGAGCCACACGGACAGACTAAAGCAGTGGTCTATCATGGGCATAACTCTCCTCATTCTTGGGCTCACTCTGCACTTTTCACATGGTATAGCATATAAAGTATAGTAACTATGATTTCTATTTCCCCCTCCTATTTCATCATGGTACTCTCTCATTTTCTTGCAGCAATTCCTCTAAACAAACAACTGTACACCTTCAGTTACATCTGTGTTACTGCCGGTGCAGCTGGAATTGTGTTCTGCATGTTCTACTTCCTGGTAAAAATCCTCAAGAATTCTTAAATCGGTGTGCCAAAAGATTGGAAACAAAAATCAAATATTCAAATCTTATACTATCACTTCTAAAAACTGCACAATCAAGTCCTTGCCCCCTTCGAGTGCAGATTCAGAAAATGGCATGATACTTCAGTGAATTGAGCTTCAGTCTTGTGCAATGTTCAGTTTCCAGCTCACTGACCAACTGTACACTCTAAACTTACCTACATATTGCAGGTTGACATTCTGAATCTGCACTACCCATTCGCACCCCTGCAATGGACCGGCATGAACGCGATGCTGGTGTACGTGATGGCGGCAGCAGGCATCTTCGAAGGGTTCTTGAACGGATGGTACTACGAGGGCACCAACAACACACTGGTAATTATTCCAGCTCTAGCACAACTGAACTGTGTCGTTTTTTTCTTTTGGTTTCTTCAGAGTTCAGATAAACCTCATCCTGCTGCTGCTGCTACTGATGAGTGCTGATGATGATGCAGATTTACTGGGTGAGGAAGCATGTGTTCGTCAAGGTGTGGCATTCCACACGGGTGGGCATCCTCCTCTACGTCCTCTTCGCGCAGATCTTGTTTTGGGCCCTCGTCGCCGGCGTCCTCCACCGCTCTCGCCTCTACTGGAAGCTCTAGCACTGTACTGGCACACTACACTACAGCATTTACACAGTTAAAACTTAATTGAAACCACAAGTGCAATTGGGATCTTGTTAGTGCCTATGGCCAAAATTTTCCGAATTCTTTCGAATTTAGCAAAAAAATGCTAAAATTCAGTGAAGAATTGCTCAAAATTCAAATCTTCTCGTTTGGGATACAGTGCTGCAGCTTGTGGTAGAGACGGTATGTGGCAGTGAGATACTGCATCATGTCTCGCCGGCAGAATGGGCACGTCGGCGACTTGTCGAACCACCGGAGGATGCAGTCTCTGTGGAAAGCGTGTGAGCAGCATGGTAAGTTCGTCACGTCGTCGCCGGCCGCCGCCGCCGCCGCCAACTCCTCCATGCAGATGGCGCACTGCGCCGTGCCGGCGCCGGCGCCACCGTCGTTTACGAGGTTGTCACGGCGGCGAGCAGCAGCCAGCGTTGCGGCCTCGCACGACTCGACCAGCGCCACCGCCTCGCTGTACACGAGGCTCGCGTCCACGTGCATGGAGACCTCGCAGCCGTAGCTCCGGTGAGCCGCGGCGCCGTCATCGTCGTCGCGCGCCGCGGCGGCGACGATGCTCGCCGCGACGTCTGGTGGCACGAACTCGTCCCACTGGGCCTCGCCGGCGCGGTCGCCGTAGTACCACGTGAGCTGCGGCAGCGTCATCAGCATCCGGCGGATGGCGCCGCGGCACGCGGCCTCGCTCCGGAGCACGTCCGGGTCGTCGACGGCGAACTCTGCCTCCCCGCCTCCGTCGCCGACGCCGGCCGTGAGTTCGACGCGGCGGCTCGCCCCTCCAACGAAGCGCTGCTCGCTGGACACGCGGACGGAGCACCGGACGCGCACGGTGAGGCACGGCTCGCCGCGTCCGCGCACGCGCGGCGCCGCCTCCATCTCGAAGCGCGTCGTCCTCGCGTGGATCTCTCTCGTGTACGGCGTCTCGCTCCGCCGGCCTACCGCCATTGCCGGCCGATCAGATCGTGTCGTGTACTCGTGTCGCGTCAACAAATCAAAATATCGAGAAATTTACACGGAATTATAAGCTGCACAGTGTCCGGTCAAAATCCAAATCCGACTTGTGTTCGGAAAATTATTTGACGATGCTGTTCTTATTATTTTATTGATGATACTGTGCTTTCGTAGTTCTAGACAATGGTGCGGCCGCCGTCGACGCAGATGACCTGGCCGGTGATGTAGGAGGAGGCCGGCATGCAGAGGAAGGCGACGGCGGCGGCGACCTCCTCGGGCTCGCCGATGCGGCGCATGGGGACGCGGTCCATGCCGCCAGCGTCAGCCAGCCTGCGCATCGACTCCCCGTCCAGCGTCACGCCGCTGTTGTTGAAGATGTCGGTGCGGGTGCCTCCCGGCGCGACGGCGTTGACGCGTACGCCGTCGAGCGCCCACTCGGCGGCGAGGCACCGGGTGAGCTGGTTCATGCCGCCTTTGGTCGCCGAGTACACCGCCAAGTGCGGCGTGGCGTAGAACGCGGAGGTGGAGGAGATGTTCACCACGCTGCTGCCGCCGCCCGCCGCCGCCGCCGCGTCGCGGAGGAGAGGGTGCGCGAGCTGGGCGAGGTGGAAGCAGGACTCGAGGTTGGTGGCCATGAGGCGCGCGTACTCCTCCGGCGCGGTCTCCGCGGCCGGGCCGACGATCACCTGGCCGGCGTTGTTGACGAGTATGTCGAGCCGGCCACCCAACGCCTCGCGCGCCGCGGCCACCAGCGCCTCCCTGTCGCCGCGCACGGACACGTCGCAGACGGACCCTGTGACTGCCGGCGCCGCCGCGCCGGCGAGGCCGAGGCCGAGGCCCCCCTCGCCGGCGGCGTTCCACCGGCGGAGGCAGTCCTGCAGGTCGGCGTCGTGGCGGGAGCACGTGTGCACCCTCACCCCGAACCCGGCGAGCTCCTCCACGATCGCGCGCCTGCGAGATCAACCAAACAAACACGGCGAAATCGGCATCCCGGCCGTTGCATACATGATCTGCAAGAACGTACGTACCCGATGCCCTTGGTGCCGCCGGTGACGAGCGCCGTCTTGCCGGCGAGGCTCCACCGCTGCGCTCTGCTCGCCGCCGCCATGCTTGACTTGTGCTCTGACCACACCGCTCGAAGAAATGGACTTCCGGCCTTCAGGCTTTGCATGTGGATGGACAACTTATAGAGAGGGCTATAAGTACTTCCTCTGTCCCTAACTGCAGGGATTAACAAACAATCTGCACATAAATGTAAGGGATTCTTACCATCTAATATTATTATTATACTATTAAGACAGTTCGAAAAGAAGAACATGTGGAAACTAAAAATTTCCACATTAATCGAAAAAAAAGAAAAGAAAAGTTTAAGTAGAAATACAATCTAAAATACCTGAAATTCGGAATTAAAAATAAGCAATATTGAAAAAGGAGTCCATATAAGAATCTAATACGTGAATAATTAAACATTCGCTTTGGAGGCTAGAAACTCCCATATTAATCGAAGAAAAAGAAAAAGAAGAGTCCAAGTAGAAATACAATCTAAAATAACTAAAGTTCGGAATTAAAAATAAGCAATACTGAAAGAGGAGTCCATATAAGAACCCAATATGTGATTAATTAAAATTCGGAATAAAAAATAAATAACTTTTTGAAATTAGGAAAGAAGAAGAAGAGTTCTAGTAGAAATACAATTTTGAAATAACTAACATTCAGAATAAAAAAGAAATATTGAAACAACAATTAATCTACCATAACACAACACGAGATTAATTAGAATTCGAAGTAAAAAATAAAATAAATTCAGAAATTAGAAAATTAAAAATAAGAGTTCAACTAGAAATACAATTTATAAATAACTAAAAATCGTTATAGAAATAAAGACTATTGAAAGAATAGAACATATGACGAGATTAATTAAAATTCGGAATAACAAATAAAATAAATTTCAAAAATAAAAAAATAACAATAAGAGTTCGAGTACAAATATAATTTACAAATAAAAAATATTAAAATGAAAAATATGGATTTTTCGAAAAAAATGGTTCATCTAAAATGACAATAAAGAGGGAAAAACAATAGACATGTAAAGGAGTAAAGTGGTGACAGTTGATGAGATGTATAAAAACTATAAACATATAAACAATACCTCAAATAGAATCCCAATGACAATTAAGAGGAGGGACAACGAACAAGCCATTAAGCAGCGTGGTCACGGTAGTTGGCGGGATTCTAAAAAATAAAAAAATAAACCCCAATGATATTCATGTTCAATTTTTAAAATCTTAATGACAATAAAGAGTGGAGGCAGCGAGCGGGTCGCGTGTAGAGGGGTACAGTGGCAAAGCCGCTGATGGTTTAGCGGGACTTCTAAAAAGTAAAAAAATGAACCCAAACGATAATTGTATTTGATTTTTAAAATCCTAATGATAATAAAGAGAGGAGGCAGCGGAGGGGCCGTAGAAGAGTACAGTGACGGTGTTTGACGGAACTTTAAAAAAATTATAAAAATAAAACCCAACAAGACAATGAACTAAAAGGTCTAATTTTTAAAGGTTTCATGGAATACGAATAGAAATAGTGATAGATTGATAAATGAGTAAGGGGTAGCGACCGAAGCCACTTTTAAAAACTAAAAAATTAGAAATATGCGGATGATAAAGTTCGGTCTTTCAAAATCCTAAGACAACGAGATAGATATTTAACAAATTTTAAGTAAAATCATATGTAAAAAATAAATAATTTATATGAGTACTGTCCGCGCAATTGCGCGGGCTACCCAGCTAGTTATATTATTAAGACAACTCGAAAAGAAGATATCACGTGCGCTGCGGAGGCTAGAAATTCCCACATTAATCGAAGCAAAAGTAAAATAAGAGTCAAAGTAGAAATACAATCTAAACAATAACTAAAATTCGAAATTAAAAATAAGCAATATTGAAAGAGTAGTCCATATAAGAACCCAGTAAGTAATTAATTAAAATTCGGAATAAAAAATAAATATATTTCCGAAATTAGGAAAGAAAACGAAGAGTTCAAGTAGCAATACAATTTTAAAATAACTAAAATTCGGAATAAAAAGAAATATTGAAACAACAATTAATCCATCAATAATAGAACACAAGATTAATTAGAATTCAAAATAAAAAATAAAATAACAGAAATTAGAAAAATAAAAAATAAGAGTTCAACTAGAAATAAAATTTATAAATAACTAAAATTCATAATAAAAAATAAAGGCTATTGAAAGAATAGACCATCTAGAACATATGATGAGATCAATTAAAATTCAGAATAACAAATAAAATAATTTTTGAAAATAGAAACATAATTATAAGAGTTAAATTAGAAATACAATTTACAAATAAAAAATATTAAAAATAAAAAATATGGATTTTTCGAAAAGAATAGTTCATGTAGAACACAACGATATCAAGTGATAATAAGGAGGGGAAAACAATAGGTCCGTAAAAGAGTAAAATGGTGGCAGTTGATAGGACATATAAAAACTATAAACATATCAACAAAACCCCAATGATGATTAAGAGGAGGGATGACGGATAAGCCATTGAGCAACATGGTCGTGGTGGTTGGCGGGATTCTAGAAAGTAAAAGACCCAATGATAATCATGTTCAATTTTTAAAATCTTAATGACAATAAAGAGGGGAGGTAGCGGGCGAACCGTAGAGGAGTACAATAGCAAAGCCGCTGACGGTTTAGCGGGACTTCTAAAAAGTAAAAAATGAACCCAAACGATAATTATGTTCGATTTTTAAAATCCCAATGATAATAAAGAGATGAGGGAGTGGAGGGGTTGTAGAGGAGTACGGTGGTGGTGTTTGACGGAACTTTAAAAAATTATAAAATCAAAATCCAACAACACAATGAACTCTAAAAACTAAAATGTCTTATTTTTAAAGGTTTCATGGAAGATGAATAGAAATAGTGATAGATCAAAAAGCAAATAAAAGCGTGACAAATGAGTAATGGGTAGCGATCGAAGCGACTTTTGAAAACTATAAATTAGAAACACTCGGATGATAAAGTTCAGTCTTTCAAAATCCTAAGACAACATGGTATATATTTAACAAATTTTAAGTAAAATCACATGAAAAAAAGAAATAATTTTATATGGGTGCTAGCCGCGCAATTGCGCGGACCACCTAGTTAGTTAATATGAAAATATTATATTTTAGCTATGAATCTAGGAATAAATGTCAGAAATAAATTTGGAGGTAATGTGGACGAACTAAGTAAGTACAGTGAATCCCTTGCATTAAGTTGGTGTACGTTGTATTTGAAGAAAAGTTATATTGGGAACGAAAATAGTTTCTTATCGATAGAAAAAGCTTAAAATATTGTGTGCAAGCACGCATACCAAACTAAAACAATCTTTTAACTTTTGCTCATGACATGGAAGCCACGAATATGGTATAGATCTTCATTTTATACCAGTGTATACCAAAGTAGTTTTCACTTTGCACTAGATTGCGTCATATAACTGAAGGAAAATCTTACAAACCACGAATAAAACTTACAAGACCTTTTTAATTTAGACCATGTTTCACAAGGTTTCATCCATAATACATAAAGTTTGATGGAATTTCTATAGGTTTGATAATGTACCCTGGTGCTGAGTGAAAATTATTTGAAGGCAACATGGTGTAAATTGAAAGTACGTGCTAAATCTGGTGTAGAGTGAAACTAGGTGCGTTTTTCCTAGTGCAAAGTACAATTTACTCTTGTTTTTAATATCTATTTTGACCACTCTAATAACTTTTTTATAATTGGAATTGTTATTTAGTGAGAACACATATGTTGACGACGAAATTTGGTAAATCATGCATCGAATTTGGAGTTAAGACCGAAACGGATTTGGAAGGAAATCGATAACAGAAACAGAGTATAAATCGGCTTCGGAACTGCATCGGCTACTGTGTGCATCGGCTGATATTGAATCAGACAAGGAAGCCGATGTAGCCGATTCCGACAAGGGAATGTTGGAACCATTGTCGGGTTCGTTTAAAATGCTTCATGAGGATTGCCACGTATGGATTGAGTCCGAAAAAGGCAATTGTATCTATTAATTAGGAATAGTTTGTTAGTTTCCTTTTATCTTTAGGAAAATGTGTTTAGTGTCCGATAAGGACTTTATGTTTTTCCTTTTATCTTTAGGAAAGTTTGAGTCGTGTCCGATATGGACTAGTATCTACCCATGGGTATAAATATGTACACCCGGGGTCTATGTAAATTATCTCTCGATCAATACAACTACTCTCGGTGCATCACCACCCTCTTTCTGAGGTTTTTACTTATCAAACCGGCGGAATTTGGCACCTGACGCGGGGCTGCATCGGCTTTCGATCTCCGGCGAAGGGGTAAGCCCTACGTTCCATCGGGCCCTGGTGAATCTATCGGCTACATTGGTGTTGTTCAAGGCTGCATCGCTTCGATCTCTTGGATCGCTCTGGTTCGGTTGATATGTTTACCTGATATCTCAATTCTATCTTAATTGCATTGTGTTTAGAGATACATCGGTTTAGTTGGGACTATCTCGGTTAAGTTTGATCTTCTATCTTAGCCGATATATCTCTACAATCACAATGTTGTTTTAAATAGATTTGTTATATCCATCATATTAGATAGATCTATCGGTTCATCAAGTATTAGATTATCATATACAATCTCGTGCTGCATCGGTTAGGTTCGACCTACTAGATTGTTGTTGATAATATAAATCTTGTTAAGCCGATAGGTTCATGCTAATGTTTTATCGGGGTGCTAGCCGATGAGTTATATGGATGTTGCATCAGCTTATAAGGGTTACATACAAGTTGGATTTAGCCGATGACAACAAAGGTTTCATTGTTTATATAATCATTTGGATTTATTGACATCGGACCTCCAGCCGATGAATGCTTCAACCTTCGAATCAGTGCTTATTCAATCTATCATTACTAGCCGATTGGGTTCTTCTGGATTATATTATTGTTTATTACATTATCATCAGCCGATTATCTTTATGTCATTATTTGCTCAAGTATTAAATCTATACTGAATACCGGCTGGTATCGGCATCGGCTGGAATCACTCCATCGGCTTGTTAGCCGATTGACTGTTTTATCAACATATTTATATATCTTGTCAGTTGCAGGATCAAACTGACTGGCACGCCCGTATCTTATTAATATTTTGGACCTGCACTGGAGCTAAGCAGATGTCCCAGGCCGTCGTGTTTTTACGTCAACAACATATCATTTTATATTATACTTATAAAATTAAAGGTCAACCGACGAAAAACTAACAGAATGGGTGTGCAAGAGATAATATAGAAACTTAGGGCATGAAAAAGGATGAAAAGTATAAGCTAAATTTTTGGGGTATATAGAGAATTCTCTTAAGTAATAAACTCTGACCTTGTGTGGTTTTTTGTTCAATAACATATAACTAGTTCAGATTATTGCCAAAATAAACCTACTTCGTTGTTGGCTTTACCAATAGGTTGGTTGGTTAGCCCTTCCTTTTTCTCCCTGTTGCAGTTGGGTGGTAATGGCAAAAGAGTTGTTTCTTTAATAGGTTTGGACTTTGTCGACCGAAAATGATAGTTAGCGGCTAGCCGCGTGTGCCCTCTCCCGCGCGGCGTAGCCACGGGGGGGCGGCGGGAGGGCGTGGGGAAAGGGCGCCACGTGGCTCTATTTTTCACTTTTTTTTCTTTCGTTGTTTCCTTTCGGTTTTTTGTGATCTTTTGGTTTCGGTTTTTTTGCGACTTTCTGGTTTCCCTCAGTTTTTTTAATACGTACGTACATGTTTATTCTCGGTTTTTTTTTCGATTTTTTAATATGTATGTGTACAAAGTTTTATACACGCACTGTACAGAATTTATATATGTGTATATATTTTTTATTCATTAAAAGTGCATACATATAAAAAATTATATATATACTTCTTATATATGTATATACAACGTAGGTGTATAAAGTATGTCTATACGTATAAAGAGGAGAGAGGAAAGACTAGAGGGATGAAACCGACTGGCCGCGCATCAGCCATCCCCTTTGTGGACTTATCTTGCCCGGTGACACAATAGGTGGATATAAAAAAGACTAGATGTTGTCCATAGACATCATGTAAATAAGTTGTTGACAACCAAATCAGTTCAGACTATTACCAAAATAAACCTTTCTCAAATTCGGCAACGCCAAAATTTTAGTTAGTTGGTAACATTTCTAAATTTTGGTAAGATGTGCTAAATGTGATGTTGCTAAAATTTGCTAAGTATTACTTAATGTTTGATAACAAACTAAATACAACCATATATTTTATCGAAAAATGATATAGCTTAAAATGACACCAATCTAAATATTCTCTAAGAAAATTCTGTTTGCTGTCCTGATTCCATCAGCTGCAGGTTGGTTAGCCTTTCATATTCCATCAGCTGCAGGTTGGTTAGCCTTTCATTTTTTTTTTCAGGTTGCAATCGGAAATTAATGGTAAAACAGATTTTTTTTTTTTAAGTAATAGATTTGGACTTTGCTGACTTATGTTGCCCACGTGGCACATTAAGTGTATGTAAAGATTAAATATTGATCAGCAGTAAGTTATATCGGATTTGTTTAGACAAACTGAAACTGACAAATGCGAGCTCAGAATAAAGTTTGAGCGACTAAATTTTATGTAGGGTAGATTGATAATGGTATATATGATCGTGAACGAGCAAGCTAATATGTTTTAAGGAAATTCTGGATTAATTAGGCTAGCTGCCTAGGCTGTGATGGTGCGGCCACCGTCGACGACGATGACCTGTCCGGTGATGTAGGACGCCGCCGGCATGCAGAGGAACGCGACGAGCGACGCCACCTCCTCGGGCTCGCCGATGCGGCCCATGGCGGCCCGCGCCATCTCCCTCTCCGCCATCGCCCGCGCCGCCTCCGGCTCCAGCGCCACGCCGCTGGTGCCGGCGATGTCGGTCCGGACGCCGCCCGGCGCGACGCAGTTGACGCGGATGCCGTCGCGCGCCCACTCGGCGGCGAGGCTCCGTGTGAGCTGGTTCATGGCGCCCTTCGTCGCCGAGTACACGGACAGCGCCGGGTAGGCGATGAACCCGGCGACGGAGGAGATGTTCACCACGGTCGCGGCGCCGTCGCTCGACGCCGCGTCGACGAGGAGAGGGTGCGCGAGCTGGGCGAGGTGGAAGCAGGACTCGAGGTTGGTCGCCATAATGCGCGCGTAGTCCTCCGCCGTGGTCTCCGCGGCCGCGCCGAACAGCGTCTGGCCGACGTTGTTGACGAGTATGTCGAGCCTCCCGCCGAGCGCGCCGCGCGCCGCCGCCAGCAGCGCCTCCCTGTCGCCGCGCACGGACACGTCGCAGACGGAGCCCGTGACGAGCGCCGCCGCGCCGGCGAGGCCGAGGCCGAGGCCCCCCTCGCCGGCGGCGTTCCACCGGCGGAGGCAGTCCTGCAGGTCGGCGTCGTGGCGGGAGCACGTGTGCACCCTCACCCCGAACCCGGCGAGCTCCTCCACGATCGCGCGCCTGCGAGATCAACCAAGCAAGCATCACGTACGTCAGCAAATCCGCCATGCGCACACGTAGATGATGAAACGCACAATACCCGATGCCTTTGGTGCCGCCGGTGACGAGCGCCGTCTTGCCGGCGAGGCTCCACCGCCGTGCTCTACTCGCCGCCGGCGTCGACGCTGCCATATCTCACTCGTCGTCGCTACACTAGTGATCGAATGGAGGATACTTGTAGCTAGCTAGGACAAGGGAGTGACCAGGGGCGGAGCTACTTTGTGAGAGGAAGGTGCTTAGAAACCTGATCAAGGATTTTTTTTAAGCTATAGTTTATCTATTTTTACTATATATGTACCTCTTAGTATAATGTTAGATACCTACGTCAACTTAAATTTACCCGTCTCCATTTAGCTCTAGCTCCGAGTGACACGCTACGTTCGTGTGTTGGTGATAGGGAGGATACGGCGGACGGTGCAAAGCACAGATGCTTTCCTCCACGTTTGTCTCTTGTGGATGCATCAGAGTGTATGTCGCGTCGTGTGCTGCGATGCTGCCGTGTGCAGGTTGCAGGCAGACGCCGGCTGGCCGCCCGGCCCATATCTCCAGATAAAATCTGGTCAAATTTTGTCAAAAAAATCAGTTTGATTTTTTTTTGAACCAAAAAATCGAGCGGTCAAAAAAAAAGTCCGGGTTTTGTCAGTTTTGTAAACCCTAAACGATGTCATCTCGTTTGACAAGATACCAAACGATGGTTATGAAAAATTCTCATAATATTTGATGGCATTATTGTATACCACATAATCTGTATTTTGTGTACAGGAGCAAGTCCTGAGTATATATGCGTGACAGAGAGTCAGAGACCAGGTGACTCTGTGCTTATGTGAAAAAAAAATGCATTACTTTTCTTTCAAGAATATTACTAACTCTTGCTACAATTTTACTGCCAATCAGGTGTATGCAACTCATTGCTGAGCTCGTGACTCTGCTGCTGCCATGGCGAGCTCACTCTGATCAACATCCATCTCCATGTTCCTGAGGAAGCCGGAGTACCAGTGACCGGAGAGCCTCGCCTGCCGCGGCCGCGGCCTTTCACGTTGGCGCCATTCCTGCAGAGAGGACTTCATCCTGATCAAAATGTCTGAAGAATTTCAGACGAGATGCAAAAACATTTGCCTGAAAATCATATTAAGTGATGGTTTTTGCTGTTTCTTCCTGGTGATGTTTTTTCACCTTAGTGCAGTTAGTATGCTCCCTATATAGCTCTTCAGGAAATCGACCCTGTCATTGTCATGGAGAGTGTCATTACTAGACCCATAACCTGAAGAGAGAGAGAAAAGATACCAAATGTGTAAACAAAAGAGCAGAGAAGTCTGCGTAAACACTGGCAAATTTTCATTGGAGTAACTGAACTGCAAAAAAAAATGACTTGCCATTCTCAAGAATATAAATGGGAAGGTTCCCATAGGTTTCTTGTAGGTACCGTACCATAAATCTCAATCCTTGTGGGGTCGGGTTTAATAGATATTGGAGCTCCCTGCGCTCCAAAATAAAAAAGAGATCCATCACATTCGCACATTGGCCGCAGTTTTATTTGTATGATCTTTAAGTGTATATTGCATATTTGCTTTCAATATCTTGCATATTTGTATGATCTTTTATTAATCTATTTTAAAATTTTTTATAGCAACTACTTAATTAATCATACGTTAATCCATCGTTCCGTTTTACGCGTGGAAGGGAGGGTTCCCATCCCTCCAAAAAATACAGCCTAATATTACACTTGTTTTAACTCTTGTTACTGCACCAAATCGAGTGTATGCAACTCATTGCTGAGCTCGTGACTCTGCTGCCATGGAGAGCTCATTCTGAACATCCGTCTCCCTGTTCTTGAGGAAGCCGGAGTACCAGCGAGCGGAGAGCCTCGCCTGCCGAGGCCGCGACTCGTCGGCGAAGTCGACTCGGTAGAGGCCGTACGATTGGCCGTACCCAGACAGGTACTCGAACACGTCCACGAATGACCACACGAAGTAGCCTTTCACGTTGGCGCCATTCCTGCAGAGAGGAGGAGTTCATCCTGATCAAAATGTCTGAAGAATTTCAGAGCAACTGCAAAACATTTGCCTGAAAATAATCTGATCTGTTTCCTCTTTTTGGCGATGTTTTCACCTTAGTGCAGTCAGTATACTCCCTATATAGCTCTTCAGGTAATCAATCCTGTCATGGTCATGGATAGTATCATTGCTAGATCCATAACCTGAAGAGAAGGGCAAAGAGAAACCAAATATGTAAGGTAAAAAACAGTACAAGTATGCATAAACTTTGGCAAATTTTCAGTGGAGTAACTGAACCGCAAAATATGACTTGCCATTCTCAAGGATATAAATGGGAAGTTTCCCATAGGTTTCTTGTAGGTACTGCACCATAAATCTCAATCCTTGCGGGTCGGGTACAATAGATGTTGGAGCTCCCTGTGCTCCGGGGGAAAAAAAAAGAGACCCATCACACTCGCGTAATGACTGCAATTTTGATATCCTTACAAATTGTATGATCTTTAAGTGTATATTTCATATTTAATTTTAATATGTTGAATTGGATAAGAACTCCTAATTTGATAGTTTCATGTTTGAAACAGCTCAACACAGCAGCATATCGCAAACAACGATGGAAAACCATACCTTACCAGGTGGTGGATCTGTCTTGGAACCTGAATCAGAGGGAATTGATTAGATTTTGCACATGCTACATAGATTTCATAAAATTGTAGGAGTATTTGATTATGTGTTGTTGCTAGTAGTTATCTGAAAGATATTACTGCTAGACAAATTAATGAACCAAAATTTCATATAAAGGCCGGATCTTTATCCATTATCTGAAAAATGACGGGGAAGTGCAGTGCAGCTATAAGCCAATAATGCCTTCATCGACAGAAAAGTTCTTACCTCTGTAGTAAACTGACATATCCGCTACAAAGTCGCGTGCACCCTTACCCAAAGGACGATCATTCACATAGAGAGAGTAGTAGTGATTCATTCCAATGAAATCTAGAGAACCCTTGACATCTTCAGATTGGGCTTTTGTGAAGGATGGAAGGCGAGAACCGACAATGTTCTTCATTACTTGTGGGTAATCACCGAATACCAAGGGTCTTAGTGTCCTAGAAAGAGCATCACAACTCTGTTTGCTCCATCTATTTTTTCATATTAATATTCAGATGCAAACACAAAGAGTCAACATGACATACCAGTGGAGCATAAAGTCCTGACATCTCTTTGTTGCTTCTAAATCGACAGTAGAATTTGTTAACGGATAAGCCCAAAATGTGTAAACGCTTATGCCGATAACTCCTTTTCCTGCAACCTATATGTAAAACTCTTTTACGAACGCATAAATCTTTGGCCAATTGAAAAGTGCTACCAATTTTGGGTACATGAGAACTCACTTGGTATTTCTCTCTGTACAGTTTTGTGACTGATGCATGTGCCAGTAACATGTTATGAACTGCTATATATGGCTCAACAGATGAGTTCCCTATTGTACATTTTCTTATTCCAAAAGGATCAGAGCAACGCCCAGGGGCCAACTGTCCGGAATCATAAGACCCAATTGAAGCAACATTAGGTTCATCAATAGTAATCCAGTGTGAAACCCTGTCTCCAAACTCCCTGAAGCACACATCTGCATATGCTTTGAAATCCTCCCTGCATTTGCAATGCTGCTGGAGATTAGGATTTCAGGTCCATTATCTATTAAATATCCCTAGGAAACTTGTGATCATTTCCCAGTCCCTGGGACATCTCTTGGTTTTTCAGTAAAGCTGCTAATACATGAATGCTTTGTTGTTCACAAGAAGTTTGCTTATATAAAATAGGCAATGTGATATTAAGTGCTGGAGTGGGACAAGATGAACTTCGGAGCAATACCATCAGCACAAGTGAAAGTTATGATTGAAGCATAATTCTATCGGTATAGATTTTACATGCTGAATATACTTTTATAATTAATTAGTGGTCAAAGTTTACATACCTTGACCTTTTGACTCTATAAAATGCCTTATAAAAAGAAACAGAGGGAATATTACGATAGATGTTTCCTAAAAAAAAATATGTTAGGTGTAACTCAAGATAAAATAGGCAATGTGGTTAAGTGCTAGAGTGGGACAAGATGAACTTCAGAGCAATACCATCAGCACAAGTGAAAGTTAAAGGGATCTTACAAAATTCTCGGACTTAACCATCCACCATACTCATCTTCCAGAACCTGAGGGAGATCCAACTGATAAATCATGATATGGACTTGAATACCTGAAGGAAGGTAAATGCCATAGGGTTAAAACCAGTAGTGCACCAAAAAAGTCATCATGTGTGACATAATGGATTTTCATTATTTAAATTTTAGAACGCGAAAGGTGTTTTTGTCACCGTTCGCCACTCAATAAAATTTAATAGACTAATGCAAATAGATTCACAAGTCTTTTGTGTATTCACGAAAAAAAAGATTAATGCAAATAAGCGTACCATTTTTCACTAGCTCATCAATGATGTAATTGTAGTACTGTAGCCCTTTTGGATTGACAGCACCCCTCCCATCTGAAAACGTCAGTTCAAAAACAATAAGTTAGAAATAATTTACAAATTTCTTGCCTAGAACAATGGAAATCTTCTGAAATGCTTATACTTGGAATAAGCCTCGACCAGGAGATGGATAATCTATAAGCCTCTAGGTTAGTCTCTACCATCAGCTTCAAATCATCCTGAACAATCAGATTAAATTATGTTAAAACAGTTAGAGCTTTCCTATTCAGAACGTCGAAGCACTCGGCCATGGAATCTGGATATTTTCTTTCTAGACATCAAGTTAAGGAGAGATCAGACAGAAAGCACAATTATTTAGGTACAACATAGCATCTAAATTGACAAAAAAAAAAGAATCAGAGCTATACTTTGTACTTGTGGTACCCGTCGGCAGCGACATCAGCTGTGCTTCTGCCCGGCATTTTCCCTGTTATCACAAACAAGAACATATATTTGTCAAAAACACGACGAACTGATGTATACAAATACAAGCGGCGGTCAAAAAATCCCAGCTTTGTCAGTCTGCACTGAAGAACTGGAAACTTAATCACCTTCATGAGTGAAGATGTCCCAGTTGCTTGGGCTCCTACCATCCTCATCAACACCACCCTCGTACTAGTACCAAATAGGCAAAAAAATTCACTCCCAAACAATCAGAATTTTCACCAGAGCCAGTGGAAATTCTCAAAATGTGAAAAAGCAAACCATCTGATAGCAAAGAAGATCTCACTCCAATTGAACCTATAGTAGAGTCAGTGAGTTGCTGCTACCTGGTACGACGAGGTGGCGGATCCGAAGACGAAATCCTCCGGGAAATCGCCTCGCGTGAAGCCAAGAACAGCAGGCGCCGCGCCGTGTAGCAGCAGCAGAAGTTGGGGGAGAAGCAGCGAGAGGTAGACGGTGGCAATGGCTGCCATGTGAGTGGTTGTGGATTGTCGTGGTTTGATTTCCAGTTTCCTCCGCGCATAATAAATTTGTTTTTAGCTCCTCTCGTTTATTCTAAAACGAATTTACTTTTAATACATATTGCATCGGGATTTGTGAAAAATATGAGATAAATATATTGAAAGTAGATAAAAAAAGAAATTATATGAGAGTTTAATAAAATAATGCAATTGTAGTCTTTTTAGTTTTTTATCTATATATATAAGATGAATAAAAAAATAAACTTATTTTACGACGTAAGAACCAACACTTGTCAAGTCCGGTCTCTCTTTTTAAAAGAAAAATCATAAAAAACTGATAGATAGTAGATAGATAAACTGTAAAAAGTAACGGTGGAGAAATGGATAAGGAGGCTGATGGGTTCTCACAGACAGCACGTGGGCCAACCAAACGCAGTGAATTGTATATTGTTACTGGTACACTACAGTAGTAATTATCAATGCAACATCGTGTGCTGCTCGATAGTCAAACATGGATGCTACATCTCAAAATATAAAAAAAAATTAATTGGATGAAATATATCATAATACTATGAATCTGGATAAACGTGTATCTTGTCGGAAGTAATGCACATCGATTATAAAGGAAAAAAGAGTCAAACCTTCCAATAGGATTTATACAGTAACGGCCAGCAGGGAACCTAGTTGCACAGTCATCTGAGTCTTGCGCTACAGTTATTTACATTAGCACACTAATTATGTACTGTAGCGTGTTCCAGCAGTGACAGATTTTACTGTATACCGTCTTTTACTGTAGCACCGTACTGTAGTATGCTGGTTTACACCGTTGGATGAAGATCTAACGCATCAAAACATGAGCTAATGCAGTACTGTAACACCTCTGCATTTTCTCCTTCAATGCAGAGGATCCCAAATTCCCAATCCCACCATCCTCTGCGTTAGAGTGTACCAATGCAGAATTGCAGAGCATACAGTTGTGGGCATTAGCTCCTATCCACCTTATTTGATCGTACTGTTCGTGTAGACTTAAATTATTGTTCAAATGGTCCTTCTGTATAGTACTGCATCTGATTGGGATCCGTGTCGGATCTACCTATATAGTTTCCGACTTTTTCTGATTAAGATAAAAATTATATTTCAACTTTTGTTAGCTTATTTTTTAAATTGTTAAGCATTACAATTCGGATGAAAAATTTTAGTATGAAAGTTACTTTAAAATATAAAATAAATCTATTTATATATTTAAAATAATTAAAACTTCATTAATCATATGCTAATAACTTTCTCATATTTGATTTAATCTTCATCACCTTAGGCAGACTCAAACGCGGCCATAGTGTGGCAAATTTACCGATGTTGTAGTGTTTTTTTTTAATGGCGTTAGTAAGTCTGATTTATAAAATGTTAAAAACAGAGAAAAATCCACATAAAAAATGACCCAAAACTCCGAAAGTTGGCGATAGAGGAGTTAGCATGTTTCTCCTTCTTGTATCTTATTCAAGCGGTTTATTTGTCTATAGCATATTGTTCATGCGTTATAACGAAATTTTAACAACAGACTGGCATATTTGTATTTTTTGGATGAAACTCGTGGCATCATAGCAATTGAATTTTTTTGGCAGATTTAACAGATTATATATTAAAAGGTTATACACTGTTTTTTGGACAGTAGTAGGCTCTGTTTTCTTGTACAGTTAGGCTTAGCCTTACCGTCGGACGTGGATGTAGGCTTTTTTAAGGAATTTTTTACACTAGTTTGGATGGTCCAAAAACCTCAGCCCATCTACATTCATTAATAACTAGATTCTGGCCCATTTATGTACTCCATATTGGTTTGCGGTTTCAGCCCATCTAAACAAGGGCCTAGACGATTCACTATTTCAACTTTGAATGACATCCACTGAACCAGTGTCTCTTTTGAGTCTTTTTTTAGATAATGGATTATATTAACCCGGCCTCTACACCTTAGAAGGTGTACACAGCCCAAACCACAATCAAGAGTACATGAGACTCCACCCATTACATGGGGATAGCAAATAAAAGTTTAACAAAACGGTTAAAGAAGAACAACAGTCTAAGCCTTAATTCTTCTTCTAAAGTTCCAACCAAAGGTAGAAAAGAACTCCATCACTCTCTTCTCCAGGAAACTGCATTTGGCTTGAACTTCCTCTCCCTCATCTTCTTTAAGAAGCAAAGACCAAAGCCTTGCCCAATAAGTTGCCTTAAAAATCACCTGCAAGAAAGATATGTGATTGTGACCGTTAAAAACCATGTCATTCCTAATGAGCCACAAAACCCAATAAATTGCTGCTATACCAACCCACATTTGTCTTTTGAGTCTAGGTTCAACACCATACAACCAATTCCCAAACATGTGAGTAGTGTTCCGGGGTTGTCTAATTCCAAAGGTGAAATACAACGTAGTTCACATGTATCTAGCAAATACATTTGTCTTTTGAGTCTTGATCTTGCAAATTATCTACATGGAGATGATCAGATGATGCAAAAGACAACCTACCTATGAGTTGAAGACAGTGGTGATGAACTAGTTCTATTAAAGTAACAAGTGATATAGCTTTTCTCGACAGATCAGTTCATGGAAAAGATCGAGTGTACACAACTTGCACAAAAAAAAGGATTAAGCAGATTGACAAAGCAGCTGCACTCCTATTATATTATCGATTGTTAGACAAGACAGAGTTGCGCGTGCTTAGCAGAACAGATTAATCAACCCAAAACCACGTATATACTAGTACCATTCATGTCAGGCACTAGAAGAAAAAACAGACGTTGAAAAGGGGAGCAAAAGGCAAGCACAAGAGGCCTACTAATAATGTTTGCTTGTGTTGTGCGATGTTCTTTCGGCACTGCACTTTTCTGAACTTCATTTCAGATAATTCTCTGAACCCTTTTTGTTCGCTTTGCAGGACAGATTGAAGATGAGATCGAGCAGTTTGCAGTGAAGTGGCGTTATGATTGGTGGTTTTTTCATGCTAATCTATAGGTGTCAAGCTCGGATAAGCACACGATCGACAAGCCGTGGGAACGGAACATTCAGGCAGAGTCTGAAACTGAACATTCAGTAATAACAGCTTTGCTACAGATGGAGCACATTCAGAATTTCAGATGCAACTCGGCACTGATAGTATTCAGAGAAAACATGTATGCTCATTTTTTTTATTTGGAGGGAGAGACATCCCTCCAAATATTTTTTAAGAAGAAATTGTGAGCGTGTTACCATTACACTACCAAGTACATCTCAGAAAATATGTTTGCTGAAATGCAGACGCTAATGCTACGTAGTAGCAGGATGACTCGTTCACAGCATGGTAGTAGTACAGAGAAAAAAAATTCCATTCTTGAGCCTTGACGCCTTGTACAGTACTGATCAAGCAGACAGCTGAAGAAATTCTTCACCCGTTCGCATAGAACAGGTGAAGTATCACATACTTCGATTGATCCACGAAGCTAACTGGACCGACTTTTGCAGTGGGGTCATGCCAAGCTTCTGTCTGTTTCTTCTGAAAATTCGTATTAAGCTGTAACACACAAGTTCAGACAGTCAGAGTTCAGACTATCAGAGCAAGACGATTACCGTAATTTAATCCTGATTCCTGGCTACTACTAAGCAGGTAAGAAAGATCCTAGCTTTGGTTCCAAGTCAAGGTCACGAGTGTGAGCGTCCCCTGAATTGGTGGCTCTGCTCAATGTCGTGAGAAGAAATTAGAAACCAATCAATCGTCCACTGATTCTGATTGTTTCTTCGCATTATTTTCCCTTCCTATATAATATGCTCTGCTGCTTTTTCTTGTGGTCTCTGAAAGTGACGCCGCTGATGATCATGTGGCAACGTTCTGAGGCGAAATGTGGTGAGAATGTGAGGTGATGGCTCGTCAAATGGACACCGGATTAAGGAAAGAAGACACCGGAGAAAATCGCTCGTCAAATGGACACCGGATTAAGGAAAGAAGACACCGGCGACACGTGGATGCCGTGGGCAATATTGCTGTGATCCTGACGACTCCACAGCTAGCTACTGTGTTGCCATCGAGAAAAGGAGCCAATTACCTGTCTGGATTTTGAAAACCTACCAATCCAATCACAGTTCACTACTGACCACTAATGAATTTACTAGTCGACGATGTTATCTCTCCGTTGGGGTTTTAATTAGATGTAATATATCCAGCTAAAATCCCTTATATTTCGGAAAGAAATTTTGATTTGATGTAATACATCTAATTAAAATCCTTTATATTTTGGAACGGAGGGAATCACATCCAATCAAAAACTCTTATATTTTAAGACGGGGAGAGTAGCTGATAAATAGTACATAAAAACATCCATGCAATAATTACACCTCTCATTATATGTTTGTTAGCTTACTAGCTCTAATAAAAAAAAATGATTTTTGTTCGGCAAGAACCAAAATTGGAATTTCATAACTTAATTTTAATTTTAGAATTGATTTTTAAGTCTATTTTCTTGCCCTAGCTTTTAAACTGCTAAGAACAGAGATATAAAGTTACCCATGATTGTTTTTATGTTGCTTTGTTTTTTTTTTTCTATGACTTATCAGTCGTAGCTCAACCTATCAGATCCTAAATATGTACTTATATTATTAGTCCATTATCTATCCAAACTGAGCACTAATTCGAATATCTGCTTTGCTGAATTCAAACAACTTGACCAATTACTTTGCATGCTTTTGCTGATTAAAGGCAAGGAGTTTGAAGCGCAGGCGCCACCTACTGGAAAGGCATCGCCAAAATGTCCACGCACCACCACTCACCTCCTTCTGCTGCCTTCCTGGCTAAGAAATTTTTTTTTTTCAGACAGCTTTTGCTTCTCCCCCTTGCGTGCTCTCCTTACCGTGTACTCCTACTCCCACGGACGGAGCCAGAAATTATTAAAGAGTGGGAATAAAATAGGGTTTAATTAGTAAGTTGTTTATTTTTTAAAAAATTTATACGGTGATTTAGATTTAAGATAGTTTAGCCATGGTTTTGGAGATAGCCCTAAGGCTCGAGCCCTAGCTGCTCTAAGTCTGCCTTCGCCCCTGCCTACTCCTATATATATACCACCTCACCACCAAGCAACCCAATGCAATGCCATTTTTTGCAATCCACCATCAAGTGATCGAATGATCGATCGATCCATGCAACAACATCCTGATTTGATCGCCATTGATACATCCTAGCTGTCTAGCTCGATCTTTGGAAGCTTTTCTTGGTTGTGAACTTGTGAATTGTGATTGATCGGTGATAGCAATGGAGGTGGACTCGGCGGCTAGGAGGATGTGGGGCTACCTGCGGGCGGTGTTCTTCATGGTGAGGAAAGGGGTGCTCTCCAAGCGGAGGCTGCTGCTCAGCATGCAGCTGGCGATGCGGCTCAAGCGCCGGAACAAGGCCGTCGCGCGCTCGGTGGCAAGCCTTCTCTCCCACCACCACGGCGGCGGCGGCGGCGGTGGCGCGCTGCGGCGGCGGGAGTACGAGTTCTCCTGCAGCAACAGCCCCGACGTCGTGCATGCGGGTGGCGCTTTCTCCTACGGCGGCGGCGGGGGTAGTGCGTCGAGGCGGCGGCTCGCCTACTTCCCTTGCCTCGGCGCGGAGGACGTCGTCGTCGAGGAGACGCGGTACTTCGACGACGCCGGCGCGAGCGCGACGGCGGCGGCGTTGCAGAGGATTGAGTACTATGGCTACGCCGCCACGGTGTCCTCCCCGGCTCCGTCCTCGCCGGGGCTTCTGCTGCGGGATGAGCTGCTCGCACCGGGGGACGAGTGCAGCACGCCAACGCGCTCGCCACTGCTTGGCACCACCGGCGGCTACTCCGTGCGGGTTTCCAACTACTCGTCGGAGGAGGAGGACGGCGACTACGGCCACTCCAGCGGCGGCGGCGGCGAGGCCGTGGACGACGAGGCGGAGGAGTTCATCAGGCGCTTCTACGAGCAGCTGCGCCGCCAGAACCATGTCGCGCTGCTCCCCTTCGTGACGGAATCCGCCGCGTGATCGATCGAACGTTCGTCCCGTCCACGCGGCGCAGCGCCGCGTCGCGCCACGCGCGCAGAGAGCACGAACGCCGGCGAGGCCACGTAGCCACGAGATCGATCACGCGGTGGCCATCACCTCGCCGTCGCTCAGTCGCTGCCATGGCGCCGTCAATCAGGCGCGCTCTTGCATGCATGTACACATACGAGTCTATGTGTACGGAGCTTGAATTGCATGGTGCGTACGTACTGCGAAGATCTGAAGGGAGTCCCCATGGTTTTGGTTTCTGCAGGGACAGATGTAAATCTTGTGCAAATCTTTGTGTATTTTGAGTGTGTTCGTAATTTGTAATGAAAAATATTATGTCATGTATGTAAGGTGCAGTAATTAATATATTTTTTCTTAAATCAATCGTGTACTGCTCTGCTTAGGGTTGTACACTACTTATCTGTATATCTGACAACTTACTATGGGGACAATAGAAGAAGAGACAACAAGTTCTTGCTCCCTTTTGGGTGGCAAAAAATGCAGATAATTAAAGCATCAAGCCAAAGACGCCAACTTGATGTTAGAATGATTTGTATAAACGGTAGATAAACAAATATCTGTCTGATTCTTGATGGCTCCATCTCATTGTATCCGTGTGTTTGGTTGGTGGGTAGCGAATACAGTGATCAAGTTATCGCCAGCAACAAGGCTATGCATGTATGATAATTAACCAATCGATGTGCATGGTCGGTGCAGAACAATTTATTTAAACGACGAATTGATACTACTTAACTCCCAAGTCCCAACTACGTAGCAGGTAGCATTATCTCTGAACGCAGATGATAGCATATCCATTTTCTGAATGATACTGAACATGTTCAGAAATCAGAAACATGCATGCAGCTGCAGCCTGCAGGTAGTACTCAGTTTGATGGATTTGCTTTGTCTGCATGCCTTGATATATCCAATTATCCATACTGGTTTTAGCTTTATAGCTTGGATTAGCTAATGGATTATCTTCTTTGCACTTTATCGAAAGCAGTGGATTAATTGGGCCACCTGACAGCACAATACTGTCGTTTGTTTGTTGGACAGCAAAATGGTTAGTACTTAGTAGTACAATAGCTGGGCAATGATGAACAGCTTAGCTCTAACAATAACATATAAGAACAACCTGGCCAGCTGTATGTGCCAGCTTATCTACATACTTCTTGCATGATAAGAACATTAGCATCGTGTGACCTAATTAATTCCTCGCGAAAAACAAACTCTCGAGTCATTCATTCAGCGTTTTGTCAGCTGCTTGTCTGCTTAATCCCTTGTTGATCACCATCAGATGTGTGGAGCAGGCGAGCAGCTGTGATTTGTCGATCTGCTCAAAATTAAGTCTATACCTTCCAAGCAGATTGACAGCCCCATCGTTTCGCCCATAATCTTAGCGTCACAACACCAATAAGCAACTCTAAGATTATGCTCTAATTTAAATTTTGGAATTTTGGCTGCAGCTGATAAGCTGAAAAGCGAACGATGGAGTTGTAAGGATTGGAACTAGTCGATCGTGGAATCTGACTTGCTTGCCGCAAACAGACGCTGTCGGTTCAGTTGATCGAACTGATCAATTACAGCTTGACTCCAATTTGTGTTGCTCCGAGTAGCTGTACATGTTTCCTTCTGGGAAACCTTTGGTGTTTCCTGCCATAATCTTTCTTTTTCCCCTACAAAGCCAGGTGTTTCCTGACTGAAGCAATCATTTTTAAGCTCACAATCCCAAACTATTATATTCAGTGTTGATGCACGTTACTGGTGTAGTTTTGTGTTGAAAGATACTTCAATCATACCGTGATGATTTGTTGAGCCACATGAGGTGTAGCGGTGTAGTTTCAAGTTTTTAACTGAAAGTTCGTGAGATTAGAGACCTATCGTTAGCCTCCGCCTATTTAAGAGGATGCCAGAAAGATCAAAACAGCTTGTGAACTCTGAAAACGAATCGGCAATGTGCGTCTTGCGAGTCGAAGTTTGTGTGTGCTCCAAAATAAAACAGAGATGGAAAAGACAGGAGAGAGAGAGAGAGGAGGGGAAGAGAGGAGTTATTAGCGAGTCCCACCTGTTGACTCAGGGAATCAACCACGATCAATCCACCACATTAGTAAAAAACGTTTCCTAAATCATCGAAGAAGTTGATTTGCACCGGTTTTCAAGATGGGGGTGCGTCACACCCTATTTCGCGGTGAAGGAAATGAGTAAGAGATGAAGGACGAAAATTAGACTTACTCTAAAATGCATTCGTATCAAGGCCCACAAGGTAGAATCTTGTCCTTTCCAACCCAACACAATCCCATTCTTGGGCCATCCCGGCGGCTTCTAATCCCGTTATTGGGCCGCAAGTAATCGAAATCCCCTTCCGGCCCAATTCATATGGGCCACAAGTCAGAATACTATTCGCCCCAAACCAATGTGGGCTGCACGTAACTTGCGATCCCGTTCCGGCCCATTCCCGCACGCAGCCCTGGAATGTCGTTCCGGCCCAACTCGGCGTCGGTTTCACCATTTGTTCTCGCGGCGGAGGCACGCGAGGCCAGCAACGGCGGCGCGCGCGGCGGGAGCCTGAGTTTTGACGCGGCGGAGGATTGCCGCGCCGGCGACTCCTCCGATTCCCTGGTGACTCCTGGACGGCGCGATATTCGCCGCGAATCGGTGGTATACGCTCTTCTCGCCGCGTCCGTTCGTCGATCTCCTCCTCCTCCGGCTCGTTGTTTGCTTTCGCTGGAAACTCTGTCAGAATTGCAGGAATGAAGCCTCGGATTGGTGGCTTGGCAATTCGTAGCGGATATGGGATGCTGGAGCATGTGGATTGGGGTTCCTGGGCGGAATGCATAGGTACGATCTCGCGATGTCCCATGGATTTGCTTCTCTCATCACATGCCCCTGAACTGTTCGATGGAATGCCTCTGCGCCAACTTCTTACTAATTTCCTCACCTGTCCCGAACTCGCGTTCGATTGACACAATGGAATTGCTCCTGTGCACCAATTTGAGCTTTGGTATACTGATACCGAACCTGGAGTCAATCATGCACAGTTGCCTTTCCTTTCAGAATCGCACACAAGATAAATATGATATATGCTGGTCCTTCAACCTTTTTCCAAATCTGATTATTTCAACTTTTCAAGTACTAACACTCTTAAAATACAATAAATAGGCTAGATTACTATTAAATCTCTAGGGACGTTTCATATTGATCAAAATAACAAGTTATTCTTCCTGTGTATTAGTGTATATGCTATACTACTATACAATCTATGTTACATATTAAAGTTTCGATTCTCCAAAAGAAAACATCATACGAATCTCCATGCATGTTCTGTGGTACGGTCAGGATTAGGAATGCTGATTTCTCACCCCTCCTTTTTTTGCTTGTGCATTTCCTCACTCAGCACTGGAAACAACATTTTCTATGAGATAATTAGTTACTGAGTACTTACTCAGATACCCAAGCACATCACCATCAGTCTAGATCTCGTACGTCATTCCTACCCGCAACAGTCTATTATGGGGAACACATGTGATCTTCTCTGGTTGCCTGAAGTTCTTCCTAATGAAATTGTAGACATAATCAACTATTATTTTCTTAAGGAAATCGGCGTTAGGTTCTGCCACCACATTAGTTTCTCCCAGCAGATGGACTACACCATTCCCCATCTCTTTATGAATTGACTGTATCTCATCCATGCATTCATTTCTTGGTTCACTCGTGTGTTGGTCTGAATTGTTTCTGGACGACATTGCATCTTGAACTTCAGAGGTAGGATCCGTTACACCTCCTATTTCTTTTATTGATTCTCCTTCAAGGGAATGACTATTTTGGCTGTAGAGGGATTCCTCGTGGATGAATTGCTTCAAGTTTTCAATAACTAAGCTCTCAAATTCTGCTGGATCTTCTACTTTATCATTGTATCCATAGCGCACCACACATCGGAATACCCTATATTCTTTTGGCTCCACAAATCGGAAGAGAAACCGTTCCTTTGTTTCTATCTTGCTGATCGGTAAGTACTTTATGGAGACAATCACAAGTACTGAATGGATGGATGGTACTTTTTCCACCAAGTGAGGAAGTATGGGTGGGATGCCTTGCACAAGTTCAGAGTATAGAAAACCTATTCCTGGCAGCCTGGCAAGATTTTGCTTTACTGCCAACTCTGCCACATAATTGCTTGACACTTTGTTCCGGAGCTCATATTTGTATCGATGAATGTGAACATAATGCCATGTGGCCATTATAAACATCAAAATGGCTGCAAAAACTAGTGGCAAGTATCCACCTTGAGTAAACTTGTAGAATGCTGAAGATAAGTATATGAGCTCCACACCACCAAATATTACTGGAAAGAGTGCAATCCACAAAAGACTTGTCTTCCATATCATGACCATCACTAGAGTGACTAGTAGTGTTGTTATAAACATCACAAAGACAACAGCAATACCTGCACAATATAGTGATGATATGAGATGTCTGATCATAAAACTGATACATTATTACAGAATTCGTAAATGAATTTGGGATGTGGAGAACTATTGGTTCATATATAATGTTATCATAACAAGTTGACAGATCACGTCCATCCTTGCTTTTTAAAGAACATTTGATAAAATCATCGGTGTCACTGGATAAAGGAACTAATCTAGTAGATTTTTGTCGATTTATCTTATGCCGACACTGTCAATCTTACTTAGAATCTAGATTCTTGCTAATTACTGTAATATTTGTTAGGCTGAGTCTATTTGTTCTTCTTTTGTCACAGCTTAAGCAGTACCACTTTGTTAATTTTACGAATTGCTTGCAATCTTGCCTGATAGATTTGGGCAGTTATCAGGTCTAGAGCAATTATAGTATATCTCTTTTTTGTTATTTAAGACACAGTTACATTAAATTACCTCAAATAATTGATGATTTAGATGGGTTTGTGGAAATTAAGAGAAACTGTACCAAACAGGAAACATATGGTTCTTGAGAAAGAATATTCTATATCTTAGAGCAAAAATGCTCTGAGTTCAAGTATTGAATCACTTGTTCCATGTTTATATGGGGTTAGAACTTAGAAGGAAGGGATACTTGTTTCTTGAGCTGAGGCTTACCATATGCATTGCCGATCTTGTCTGTAGTTTGGAAAATAGCTGTAACAGCTACACATAAAACCATCAATACATAATTAATCTCTGGAATGTACACTTGCCCATGAAACTTCGTTGAAGTGTGGATCACACGAACTCGTGGAAAACAACCTAGAATTTGGGACTGAGCAATGATTGCAAATGCACCAGATATCATAGCCTGGCTTGCAATTATGGCAGCTGCGACTGCCACCACAAATGTTGGCCAATATAATGGGTCTGATAACAATGTCAATGAGTTCATTTGTTAGTTCTAATATTTCAAATGTGCAAATCATGGCATTTGTTTGCTGTTTTTTTTAGTTATTGTTTGTACCTGGAATTGATTTGTAGAATGTATCTGCAACGTGTTCTGGATAGATGCGAAGATATGCAGCTTGTCCAATGTATGCCAATAGTACTGAAGGAAGGAGAACTACAGAAAAGCCAATCTGCAGCGCAACAAAATATTTATTTTAAATGTCTTTAGTATAGTAGTATGATAAGGAGAACAACAGTTACAAAGTTCAAATGGATCTCAATCCCTGTCTTATAGTACCCCTAGGAGGCTAGGAGTTTTGCAATATGCATAACTGGATAGACTCAAGCTTCTTATTGGGTTGATTAATTTTTGTGTGCATGCATTCAGAGGAAAAGTACTTCCTTACCTGAATGGCTCTCACATTGAAGTGACCAAGGTCAGCAAACATTGCTTCTGTCCCTGTTTCATCAAAGATGTGGTACACGTGTCAAAACTTATCTGTCAAAATCTTAAGGTGATAACATAGAGATTGGAGGCTTATTGCAAGGTAATAATGTTGGGGATCATGGGAGCAGTAGTACCTGTAATGCATAATATAACACCTCCAAGGGAAATCCAGCCCTGTTTCCCATTTCTTTCAAAATAGTCCACAATATATTTTGGGTTGAATGCTTTTAGAACACCAGAATCATGTTTGAACAGATTATAAACTCCAATACCAGCAATAAAGATAAACCATGTCAAGATTATAGGGCCAAATGAGTAACCAACTTTGTCCGTGCCAAAACGCTGAACAAGGAAGAGGACAATCAGAATAGCAATTGCGATGCCAGCAATTTGTCCTGTTGATAGGGCCAAAAAGGTCAAATCAAATACATCCCAAGCAGTACTTGGCTTTTCAAGTCTCTCTCTGAAATACAGTAAGAAGTACATAATGATCGGTTTACCTTGATTCAGGGACTTTGCTGATTGCTTGATCCCCCCAACAGCGCTAAGCACTATAATATTACCAAAAAGAAAAAAAATGCAGGAGTTACTTTGAAACACTTCAGCCTGTGTTCATGCAGTTCAGAAAGGAGATATCGTGTTATTTTAATAACCCATGTTTGCTTTAATCATCCTTTCCATGCAACATTACATTATAGTCATTTAGTCATCAGCAATGAGTTCAGGAAGTGAAAGAAAACTCACCTGAAATACATGGAGTTAGTACGCCATCGCCAATCACCATAGATGTTGCCAGAATTGTTACTAGGAAAAGCATGATCTTAAAATTTGGACTTCTTTCCATCTTTTCCTTAATCCAATGAGCCCGCTTGACGCGATTTGAGGGGGACTCTAACTTGTAGTGCGAGACCATTGCATCTTCTGCCTGCTGATTGGGTATCAAGCTAATCCTAGCATACCGAGATATCAAGGAATAAAGTGCAAATGTGCCACCTGCAAGATTAAAAATTGATAAGAAATGTGAAATTATGATGAAATGAATCGTTGCATGCATATGGTTTCTAAGCCATAATTCTATTCAGGGAGTTAATTGAAACACTGTGGTGGGAGTATTTTTTTTATTTCTCTATATTTGCCCCATTGATCATTCTTTTCTTGGTAAAGTTGCTTTTGAGTTTTTATCTTGCAGAAACTCTGCTAGTAATAAAAGCATAATTCTTTAGTTGTTCGAAGGTCTTCTCTGTGGCCATATACATGTGTTCTGAAGATGAATGAAAGATGTTTACTCACCATCGCCATTGTCATTTGCTCTCAAAACAATGAAACAGTATTTTATTAATGGGAGGAGAACCACAGTGTAGATAATCAGAGACATAACACCAAGGATGTCATTGGTGTCCTTGATCCCATTGGTAAAGGTGCTGGAAAACACATAGAGGGGAGAAGTCCCCATGTCCCCATAAACCACTCCTATGCTCTGGAAGGCCAAGTGTAGTGTGGTCGCCCATCCAACCTGCGTTTCAGCATCAAGCATATTCTCAAATCAGATTGCATTCGGCTCACATGAAGATCTCTTCTTCTTGCTACACTAGTCATGCAAAATTTAAGATGACAAAGAAGCTAGTATATTAGTTGCTGCAGAACATTTATTTTTGAAATATTCTTACTCCATTTTGTGAAGTTTTTGGAGTTTTCTTATTAAGTTGAAGTTAATGAAAAAGTGTATACTGTTATAGGAATTCGATTGTCTGTTTGAAGAACAAACCTTGGCTGCATGGCTTTGGCCACCTGGAATCTTTCCAGCTTCCATGTGCAGTGAATCAAATCTCTGCAACCTTGTTGTTTGCAGCGTCTTCTCCGATTCAAATGCAGCATTTGGACCCCTTTCAGCGCCTCCATTGCTGCTTATGTGCAGAGGCTCGGTCATTCTCAGTGTATGGAATGTTTGCTCAGGCCGACCTTCTGTGTTGTTTAAGCATGACTTGGCTTATATAGGAATGTATGGGTGGGGCCAAGCATGACACTTGTTATTTTCTTGCAAGTTGCAACCTTTGGGATCTTGTCTTATGAATTGTGATGCTGAAGTATGAATGGCGCCACAGGATAGACGGGAAACCAGTGCAACTAATCGGATTTCTGATTTTATGCAAGTGTAGTCAAATATTGTTATCATTTGCTTTACTCACGGAGTCTTCCTTCTGTGCTACAGCTGTGAATCTTGTGATCTGCATTAACTAGTGAAGGTGGCTAAAGGGAGAAAGGCACGGTGACTTTTCTTCAGAAGCGCGTCCTGTCACCTGTGACTTGTGAGTTCTCGTGCTGAATACCAGTAAGACTTTCCATAAGCATTTCATTTCAGTTCAGTTCCAACTTATCGTCTGCTTGCTACATGAATGTGGAAAGAAACCATATTTCCATGCCATTTCAACGGTTAAGAGTTTGTCAGGAATTCAGTATATATGTCGCCGCTTTGCTAGTTGGCCTGCAGAAATCATCACTTATCTCTTAGGAAAAATACTGTGTCTACAGACTTAATCATCAAGTAGGGATAGAGGCAAGGAATGCAAGATTTTAGATAACACTTAATCCTTTCAGGCTACCAGTCCTTTTTGCACAAGGATGATCAAAACTATTTGCTGGGAGCTGCTCACTTAAAACTTTTTATATAGAATTTTTTCAAAAAAAATCAAATAAATCTATTTTTTAAGTTTGTAATGGTCAACACTCTATTAATTATGTGCTAATAACGAACCTAGTTATGAAAAGTGATTTTGCACTAAAGAGGACCGCCAACCTTAAACCTCACTTGGCTACTAGTGTGAAGTACAATTAGGAAAGCTTTGCCTTTAGCACGAGCAAGTCACGTTCGCATGAACGACCTTTTGGCCATTTGATTAGTCAGAAACTTTGAACAGTGTATAACGGCCCAAGTTGTTGCCAAAAGTATGACTTCAATATTGTTGGGCGCTAACTTGAGCAGCTATCGTAGGCAAAGATGAGAAGCATCTGTCCGCATGCTGGTTCTGTTAAGTTTTAACTCGCTTTTGTGTTGAACTGCAACGTGGACTTGACCACTCGCTTCTTTCTCGTGCAGGATCCTTTCAAAGAAAGGGATTTCGATTCTCTGAAGCAAGTCAGAGAAGCACGGCTTGGTAGTTTTGAGCTAATCTTGCTCATTCATTCGAAGACAACGTGCTACAGTAGATGCAACTGTTACAGGTACAGTAATGTTTGCTACAGGGCAACTGGTGCATGTTACACTAACAGTCTCTCTCCCAGATTTTTTTTACTGTTCCAGCCTTCCAGGTCATTTTTTCACCGGTGACTTGTCCGTGTATAGACAGTATAGTCTAGGATCCCTGATGCGAAAGGGGGTATTCACCATTCATGATGGTGGCAAGTGTGTGAATTCTTGAAAATTAAGGAAGACCTGCCTGACTAAAGTGGCATGTATCTATCACCACGTGCGATTTCCAAGGTACGTAAGTCTTGAGCTAATGGCAGTGCGCATCAATTTTACTTTGCTGCTTCTAGACACTAGACTTAGCTTGCAAGACTTTTCCATGTTCAGTCTGATCTTGCTGCGTGACGTAGCTGGTAGATTAGTGCTGCTGGTTTACCTTCATGGTTCTACGGCGAGTGATGTGTGAAGATATAATCGTACGGTAGAATTTGCTGAGTGCCTTGGGGGGTTTGTTCTTCCCCTTGCTATCCCAAGTCACTACTCTCTTTTTATACGAAAGTTTTCAAAAAATCATATTAATCTATTTTTCAAAAAATTAACAAATACTTAATTAATTATGTGCTAATGAGTTGCTTCGTTTTACGTACTGGAAGTGTTAACTCCCAACACAACCTAACCTAACGAACGCACCCGGTATCTTTGGGCTTATTTTCCGTTCTCTTTTTGAATAAAACCACATGAGGTGGGGAAATGAAGGGTTATATCTTCCTGATTAAGATACTTGATTTTACTTTGAGTTTGCTAGTAGGGTTATTCAAGAAGCAACAATGAACAATCCATGAAAATGCTTAGTACTCCCTCCGTCCCATTTTAAGCGTAGCAACTTTAATTGTTTGTTTTATTTGAAAAAAATTAAAAACATAATTCACGCATAAAATACTATTCATGTTTTATTATCTAATAACAATAAAAATACTAATTATAAAAAAATTTAAATAAGACGGGTGATTAAAGTTGAAGACGGAAACTGATGGTCCTACTTAAAATAGGATGGAGGGAGTAATACATACTTTGACGGTTCTGTTTCGTGGTTCCATATATGTGTGTGTGTTCGTGCTTCGTCACGTATATGACTATGCCCGCGCGTGCGATGTCGTCACTGCTATTTGGTGTCCAGTTGCAGCCTCGCGTTCTTATTGAATGTTGACCGTCCTCTGTTCGTTTTCCCTTGCACAAGAAGAAAAAATATATTTTCAAAATCCTTTTTATCAATAAAATAAAATAAATAAAAAAGACGCCGCAATTTTAAGGAACAGTTGTGATGCCACTATGGTTCACGAGGCAAAGCAATCCATGCCACTGACCGTGATGATGGTGCGGCAATGGCCACAGTGGCATGGCCAAAAGATCAAAAAGTATAGATGAGTTATTAGTTTTAAAAGTGTTATTAGAAAAGTTTTCAAAAAATAAATAAATATTTGCGTGCAGAAGCAAGGGTTTTACCAGTTATTGTGCTGCACAATACTTTACTGTCAGGGAGTATGGGGTCTATTTTGGTTTCTCGGAAAGTGGGTTTGCTTGTTATGCTTGATTTTAACATGTAAAAACTCATGTTGATTCCCGTTTGTCCTATCCAGTAAATATCATAATACTTGTATATTTTTATGGGCATATATGTTGTTATCAGTGACTTGTGGTTATAGAATATAATCGCGAACATTACATCACATCACATCGTCTCATCACGGTACTGGACAAATGCACCCTGATGATCAATGCCCTGAAAGAAGCCCAGAATGCCATTCCATATTGGTTTGGATTGGTCGGTTTAAACGGAGTCCAAAAGCCCATTGGGTGAGGATTAGTGGGCCGTTGAAATTTTATAGCCCAAAGAGGCAAGGATTTGCCTCTCTTAGATTGAATGTAGCTTATTGGCTGGCCCATTAAGGTTTGTTGACGTTCTTTCTGATTGCTTGGATGGTATTGGTCACCGAGAATAATAGTGTTGTTTTATGCCTAGAGAGTGTGATAGGGTAGCAGATAAACTGGCTGCTTTTGTTGCTGCGTTCGTATGGGCCAAATCTATCTTCATGTCTTGAACTCTTGATGAGCTCTTGTGCGTGCTTGATTTGGTTTCCACTGATTTAGTTGGAACCAAAGTTTAATGGAATCTTGAATTCCTCCAAAAAAAAAATCCTACATGATTTTACTCCATTCTATTATCTTTTAGAAGGGTAGATTCTATCAAAATTGATGTCAACATATGGTGGTAAATTTCTCAGTTATTATATGCCAACTTATATAACTGATATGATATGATGATGTCCACTTCCTAGCTATAGAGGATCAGCACCAAGCTACTTTTTCATTTTTCCCGCAAATAATGGTATTGACTTTCCACAAATGAACCGTAGACGTTGCGACCATGTTAATTATGACCTAACTCCATGGAAATAAATATTTGGGCAACCTCGATTTGATATGCTTGTTGCTCATGGAAGTCGTTTTCAGTGTCACGAATCAGGGAATTTATATATTAGAGGTACATAGGGCGGCTCCACTGAAAATATGCTGCAATTGGTGGTGGAATTCCATAGGATATATATGTCTTTGTCTTTTTTTACAAGTGGGTCCGGTTTCTTGCTTTGTTCTTTCCTCCTTTTCGAAGCAATTCATTTTCATCTTCGACTTTAGGTAATATATGCTAGTATTTCATTCCCGTGCACGTGGCAATTCTAAGCACGGTACATTTTAGGGGGGAATCTGCAAGCACATTAAAAGATGATGCAACCAGATCACCTGAGCTGTGTTTGCATTAGACTAGTCCTAGATAAAACTTTACATGACATATATACATATAAAATGGTATAAAGTTATCAAATAGTGATTCTGTTTTCCATTTATGTGCATGCTGTATGTATTATATATATTCATGTGAACGCTCCTGTAGATAGGCCTGAGCAAATGTTCCCAAGTCAACTTTGAAGTTTGAACACGGTTTATCTTCTTCATATAAAATAGAACAGGTACCATTCACAGCTTCAGCGAGATTATCCGATAAAAGGTTTTCCGTATCGCTGTCGTAGTGCTTCCAAGTTCCAACGGATCGCTGATACTTCCTTTGTTTCAAACAAAAAAACTGTTTTTTTTACGAGGGAGGGAAAAAAAACTGATTGCTGATATGACAATATGATATAGGTATTAGGTGCTGTAGTAGTTCAAAGCTTAGATAACGATGACGAGGAGGTAGTTGTTTTGCGTGGATGCTGAGAACCAGCGAAATGTCAAAGTCGAAGTCTTGGGTGGCAATCTTTTTTGTATTTCATGATTTTCAGTTTTGGTTTTATAGTTTTAAGGATTCAGATTGACTCTATGACATAAGGAGGAGGCTGAATGATTAGTTAAGACGACTAATTGGCTTTACACACACTTTCACTTTTGCACCGGTATAAATTTAAGTAAGTTTACACTTTCAGTAGCAATCTAGTGAGATCAAGAATTTATTGTTGGTGTACTTCTTCTTGAGCATCTGTTCGAGGCCGTATTTATGGCTCTATAAGTACGTAGTGGTGTGTGTTTCTGAGTAAGCGCGAAAAAGTATAAACTATAAAACATCGTAGTATTTCTTGAAATCTAGCCAAAATTAGAATTGCATTTTATATTTGGTTCTTACCTCTATTATTATGATACAATGATATTTTGCAGAGAATGCTGTGGCTTCTTTTAATCTTCTTATTTGTGGATATGATGTCTTTGCACATGTTTTGCAACATTTCACCCTCATGGCACAACTTCGATGCAAAGTGAGAATCCACTTTAACTCTAAAACAAAGCGCAACGACGACGCGTAATCAACTCCCTAACCTGACTTGCGCAGCAGTTCACTGCCAGCACTGATCTGAACACGAGGAGAACTCGCCCCCTAGGCCCAGAGAAAACAACACATAGTACTACCATACTAAAATCGCTTAGTTGAGGGGTAACATCAATCACTAGCCAGTCAATTTCCACACTTAATTGTGATGGATAACTATCCGCTTGGAAAACCACTCGTTTCCAGCCTGCCTAATAGTAGAAAGGAAAAAAAATATTTGCTATATTTGTGGTGATATATTTTTTTGTTAGATCATTTTAGACCCTTTGATTTCTATAAGATCTGTGCATATGTTTGTTCATGCGTACTAAACAACTTCTTTTATTGTTATAATTATACATTTTATACAAATTTACAACGAAATTGTTATATTTTTATTGCGCCATAAATCTTGTATATGTAATTACACCCACTTACACCCCACCTGTATACCACTTACATATGTAATTAGTATGTAATTTTAGGATTTACATATGTAATTTTAGCATTTACATATGTAATTTTGGGACTTATATTGTAAATACACTAAAAAATATATATAATTTAAGGATTTACAATGTAAATACATGGTGATTAATTTTTAGTGAAAACTATGACGTCATATTTATTTACACCCAAAAAACACAAAGGAATTGGAGGTGAAGAAGTAAGGAGAGAGATGGGAGTATATAATGGCGACAGCAACCGGGAACTACGGAATTAGGGATCACATCCAGGAGGAGGCCAACCAAGCGAAGAGTGCACGCGAGCACAAACGCACGCACACACGAACGAATTTTTCCGAACGTTTTGCGACAAAATTTAATCGGTCAAGCCCATGTGGGGGTTTTGGTCAAACCAGTACGAAACGTCGCGGCTTAGCTGTTGACAACCCAACCTTCGCTGCAGCATCTCTCAAACTGAAAATGCTAGCAGTACTGTTCCTATGAAAGAAACTTTATACTAGTAGTAGTAGACTAGTAGTACTGTTATAGTGTTACTGATTCTGCAATTCCTTTCACTGGTGATTCAGGATCTGGCGTACATGATCAAGGGGCCTTAGGTTCTGTCTGTTATTGCAGCTATTTGTATTTCATCCATTTTTTATAGTTTCTATGTTGACTGGACTACCAGTTTGCCACAAAAATATTTGTCTTTAGAAGTATGGTGACCATATATGTATAGATTGGTCTCAAAAAATACTCCAACAAAATCATATTTATTGATATTTCTATATATATTATAATAAAAAATATTGGTCAAATTTATTTTTCAGAGACTGTGTGCTTGTCCAAAACGACAAGTATTATTAACCCGAGTTGAGAACGCACACTAAGGAACACAACCTAAACCATTAAGCCGGTCTTAAATTTTAGTATATCTCAATTTGAAAACTACACTATGGTCTTTTTATCATTTTTTAATTCAGTGTTAAAAGTAAGAACCTTTTCTACGGTTTGCCGAGGCAGTGGCGGAGACAAGCCTAGGACAGCTAGAGCTTGAGCCTAGGCTTATCTCCTAAAACTCATACTAAAATCTATCAGACATTAGTGAAAATTTTGAAAATACACAATGTATAATTAAGTTGAGCCCTACTCTTAGAGATTTTCTAGCTCCAACCCTGGCTAAGACGTTGTTGGCATATGGTGCGGTGCCTTTTCTCTTTATCTTCTTTTATTTTCATTTCTTTTATTATAGCTTCTTTGGACTATTGATTATAATTTTCCTCTGCCTAAACTCCATAATGTTGGGTGTGGTTCGTTTTTAAAAGAATAAATTTCATAAAACCTCACCGAAGTTATGAAAAACCATATGTTTTATGGTCTCGGTGTTTCATAAAACCTCACTTCTATTGCAATCTTCATAAATTCCATCATATCTTAAAACAAATTTTTGGAAGTAGTAAAAAATTAAACTATCAATCTTAGTTAAGAACTTAAAAATAATAAATTTCATACAAACTCTTTGTTTTTAAAATTTAAGTAAATTCAGTGCTCAAAATGCATAAGAGCGGGATTTTGTGAAACTTTAAAATCATCGTACCAGAGGTTAGATGCCACAAACCCGTTGTTTTCCACATCTTTAACTATAAAACATGAGGGTTTTCCGAAATTTATTTTTTAAGAAAATTCAAGAGCCCAAAAATATAAGACTATTTTTTATTAGGAAATTTTTAAAAACATCCTACAGGTTACTGGAAGTTTAACACTTATAAGTCATTTTGTTACGAATATCTACTCTCTATTCAATTTTATTAGAAAAACACATCGTAACACACAAACGGTTTAACCGAATCATGGGAAGGTAAAGCCAAGCCATCAGAAAACGGAACACTGTGGAGGTGGACGAAACAAAGAAGCGGCAGCATCAACGACATGCCAGTTTGCGCCAACACACCAAGCTGCACATCACCAACAAGAACAAGGACGGCCAAATCCTCTCTCTTTCTTGTCCCTCTCTCATCTCATCTCATCGTGCGCCACGAGGCGGCACTTCTGGGAAGCTTCGCATCCACCCGCCTTCGTCTGCTCGGCTCCGTTGATCCCGTCCGCCCCTCGGACCACGCGAGAAGTCGCCGGCGGCGACATCCCGCGCGCCGCGACAGCGACCTCGCCTAGTGTACTCGCCTGCCTTTTTCTCTTAAAAAAACGTGATCACCACCACATCCATCACCATGGCGTTTGAAGGTGACAATGTGACATTCGATAAAAATAAACAAGCTAATAGTTAAAAACTAGCGAAAATCATATCTAAATTTGTTACTATATCTTTTTTTCTCTCGAAGTAAGTTGAGTTTGGATTTAAGATTCAGTGAAAATGTACTTATTTAATTTTTTAATGAATTTACGAAATACGATTTTCACGAGTTTTCAACATTTAACTTATTTTCACAGAATATTTCCTCGTGTTTAAAATAGATTAAAATTAGAAAACTACCAACGAGTTATTACAAATTTAAAAATAAATTTCTTCAATATTCTAAAGTAATTTTTATATAGAATTTTTTTAAGAAAAAAACATATTTTACTAGCTTAAAAGACGTGCTGACGGAAAAGTTAATAAATCTGTGACGGACCGTAGTAGCGTGAAAAAAAAATAAACCTGAAAAAAAAAAGAAAGAGAGGAAAAGATGGGGAGACGAGTAGACGACGACGGCGACGGGAGGGCGGCCGTCTAGGCTTCTACGTGGTTGCGTGCTGGTCGCACGCGGCCAATGCGAACGGGTCGCCGTCCTCGCGCGCCGCCCCGCTCCGTTCGTTCGATGGCCGCATCCACGGCTACACGCGAAAGCCGAGCCCGCCACGCCACTCTCTCTCTCTCATCTATCGGCTATCTCAACGCGGTCTGGTCAATGGCCGCTTCGCCGGGATCCGGAGAGAGATCGCCGGCCGACCAGCCGCCTACACCGCGATGTGTTCTTTTCTTCTGAATAATTATTTATAAACATATGGTAGACGAATAAATTAATTATGTTAAGATAAAAATTTTTTGGAATGGAGTAGTATTATAAGAAGTTCGTATGTATAAATGTTCTCATAAAAATCGTATCGTTAGGACTTAGGAGGTTGGGGAACTTGCCTATTGATCCTCTCAATGAGATGTGGGGGCAGGTTGGAGTTGGGTGAAATTCGCACTGAATAACACACAGCTGGACAAAGTCCAGGACGAAACGACTGTTTTAATAATGGCTATTAGTATTATGGATTGGGAAATGGGAGATCGCGATTCGTTCTGCTCAACCACCAGCCAGCAAGATCCCACTCAATCCGCTGGGAAACCGGCTAAAGAATTCTTTTTTTTTTCCCCTTCTTCCATCATTCACTCTCCCTAATGTGCTGTTGTTGTTCAAATGGCAGGCAAGGAACTAAGGAACAGGAAACCAAGAACAGGAGATCGATTTTGAGTGAAAATCCGATTACATGGTACAGCTCCATAATCATCATCATGTTATGTACACAAACATCTTCTTTACAAGTACAGCCATGGATTTTTTTTACATGGCAGTAGTAGAGTAGCACTAGTAGTATCATCATCATCTAAGTAGTATCATCATCATCTAGTAGTATGGTGATGGCTCAAGCAAGCCCTTTTCTTTCTCTCACCAGGGACTGACTCCTCATCCTGAACAAGAACAACATATCTACATAACACCTGACCTGACCTTGACTCATCAATCTCAACGAACACAAGACAGAGATCCAGAAACCAATTCAGAAAAATAAAAAGAAAAAGAAAAAAGAAGAACAATGATTGATTAAAAATCCTCTCCTCCGTTGTTTGATCATCCTCCTGTGCATCGGGCGATCGTTTCTACTAACTCCTTTTCTTATCTTAGTCTTAAATTAACCTCCCTATCTGCTGTTAATAAAACCGTACTACTAAATCCCTTACTTTTATATACTTCACCAAGATTGGACATACTTAGCATGGTGACCTGAGAACGCGGCCGGCGAAAAATGTACAAGATTGAGGATTTTTTTTCCTTCCCTTTGGGACAGGCGGTTCGTCGGCGATCCGCCGCCGCCGCCGCCGGATCAGGCGCGGGCGGACAGCACGCGGCCGCCGCCGCTGCTGTGCGAGCTCCGGCAGGCGGCGACGTCGAACCCCTGGATCCTCACCGCCGGCGCGTACGACGGGGCAAAACTGCTGCTGCTGCTGCTGCTGCTGCTGCTGCTATTGCTGTATGCGGGGACAAGAAGGTGGTGGCCGTGGTGGTGGTTGCTCCGGTGGTCAAAAATCGAGAGCTCCGGCACGGCGGCGGCGGCGTGTGGGCGCTGGTTGAGCAAGAAGTGCGGGTCGTGGACGAGCGGGTTGTCCGCCCTCGCCGGCGGCGACCCACCGAACATCCCCCAGCTCTCCTCCTCCTCCTCCTTGCTCTTCCCTTCCCTTTGCTGCACCCAACCAAACAAAAACAACAGATCTTGGTCAGACAACATGAACAAAGATTTTCATCTTCTTCGCAACAACAAACACAAACATAAAAAGAAAAACAAAAGAGGATTTATGTTTAGGATTTGAGAGAGAAATCTCACCTTGTTGGTGGTGTTGGAGGTGAGGAGGAAAGGAGGAGGGCCGAGGATGAGGTCAGCGCTGCAAGGGTGGATCTGGACCCTCCGCGGCCGAGGCGCGCACAGCACCGCCGCCTCCCTGCCGGAGTTCGACGCCGACGACTCAACGAACAGCCTCTTCATCGCACCGGTCGGCATCTCCTCTCTCTCTCTCCAAAGATCCAACAACAACAACAAAAAAATCCCTCCTTTCCTCAAGCTAGTATCACACTACCTATATCTATCTCTCCTCCGCCCCCTCTTGCCAAGTCGCCTCCGGTAAATTTAGGCGAGTGATTGGAGCGGACGAGCTGAAGCAACGGAGGAGAGGAGATGGAGGAAGAAGAGGAGGAGCAAGATTTGGCCTTTTGGCTTTTGGTTGGTTTGGAACAAGAAGAAGAAGAAGGCAAATGCAATGCGGTGCTGACCGCCTCGACCACCACAAATATACCACCCAACCAACCGCCTCGACCTGGTTGGCTTTGGCTTAGCTAGCTGGACTACGTCTCTCTCATCTCTCTCACACACACGCTCTTTCGTTTCTTTCTTTTCTTGTGATTGATATATATTTGGTTATTACTTAGTATTAGATATGTTTAATTCACCACCGCCTCTTGGCTAAACAAATGGTTATTAACCACCACAAGGACAGGTCTAAGAGACCAAAATATCCTCGGCTTCTTTTCGAGGCGTTGAGCTATTTTGTGATTTGTGTGCGCCGTGCCGACCTCACTTTCTCTTGCCTTTTTGCCATCACTCGTTTTTGACTGTACTAGTAGTAAAAACTCCAACATTTACCGTTCCACTGCGTTGAATTAAGTACTTTTCTTTATCTTAAAATAAAACAAATCTTGATTAGATTAGATATAATCCAGTATAACAAATTTAATTGATATATTCGGATTCATTATACTAGATTATATTAAATCCAATTATAAATTTTTTTTAATATAGGAAGTACAAGTCTTCCCTTTTAACATTACATAAAAGAAAAAGGAGAAATTGGTACGAACCCAACAACATTTGTGTAATGAAAGATTCAGCTGCCGCACCGCATCGGCGTCACATGCAGCTTGGATTGGCTGTCTCCTGATTGTCCCTCTCAAATTACTAGTAGAACCCTAATCTTTCTTTCTTTTCCGGTTGTAGGAGTCCTCCTAATAATAAGAATGAAGATTAAGTTAGCATGTAAAACGTAAAAAAAATATTAGCAAATGATTAATTAAAATTCAATTATTACAATCTTGATAACTTTATATATTTAATATTTTAAACCAACTTTTATACATATTTTTTCGCGCGTTTAAGAAACGTGATAAGGAATATCAAGGTTGAAACATAACACAAAGAATGATAAGTGTTTTGTTTGCTCTTCGACTCTCATCTGGAGAACTAAGGGCAGCCACAATGTGGTAATAGGAGGGGGTCTTAAATCTCAAAAGTGGTCTTTATACATTGTGAAACTAATTCATAACGTAATTCTTACGATGAGCTACTCATATATATAATGCCTACCATAAGAATAAAATATCAATACTTTATATTCTCTCTCCTCTTCTCTCACATATCATACAATTGAGTGGGAACAGTAAAATCCAGACTAATATCTCATCTTAGTAACTGCCATAGCTAATGCTGGATCCCACGTTATTACCCAACTAGATGTGATACATTGAGCATAAGACATCGTTTATTAGAAAAATCAAAAAAAAATGATAGTGTTTGTTTGCTGGTATCGAGGCGCCTCGGATCTGACGCCCTACATGGCAGGCTGCCGGATCTTGCTTGCCCTCCCACGCCCTGACACGCACCACGCACCGACCACCTTCCCCTGGCCCCACCGCTAACGTAGATATTTCCTCCCCTAAAATTACCAAACTACCCTCTCGTCTAGGAGCTGTCGGATCGGTGCTGGACGGCGCCGATCTCTCTCTCCGTGAGCGGTGGCGTTGGTGGTGGTGGGCCTCCCGTTCGCGTGGGCTTCAGGCCCATGTGAATTATTATTATTGTTATCAATCCTTTTTTTTTTTGGAAAAACTTTTCTGCTCGCTTAAGCAAGCGATCCAAGTGGCACAGACCACCGCGCCACGTGAAATTGAAAAGGCTGCATCACCGCTTGCTACTATTGCTTCTGCGCCGAAATGCACCAACTACCTCACCTAACATAACGTTCAGCTATCATTAAGTCACTAGTTAATTACTCTAGTTAGTACGACTAATTAGGGACAAGTACGTCTGGCCTGCCTGCGTGTGGACTCGAAGCCCATCTTGTAGGGAGCATGGGCTTCAAAGATTCGGCTTATGAATCAAACTGGGTGGCCCGTACAATTACACGGCTAACACCCATACAAAATTATTTATTTATTACATATGATTTTACTTAAAATTTGTTAAATATATATCTTATTGTATTAGGATTCTGAAATACCGAACTTTATCATCCTTGTGTTTTAATTTTATAACTTTTAAAAGTCGTTTCGGTTGTTACCCCGTACTCATTTATCAGGCCTTTGTTTATTTGTCAATCTATCACTATTTATATTCATCTTCCATAAAACTTTTAAAAATTAGATCTTTAGTTTTAGTTTTTAGAATTCATTATTTCGTTGGGTTTTGTTTTATTATTTTTTTAAAGTTCCGTCAAACACCACCACTATACTCCTATACGGTCCCTCCTTAAAAAACGAACATAATTACCGTTTAGGTTTATTTTTTAACTTTTTATAAGTCCTGCTAAACCGTCAGTGGCTTTACCACTATACTCCTCTACGCGCGATCCGCCCGCTACCTCCGCTCTTTATTGTTATTGAGATTATAAAATTGAACATAATTATCATTGAGGTTTATTTTTTTACTTTCTAAAATCCCGCCAACTATCACGACCGTGCTGTTTAATGGCTTGTCCGTTGTTCCTCCTCTTAATCATCATTGGGATTTTATTTGGAGTTTTGTTTATATGTTTATAGTTTTTATATGTCCCATCAACTATCACCACTTTACTTCTTTACAGGTCTATGGCTTCCCTCTTTTATTGTCATTTGATATCGTTGTATTCTAGATGAACTACTCTTTTCGAAAAATCCATATTTTTTATTTTCATATTTTCTATTTGTAAATTATATTCCTACTTGAACTCTTATAATTATTTTTCTATTTTCGAAATTTATTTTATTTCTTATTCCAAATTTTAATTAATCTTGTCATATGTTCTAGATGGTCTATTCTTTCAATAGTCTTTATTTTAATTACAAATTTTAGTTATTTATAAATTGTATTTCTAGTTGACCTCTTATTTTTATTTTTCTAATTTCTGAATTTATTTTATTTTTTATTTCGAATTCTAATTAATCTCGTGTTGTGTTATGGATGAATTAATTGTTGTTTCAATATTTTTTTTATTTTGAATTTTAGTTATTTCAAAATTGTATTCCTACTTGAACTCTTCTTTTTCTTTCCTAATTTCAAAAATTTATTTATTTTTTACTCCGAATTTTAATTAATCACGTATTGGGTTCTTATATGGTCTACTCTTTCAATATTACTTATTTTTAATTTCAAATTTCAGTTAATTTTTAGATTGTATTTCTATTCAGATTTTTCTTTTCTTTTTCTTCGATTAATGTGAAAATTTCTAGCCTCCACAGCGAACGTGGTATCATATTTTTGAGTTGTTTTAATAATATAATAGATTGATAGATATAATAGATAGATAGATCGATTAGTAACCTCCTAGTTTTAGCCGGTGGTTCAATCCAAATAAACAAGTCGAGTCATATTTGGTCCAATCCTAATTAACTTTGATCACATTTGCCAAATTAATTTATACGACTATACTAGCATGCTATACTAGCACCCTGCTCATCGTCATGATACAATTATTTATACTCCGACTGTCACAAATACAAGAGATCATAATTTAAGAAATCAACTTTTATACCTAATAATTAAATTAATGATATATATGTTTAATGTCAGGCATGTAATATCATTAAATTCGTATTCCGGATTACTTTCGCACAATGTTAGTTTCATAGTTATTGACAAATATATTATGAAAGAAATTAATGGTCAAAATATAATGTTGGAAACCATGTAAAAAGTCAATCCACCTTATAACTTGAGATGAAAGGAGTATAAGTTTTAACATGATCTCCAACATTATACTTTGACCATTAATCTCTTTAATAACATAATACCAACAACCATAAAATTAACATAATACAATAGTATTGTCAAATACAAATCTAATAGCGTAACACACGTTACACTAAACATATAGTAAAATCATTGGTTAAGAACTAAAATGTTGATTTTTCCTAAAATTAAGAATCCTGTATTTTGTTACGGAAGTTGTTTTGAGCTAATATCTAAACACTTGTGATTTGGAATGACCGCCGGTAAGGTCGGTATAGCTGTAGCGCTGTTGTTCATCGGCGTACCCCGGCTGCATCGACGTCTGTTGAGGTGCTGAGCTACCTGACAGTGAAATGTTGATGATTAGCAACTGATTATGTATACACAGGATTGCAGTGCATGGTCAGCACTGTGTGCTAGTACTACATGTTGTAAACATAACAGCAACAGAAATGAAACACATCAGGACTGAAAAATTAATCGTACCTAACATTAGCGACACGGAATATTTCTCCATTCATCCGTACATAGCTCGATTCAGATAATCAGAGGTAAGCTATCACCCTGTCCGCGCCCCATCGTTAACAAAAAGGATGAAAATGTTCGGTGACACCGGCTACAAGCGCCTAGAGTAACCAGAACCTGAACACTTCTTGCATAGTATTAACCCTGCATGAAAAATTCAATCAGAGAGGACAGAGGGCATGCACATTTCATACATATTATTGTAGACGGTTTGCTTCGCTAATTTTGCAGAGTCTGCCTAAGGCCCTAAGCTACGATACGGGGCAAATTAATTAAGGCTCAAACTTGTTAAGTTTCAGAATGAATCGAATGTCGTAGTTATGCATTCATAAGTAAAAATACAACTACCAAGGATCATGAAGTGAAGGAAGAAGACAACCTGCTCCTTTGCATACACGACACTCGACTACTCCATTTTCTACCTTCATCTTGCCATCGTTGCAAAAGACACACTTTGTGCCTCCTAGGTAATAAAATAGAAGAATTGTCAGCAAACCATATATGCAGGTACAAACGTTTCTGAATTGTGCAAAATACTACAGTATGTGTATGTGATGAATGACGAATCGACGATACATATTCCTGTCAATAAGTGAAACATGCATGCTCATCTATTGACTAATTTCTTTTATGTTAACGAACTTCGAATAATGGTTTTCCGACCAGTTCAAACCCAATATTCATGTTATTGCAATGTTGTGACAGTTTCAGAAAATTGTATCAGCAGGCCAACTCTCAAATTATCATGAGAAGATCAGATCAGAAGACGATGAAAACAACAAGAAGAAATAGTAAACAACATACCATTTCCGGCGCACCTTTCGCACGGTACCGGATCACCCTGAAACAAACAAACAAACACGAACCAAAAAGAAAAGAGAAGGCAACGACTACATAGATTAGCAACGATACGAGAAAATTCAGGCCAGAGCAGAGCGAGCGAGCGGACGACAACCTTGAGACCGAGGACGAGGGAGAGGGACACGGCGGAGACGACGGCGGCGGCGATGAGGAGCGTCTGCGTGTCGAAGGGCCTCATGATCACGTCGCCGCCGTAACCGTAGGCGGCGGCCGCGGCGACGGAGCGAGGGCGGGCGGGAGACGCGAGTGGGGCGTTGGGCTGTGGCCTCCGCCTGGAGGGGATGGAGGAGGAGGAGTCGCAGTGGCGGAGGGAGGCGGCGCGGCAGGAGGCGGCGGCGGCGGGGCAGAGGAGGGACGCCATGGGAGTGGCTCTGTGGCTGTGCGAGCGAGGAGTCGGGGGAGACAAGGGGATAGCGTTATCTGATTTGGGTACTTGTTTCGGAAAGGCCCCTGTATACTCATGCAATATCGAACAGAGCCTCCACCATCTGACAAAGTTCATTGGATGTTTAGCAAAACCACCCCTGTTCTTTTTCACAATACAAATGGCAGTCCTTTTGTTAATGATGTGTCAATAGGATGAACTGATGATACGTTGGGGGAAAAACGTGAGGGGAGCTGGCCTTCAGCTCTATCCTTTTTAATATACACACCGTTATTTTTTAAAAGTATATTTATCATTCGTCTTGTTTAAAAATTTTGTATGAATAAACTGAATATATATATATATAATTCATGTAAGGTAAAATAAAATAAAAAATAATTATGTGATTTTTTTAGTAAACATTAAAACTATCCCAGAAGGGATCAAGGGATAGAGTGTAATTCCATAAAAAGGATTAACTTATAATTAATCTTAGTGTGTGAAAATAGTGAACCTGGTGTGCATAGACGGTCGTGATGCAACTCGTTTGCGTGAGTAACCTCCCAAATTAACCGGTGAGAATCAGGTGGCGGCGGTCACTCAAACCCAATGCTATGAACTCCTCTCAACTACCCAAGTTAATCTCTTCCAAACAACGACCAAACTTGCTAACACTGCCAGCTTAAATTACAGTACTGGCATCCTGCTCTCGTTGTGACACTGTTGCTGTGGTGCACGAAGTATATAATCCAGTTTTCAGCTAATATCAAAGATCATCATTAGGAAAGAAATTAATGGCCGCAGGCAAGGTTGGCATAGCTGCAGCGCTGTTGGTCATAGCGCCTGTCATTGCGGCGACCATGCTGCCGGCGGCGAGCGGCGGCGCCGGCGAGGAGGCGGACCAGTGCGTGAGCAGGTGCGTCGGCGAGATGCAGGCGTGCGAGGCCGAGGCGGCGTCCGGGTGCGCGGCCACGTTGTCGCGGCGCGGCGGCCCGTGCGGCGGCGGCGGCTGCGAGAACGAGTACCTCGGCTGCATCGACATCTGCTGAGCTAGTACCTAAGCATTAGTGAAATGCTGATAGCAATTGATTATAGATTGTAATTTAATTACAGCACTAGAAATTTCGCCAGATGTGTGCAATACTGCGATATCGATACATCGCCCTATAATCATCTATCACAGTGATAATTAAAAATTTTTCATTGAACTCAGTATATGAGAACACACGTATTATAAATTATAAGTGGTAAATTCTTAATTAACCTATCTTAAAATGGTAAAAAAGTTAAATGCCCCGTATATCGATCTGAAATTGTGGCCATTTGCATGACAGCTATGGACGCCTCGTATTATGTGCGTTGAGGTTGAATAAGAAGATAACAATGGATATGATATAGGCCCATCTAGAATTTATGGCTTTGGTCTGAAATTGCTGGTCCAAGCCCAGTAATGCAGTCATGGAACACAAGGGCCCAAATTGTTAACTGGTCTACTCAATCTGAGCCGCACGCCCCTGGTCAAACGGTGGTCGGAGACCCAAGGGGGCGGGGGGGTGGGGGGGTGGGGTTCAGTGTTCCAAAGCCCGATCCCCTCTTTCCTCCGCCACGCTTGCTTCATGCCGTTCCTCGCCGGAGACATTGGTCAGTAAATCAACATTCTTCAAGCTTGGACAGGGCAAGTTCTTTATTATTTGATCCGAATTGACCAAAAAGATTTTCTTTGGATCAACTTGTACATCTTGTAGAAACACATCCAGCTTCTCAATTTGTTTTAGCCAGTTGAGGCCTAAATACATTAAGTTGAATTAGTTGGTCCAGTTCATTTTTAGATGGCACTTCTTCAACATCTTATAAGTTGCAGCCTTTCTGAATTTTCATTTTTCAGTTAATAAGCACTCAATGTATATTGTCTAGTTTATGTTTTGCAAGACTGCAAATACATATTTTAATGCCATTTGCATTACAGCCCGGCAGGATATCAATTCCCGTCCATCCTTGTTTCAGTTTACATTGTTCATGGATTGCAACTCGCAGTATCTTCTTTCTTCTCCCAATCGTGAACAAATGCGCTCCTTTTTTTTTTTTACTAGAACTGAATAAATGCACACCAGTAAAGAGCAGTGACGAACTGACAATCCTACGACAGTTAGTTGGTCCACTCAATCTGGTCCGCACGCATCTGATCCAATGGCGGCAGAGACCCAAAGGGTGTCGGAGTTTTATACTCCGAACTCTCCTGTTGTTAGCAAGAACGCAATTCTGCATGACGCCGTGCCTCGCCGGAGCGCCATTCACCGCCGCCGCCGCCTGCCGCGAGGTCTCCGACACCGGCGTGTAAGATTGCCGGCGTCATTGGCGAGCAGTGGTGGGAACACGGTGGCCGTGAACAACAGCAGCGGATGACTGACGATTATTTTTTTCTGAAACCGATGGAATTCAGCAGACGAGATAATGTTCCATTTTTTGGACAGTCATAGTGTTATTATCTAGCTCTACAAACTCTAGACAGCTTCTAGTTCTAGGTGAGACAAACAAGATGAGAAAATAATCACAATATTATCTTGTTGGCCGCAAATCTGTGTGGTGATGAATGATAATATGTATAATTTCAGCAATCAGCACAACACTTGCTGATTCTGCTCTGAATTTGTAACTCTGCCACCGTGGCTCACTGCAAGAATAACATCAAAAGAAGACGAATTCAGTTTGAAATATCAAATGTCGAATTTTTTGTACCTGACGGTTTTGGGGCTGTATTCTAGCGACATGTTGGTCTTTTTGGGCAGAGATAGTGATGGATCGCTTTTGCTCAATTTCGCATGCGTCGTCGCCGACCTGATATAAACTTCAGTAAGTTAATTCAACGCAAACTTGGAATTAGTTAAGCCACTGATTTGTGTTCAGACCGAAAATAATGGTTTAATTTAGGAAGATCTTTGAATTATGCTTGGGCTCGAGTGCACCACGAGGCCCACTAAGTCCACTCAATCTAGGCCGCACGCACCTAATCCAAGGGCTCTCAGAGACCCAGAGGGGTTCGGAGAATAAAACTCCGAACCCCCTTGCTGAGTTGCTGGTAGAGCAAGAACTTCACGGCCACGGCCAGCCTCGCCGGAGCGCCGCCGCATCCCTTGCCGTCTCTTGCTCCCTTCTCGGCCGCTTAGGTAATATAGCTTCATCTGTTGGAACTCGATCCAGTTCATGCGCATTAGCGAGTGAAATATGCTTCAGAAGTTCAGAGCTTCAGATTGTTCTTCAATGGCTCAATTCGTTCTTCATTACACCAAACAGATCTCTTTTGGGATCAGTTTTGTGGTTTGTGCATCTTGTAGAAACACACCCGGTTTGGCAGTTTCTCAATCTTTAGCCAGTTGGGCAATACTAGTATCTGTCTGCAGGAAGCCAAGATACTTTGAGGTTTGAGCTGAATTAGTTGCTTCAGTTCATCTTTAGATGGCGCTTTCTTCAAGCTCTTACGAGTTGCAACCTTTCCGGATTTTCCGTTAAGCACTGATGATGTCTAGTTTATGTTCTGCAACTACATATTACTGGCTTTCACTGTCATATGCCAGTGCAAATAACACCCATGCGCTCCCCTTTTTTTTTTTACTGAAACGGAAGATATGCACACTAGCAGTGACGAACTGACAATCTTACAGTTAGCTGGTCTACTCAATCTGGGCCGAACGCACCTGATCGAACGGAGGTCAGAGATCCAAATGTAGTTCGGAATTTAAAACTCCGAACCCCCTTGTTGGTAGAAAGAACTCCAGCTCTGCTTGACGCAGTGCCTCGCCGTCGCCGGAGCGCCGCCGCGTCCTGCCGTCTCTTGATCACCTCTCCTCCGTCATCGAGGCTGCTTCTGCTGCTGCCATGTCAGCCTCCGGCGTCGCCTGCCGCGGTGGAAAGATTCGTTACGGCCCTTGCATTGCACTGCTACAACTGTTATTTTTCTGAAACCGATGGAATTCAGCAGAGATAGTATTCTATGTTTTTCAGATGAGGTTTTTTACCATCCTTGAAATAGTACCTTGAGGTACTAGTACTGGGAGGTACCGGTTGAAATCCAACCTTCATCGAGGAGGGTTAGGATGGACCGGTGGAAAAACAATAGAGAGAGAAAGAAAGAAAGAAACAAGTCAGGATATCCACAGCACAGGTTGCATCTCTTCTCCCCTTGCCGCACACCTTGCCGCACCGGCGACCTGCTCGGCTGCTCGGAAATCTGTTCGCACCACGACACCGCTAATCTCTCCTCTCCCTTGCTTTGGCACGAATCAGCACTAACACCTATCTGAACTGCACATGATGATATTGTCGACTTGCAGTAAAGCGGCCCAATCTTTCTCCTCAGATCTGGACACCCTACAAAATGGTGACCCGGTGGTTTTGCAGGAGACGGCAGCCACCACGCACGACAATGCATGCAGCGACAACGCCTGGTGTGTGGGTAGGCGAACTCCTTGGGTTGGATCCGCTAGCTCTTGCGTCGAGTGCTCCTCCGGTGATGAAGACAGACGAGGCGTCGGCGCCAAGCAGGATGGAGGCCCGGTCATGAGGCGCAGCCACCGCGCAGGAAGGAGGGCGACGAGGCTGCGGCACCGCCGCGCAGGAAGGAAGCTTCGATGCGCCGCTGCCGCTGTCGCCAAGGTCGGATTGAGGAGGATGTCGGGTCTGTCATGCCTTGTCTGTTTGGGCTGGAGACGCTCCAATCCACTCGAATGAACGAATGTGAATGCGAAATACAATTTTGCCCTCCCCCTCACGTATTGCATGCAGACGGCAAGGAGGTACCATGCGCACAGGAATCCTATACCTCCCGGTACTGAATCTTGTCAGCCCTTGTATATGCTCAATGAATAGATAGGATTTCGGTACCTCCCACCCTCAAGGATGATAAAAATCCTCTTTTCAGACAGTGTTGTCTACAAATTCCAGGTGAGCCAAACAGGATGTAAAATAGTAAAAGTACTTGTTTTATCTTGTTAAATCCGTGTGGTGATAATATGCGTAATTTCAGCACAACACTTGGTGATTGTGCTCTTGGTTCATATAAGATCTTCTCCCAAGTCCCAATCCTGAAGAAATGCACACTTTTTTTTTGCGGGGACTGAACAAATGCACAGTAGTAAAGAGCAGTGGCCGACGCGTACGCAACACAGCATAGGGTGTATTCCTTACGAGGTGTTGGGAACCTACCCCTAACACGTGAAACAGAACGATAAATTAGTGTATAATTAATTAATTATTAGCTAAAAATACATAAAAAATATATTAATATAATTTTATAATGCAACTTTTCTATAATTTTAAAAAACACACTATTTAGTAATTTCGGAAACGTGCATATGAAAAATAAGTGAGTAGAAACTTGAAAACACACTCGAATAAACGGAGGAAAACAACACCCCAGGTGACCCCAGCGAAGAAACGGAACCTCGCACTACTGATCACTGATTTACTGAACGATGAAACTCGGTAGTCGGTAGAAGCAGGGTAAGGACTGAACAGAGGAGGTGAAAACTGATAGCGCATCTTAGGCAGCGTTCGTTCCCCCCTCTTCCCAACTCCTCTCCCTCATTTTCCGCGCGCATGCTTTTCAAACTACTAAACGGTGTGTATTTTGCAAAAGTTTTCTATACAAAAGTTACTTAAAAAAATCAAAATAATCTATTTTGAAAAAAAAATTAGCAAAAACTTAATTAATCACGTGCTAATGAATCGCTCCGTTTTCCGTAATCACTATGCAACTTCCCATCCTTCTCTACCGAACGCTACCTTGATATGTGAAGATAGTGATGATGGATCAGATGGTCTCTGCTTTCGTTCAATTTCGAATGCACCCCCTTAATTTATTCAATCAATTCGACGAAAGGTCAAACACACTTCAAATTCTATGAATCATCGCCGATCTGATATAAAATTTCAGTTAACTTGTGTTCAGATCGAAGATTAGTGATTTAAGTTGGGAAGTATAGGCCCGTTTTGAATTAGCCTTGCTGGAATTGCAAGTCCAAGCTCAACACGCATCACAAGGCCCAAATAATCAGCTGGTCCACCCAATCTGGGCCGCACGCACCTGATCGAACGGCTACCAGAGACCCGAAGGGTTTCGGAGTTTTAGTCTCCGAACCACCTTGCTCGTAGACTGTAGCAAGAACGCCGGCACTGAGCCTCGCCGGAGCTTTGCCGTCTCTCCTCGCTCTCCGGCCTTCCGACATTTTCGCCACCGATCACATCGGCCAAGGGCCCTTAGGTAGCAACCTGTGAATCTTGTAGAGACACACCCAGCTTTCAGGCTTTCAGCTTCCAAGTAGTGTACTGCATAGCTTCTGAATTTTCGTAGTAGCCGGGTAATATATCTGTCGGCAGGAGGCCCAGAAATGTATACTTGAGCTGAATTAGTTGGTTGCACATGTTTTTTGGGTGGAGATTGTTCGAACTTTTGCAAACTGCAACATTCAAAAGAGATGCAGGTCTGTTAACCTGTCAATGCACAAAACTGAATACAAAAAATAATAATGTTGAGAGTGGGATTTGAACCCACGCCCTTTCGGACCAGAACCTTAATCTGGCGCCTTAGATCAACTCGGCCATCTCAACTTGATACCTTATGCCTTACTAAAATTTATTTGAACTCGTTAGTACAATTATTTGCATTTCAAATTGTTCCAATTTGTTGAACAAGACAGCATATGCCACGGGTGGTTTCAGTTGCTCACGACGCCTCACAACCTCACACACATATTTTGCTTCCTTGCTTGTGACATTAGGGCACAAAACTCCAACACTCAAACGACACTTCACGCATCTCTCCTGAAAATTTGCACCCCCCCCCCCCCCTCCGTCGCGTATAAAAAGCCGACCAATCCCAGCTCAAGCCTGCATCATCAGCTCGGTAGAAAAGAAAAATCACAGTGCGCGAGCTTGCAATCTTGCAGAGACAGCAATGGTGAGAGTTGGCAGCGCCGCGAAAGCAGTGGCCGCGGCGATGCTCATGCTGGCGGCGGTGGTGGCCATGGCCGCCGAGCCGCCCACCGACGACGCGGTGGTCCATCCCGCCGGCGCCGGCCGCCGCGTCTACCCAGCGGGGCTGACGCAATGCGTGTCCGGGTGCGGGAACAAGGTGACCTCCTGCATGCTCGGCTGCTACGGCGGCGGCGGCGGCGGCGGTGGTGCCGGCGCCGCGACGGCGATGCCGTTCTGCCTCATCGGCTGCACCGGCGACGTCTTGTCCTGCGCCACCGGCTGCTCCGCCTCGTTCTGATTAACTAATTAAAGTAATTAATTAACCACGCTAATTAATAATAAATCGCACGTGCGTATGCCACATGCGGACTCGCTTGACTAATTAAAATACTGCCATCTTGCCATGCGAATGTGATTAGTGGATTATGAAAGAGGAAATGTAAGAACTCATGGCTCTCTATGTGCCATGCCTGTACTGTATTGAAATGAATCACCGATGAACGGATACAAATACGACCATGTTACCTGTAATCTCTCCATCATGTGGGGCTTTCATGCTTTAATAACGTGTGATATTGATATTATGTGATTCCTTGTATGCATATAGTTGGAGTTTCAACTAGTCTACTCTTACCCTTCTCTTTATTTTTAAATATATAATGTTGTTAACTTTCGAACATAAAGTTTGACCATGTATCTGTTGACGTAAAAACACGATGGCCTGGGAAATCTGCTTAACTCCAGTGCAGGTCCAAAATAATAATGAGATGCGGGCGTGCCAGTCAGTTTGATCCTGCAACTGACAAGATATATAAATTGAAGATCAAAAGATAGCCGATCGGCTGACAAGCCGATGGAGTGATTCCAGCCGATGCCGATACCAGCCGATATCCAGTATAGATCTTGATACTTGAGTAAATAATGATATAAAGATAATCGGCTGATGAAAATAAAATAATATAATCCAGTAGAAACCAATCGGCTAGTAATGATAGATTAAATAAGCACTGATCCGAAGGTTGAAGCATTCATCGGCTGGTGGTCCGATGTCAATAGATCCAAATAATTATATAAACAGTGAAACCTTTGTTGTCATCGGCTAAAACCAACTTTGTAAGTAATCCTTGTAAGCCGATGCAACGTCCAGATAACTCATCGGCTGAAACCCCGATGAAACCCTTATTGGCAATCAAGAAGCAGGCTAGGGACTATGGTTCTAAGCACGACTTAGTAGATCAAACTTAACTGATGCAGCACTAAGTATGAAAAGAAACATAATATCTAGACAATCAAGCCTTTGACTGATTTTCAGGGTGGTGGATACGTTATATAATCTAAGCCAACAAAGTAATCTAGCTGATATCGACAAAACTCTAGATGGAGATCGGCCGATGCAAGTAGAAAACATTGTCAATCTAGATTATATAATGTATATGATAACTCGACGACTTACATGAACAAGATTAGAGTGTCGAAGCGATGGAAGCACTAATCCCGATAATGCAAGCCGCCATAACAAGCCTTACTCCTCGTCGGAGATCGAAGTCGATGCAGCCCAACTTGAAACAAGAACTCGTCGCAAGTAAAAAGGTAAAAGGTGGCGATGCGCTGAAGTTGTATTGATCGAGAGATAATTTACATAGACCCCGGGTGTACATATTTATACCCATGGGTAGATACTAGTCCATATCGGACACGACTCAAACTTTCCTAAAGATAAAAGGAAACATATAAAGTCCTTATTGGACACTAAACACACTTTCCTAAAATTAAAAGGAAACTAACAACTCTGCCTAATTAATAGATAAATTGCCATGCCGCATTCTTCTTGAACTCGGACTTTGATCTATCTCATTAACCGAATCCATCAAGAACACAACTGTTGGCGATCTGATAATACCCATCGGCCGATTCCAGAACTCTGAAGCCGATACTGACTCTAGGCCGATGATGACTTTAAGGCTTACCAAATTTCGTCGTCAACAGTATCTTATCTAAAATTTAGTTTAAATATACACAAATATAAGTCACGATCAAAGCATCTTTGGTGATAAAACAATTTATAATAAAATAAATAATGCTACCGTAGTTTCTCATATTGAGATGAATAGTCAAACGCTACGTACAAAATTCAACCCTATTATATATTATTTATAAATGGATGTTGTTCTTAAAGAAATAATGGTTTTGCTATTTCACTTGCGACAAATTTTTGAGCTTCTATCTTTCACTTTTTCATCCATAGAATTTTGCATCACAATTCATGTTTTTTAATATTAAACTTGTACTTACACTCAGTTATATATCACTTACACTCAATTACAGTACATCGAAATTAGATTTTCAAATATTTTTTCTCTAGATTTACGATTGTTGACATGTTTATCCCCTTTTATTGGTTATTTCATTTAAAACGATATATATCAATTGATTGAAAATTCTACAAGATTTAAAACTATAAATCTGTCACAAAGATCAATAGGTCTAAGAAAGAAAAAAAAAAGAAATGCGAATTAACAAAAAGAGACCGCATTTCGTAGTTCACGTAGGCCCATCCTGAAGAAGCCCAGTACTCCTAGTTGGGCTTAATGGGCCAGTTGGTGAGAGAGACCGAGGAGCATATGGGCGTTGTTGGTTTAAGTCCAAGAAGCAATCGACGCGGCGCCGCCGCCGTCGCCGGAGGAGGAGCGGAGATGGGGAAGAAGGGGAAGGAGGCGGCGCGGGAGCGGCGGGAGCAGCGGCGGCGGGAGGTCACGCTCCTCCGGGGCGTGCCCTACGCGCCGCACCACCGGTGGTGGGACGGCCTCGCTCCGCCGCCGCTGGGGCGGGCGGTGGCGGTGGTGACGGGGGCCAATCGCGGGATCGGCTACGAGGCGGCGCGCCAGCTCGCGATCCACGGCCTCCACGTAGTCCTCACCTCCCGCGACGCCGCGCGCGGCAGGGACGCCGCGGAGCAGATACGGGCGGCGGGGGAGCCAGTGGTGAGCGTGGAGTGGCGGCAGCTCGACGTGACGGACGCCGCCTCGGTGGATGGATTCGCGGCCTGGGTGAAGCACACCCATGGCGGCGTCCATATCCTTGTAAGCGCAGGATTAACTGCTTTGTTTGCTCTCTACTATGCAAAACTTCGATTCGATTTACTCCTACACCAGACTCGTTCTTTGTCTACATAATCTCAATTCGAACAGCTCTAACAGGGCGGGCAATTTACACTCATCGGATTATTCGTTTAACTTTTGTGAATAGATAAGGAATTTAATGGGAAAAGGATTGGTGCTGAACTGCCTATGGTCCAATGAACTTTGAATATTTAGTAAATTTACAGTACAAATTGTTAGAGGATGTGCATTTTTTTCTGTTCTATAGATTTAGGTTGTTCTGCTACACACAGTAGATAAACAATTAGTGCTTGTAGTGGTTGATGATAGTCTGAAGATCATTTTATATAACCCAACTACAGGTTAACAATGCAGGCGTAAACTTCAATAGAGGAGCAGATAACTCTGTTGAATTTGCTGAGCAAGTTATTGAGACAAATTATTTCGGCACAAAACGGATGATTGAAGCCATGATGCCACTAATGATAACTTCTCCCCATGGTGGCCGGATAGTGAATGTAAGCTCGAGGCTTGGTAGAGTCAATGGCAGACGCAATGTAAGTTCCCTCAACAGCTGCTTGTTGTTACAACATGACCTTCTAAATATGTTTGACTTGCATTTACCGCAAATTTTCTGCTTTAACGTCTTTGTTTTGTTACATTGTCAGAGAATTGGTGATGCAAGCCTAAGAGAGCGACTATTAAATGATGATCACTTATCTGAGGAGTTGATTAATGAAATGGTCATGAAATTCCTCGAACAAACCAAGCAAGATAATTGGTCCTCCGGCAATGAGTGGCCTCAGATGTACACCGACTATTCAGTCTCAAAGCTTGCTGTTAATGCTTATACAAGACTCTTGGCAAGGAGGCTGTCGGATAGGCCTGAGGGACAAAAGATCTACATTAACTGTTTCTGTCCTGGCTGGGTAAAGACTGCCATGACTGGTTGGGAAGGGAACATTTCAGCTGACGAAGGTGCTGATACTGGAGTATGGCTCGCCCTAGTACCCCAGGAGCAAGCTACAATCGGGAAGTTCTTTGCTGAGAGACGTGAGATAAGTTTCTGAGGGGATCACTATTCAAACAGGAAAGTCAATTGCTCCAAAAGAAATAAAAAAGAATGTCAAAAGAGCTATATGTTTATAAACTACTACTACTTTGAGACGTGCTGACATGCTCTATTACAAGGCTTTGATCTGCCAATCCTAGGTTTACATGTCATATGCTCATTTACTGGAGGCAGTAAATTTTACTCATCTCTCAGAATTACTGTTCTGATGAAATTTACTTAATCAGGCCTATGTAAATCTATGAAGCCGAGTGATGACTGTTTAAAAACAAACCAGATGTTGGCTGCAGGTTGTCAAGATCATTGATATATCACATTAATGGAAGGCCCATGATCTCTAATTTTCCTAATTTATGAGATCATACCAACTGTCTCTCGGTCATGAATGAAGTGGCTGAAAGAGTGGAATGTTCACCAGGACCACCGGGATGGCAATTGGGAAGCATGGCGAGCTGGCAGGTTCCCTCTTGTACCAAAAGGATGACCTGTATTGAAGCGCACGTCCTATCAAAGATCTAGGCTGGATTTCTGGCAACTCCACTATCAAGCCGATCGTGTTGTGATTGCTTTGCAAATTCTTGGTCTTCACTATGCAGCATTGATGTACTAGTAAGTACCATTTCAGACTGAATGAATAGAAGTTTACAGGTGTGATTTCGGCGCATCAAGTAGAGTACATGGATTATTTGGACACTTGGGAGAAGGTTGTAAGCATGTTGAAGATGCCAGAGTCAGTCCTCAATCGGTCAAATAATCTTATCCTCTACAGTTGGAGATGAACACTGCCATATGGCTGCATAGCACATTCAATCTGTCAGCTCTGAAAATTCTGGAGAAAGGCCATGCCGGCCGGAAAACAAGACAGCATGATGTTGCCTAGCTGGTTTTAAATGCACCATGCCTCTGTGGGCGCCATCGGTTTCTAGAGAGGATGAGCCAAATTCATCCTGTTTGTAATTTCACTGCTCCCTGCACATCCGATGCATGTCTTCCTGAACCATACTACTACATTGTTGCATTGCATTTTGCATCCTCTGATGGAGCTGCAGTTGGACTTGTTCATGCATGGAGTAGCTTTGATTTGTACGTTTTGGTTAGTTGATGTAAGCTGGAGTTGGTGCTAGCTTCTGTTTGAGCTGTTCACATTTCTTTCTTTTCTGGCCCAGGATTAGTGCATTTGCTATATGGCTTTTAGCTAGGCTGTTTGGCACATAGATTAGGCTGTATCTAGCTTCTTGTCCCAGAAAAAAGATCAGTGTTTCACCATCAATCTCGAGAATCTTTTTTATTTTTTGAACTTTTTTATTTTTTATTTTTAAAAATAGACCCTTCTAAAACTTATTTATAGAATATGAACTTTTTGACCACGTCAACCCGTCTGGCATGGCAAAATAATATTGATATATCGCACATATCTGGCGTGGCAGTTTTGTCCTGCCACGCTAACGAGGGTGACGTGATCAAATAACGTTACCACGTTAGCCAGACCGATGTGATCAAATAAAGCTGCCACGCTAATTAAATCGGTATGACAGTGAGGTTCAGATCTCGAAAATAAGTTTTGGAATGATTTTTTTAAATTAAAAATTAAAAATCTTCAAAAAAATAAAAATTAAAAATCAAATCTCGATGCTGAAATGGTCCACGGCAAGCAATGCTTAGTCAGCGAGATGAGTACATCAATTAGCAGAAAAATGCATAACCAGGTAACTGTTTATAATCGACCTGGGCAAACCAGCATACGTGCATATGTTGCTGGCTGATACAACTTTGTTATTTCTATGTCTAATAAACAGGTAACTCTAATAACGCAAATTACAGTACAAATAACATTTGTAAAGTTGTTTGGATAACAAAGCAACAAGTTGAGATGGCCGAGTTGGTCTAAGGCGCCAGATTAAGGTTCTGGTCCGAAAGGGCGTGGGTTCAAATCCCACTCTCAACATTATTATTTTTCTTTAGTTTTTTTTTGCACATATATTTCTTGCATTCAAAAGTCTATTCTTTTTTTTTCACATATATATCTTGCTTTCATAAGTCTATATTCTTTTATTATCTTCAGAATTTATTCAAAACATAGTGATTACTATTTTTTTTATATCGATCGTCATCTTAACACTATTCAAAATATCGACCAGTAGTGATCATCGTTCAATAAAGTCCTATTATTGTCAGCGCAAAATATTAATTTGCCTCACGATTCCATTAGTTTCATGTTCTTGGTACATTGACTGTCTATAATATTTTCGATATGCTAAAAATAATATTCGAGGAAATGATGGATGAGCTGTGCTCTCGGCTCTGTGTCGTGTGCTGCAGTGTGCTCACACTCCACACCTTTAATTGTTCTGGTGGGCCCAGCCATGCATCTCAATTCCTCCTTAACTAGAAGCTTTTCGCTTTCAATTTAAGTACCTTCAGCTAGGTGTCACCAAGGTGTAGAGAGCCTCTGTGATGGTTTGGCTAGAAGAAGAATACCTGTCTGTTAGAAAGTAGAATCAACGATGAACATAATAAGCCATCAATCAGCAGCAACCATAAGATTATTATAGGACATGATAAAAGTCATGCCTTTTTAGCTGTCATTGTTATGATCAAGTCATATCATATCTCCTTTTGGATGGATGCCAGGTATGACTGTCCTTACTGACATATCTAAAATTCAGTGTTGTAAATGTGGAGAGGGCTTCTTCGGTTTTTTCTATCTCCTTTCTCCATCTCAAATAAAACTACTTATATAGATATATTTTATAAAAATTATTGAGAAAAACAAAAAATTACTCTCTCATTCTAGAATAAGTTCACTTTTGTACATGAGTTATATCTAGATTCATGTACAAAAGTGAACTTATTCTAGAACGGAGGTAGGATATTTTCTTTTTTAAGTGTGGTTTTGTATGTTCGGCTGTGTGAATGTTAGTTATGCAGAGATCGAAAGTATTTTCAGGAAAGTTATATCACCTTGATGTAATTGACTGAGTTCAATAAAAACTTCCTTTCATAAATTGTCATGGTTGGTAAGAGGTGGGTGTGATTATTTAGATTTAGGGTATTTTGGACATTTTATCATCGTAAATACTTTGATAGTACTTTATAAGTAGTTATATTTTAGAATAAAATTTAAATGCTATTGGTGGTAGAATAATACAGCAGAATGCATGTTGGGGATAGAACGATAGACATGAGTGACGTACACTACTGAGAACTGCAAAATGTAGGCATGCAAGAAGTGCATGAATTGTTTCTCTCTGTATGCAAACGGCTCATCTCTCCAAAAACATTTAAAAGGGAAAAGAAATTGTAAACTGCTGACGTGTCACTAGCCTCCTCTGTGCTTGCTCACACCATGAGTCACTAGCAGCGCAGTAGTAGAGGATAGCTGTAAGCTATACTCACAGCTGTGCTGCACTTGCACCACTGACCAACTGCACGCTAGCTCCAAGCTGCTGCTGCTGCTGCTCGATCCAAATCAAACAGATAACTTCTCCCTGATGAGCCTAATCCAAGCATGAAGAAATCAAGAAAGCCAAGTCATGATCAATCCAAAGAAACGCCAGCGACAACAACTGACCAACCACCATAAAAGAGACCTCGAAGTTAGATGTGCACATTTGTTCATACTCCTACATGTCATTGTTCAGAAGCAAAAAAGAAAGATGAAAGAATCAAACAAAAGGGCTTGTTTCTTTAAGAACAATCATGATAAAGAAAAGGGAAAAAACAAAGGTGAAAGAGAAATGGAGGAGATGCTGGTGTGTCATTCTGGTAAGAGAGCTGCCTTTTTCAGCAGGAGCAACGTCACTGCACTGTCCTACTACTTGCTAATTAAGATATGCTATTTATTTCTCTGAAATAATTAGCATTGAAGATTAGTAGTAGTTATTTGAAGAGCTATCAAATGATCTGAGGAGCTAGTGAGCTGTATGAATCATGCAATTAGGCAATTTGGTAACTGACTTTCTTTGTCATCTTACTTGAGGAATGGTCCATGCGAAAGCTAGCAGCATGAGATAGTCCAACAGTGAGAGATACGGAATTAGAAGCAAACAATTTTGCCAGCAGTAGATGCTACACTATGCAGCAGGAAAATGTGATCCCTGCATGTGAACATCACTGTCAAATCCATCAAAGTTTCAACAAATATGAATCTTTACTAGTAGTAAAGTTTTTTAATAATGAAAATGGTTTACATTTTCAGCCTCTATCGACAGACAATGTAGAGGATAAATGGTAATTAGTTCTTCCAAAACAAAGTTTTTAACTTTCTAATTTGGGATTAGAGTCAAGTAATCTGCTGATGTGATCAGAATACAAGAAATGTTCAGAAGGGATAATAGTTGAGCTGAGAGAGGTAGGTAGGTCTCTTTCTTTTATCTGACGATGAATCTGATGAGCAGCACCTGTCTGTCTGTCTTCCAGCTTGTTAAGCCCACATCATGTTGTGCTCTTTCCCAGCAATCATTGGCTCGGCTGCTTCTTTTCCATCTCAACCGCTTCTTTCTCCAAATTTCCTTTTCTTCTTTTTTCAGATTGATACAATAGAATAGTGTGAAAAGAGCAATTGGGAGAGAGAGAGAGAGAGAGAGATTCATAGGAGGATACTAGTAATATATATCTTGTCCAATAACAAATTTGATGATAAGAATGTAGGTGAAAAGAGTAGAAAAATACGGAGAGAAGAATTAAAGAAATTCGCTGCTGCATGCGTCGGCGTTGTGTCGCCATCTCGACGAATTGTCGCCTTTGGCAAAATCAATCATTGGGAGATCCATCCATCCATCCATCCAAGTCAGGTTCATATAGATGCTAGTTCATCTCTCATGATACAGAATGCAGAGGCTTAACATAAAGCCGATTTCAGATTGTTTTTTACCTGCAACAGCATCACCAAAGCTCACATTTTTAAGCACATTTTGCTTGACTCCTGATGCCTACAGCTCAACCCAGCTATTATATATATACTCTCTCTTGCTGGTGTTGGCTTTTCCCCCCCTTTGCCTCCCTCTCCCCAACTCTCTCCTCACTCTCAGACAATTGACAGTACAGAGGTAGACCCACCTGAAGAACAGGAGGAGGAGAGGTCTCTTGCTGCTTTCTTGCCTCCTTCTTTCTCCTTTGTTCATGGATTCTTGATAGCTTCTGCATGTCAAGAAACGTTTGTGCCATAATTTGCCCGGTTCTTTCGTTTATTGATTGATTTGATTTTGATTCCTTTCTTTGTTGTTCTCCTGAACCAAGTAGGTGTGGCTTCTGTTTCCTTTGATATGATTGGAACAATTGGTTGTGGAAGAGGAAGAGATTGAGGAGAGAGAGATAGGGAGAGATTAAGAGGCGAACTCAAGAACTGATAAGAGCAAGTTGGTTGTCTGCATCATGGATTCTGCATTTGATGCTGCCGTTGTGCTTGGATGGAAATGACGCCAAGAGATCCGTCCAATCTTCAGGTATGTGTTTTGGGTCTGAACAGTCACAAATTTGTGGGAATTTTGTTAAAGTTTGCATCTTTTCATTCTCTGGTTTTTTTCATGATCTGAAATTAGGTAGGATTGCTGTTTATTTTGGAGATCAAGTGTAAATCATTTGATGGTATGAGCTTATCTGCATTCATGCATTGATCATGATTACTGCACTTTGTTGTTCACAGGATATAGACTATGGATCATCCTGCATATTCATTATTCTTTTTGTGCTAACCATCTTCACAAATTGGAACTCTTTGTCAGATTCCAACACCGTGTTTGCTATGAGTTCATAACCCAGAAATCCAATGCCACATTGTTGAATCACAAAAATTGTAGATTTTTTTTAATTGCTTCTTACACATAATGAAGCCAATTCCTATGCCTACAGCTTGAAAAGGCTCATGGTCCAACTGTCCAAGAGAGACGTGCAGCTCATTCATACTAGTATTTCCTTAATTTAGTAGAAGAGCACCTCTATGTTTATACAATGCTGAAGTCAACAATTTGTTTTCGCATATAGTCATTTTGTTTTCCCCCTTAATTTAGAACAGACCTTTGAATTTGTGAGACTCCTTGTGCTTGTTTAGCATGAGAATTTAATAGTGTAGAGATGGTTACTTCAAACATTATGGTGCGGAAATTTTCAATTAAAGGGATAGGCGTGAAAAAAAAGCAAAAGGCAATTACTTTACTGCACAATATTAACTCCGAATGTCCGACAAACCCGCGTTGTTCCATTTGATATCATAGTTGTCCTTCTTTGGGCTTATGTATTAATGATGGCTTGGTTCATACTGCTGATGTCAGCATTGTCTTGCACTTTCCTAATTTACAACTGCTGCTAAAAACCTACAAGAATTAAACATGTCTGATGAATCAAAGAATTGAAGTCAACCAAAATGATTGATGTATCAGCCATGCATCATTTTTCTCCCACCCTCCATTAGAACATTAAATAAATATGTCATGTGCTGACAATCAGTCCAGAATTTTGGGGTCAAACATATTATCATTGAAGTAATTTGATCGCTTGGTTGATCCATCCATCCATACATGGTGCATTTGTTATTGGTGTTCTAAGATTATTTAGTTTATTGTGTAAGGTTGCACTTTTGGTTCAGCGATGTCTGAATTCTTGTTCTTATGATCTCAAAGAATGTACTTCTCTTTAGGTTATATGTTTACCATTACAAACTTCATCACTACCACTACAAACATTGTTGGTCCATTCTGAAGGAGGGGATTTCATACTAGATGACAGCAATTCTTGCAGCATCTCTAGCAGGTGCTGCAGGATTCTTGGCATTAGTAGGCGCCGCCATATTTCTTATAGTACTTTTCCTCCGGCACCGCAGAAGAGCTTCAGACTCTTCGGAGAGTAGTTCATCCGGTCCAGCTCAACCAGGTACCACTTAAAATATCATCTCAGGAGGCTCTGAATTTCAATGATTCTGTTTCTAACTTGACAAACAGCATTCTATATATATGCCAGAGCTGCAGGGAGCAAGATGTATGACTCTGGAGGAGCTAAGTTCAGCTACAAGGAACTTCAGCGATGTGAATCTTATTGGACATGGAATGTTTGGAGAGGTTTACAAGGGCTTACTCCAGGATGGCACAATTGTAGCCATTAAAAAGCGACATTCTCCTCCTAGCCATGAATTTATTCACGAGGTTCCAAAATTTTCTCCTTATCCACAGTTTCTCTAAAGTAGCCAATGGTTCTAAATTAATATGGTTGTGTGAGCATGAAACAGGAAAGAAATAAAACTGCTTTCCTTTTCTACTAAAAAAAATCAAACCATGTTTCTCCACATAATTCAAAATAATTTTAGAAAAAAGAACTTGCAAGAAAGTAACCATTTACTCATGAATTGTCTTTTTCTCTGAAGGTTAATTATCTATCATCGATCCGTCATCGTAACCTTGTAAACCTTTTGGGGTACTGCCAGGAGAATGGAATGCAGATGCTTGTTTACGAGTATGTTCCCAACGGCAGCGTTTCTACGCATTTACACGGTGATTTCTCATTGTGTTATCCTAACACTGATACCGTGTTCAATAAGACCAACACAGGTGCTAATATCATTTTTTGGTGTCCTACAGGTAGCAGCCATGCTCCAGGTGTAAGGCTAGAATTCAAGCAGAGACTTTCCATTGCTCATGGAGCTGCTAAAGGTCAGTCTCTTCATGTACACCAGCTCTAAACTTTCTTATCCTGGCGAAAATCATAATCAAGAAATTAACATCCATCCACGATGAAAGATAGTATTACCTGCTCATTTTTGCAGCAGCATAATGATCTTCCTTTTATTCAGGCCTAAGTCACCTGCATTCTCTGACACCTCCCGCGGTCCATATGAACTTCAAAACGGCCAATGTCCTTGTGGATGAAGATTTCATACCCAAAGTTGCAGATGCCGGCATCCATGCCCTACTAGATCGATTAGGCGGTGTAGGCCCATCATCGAGAACATCTTACGATCCTTTCCTTGATCCCCGGTAAGTCATAAGTTTTTCTTAGAAGTTATTATGTTCAGTGGATAGTACAAAACTATCTGCTTTGAATGTGGTTATTGCTCAAGTACCAACTTATTATTGGCATCCGGTGATCGAGTACAGTAAAACTTCTCTTTTGCATGACAGAATGAGGGAATCCATAAATTTTTCCATTCAAAGTGATGTATACAGTTTTGGTGTTTTCCTTGTGGAGTTGCTCAGTGGCAGGAGGGCTCTGTCTGATCAAAACATCATTCGATGGGTAAATTCCAACACTTCCAAAGCTTGCAGCTGACACACCCAATTCCTCATTTGTTAGAGCCTTTTTCTGTTCTTGTAATAATCTGTCGAGCTGTAAAATTCATACTAAATTTGCAGTTTTGCTGATATGCAGGTGCAGAACTTCCAACAATCAAGTGATATCTCTGCAATTGCAGATAATAGAATGGCCAGTGCCTATACCTCAGAAGGCATGAGAGAATTTCTGCGGTTGACATCGTGGTGCGTGAACCCGACGAGTGAGCATCGCCCATCGATGAACTTGGTGGAGGCGGAGATAAACCGAATTCGCGAGCAAGAAATGAGGATGACCACAATCATGCCAGAAAGCACACCAACTGTGACTCTAGGTAGTCAGCTCTTCACAACATCAGGTTGAAGAAGAACTAGCTAGTTTCCTCTCATCAGAGTTCTAGACTAGCAATTCCCTTTCCATTTGTTATTTTTCTCTCTTTTCTTTGGTATTCATAGTGATTCAGCTGTAACTCAAGTGTACAAAAAAGGAACAGCTGTGAGGTTCCCTTTATTCCTTTTCCTGTACAAGAAAAGAATGATATTTCCTTTTCTGTTACATATTTATAATATTGGAGGCCGATGCCAAAGTTATTCCATTAGATTACTACTATATATATATATTGAATTACCGATGTCATACACAGGATTTTTTCCAATACATTGGGGGGAAACAAAATACACATGACAGAATTTTCAGTTCTCCTTCTGTACCTGGCTGAGAACTTCAGAGTTGAGACTGTCAGACATGATACACAATCATAGAAAGCAGGCCTTACAGTAGATGAGATCCATAGACACATCATTTCATCTCAAAGTTCTTTATTTTGAAGAGATTTATCTTGCAGCTTTGCCACCCTGCTTTTCTTTGGAGTGGTTCTGATTTCCTGAACTGTTTCTGCAGCTTCATGACCCCCCCCCCCCCCCCCCCCCCCCCAATTTCTGAATACCATCTAAGACGATTTCACAATCTCATCTCTTCTGTCGACGGTGAAGTCCCAGAGCTCGCCGTACTTCTCGTTGAAGTCCCAGATGTCCATGGTGTTGTAGTCGGCGATGAGCTTGTCGCGAGCCGATCTCTCCATCATGTAGATCTCCGGCTCAAAGTTGTGCGGCTTGTCCGGCTTGTCCATCTCGATGATGCAGAACACGACGACGAACACTGCTGCGCCGATGTAGAGGTACTCCCCCTAGTGGCAGAAGTAGACACATATCCAGAGAGCTCAAGAACCAAGACAGATTGTGAAATGTGATACATGTCAGTAGGTTGGGACTGTTCAATCTGTTACCGGAACATTGAAGGCCATGCCAAGGATGATTGCAGGAGGAAACAACCAGGAGATCAGTGCTGCAAGAGATGGCCATTAGTGCAAACGAGCAAGCTTGTCTCAAAAGAAGAAAAGACCGGAATTTTCTCTCATCTATCTAAAAAGATCTGATTTTTTCCCCTCTGATTTAATGATTTATCTAAGTGAGAAAGAAATTTGGCTGTTACTACCTTGGAAGCCCTGAGGAGGTTCAGCTTCTTGATACCATTCAGAGACATCCTCCCAGAAGCCCTTCTTATCTTCAATGTCAAATGATTTTTCCCCCACCATATCACATAAAAATCAGAAATTAGCACACATGAACATGACCACGCATTTCAATTCACACAGGAATGGATAACTGGATAAGATAGTAAAAAAAAAAAAGAACCTTGGGTTTCATGATAGGTATGGTGGCCATCATACACTCCATACTCGAAGTCATCCTGCAAAGCAAATTCTTTTCAGTATCAAACCATTTCCTCAGACAACACAGCAGCAGCAACAATCACTGAAGAAAGAATCAAAGAAACCATGGAAACTGCTTGGAAGGATAAAAAAAATCTCAACAAGGAGGCGCCGGCCGCCGGCGAGGAGGACAGACCGGGCTGACGCCGTTGGTGCGCCACTTATCAATGGGGTCCTCGTTCAGGTCAGGTTCGATCTCAGTCAGTGGCCCGGGCCCCGCCCTCGCCACCACCGCCCGGCCTCTGCTCCGGCAGCAGCCGCAGCCGCCATGCTTCGTCTTTAGCTGCCTCGCTGCTGCTGCTCCTGTTGCTGTTGCTGCATCGTCATGACGAAGGCGAGCTTTTGCAGTGGCAGACGGTGACGCAGAAATGGCGGACACCAAGCTGCTGCTGCTCATCATCTCGCTCCAAACACTGACCTCTGCTGCTCGCTTCTTGCTTAGCTGGTAGCTTGCTGCTGCTGCTGCTGCACTTATACTTTGCTGCAAGGAGACAAAAACAAGAGGATAATGGGTATGGGGCACGTACCGTCCAGGAATTTTTGTTGCTTTTTTCTTTCCTCTTTCTTTTTCTTCATGCCTGGAAAGAAATCTGCATCAGCACACTAGTCAGTCAGTAATCAGATCAGATATACATGATCATCTTGTGATTGAATAGAACTAGTATTTCTTGGTACTACTAATTATTGCATTCTGATGAATCTGAATTGTTAGCAATGGCAAGCACAGAGCCTTGTGTGTTTACACATCAGGAGAGGGAAAAGACAACTGCAACATGAGGACATGGATTGTAAATAAAAAGAGCAGAAAAAGAACCAGCAACGCAGTGTCACTGTGTGGGACGTCACTGATTCAGTGGCTGCGATACAGTGAAACATCAGCAGCGCTTTTTCACTGCTTCACTATGTTTTTTATGCGTCATACATGGCTCTTGTACCTTGAGTTATAGCAGGCTGGTGCATTTCTTGTAGGAGTATTCATTAACTGAACAAACAAGGCTGCAGTTCATGAACCTCTTTCCACATTTTTTTTTTACTGAAATCTTTCCACATTTTGTTCCAAAAAGAAACTAAATTTCTTACAACATGCGTTAAACATTGCATGATACAACAGATCCTACAACAGAACAACAATAGCATATCTGCTCAACTTCAATCGGAGAATTATTCCGCAGCCGTCCAGGATCTATTTCCTCCCTAAACTGCAAAGGAATCAGTGTCAGGACTTCTTGGAGTATTCCAACAACAATATAATGTCCCATCCGAAAAAACAGAAACAATATAATGATGGAAGCCTAAAGTCCACAAAAGGATTACCTGGTTCAAATAGAATTGGATACTAGCTTTGTCTGGCCTTCATAACCAGCTCTTCTGTAGTAGCGCCAATGATCTCATTGGCACGCTTCAGAGATAGACAGCATATTCTTCCAATAGAATCCTGCAAGCATCACTGGCTTTATTATCCATGATTAAATTAGAGGAAATGCGAGTAACAACACGATGGTACTTCAATTAAAAAATTATTTCAGATTCTGTACATTCTGAAAAGTATTTTTTTTATCTAAGTTTTTTTTCGTCATAGACCTCACTATGATTTTGTACTGCTGTAACAAGCTGTAAGAACTCACTCTTGTAATGATGCCAAGCCTCTCTAACTTCTGAACAGCATCCATCACCTCAAAATTGCATTGCAAGCCAAACTCTTCTTGGATTAACTCTTCACATTGCAAGTCAAGATCCTAGCAATGAGAACCAAGAATATTCAACTCGATTTTTATACTTGTACAACTTCAGAAACAAAACATGCTTGTTTCAAATAACAAAGCAATACCTCAATAGTCGCCTTTCCATTTTCCATCAAAATATAGTAGGAAATTATAACCTCCTTGACCTGGACATCAGAATTCAGAACCACAAACATGAAAATAATTGTGAGCACAAGTCTCTGATGTGCTTATGATGAATAAAGTACTAGAATAGGGAGACCTACTTCCTGTTGAATCACATCATCACAGAGATGCAGAAGTGTGCCTTTCCCACTATCTAGTTGTTTATCATACATTGATTGAGTTATTAGGTTTTGATATGTTGCCATGTTCTGTTGAAACCTGCATCAAAGGTAGCTTATTTACCAAATTTGTCCAATACAGCAAATGCAGTATCATCGTAAATAAGAAAATGCTGAAGGAATCAGGGAAGCAAAACTGCGTTTTATGGAGGTATTCTAAAGTAATTCTGGCTGGACGAGTAAACAAAATTCCTCCCTGCTCTATTATATACATAATGCAGATTACTGACAGGATGACAAGACGAATACCCAATCAAAATAAATATATCAACCAAGACACTCACGATAAATAGATCTTGGCACAATATCCAGCCAGGGCAGAAAGGACAGCAACCACGACCCAGAAATCAGCTTTAGGCATTTCGAGCGAACTGATAAGTGTAACCTAAGCAATGTGACAAAATTAATCATCAGGTGATGAATCACAGCCCAATCAAGTGAAACCAGTTCCAGTCCACTTACAAGCCCAATGACAACAGAAACAATAAATTGAACCCAGTCCATTGGTGTGAGGCTTGGATTTTTCTTCTCAGGCTGCAACAGTCATAATTTCTCTTCAGCATAAGTCCAATTGAAGGGAAAAAAAATGGATGTCACAACATTACTCTTTGGCATGTTAAGCTTCTACACTTACCAAAACCAGCTCCATATCTGCCATTGGAATATTTTTGAAGTGTTTTACATGAATTGATCTATCATTCTGGCCCTTAGGGCTTTTCCTCCTGAAAAATAAGAAGTCAGAAATCAGTTATAACACAGTAGTTCAAAACATCATGAAAGCAGCAATTTCACAACCAGGGCGCACCAGAAAAAGGTTTCCTGCACCATCAGACGCAAATAATTTACAGGTCTTACCTGTACAAGACAATCACCTCTTCAAATGTAGGCTCTTGAATTGTAACCTTGCCAACTAAGTTGCGCAAGCTACAAAACAAGGAAGGAGATATCAAATATGAGCAGAGAAGAGAAGCAATAGCAAGTTTTCAGGAACTGTGATGGCCTAAAAGGTCAAGAATAGCACAAACCTCAACTTCATTGTTTCAAGTCGTATGCGTTCAACATATAGCTCCTTGTCCTCTTCTTCACCAACTAGATCATCATTCTTCTTGGAATCTGTCTTTGGCCTAGCACTTTTCTTTCTTGAGAAGAGCTTTTGCAGTCTAAAATTTCATTGTGAAAGTAGTTAATCTTTTGGACGATCAAGATAAAATGGACATGAAAATACATATGCAGTGGATAGTGTACCTTGTTTTCTCTAGGAACCATCGCCATGCACGAGCTATGATCATGTCCACTTTCTCCATAAAGAAAAAGTTGCTAGTGCGATCCAGTCCAATGCCCCTCCGAAATATGACATACTGGCATATAAAAGATTATGTTAGGTGTGCATATGTTTCAGGAACAATATTTGAGAATGACTTAGCCACAGCACACAACCATTAGGAGGGCAAGCATCCGTTCTGCTACACTAACAGCACATGAAAATAAGGAATGCATTGGCTAACCATCAATGACACCACTTCAAAACCATCTTTCATCTTCTATAAACAAAAAATCTGATAGATAACAGTGAAGAGATGTAAAGAAAGAACATAACGTTAGCTTCTCACCTTATCTGAGAACTCCGGTAGGTTGTCGTGATGGTGCTCTTTAAAATACTTTGACAAAAGTTTGTTATCTAACTGCACCAGTAAAAAAACAATTTTACAATAATATTGTCAAGTCCAATGATTTTTAGATTAGGACACAGCCTAGAGGGAGACTGGGAGAGGATGTTAACCTTTGTTTCATCAACTTTGATGGGAAGATTCAGCAGATATTGTCCAGAATGAGCAAGCTCAACCTCATCATCTGATAATATGTTGAAATTGCTTTTTTGCATCACCTGCACCAATATTTCATACAATTTCTTGTGTAATGTTGTGGATATATCTGGGTCTCTTGTAATACTTATTAAGAAATATCCTGATCATTCATGTGGAGTTGAGACATATGATAGTTCCAATCTCCCAAACAGTTTGTTTACCTGAAAGAAATAGGTCAGGAAGTTCTGCTCGAGTGTATCGACTTCCTCAGTCGAGAAGTTCTGCTGTTGCAGTTTTTGGGCACCATGAACAGGATCAAAAAGAGCAAATAGTTCCTGTGGAAATTTTAGCAGTTTAACAGATCAGATCACATTGAAACAGTGCCAGAAATCGGCAGATCTTAGTGATGATCGTAAGCTCCATCAAGTCCATAAAGAAACTGTATGCAGAACAGGACTTGAGTAATGTATGCAAGCTCTCACCATCATATCATCAAACTGGAGATGATACCAAGCCCTAATGGTGTACTCAATCCTCTTGCAGAGCTTCAAGAATTCTTCTCTGTCAGATTGGTGTTCTTCAAGAAACAGGTAAACAATTTTTAAATTTCAGTAGCACAGTCTCCTTACATATCCAAAAGATAATAATTTTGCTTCAAAATGTAGAAACTAAGACAGCTGAACACTTGGCATAATATACTCGATGCCACATTACTATTACTAACACTGCACTATTATTAATCCTAAGACTGAATTCCTCTTTTACACGTAAAAGGTGAATCAATCAACCAACCAACACAAGATTCTTTCTGTCCCTCAGATTAAGAGGCAAGATTCTCACGACAGATCTTCTTGATAGCAACCGGATCATACTAAGATCGGAGAAATATTTAAAAGAAGTAGTAGGGGGAGAGTCATAGAGAGAGAGATCGTCGTATACCGATGAGGTAGGCGAGCTTCATGATGAGCTTGGGCTTCATGATTGGGATCACCGACTCGCGCTCCAGCCGCACCACCTCCTTCTCCTTCCTCCCCACCTCCACCTCCGCCTCCGCCATTGCCCCCGTATCAAGCTAATGCCGCCGCCGCCGCCGCAATCTCTCGCCTCCTCCTCCTCCTCGATCCGTTGCTGCGGAAGAAGAAGAAACGGGGAGATTTGGAGAGGAGAAGAAACGCAGATCCGAATTTTGAGCGGTGAAAAGCGCGATTAATTGTCGCGAGATGCAGAGGAATGGAACGCATTGCGGTTACAGATCCACGCGCCGTCGTCGTCGTCGTCTTCCTCCCAGCCCAGACGGCGCCCCGGCACGACTGAAGCGAGAGATCCAAATACGCCTACCGAGTTACAAGGCGCAATATTGGCTGAGGCGTATTCATCCTCTGTGGATTTCAAACTTTGAATGGAGAGAATCTCCAGTCCAGCCGTGCAGGCGTGGTTGGGCGATCACTGAACTTAACATTCAGCACCCAACAAAAGAAAAGGGGAAAGAAATTCAGAGAACGCAGTTTGATGTCAATCCAATGGTTGATTTTGTTGCTATTAAGACACAGATCTCAAACTGTTCGTGTGTTTCGTGCCAAAATTTTATACATAGGAGTTATTTTAAAATATCAAGTAAATTTATTTTTCAGTTTAAAATAATTAAAAAATCAAATAATCATGCGTTAATGATTTTCTCATTGTGCGAGCTTATACTTAATCTTCATGTCAAGTTCAAACGGGTCTCGGTACACCCAAAATGTACTTAATTTTAGTGTTGATTTTGATTTTTTTTAATTATTATTGTAGTTTATTTCCTAGCATACTAGTCGTTAAGACTGCATAACTTATGAATAAAGTAATTAACGAAAAAAGTAATTTATAAATAAAAACTTATATATATACACACATATACAAATATATATATATATATATATATATATATATGTACTTATAGACATATGTATATGTATACATAAATATGTATATATATAAGTTTTTATTCATAAATTACTTTTTTCCGTTAATAAACGTTACTTATAATTAGCTACAGGAGAAACTATGGCCTATAGGCTGTATGTACCAAACTCTCTCCACTTAACATGCAATTTGTGTTTGGCCAAGTATGACCAAGCGAGAATTTTGTCACTTAGCCAGCCAGAGCTGACTCACTGGTCCCTCTAAGCACTCTAAAATATAGTGACACAAATAAGAAATTCTAGTCATGTTTGCACTGGGTCTATTAATGGTTTAATTGAGTAGTTTAGTGGATGGATTTCTTGACTTGAGTAATGCATTCCTGGTCCATCCAAACTCCATCCTGACCAAGTCACTTAAAAACACTGGCAAGGTCACAGATTTTGACTGAAAATAAGCCACTTGAGCTGAAGCCGCTTTCTCCTTCAGCGACCTTCATGACATCACTAATTCTAATCTTTAATCTCTATTTTAATCCAATGTAACTGGTTTACACATGCCAAATCACTGAATGACTCTGGCATCTCCATGAAACTAAAGAACTCATCATCTTTTCGCTTAAGCTTATAATTATCAACTAAAATTTGAATTTTCAATTTTAAATTTGAAACTGATTTTAAGGTTTTTTCATCAAAGTTTACTTTTTAGTATTTGACTTTTATCACTAAGAACACGTATATACAAGTTTTATTTACAAATTAAATTATTTTTTCGTTTGTAAATATACCATCTAGCTTATTCCCCGAATAAACCAAACGATGGCGTTGTAATCCGCGATAAAATCGTGAAAATCTTTCCTAACAAGAATCCTACTTTCTTACTAACACCATCAAAAGATTTTTCATTATTGCAAAAACCAATGAATTTTCATAGGGGCCGAAACAAAATTAGGTGGTGTTTAATACCGATGAAGATGAAAATTAAGTTGATACACGTAAATCGAGAAAATCATTAGTACATAACCAATTAAGTTTTAATTATTATAAACTTAATAAATAGATATATTTGGTATTTTAAAACAACTTTTATATAAAATTTTTACCCATAAAAATACCGTTGAGTAGTTTAAAAAGTGTGCTAATGGAACCTAGTTATAATCTGAATCTTAATTAGAGGAAAAAAAATAGTGCCGACTGGGACGCGCTAGCTGGACACGAAGAAAATTCGAGGAAATTAACACACTGGGCGATGCGATGCGATGTGAGGGCGATGGCGTCATCCGAGCGCGGCTGACCGGCGACGGGGAATTCCTCCGCCGCCGCCATCATCATCGCCGTCGTCGTCGTTAATCCTGACCCAGATCCGGCTAATTATATTATTTACCCGATTCCAATCTGCTGCTAATCGAGTGGTAATCGCCATCACATCACAGCCTCGTTCGTTCGTTGCTGGCAGCATCATATATTCATATATCCTAATATTAATTAATCGCCGTCACCTCGTCGCCATTGACGACCTCTTCCTCTTCCTCTTCCACTCCCCCACACCTCGCCGCTCGCGGTGGCGGCGGCTACAAGTACCACTCCACCTGCTGCCATCGCCGCCGCCGCCATCGCTTCCCATCCTCTCGCCGTCGCCGTCGCCGTGTAACGCCGCCGCCTGCATCGACGACGATGGTGAGGCTACCCTACGTGACCGCGCTGACCACGCTCTTCAGCTACGGCCTCCTCTTTGCCTTCGGCCAGCTCCGCGACTTCTTCCGCAGGATCCTCGACGCCGGCAAATCCAGCAATCTCAAGGTTTTGATTCTCTCTCTTTTTCTGATTTTTTTTTTGTTATCTCTCTCTTGCTCACGCTGTCCTCCTTGATGAATTTGTTAGGGTTACGCGCCGATTTGCCTTGGGCTGGAGGATTTCTACACGCGCCGCCTCTATCTCCGCATCCAGGTGAGGTTGCCCTCCCTTCCCCCCATTGGCACGATCTCCAGAGCAGAGTTGAAAACGATTTTTTTTTCCTCCTTTAATTTGGTTGGAACTGTCACGCGATCATGTAATGTTGGGTTTGTAAAGGTGGATTCTTTACTAATAAAGGCATAAAAGCTAATTTAGTTATTTAGTGATATGTTCCTTTGCAATTTGGTGGAGTATGAGAATAAACAATAGAGAGATAATTCGCTTTAGAGTCCTCCTACCTATGTACTAGATCACACGATGGAGCTTTCCATGTGAAAGATGTAGGTAGACTTTCAGTTGGAGCACTTTGATCCCATGAACTAGCTGTTGCAGTGGAATTCACAATCTTTCTCAGTTAAAGTTTACAATTAATGGCTGGAAGAAGTGAAACTGCTGTTTCCCTTGAACATGCTAGTATGAGTAGGAACTAATATCTCTAGTAGCAAAGTGAGCTGTCACTCTATTGTGGAGTATGAGAATAAACAATAGAGTGACAGTTCGCTCAGATATTAGATATTACACGAAGGAACTAATATCTCTAGTCTGACTATATGAGTAGGAAGTAGGTATTAGTGAACCATAGGTTGATCACTCCTGCAATGGTAAATTCAGTCTAACTGTATCGTAAACTCACTGCTTGAACTCTAGAATGATATATTGATCTTCCTTTTGTTTGTGTGTCGTTATTGACTTTGTGCTGTCAATTATCATGTCAGGACTGTTTTGGCCGGCCAATTGCTAGCGCACCAGATGCTTGGTTTGATGTGGTTGAGCGTTACTCAAATGACAGTAACAAGACACTGCAGTATGTATTTCTCACATCTGATTCAGCACCTAGTTAACATAAGCAAATGCTGAATATTATCTTAGGATGGATGCTATTCTCTGATCCAATGCTTCTTCAATGCAGTCGTACCACAAAAACATCTAAGTGCCTTAACTTAGGTTCCTACAACTACCTTGGCTTTGCTGCGGCAGATGAATACTGCACCCCTCGTGTTATTGAGTCACTGAAGAAATACTCTGCTAGTACTTGCAGTGTCCGAGTCGATGGGGGTAGGCACTTATGTTGCTGCTATAGTTTGTTGCCACTAAGTTCTTAAATGATTTAGAAGCTTACCTGATTCATATACAATCTTAGGCAACACTAAGCTGCACATTGAACTTGAAGAGCTGGTTGCAAGATTTGTTGGTAAGCCTGCAGCTATTCTTTTCGGCATGGGTTATGTGACGAACTCTGCGATCATTCCTGCCTTGGTTGGGAAGGTCCGTGATATAGAGATTGCCCTGTTTTCTTTCTATTCCTTTCAGCATCCTGGAGCTAATGTATTATTGGTTTCAGGGAGGCCTCATAATTAGTGATTCGCTGAACCATAACTCTATAGTGAATGGAGCTAGGGGTTCAGGAGCTACTGTTCGAGTTTTTCAACATAACAGTAAGCTCACTGATAATTGCCAGCTACTCTTGCAAGCGATGGGCTCAACAATGGATCACAATACATAATGCTTTCCTTTATTTTCTTCCAGATCCTGCACACTTGGAAGAGGTATTGAGAGAGCAGATTGCAGGAGGCCAGCCTCGTACACACAGGCCATGGAAGAAGATTATTGTGATTGTTGAGGGAATATATAGCATGGAGGGGGAGCTATGCAAACTCCCTGAGGTTATAGCTGTCTGCAAGAAATATAAGGTTCGAGAATTTCACACATCGACTACTTATGCTCCTTTTTGGGACCATTCGTGTGGGCATGTAAACCTATTTACTGACATATACATAACTTCTGCTTTCACCTGCTACTAAAAGAGATAGATGTTTACTGAGTGATTGAGTATTGACTATTGTACTTAACCTTCTGGATAGGCCTATACATATTTAGATGAGGCACACAGTATTGGAGCTGTTGGTAAAACTGGGAGAGGTGTTTGTGAGCTACTAGGAGTGGATCCAGCTGATGTCGATATTATGATGGGAACATTTACTAAATCATTTGGATCATGCGGAGGTTACATTGCAGCATCAAAAGTATGAAGCAGATTCACTTGCCGTACTTGGCTGATCACTGTAGTTGATAAATCTGACCCATGGATTATGCTGTGTTTATCAGGAGATTATTGATCATCTGAAGCACATATGCCCTGCTCATATCTATGCGACATCCATGTCACCTCCAGCTGTCCAGCAGGTCATTTCTGCAATAAAAGTTATCCTTGGTGAAGATGGATCTAACAGAGGTATATCAGAACTTGTTGATTTCTTATTTCTCCTGTCTTGAGGAAATTCCTAACAATGTAACTATTGCTCTAAATAGGGGCCAAGAAGCTTGCTCAGATTCGAGAGAACAGCAATTTCTTCCGTTCAGAGCTTCAGAAAATGGGTTTTGAAGTTCTTGGAGACAATGACTCTCCGGTCATGCCTATCATGCTATACAATCCTGCTAAAATACCTGCATTCTCAAGAGAGTGCCTGAGGCAACACGTGAGTTTTCAAAATATATCATGCTTTTGTTTTGAATCCAGTAGCACACATAATTTCTTCACTGAAAATTCTGCCGTTTGACTAATGTGACATGTTTCACAATTCTAGGTTGCCGTTGTTACTGTTGCATTTCCTGCTACACCACTACTGCTTGCCAGAGCTAGGATATGTATCTCAGCTTCCCACTCAAGGGAAGATCTTATTAAAGGATTGGAGGTAAAGTCCATCCTCTCGTCAATGTTACGGGCTTCATGGCTTGTTGCGACAAGCTTTGATTTAGTTGCAAACCACACAGTTACTAAATTTCATGTTGATTGTTTAGGTTATCAGCAAAGTTGGTGACCTCGTGGGAATCAAATACTTCCCAGTAGAACATGAAAAGACTGCATCTGTTGAGAAACTGAAGAAGCTTCAATGAACACCTACAACCGGAAGAAATATACTGGGTGATCTAGGCAGTGTGCCATGCCTTGGTTCGGCTCATGCGCCTTGGACCCTTTTGATTTTCCTTTGTTTCAGAAGTGGCTTAGATCTGTACAGCTTGTACTATCATCCATCGTAGTCCAAAACACAACACAATGATAGACACTGTTTTGTCGAGTTCAGAGGAAGCAAAATTTTCGCTGTTACAGCTCTGAATCTTGCGAGTAAAGTGTCTGAAATCATGTAGAGACTCTTTCTATTTTGATTTTAGCTTTCTTTGTAGATGCAATGTCGGTTGCATCGATTGTGTGTGAAGTAAGCTTCACTCGTAGTGTGAAGTCTGGTTGCTGTGATCAAGTGATTAAGCGAAAAAATGATGTTAAATCTCTGAAGTGTTTGATTGATCTGATGGCATGGGTATCAGGTGCAGCTATATGTGCAGTGTACTGCAATATTCATACTTAAACTTTATAAACTGCCCATGAACTTGCAAAAGTTATTCCAAAGAGCCTGATGGAAGAGTGAAAACTCTGGTCTCTTAAGTTAAATAGATACATGAACTTGATTATTACAAAAGAAGCATCTTCTTGCGTGCATAGTATTTTCTGAACCGAAGGCAAAAGCTCTACCTGATTCATTTATAAAGAAGAGACACCGACCCAAAAAATGATTCACTCCAAAAACACCATCTTACAAGTGCCTCAACATCATTCCCTACGCTAAATACCTGAAGACACCCAATTATACTTGCATAATAAGCTGTATATATAAGCAAACACTCCATTTTGGAATCTCGTACAAATGGAACTAGATCCTCTAACTTTGAGTATTGAGATGTGAGCCCACATGTCAGTGACTCACGCTAAAAAAGTCTCTTCACGTACAAATACAGTAAATGTCTGTGGGCTAGTCGTCAGCCCTTGGACAGTACGGAGAGAGAAAAAAATCAATCCATGCGTGCACCGGATTCAACAATGGCTGAATTGAGTCGTTATACATATGGCTGAATCTCTTTGACTTGACTAGTGCATTCATCGTCCATCCAATGGTCTCTGAAAGCTGAAGATACCCAGCAAAAGATCAGGTGACAGATCTGAACTGAATGCATCCTGAGACCTGAATTGGAGATGCTTTCATTTCTCGTTTAACATTTGCTCTCCCCTTTTCAATACAAACGTAGATTAGATTATAAGTTAAGCAGATTTATGGTGTTCTATGGATCACCGTTGTACACTTGGATCAGATGGTCTGAAAATATTCTGTACATGGTCTCCAAATTTAACTTTGCTGATAATGTCAATTACAATGTCCATGCTGTCCAAGTGAAAGGCAGATGAACACAAAGTTTTCCCGGGATAAAAAAAATAAACTTAAGTTTTGGAAATTTGGAGTGTTTTTTTATGGTTAGTTTGCTGTGAGTGCACTTGATTAATTAGCGTCATGTCGATCAAAGCCACTACAAAATATTTCTTAGCTTATGTTTATCCGGTTTTAAAAGTTAAGTTAAAAAAAAAGGTTTTATAGTTCATGCAAATACGAGCTTTACTCATTGTTTTAAAGGTATACCATTATCGTTTTCTAATTACCGTTAGTGTTGGAATATAAACTAAATTGCTCACATTTCTCCACCAGCTTAATTAAGCTTTTAGGTTAAACTAGTAGTTGCATGCAACTCAATAGCTAGTAAATATGGAGGTAATTCTATTAAGGATGTGAAGAAACAGTAAACTAAGAGTGCACAATTAAATAATGTAAGTATGTTGTACAAGTTAACACATCATATTTGTGTGTATGTGGAAGAGAGATGAAAGAAAATCTATAGTCAGCTGTAATACGGGCTCCAATAAACTATGTGAGAGAGATGGATAGATTAAGTATTAATGATGTAATATATGTACAATTAACTATTGTATGAATTAATGGATTAGATTATGTTTTAATTTTTGGAATTAGGAGTTGGCTAATAGTACATACACAGTTACACACAACTCGAAAACAATTTATCAGATCTTTTACAGCTTTACCAACCATCTTTAAGATGTGGAAACTACTGCTAATTAATTACACATTCACGCAACATGCAAAACATGAAGAGCGAAGAAAACGTGCGCGCGCGTGTACCAATATTGATTCTATGAATAACTCGGACCGATATGTAATACGAGACCGTACACCATCAGAGACCAACATATCGATCGAGATCTAGAAATGAGAATTCAATTAATGCATGCATGCTGATCAAACCAAATCAATCAGGTCATCCCCAATCCAGAAACTATCAACTAGTTTCCATACCTGTCATGTCATATAGACACTATGTATAGAAACTATGTATTCAATGGATGTTGTCTTAAAATTAAATTCTCTTCCAATTACCTCTTTTTTCTCTCCTTTTATCCACTTATCTCCATGTTTTTATTCTTGATTCTTGTATAGACATGGTTTCTTGCATGAGACATGGTTTCTTCATCCTTTTACCTCTCTCCTCATTAACTCTATTGCCACATCAGATTTTTACTTATGTGATAATGTATTAAATGCTATGGACATTAAATGATATGGAGAGTTAGGGATGACCTTTAGGAGGTGTTTGGATCCACCTGACTAGAGACTACTTGACTAATTTTAGTCACACTAGGGGACTAAATCTCCAAACACCCCTGACTAAATGGTGACTAAAACTAGTCTAGTCTCTAGTCAAGGGTGACCCAACTTCTAGTGACTAAATCCCCTCTCACCTAATTAATTGCTCATCCCATGGAGAGAGAAGGAGAGAGAAGGGGGAGGGAGAGGAGAGAGAAGGGGAGGTAAATCTGGATTTTAATGCACTTTAGTCCCATCTTCGAAATAGGGGGTGACTAAAATTTTTTAGTCTATTTAAACTTTAGTCAGGTGACTAAAGTAATCCAAACACCCTCTTAATCCCTAGCTAGAGAGGCGATCGACTACATGAAATTAATTAAAGCTAGCTAGGGAGCAAGAACACGTAGATCGATCGAGTATAGGGACACGTACGTGCACCGAAAACCGTTAGCGCTAATCACGGTCTAATCCTGTATATGTCCAGTCCAATACGAGTAGCTGATTTTGCCCATGCTGCATCCATGGCAGCATGGGCTGCACGCTCATCAACGACGACATCGATGGCTAGCTAGCTCCGACGTACGATCCATTCATTCGATCAACAATATCCGGCCTATAAATACACCATCCCGCCGGCCGGCCGGTGACTCGATCATCATCAAACACAAAGCTCTCGATCGATCGCCACCGGCCATCGATCCACCGTACGTACGTCGACTAGCCGGCCGGCGAGGGAGTGGCGGCGGAGGAAGGTAGCAACGACTAACATCTGCAGGGGATCGATCGAGCGAGCGAGCGAGCGATGGTGAGGGCGCCGTTCGTGACCGCGGTGACCACGGTGTTCAGCTACGGCGTCATCTTCGGCTTCGGCCACCTCCGCGACTGGTTCCGCGGCCTCCTCCGCTCCCTCTTCTCCGGCGACTCGCCGGCGGCCGGTACCAACCTCAAGGTTTGGCTTCTTCTTCTTCTTCTTCTTCTTCTTCTTCTTCTTCTTCTTCTTCTTCTTCTTCTTCTTTATTATTACTCCTACTGCTTCTACTGCTACTGCCACTGCTACTGCTGCTGCTGCTCCTACTACTACTACTATTATTATTATTGCTAAACCTAAATGTACGTACTCGATCGATCTATATGTACGTAGGGTTACGCGCCGATTTGCGGAGGACAGGAGGATTTCTACTACCGACGATTCATTCGTCGCATCCAGGTAATTAAGCTGTACTACTCTACATTTCTCAAGAGGATTAGAACGGCTTATCACACACAGCTATATCAATTTAAATTTAGTTTATCATACACAGCTAGATCGGGACACACCTATATTTTTGTTTTCAAAAATATATATATATTATTTCAAATTTTAAATTTTAGTTTGATGTTTTTATTGTATTTTTTTTAGCATTGGGTTTTAAGTCACAAAAAATTTTACCTACAAATTATGTTTTAATCATTAATAAGTATTATGGCTGATAATTAATTAGCTGTAGGTGAAACGATGAAACTTTCGAATTATTAGATGTTTTATCGAGATTTGCGGTTTAATTGGATTATGTTTGTCAACTATACGTTGTCACTGCAGGACTGCTTTTGGCGACCAATAGCCAGCAAGCCGGACGCATGGTTCGATGTGGTTGAGCGCTACTCAAATGACAGCAACAAGACACTCCAGTATGTACTATAAGTTCTTATCCAAATTCGTTGTTCTAAGATAGATCGATCACATCTATCCTAGATTACTTTTCTTTAATAGAGGAAGTATGTAATTGCTACAATCTAACTTATTTTTTTAAGAGAAGTTGACACTTATCTCCCATCACTTGATATTTCTTTTTATTTTTAATTCTACAACTTATTGGTTATATGCATGTCGGTAGAGCGGAGTGATGTAAACCATTTTTATTATTTTAAGAAAATTCTACACCTAATTAGCATAAGCATATGCTGCGCATATATATCTTAATTATATTAGAGGATGCATGCTAGAAATTAATCTGATCAAATGCTTCTCTGATATATGCAGCCGTACCAAAAAAACATCCAGGTGCCTTAACTTAGGTTCCTACAATTACCTTGGCTTTGCTGCGGAAGATGAATACTGCACACCTCGTGTTATTGAGTCACTGAAGAAATACTCTGCTAGTACTTGCAGTGTCCGAGTCGATGGAGGTATGTCTAACGTCTCTGCTTTGCTACCATTGAAGGAGTCAATGAGTTGAGGATTTTTCTCATCACTCTATACTTTTCCTAGTACTGCCAACAACGTAATTGGTTATGTATCTCTCAATGGCGTCCAGAGATGTACTCCTTCCGTATTTAAAATATATGACAATATCAATTTTGTTGATCAAATTATTAAAATTTTGATCATCAATAGCTCTTGAAATCTTTATAAACATTTGGTTTCAAAACATAAAAAAAAATATGGGTAGATTTTTCTCTAGAAGTACTTTTTACAATATTATAATTTTTCTAGATAGTATCGTTACGTACTAATAGAAAAATAGGGACCATAGTTTCACACCAAAGATCAAATGAAGATAACACCGCTATATGTTTAAATATGGAGGTAGTAAAAGCTTACCTAATTTATTACAATGATCTTAGGCAACACTAAGCTGCATGTGGAACTTGAAGAGCTGGTTGCAAGATTTGTTGGCAAGCCTGCAGCTATTCTTTTCGGCATGGGTTATGTGACGAACTCTGCGATCATTCCTGCCTTGATTGGGAAGGTCAGTGGCAGAAGAACTGCCATGTTTTCTTAATTCCTGTTCTTTCTGTACACTATGGAACTAATATATTATTGATTTCAGGGAGGCCTCGTAATCAGTGATTCACTGAACCATAATTCTATAGTGAATGGAGCTAGGGGTTCAGGAGCTAGTGTTCAAGTTTTTCAACATAACAGTAAGCGAGCTCCCTGATAATTGCTAATTACTCCCCTGTTTTTAAACATACGGCATTGTTAATTTTTAAACATGATATCTGACTATTATCTAATTATAAAAATATCTAAGTATCATTTATTTTGTTATGACTTGTTTTTATCATTAAAGGTACTTTCACTTGCACTAAATTTTTAAATAAGATAAGTATGTTTGCAACTTTGCAAATGACGTGTGCCGAACAATATGGATCACAGAACTTAATTCTTCCCTTCAATTTCTTGCAGATCCTGCACACTTGGAAGAGGTATTGAGAGAGCAGATTGCAGGAGGCCAGCCTCGCACACACAGGCGATGGAAGAAGATTATTGTGATTGTTGAGGGAATATATAGCATGGAGGGGGAACTATGCAAACTCCCTGAGATTGTAGCTGTCTGCAAGAAATATAAGGTTCAAGATTTCCATACACTGACTTCCTGTATATGTTCTTTCTTCATATCATTAGGCATGTAAATATTTTTTTTATCAAAAGCATGTAAATCTGTTTACTGGCATATACATTACTTCAACTTTTACCAGCTATTAAAATTGATAAATATTTACTGAGTTTTGACTATTCTACTTAAATTTCTGGATAGGCTTACACATATTTAGATGAGGCGCACAGCATTGGGGCTGTTGGTAAAACTGGGAGAGGTGTTTGTGAGCTACTAGGAGTGGACCCAGCAGATGTTGATATTATGATGGGAACATTTACTAAATCATTTGGATCTTGTGGAGGTTACATTGCAGCATCAAAAGTACGAAGAAGATTAACTTTCTACTTAGCTGAACAACTTTAGTCTGTAGTTGTTAAATCTGACCCATGGATTACTCTATGTTTATCAGGAGATAATTGATCATCTGAAGCACATATGCCCTGCCCACATATATGCAACATCCATGTCACCTCCTGCTGTCCAGCAGGTCATCTCTGCAATAGAAGTTATCCTTGGTGAAGATGGATCAGACAGAGGTATACCTGAACTTGTTGATTTCTTATTTCTTCTGACTCTATGTCTGATTTAGATTATTGAAAGAATTATTGCCACAGATTATCTGCTTGACTATAGGGACAAATTATAAATATTTTGAGAAATAAACCTAACAAATAGTTTAAAACAAGTGGGCTAGTGCGGTAGAAGAATTTTTTTTTGAGAACGTATTCTTAAAGCGTAGAATGAATAATCTGTTTCAATGCTCCTAATTTTTTTGATAATGAGGAAATTCCTAATGTAATTATTGTACAAACAGGAGCCAAGAAGCTTGCTCAGATTCGGGAGAACAGCAATTTCTTCCGTTCAGAACTTGAGAAAATGGGTTTTGAAGTTCTTGGAGACAACGACTCGCCTGTCATGCCTATCATGCTTTACAATCCTGCTAAAATGCCTGCATTCTCAAGAGAGTGTCTGAGGCAAAAGGTTAGTTTTAGTTTTTTCTTCAATAACTAATAATTCATTGTTTCAGTTTCGAATTCGGTAACACACCCAGAATCGCTTCTATTAATGGCATTTTTTTTCTGATTGACCAATGTGACAACATATTTTCATAATTCTAGGTTGCCATTGTTACTGTTTCATTTCCGGCAACGCCGTTGCTGCTTGCGAGAGCCAGGATATGTATATCAGCTTCCCACTCTAGGGAAGATCTTATTAAAGGATTGGAGGTAAATTCGTCAATTTTACTGGTGTTATGATTTGTTGTGACAAGTTTGATTTAGTTACAAATTAACCACATGCAGTTGCTAATTTTCATGTTAATTTGGTTAGGTTATCAGCAAAGTTGGTGACCTTGTGGGAATCAAATATTTACCAGTGGAGCATGAAAAGATTACATCTGCTGAGAAACTGAAGAAGATTCAGTGAACACTGACTGATAACTGGAACTCAACAAGCAATATATATAATGGGTCATCTACCCTTTTATTTTTCCTTTGTTTCTGAATTGGTTTAGATCCTTACTTGTATTCAGAGGAAGTGAAATTTTCACTGTTACGACGTACTCTGAATATTTTTGGAAATACGCAAGGAGCGCATTTTTGTATTAAGAGAAATAAAGAGTTATATACAAAACCCAAACGCAGCAGGGGACCGAGACAGGAATCAAAACAACCAAAAGGCTATCTCACACCAAAACTACGCGACCAAACATCGTCCGGAGCAGCAAGGTTGGACATGCTGGATTTGCTTGACGCCATAGCGCTGCTTCGTCCGCCATTGCTCTCGCAATTTCGCTCCACGTCCTTTGCTGCTGATTGAAAACCCGGTTGTTGCGCTCTTTCCAAATTGTCCAAGCCACCAGTGTCGCCACGATGTCAAAACCCCGACGAAGCGGCTCGTGGATTCTCGAGCGGCTATTGCATAGCCATTGGTGGAAGGATGTTTCGTTCACCGGAAGACATTCGGGGCAGCCAATTGCCCTCAGGGTCCACCACCATAGCTGCCTTGACTCCGGGCAGCCAACGAGAATGTGGTCGATGGTTTCCTCATTCTGATCGCAAAGGACGCAGCGAGGTGGATGCGGCAAATCTCGGGCACACAGCCGATCTGCAGTCCAGCATCTGTTTAATGCAACCAACCAGAGGAAGAAACGACATCGAGGAAGCGCTAGCGACTTCCAAATGGGAGCCGATTGGAAGGGGACTCTTCCAATGAACATGGCTTGGTAGGCTGATTTGGAGCTGTATGTGCCTGAGCTGCTCCATTTCCATTGGAAAGAGTCAGGCTCAGTTGAGGAGCAGTCATGGTTTCGAAGCAACGACCAAAGACTAAGAAACTCGGCGAATGCCTGGACTCCAAGGGCACCCCTTATGTCCCTGATCCAACTTCGATTGGTGAGGGCCTCCGCCACAGTCCGCCGTTTTCTGATACGGGAGGGGACGAGGTCATAGATGGAAGGCGCAAAAGATCGGATACCTCCCTCCGGTAGCCAATTATCCTCCCAGAAAAGAAACTGCGACCGTTGCCCAGATGGCAGATAGTGGAAACCTCGACAAAGTTGTGCACCTTCTGGGAGCATGGGATTTCCAATCCCTACCAAGGTTTGTCAGGGGAGGTTCTCTGCAGCCATAACCAGCGGGAGCGCAGAGCGAAGCCCGTTAGCTCCAGGTTCGGCAACCCAAGGCCACCATACTTCTTTGGGGAGCAGACTTGGCAGCAGCCGCCATTTGCCTGGGCCTTCCCGGCCCAAAGGAATCCGCGGCGAATTTTGTCAACACCCTTGATCATCCATTTGGGTGCATCAATGGCGACCAACAAGTAGATCGGCATTGCACTCAAAACGGCATTGACCAAAGTTAAGTGACCGGTTGAATTCATTTGGCTTGATTTCCAAGTGGGAAGCCGCCGGGCAATCTTGTCAACCAAGGGCTGCAAGTCTTATTTCCTTAGTCTGAAGATTGAGAGAGGCAGCCCTAGATATTTGCAGGGGAACGAGGTGATGGCGCAAGGGAGAGCTGGCTGAATCAAGGCGATCTGATCATTTGTGCATTGAATTGGCATCGCTGAGCATTTGGCGAAGTTTGTCCGAAGCCCGGAGGATTCGCCAAAGATGCTTAGGATTTTAGCGGCCGCTTCAATCTCCTCAATGTCCGGCTTGATGAAAACAACCACATCATCCGCGTAAAGAGAGATGCGATGAGGGATGGCTAATTCCTGCAATAGACCCGCTTGCTCCGCTTGATGAAACAGTTTGGTCAAGAAGTCCATGGCAATGATGAAGATCATCGGCGAAATCGGGTCCCCCTGCCTGACTCCACGCCTGTGGCACACTTTGCCACCGGGGACCCCATTGATTAGGACTCTCGTTGTTGCCGTTCTGAATAACAATGCGACCCAAGATCTCCATCGATCACCAAAGCCTTTGTGTTCCATTACTTCCAAGATGAACTGCCAGAAAATTGAATCAAAAGCTTGAGCGATGTCTAGCTTGAGGAGAAGCGTGGAGTGCTTTCGCTGGTGGAGCTTCCTTGCCGACTGGCGGACAAGTAAGAAATTGTCCTGGATGCAACGGTTTTTGATAAACGCACTTTGATTTGGGGCGACCAGAGTATCCAGAAGAGGACCCAGGCGGCGGGAAAGTATCTTCGCAAATAACTTGGCAAAGCTGTGGAGTAGGCTGATGGGGCGGAAATCTTTGAGATTCCGGGCGTCCTGGGTTTTAGGCAGCAACGAAATGAAGGCTTGGTTGACCTTGCCAAAGCTTGATCCATCCATGCGGTGGAGCTGACGGAGAGCATTCATCACGTCATCCCGGATGATAGACCAACATGTCTGGTAGAAAAGGCCTGTGAACCCATCCGGACCTAGCGCCTTGTCGCGCGGAGTGTCCCTAATGGCAGCCCACACCTCTTCTTCGGAGAAATGCTCTTCAAGATGCTGCAATGGTGGCCCTCGCTGGTCAAGGAAATCCAGATCAAGGCCAAATGATCTAGTAGGGGAGGAGCCGAGCAGTTGCAGGAAGTAGTCCTGTGCCAGTGTAGCTTTCTCCTCCGGCGACGTTGCGACCTGCCCATCGTGTTCTAGTTGTTGAATGAAGTTGCGCCATCGACGGGACGCTGCATGGAGGTGGAAGAAATGGGTATTTGCATCCCCGTCCTGCAGCCAAGAGATCCGCGACCGTTGCCGGGCCATTGTTCGTTCCAAGGAAGCGAGTGCAAGGTACTTCAATTTGAGATTCTTGTGCAGATGCCTTTCCGAGATGGACAGAAGGCGGGATTCCTCAGCCTTATCGAACCTGCCTATGATTTCCCTGGCCATTTCCATCTGAAGCTTTATGTTTCCTATTTTCTTGTCACTCCAACTCCGGAGTTTCCTGGCTGTCATTCTCAATTTGCTGTCAAGCTTGCCAATCGGGTCTGCTATGGTGCAGGGCGATGACCAAGCTTCCTGGACAACTTCGTGGAAGCCGTCAAGGGAGGGCTAGAAGTTTTCAAAGCGGAATCTACCTCCAGTGGGGTGCGAGGGATAGGTTGACAGTAAGAGAGGACAATGGTCGGAAATCGTAGTTGGAAGTGCCTTGAGAAAACATTGGGGGAATAGATCTTCCCAATCAGAGAGGTGTAGAACACTCTGTCAAGGCGTTCCAAAGTTAGGGACAACCAGCCGTTCGACCAAGACGTACTCTGAATATTGTGGGTAAATCTCTGAAATCATGTAGAGATACTCTCTGTTTTGATTTTAACTTCCTTTCAAGATGTAGTATCAGTTGCATTGGTCATTTGGTCCTATGCGAAGCAAGCTTTACTCTTATTGTGACGGTCTAATTTCTGTGAACAAATGATGAACTGACTGTTAAGACATGCAAAAGCTGAAAAATTAAATTATGTTAAAAATCTCTGAAGTGCTTGATCTGATGGCATATCTATTCTGTTTACTGCAAAATCATACACTATAAACTCTCCATGAACTCGGAGATATGCCATTTCAAAGAGGCAGAGCCTGATTGGAAAGAGTGGAAACTCTGGTCTCTCTTAAGTAATTAAAATTATAAGTAAAACAAAGCAACATGGTGATAGTTCTGTACTTGATTTTTAGGAAGCAATTAAAAAAGGAGAGAAGCTTTATGCATGTAAAATAAACTGTACTATCAAATTTAAAAACGTACGATTTGAGATCTCATAAATGTCTGTGGGCTAGAATACAGCTGACAATTCCTCGGACACTACGAACTATATAGCTTAGGTGAGAAAAATTCAAGCCATGCGTGCACCGGATTTGTGTATGGATTTTAACTGAGTTGTTATATGTGTGGATATCTTGACCTGGCCAGTGAATTCATCGTCCATCCAACGGCCTCTGACTAGGTGTCACTTGAAATTTAGGTGAAAAATACCGGCAAAAAGTCAGGTGGTACATCTGAACTGAAAGCATCCTGAGAGTAGTTGAATACTCTTTCAAGTTTCAACTCTCGTCTAGCATGACAATCGGTTAATGTCAATCCTTTAGTTTCGTTCCTTTTGTCAATACTTCTTTTCCGATAGATTATATTACAACTTAATAAGCAGTTTTTATTGTGCTTTTTTGGAGCACGGAGTGTCTCCAGATTCTACTTTGCTATGAATGTTAATCATGGAAGTATCTTTCAAGACAAATTACAAATAGACCAGACTTAAAAATAAGGCTATGGGCATGAAACCGTCAGAAATTATTTTTCTGTCGGTCCACCACATAAAAATGTAAACTGAAAAACATTGGCACTCAAAGCTTCCAATGTTTGAAAACATGTATGCGTGTATATATGTCTATATCTGCGAAGAAGGAATTAATTGATGCATGTTGTGTAGGAGTATCATCTAACGCATAACCCACCATCACTACTATATATATGAGTCCCCTAAACAGTGATGTAGATGGATTTCCGCCCATTCTCCAACCCCAAGCCACCAAACAAGAAAAAAAATATATTCTAAAGTGATGTATAAAATGATGATAAATACGGTATAAAGATTTTACAACGTCAATAATTTTAATTTAATTTTTGTTACTTTAAAGTATAAGGTGAGGGTTTTTTAATTCTTATTGCAACGTAGGGGCATTCAACTGGTAGTGAAGAAGGGAGTAACTGATATACACACAAATTGTGTGAAGAAGTCCATATATGCATGCATGTTATCTGGCAAAATTGAAGAAGGAACTAACTAACACACACAGCTAGCTGAAACCATGCAAATTTGTCAGATTAATTTTGAACTACCAAATATTGGATGCTGCATGCCTTAGAAGATACGTTTGAGGGAGTGTATTGGAGAAGATTGAGAAGATACATAAAACATAAGTTATTAAGACACAATTAATTAATTATTAATTATTTTAAACTTGAAAAATAAATTAATATGAGTTTGATCGGTTGCTCATATTTTTTAATAAGCCAAAACGGCTTATTAAGGAATAAAAATTAATTTACAAGTAAAACTTTTATATATCTGTTCATATGGACTTAAAAGCTAACACTAAAGAATTATGTTGAAAATATTTTAAAATCAACTTCAAAATCAAGTTCAAAAATTTAAAATTTGACTTTTGCTTTTGCTTAGGCTAACCGATGGAGCTCTATGATTTTTTTCAAATAACTTTTTAATATATTTTTTTAATAGAACGTACCGTTTAACCATTAGGCAAACATTCACACGAAAAACTAGGTATTTTTCAGTAAGTTTCAGTGCAAAAAACGACCATGTAGGATTCTAGGGGCAAGGGCTTGACAAATCGGCGGCTGGCAGTAGTGTGTACACGTGGAAACCAAAGACAAACCGCTATATTGCTCATGTAGTCATGTGTATATATACGCAGGCAACAACAGCAAGAATGAAGAACACGTGTCTGTGTGTGTGTGGGCGCCATGTTTGACGCCTGCCCGTTGCGACCAATATTAATATTCATTCTGAATGACGTCAGTACATATACCACCAGAGACCGACCAAGATTGATGTCGAGAAAACTTTTCAAGCAATTAACTAATCCATCGATCTCCATATATATTAAACACTGACAAGTACGTTCTACGTACGGTCTCAAACGTCACCGCCAGCCAAGTGATGATTTTGGTTTGTGACATGCACGATGCATGTAGGATTGGATTAAATTTACTTGTGAGGATAAATAAGTATTTAGCAACGTTTAGGATAAACAAACTAGAATTTTGAAAAAGTCCAAATGCTTGTTTTTTTAAGGAAAAGATGTCAAGTGTTGAAAATATTATCATATATTAATATTATAAACTTATTGAATCCTACAAACTTATTCTAAATAAAATATTACCCTAAATGTTAAATATTTATAGTTAGAAGAAGTATACTACTCTATTCATTTTACATTATAAGTCATTTGACTTTTTTCTTAGTTAAATTTTTTAATTTTATAGAAAAATCCATTGATATTTTTATTACCGACTAAAAATATTATCAGAATATACTCAATATTAAATTTGATAAAATTAATTTGATGTTGTAAATGTTACTAGTGTTTTTATAAAATTTAATTAAATCTGAAGAATTTTAATTAATAAAAAATTTATTTATAATCTAAAACGGATGGAGTACATAAGATACATGACTACGTAAATTAAAGGGAAGAAGAGAGGACGACGTACGGAAGAGCATATTGTACGGACACGCCGGCCAGCGCGAAAACCATTAGCGCTAATGCCGGTCGAATCCATCGATCCTACAGTCTTCTTCCATCTGACCCGAGTAATCCAGTTTGTACCAAGTCCAGTCCAATGACTCCAATACTAGGTAAAAATCGCCATGCATGCATGCTTGATGCTTGCTGCATGCACAGTTTCCAAGCACGCACGCACGTGCGACGACGTCCTTAATTTAATCGCTCTCTCGGTTGTTGTTGCTACAAATACCAGCATCGCCGGCCGGCCGGAGAGCATCACCGACAGCTCGATCACAACCACTAACGTAGGCTTTTCCGGCCGCCGGAGTTGAGGAAGAAGCTAGCTAGAGATAGTAGACAGAGAGAAGTAAAGTGGCGTACGTGAAGGTGCTTTAGCAATGGTGAAGGTGCCGTACGTGACGGCGGCGACGACGCTCTTCAGCTTCGGCCTCATCTACGCCTTCGGCCACCTCCGCGACTCCTTCCGCGGCCTGCTCCGCTTCCTCTTCGCCGCCGCCGACGACTCGCCGGCCGGCTGCAACCCCAAGGTTTATTAATTAATGCATGGCTTAATATTAGTTACTCCATCTTAACTTCGATATATTCTTCGAGATACTAGTTTGATCAATAATATATATAAAATATATATAAAAGTAAGATGTTTTAAATAAAAAGAATTACATGTTATGATATTATGATAGTTTGTTTAATAATAAATCTAGTAATATTAATTTTATATGATTGATCTTTTTTTATTAAAGTTAAAAATGTTTAACTTAATATTGTTTTAAAAATGTTTATATTTTAGGATGAATGGAGCATATATATACCTTCTCTATCCTAAAATATAAGAAGTTTTGGTTGGATGAGACACATCCGAATCTGATTAGACTCATTGTGTAGCTAAATATGTCTCATTCAACCAAAACTTCTTATATTTTGGAATATTTTGGAATAGAGCTAATTAAATAGCTTCTTTTTCTTTTATCCCTCTCGATCGCTCGCTGTACTTATTACGCTGTGTGTCTTCCTCATCGCATCACAGGGTTACGCACCGATTTGCGTGGGGAAGGAGGATTTCTACATCCGCCGCTTCTTTCGCCGCATCCAGGTGAGCTCATCGGCCTTCTTTCTCTCCTACCATGCATGCGTTAATCACTCCATAAGTTCACCTCTAGATATACTAGCATCATGCGTGGTGAATCAATCTCCTTAATTTAATATATGTATATTTTCTATTTGAGAAAAAACTAATAAGATAAATTAATATGCGACATATCACTTTACAAACACATATGCAAGTTATAATTCAGCCTACACAAATAAAAATAACAAAATAAAATGATAAAACATACATGAGGTTTTTATTTGTTTTATATTTGTATAAGTTAAATTTTAACTTGTATATTCGTTGAGTGAAATATTACGTGTTGATCTATTATCTTAAAAAAATTCAATTTCTTTGGCGCCTTTTTAGTTGACTATAAAACAGGTCTATGTCCATTTAAATGACAAAAAAAAAATCCACTTCTGAACGAATTATTGTCACTGCAGGACTGTTTCGGGCGACCAATAGCCAGCAAGCCGGATGCGTGGTTCGATGTGGTCGAGCGCTACTCAACTGACAGCAACAAGACACTGCAGTATGAATACATTTTTTTTCCTGAATTCCGATTTCAAATCTGATTAGCATGCATGCTAGATACTAATCCTGATCCAATAATGCTGCACCTCTGAATAATTCTGAATTTCTGATCGATGCAAATGTATGCATATGTGCAGCCGTACCACGAGAACATCCAAGTGCCTGAACCTGGCATCCTTCAACTACCTGGGTTTCGCTGCTGCTGATGAGTACTGCACACCTCGCGTCATCGAGTCTCTGAAGAAATACTCTGCTAGTACCTGCAGCTCCCGAGTCGATGGAGGTACATATATATAGCACTTAATTAATACAGTTTAATTCTTATCAATGATATAACTGTATATTGCTAGAAAGCTTAATTAATTCATTTGTATGCTTATGATCTTAGGCAACACTCAGCTGCATATAGAACTTGAAGAGCTGGTTGCAAGATTCGTCAGGAAGCCTTCAGCTATTCTGCTTGCCATGGGTTATGCCACCAACTCTGCCATCATTCCTGCCTTGATTGGAAAGGTAACTAATTTTGTTGTAAATAGTTTTTTTTAGATAAAGATTTTGTTGTATATATATATATATATATATATATATATATATCAATATATGGAGTCTGTATTTGTTTATTTCTGTTTTTTGTTTCATGAATCCTGGAGCTGATTAATGTACTGTAATTATTTCAGGGTGGACTAATAATCAGTGATTCACTGAACCATAACTCTATAGTCAGTGGAGCTAGAGCTTCAGGAGCAACGATTCGGGTGTTCCAACACAACAGTAAGCTCACTGAAAACTGTCAATCGCATTGCAAGTAATTAGTTATTAGCTGAATAATTCATCTCACCAGGTTTCATTATTTTCTTTCAGATCCTGCTCATCTGGAAAAACTACTGAGAGAGCAGATTTCAGGTGGACAGCCTAGAACACACAGGGCATGGAAGAAGATCCTGGTGATTGTTGAGGGGATATATAGCATGGAAGGGGAGCTTTGCAAACTCCCTGAGATCATATCTGTCTGCAAGAAGTACAAGGTTAATTGGAGAAATTAATTCCACTTACTACTAAACTTCTGAATTTTTCTTGTGTTTCTTAGTTTTATTCTGAACCACACTAGTAAGAAAAGAACAGTAGTAACATCTTTCAAAAAAAGAGAAAAGGGAAAACTTTTGAGGTTTTATAATGCTCTTTGCGGGTAGAAGAACAATCTATACCACTTTTTTTTTCCTAATCCAATGAATCATATTTATTTATACTACAATGTCAACTACTGGTAGTAGAATATTTTTTTTCCTACCGATAGTAGAGCTCATAAATCAAAATTTAAGATCATCTCTATTGATGATAAATACTAAAGAGCATCGTAAAGGTACCCAAAGCTTTTACAGTGGTCTCAACTGGTCGTATTTTACTGCCATTATAGTGCTACCGATAGATATCAACAAAAAGGTTTTCTTCTTCTGGGTATGTTATTAATTACTGGATTTTTTTTCCTGCAACTTGCAAGAGCTGTTCAAACTGGTAGAGATGTACTACATCTACATGGTATTGACTAGTAAAACATATGAATAGGTTTACACATACATGGATGAGGCACACAGTATTGGAGCTGTTGGGAAAACAGGAAGAGGTGTGTGTGAGCTGCTAGGAGTGGATCCGGCTGATATTGACATCATGATGGGCACACTCTCAAAGTCATTTGGATCGAGTGGAGGTTACATTGCAGCATCAAAAGTATGAAATAATTAAGCAGATTTACTTACCAATTCTTGTCTGAGAAGACAAAGGAGTTAATAATAAAACTGATCCTTGGATTGTTTCCTGTTTACCAGGAGATTATTCAGCATCTCAAGCTTACATGTCCTTCACATATCTATGGCACATCCATGTCACCTCCAGCAGTCCAGCAGGTCATCTCTGCAATGAAGGTTATTCTTGGAGAGGATGGAACTGACAGAGGTATATATCTGCCTCCAAAATTTGAACTTATTGACTTGTAATTTCTCCTGTCTTGAGGAAATTCATGATGTAATGTCGTTGTAAACAGGGGCCAAGAAGATTTCTCAGATTAGGGATAACAGCAATTTCTTCCGTTCAGAGCTTCAGAAAATGGGCTTTGAGGTTCTTGGAGACAATGACTCACCTGTCATGCCTTTCATGGTCTACAATCCTGCCAAAATGCCTGCATTCTCAAGAGAGTGCCTGAGGCAAAATGTGTGTATTTTTCAAGTGCACCACAACATCTATTAGAAAAATGATAAAACAATGTTGGACTTTCAGTAAATCTGTAATGCAAAGTTGTCTCAAACAGTCGAAAATTTTAGATTTGATTTACACCCTGAAACTATCTTTTGAAACTTTTGTAGTTTTACTAAAGTGACATATTCCATAATTTTAGGTTGCTGTTGTTCCGGTTGGATTTCCTGCTACACCACTACTGCTTGGCAGAATTAGGATATGCATTTCTGCTTCTCACTCAAGGGAGGACCTTATCAAAGGATTGGAGGTAAAGCACATACAATTAACTGAATCTCTGGAATTAACTGAATGTGTTTTTGGTTTGTACCATTCATACATATCTGAATATGTATTTCTTTCATGAATATTTTTCAGGTTATCAGCAACGTTGGTGATCTTGTTGGAATCAAGTACTTACCAGTTGAGCAAGAGGAGACTACATCTGTTGAGAAACCAAACAAGCTTTAGTGAACAATCTTCGTCTCTTATTCACTATGTTACACACCGATATACATTTTAGAATTACCCCTGTTACCACTCCTGAGTCTGAGAATATGTCTGAAATCGTTTAAGTTCCCTTCCAAAATGTATTAATGGTTGCGTTTATCATGTGTAAAAAATAACATCTTTACTCATACTTGATGAGTTCAGTTTCTGTGACCAACTGATACACTGAGCGTCAGTAACATGCAAAAGCAGATGACTGAATCTGAAATTTCTCACCCTATCCAATGTATGGTTAATAGTTCTTCTGAAATCTCTTAGCGTAACCTATGTATGTGTGGTTAATATCTGACTAGCTGCTACTAGTATCTTTTTTCAAAAAAAAAAAAACTGACTAACTGCTATCAACAGAGTCCCATCAGGTGCAGCTATGCATTGCAGCATGATTTGTACTGTAAGGACAAGATAGCTAGTATGGAACTTTTTTTTTTGGCAGAATCTTTTTCAAAAAAAAATAAATATAGTAGTAACTTTTTTGGCAGATAAAAGGAAGTTGGCCTTTGCTAATTGGGCCTTGGGCCCTAGCATAATTATGCATATGAACAATGGGCCTGTCAGGTGAGGGGTGAGTGGGCCACACCAGGCAGTGAAGTGTTACTGTCACTGCATGATAGCATCAGAGGTCAGGAAAGATACTGTAAAACTTCATGGCATGCTGCTGCATAAGGATTGCATGCACACAAGCAGCTAGCAGCATTGAGGTTGTTCATTCAATTGAAGCAGAACAACACTGCCTTTCTGGTTTAATGTGCCTGGTTTTGTCTTGTTATGTTTTGGTTGTTAGTAACATCAGAAGGAACAGAAGAGAAAAGGAGATAGATATGGTTGAGTGAGTGAGTGAGTGAGGCTGTGACACTGAGGCTGTAGCATGTCTAGGGCCTAGAGCACTAAGAACAGCAGGAGAGAGCTTGGTCATGCCTTCCATGATGCCAATGCCTGGTGAAATGTACTGCTCCTGATTTGCTTGCTTTGCATTGCATTGCATGGCACAAAAGGGCTCTCTTTGCATGCATATCTCCCTTTGCATTGCCTGGTCAAACAGCAACTAGCTAGCCTGCAGAGAGAGGTGCAAGAACACAATATGCAGGTGGATATTTGCACTTTGTCTCTTGACAGACAGGGATGAGAGATATCTCACACACACACACACCCCTGTGAGATGTTGTGGTTCTTTTTATAAAGCTTGTGCTGGATTCTCTTCTCTCTTCTTGGGTGCCTCAGGGATTCAGGCTACATGCTGTACTACTACTATTATGGCAATGAAAAACTAATTTTTTGAGGCGCATATAAAAAACAGTAAGAGGAATAATGGTAGGAGAGAGAAAAACAGTAGTAGTACATAAACCTATCTCTAGGTGCAGAAAGAAAGAAAAAACATCCATCCACAGATACTGCTGCTGCAAATCCTTTGGCATGGAGCAAAACTGTAAGAGTGATGGAATCTTGAACAGTCTGAATTTGGAGGTTTGACAAGATGGGTTAGATACTAACTTCTGAACTCTCAACTACAGGTAATACATGACTCCTGTGTCTCCTCATCACTTGCATGTCCAAATTAAACTCCTTATCTTCTTCTAGTATGATACTAATACAATATACTAATATATTTGCAAGTGCTAACTATGCTAGCTCAATGTTAATAATAGCCACTGTCTCTCAGTCTGCAAGGTACTACATAGTAGGAAACAAAGCTGGGTTGAAACAGGGATTACATAGTACTAGCAGCATCAGTTTACAGAGTTAATCAATGAGTTTCTTCTTCTGTCCACATACGTGTGCGTGCAATAAGCCTTTTTACATGCATGCTTAGGTTTATTGGCGATCTTTTCAGAGACGTGCATGCATACATGTGTAGTAGCTAGCATAGATCTCATGAGTGGTAGTAGTAACATCTCTAGCCCTTAGGCCATCAAAGAAGGATACAAAAACAGTAAAAAGAGACAGGACATGAACAGCAAGATACTCCTAAGCCTGAACCTGAAGGCTGCTTCTGCAATTATAAGCTTGTGAAGCAGCAAGCAGGCAGCACTGCAGCAGTGAGCACTACTCCTACTACTACAAATTAAAAAGAAAAAAGAAAAATAACTTTTTTTCAGAGACAGCTAGAGACAAGAGAAAGTGTCACTACAAGGTGAAGGGGACACTGAAACACAGAGGACCCTTGGTGGTTTTGAGCAGCTGGGTTCTTCACAAAGATTCAGAGATGTGTCTTTCCATGGCATGAGTGCATGCATGGCTGCAAATGCAGAGGCAGAGGCTTGCAGCAATGCAAAGAAAGATTGCAGTCATGCAGCCAGTCTTGTGCTGCAAGTGCTTTGCATGCATGCATGCATATGCATGTGTGATACTCCAATATATAATGTGCATGGTCCACAAGATCTTCCTTGACATATCACAACAACTATGATCAAAACTCTGACCTCCTCCCAATCCAAACATCTTGTCATGCACAATCTTTTCTTCCTCCTCCCTCCCCTGCCACATTGGAGATATGAGAGAGAAATCACAAAAGATGCAGAGCTTTAGGTCTCCCTCTCTCTTGTGCTTTATAGGCATGCAGAAATGTGGACATTGTTGCAGGCTGCAGCACAATGGAAAGCCAAATCTAATCTAAAGTAGGAGTAGTATATGTAGTATAGCCTATGTAGTGTATGAAACATTTCTGAATGCCAATATGTACTTGTGTATACATGGCTCCCAATGCTCCAAAGTAGTCTTCTGCTCAATGCCATCATGAGGTTGGGGGCTTATTGGTTTACACATTTGTTGCAAGGAGGTGATCCATATAAAAGGAAATACTAGTACTATATCATGAAAAAAAAGTGTGCATGTATCTTCTGGGATTGATTGATTGATTGATCGATCGATCGACCAGCCACACGCATTGCTTGCTTGATTCCGTGAAAACATGCCACTCATTTCATGCCCAGCTTTGCAAATTGGAATGCAGATTTGTTTGTATATATATACACATTATGAATGCTATGCCTATTTCCTCGTCATCATCATTCTGATGCTAGCAGCAGGAAGGGAGAACAAATGATTTGGACAGTAATCTACATTATGTAGATAATTAACATGATGTTTCCTGATCACTGATTGCTGCTCCTAATCTTTCAGAGAACAGCAATAAGCAATTGAGAAATGGGGGTACTGTACTGAGAGAGACTTGCTTTGTCTCTGAAACAGATGGCCATTTGCAGGGACGTTTTAACTGCCTTTTAATCGATGTGCTTTCAACATGTGATTGGTGGGTGTCATCCTCACTGCATTCTTTCAAAACTCTGAACGTGCCTCTCTTTCCAGTAAACATCACTGCGTTCATCCTCTCTGTTGAACCCATTTCTGTGGTTCAGATGAGTGCAACTTTTTTTTTTTGAAACAAAGTTTGTTTGAAGTTTTTATGTTCCACAAATCATGAACTAATTAAGCAGTAGTTTGCACCACAAAGCGAACATTTGACACCTGAAATTAATTGTGTGCTTTCAAGTGCTGATTGCTGAAAGATCCGCATTGCTTAATTATGATATCCTAATCCTGGATGAAAATGTATCTACGTACTACAGAAGAATTGGAGGACAGTAGTACGCAGCATTAAGAAACTAAAACAGTTTGGGAATAAATTTATTAATTGGAGGTTGACTAATAGTACAACTGCTTAAAAGAATACACACATAATTGATATACAGTTTAGAAAATCCAGCATACAGCTTTTCTTGCAAATATAGTTTATAGAGGAGCATATTAGCATGTATATAAACTACCCTGCTCATTACTTAGGGATTAGTGACTAGCACGTACTTGGTATAAAAATTTGTGTCTGATATGCATCTGTAAGTACGTGCTAGCTAGCTATATGGTTGAACGCGCAATTAATACCCACTAATATTTCAAGATCATTGATTGATACTCTTTTGTAGCCTTGCATATTAGATTAGATTAGCAAATTATTATACTCTTTTGTAGCCTTAGCTTTACTAGCAAAGTTATAGTTCAATATTAAATTAACAATTAATGCTTGACAGGAGATGATCAAGTAGTCGACTTAATTAAATAGCTAGCTAGAGAAAACCTAAAAAAATAATAAGCAAAAGTTACATGATTCCTGAGCATGCATGCATAGCACATATCGATAACTTTATATATGTAGTAACTAGCTAGAGATTCTAAGAAATTTACTAAGGGATTTGACAAAATATTCAGGTCAACTCCTATTGCTTAGTTGGAGAAATCAATGAGTTGGTGATTGTTGTGTGGTTGCCCCAACTATCTTAGTTTACCATCACATGCATGTTCTTTAATTAAGATCTGATCAAGTTGATCTCGCAATAAGAGCAGCACATAATTTTCATTATTAATTAATGTTGTGAAGTGGCTTGTACAGCTTTGAGTATTTAGAACAAACTAATATGCATTGCCCAATTCAATTTTTTTGACAGGTTCTTTAGTTGAATCAACACTCCTGAAAATGCAAGAGAAAATACCATGCAGCATGTAGAGCCATGTATATACGACGTGTAGGCATTGTTGATTGTGCATGATTGCCTAGTTTATATATGAAAACTATGCATTTTTATGGGTAATTGACCTGACAATAAATTAGTGCAAATGCAAAACATATGCGGTTGTCTCGCCACCAATTCTGCTAATTTGCTCATCATTTTGTGTTTGTTCTCATCACGTGGTAATTAAATAAATAAATGAACTAATGAGCAACATTAAGTAGTTTTTGCTCTCATCATGAACGATTAATATAATGAAGGAGTGTATTTTTTTTCTGAAATGAAACTGTATATATATCTGCATGCATGCATGCGTGCATGCAGTCCTTAATTTAATCCTTCATATATCAACCGAAAATTATACTTAATTTCTTGATTACTTTCCCTGCAGTACGTGATGGCCTCACCTGCAATAACTGACAACTACATCTGAATCATACCTCCTTAGGCCAAAAAAAAAACTTAACTAGGTCGGAGGGAATGTAACACCCTCCCTTCCTGTACAATGAATCTGGTTTTGTTTTATTAGAATGACTCATATCTTCTTCTAGGTTAATTTTTTGGATGAGTGAAGTATGTAGGTTGGAGATGCTTATACTAATAAGTTCAACTTCATGCAACTATATATAATATTGTTACATGTAAAAGCTTGGAAGTTAAGCTTGAATTAGTCAAGTTTTGAAAAAAACACCCGTGCTGACCATGATGAGATGGAATGAACTATCAAGTTATCAATACAAGAAAAATCATGGAGGTAATGCAACAATATGATAATATAATCCTCGCGGTAGCACAAATTAATTGTTGGTTAGTACATGTTTATTAGAATATCGTAGTTAATTCCTGAATAAATTTAATATAGTTTCATCTGAGAAATAAAATGCAGAATACATATCTATATGTTATATATCCGATTGCACATTTATAGTTGCTAGAAGAGTTTGTCTGTAAACCAAATGATCAAAGTAAAAAAAATATCAAATCGATCTGAATCAATCATACATGCTTGCACTTCAGCATTTAATTACTTCATAATTAAACCACTTAATTACTCATGTGTGTAAGAAATTTTCTCAATGTTTATAGAATATACAAGAAATCGGATCACGATCATTAGTGATTGACGTACACGTGTTGTCGTTGTCCTCTGCACTAGCTAGATCAAATATCAGGTCCTTAATTATCAGGATGTTAACCTTCGTATAACTGTGTAGGAGATACGTACCGGAGAAGATATGAATGGAATAATAAAATAGACACAACTAAATATTTGGACATTATATATATAAATAAATAATAAATATTTGGTATATATGTAAATCAGGTAAATATTTGTGCACATGTCAATGGCACAACTAAAAACTGCACAAATTAGCAGAGATGCGGCCTCGATCGATCGATCAGCTGTATGCATGCTTCCCAAAAAGTTGCACTTCTTAGCTAGAACTCTAGCTACACTACTACAAAATCAATTTATCATAATATCAACCTACTTTTTTCTCTGGCGGTCGTACACGACCATCACCAATGAAAATGTAACAACGGGTAAGGGGTTACGGATCGCTAGCGAAAATAGATCTTTGCTAACGGTCAGGTTAAGAGAGCCATCAACAAAAATATCCAGATTTTCATGTGCAGACTACTTAACGTACCACCTGTGAAGATTAAAATTCACAAGCGGCAAGTTAAGAGCACCGCCTGCCTAAAAAAAATTCCTTAAAATATCTGCCTCTCTCTCCTAGCCACACACCCTCTCTACCCAACCTTATCCCCTCGTCTCTTTCTCTCTATCACCTCCTCCGCTTACCCCCATCCCGTTGCACACACCCGCTGCTCCGCTCCGCTCCTTCCTCCTCCATTCCACTCCCACCCACCGCCACCACCGTGCACCGTCGACCATGTACGCTCACAGCTGGTGGGCCTCGGAACGGCGAAGGCCCGCAGTGCTCAACATCACGAGGGCAAGACCTCAAGGACAGCAACGACGACGACGCCGGCCGGGAGAGCGGATCCACCGCCTACTCGGGATCTGGAGGCTCCTCCCCTTCCTCTCCCTCTCCCAGATCTGGTCGGAGGGGAGTGACCGACGGAGACAAAGGAAGGGGGAGGAGGTGATGGCGCGGTGGAGGAAGAGGATGACATGGGCGGTGGATCCAGCAACGGGAGGCGCCCGGGCGACGGCACGCAGGCGGATCCTGGCGGCGGCGCACGGGTGGTGGATCTATGGCGGGTCTCGGAGACTTCAACCGTGCGTGACAACGACGACCGCAAACGAGGCCCTCAGCAATGACGACAGCGGTGGATCCTGTTTATGTTTCTGAGACGACGTTGTTTGTTCATATTCAACTGATGTCGATGTCTGTTGATTTGTTCATGTCGATAATGGATTTGTTCATGTTGTTGTCGATGTTCTGTGGCTAATGGATTGATGCTTGCTTGTTGGGAAATTGCAGTCAAAAGGGAATTTGTGTGGGTGATTTGTTTCTTTTTTTTTTGAAAAATATCATCGTTGGCGGTCAACCTAACCCAGCCGTTTGCGAAAATTGATTTTCGCTAGCTAACCTAGCTGCTTGTGAAAATTGATTTTCTCTTGCAATCAGCTTAACCTAGCTGCTTGTGAAAATCGATTTTCGCAAACGGTCAAGGTCCGCATGTGAAGATATTGATTTTTACAAGCCTTTAATTACTGGCGGGGAGCTGAGCCGCCTGAAAAAACTCATTTTCTAGTGGTGCTAGGAGCTAGCGTGGCCTGCGATATTTTGATATCATATATACAGTATCTTTTGTGTGATGATTCGTACATGCTAATAAAGATCATCAGTTGATCTGACCTAGCATCAGAAATTAAGGTTTGGGCGATTAAGGAATCTCCGATAAATGACAATGTATCAGGAACAGGGACATGATAGCGTCTTAACTTAATAGGAGCATAACAAGACATATATCTTCCATGGAAAGGAAGGTACGTACCTGATGCCTCGCTCCTGTGTCACTGTTGAGCTAATTAATTGATTAAATAAGCTTAACTGAATATTTACCAAAAAAACATTTGGAAGAGTCAGCACAAAACAACTCTAAGGCTGTGTTGTAAGGTGAGGGTTGGAAACTCTTACCTCCTCTTGCCAAAAAAACAGAACGATAAATTAGCACACAGTTAATTAAGTATTAACTTAAAAAACTTAAAGAATGATTAATATGATTTTTAAAGCAACTTTCTATTAATTTTTTTTTAAAAAAAACACATTGTTAATCGTTAAACGGGCAGCGGCAGCACGTCCTTCCATCACTCTGTTGCTTAATCCACCCTTAAACAGTTGTGCGGTGCTCTAAGATGATGGCGGGTCCACGTGAGGGAGAGTGGATCCTAAATCACCCTCTCCATCTACCACCTTTCTTTTATAGCGATGCTCCGGTACTCTTTACTTGAAGTATTGTGCTACCAGTAGTATTAAGGGTAAATTAGTAATTTACTAATACAATGATTACGAGTAAATTTATTATTTATGTTTTTTCCCGGCTAGATCGATGTGTGGTTATATATTATGTTGGTATTGCTCATATTCCATCAAAAATTCAAAAAAGAAGAAAAAAAGTTCAGTCACTGCTAAATGATAATTATACCCCTATTCTTTGAACAATAATACTCCTCCATATTTCTACTACCGCTAACTAGGGTGGTAGTATAAAGCAATCTGAACCTTTCGACCAAATAAGATCAATGGTTTAGATTATTTTCTGTTACCAGTAGAGAGCATCGGAGTGAGGGTCTTATTTTATTCTAGTGATGTCGAATTTTGGAGATGACATTGGGTGGTATGTTTGTGTTTCCATTGCTTTCTTCCTTTTGTGTTTGCTTGCGTTATCGGTATGTAATGTCGTGTTTCATTTTTTTCTCTTCTGATTATAGCCTTTTACAACTATAGTTTTATTTCTTTCCTATATACTATATCAATATAATTAAAACCTCGCATCATTTTCTATTATGTAAAAAAACTCGCACCATTTGGAACATGAAAAAGAAACAGGACATCTTCCTTACAAAGGTAGGTAGCCTTGCTCCTGAGTCACTGTTGAGCTGATTAATTAACTAATAATTAATTAAGCTTAACCGAATATGCACGAAGAAAACATATGGAATATGGAATAGTCAGCAGAAAACAGCTAACCTTTTTTGGTTAAAAAGCTTTAATTCGGACTAAATATACGTCATATACTAATCTCTCTGTTAAAAGCTTTTATTCGGATTAAATATAGAATCATTGGTCGTATACTAATTTTTCTGTTCTAAAATATAAGAGATTTTAAATGGATAAGATATTTTTTAGTTCTTTAAATATGTAAAAGCGTTCAAAATTCCTTGAGATGGAGGAGAGTACTATCTAGGAAGTAACTAATTATATATTAGTTCTCAAAAAGATCAGTAACAACACATGGAGACCTCAGCCACAGCTGATCACCAGTTGCCATTCTGTCACCTCAACTTAGAACATACTTCACCTTGCTCCTCTCTCTCTCTCTCTCTCCAGTCGTTTTCTCTCAATGTGCCTGCTCGTGTAACCTATAATAATATTGGCTACGTGCATTTGTTTGCGTAGGTAGTTCTCCTGTCCAGCGTCTGCACTGCACATAGATTCTACCACAAGATCGACAGCAATATGGCAAATCAATATTATGGCATGCACTACACCACCCTTCTTCCATCTCACAAAATCACACATATACATAATTAACAACAAAGATAATTAATTCATCACTGACAGCTATTCACAATCTTTTTGCTTATCTCTAATTAATCACTTAATTGATTTCTCTCTCCTCAAGCTGGTGCCTTTCTCTCTCTCTCTCTCTACAACTAGATAGCTAGTAGTATTTGTATTGCATCCCTTGGCTGCAACTGCAGAAGGTGAGAAGCTGGGTAGCTAAGCTCCAAGTTCATTTGAGAGCAAAGGGAAAGTGAGGCCTCCATCAGCTAGCTCTCCTCCTCTTCTCCTTGTCTTCTCCTTTGAGTTTGCTCGATCCCCTACAGGACAGAAAAGATTCATCACATCACAAACCCTTTCTCTCCTAGATTAGCTCATCGATCATCTGTCTCTCCTATTTTGCTTCAATCTTTTCCTGCCTTTGAAGCTATAGCTACAGCCATGGAGGATGTCATCCATGGCGTGCAGCTTGCTAGCTAGCTAGCTAGTTTCTTTCTTTGCACTTCTTGAGTTCTTGTTAGCTTGAGGATTGAGGTGATGCGGCGGCCATGGATGGAGATGGAGATGGAGCTCGAGCTCGTCGTGGTGTAATCGGATGAGTGCGTGAGACATGAGACGTGCAGCTGCAGAATCGAGGTCAGGAGCAGCAGCAACAGGTTGTCGTTGTCGTCGTCGCCGCAGCCGCCGCCATGGTGCCAGCTAGGAGCCGCCTGTTTCACCATGAGAGCAGCAGCAGCAAGAGGAGCGGCGGCAACTCGTCGTCCTGTACTCCCCAATACTGCATCGCCACCCAGATCGACGCCGCCTCGGCGACCGGCGCCGGCGCCGCGCCGACGCGTAGACGTCACCACCAGCAGCCGCCGGCGGCAAGATACCACCCTCGGCTAGCCATGGCCGAAGACGACGCGGCCGGCACGAGCTCCCGTGGCGGCGAAGATGACGACAAGGACTGGCTCCAGCTCGGCCTCGCCGCGGCGCCGACCTCCTCCGGCGACAACGACGGCGCCACCGCTCCGGCGGCCGCGCCGTCGTCTACGCCCACGGCGGAGCTGGACATGTTCGCCACCAAGCAGTACAACGGGAGGACGTCGTCGTCGACGATGAGGCCGCCGCTGTTCCCGCTGCCGATTTTCAGGACCTACCACCACCAGTACGGCCACGGAGGCCGGTGTCGACAGACGGCGGCGGCGGCGCCGCCGTCGTTCTTCCCGTTTGCACGGCCATTGAAGAGCTCCGGCGATCTTCCCGGCGTGAGAGTCATTAGCCCGCCGCGAAGAGCGGAGGCTGCTGATGCTGCCGGCTTGTGGCTGACACTTCAGGCAGCCCCTGATCAGTAAGTGTATATATATACATATATACAAATTTACATGTAAACTTCCTCAGAAAAAAAATGCATGTAAGCTTGTGATCCTTAACATGTTGATCCATTGCATATAAGATTGGTTTAACTGTATATGCATATACATGCAAATTAATTAAGTAGCTAATGTGCACCTCATGATAAAATGCAAATAAGTCCAATACAGATTTATCTGTAGATATTGTTTATCTGCACAAACTAGCTTATATATATTGAGCATATATGAACTAACTTCATCTTGTATTTGTAACCATTTAGCTCTTAATAATGACTAATCTTGTTTTCATGTTTGCAGATTTAGAGAGCCCATTTTGCCCCAGATACCAAAGAGCTACCTTAGAATCAAGTAAGTTAGTTTTTGTATATATATCTCCAATTCTTTTTCTTGCTTAATTCTCTCTTTTTTAAAGTACAAACCAAAATTAAATGCATAACAATCCATGTCCATTTAGTTTGCATATATATTATGTGTAGCTATCACTGTGTAGCTTGTTTCTGCAAGGCATATGTAGCTAACTAGTAGTCTTTAAGTTTCTATATAGGTCAGGCTAGCTAGGTACCAATCAAATAAAGTTTTTCTCTTGATTTGTAATGTCTTGTATGAAATTTTGAAAGGTCCTAGTTACATAAAACACACATTGATCAATCTAAAATAATGCATGAATATATATACTTGCACATTTTTCACAGGGATAGCAACATGAAGGTGGAAGTGGTGATGAAGTACTTGGCCGGCAAGCTAGGACTCACACAATCTCATCTTCAGGTACAATAATCCGGAATTAGTCAACATCTTTCTTCAGCCACAAATTAAGCATGCATACTTTCCTTTTCTTTCACTATTAATTAATTACTACCCCTTGATTAATTTTCTCTAAATGAAATATTAATGATGATGATATTTTGCTTGTTGATTAATTGTTGCATAATATGATTGGGAGAAGCAACGATCGAGTGATCAATAGTGAATAGTGCGCAGTTGTTGAATTTGCACTGCAAGGTAGCTAGCATTCTCTTGTGCTGAGTTGCCGCATATATAGGTTGGCAATTAGGGGGGATCATGAAAGGAACATTATACCTAAACGAAAGTACCACATTGAGCTAGGTTGGGATCTCTTTGATTTGGTACTAGACCAAAGCAATAGGTAACAGGCCCATATCAGCATGCATGTAGTATATAGTTACCAAAATACCATCATGCTGTTCTATTGTATCCATATGCATCATGCAAGTTCGTTAAATAGATCTCTCTTAGATTCGGTAGGTAATTTGGACCATAATTCGATCAGTTTCCTGAGGAGGCCTTATGGCTGAAATTTCAAATAAGCTTTGGCAAATTTTGAAGAAAAAAAATTATTTGCTCCCTCTAAAGAAAATATATATATATAAATTATTTTTAGGTGCTTCTGGCTTCAATAATTCGTCTGTGACGACAACATGTACGCGTGTAGGTCAATTTTTAGCGGTACAAATTATTTTCTACCATGTAGCTAGTAGCATCCCACAAATGAAACCGATGCTAAATACATTTATTCTTCTGTTTGTAAACTTTGTATCATCCAAACATAAAAGAGCTAGATCATGAAATTATTTTTGGATATGTTTGTACAACAGCACCACCCTTTAGTATATAACATTTTATTGCAAAAAAAAAACTTAGAGTTTCCAATATTTTTTTGGACCATTTCACGACTTCACAAAATATATTTCCACTGCATTACATTGAAATTAAATAACTGATCATTGAGTAATAAGTAAGTACACAATAGCAACGTATATATGGTGTTTATGTTATATATACATGAGCTGGGTGTATTATTGTACTCTCTCTCCACTTCCACTATATATAAAGGACATATATATATATATATATATGGGAGCCTAATTAACTACGAAGTACAGTATAATAGGTTGCCAGCTGGTTGGTAGATAGTACATGGACGTAGCACCAACAGAATTAAGTGTATTAACATTTTGCAACATTAACTAATATTGGGTCAACCACACAGGAACAAAAGCAGAATAGTTGAACTGTCAATGCATATATACATACATATTGTACATTATGGCAATATGGCTGTAGAGCTAGCCCTCAGCTCGATCCATTACACACAGCACTAAACTAGTTCTACCAACTTAATTTTCATTATTCACTAGGTGAAAAATCTAAATCACCTCCATTAACTAATTGTTCCCAGATATAAAGTGCCTTTTTGACATCAATAGTCAACTAGTTCTCATATTTTTTTAACGGCTAAATTTTATCGTTATCTACTCAAAAGATACCGAGGACCTCCCATATTTATTATGACATGTTTAATTCACATTCATCGTTTTTTATATTAATTTGTGGCTATACACCCAAATAAACTGTATGTCTTGATTGTATGAATTCTTCGTCCACATGAAAAATATATATAAATAAAAAAGGAAATCTAATCTTAATAAAAGGAGGGTTTCAAATATATATATATATATATATATATATATATATATATATATATATATATATATAGCATCAACAAATTCTGTTATATTTACCATAAACTTTGTGGAAGTAATTCTTTGAAAAGGTTTTGTTGAAAATTAACGTTTGAAAACCATATAAGGAATAATCACTCTTCTGATTGGAAGCCTGGAAGGGCATATGATTTTCGACATATATATTTAATCATCTTAGTTAAATAGTTGTCTAATTTAATTAACAGCGCCTGATATCGACAACTCGACGTGATCGCCTTAATTAGCTTTTACTATACTACACCAAGGGTCTCATCGTTTCACTTAGGATTATCAACCAAAATTTGAATTTTCAACCTTAAATTTGAAGTTGATTTTAAGATTTTTTTCATCGAAGTTTATTTTTCAGCCTTGCCTTTTAGATCATTAAGAACACAAATATAAAAGTTTTATTTACAAATTATTTTTTTTTCAAATATGCCGTTTGGTTTATTCCCCGAATAAGCCAAAGATGGGGGCATAAATTCATCATTGGGTTGGAGAATAAGGGGAATATATTTTTTTCTTATATTAATTAATTTATGCATTATTACCCACATATATGTGCATATATGGAGTATGGTGACCGAGTAGCAGTACGTATATATGTCATCGTCATGCTTTCGCATATAGTACGTATCAATCACGTTGCGTTGTCCACCATATACTCTAATACTCATACATGCATACAGCAAGTCAGCAATGCAACCTCCGTTCTTAAGAAAAAAGGCTACGTCATATATAGAATACATGCATGTAGTCACATCTCGAAATCTTAAATCATCAATAAAAAATATCGGTATTTTAAAATATGAAAAAAATATATTGGTTGATTAATTTGTAATTGAAAGCTCTTTTACTGTATAGGTTATTTTTAAATATTGCTTACAAATACATAGTTTTAGAAAGTAATTAGTAACAAAATGTGTGTATTGGATGCTGTACTGTGACGATATTGAAAACACGACGTACATCTACATCTTTTGAGAACGGAGATAGCAGTTAAGAGTTAAAATCGGCCAATTAATTAAGCGTGCACGTATATTCTCCTACGTATCGTAATTCGTACATATATACATTGGCATCACCGCGTCATCATCACATCAATTCTTCATCATCTTGCGCGCGACGATTACAGTAACTATGTAGAGCAAGTTGACAGTAGAGGTGGCTCGTACCTCTAGTGTAAAATTTAGTACATCTAAATACTAAATACCTTGAGATAAAAAAAAGTTTGTTTGGTTCAGTTAGAAGCTAGGTTGTACAGCTGCAGTGCTGCAGTTGTTCCAGAAGAAATTTGCTAGGCCCTATTGTTGTGGCTGCAGCGCTACCATAGTTAGCTGCTCCGAACACAGTCAAAATTAATTAGTGTAAAATTTAAGTATCTTGAGTTACTTTCTTAAGTACTATAAAATTTCTCCTAATTATATATCACCTACTCATAAATTTAGAGGTAATAATATATCAATTGCATCTATACTAATTTTAATACAATTATCTTATTGTTTGCCCAATCTACTCTTTCTCTCGTTTCTTATATCTTGAGACTACCTCTTATGTAAGGGGTGGTTCCTTAACTCTCTTATCTCTTTTCTCCTCCACCCCATCGTAAAAACTTATGCGGTATCTTGGATTTTTGCTTAGGTCCTTCCCGCAAAGATAAGTGGACGTACTATAAGCATGCATAAGGCTTATCAACATGTCATGTGTTATTCCTAAATAATATAGCATGCATAGAATAAAAGGAAGGTTGAGGCAGTTAGCCCACTTATGCGGGAGGGCACGAGGTGGGATATCTCCATCTAATTAATTGGTTGTGCTCTATACTTCATTAAAAATATTTTTTTAGATAAAATTTGATTAGTGAATTAGATATGCCTATAAATTTTTGTTATTTTTTGGACGGAGAGGATGTAGTAATTTGTTTTGCTACTGGTTTGTTTGTTCCCTTGGATTTTTGCCTAGAAGTATAGTGGCTCATAGATGATGGCTCAATAGCTGATTGGCTGCAGTACGCGCTGTCTCCAAACTATCGCAACGTGACATGCGTGCTATATTGCCTATATACTACTATATGCATATGCGATGTGCAATTAATGCCAAGGGGTATACTAGCTTGTAATAATTAATACTACGTGTGAGCTTCGTTGATCTGCTTGTTTACGTTCACAACTTCATATGCCACATGCATGCCAATGAACTATGGAAGAATTAATTAAAGAGATTAACTTAGATTAATTAGTAGTACTTGCACATGTGTGCGCATGTTCATTAATTTGCTCTATTAGTTTGTTCCTGTTGTGTACATGCATGTATTGTGTGAGAAAATAAAAATTCATGTACGTGTGGTTGATCTTGATCTTAACCAGGTGGAACTGACATGCAGAGGGCAGCTTCTTCCTCCCTTCTTGCTGGTCAAAAATGTCAGAGACAGCATCTGGTGCTCATCACTGCGACCAAGCTGCAGGGAAGACGAAGAAGACGACGGCGACGGCGACGAGGAGGATGATCTTGTTGAGCTGCACCGGCGATCGCCGGCGGCGGCTACTACTGACCACGTCATGGCACTCTTTTACAGCACAAGTAGGTCCTGCCATTAATTAGCTAATAATGTCCACCCATCGATCTGTAATTAATCAACAAGTTCTTTCATTGTTTCCGACCCCCAGCTGATCGCATGCTGCTCTCTGGTTAATTAACTGGTGCTTAGTCGTCACAGGATTAACCAACCAACCAATGGACATTTGTTTTTCTTTTGTTCGATCTAATTCCATGTTGATTTGTTTGAAAGAAAAGTTTGGCCCTTTTGATGGGGATGTTCCTTTTACCACAATTCCATCATCCATACAAAAACATTTAACCTGGGCTAAGCTACTGGCTGCCGAGTACTGAGCAGTTCAGCAGCTTGAGATCTCATCAGTATCACCATTTCTTGTGAAAAGCATCAGCATTTGTTCAGTCATCTGCTTCTACTGTCAGTTAATTTTTCTAGCTGCATATACACCAAGAATTACTACTTTGCATCTTTAATGAAGCAGCACGCGTGCATACAAATATGGGTCACATTATGTACACATCGAATCGATGCTTCAAGAATTTGTCAGTTGATGCATGTCAGGTGTCACATACAAGTCCACTGAAGTTGCATTCTATAAAGGCAAATGCAAGGACCAGATGAGGTCACTGTATGTGGTGCTACACAAATTGCTTGCACAGAGCTATCACAAGTAACACCCATCAATGCGTTGGGCTGTTGGCATCAATGTAAATTAGAACAAGAATTACAGAAACTTTGCCCTAAATGTCTGAACCCTCAGACCAAAACTAGAGCCTACAGCCCTACACTCGGGATATAAAGAATTTTCTCATCAGCGCACAACAAGCTAGCTCTAAGGTCTCATCTTAGAACTGTGGTAAAACAATCTTGATACAACACCTGTCGCTTATAGCAGTTGTAGACAATGCAGATGTTACCAAAGATCTCAGTTGACGGTTTTGCACTCATCCTAGTGTTAATGATATGGTCTCAACGCCCTCCCTTCTGCATCTTGAATCTAGATACAGGTCTTGAAGATGAACTAGTAGGCTGGAAAAATGTTAAAGGAAAGATCATGAGCAGAGCAAGTCAATATGAATTTGTACCCCACCGAACAGAAATTTGAAAAAAAAACATCTTACGTTCTGCAAAGCATCACTCTTTGAAGGTTGAAGGGTTTCAATATTGTCGTCGTGTTCAATAATAGACCCAGTGAAGGCCTGCAGCAGCCATAAGATAAGGTCAAACACAATTTCAAACGACATAGCAGCATATATATCACTGTAAAAGCAAAAGACCTTTTGTCCACTTGATATTATCTTCCGATCATGAGACGTAGGGTTATCTGAAGAAACCTGTCGAGTGAAAGATCACGAATCAGCGTTACCAACACAATGAAAGAATAATAAACCACACATGCATACTCAAGCATCCAGAGTGGTGCTTGATTTCAGTAGACATAAGAAGTATGTAGAGCAAGTGGTCACTTTAACAACACATTTGAGACACATCACAAATACACAATGCTACCAAAGGAAACAAGCAATTCGATTGTGTATAAAACACGGCAGCTGATGAAGGATATTAAGATGTACCATGCATATCAACAGGGCAACAGCTGGTGCCTCCAGAGTGAAGAATGGCCTAATCATACGAGTCCGTGGGAATTGGCTTTTAGACTTTATGTCTATCTCATTTTGAATTTTAGCAGTATGTTTTTAAAATGCTAGCATGTCCTATTTTAATTTTACTCATGTAACGTGCCAACCGAGATATGTTCTCATTTGTAACTGGTACTTTATTGAAGGTCTGTAACTGTAAGGATCGTTGTATCAACCTCTCTGAGATTGATAAATTGGTTCCTTTTTAAATGAAAAATGGAGCAGGCTTTTTCCTCCTAAAAAATCAATTGTGTATGAAGATCCAAGGTATGGGCATATAACCAAAAATTGTCTGAGAACCAGTAATCCCATCAAATTATCATAATGTTACTACGGGACAAAAATTCCAAAGCATGGGCATCACTAGGAAGTCAAAATCATGCAACTGGTACCTCAAGTATTGAACTTGAGTGTTTTGGACCCTGTGGCAATTGAAGAGACTTGGATGGACCAACTGTATGCCTGTTATCATCTTGAAAAGAAACAGCTGCAAATAGGAAAATTGGGTTACACATACATGACCAGGGTAACTATATTACTTAAAAATAACATATGAAGCATCAAGGGAATAAGGTGCTTTTAGACTGGGATAATGTGTATCATCTACCTCCAATAACATTACAGAAACAAGATGCAAATAAAATACTACAGGAAACAAGGGAATAAGGCAATATGGCATGTTTGACCATGATATTCTAAATAAGCATATAGCCCATTATAAGTAAGTCATATGAAAGTACCAGAACTAACCTTTTTTAAGAGGAAGCTGAATTCCAGAGTTCATTGTCTGCACCAAAAGCAAAAACATAGTGATTGATACAATAGCTAAGGAAGATATATCACTGTAATTGCATGCCATATTGCCATGCACTCAGGCACAAAGAAGGTACAGAGAAAAAAATATGAGCTTACAGAACTCTGGCCTGGAAAAACCAAGTGAGGTGTACTGGCTGAGGGTGCAAAAGAAGCGCTTTTCAGTATTTCCCTTCCTCCTGGCTTCTTTAGAGCTGTAACAGCCCTCCCTCCAGAACCGCGTAGCCTAGCCCATCAGACGGGCGGGCCCACTTACACATACCACCCCACTTACACTTTCGTCCTCGCTTCGTGTAAAAGGGTTAACCCAGGAGTGATATGGTTGGAGGGAAGAGGCCTTATAAGTTGGTTCCACCCTTGCTAAACTAGCAAGGTGGTACTAAACATGTGCACACAGCTCTAATGAGCCACACAGGCCTAGTCCTAATTGGGCCAGGATGTCACATACACCCCCCCTCAAAGGACCCGACGTCCTCGTCGGTCCAACTCACCCACATAGCCACACAGGCATATAGGCAAATGCCCAGGAACACGCCCCCTCTTAGCGGCATATAGGCAAATGCCCAGGAACACGCCCCCTCTTAGCGCACGTCCGTACGTCCAGTGCCGGCGCTATATGCTATGCCATGTGCCTCACACAGAGCCCACATGCGCCATGCGCCATATGCCCGCACACTAACCCGTACGTGCAACCGTGAGGGTCGGCTCTGATACCATTTGTAACAGCCCTCCCTCCAGAACCGCGTAGCCTAGCCCATCAGACGGGCGGGCCCACTTACACATACCACCCCACTTACACTTTCGTCCTCGCTTCGTGTAAAAGGGTTAACCCGGAAGTGATATGGTTGGAGGGAAGAGGCCTTATAAGTTGGTTCCACCCTTGCTAAACTAGCAAGGTGGTACTAAACATGTGCACACAGCTCTAATGGGCCACACAGGCCTAGTCCTAATTGGGCCAGGATGTCACAAGAGCACTCTTCAGCTATTAGTCATTTAGTACAAGCATTAAAATGCAATAATTGCAATGCAGTGCACTAACCAAATCAAGATGACATCAATATCATGTCACATCAGTTTGAGAAACAGGTACCTGTGCACTTTCATGACTCTGATCATTACCACCACTTCCAGAAAATGAGGCACCCAAACTAGCATTATGATGATCATTGTCATCAATTAGAATATTCTCTTCTTCCTCATCTTCCTTATCATCCTCACTTGGTCCAGCATCTTCCTCATCATCTTCGTCATCCTCATCGTCTTCTCCATCTTCTTCAGAAGTACTACCAGCGTCCTTTTCTTCCATTTCAAGTTCATCTAACCTTGCCATGATTTGTGCATATTCCCTGTCTTTGTCTGGCATGCCTGAAGCAAATCTTGAAGCATCTGTAGAATGCAAGTAAAGAAACTAGTCATGCCGAAGTAGAAGTTGCAACTTGCCAACTACATACAAGTTCAAAAGGTTTACTGAGAAACTTGTAGGGAGTATCGTAATGATATCTCAACAGAACAAGATGTCCTCATGTAATGTTTAATTATATATGTTAAACTTAATAGATATGATGCTGTCAACAACACCAGACAACATTTGCATGTAAAACAAGAGAGGGAGAAATACCGGAAGATCAACTTGCACAAAATAACTTGGAACTTGATAAAATTTAGGAGATTAGACCAAATAAGGACTCAATACAGTAGTAATATTAGGAATTAACATTACAACTCAACATAATGCGGGTTCACAAAGGGCCAAACAAATACTGAAATATTATAGAAAAGGCAGAACACTAATAGGTAATGAAAAGAAAGTTCCAAATGGTTACCCAATGTTGATGTATTTATTTCTGTATCTTCATCATATTCTTCCCTTATTTCAACAAGACCCTCCTGCCAGTATAAATAAAAGATATTAAATAACAGATTCTTTACAGAAAAAAAGCTCAAAATGGAAGAATGAAGAGCGAACACCATTTTGTGAACAATTCCCAATTTTGTAAGACAAAACACCAGAAAATATTATGTAAAGTTCTCTGTGAGCAAGGTCCCCCTCCTGCAGAACTTTTTTTTGCCAAAATTGCTGAGCTAGGTGGCCCTTGGCACTGCTAGGTGATCCTAGGCAGGTTGCGCAGTGCACAAGTCGGCTTATAGACCAAATCATGCAAGATAATCTTCTAAGGATAAGGATCTCACTTGATTTTGGGTTAGTAATAGTTCATGTTCCCTGATAAACTAAATGGGGATTAATTAAAGTATGTATTGAGCATCTATTTTAATATCTGTCACAGTATGTCTGAATACATGCCAATTCTTCCTGATTGCAATTGGGCTGCCTATGCAGTATACAGGCGCTAACCGCCACTTGACTGCTCGCCTAGTGCGTTTTAGCTTGACCATCCAAACATGATACCAAAGACCTAAGATACGATAGCTTAGCTGGCAAAGTACAATATTGGTGCTGCAACTGAGGAATTCATAGATATCAATGATGGCCTGTTGCAAAACACTATTCATTTTTTTTCTCTTACAAGTGACCTCAAGCAAATTGAATGAAATTGCAGATTTATAGCCACTAATATACCACTGCCAGCCCGTGCCCGAACATACAACACAAGAAAAGAGAGCCTTACAGAAGCCTCGGCGGCAGTTGATTCGAAGAACTTCGCCTCAGCCTCAAGGTCAGAGATAGTTGCCTTCATCGCTTCCACTTGAGCTTCCAGTTCCATCCCCCTCCTGTGCAATATCTCGGTGGTCTGCTTAGCCGATCTCTCTACATAGTACCCCTCCCCTAGAAGCACCTAGATACAACAATCACCCATTACATATGTTGAAGGAAATCAACCATCGAAATCGAAATCCATAGCCGCTCCGATTCCGAATGGTGGGAACCCTTACCAGTAGTTCATTCGTGTGGATTAAACGGCCGGGGAAAAATGCGGCGCCACCGAAGGGAACCTGCAAACGGGGAAAAAAATCATCAGACTGGCTCGCGGATGCATCTATGCTCATTGGAGAGTGGAGAAGGGGAGAGGGGGAATCAGGAAGGTACCATGATGTCGTGGGAGAGCTCGTCGGGGAGCCTCTGGACGAGGGAGACGAGGGCGGCGTTGTCGGCGGCGAAGCCCTGGAGGCGGCCGAGCTCGGCGCGGCGGTCGGCGACGGCCTCGGCCACCCGCGCCACGGCCCTCCTCGTCTCCTCCGGCGAGAACACCGCGCCCAGCGGCGTCGCCGTCCCCTTCCTCGGCGCCGCAGCCATCGCCGCCGTGTCGCCTCCGCTGCTTGCTTTGCTTGCTTGCCCCCAACTCCCACGACAAAAACCCCAAACCTAAATGGGCCGCGTTTGGGCCTATCACCTAGGTCCGCGGCGGGTGGCTAAATGGGCCAGGCTGAGGCGTGCCGGCCTGTGGGCCGTCTCGTGCTTGGGGCGGCGCCTCAGCCCATTCCTAGTAGACGACTTGGTTACTAACGTTGTGTTTATAATTTCTAAGTTGTTTTCTTAGAAGGGTAATTTTTACCCGGTCTCTATATCTAATCGGATATATGCAGTCTTTTTAAACAGGAAAATTAGCCCTCAAACAATTTAATCTGAAATTCGCTTTTATGGAAATTGAACTCAGAACCTCTCGAGTGTAAGTTGTTGCTAGGGAAAAACTTGTGATGGTTATACTCGTTTGTCTTGTGAAGATTAAGATCAAGAAAAAATATGTAGGTTTTGTGAAATAATTGGCGTGCCATATGTAAGCCATGAAGATAAGAAACAATTGTAAGAAGTAACCAAAAAATATGTACTATAGGGAATCGTGAAGCGATTATACTAGGTTTGATTAGGCACAAACCAAATGCCCTTATGAGTTATATGTGCTAGTCTGCCACTTTCTTTGTTGCAAGGATTATATTGTGAATAATATATTTTTTTGGAATCCTATAATCAGGATTAATAGATCATCATATGGTCAAGAAAAGAGCAAAGATTACTAGCAGTTATCTGAAGTCTGGCCATGTTGTTCAGATCAATTTTTTAGAAATTAAGCAGGCGTGCTCCAGTGCCCCCTAAGCATGCACCCTTTCAGTAATTAGCACACACAATTTTCTTCCACCTATTTGTTCTGCTAATTAAGCATGACAACACTTTAAATTGCTCCACAAAACATCACTACTTTAATTACACCTCCCACCTGTTCAGTAAATTTTCTGAAAGTATCCATCCATGAACTGGTTAATTAGCACAAGAAATATACAGAGCTAAACACAGCTTAATTTACCAATGCGCTGGGGGATAACAAGGTAGTAACTTGAAACAAAGCAAGGTATAAAATCCAGACAAAACTCTAATTAAGGTAAATAATGATGTCTTTTATTTGACTATAGTAGATACATCAACAAAATCTAGAGAAAGACTTAAAAATCAAGCTCGGAGACAGTGGCCGGCCAGATGAGTGGCAGCAGCAACAGCATGAAAACTAACTACCAAACCGCGGCAGCAACAGATGAACCGAAGAAACTAACTGGAATGCACATGGTGCAAATTAAGACAGGGATCAACAGAAGCTACTAATTGTCTGTGGTTTTCAGTTTTTCACCATGGCTGATCCCCCTTGCAATTTGCTTCCTCCTCCTCCTCCTTCCTTGCCTTGGCTGCTGTTCTTCTTTGCCTTCATGAAGCAGAAGCATGAGCAGCAGGGACACTGAAACAAGAACTTCATATCCTGAACCTAATAGGAGTATATATGATAGATCTTTCTTATGATCTTATCTCACTCACATTGCAGACTAGAGCTTGAGTAGTAATCTTGAACTCACCTTGAGTTCCTTTTAAATGGGCACAAATGGATCGCCTTTTCCCTGTGTCACCACCTTTCATTTCCATGAGAGACATGGCCCAGTCATAGACTTAGCTAGGCTATAGTTGCATAGCCCATGGCACGTTCATCTGTTCTTCCCTGTTCCTTTTTCCTCTGAAGATTAGTACTGCATTTAAACAAAAGGAGAAGGATGAAGGTTACTGCTGATTGTGTGACATCAAATCACAGATTGATGGCCTTTTCTGACAAGCAAGATAAACCAATGGGAGAAAAGTAAATAATTTGCAGTGCAGGCAATCATTGGCACTCATAAACAGTCTGTGTGTGCATTATATATACTGCATGCATGCATGCGTACATTTGGTTAGTGGCATGCATGTCCGTTTGCTAATACTATTATATTCTGCGTGTGTTGATCAAGCAGACTGAACTAAAGCAGACAATATTAATTAATACAAGTTAAGCGATGATTAATCTGTGAAGACATGCGTCCCATTTGCAGGGCAGTACTGATGCTGGGCGAAAAAAGGCTACAGAAGGAACTGCAGGCCGGGCTGACAGTCCAGGTGTGGCTGCTGTGTTCCTCTGTACATATTGACTGCAGCTTCTGTCGGTGACTGCCTATATCATCCACTGTGGACACGACAGCTGAATTTTGTCAGTCTAATTATCTACAGGTCGTTAATTAAGCTCGAATTTAGTCGATCCATCTTGCAGTTGAAACCTCGATGATATCGATCGGCATTGGTACTGTAGCACTAATCGTGTTGTTGATTTCTCCTGTGCAGCAGTAGTGCTGCAGTGAGAAGATGAGCAGATATGGCGGCATCGTCGCATGCAGACAGACAGGCAGACAAGTAGCGATCGAGATTGCTGTTCATGTGATTTGATGCGCGGTGAGTGACGGGGCGTGCCAACCACCAGTAGTTTCGTAATTCATTCGTCGGCTTTGAATGTATGTGATACAGATGAACGTGGATAGTAAGGTAATAGTACGCGAAAGGGTTTTCACTGTACAAGGAAATATTTTATTTAGATGTCATCTAAAATATTTATGATATTTTTATAAATTTGATAAGATAGATTAAAATAAAATATATCACTATAGGAATATACATATTTAATTTTGACTCATATAAAATTAATAAAATTCATAAATATGAGAATAAAATTAGGTTAATTTATTTTTTTAACTTGTAGACGAAGTTGAATTTCACCATGCATATATTTTAATCATTCTTATTATTTTTTATTTAATCCTTTTATAACTATTTAGATGACATGTAATAAAATAAGAGATGTTCAGATGAAAAACCATCTCTAGTAGCATGTCCTAATAAGTAGGCTAGCGTTTATGGATGTTTCTCTCTCAAGGGAGTGTCTCCTCGTATTTATTCTTTTTAATTGAAATGATCATGAAAAACTTTAGAAAATATAATAATATAAAGTACAGTGGTATCTATTATTTAAATTCGATTTATGCACAAAGAAGAAAAAAAACAAAAGACAATTAGTTCAGTTTTGAATGTTGGATTTGTTTTTTTATTACTCCTCCTAAAATATAACAACTTCTAAGCATTTAACATTTGTTCTAAAATATAACAACTTATTATCTCCTTAACCAATCACAACCTTCCATCTCTTAATTTTCCCACCTACCTTCAGTGGCGGATCCAGAAATTTAGTTCGTTGATGTCATAACGTGTCTATCGGTATCATAACATGCTAATTATATTTAAAATATAGTGTTATAATATATGGATAAGTAGGTTAAGCACAGCTTTCACCGAAAGTTGCCAGTGTCATCTGACACTGGTGGGTACCACTATAGTTCCATCCATGCCTACCTTCTCTTATCAACCAATTACAATCTTCACACATTTAATTTCACCTATTTCTTAATACCCGTGTTCAACTCCAAAACTCCTTAAATTTTGGGACATAATTATCAATTTGTGAGTTGAATTTTAACATTAGGAATTATTTTTCATAACTATATTTTTGATGGTGTTTCATGTTTGAACAAGTGAGGGGACATCCCACGAGGTACTAAAATTGTTCCCCAAGGCTGGCACGTACGTACTGCAGCATGCATGGCCAGCCAATTAGCTAGGTTAGGTAGAGTAGATTAGCTAGCTTATAGCAAGGATAGCTATAGATATTAGGCCAAGATCGGCATGCATAGCAAGCAGGAACGAGGATATATAGATTATATTGATACGGGCGCAGCACGCGCACATGGCTACGCTTGGCTCTTCCTCTTGGCGCCATCGACGATCGATCGCAAGCCACCTCGACCAGATCCATGCCAATGTCTGGCAGGATCGATCTTCACGAGAGAAATCGATATAGTAGTAATATTGATTTACTAGTTGCTAATATAAAATACTTGTTTCTCGCTAAGCTAGCCATATATGCACGCGGGTATTTGCCATGTGCTAAAGTTAAGCGTTGATGCTAATCGTCATGCCATTTTTATATGAAACGATCGATATACACACACATATACACATATATATACACATATATATATATACATACATACATACATACATATACATATATAATACGTATGTATGTATATACGTATATATATATATATATATATATATATATATATATATATATATATATATATATATATATATATATATAATGGTTGACTCTTCAGAAGTTCATAAGTTCATCCATGCGCTTGGTGTGTCGCGGTAGAGTATTACTTGTTTTTCTACCGATGATATATTCAGGTCACTGCTACCTACCCTTACATTTCATATTACTAGTAGTTTAACTTTTTTCTAGTCAAACAACTTTTCTAAGTTTGATCAATTTTATATAAAAATATATTAGTATTTTCAACCCAAACCAAATATATTATCAAAATATATTCAATGTTAGATTAAATGAAACTAATTTAATATTTTAAATGTTGCTAATTTTTTCTATAAATTTAATTAAACTTAATAAAATTTGATTAGGAAAAAAGTCAAATGGCTTATAATATGAAATGGAGGTAGAACGTACTATCGACGAATAGTTCAGTACAAAGCGTTCTAGCTCACACCTGACATCATTTCAACTGCGTTATGTATCCATGTCAACGTATGAAAAGATGATATTTTTTTTATCGAAATGGCTATACGTCCAACCAGTGCATACGACTCACTTTCGAATCAACTAGTGCACATATATACACCATTGTTGTTTTTCTAGGTCCGCATAAAGAGAAGCCAAACGCAAGGATTAATGGATGAGACGCGGTCGTTGGATACTTGTCATACAGCATGATCGTATGTATAGTAGCAGAGCACTCTAACTTTAACTTAGGTAATGCAAGGCAGCGTAGCCTATACTATCTGTGATTTAATTCAGTCGTATATTCAGGTGATCCTCGGCTGTAGCTTGTACTGCGTGCACGTTGCCAATCATAATCATTTTGCTAGCTTCATCTCCTCATCAGTTAGTTTGGCCAGCTGGGTTATTATTTGGAGTGAATGCCAAGCCAAGCAAGGACTTAGGCCCCGTTTTTTTCTTTTGAAGTTTGTAAACATTTTAATAAATAATCTTAACAAGTAACTTGTTTTCTAAGCAATACATTGAAAGAAAAAGTTTTTTTTTGAAAACATATTTTTCAAAGTGTAAAGCAAATAATCTATTTTAATAATTCGATAAATAATAAAAATATTTGAGTTTGGGTATAAGGTGACATGAGATCTTTAATGTGTTTTTGTCAACAGAACAGTGAAACTAACAACGGTGTTTTTCTTCAGAGTTGCACGATTCCACTCCATAAAAGTTGCAACCCTGCACCCTGCAGTTAACCCAGACGGACAGATTCTTTCCCCCTGAGATGAACTGTGATTTTGGAGATCAACTAATTACAGAGCTCAAAAAAGTTTAATTTGCTTTCCAGGGACACTACCCTCTCGAATCTCAGCCGTTGGATCTCAGATCTAACCAAACCTGTGGCTGCGAATTTATAAGGGGGTAATTAATCTGCGTCCTCTCCGCTCTCTGGGCTTCATGCCCCATACCATTTTTCTCCAACTAACCCTGCTCCCCGCTGATCCGCTGCGGGGGGCCGAACACCCAGCCCGTGCATGTGGCGTTTCTGACCGTTGGATCGTGTGGGGCCGCGTGGATGGACGGTGGATGGAGGCGTCCCGCGTGGCTCACCCGCCGCAGCGGATCGGATGCGCGCCAGCAACGGAGCGAGAACATCGCTCTCGTCCGCGAGCACCCAGAGTGGAATTTCGCTTTTTTATCGGAGTAGATGTGTTTTGTTTTACACCAAGGTCCTTCCTCTTTTTAGTATTGTTGTTCATTATTTTTTTTCTACATCAACCCACTGTTTTGCTAAGTATTTCTCCGTTCCACAATATTATTTAGCATAAAATAAGGTTTGATAAGTAAAGACTATATTACCCTTTATTTAAACGGAAGTAGAAGAGTAACTAGGATAGAATGGGTATAAATTTGAACGGGAGGGGATTGATGTGATAAGTATTGTGAGACAAATTTTAACCTCTAAAGAAACAATTATTTTGCGATGGAGGGAGTACTATATTGCATTTGTTATTTCCTTTGTTTTGTAGTATCAACCATGATGGAATTTTACTTGTAAATTGTACATATAAGCATATATCTAATAAGCTCATCGTTGTACTTGTGATTGACCCTAATATGGGACACCTAATATATGAAAAGAATGCGCGGAATACGGGTCATGTTCCATAGTGAAATCCATAAGGTATACAAATATTCTCTTCTACTTGAAAGGAACATGGAAGATTATTATTATTAAAAGCAAAACAAAGCAGACAACAACTATAAAAGTTAGCTATAGGACACCAACAATTGAAAATTAATTAATACATGCCACTTAAATCTTTGATCTGTGCCAAATATAATTACATATCAGTGCTAATTACTAACATATAGTTCTCTATTTGACGTGCATCTAATAATTGATTCGTCATATATAAAGCCCTTATGAGAACACACCCATATGGTTAAACTATAAGATACAACAAAAAAATACGACTTTATACAAATAACCAGTTTGCATCTCTTTTTTCTAACATGACATGTGCCAGCCAACTATACAAGTACTATAGTACTATGTTGGTCTTGCTCCATATTTTTTCAAACACAACATGGTCACAAAAATTGGCATAAGGGAGAACATTGCTGCTATAATTAAAAAAATAAATACTCTCTTGTAATAAATACGGAATAGTACCACTTAATAAAATATGGAATATTCTTCTACAGTAAATATGGTATATTTCTCTTATAAAATAAAATACCAACATAAAGAAAAAAATCATAATCATAAGCCATGTGTAATTTGATTACTTAATGAAATCGATCCCATTATCTAAAAACACAAACACTCATAAAGTAGTACTCTACGAACATAATAAATGTACAAGTACGCGTAGTTGTTTAAAAATGGAGAAGACGAGGGGGTTTACTGCGAAAAGGTAAAAAAACAACACAGCGAAACTCTACTGGAGTCGCGAGCAGCGTACTCTCCAACCTCCTTCCCACTTCCTCCCCTCGCCTTGCCATCTCCGCGCCGCGGCCCAGATCCCTCCGGCGAGCGCCGCCGCCGCCGCCGTCATGGACCGCCTCCGCGCGGGGAGCCCCGTGTACGGGCGGCAGCGGAGCGGCAGCAGCACGGGCTCCTCCTCCCCGGGTGGCGTCTCCCCGTCCCACCACCGCTCCTCCTCCACCTCCTCCGCCGCCTCCGCCGCGGGGTTAGGCGGCATCTCCAACGTGCGCCGCACGCAGAACGTCGCGGCGCGGGCGGCGGCCGCGAGGCTCGCGCAGGTCATGGCGTCGCAGAGCGCCGCCGCGGCCGCGGGCGACGACGAGGACGAGGACGACTACGCCAATGACCACCCGCCCCCTCCCCCCGCGAGGTTCGGGTCCGCGCGCCCCGCGGCGCACGGCAGCAACGGCGTCTCGTTGCTCGGACGCACCGCGAGATCTCCCTCCCCTGCGGTAAATTTTGCTTTCCCGGATCTCTCGCTGATCTCGCTACACGCTGCGTCTCAACTTAGGATTTCGATGGTTTGAACTGTCGCGGTGCACGAATGAGTCATAATTGGTCAATTCGAAGTCAAATTGGTTTCGAAGCATGCTTGAGCAGATGAATTTGGTAGTGAAGCTAGTTCACATCGCGCTAATGTCAGTCCAATTCTGTAATGCCGTCTTCTGAATTATAATAATTGGGAGAAGTGATGAATGCATTGGGATTTTTGACTGCTTCGTGATTTGATCAACGTTTATCCTGTGCCCTTCTGCTAATTTGATCTCCTCATGTTTTCATTAGTTAGGTAGGAACATTGTAGAGCCACCTCCTACTGTCCGCTCAACATCAGCTGGAAGACCTGCCGTTGCTTCACGGCCGACCACCACGGTGGTGCCACCAATCAAAACCAACACGACATTGCGAACCCCATCGCCTATTCCACCTGTGGCTGTGGAGCCTCCAGTGGATCGCAGTCGGCAGAAAAGGTACGTCAATGACATTCCACCAGATGTACTGCATGGTGAGCAGCGTTCCCAGTGTGTTTTCTATCTTAGAATGAATGCATGGCTAATTGTACTAGCAACCCCACCAAATCATGCGAAAAATGAATTGTTTTTACTGCTTGCGCTCTTTTTTAGAAGAAGTAATGTCGGTCTAGTTCACAACAGTAACTAAGCTGCTCTTCATAAAGGGATTTATTTGGTTGGAGGTGTTGTTAGTATAAAAGGACGCATTAATATCATAAGGTTGAAACAAAAATTCTATGCCAAATTATGCGTTCAGTTTTGGTCGGTATAGCGGAGAGCCCTCTTATCTTGGGCGTAATGGATTGAAAAGTTTTGAGTTCAATAATACATGCTTATTAAGGATGGTTAGTAAATTATTATGCATCTGAATCTTAATCTCTTACCTAAATTGTGAAATCTGATATTTGATTGAATCAATTGGTCAGCATCTTGGGGTTGTGGGTATGCCTCTTGGCCAGTTTCCTATTACCGTGCTTTGCTGAACTGCGCCTGCAGAATCTATCAAGTTATACATAAGTTTTACCTATTCTAGCAAATGATTTCTTTTATTGTGCTAAAAAGGGCATTGCTGACTAGTTAATTAACAAAAAAAATTCAGCCCCAAGGGGAAAGATCTCCCCTGAGGTATTTCAATTAAGAAGAAGCACCCGAAACCGGAGCCGAGAAAGGCCACAAAAGCTGGTCCTACACGGGGAGCCGCCCTCTATGGTTCGGGCTTTAATCCGCGCTTTGAGGCTCTTGCCCCCTACATGAGGACCATAGGTCGATTCCTAACCCATGTTTTTGGGGGAAACAGTAACTGGCCTTTTTTGGTGCGGGACCAAGATTTGAACCCTGGTCGGTAGCTTCTCACTGGAAGGCATTTACCACCATTCTACAAGCATGTTTTCTTGCTGACTAGTTAATATGTCTAGGATTAGTACAATAAAGAGTCCTTTTGTCGTCCACCATGCTAAACGCATCATTTTCTCTTTTAAGTATGTTACTAGGGGCACCACACTGCTTGTTGAATTAAAGTTTTGGAATCATCACATTGTGACCATCTGACTATTTCTTATAGCTTGAATTTATTTTTCCCACATTTTTCAAATGTTCCTAAAAATAGGCATCAGGTAAGTTATTTACTCTTTTTGCCACAGGTTTGATACAGGGCATCTTAACTCCAGAGAATCAACACCAAAAAGGGAGGCATCTGCACTTCAAGATGAGGTTTACCTTATTCTCTATAAACTAGCTACACGTATAATATATTTTAGCTTATGGTTCTGTCACGAACTTTGACCTAGAACTTTTTGAGGAGTGTTTATCAGATGTTTCTAAGACTAATGCAATGCTGTCCTACAGCTTGATATACTACAAGAGGAGAATGAGAGCGTTCTAGAAAAGGTGAAATAGCAACCATAGAGCTGTAAATAGGCAATCTAGTAATTGATTTTATACTGATTTTTAACAAATTGTTTTCTGAATCTTGATTGACAGCTACGACTTGCTGAAGAAAGATGTGAAGAAGCAGAAGCTAGAGCCAAGGAGCTTGAGAAACAGGTGAGATAATGTTATATTAAACTTTGTTTTATCTTTTTTTTTGTATTCGGATAAATTGGACATGTGCACTAGACGTTCTTAGTCTATCTCCAGTTCTCACTACAATTTTTCTTTTGGCGGGAAGTTTTTACTACAATTTAAACTTGAATTTGAATAATTGGAACAAATTTTCTCCTTTACTTGAGGAAGTGTTCATTACACTGAGCTTTTTGTATCTTTGGTTAGCTAAGGTTATATTTGTTGATATGCAGGTAGCTGCTCTTGGGGAAGGGGTATCATTAGAAGCTCGCCTCTTGAGCAGGTTTGTATCATGTTTGGATATGCGTGTTTCACAAATTCAGAACTGATCTTAGACTCATAACCTAACATTGACATGAACATTGGCAGGAAAGAAGCTGCACTTAAACAGAGGGAGGTTAGTTTTTCTTCATGTGTTTTACCTATGGATAGCTGGCATGCCAATCTTGTAGTACTGTTTTTTAGCTTAGAATTTATATGTGAAATTTGGAAGTGTTAGAATCTTAGTGTTTTCTTGTTGTGAAAACAAAAGGATGAAACATTCACGGAATTTCATTTGATCTTTTTCTGCTTTATTTGTCTTTAAATGCACATACGGTACTATAGTCATGCTAGGTTCTTATTGTAAAAAAAAAAATCTGAACCTGAAGGATATGCTGGAGTACATACCTTTAAATTTTACCAGAAAAAAAATAAAGAAGATATTTCTTACCAATCAACGAACACTTTATATAATGTTTTTTGTCTACAGGCTGCACTGAAGGCTGCAAGGGAATCAAAAGATGGTAAAGATGGGGAAGTGACAACACTAAAGCATGAACTGGATGTAAATATACTTCCTACCAATCAAAATATGGAAGTAGTGTTGGTTTGTATATGGTGCTTTATTTGACTATGTTTTCTTCTCATGCTTTGAATAGTGCGCCAAAGAAGAGGTTGCAACAGCTATGGAGCAGCTAAAGGAAGCAGAGACTGAAACAAAGGCCCTCCGGTCCATGACTCAGAGAATGGTCTTAACCCAAGAGGAAATGGTTAGTCTGATTTCAGTACTTCCATTTTAATTGCTTGATATGAATTTTGATCTATGTGCAACCTTATGCTAGGAAGAGGTGGTCCTTAAAAGGTGCTGGCTTTCACGTTACTGGGGCTTAGCGGTTCAATACGGTAAGTTGCTTAAGAGTATTTTTTGTAAGAAATGTTATTGGCATTATCTTGTATAAGCTGTTCTGTAATCATGCTCTCTAGACATTTCAAAATAAAATCAAAACTTATCATGTCAAAGGGATGTTAGTCATCATGTTGAAAGAAAACAAATAAATTCTGTTGCGCATTTGTTATTTGTTGTTCTCTGTTGAAACAATGTTAGTTATCATGTGATTTACTTTGTTTGGTTAAATATCAATATTATGAGCTAGTTGCTGGAAATTGGAAAGGCAACATTTTTTTTGTGACTTCTATGCAATTTGGCTTATTTCGTTTACAGAAATAGTTTTCAACATAGTTTTTGTTTCGCAGTTTATCTTTAGATGCTGATAATTCACATTCACACGAGACCTGAGAATTTGGTCTTGTCTGAATGCAAGTTTAAGGCTGGGTTGGTCTCAGAAAATGAGGCCAATGGCCGAATAGTCCATACTCCATCCTGACTATCTATATGGCTAGGTGTTACTCAGATTAAGGCCTAGGGGGCCTGAAAGTAACTAGTTGTGGCTCTGGTCTGGTCTGGAAAATGCTCAATTCTAGTTTGCACATGCCAGTGCTAGATGTTGAAATGTATTGTTAACTTTTCCCCTGTTCTTGATTATCTGATGGCCCATTAATAACTTGAAGGAGTTTATCCCGAGATTGCGGTATCAAAGCATGAACATTGGTCATCATTAGCTCCTCTTCCCCTTGAGGTTGTTCTCTCTGCTGGTCAAAAGGCTAAGGACGAACCTCGCAAACAAGGCAAGTCCACATCTTTATAATATACAAGTTATAGATCGTAGTTTGTTCCATGTACTCCAGTTAATTATTCATGGATCTTTTCAACCAGGTGAGGATGACGCTCAAAGGAGAAATAAGCTTGTGCGAGATATGAGTGATGTAATAGGAGAAGGCAATATAGAGAGCATGCTCTCAGTTGAAATGGGGCTTAGAGAGCTTTCATCATTGAAGGTATTCCACTGCCCTTTTATTGGCAGCATTTTATTAACTTTCTGTTATATAGATTTCTCAGAGATGAAATTCCAGACACAGCACTTGTACTCATTCTAATGCAGAGACGAACATTTGCAGCAAAAATGGTGCAACAGTAATTATTCTAATATCCTCTTGAGTTTTTTTATGGAATATTCTCTGAAATACGGAGGTGGGAACAGTATTTAGTTTGCTGCCAGGCTTTAACTTGCTTCCACTGTAATAGAGCACTAAGTACTCATTTTTTTGTCCTGAGTATATTTGCATGTTTGGACAAGTGACAAACCATATGTGCTTTATAAATACAGTTTTTTTTCTAGGCTTCATTATCACTCCGTTCCTCACTAGTTATTGTTCTGTAGGTGGAAGATGCTGTTGTGGTTGCACTTGGTCAACACCGGAGACCTAGTATAGTTCGGCAATTCACATCAGGTTTGCACTTTCTTATCATTTCATATCATTCTTGTTTACCTTACATGCGTGATATGAATTCTTCATTGCTGCGAAAATCATTGGTATAAATTCTTCTCTTATGCAGATTTTAAATCACCTGGTGAACCTAAATTCTTGGAGGCATTTGGTAATAGTTCTTCCCTTTGTCTAGTAGATTTATGCAAAACTTCCACCAACTGTAGCTTGAGCCTGTGTTATATGTTAACATTTCATCATGTTTCTATGAGTGTAAATTAAATTTGAACTATTTGACCTATTGCAGACCTTAGCCATGAAGAGGCAGAAGATGTTAGCTTTAAGCAGGTAACCCTTCAGCGATGTGAACTATTGAATTCATCCATTTATAACGTGTGATTTATGGAATATATACTGAATGCAGGCATGGCTTATATACTTCTGGAGAAGAGCTAAAACTCATGGCATTGAGGAAGACATTGCTGAAGAACGGCTTCAGTTCTGGATTGGTCGCAATGCACTAGCCCCAAATTCTCATGATGCTATAGATGGTAATAAGCAACTTTCCTTATTGAAAAAAAAAACTAGCATTGGGAGCTATCCACCTGTTAGTTAATGATTTATCGTACTATTTAACCATCCAACGTCCCTGGGATGTCTTTTATTTGTGCAGCTCTGTTTTGACAGCATGCCCTTTTTGAATGATCAAACAGTTTATCATGTGATGCATTTGTAGGGATAGAACCAACTTTCTATTTCTTCCTTTTATTATTTCTTCACTCTTGTATTTTATCTCCTTGCCTGTTACTGTCCTCTTTCCCATCTATAATCCAAAGTACGGTATAGTGGTATGAACATTATATGTGAGATACTTACATGAACCACTATTAATGTGATTGATGTGTTTTGTTTAAAGCAGTTAAGGTCTGTATACAGAAGGCATTTTGAGTAGGCCTTCATATATTACATGTTGCGGTGTGCCTATATTTTGTTTTTACCTCACCCCATCCATTTTTTTCTTATCCTAAATGCCATCATTTTCAGTTTTTGCTTTACTGAGCACTGTTAGTTTTGTTATCTGCAGTGGAGCGAGGTCTAACAGAGCTCAGGAAACTGGGCATAGAGCAGCAACTATGGGAAGGTTCACGTGCAGATATTGATCAAGATTCGTCGGCAATTGAGAATCACTAGGCACGTCTCAAGGTTGTTTATGGTACATGATCATCCCAATTTTGGAGAACGGAAAATGCTGTTTCGTGGCTGGTCTTGGGCCCTTTCCATCATTGGATCCCTGAGTGGTTGCTGCAATCTTCGGGTGTTGAGCAACGGACAGTCTACGGGTGTTGGGCTATATTATGGGCTTGTCCAGAGAGATTGTGTAGTGCATGTGCGAGCCATTTATCTTTTGTCAAAATATTTTTGTGAAATGTGTAATTGTTTTGTCCTGGCAAGATGATGGTGATCTCACTTCATCCAATTTGTGAATTTGTGATTACACCCCATGTGTACTGCCTTGTTATCCAGTAAAATATACAGATCAGGAAGCTATGCTTCCTGCGACAAATGAGCAAATCATAAGCCACGATTCTTCCTGGTAGTATGTCAACTCTTATCTTTGGTACAATTGGGGTTGAAACTTGAAACTATTTTTTGCCACTCTAAGATGTTACAAGTCCTCGTTGCGGATTTGCTATCCTGTTCCTACTTGGGTTATCTGGAGTTACAGGTTGCTTTTCTCATTAGCCTTTTTATTCTATCGTAAGTGGCTGTTTACTCCCCTATCTTTTTTTGTACTGTTCTACCATATTCATGCATGGTTTTCTGACTTTCTGCTCCGTTTGTTGCAGTGCCAAAGGATTGCTTGCTTCAGACGGGAGTTTGATGCAGGGTCAGAGGTTGGCTTCAGACGGGAATGCGACTTGTCTGGCTTCTGCCCTTCGGTATCTACCACAACGATCAAGGCAGGTAACCAAAACTCTTGTCCTCTCCAGTCTCCATCCTTTTCGCTCGTCACATGCATTCCAGTTTCCAGACCGCAACAGCAGACAAAACCCAACTCAAATTTGTCCTGCACGGACACCACATGCAAGAAAAACATAATACTATTACCCTCCGGTTTCGTAACTAATATTCGAAAAAGATTGCATTCTTAGAGTGATCGTACGGCCCTTTAGCAGGTACCAGCATGAAGTATGTCAGGTACCAAATTTTAATGGTAAGTATCTCGTCGTACCTCTCATGGACAGTAAAGTTTCTCCTTAATAATTAACCATTGTGCCTTTGCTTCTGCTGTCACCTAAATTGTAAACCAACATCATGTTACTATATATGGCTGAAAACCTGTGCTCTGTTTCTGTTGTAATATTTGTCAGGGATGGACCGACCCGGTTGCATGGAGAGTAGGGCACCCGGCGGCGGGCGGCGCGTCGGCCGGCGGTGATTGGTGGCGCGGCGCGGCTGCGGCTGTGTAGATGACAGCACACACACACAGAGTAGGCGCAGGAATTGATCACCTCTTTGGCAAGGGAGGAGAGGGGGGGGGGGGGGGGGTCAAAAAATGGGTTCGAGTTTAGAGCTGTCACGGGAAGCCTGGGTGTGTGGCCGCTCCCCCCCTTTCCCTTTGCTTTGCTCTTATTTATTCTTCACTCCCTTTCAGCTCTTGCATTCATTCATTCATCCGATACAGATCGATCGATGGATGGATGGATCGATCATCCATGGTCATGGACGCATTCTCGCTCGCTCATTCCCTCGCCTACACGCTAAAAAAAATTAAGCCTCGTTGTCGTGCCGTCGCCATCGCATACGGTTGGGTATTGCTACTAGTGTGGCACTTTCTAGCCCCAACTAGTTTGGTAGCTCATCGCAATACGCGTACGTTTTTTTTTTGTTTTTTAGAGAACTAATAATGGATTTTTCTCGCACAATTATGCACAAAACTAGGTCTTCAAAACATAACTATATTCGATACATGACTCTTGCTTATATTTCTCTAAATATAATTGTATTTTTATGCAAATATATTGTAGGATCTGTGTACGAAAAAATACGTTAAAAATTATGGTCCATCATGATCATGTGTGCAGATATCTTATAAAAAAACAAGATTTGGAGGGAGACACGTTCCCTAGACAATTTTGTAGAAGGGAGGAATCAAACTTGAGGTCACTAGCTGTAGTTTCCTTAATGTGTGCATATCTTATCCTATTGAGGATTATTAATGTAATTTTTAGTCACCCAAAGTAAACTTGGTGCTTCTTTTGTGCCCTTTCTTTATACCTTAATCCTAACTTATCTTTCTTATAGTTACAACAACCTGCTTTAGTGTACTTATTGCCATAAATAAGCCACCATAAAAAGGCACATCATCACTTATTTTTTATATCCCTGGATGGTATCTTGACGGTTCAGAGTAACTTGCAAGAATCCTGTTTGTTTTACTATTGAATTACTCAGTTTTATATATAGTAATTCTACATATGCACTATACACACCGATATCTACAGCTACGCGTAAAGTCTAAGGTGTCATCTATACGATCTATGTTCTGAAATTTTCATTTTTCATTCATCCCACACACCAAATAAAAAAAAGACTAAAGTATCCTTACTTTGTGAAATCCAAATATAAGTATTATTCCCTTTATCTACTCCCAATACAATATCCCAATATAATTATTCTGTAATATCACAAACTCCGATGCAATGTTACTCAAAATGAACTTATTGAGATAAATAAGATGAGTCAAAAATAAATTTATTATGGAACAGAGGGAATATTATCAAAACCAAGTTTGCATTTATGACTGCAACTTGAAAAATAAAAATGTGTTCTGGACCCATGCTGAAATAGGATCCAGTTTTTTTTCTCTTGGGTGACACTGGCCTCACCTCACCATGCACTTTGTGTTGATGTTGATTTAATTTCAACAAAATAATGACAAATTTATAAATGGACAGCTCTACTACTACTTGCACTGTAGAGTTGTATGCTGCAGCATCTGCAACTGCAAGTTGATGATATACAAGTGGTCTCTCAAATCAAGGGTTCAATGTAATCAGATCTAGAGAGCTGCAACTGACCTATCAGTAAGACATCACCTCCATCCGTCCCAAAAAAAACCCCTAATCTAGTTGGGAATATAACATAACTTAGTAGTACCTCATCAATGTGATTGGGGATATGACATGACCTAATACAACATTCCCATCTAGTTTTTTTTTTGGACAGATGAGTACGTGAGGTACTGAGATGGGACTTGTGTTCCTGCAATGGCTGCTTTGCTTACAATGCCACGATTTTATGAATTCCACATAAAAACATTTTTCAAATACATGACACTATCGTTACTAGTTTAATATAGGATATTTTTTTATGATATGCTTGACAAATATAAACTCTCGTCGTCCTAAAATATAGTTGTCTATACTGGATAAGATGTATCCCAGTACTATAAATTTGAGCATGCGTTTTATATGGTTTTAGTTTGTTATATTTAAGGATGGATGGAGTATAACAATCAGCCTTCCATTCATCCTAATTGTACAACTAAAAAAATCATGATCAAATATAAATATAAATAAAATAAAGTTTATGTTAAATATATGAAAACATTATACCTACATTCCATAATATAGGGGAGTTTACATATGCAACTATATATGCAAAATTCTTTATATTAAGGTACGGAGGTAGTAGTATATAGCAAGGTGTGTTTAAGGGGATCTAGGAGTATTCTTACAGTAGGGGGTAGAGACTAATGGCTTATTAGAGGTTGTCCACCTGTAACACTATGATCCACATTAGCACCACATGGATATAGACATGTAACTTTCAGACCAGCGTAATATGTGGGTGACTGTAAAATGTGTATGAAAAAGAGTAGGAGCTAAGTTTTTCAATCCATTACCATATTGCATCATATATGGCAATATAGTGTCCTAAGTTTTCTTTCTTTCTTTTTTTGATTATGCATTTACCACTCACTCTATCTCGACATGTACTCCACGCTTCCATGTTTCTCTCTAACCCTCAACAATTACATCGCATCATTTATATTTTTTACCATTGTCTGATTTGCGATAATTAGTAATCAAACTCACTGGGAACATAAGGGGGCTTCTGCACAAGCATAATGTGTAGCCACGAGATGCACATAGCGCATGATTATGAGTGGCGAAGTTTTCCAACTCACAACTATATATCACGTCACGTATGCGGTAAGTTTCCTATCTCATTCCTCTCGTTTTGCGCCGCTTCACCTCTAACGTATAGCCCACCCACAAATTATTTTCTCTTGTCATTAGCTTATATTTGCTCTCCCTCTCTTGTTCCTCCCCCATCCTTAGCAAATTCTATAGCACCACCACCCCCTATATATCCATGGCCACAACCAGTGGTTAGTTTCACCCGCACTAGCGGTACGATGGTCGTTTCGAGTTCTACTAACGACAATAGACTATGGATGGTGATGGTGCATCGACTCTTGGGAGGCGTTGAGGTTGGCTACTACCTACTGTGTTTATTGGATATATGATGAGATCTAAGATGCAAAATTACCAATTATTGTTGTGAACCTATAGGATGTGGTGACATGGTGATCCATAACATGTTGAATTTTAAGATGTCAAGGCATCAAATTACGACATAGGTGTTGATGGTAGAGGCATACATGAAGATGCAAACTTTTTTTTTCGAGGGAACATACAGGTAGCTCCTGCAAGATGCAAACATTGTCAAGTTAAAGGTTAGGTAAACAGGCATAGGTTTTTGAACTCGTTTTTATATCTCTATTATGCACATATATGTGTTTAACTTGAAACTTATATCCAAGCTAGCACTAGTTAATACCCCCTTCTCTAATGTTCAGACCTACATCTAAGAGTAAAAATAAAAACTCATGACCTTTGTTTTTAAAAATTCTTGCCCTTTATTTGTTAAGCACTCTTGTATTAGCGTGTGTCAACTTGTGATAATAATAGTTGTAGTGTAAAAATTGACCATGACAATTTAGATCAGCGAAGGGCAAGAGCAACCGAATTTGTCTCTCTCTTTACAGGAACTCATGTGAGCCCTAGCCCTAGTGGGCAGGGCATACTTTTTTTTTGCCCACAGTTTTCTCCTTCAATTCTATTCCATTGTGTTCCATCCGATGATTTTCTTGGCTCATCTCCGGCAGGGTCACAAGATGCTTGGGATAACTTGTAATTGGGCATGTTGCATTGCACACTCTCGAGGTGTGTTGAGCAGCAATGCAATCATGTACCCTCCCCTCTCATTCTCAAACCGTGAACAGAATGATCACTCCCCCCCCCTCTCTCTCTCTCTTTAATCTCTTCTCCCTCCTTTCCAATTTTAATTACCACATGTGCTTTTAGTGAAAATTTTACAGGTTTCTAAAATATCTGAATGATTAGCTCCTAGATTATCATGTGACTCACCATGATAGGTATATACAATGCAGCCGATACACATCCTATGTCTGATCCATTTAGATAAGATGCTAAGTTTCAGTTATCCTACATATTGCTAATGAGTTTTTTTGAAACGAATCGTACAAGATAGTGCGAGTTTCGTGTGCTGATAAAGCAGGAGAAAAATACTGAATGAGTTATATGCGGGTTTTCCTCAATGCCGTGTTATCTTTTAAGCTAAAGTCCATCTATCGTCCCAAACTTTAGTATACTTGGAAAACTGAAATAGAATAAAATTGGTCAGTGAGCTAAAGCACTTGACAAATCTGTTGGCTAAAGGCAGTTCTTACATATGGCCACAAGGAACCAGTAGATAAGCATCTGTTTTGTGAGACCTTCCAAAGATTAGAAACAGAAGGCAACTTTTGGCTACGGGGTGCAGTAGGCAGCCTTACATGTGTACACCTCCCTGCAGGTACTTCGTATCAATAAAAAAACATCTTCTTTTTGGTCCTTTTGATCCATCTAAGCTTCAAGAGACATATCTGCCAGGTCATTTGTTCTTTTTCATTAGGTGCAACAGTTTTTGTTTCAGCATGGCAGCACAACACTGCATAAAAAATATAAAACAATAATATGCGGAATATCACAGATTTTTACATTGTAGAATTTTGTGAATGATTAGGTGGATCAGTTTGTTTCAAACATGTCAGCACAACACTGCATAGAAACAAATTTATAAAAACCATAACATGAAAAAATATCACAGTTTTTTACATTCTAGAATTTTGTGAATTATTAGGTGCAACCAGAGGTCGAGCCAAAAACACTCAAAAATTTGATTGAAGAAGACCAATAGTGTTAGCTTTTTGAAAATTTGTGAAACCTATTGCCGTAAAAATTCGAAGCCATCTGGAAGACCAAGCCTCTCCTCGCCTCCCGCTGTCTCCACCCCGGTGCAACAGTTTTTGTTTCTAACATGGCAGCAAAACACTGCATAAAATAAATAAATATGCAGAATATCACAGCTTTTTACAATTTTGAATCTTGTAAAAAAAATAAAAGAAGGAAATAGAACAACACTGTTTCCAATTAAAACAGCTCCCGTATAGCCCTTGTACTATCTTGTCAGATTTGTCTGTTTCACGTCTGCAACAAACAGAAAGATGCCATTAGCAAAACCAAAATGTTAAACAACCTAAAAAAGTTACCTCTCTCTCTCTCTCTTTTCAATTAAACTTCAAACCTAGAGAAGTTTGTAGCTAGCGTGACACAAACTGAACAAGCTTGCCATGTATATCTCTATTAAAAAAAACATAGTGTCATCATAGTCATAGGCAAATCTTGTAATGTTAATCTTTTATTTTTGTCAGACAAAAAAGCTAATTAACCTTGTAAGTATTAGTCTTTTTTTAAGAAAAAAGTTAAGCAAGTTTTGGTTTATTTAATTAATTGATTAATTAGGTGTAATTAAGCACATCGGCTCAAGGCTGCCTCTTTCTCCTCCCCTATAAGAAGCAGCAGCAGCAATGGCGTCTCTTCTCAGACTCCTTCTCTTCTCAGAGCGCTGCAAGGCAAGGCGGCGAGCAAGAAGCGGCGGCGAGGTTGCCATGGACGAGTCGGAGGCGGCGGCGGCGGCGGCGAAGATGGACGAGCTGGCGGGAGGTGGAAGCGGAGGAGGCGGCGGCGGCGACTGGTCGTACCTCGCGGCGGACGCGCTGGCGGCGGCGTCGTTCACGGCGTTCCCGTTCCACCACCACCACCACCACCGTGACGTGCTCTCGTCGTCGACCCCGTCGTCGCTGCTCCTCAACATGGACGCCGCGGCGGCGGCCATGTTCGACTTCCAGGCGGCCTTCCCGTCGTCCTCCGTCCCGCCGCCGCCGACGACGACGACGCTCCCGTCGTTCCACGACTTCGCCTCCTCCAACCCGTTCGACGACGCGCCGCCTCCGTTCCTCGCTCCGCCGGGGCAGAAGCTCGGGTTCATGGGGGCCCCCGGTGGCACGTTCGGCGGCGGGATGGGGTGGGACGACGACGACGAGATCGAGCAGAGCGTGGACGCCTCGTCCATGGGGGTCTCGGCCTCGCTTGAGAATGCCGCGCCCGTGGCGGCTGGAGGAGGCGGCGGCGGTGGCGGTGGCGGCGGCGGCGGCGGTGGGAGGGGCAAGAAGAAGGGGATGCCGGCCAAGAATCTCATGGCGGAGCGGCGGCGCAGGAAGAAACTCAACGACCGCCTCTACATGCTGCGCTCCGTGGTGCCCAAGATCAGCAAGGTGATTAATGGTCTCATTTTAATTTTTCACTGTTCATGCTAATTAATCAGCAGCTCCCATTTCTACTAGACTGAATTTTGTTAATTAAATCAGCATTTTCTTATTTCTACTTTTTCTATTTTCAGTTTTGTCAACATGTTTCAGTTCTTGAGTGATGTATACTGGTGTAGGTCCTGTAGGAGTGTGTTTGTTATGATATTTGTCACTGATTGGTTCGAATTTCGGTGCTGAATCATTGAATTGGCTCTACTTCAGATCCAAAAAGCATATTTTTTTCAGTAGATCTATTGCCTGCTGATTTATTTTTCTAGTGCTTCAGTTTTAGTGTGGGATAGCACCCTAATCCTTTTCGAAGCAGTGCTTGTCATGCCTTATCATGTTCACATGGTAACATGAGGAATTTCCTATTCAGCTTGCTGGATGGTTGTTTTACAGTTCAGTTATGGTAATTTCAGTTCTGAAATTATACTTTAATGTTTTTTCCTAGGACTTTATTATTTGTTGTAGCTTGAGATTACATATATTATGGGGAACTATGATTCTGATCCGTGGCCAGATTTAGTGATGCATGATTAACACAGTGCCATGCACAAGATGTAGTTGAAAGTGACCTGCTACCAAATAACCACAAATTCTTTCCCCCCTTCTCTTTCTGTTTTTTGTAGTTCTTCGTGTTGGATGTTTTGTCTTTAACTTTTGTTGGTTTCCTTGAAAAAGTCGTGCACTTTGGAAGTTTCGGCATGCGAAATGCATATTCAGTTCTCTGCAGTCCTTTCATGTAAAGAACTTACTACTTTCCTTCACAACGATCAAGATGGTTTTGAACAATAAAGAAAGACCTGAAATACTACAGTTCTTGGGATATTATGACAAGTTGCAGTCTAACAATTCAGCGCTATGTACGATGTGCCGTTTTTAGTGTAGCAGTACAAAACAATTATGTCAAAGTGTTCTTAATGCCAGCTATGTCTGGCTCATTTCATGTTAATCTCTATAGTTTATCATCTCATTACCAGTTTTCTTCTCCTTTATGACAGATGGATAGAGCTTCTATCCTTGGTGATGCAATTGAGTACTTGAAGGAGCTCCTGCAGAGGATTAACGATCTTCACAATGAACTTGAGTCTGCTCCTAGCTCTTCGCTTACTGGACCATCATCAGCTAGCTTCCACCCATCAACACCCACATTGCAGACGTTTCCTGGCCGCGTCAAGGAGGAGCTGTGCCCAACCTCATTTCCTAGCCCCAGTGGTCAACAAGCCACGGTTAGTCTAATTGTTGCCATGAATCTTAAAGCTGTGTGCTAGTGGCAATTATGCAATTGACCCTTGATAATTTGATGCTTAAGCATGCTTTAGTGCTCAAGATTAACGCACTTGGGAGCTACTCATTTCGTTTCAAAATATAAGTATTTCTGGCTATATATCTAGACAAGAAATGATTATATCTTGGAACGGATAGAGTATTATTACTTATTTTACAGTGCTTGCTCTGTGCAGTCTGCACAAGTACTTGATCATTCAGGCCTTCTTGATTCATGTAACGATGACAATATGGTATATAGCAACCAAGTGACATTCACCTCTCTTGTTTGTTCAGGTTGAAGTTAGGATGAGGGAAGGTCATGCAGTCAATATCCACATGTTCTGCGCACGCAGGCCCGGCATTCTGATGTCCACATTGAGGGCTCTCGACAGCCTTGGCCTCGGGATCGAGCAGGCGGTCATCAGCTGTTTCAATGGGTTTGCAATGGATGTTTTCCGCGCTGAGGTTTGTAATTCTCCACATCATAATATTTTTCTCCTCCAGCTGAGGATTTTTCAGATGTGTTTGATCGGATCCTACCGTTGTTGTTCACCCTCTTAATGTTTGCTCTGTACTTCTGTTTTGCCAGCAATGCAGGGATGGTCCTGGTCTTGGACCTGAAGAAATTAAGACCGTGCTCCTGCACTCTGCTGGCCTTCAGAATGCAATGTAATCAGCAAGTCAGAAAGCAGTCAAGACCAATCCACCGGGATTTGATCAGTGATCATTTGCGTCAGATGATCTGGTTTATCAAAAAGTTATAGTAACTATTGCATATGCTGTTTATCTAGGAGAACTGATGAGATGAGGCTCGCCATCTAGAGACATGTGTGATGATGATGATGATGATGATGTAACTGGGTTTCTTTCTTTCTGTTGTCGTTTTTCTGAATGTTGTTTGTGATGTAATAGGATCTGTCCATTGAAACTATGTCCATTATCATGATGAGAATATGAGCCCAGTGCCTTTCGAATGAATTCCATGCCATCAATCTTGCAGACATACACAGCTGATGCACAATAAAGATAAGATTATGCACAAGAGATTTAGCCTCTTCTGAATCCAACAATGATTCTGTCAGTGATCCAGTGGGCAGGCAGACTGGTCCTTGATCCAACACAATTGAATTCTCTGGCCTCTTATCATTTATGCAAACTGTTTTTTGCAGCCAGTGAGGAGGCCACTGCCAGCTGAATCATGTCCCATGTGCAATGCTGAGGTGATAGATAGATATGCTCGTATGCAGATTTGGCTAATACATACATAAATGAAGAGATTAGCTGGGGATTTGGTTGGATTGGATTGGAATGGATTGGCTGCTTCCCTGTGCTGGTTCAGTGATCCCTGTCCCCCAACCTGGCAAGCAGGATGCAGACATGCAGTTGTTGCCTCTTGCTGTTCCCCTCCCGGACCAAATTCAGATTTGCAATGCAGCATTAACTTATACTCAAAATCAATAGAAAAATCAGTTTTAAAAGTTTTTTTTAAAACATAATCTTTAGTTTAAAACATGATAAGAGTAGTTACTTTGTTCAGTCATAAATATTTCATGTTTTAAACCAGATTCAGTCAAACTTTAATCATCAATAGCTTCTCAAATATTTAGTTTAAAAACAGAAAAAAATGATACTTGTAGATTTGGCTTAAAAAGTTAGTACTATCATAATGGGTCCGTTCGTCTGCTATGTTTAGTAGTTGTGCTACCGCAGTTGCACACCGAAGACAATGTGCCTGTGTTGCGTTGCAACACAGTTGAAATGAGTGCAGCAGAACAGAGCCAATATCGTAAACTTTTTTTAAAAAAAAAATCATAAACATATTTTATGTAAAATAACAAGTTTTGTTTTAAACATCATGTATTTATGACAGAGGGAGTGATTATATTAGCAATGTTAACTCGAGAGATATTCGATAAAAAAATCAATGCTAAATATCCATCGAGCTTATAAGTTCACGGCCTGTTTGGCTAAATGGTTTAGGGGAATGATTTTTCGTTCCACCAAAGAGCATCTTCAAATCCTAGCCATCCATTATCCCTCTCTCATTTCATCCTAACCCTTCACCCATTTCCCTATCCCAATCCCACATTCTCACTCCTCTCCTCTTATTATCCCATTATTATCCAAACAATCCCTCGATGTGAATTATCGTGATTACGCTTTCCGCCTTGAGGGGCCTGTTACGTAAAATCAAAATCCGCCTTCACGCGGCCCAGTACAGTGAGGTGATTAGCATCCCTCCCTACCAACTGCAGAGGAGAGGAAATGGCGATCGCCCTCCGATTCGCCGCCGCGCCGCTCCGCCTCCGCCTCGTCTCGCCGAACGCTCCGGCGATCGCCGGAGCGGGAGATGGAGGAGGCGGAGGAGGACGAGCGCGTATCGGTGTCCTGCGCAGGGCTTGCTGCCGCGGCGGCGGCGGGAGAGTGGAGGTGGCGGGCGCCGATTCCGCTCGCTGTCGGGCCAAGAGAGCGGGCGACGCCGCGGCGGCGGCGGCGGCGGCGGAAACCCTAGGTGGGATCGGGGTGGGAGGTGGGGACCAGCTGAGCGTGGTGATGAAGTTCGGGGGGTCGTCGGTGTCGTCGGCGGCGAGGATGCGGGAGGTGGCGGGCCTCATCCTCGCCTTCCCCGAGGAGCGCCCCGTCGTCGTCCTCTCCGCCATGGGGAAGACCACCAATCTCCTCCTCCTCGTACTTTTTCCGCCTTCCGATTCCCCTCCTCCTCCTCTAGGCTATAGATATGTCTCTCTGCGATATGTGTCTGCTTTTTACCAAGTTTTTCATGAATCCATGAGCATCGTTTCAATGTAATCACTTGGTAGTGTTAGATGAAGTGAAATTTGCACCTCTACTGCCATAATGCTGATCGCAACTGACCAGGAATATGTGGACATTAGAATTGCTTGTTGAAAGCTTCATTTCTATCCATCATTTGCTATCGCAGTGTCTCAATAATGACTATAGGCTCTCTGGAAGATTTACTAACAGTAACTGTAGCTGTAAGTAAATGAAAATTTGGTTAAGGACAAACCTTCCTTCAGAATTCATTGTTGCATTCTAGCCGAGATATTTGAGCGTAGAGCGACTTAAAGAAACTTTACTTGTTTAGCACTACTACTTGAACACATGTTACTGTGATCCTTGTAGGCTGGTGAGAAGGCAGTGGGATGCGGTGTGATCCGTGTTTCGGAAATTGAAGAGTGGAATATGATCAAAAATCTACACATTAAGTAAGTCTACTTTTCAGGTACTTTACTGGTCAAACTGTGTTGCTAATTTCACTTGATGGCTTCTTCTTTGCTATCACTCCAGAACTGTGGAGGAACTTGCACTGCCAAGATCTGTAATACGCAGTAACTCCACTACCATACTAACATCTTCTACATTTTGTTCCATTAATACAAATATAATCGTATGGCTCCCTGTGAATGAAACTTGTAGCTCTGCTGGATGAACTGGAGCAGCTCTTGAAAGGTATTGCAATGATGAAAGAACTGACACTTCGGACCACTGACTACCTCGTTTCATTTGGGGAGTGCATGTCTACACGGATTTTTGCTGCTTATTTGAACAAAATCGGAGTAAAAGCACGGCAGGTACTTCTTCGCATGTTCTTTGTTTACGCAATGAACCAGTATTCTTCAGAGCATGTGATTATATCAACCTGCATGAATTTACAAGCATATAAGTATTTCATTACTGTGGAAGGAAGTCTTGAAAGTTTGGTAATAGCCTCTGAAGCTGTTTTTTTTTTCACATTTTCTAAACTCGTGCCTGTTAGTTGTATCTCACAGTCTGTGTTTTATTTCTCAGTATTAGATCCTCCATTGCATCTGTGTTTCCTTCCCCTCAAGTTAGCAGCTCTCTAAAGTCCCTGTAGATCAAATTTCAGCTATATGTGTTGTGAATCGTGTTTTGTTGGTTTTAATTTGTATTTGCCAATGCTTTTGCAGTACGATGCATTTGATATTGGTTTCATAACGACAGACGATTTCGGAAACGCGGACATCTTGGAGGCAACTTATCCTGCTATTGCGAAGAGACTACATGGAGACTGGATTCGGGATCCAGCGTTACCTATCGTTACTGGGTTCCTTGGGAAGGTATTCTCACCAGAGGGTATTCATTATGAAGCAAACTATTAGTTCATTGTAATTGTTATTACCTTTTCTTGATAAGTCAATCGTCCTCACTTGCAGGGCTGGAAATCAGGCGCTGTAACCACCTTAGGCCGAGGTGGCAGTGACTTGACTGCTACAACCATTGGTAAAGCCCTGGGGTTGAGAGAAATCCAGGTCCATGGTGAAGTCTAAATAGATTTTTGCTCTTCACAAACAAAAAATAGAGCCTGCCGTTTGCTATTTTAATTTGTTTATCATGCTGGTTAGCTTAGTGGAGCAGAAAGTCACTACCTATTTTGTCTGAAAACATACCACTGCCTGTCATAGGTATGGAAAGATGTCGATGGTGTACTGACATGTGATCCAAATATCTACCCGAATGCAACCACTGTGCCATACTTAACATTTGAGGAGGCAGCAGAACTTGCTTATTTTGGTGCCCAGGTATGTATTCAGTTGGAGCATGAATGGCTTATGCTCTTCACAGTTGGATGTAAATGAAAATATTTGTGCGAAGTGCAAAGTAAATGCTATATATGGAGATTTTGGTGGCCACTGCTTTACTAGTGATAAGGTTTTGCTCACTATGTTAATTTAAGTTGCTCTTTGCACGTTTAGAACAGAGATATTTTGGTTGATAGTAATGCATTGTTGTGCTCCACGATAGGTGTTACATCCACAATCTATGAGACCTGCTAGAGAAGGTGATATACCAGTCAGGGTTAAGAATTCATACAACCCTAAAGCTCCAGGCACCCTGATCACTAAACAAAGAGAGATGGATAAGGTCTGTAGCAGATTAATTAAAACATGTTCTCACATCCGTACCATTCAACTCTCAGGCCATGGATTTTATTTCTCTTGTTCTTTATTTTTCTCTGGATAGGTTGTTCTAACTAGCATAGTGCTCAAGTCAAATGTCACTATGTTGGATATAGTGAGCACTCGGATGCTTGGTCAATTTGGTTTTCTGGCAAAGGTAAGTTCAACAATAGGCCCAGTAATTTTAATTCACATGTCATTATTCTGATCGCTATCTGTATGCGCTTGAGAAGGTATTTTCTATATTCGAAGATCTAGGGATATCTGTAGATTGTGTGGCTACTAGTGAAGTTAGTATTTCCGTGTCGCTTGATCCATCAAAGATCTGGAGCAGGGAACTTATTCAACAGGCAAGTGCACCTATCTACATGCAAAATCAAGTAGTTGTAATACTGTATGCCTGTACTTCTGACCAAACTAGTACTTTCTTTCAAGGTAAAACTAATTCTATATAATTGCAAAAATTGAGCTTATTACTTGTTTCTATTGACTGTTGCCTTATAAAAGATACTCCCTTAGTTTCTAGATAGGTGTTGTTTTGGACATCAACATGGTCTCCAATCCGCAACTTTGACCATTTTAGGTTCTAATTGCATATTAGTGATAAATATGGAACTTACTATGGTATTTTGTGATGGTAAATGTTCATTAGTTTGGCACTTGGACTGCTCGTATTCTAAAGGTTGCATATATATGTAGTAAAAATGTTAGCTTCCCCATAGTTTTGTGGCATGTAGCTATTCTCAGAATCATTCTGCTCTGATCATTGCCTTCTCAGTCCTTTTCGCTTTGTTGCCAAATTTTCAGGAACTTGACCATGTAGTTGAAGAGCTTGAGAAAATTGCAGTTGTCCATCTACTTCAGCAGAGGGCAATAATATCACTCATTGGAAACGTACGGCGATCATCTCTTATACTGGAAAAGGTATGATTTTCTGCGCATACATAATTCTTTCCATAGGATAGCCACAATACTCACACTGAACACACCTACACATCTGGTCTTGAAGGCCTTTCACGTGTTGAGGAAAAGCGGGGTGAATGTCCAGATGATCTCGCAAGGTGCATCCAAGGTAGTCCTTGATAAGACTGTTCTCACGCTTGACAACGTTGTATCCATGTCCTGGTTCCTGATATCAATGTTGCCGCCTTCAACAGGTTAACATGTCTCTGATTGTTCATGATAGCGAGGCAAAGCAGTGCATAAAGGCCCTTCACCAGGCGTTCTTCGAGGATGATGTCCTGACAGAAGTCGACGAAGATGCCCTTCACATGAGCTGATCAGCTTAGTCCGTACAACAACAAAAAAATGTTACAACCTGGAGCAGGTTTTCTACATCGCCTCCAGTTATTTCTTCACTCGCATGACCATCATTCGATGCGTTGTTTCCTCGCTAGTTCAGGTGGTTTAGTTTGACATTTGGTGGCTCGATCTGTCTTTTACGAGGATGCAAAACGACTGGAGCTTTTGCGTCACAAAGTTCCTCGCTTGAATGTGCTTTCACTTTGGATTTAAAGTGCCTTAAAAGTAAAAAACACCTGATCCAAAGTGAAAACATTAGTTAAAGATGGTCCAAAGCAAAACATAAGTAATAAAAGGTGATTGAAAGTGAAATTTACTATTTGATTAAATTAGATGCAAGTAATATTCAACTATGGTCATTTTGATATGGGTTTACTCCACTCGGAGAACTCAACTAGTATTTCCAGTTCTTTTAGCGATTGGTTCCTGATTGATCTGTATTTTTTACTAGCTATGTTGTGATGTTTCTCTCTGTAATTTAATTGGAATGTTTGCACTCAGTTTCTAATCCTCGTCCCCAAATCGATCAAAAGTAAATTTCACTTTGGATCATATTTTATCACCACCTTTTCGTTTTTATCGATCTTTAATAAATATTTTCGCTTTGAACCAGATAAGTTTATCTTTGTGTTACTGTGGATCCATCCTAAACTATTTTTATCCATCTGTATCGACACGGTATATATGGAAGCAATAGTCTAAATAGTCTAAATATTGCTGTAGGAGTTCTTTGACGAGTAGAAACGTATGTATTAGAACCTGTTCATATGCTCGAGAGGAAAGTGAATTAAATTCTGTTCATATGCTCGAGAGGAAAGTGAATTAAATTCGAAAATATATTGTTCATTAGTTTTTATGTCAGAAATATTCGGGATATAATTTTTTTTTTAGAAATATATCTTCGATCTCGCGTAGTCATAACAACGCGGGCGGTCTCGCAAGATGAGGGCGCAAGATCGCGCGGCCACGGCACTAGACTGCGCGGTGAGGCTGCACCAACAAGCGAGACCGAACAGGCTGGCCGATTCAAATTGATTAATTATCCTGATTAGCGATTAATTAGTTATTAATGAATTGTTGATCAGGATAATTAATCACTAATTATTATCAATTAATTACTAATTGGGTAATTAGTCACTAATTAAGCGGCAGCTCACCAGGCAAGACATTCGCTCTCACTCATTTCTTGGCGAGAGACCGTCCGTTCACATTATTTTCGCGTAACGGTTGTGCGAGATCGGTAGTACATTTCTACCAAAATAATTGCATCCTGAATATTTTTAAGAAAAAAACAAATGAACAATATACTTTTAAATTTAATTCGAGAAAAGTTGTGAGGTCAAAATTGAAAACAATGATTATAAAGTGGTTTAAAATAAAACATTGATAATAAAATATAGTCTAAACTGAAATTTACTCATGGATCAAAGATTTCTTGAAGAATGCTTCACATTCCAAACGGCTAGCTTATACCAGCGACTTTTCTTTCACTGGTGATTTGGGTAAAGGAGTTACGGGGAATCCAACATGACACGCTCAGATCCGTGCATAATGGTCAGCCCCTACTTCCTAGTTCCTACTAGGCGCATACCCTTGTGGCACTAAAGAAACAAGTAATTTTGGTATCCTTGTGGCACTAAACAAGGAAGTAATGTTGGTGTAATAATCCTACTTTTGGGCTAGGATAGCACAAACCTACCATTCTTTGATTTCAGCAAGCCTGTCCCAATTCAAGAAACAAAACGTCTCAATATCTTTTTAAAAAAAGGAAACAAAACATCTAAGAGATTGCATAGAAAAAGTGTTACTAGAACAATGAAGAATGTGAGCCGGTAAAAATCAGTAATCCTTTATTTTCTATATATTTGGTAACCACTAATTACAATTATGATCCTAAATCTCAACCCTCAGCAAGCCATGTCATCACTCATCTAACTAAGGATATAACAGAAACTACGACTGCCATTAAATGGTACCAGGACTCCATTGTAAACCACTGCAGAGAAGACTATCAAAATACATCTAAGTATGAAATGGACAGCACAGGAGAATTTTTGTCCGACAAGAAACTGAGTTGTCCCAGATAAAACATTTTAGATGATAAACCACGATAAGGTCCGAAACTTGTTCAGCAGTGGAACTATACCACATTCCTCGTCTCAGGAACATCGTTCCCGTTCCGGGGACACGGGAACAATCTCGGTCCCTCGTGTTAAAACATTAAAAAAGTAGTATCCTGCATTCCTCGATCCCGTTCCTCATCCCATCGACCTGTTCCTCATCCCATCGACCCGGGAACTTTTGTGACAGAGGGGTTCAGCACACTGTATGGTATCGCCACCATACCATCTCGATCTGTGAGGGATCATTTGGAGTTCCACTTTCCCACTGCTGCCATTGCCATGGCAAGCACTCTGCATCACCTCCACACCGGTCAAGACAGTAATGTTCCTCCCAATGAACTCATCATCAGAGTCCCTTTTGGGAGCCTGATTGCGAAAGAACCTTGCGACGCAGAACTTGCCCAATCCCAGGTTAACAAGTTGAGGATCCCTGCATCGCTTCCATTCCTCCGGCGGTTCAAACTCCTTACAAGTAGATAGTAGCTGTGGCTGGGAATTCATCGATAAGAGATCAGCAGCAGCCAATTCATGGGTGCTGTCACAAATGCCAACCCAGAGCTTGAGCTCAGGTACATACTCAACCTTGCTGTGAATCTGCTGCTTCAGCTGCAGCGAACAAAGAGGCTTAGGTGCATAGCGATGCCTCGTCAGACGAAGAGGCGAAGAAGCAGCTCCGGCCATGGCCACCAGAGGCCGCAGCGGCAGCGGTCTGCAGCAAGGAGCGGTGCTCTTAAGGCATTGCAGCCGACGGCAATGAGGTGCAGCCGCCGTCGCCCCTACCCACAGAGAAAGAGAACAAACCTTGGGTTTCCTGGTTTGCCCACCGCCGAAGCCGCTCCCTCGCTCGCCACCGCCAACGCCCCGACCTCCTCGACCGCCACCAGGGCCCTAAACCGCTGCCACCGCCGCCACCACCGCCCCCGGCCACATAGAAGGAGAACTAACCTTGGGTTTCTTGGTCTGCCCACCAGATTCCAAACTCAACAAGTAGACATCAAACTCAACACGTCAACGAAAAGCAGTACTTAGGGAAATGAAATGTTACAAGTTACACTAATATTGACATGGGTGCACGCAAACTCAACAAGTAGACACCAAACTCAACACGTCAATGAAAAGCAGTACTCAGGGAAATGAAAAGTTACACTAGTGTTCCCACGCATACTTTTCTTGGATACTCAACACGAATAAGGAATGCAGCACATCGTGACTCTCAAAAGTTCCACTGATGTTGACATGGGTGCACCCAAATTCAACACGTAAACAGTAAACTCAATACATCTAAGAAAAGCAACACTTAGCAACACTGAAAAGTAGGGAAAAGACCCAGTCACCAAACTCACCTGTTCATGTTCCTTTGGCCAGGAGTCAAGGATGTATTTCTTTCCATCGGTAATGGAAAGAACAACCAGTGACCAGTGACTGGAATGAACGATAGGAACAAATATCTGAAAAAAAACCCTCTACTATCAATCTATGGACCCACTAACAAGAAAATACAAAGATGTAATTATAAACAAAGCACAAACCAGTTTCACGTCCTTCATAGTCTCTGCATTAAGCTCCCTATCCAAAGATGCTTGATTCTTCCCGCCATTGTCTGGATTCATCAGTTCTTGCTGGGATAATAAAAATGACGACGTTATAGATAAATAATAATAACATAAAATGTCTGGATTCATCAGTTCTTGCTAGGATAATAAAAATGACGGCGTTATAGATAAATAATCATAACATAAAAAATCTCTTGTATACACTTACAGTAGTTTTCTGGTCAAGAATAACTTTGTCCTTCCAATCTTTCGACCACAGGTGGCATAGTAAATAAAATATTTCAGTGTGCATATACCCTTTAGGTTTGAGACAATCTACAAAAACAGATTCAGCTATAGAGTGGCCCAAAATGTCCACCACTGTGCTGTCTCTGGTTCTGTCCACAACATGTGTCCGGTAAACACTTTCTGGATCAGCAGCAGGCCCGCTGTCAACAGAGCTCTGATCAAGCCTGTTGTCAACAGAGTTCTGACGATGTATACAATTTGTCAATGCATATGTCAATTTACAGGCATACCTCTTGTCAATGCATATGTCAATTTACAGGAGTACGTTAACTAAGGGGCAGGGATACTTACCTCAACCTGGTATGGCTCCAGTGCACCATAACATGAATTCTTAAACTGAAAATAGCATAAATAAAAACAACATGAACCTGGGTACCCAAACAAATAACATTAATCAAGACTTGGATGAACAATAAAAGAAGGTGCTTACATTCAGAGTACCGAGATCCTTCATAATCTTAGAAGGTTTGGGACAACCCGTCTAAAAAGGCAACAAAATATGGCATGAACAAAATAAAAAGCACCTTTTCCAACAGAATGATAGCAGATATTGTACTTACCTCACAATGCTTCCTTTTAAGGCTCTTATTTTCATTGGGTTTCATTATGAGGCCCGCGATTGAATCTTCGGTATAAAAATTGATTCTAGGGGTGATTGACGGGTCCAAAGGGTTATCAGCGAGATGGTCCACCAATGCTAGTTTTCTTCCCATGCTTGATGTATGCTGCAGTAGTTTTGGACCAAATATATAAGGATAATAAAAATTTATATACTAAGGATTCTTCCCATGCTTGATGCATGCTGCAGTAGTTTTGGACCAAATATACAAGGATAATAAAAATTTAAATACTAAGGATCAGCTGTAAACTAATTAGATTTAATAAAATCATAAAAACTGAAATACTATACCTTCAGCAACTCTGGCAACAATATTGGCTGCTAGTACAACTTCAACCATATTTTTTGTACTCCGACCAATCTGCTCTTCTATACCATCTTCAACATTAATGAATGAATAATTAAAAAACATATGACCGAGAAGATTGCCTAAATTGTCATGGCCACTAGAGCAATTTTCAATTTCTCCATCATAAAAATTTGCAATTGGAAACTTGCTGATAGAATGGTGCATTCTATATTGTAGATTCAACAAATGCTTGTGGTAACCAATTTGATACAATCTCTCAAAGAGGCTTCGTCCATACTTAGCCTCTTCTGCAATCTAAAGATTAGGAGAAAATATGAGCAATCTAGAAATTACTAGGAAATAATCACTGGTAACATTCAAATGGTCTTATAACAAAGACATACCGGGCTCACTACCACTGATTGTAGCTGATTATCATCCCCAACAAGAACCACATGTTTGATCCCATCAATAGTGAGAGGGATAATTGAGTCACACTCTTTTAGGTTGGCTGCCTCATCAATAACCAAGATATTATATCGCTGATTTTTCAACCTAGATGACCTATAAGGAGTGCAAAATACGAGTTTTGCATCTCGTAAGCAGACGTTCTCTATATGATATATCTCGTTAGTAGACATTCTTTTATGTTTCCCCATCATTCCTTCAACACGATCTTTCAACAATATTTTAGACAGGCCCTTATCAATCTTCTTAGTAAGCTTATCACTACCAAACAAAATGATGTCACCAAGTGAAGGACTGGCTCCAGTGAACTTTTCAACTAGAGAAACCAGATGAGAAGCCAATTGCACGAGAGCTATGTTGGTTGGAGCACATACAAGAATTCTAGGTTTGCTTGGAGTCATTAGAAGCATATGCAGAATCACTGAAATTGTTTTAGTTTTACCTGTGCCATTCAGGCTCCAAATTAGATGTACAGAAGATTACTCAGAAATTTAGTTGCTGAAATGCTAGGAGTAATAGCATATGCAGAATCAATGAAAATGTTTCAGTTTTACCAGTTCCAGGTGGGCCCCAAATTAGATGTACAGAAGATTTATCAGGGCATTTAGTTGCTGAAATGCAACTTGCTACTGCATCACTTTGTGATTCATTCAGTTCAAAATCAGCACACGCAGCAATTTTTGCTTTATCTATGAATTGTCCACATTCTCTATCAACATGCAACATATATTAAAAAAAGTCACTGCACAATAAGAGAGAAATGTTCCTCAAACTAAGAGAGAGAAATGTTGGTACATACACCATTATTACTTTTAGTCAATATGAGATTGCTTATTTCTGGACTCTCTTTGAAACCTCTCATCATGACTTCCCAGCTACATTCACAAGTAGCTAGATTAGTCAGCTGCATAACCTGGTAGGAAGTTCCCTGATTCAGAATGCTCCCATATGGCGACTGCGATAGCCAGACATCCATTGATTGTTTAGTAGTGTTGACCTTCATAACCACTAGGATGGTGCAGTTGTCCCTGATAATCTGGTCTCTAGATTTCAAATTACTTGTTGATAATAACATGAGATCTCCTCGTTTTAGCATATTCTCCCCCCGTGTCTCTAGTACTATGAGCTTGAAGTTATATACATTTGGCCACCGAGAATCTTGCTTATCCTCGTAGCAGTCTACATATAGGCCTCCGGAGATAGTATCCATGCCCAAGTTGATTTGATGCCAGATCTCCACCAATGTTGGATTGCGAAATGCTTTTGTGTAGTCCGCCCAGGTTTCAAATTCATCGGGGATCATTTCCACCTGTAAGAACATGAGATCATTTCCACCTTGAAATGGAGATGTTCAGGTGCAAAATAAGGAATGATGCATGTTGAGAGAGGCTCATTTTACCTTAAAAGGGCACTGTTTCCCCTTCAAAATATCAGAAACCGACCATGATAGCACCTCTTGGAAAAGAGGTTTGCAAGCTTTGTCTGAGTGCGGCATTTCAGTACTGGTGCAAGCTGATAGCCTGCTACACAAACGATTCAGCTTTTCATAAATTTGGATTTGACCCCCGGCAAGCAATAAATCAAAAATCGGATTTGACTCCCAGGAATTAATAAATCAAAACATGTTTCATTTCATTTCTAAATATAATCTTCTATAGTGCTCTCTACAAATTTGATGAGATTATGTAAATCTTAAAATGCAGACAATTTGCTCTAATTTGCTCTAATCTTAAAATGAGAGGTGGACCTCCAGAAGCCCACCCCCTTCCCTCTCTGTATCTGCAGCAGCCGCCATGAATGGCCTATTCGCTTTCCATAAAGCACCCAAAAGCCCCACCGGCATTTCAACGTGACTCAATAGGAATTGTGTCTAAAATTTACAAAACAAAAGAGCATACACTTAACACTTGCTCAGGAAAAGAAAACGTGCCTGCCTGAGTGTATGCTTTTAACCAGGCAAGAACCATTTTTAACCAGGCAGGCATACACTTAACACTTGCTCAAAAGGCACGTTTGCCTGCCTGATTGGATGGATTCAGAAAAAATTTAGTTATATGGAAGAAGAAAAGAAAGAGTTTTTTCCTTCTATTAAAATACAAACCGTGGATTCGTTTCAGCTCCCGGCCATTGGTAGAACAAGAAACGCGAGGACCGGAGAGGGGGAGAGGGCGGGAATCTAATGAAGCTGACCTTCTTGGTTGCCGACCAATGCCTCTATCTGAACTTGTTGATTGGCAACAATGCTCTTCAGTTGAGCATTCTCAGATCGTAGGATCTCCAGCTCTTTACAAGCTTTAACCAACTCTTTTTTGTAATCATCTTCCCAGATGAATTTCTGACAAGACTGCAGCATGTGGAATAGCAAAAATGTAATCAACATAGTATCAACAAAATCAATGTTGACTAACATTCGCTCACCATACACTTGAAGAACACCTTTCCATCATTTCTCGGATTTCCCTTTCTGCTAGTCCGCTCTATAACGCGTTCTTTTCTGCATTTGGGGCACAAGTTCAGGGGCAAACCAGACCACCCAGTCGTCACCTCTGTCATTGCTGAATAAACCAAACAAAGAAATCTATATTCAGAGAAAATGTTTGAAAAGACAAGGGCCAACATCTCAACATACTCTAATAAATCATGGAGTATTTATTTCTACTTTAGCTGGAATACATAGCAAACAAATTAAAAGATATATTGATAAATCTAGATATATTGATAAATCTAGAAATACTAACATAACATAGAATTTTAAAATGTGTTACCTCTTTCTAGACGTTCACACTGCTCTTGAAGGATGGGATCAAACTCATCTCCTGTTAAGCTTAGATGGTTGCACTGCTCGACCTATGCACATATAGCTAATTCTGCAAGAAAACAAAAAATTGAGTAAAGAACAGATGCACTATTGAAATGATAATATTCATTCAATAATTCAGTTCACATTAAAGTATAAACAGAAGTGAGAAACACAAAAAAAGAGTGTTGATCATGTTAAGTTACAGAGCAACTAGTTTGCAATCGAGCAACTACAGAGCTAAGATACACGAATACGGATACGCATATCAGTATCGAGGTCGATACGGGTACGCGGATACGACATTTTCCCCAAAACCACCGATACATTGATACGTTTTGGATTTTTTAAACAAACAAATAAATAAGAAACAATGCATAGCAAATTCGCAACAATAAGAAATAGGTCAAAAGAATCGCCTCCGACAACCCACATTCTTGTTCCTCCTAGTCTCCTGCCTTGTATGCATCCTTTTTCTTGACATATGTCTCAGATTTGAGTGCACAAAGACCAAATCATCATGGTCAATTGGACTTTATATCAATTGCGGCTGCAGATCCTACACTAACACTAGCGCGAGCACCAGCACCAGCACCGGCAGTAGCACTAGCACTACTCGATGTGGCTATCTACAAAAGAAAACAAGAGGCCAAGAACAAGTCACTAGATCAGGTCTTACAGGCAGGCGGCGCGGGCTCACCTCCACATGCGGCGGGTGGCGCGGATTCGGCTCGGGAACTCCTTCCCGCAGGCCGCGGGCGGCGGTGCATGGATCCAGAGGAGGCGCGGCGCACGGATCGAGAGCAGGCGACGCTTCTTCCTCTCCGGCTCGACGCGGATCGAGTCCGCGGGCTTCTTCCCCGGCGGCTCGAGCTCGGCTTCCAGCGGCGCGGGCTTCCTCCGTCGGAGGAGGCTCGGCGGCGCGGCTCTCCTTCCCTGCGGTGGTTCGTCACCGGCGGCGGCGAGCGATGGCGCCTGTGGGCGTGTGTCAGGAGGAGGGAAGGAAGAAGGCGCTCCTCTAGTGGAGCTTGTCGAGAAGAGATGAGGTGGTGGCCGTCGACGCGCGCCGTCCGTCGCCGCCGCCGCGCTTCCGCCCCTTGCAGCTCGCACCACGGGAGATAGACAGAGAGAGCCGACCGACCCCTCGACCTAATATTCCTGCGGCCCATTGGGCCATTGGGCTTGGCTATATAGAAAACGGGACTTGAATCGTATAATTAATGTTTTTCCCATCTTTCTTCTTCGAATCTTGCAGCACTGAATATAATCTTGCAGAGTGAACAAGGAATGAAGAAAGAGACAACTTGGATTTTATCGAGGATGAAAAGAAGAGATGTCCTTCACCCCCCCCCTCAACACACACTCACCGGATGCAGTGCAGACGAATGATGAGCCTGTATCAGGGGATGGAGAGGAAGAGGATGCCAAGCTTGGTTCAGCTGGAAATGATGATAGCCAATCTAAACAACAAGACTCTAATCTGCAAGAAGGCAGGAAGGATGAAAGAGACAACGACGCTGAAGGGGAACAAGCTAAGTCTGAAGAAAGAGACAACAAATCTGAAGAGGATGGAGGGGGAGGTAATGGTGGTTTAGCTGATCATGCTGAAGAGGATGGAGGGGTAGGTAAGGGTGGTCTACCTGTGATTGATGGCTCCCAAGTTCAAGAAGTCGCGTCCTCTACTAATGAAGTCCCCCGATGGAGAGGCAAGAAGAAGGGCCCTACGGATAATTTAGGAGTAATTTCACCACGGTTTGGGAAGAGGAATTTATCTCTAAGCTCAAAAGTTCACTCTACCAGGAAGCTGAGACAACACAAGATGACGTTCAATGATGAAATCTGCAAATGTTTCTCGAACAAGTAAGTTTCTTGAAATTAGTTAGTTTCTTCAGAGTCATACAATTTCCTATACTAAGTAACTAAGTGACATCATGTTTTAATTGGCAAAGCAGTGAACATGAAGTGTTACGCGTGGGAGAGATCAACATGAGTGGGGTTTAGCTGGAGAAGTTCGTCAATGAAGGTGGCAATGCTGATAGCATTCTCAAGGCATTCGTTCAATGCTTCAATCATAATGAACAGAGCTGCAAGCTGGATGAGGCCTGCACAATAACCATCCCGCCAGTTGCGATACCCAAAGGTTGTAAATTCGAGGATAAGAGTGAGAGTACTGCATTTTTGAAACTTATTGTAGCTGCACTTCCCAAACAAACCAAAGTCACCGATGCTCCTCCAGAAGGCACCAAACGTCCCAAAAACAAAGCCCCAAAAATCCCAGTGATGCCGAGGAGATTCGTACGTACTGCAGTATTCTAATACTCAGTTTTTTTCTGAAACAATAATAATACACTCAACATTATGATCTGTTTTGCAGATATTTTTTCCTTTATGCAATGGTGAAGAATGGTGTGTGTTTTACAAAGATACGAAAAAGCAAATCGAAACCCATATAAATGCTCTTTTTTGCAAGACATCGGTGTTATCTTCGGAGCTTGAAACACTAGGTTCCTCTATCATGTTACAGCTAGACAAAGCCATCAAGGAATGCGGCTTTAGAGGGATTGCAGATACCAATGTGAGGGTTTCAGGTATTAGTTCTAATGCCGAACTCAAAGACAGTGCCTTGGTGATTATGTACTATATTGAGAACTTCATTGGTGGTTTGTCTGATGAGACTACCAAGAAACTGACAAATATTGACGAGGTTAGTGTATCCCTCTTTACCTTGATGTGAAGTACAAAAAATTATGTGCATAACCTCTTTACCTTCAATTTGCAGGAATGGCTAGGAAATTACAAAAAGTATATAGCGATGTACCTTCTTTATCACAGTGAAAACAAGGGGGCGCTGCCTGACGAGATTGCAGCGCGCAAGTGAATGAACTGAGTTGGGTGGAGTTTGGAAGAATCGTAATTTGGGAACACTGTGTAACCTGGACGTGTTGAGTTTCCTCACTACATGTTTAGTTTTGGTGCATCCACGCTAAACTACACGTAACATGTGAGGTCACCAATTGTGCAGCTGTGGTGAAGTCCATGGCTCCCCTCCATGTTTACTATGTGTGCAGGCAAACTCAACACCAAAGGACGAAACTCAACACGTTAGGAGAAGCTCCTGTACTTCAAACTCAACATGAAAAATGGAAACTCAACACGTCAGATGACAACAACACAATATACACAATACAAAGTTACACTTAGTTGACTATGTGAGCACACAAACTCAACACGAAAATTATAAACTCAACATGTTAGGAAAACGCTCCTAAACATTGATCAGATGGGCATCATGTTTTGTTCGTGCGTAGTTTGTTCGAATCTTCTAAGAAGTGGATTAGCTAGATGCCACAAAACTACTCATAAACTATCATCGGCATGAATAAAGCAAATATCCCGCTACCACGATCGATATCTGGGATTCCCTGGAGGCTTATTCCCTTCCTGAAACCGAAGCCATCAAGGCTCGGTGGCCATTAATGGCCCGTTGCCACCATGGTCGGCGCCCACCCATCCATCTCCCAGAAACCTATAAAATGGAACCCCACCCATTAATGGTGGTCTCTCGGTCGTGCGTGCATGCCTCCTCGCGGCACCGCCATCGTCGTGTCGTCTCTCGGTGCCGTCCAGCGCAGTGCGTGCATGCCTCCTCGCGGCACCGCCATGTCGCTGTCCTGCGCAAGACCCCAAGCGTCATCATCCCGACATCGCCCCGCGCACCAAGCTGCTGTCGCCAGTGTCACGAGCCGCCAAGCTATCGCTCACCCACCGCGGCAGCCGCCGCTGCTGCCGACCGACAGTCGCCGTCACCCGGCAGCGTGGCCGTCGTGCCCACCGGCCGGTGCCACTGCAAAGTCGCACGCATGCACGTGCATGCACCCGTGAAGCCCGCGTGCAGCCACACATGAAGCCACCACTGACGGAGGGTAAGCTCCTCAGTGGGGGACTGTGAGGGCCCCCCTTTGTGAGTTCGGCCTAGGGCGCGAGGGACGCGCTTCTCAGCGCTTGCTCCGGTGCTACGGTGGTGGAGAGAAAGATCAAGTGTTTCGCACGAGAGAGGGCGGCGGCGCAAGGGATTATACAGGTTCGGGCCGCTAGTCAAGCGTAACACCATACTCCTATGTGTGATGGACTATGTATGCTCTTGTTCAGAGAATGAACCCCTTTACTCTAGGCCTGGGCCTCCTTTTATAATCCCAAGGGGACAACACATGGGCCGAACAGGCTATACTCTAGAGAAAAGGAAAAATATTCTTGTACAATTATGGATCACACTGTAGTTTGGGGCGGAAGTCCTCCGTTCACCAGTACATAGTTCATCAATCATTACAGAACAGCAACACACAATAGTCCATCAGTATTTCAGTACTTAGTTCAATCACAAAACACATCACTCCATCGGTACATAGTTCATCACAAAACATAGTTCAATCACAAAACACATCACTCCATCAGTTCAATCAGCTGTATTTTTATTATTGGAGTGCTTGGCAATAGAGCATATTAATGATATGGTTCTCTTCTAAAAAATTAACAGAACATAATATAATCCAGAAGCAGGAAGGTATAAACATATAACCCTAGTTCCTTATGTATAACCCAACTCCTTAGTACAAACAAAAGAAAAGAAATCAATCATTCAACATTCACTCAAATATATAGAGCCTACACAGTAACACAGAGTGAGAGAGGTGGAGGTTGAGAAATAACACCTGCTGGCTGCTGCGAGGCGAGGCGTCGTCGGCATCGGTGGCGGTGAGGAAGTCGCCAGTGGGGCTTGAGGTTACCTGGCCTAAGTATGTGATAAGTATATATACTTTCATATATATATATTTCTAAACTATATAATATATAACGGATATAAACATATAATATATAATGGATATAAATTTTACAACACAGCCTAATATGTGATAAGTATATATACTTTCATATATATATTTCTAAACTATATAATATATAACGGATATAAACATATTTTTATAATTTCATGGAACTGGTCATAAAATGAATGTGTTTAACATATAGAAGTACAAAACTACTAATTGACATTGTTCAACCTATAGGATAGAAAATGATAAAATGATAAGAAATTACATATAGTTTCCTCTTCATGGAATAACAAAAATCAATAATATGGTATTTTATATTACTTACGGAGTTATTATTGTGATACTTTGTGGAAAACATAAGCAATACAATCTACAAATTAAGTATACATCGATCAATATCATGCCATAACAGAACGTTTATGCACAAAATTAAACAGCCGTGAACTACAATAAACAAATTACAGCTCTGCTTGAGTTCAAAATTGATGTTTATTTGTCTAGTCCAAAAAAATTAGACAACAAATTTGGTTCACATTAGATATATACCTGTCTTATCTAGACTACTTGAGAAAGCAACAAATTGAATCGAATCGAGAAATGAGGATTGAATGGCTTACCTCCGGCAATCTATTGAATCGAATCCAGCCTGTTCGGCAAGGCAGCTTGGCAAGGACGGTGGGGTGCGCTGTGGGGGAGCGGCCGCGCAACGCCACCGGTGGAGGCGTGGGGCCAAGGGCAGTGGGCTGTGGGGGCAGGGCGAGGAGAGACCTAACGAGGGAGAGGACGAGAGGGGAGGGCCGGCCAGCCGAGGGCGATGCCTCGACGTGGGTCCAAGCACCGCGCGTGACCCGGAGAGGGCTGCCAGGCTCGGCTCGCCGGAGGGGCGGAGGCTGCAACCGTGCAGGGCCAAGGGAGGTCGGAGGCGTGCTGCGGTGCTGGGGTGGGCCGCCGGCGCCTGGCGGCCGCTAGGGTGGCGTGGGGAGAGGCCAACCGGCCATCGCCCGAAGCGGCGCGACACGACCCGGCGCCGGCGAGGCGGCAACCGCGCGACGCCGCAATCCCACGACGGGGATGGCACTGGCACGGTGCGACGGGCGACATGGCGACGGGCGCGACGGCCAGGAATGCCGGCGCAGGCGCGCGCGGGCCACGGGGCGCAGGGCGCAGGGTGACGGCGCCGGTGCATCGCGGCGTCGGTCTCCTCCCTAGCACCTGGCAGTGGCGGGCTGGCGGCTGTATGGGAGTTGGGAAGGGGGGAGGGGAGGAGTTAGGGTTAATTAGATTTTTGGGCCTTTTGTTGCTATTGGGCTAATGGGCCTAAAATATTGAGGAAAGGAGGATGGTAGTGGGATGGGTTAGCCTTTTAGTTTGGGCTTCTTTTGGATGGATAGGTCTTTTTTTTCTTTTGTTCTATATACATATGAAATATATACTTCATATATGTATTTTTTGTTCCAAAATCTTGGGTATTCATTTGAGTACCCATGAATCATTGTGGGCCCGCCCCTGTTGAGGTGTCATCGGTGTGGCTGTGGCGTCGTCATCGGTGTGGCTGTGGTGGTGTCGGTGGTTTGGCTGTGGTGGCGGCCGCGGTGAAACGGCGAGAGGTAGCGGGGACGGCGCGAGATGGCGAAGAGAGAGGGCGGCGCGAGACGGTGGGGGCGAGGACGGTGCGAGAGAGGGGGGGCGGCGCGAGATGGCGGGGACACGGGGTGCGAGACGGCGGGGGCGAGGTCGCAAGGACGGCGGGCCAACGGTGGCGGCGGGCGCGGGGGCGTGTGATTTGGATGCGCCGCTCCGCCGCCGGCTCGCGAACTCGGTGTGTGTCTCTCTCTCTCCTCTTTAGGGTTAACCGGTTAGGGTAGATGCCATGATTTGGGTTGGGCTGGGAACATGGGGAGGAATTATGGACTATCGATTTCATGGGGCTTTTTAACTTCGGAAATTCCGACAAATTTTTCGGAAATTTTCCAACCGATTTCGAGTTCCGACGGAAACTGCTATTATCACCTTGATTCCATTTTTGAAAAATGTCATATTAGATTCCATTTTTGATTCCGTTTCTGAGAAATTCCGAAAAAATTCTGACCGGCTGATTCCGTTTGTGAAAATAGGTCCGGAATCCGAAAAAATTCTGTACCGTTTTCACTTGGTAGAAGGCATCAAGTGATGGAAAAAAAAAGGGCTTTCAATAAAATAGATTATGTAGAGGTAGGAGCGGCGGAAGGGCATAGGAGTAGTGAGATTTGGTAGGGTTAGGTCTTGGCAAGCTTGATTCAGGCTGGCATTTGGGCCCATTTCTCGGCCCGTAATATCGGATTGCTCACGATAGCGAGGCAAAGCAGTGCATAAAGCAGTTTCAGATATTACGGGAATAAAATGGAGCGGTAGTTTATGAAATGAATTGGAACATAAAAAAATTAGAGATCCTTCCATGGCCATCTACTCAGGCTTTAAGTGCAACCATGCAATATAGCAATTACGTAAGCCAGTGCTCATGTATATCATGAACTGGCATAGATATGCATAAACAAATTCTTATCAAAATTACAGTATTTGCATAAAAATTGAAGTGCCATGAACATTTAGTCTGTATTCGGCAACTTGAAGTGGGAGCTAATCCCTCACGTACGCAAAACAAAGCGACTCATTAGCGCGTGATTAATTAAATATTAGTTATTTTTTAAAAAATAGGTTAATATGAGTTTTTAAAAACAACTTTCCTATAGAATTTTTTTTCAAAAAAGTTTGGGAAGCGTGCACGTGGAAAAAACAAGAGAGGTGAGTTGGAAACCTTGACTAAAGAACTCATCTGTAATAGTTAATCTAAGATAAGAGTAAATAAATACCATTTTCATTAGGTTCAATTATGCAGCAACAGCTGACCAGTGACCACCCAATCCTTTTCTCCTTGCAAAGATGTTACTTCAGCAAATAATAAATTGAAGGTGGCACAATCAACATCATCTGCGCCTTTTGTTTTTGTTGTAAAATTAAAATGATTGTACCACCTAGGCCCCTCAATGATTAATTGATAGTGTACATCTTTGAGTTCATGTGCAAGATCCTAAAAAGGAATTCACGATAACTCAGATCAGCAGGTGTTACATTAATAAGAATATTAAGACGCAGGTGGAGGGAGGACAAACCCCAGAAAGATTGTGGTCATCGTTATACTTGTCCAATATCACTTGAACCAATTTGACGGTTTAGATTGCCACTGTTGTAAGTTGCTTCTGATTTAGGATCTCTCTTTTGTGTGCCATCAGGCCAATAGATATTCTTGTACCATCTTCTCCACAAGAGAAACTTCATCTTGCTCCTTTAACATCCTAATTTAGGTTACAATTCAATAGGATCAGGGAGTGTACGTATTAAAAATAGTTTTGCAAGTCTAATCAGCGCTAATGTAGGATCGAAAGGTTTGTGTGCAGGTTGTGAAACAGGGATCAAATATCTCACAAGATATCTCCAATATAGCTCATGGTAGTAAACACACACAAAAAAAAAAAAAACGAAAGACCTCATATAAGATTCTTCGAAAATTTAGAAAGCTGAGCGACCTCATATAAGATTCTTCGAAGATTTAGAAAGCTGAGCTTAAACTGTTTCCAGCTTTCTATGCCTGTAAGCTCTCAATGCATCACACCTTCTTCTAAAAGGAAGATCCATTACTTCAACCTTCCTTTTCATATTCCCAATTCAGTCTAGTTGTTCAGAACACTCTCTCGATCGCACCGCTGGCATCAGACACGTGAAGTTTAGACTCATACTTGATCATTCGGAGATGGACTTCCCCCTTGCTGCCATTTGCATTGGCACTACTAGCATCATGGACACACGGCACAACATCCACACCAGTCAAGACAGCAAAGTGATCCTCAACCATTTGATCACTCTTAATTGCAATTATAACTATGATCCTAAAGCTCAATACTCAGCAAGCCAAGTCGTCACTCATATAATGAGATAACACAAATTAAGAGTGCCGCTAAATAGTACCATGACTTCATTACAAACCACTGCAGAGGTGACTATCAAAATACATCGAAGTGTGAAATGGACAGCACAGGAGAATGTCCCAGATGAAACATTTCATTTTAGATGTTACATCGGAACTGTTCACAGCACTGCCCAGATGGTATCGCTGCCAGCATACAATCTCGATTTATGAGGGATCATTTGGAGTTCCCCTTTCCCACTGCTGTCATTGCCATTGGCATGATAAACACTCGGCACCACCTCCACACCGGTCAAGACAGTAATGTCCATCCCAATTAATTCATCGGAGCCCCCTTGGGGAGTCCTGTTGTGAAAGAACCTTGCAATGCAGAACTTGCCCGAGCCAAGGTTGACAAGTTGAGAATCCTTGCATCGCTTCCATTCCTCTGGTGGGTCAAACTCCTTACAAGTAGCTAGTAGCTGTGGCTGGGAATTCATCGATGAGAGATCAGCAGCAGCCAATTCATGGGTGCTGGCAGAAATGCCAACCCAGAGCTTGACCTCTGGTACATACTCAACCTTGCCGGTGAAGGGTAGCATCCATTTGCCGAGGTGGCTCCATGTGAGGCTCCGCATGTCCATACAATAGGTTCCAACACCGTTTACAGAGATGCAGATGTTCGAGCCATCACCAAGCAAAGCATAGGAACTGATCTCCAGGCACGAGCCCGAGTATGCTCTGTGATAGACATATGGCGGTGGCGGGAGGAGCTGACGGGTCCAGGACTTCAAGATGCGGCTTCCACGATAGTTGCAGTAGATGAAGGCCTCGAATTGATTGTTTCCCAACACTCCCCCTCTACTCAGCTTATCCATGATGTAAAGGTTGCCACCGTCGAACTCACCGGATTCTTCCGGGTAGGGGATGAAGAAGGAGATGGGCTTCAGTTTGGGCTGGAGAAGACGGGGCAGCATCACCACGCGGCTCCTGTCCGCCTCGAAGATAAAGCAGCGTCCCAAGTGGTCCGCACACATCACCCTGCGATCAAAAAGCGGCAAGCAGTCTATCCTCCAATGGTCATCAAAATTCGAAGGTGCAGCTGCCAAGTTGAAGATGGGGCTTGGAAGTTGAATCCTATCCATGCTGCTTACGGCGGCGGCCTCCTCCTCCTCATTATTATTGTTCTGCTTCTGGATGTTGAAGAGATTCTGGAGCGTGAGGTCGATGCAGCGCAGCGATTTGGTTTCAGGGAAGCGGTTGTCCACGATCACATTCAGAAACCTCCGAGAGAGGGCCATTGTCGGAGTGAACTTCAAAATCAAAACAAACAACAGGAAAAGCATTTGTTACCAAGAGGGAGGATGAGATCATCAAAATCGAAATCGAAATAAACAGGAAAGATTTGTTTACCAAGGGAAGGGGAAAAAGAAGCCTACCTTAGGTCCAGGTACAGCTGCTATTGTGAGGGAACGAGTGATTCGGGATGGGAGTAGTGAGATCTGCTAGGGTTTGTTTGTTTCGCAGGCCTGTTTCAGGGCTGGCATTTAGGCCCACTTCTCGGCCTTTGTAGGCTTGCAAGCCAAAAAATAGGTTATTTTGCTGTTGTGTCTTTTTATTAATCGGCAGCAACGCAGTCAATAGTATCTTAAATGGATTCAGTACTACTCCGGAAACTATTTTGATATCTCGAGGGGATGTCCCCTCGTTTGTTTAAAAACCATTCAAACAGTTATGAAAAATTCCGGAAAAAATTGACAACATTCATATACCATATCTATATAACTCCATAAAATCTTAGATCCAAACTCAACTCACACGTCGAGATATAAAAAAGACAAATTTAACAAATGAATAGTAGCGTACTGTTTACATCTGATTTTTTTTTTTTGTTTCTTGATGTATAAGTTGAATTTGAACTTGATTTTTGGTGGAAAGATAAATATCACAATACTCAACATTGTCAATTTTTTTCATAATTTTTCACAACTATTTGTATCGAATTTGAAAGAAAAGGTATACGAGGGGATATCCCCTCGAGAGATTAGAATCCACTCCCGTAGTACTCCCTCTGTTATCGAATGAAAGGAATTTACCTTTACAAGTCAAACTTTTGGAAGCTTGATTAGATCTATAGAAAAAACAGTAATATTTTCAACAACAAACATATTGCAAAAGTATATTCAACGATAATTTTAATTAAATTAATTTGATGTTGCTGCATTGCTGCATTTCTAATTAAAGTTGAGTGTTTTGTTTGGTTACGTGCACGCTGACTGCCTTACTAGTTGGAAAGAAGGGAACTACCGTAGGTGACAGAAAACATCAATATCTCAGGAATAGATTAACGAAACTAAAATAAGACATAATACGCACTACCAAACGGAATACAAGAAGACTTTTGTGACAGTTAATAAAATTATGAAACATACTCAGATGTCTTTTACAGCCCTAGTCCCAAAATTATTTAGACATACATAATAGATAGAGAGTTGAACGCAAGTTCCAAATTATTCAGAACACTCTCTCGATCGCACCGCTGGCATTAGGCAGGTGAAGTTTAGACTCATACTTGATCATTCGGAGCTGGACTTCCCCCATGCTGCCATTTGCATTGGCACTACTAGCATCATGGACACACGGCACAACATCCACACCAGTCAAGACAGCAAAGTGATCCTCAACCATTTGATCACGATAGTAGCCCATGAAACGCCGGGTGCTGAAGAACCTTGCAATGCAGAACCTGCCAGATCCCAGGCTGACAAGATGAGATCTGCATGAATCCAACCAATTCTTGGGTGGGGAAAGCTCCATCCAAGTTTTCACTAGCTCTGGCCGCTGGAGGTAGTCCATGGCGGAGAGGTCAGCAGCAGCCAAGCGGTTGGTCTTGGCAGAGAGGCCAAACCAGAGCTTGAGCTCTGGTACATACTCAACCTTGCCGTCGAAGGGCAAGGTCCACTCGCCGACATGCCTCCATGTATGCTTCACTGCGTCCATGCCCCCTCAACCGAGATGCATATCTCAGAGCCACCGCTAACCACTGCGTACGAGGTGATCTTGGTGCGTATGTTGGAGAATTTGGGGTCTCGGACGAAAGGCGGTGGAGGGAGGGATTGGCAGGTGGGCCAAAAGCGGAGAGAGCTGCGCGTGCGGTAGACAAAGGCCTCAAACTGATCGCTGTGCGGCCCGCTGCTTCTTGACTCCTTTTTAACGACGGTCTCCATGATGAACAGGCTGCCGCTGTCATCATCAACTCCGGTGCTGGGGACGAACAGGGAGATTGGGCATTGCTTGGGCTGACAGAGGCTTGGCATGGCGACAGCGTTGCGCGTGTCTCCGTCGAAGTGCAAACAACACCCATTCTGGTCGATGCAGAGCACCTCGCGACCTCTAAGCGGGAAGCAACTAATCTCCCAGAGATTGGCCACACTTGAAGCTTGGAAGTTGAAGATGGGGCTTGGAAGTTTGATCCTGTCCATGGTGCTCAGGGAGGCGGCGACCTCCTCCTCCTCCTCCTTGTTGTTATGTGGTTTAGCTTTGAAGAAATTGCGGCGCCTGAGGTCGATGCGGCGCAGCGATTTGGATCCAGGGATGCAGTTGTCCACGATCAGATTCAGAAACCTCCGCGAGAGGGCCATTGTCTTTTGTCGGAGTGAACTTCAAAATCAATCAAATTTCGAGCTCATCAAAATCGAAATAAGGAGGAAAAGATTTGTTACAAAGAAGGAGGAGGAGGAGGAGGAGGAAATCATCAAAATCAAAATAAACAGGAAAGATTGATTTGTTTACGAAGAAGAATAGGGGGAAAAAAAGAACATTTTTTTGACGCTGGCTGCTCGAGGAGAATTGACGGCGGTTGCATGTGGATGTGGGTCGGGGGTCCTTAGGGTTTGACCCCCACCCCCTATAACGAGCAGAGGATGGGCCGACGTCGGTTTGGGCCGCCGATTGTTTTCTTCTCCTAACTTTCAGTGGGCCTCCATGTCTCGAGCGCGACGGCCCAGCATGTGCTGCCGCGAGGAGGAATAAGTTCATCTGAGGTCCCTTAACTTGTCAGTAAATCCGATTTTCGTCCCTAAGTATCAAAACCGGGGTAAAATATGTCCCAAGACGGTTTGGACGGTGGTTTCGGCTGACGTGGCACATACGTGGCTAATTTGACTTGGTCTTCATCTGACATGGCATTGACGTGGCGCCTACGTGGCTAGTTTAACTTGGTCCTCATCCTACGTGGCAGTAATGTGGCATTGGAAGCAAAATATGAACATTATTTTTTTAGAAAAAGATGTAGGGCCCACATGTCAGTCAAACACAAGATAAAAATTAGTGGGACCCACTTGTCAATGGGTCCCACCCTCCTCTCTATCTCCTCCCTCCCCTCTCTCTCTCCTCTTGAGTTCGGAGGAGAGCTCACCAGTCGGCCAGCCGCGCACGGGGGAGGAGCTCGCCGGCTCGAGTCAGCCCGACGACGGCACGCAGCTGCAGCGGTGAGGGGAAGAGGAACGGGCCTCCTGCAGCGTCTCCTTCTTCGCGGGGACAGCGACGATGGCAGCCTTCATCTCCACCGTCATCATCTCCACAGACAGGCGGCGTGAAGCCGGCGGGGCGCAACGGGGTGGCAGCGCCCAAGCCGGCGGGGTGGTGGCACGCGAAGCCGGCAGGGCGGCGGTGGGCGGAGTGGCAGTGCGCGAGGCCGGCAGGGTGGCGGCGGGTGGAATGGCGGCACGCGACGCCGGCCCGCCACCCAACACGAGAAGTTGTTGTGGAGATCAGCGCCACCGGCGGTTTGCCGCCACTCTGCTTTACCCGCTTCGCGCGTCGCCACTCCGCCCGCGCGTCAGCCCGCCACCGCCTCGCTCCGTCCAGCCGGCTTCACGCGCCGCCACCCCGCTCCACCCCGTCGGCTTCGCGCGCCGCCGCCCTCGTGCGTCACCACTCTGCCCGCTGTCGCCCCACTGCCCCAGCGCTCCCACCGCCAACACCCACCCCTTCTCCTGCATCGTCGGTCGCTAGCGCCAGACCTCCCCGTGACCCCGTAACGCCTGGAGAGAGAAGAGGGGAGAGAGGATGAAGAAAAGTAGGGGTGAGGATGACATGTGGGGCCCACATGGGTCTCACCATTTTTAATTAATTCTTTTGGTGTAACTGACACGTGGGATCACAGTTTTTATTAATTTTCAAATCAAATTATCACATCAATGCCACATCAATGCCACGTCTGATGAAGACCGAGTCAATTTAGCCACGTAGGCACCATGTAGGCTAAAACCGGTATCCAAACCGCCATGGGACCTATATTACACCGGTTTTAATATTTGAGGAACCCGTTGCATCTGGTTTTCCGGTTGTTCGACGGAAATCGGATTCGTTGACGATTTAAGGGACCTCAGATGAACTTATTCCCCGCGAGGAGAGGTGAGAGTGAGTGAGTGACCCGGTAGGACGGGGCCCACCTGCCACTGCCGTGCTGGAGAAAATTTTGCAGCCGTCCATCTAGTTCAGCAGAGGGCAATAATATCACTCGTTGGAAAGATTTTGATATATCAAGAATGCAACTTACTCTGGAGAGATTGTTGATAGCATTTCTATTGAACATTGTAATAGGGAGGTAAACAAAGTTGCTCATGAATTGACCAGTGTAGCTTTTATTAGGAAAGATTCTTGTTTTTGGGTCTGGTTTTATTCTAAGCACTTTGGTTAGCGATGTAACTATGTTTTCAGATCAATAAAGCTAGCCGAATGACATTCCCTCAAAAACAAATATCACTCATTGGAAATGTCCGGCGATCATCTCTTGTACTGGAAAAGGTACTATTTTTCTACGCATTCCTAGTTCTTTTTTCATAGGATAGCCGCAATACTTACACTGAAACACACCTACATATGATCTGAAGGCCTTTCACTCTTTTGGCGAGTACTAGGATGCAAGCAACTGGAGCTTGCATGACAACTGCCTCGCCTGAATTTACTTAAGATCAATGTCACTGAAGTTTGAAGCTAGCAATACAATTGTGTTCAGACTTGCTTCCTTTTCAATATACTGTTGGAATTTTGCAGGACTTTCACATGAAGTACAGAATTCCTAATGTGTTTCAGAAGATGGCTCACTGTATGCGCATTTGTAAGTAGTACTAACAGCGTGACAGATGGCTCCGAAAACGATTCGATGCTTGCTGCTGCTGTTCGTCCGTGCAGAAATAAAGTGATTTTTGTCTAAGATGCTGTGTGAGAGATGATGATGACGATGAGTTATTAGGAGCATTGATCACGTTGGATTGTCAAGGAAGCATTCGTACTACTAACACTAACACTAGTAACGCAGTCGCGCTTCGTGCGACTTTGAGCACCAATATAATCTGCATATATGAGTAGAAGATATATCTTAATAATTATGGAGATGGTTAGTTTTATTAGTGTCTACATACTTAAATTTAAATATTTCTATGTTCTTTAATAATAAAGATTAAGGTTGACCAGAAAATACTTTTGTATTCCTCATTTGATAAGAGATATTGGAGTTGAGATGGTAGTTGGAAGTAAGATGAATCCTTGTATTTGTGAATAAATTTTAAGTACTTGTAATGCTTATATCTGTAGACAATAGCTATCTTTAAAATATTTAAAGGGATTAAGGTGAGGACGATAGATTGAAATGTAAATGTTATGTTCTGTTTTTTTGATAGAAAGGGGAATGTATGATTAGTTCAAAAACTAATAATAAAATTAAATATAAGAGGGTTGTAATTAGTTTTTTTATCTTGATGATTATAATTTGTTGAGATGATAGAATATGTGAAGTAGCTATATCTATTTTAACCACAAATTTTAAATATTAAAGGTAGCAATATTTTGAGATGGAAAGAGTAATAAAATTAGCACAATGATGGATAGCACTCTGCTATTATGTGCTCCCATACCACCCGAAAGTAACACAGTATTATACGTTATATTTTGACCTCCTTATAAGAGTAAATTGAAAACATATAAAATTACACATATAAACGTAGATATATATTTAAACTTGACATCCAGTCGATAAAATGTACAGCTTCTCATCCATACGTGAGCATGTCCAGGGAATGAAACAGTCTTGTTACTTGGAGCAAATCACATTATTAAGGAATAAAGATAATCACAAGGGTTAATAAATTCATTATGAAGTCAAGATTGAGGTCTTATTTATTCTTTTTTCTTTATTTGATCAACCAATTAATTAATCAAATATAGTGTTAAAAAGAGTTGACAGGAAAGTTTTGGAAGCCTCCTTATTAGCCCAATAGATGCCTCCGATATAATCCAATGGTGTAGTTCTCTTATCAGTTTCATCCCACGGTTCTTATATTTTAGATGATGTGGCTCATTCTCCTTCGAAATAGCTTACTGCTTTCACATATTAAGATTTCGATTCCTTCACTAAAAACTATTCTCAATATCCTAATATAAATATAACATAGTGCAAATATAATATATTTTAAGATTATGGATCTAAACATATAGTACAAATATAATATATTTTAAAACTGGATCTAAACATATGTGAAACATACTAGTGGAGATAGCTAAAATATATTACAACTGTATTAGATTATATTTATATTAGGAAGAGGAAAGAGAAGTAGTGGAGAAGACGATTTTGATTCGGAGATCACTGAATTCATCGATCCAGGCCATGGTCGTACCCCAAAAGGCACAGAGACTACTGCAAATGCAGCATGAGAAAAACGAGACGAGTGACAGACAGAGAATCGCGTGGGGCCATACTGGCTGCTGGCCACGAGTAAAGCAGGCCTTGTCGCCACCCGCTTGGACTCCGCGCCTGCGTGGACTCGATCCTGTTAGGCCCAACCGAGATGGGCCCCTCACCTCGCTTTCAGTGGGCCCACCATGTCAGTGCCACCACGAGCGCGCCGGCCCAGCATGTGCTACGCCTGCGAAGAGAGATGCGATGCGATGCGAGTTAGGCCTGCTAGGCAGAGACCCAGTAGGTGGGGCCCACCTGCCAGTGCCGTGCCGTCTTAGGCCTGCTCGGCAGAGACGGTGCCGAGGTGAGCAATAATATAAGCCTAGCTGTTTTCTTCGACTTCAAATTTTCGTTACCGTACTTTTCAATTAAATATATATGTAGGTATTTTTAAAATATAGAATAAACTTATTTTAGAAGTACTATGTAGTAATTCAATTTTTAATATATTAATGGTTTATCTCGCTTAACGTATCATCGAAAAACTAAAAATATTCAAACAGGGCAAACAATAATACTGTAGGAGCTCATGCGCATGGTGCTCAGGCTCACCACCGGCGTTGGACTCGGTGGCCGTCGGCGTCGGCGTCGGCTCGTCGCCGCTCGCACTTGTTGATCTCACTCATCTCATCTTCTCCGTGACGACCTCCGATCTAGTCAGACCGCGTCTACTTATTACTCGGTCAAAGTCGACTTCTTATTTGTACCGTTCAGTGCTCCCCCACAGGAAGGGATAGAGGGGGATGATTCATTCATTCTCTCTCCATCGATCGGAAAGCCGACCGACGAGTGATGAAGTCCTCGCAACAAAATGTCCCAGGTAAGCACTGCAGCAGTGGTACAAGCTACTGTAGTGCAGTATTTGGAGCATACTAGTGGAGGTGGCTTTCTACCTAGCTTCCTCCATTCCTACTGCGCCACTCTCTCTAGTCAACGAAACACACAAGCACCGAAAGTGACACAAGGGGTTGGTACATGCCAATACCGATACTACTATTCTCCCTTTATTTCCTGTTCCCTTGGTTTGCACTGCAAGGCCGCACCACTCAGACTTCTTCATCAGCTAGCAAGGAATCATCAACAAGAAAGAGGCATATAGGCAAGATGATGATAAGGGAGAGGAGGCAAAGTGGGCGCTCACGCGGCCATCCAATTCCAACCAAGTCTTCTTTGTTCCAACACCCCCAACACACGGCCGCGTCTCCATCCCATTCTCCGACCACGCAATCCACTGCTGCCAAATCACCAATCGATTATTGGACTAGCATATACAACAAAACAATGATCTATCTCAGCTTTCTCCTTTTCCACACCAACGTTGCCAAATTAAACACGTTGCAGCACGCACCAGACAAGGTCAACATGCATGCCTTCATCTATATCCATCTATGATACATTCATTGATAAATATTTATATCAAGATCAGACAATACATACGCCATTTGTTCGTTCGTTTGTTCGATCGCCATTTTTTTATCTCGAGCTACAGAGCTTACACAAATTTATCCGGGGGAATAGGCTGCTGGTTAATACAGGTAGGGGGTAACTCTACTACTACTGCTCTACTACCTCTGGCTGGGTGGCTGGCTACGTAGATAAATATTTACATCAGAGAGTTGGGGGAGTTGAGAGGAGCAACAGCAATAATGATAATCTTGGCCCTAAATCTTTCTGCCAAGAGAAGAAAAAAAGAACAAAAGGATAAACAATAGGCAGTCTACATCTCCTACTAGCTAAAGCCATAGGGCTTGCATTTGCATCAGCCATCAGATAAGCAAAAGGGGGGCAGGGTTGATCACCAACACATCAGGGGGTTTACTTGGCTGGGACCCGCAGAATGGCATCTCTCTCTCAAGACTCCTTGTGATCTACCTCTTGTATCGTCGCTTCACTGAACCTGCACAAACGCCAAAAACAGCAACTGAAAGGTGAATCGCTTTCGGTGCAAGCTCTTCATAGCAAACAACAATATCACGTGACCATGCTTGCAGATCAAGAATTGGTAAAACTAAGATAAAGGCAACGGAAAGAGAGTAATATTTACAGAACCAATTTTATGCAGGTTTTTTATTTGGCTCTGTCCATTTCAACCGTTTACTTTTAGAAATGAATACACTTTCAACCTGACTTTCTTGTTTTCAAGTTTTATCGCCATTCAAATCAGAGAAGGCAATTTAGCAGGCATACCTAGTTATCTGATTTGTTTGACATCAGCAGATGACCTTTCTCATTTTCTGCAGAGTCCTCTCTCTTTGGGGCATTTGATTTCGAATTCATCTTCTGGACCTCCTCCTTAGTGTAAATATAAATCTTCCGCACAATGCTGCAGAATTCTCTGCTCACAAAAGAAACAACTAGAATCAGTATTAGGAAAGAAAGCTTAAATGAATATCAATCAAGTGCCTAAGATAGAAGCCTTACTCCCATGGATCATCTCCAACAAGCATCATATCACCTTCATTATCAGTATAAACAATTTGCCAGTTTTTGTTTGAAGACACCAATTCGCCTTCAAATTCAAACATCTTGTCTAGCTCAGCTTTCAGTTCATCATAGTTATTAAACTTTGAGAGATCCACTGATCTGCCAAGTGCAACACCTTGCTTATGGACCTGCATGAAGAATCAAAGGTATAATGTTAATTAGATAGCATAGACCAGAAGAATAATACAAGCTTGGCAAACAATGAAATACGATTATAACATGAAATACACACTTATGCACACACTGAATAACATTGCTCATGATTTCCTTTTGAACAAAAACAGCAACATTGGGTTACTGCATACCACAAAGGGGATAAAACCGACTTTGTGAGGAACTTGCAAAACTAGTACTTCAGCAATGTCAACTAAGAGAACAAAAACTTTCATGTACTGAATAAAATAATAATATGTGCTTCAACACAACCAGAATTATCACACTGTTATAACTGGATAGTTCATTCTCAACAGCTAGCTTAGAAAGCTAGCATATACTAAACGATCAGTAATGCTAGGTACAAAAAATATTATGCAACATGGTCACGAACATCAGAGCTAACAATACTATACCTTTGTACAACTCCTCGTCGAAGCAACCTGAGACTTGCTTTGAACATCTTTTGAACTCTGTTGAGCTTGCTGAGCGCTTTTCTCATTCTCAGTCGCTGTCCCAGCTGTGCTTACGGATACCTCAGGAATGCAATCAGTTTGTGCAGGTTGCAACTGGTTCAATGATGGAGTTTGTAGCATAGGCTCATGTGTGGCAGCCATCGGGGAACTCAAGTGATTGTTAGGAGCATTGGTGGTATCAACTTTAAACCCAAAAATCTTAAACCCACTGCCTTCTCCTGTTTTTTCCAACTCAACTGGAGCTATTGATGCATGCGGTCTAATCACTCTTGGCTGCTCAGGTCGGGCAAACGACTGATTTAACCAACCTGATGAGTTCTGCTCGAATCTGAAATTCTGTGGTTGGTCTCTTGAGTTACCATACACGGTACTCTGGCCATTCCAGAAATGCAACTCCTTACTGTCCGTGTGCATCTGTGTGCTTGATTCAACGGTTAGGGAAGGCTGTGGAGGTACAAAGAAGTATGGGTCAGAGAAGTGCCGAGCAGAACCTTGATCCTGAAACTGGTTCTTGAAAGAAGTAAGACGGTTTTGAGCCTCGTCAAAATTCTGCATAAAGAAGCTTTGGGAATCGCCAAAAGATTGAGCGCCAGAACGGGCATCCTTGAAGTCAGTTTCACGCCTTCCCAACTGCATCCAACTATCCATAGGGGGTCTCTGCTGAAATGACAAGGGATGGGCTTTTGCAGCATTTGGGGATGGAGTCCACATCAGTGCCTTATGAGCTGTGACATCAGAGTCATTACTCTCAGTAAGGTTGTTCCTCAAGGTCATTTGTTCTTGACCTTGCAAGACCGTACTGTTTTGACTTCGTTGTGCTTGAGCAGAATCAACATCAACCTTAGTAGCAGCTGAAAATGGCACCAACAGTTTTGAGAGGATTAATTGAACACGTACCATCATCACCCTTCCTCTTAAAAGATATATAAGATTCTGTAGTTACCTTCTTTCGTAAGAATAGGAGATTCAGGAGATGCTGGAGGAGCATTTGGCCTAGGTCTTTTAACCCTTGAAAGAGGAAGGGGGTTAACAGGAGGTGATGAGGCAGGCTCTATTTTCCAAGGAGAGACTCTATCCGGCCGCGGAATCGTTGATGGCTCATCCCACCGCACCTATGTTATAGAAAAAAGCCCTCCCATTAATACAGAACTTCTCCATCCATATAAAACGTCAGTAGTAAACAAAACCCACCTTCAGGGATCTCCAACTTGATTCAGGCCACAGTGGGTCAAGATTCTCACTGCCAATTATAGTACCAGTAAACCTACATGACAATGGAAATAAGTTAGAACAAGTAATCACTTGGAATAGTTCATACACAACCACATTTACGTGGAATATCAAGAAAACAGATACCTCTGCTCTGGTGCCTCTTCTCCTTCAAACCTCATCCTAAACCTCATCGCAACAGAATAATTGTTTTTGACAGACTCCATATACTGATCATAAGGTATAATGAACTCTGAAGGGCTCGTCCTATAATCATCATTCAGAGATGTATAATTAGTTGGGATGACAGCGGGAACAACTTCGATATGTTACAGATGCATGTAACTATGCAAGAATAGCCTTAACAACCAGATAAACCAATAGACTTGTAGTGGGCATCTCAACATACCTAGGTTTGTAGTAGACAGTGAACATACTCTTCGTGTTGATAGCATGCCATGCTGTAGCAAGGACTCCCAGGTGCATGCTTTGGCTAGATATGACTGAAGAAGGCACATTGGACAACTGCCTCATAGCTCGTCTAACACCAACACGGAGCTCACCATTCTCTCCTCTGCATAGAGCACAACAAAGTTAACACAGGATCAAGGAATTGCAATGCTGGGCAGAGAGGGTACTACAACAGACCTGAGGAAAATGAAAGCATCCCCAGCAACAAGCCTTTTGGAACTGACAAACACACTCCAACCACTCTGAAGGAGATGCCTCCTTGGTTGCCCTGATGATATTCAACAGCAATAACACAATCGTCATCGTCAACATCAAGTACAGAAAGAAAATAACTTTTGCAATTCATTGAAAGATTTGATGTGTAACATTGCCAGAAATGCTCGAATGGTACAGTGGTCTAATCAATTGACAAAGAACTAACAGCAACTACAACTAGTGGTCTGCAGAGCCGCAGGTGTATGAAAGACGATGTAAAAATGGCATGAACCATAGTAAGCAAAGGGGGTACACAACTTACCGCGAAAGATGTGGCGGAAGCGCCAGTCCATGCCGTGCAGATCCTTGGCCACGAGCTCCTGTGTGGGTGGCGATTGGGTCATATCCTGCCAAGCAAATCAGTCAGCTGGTTGCACAAATCAATTATAAACTCAATAGACATCGATTGAAGAACACACATAGGATCATCTACTCCAGGGTAAAAGACATACATACCAGGGGAGGGAGGCATTCATCAGCGTGGCGGCGGAGCACAGAGAAGCCGCCGTGCGTGCTGGTGTCAGATGCGGTGAGCGTCTTGCAGAAGGACCTCACCGGCGGCCTTGCCTGCACAGGACCGGACGTAGGAGTCGTCTTCTCCACCGCCATCTCATTTTGCTGCAGGAACAAACAGAGAAGAAATTAAACACCTTCACCAGAGACGGCAAAAAATTACTCATCCTCCAAAGAATTCACGCGAGTACTTCACCTCGGGCTCCGGCATGAGCATGACCTGCGCGTAGACCTCGTCGGTGTCTTGCTCCGCCTAGAAATTCCCCAACAAAAAAAAACAAAGCAACAGAGTCAAAATCGAAGCAGAAGCAGAGAGGGGTCGCGTCGGTGAGCTCTGGAATTGAACAACAGGCAAATCGAGGGGGGAATTAGGAGGCACACCTTGAGTTCGACGTTGAGGACACGGCAGAGCAGCTTGGAGGGCAGATCGTAGAGGCGCATCTGGTTGTTGGCGACCTGGTTCATGGACGCCTCGACCTGGAACCCAGCACAATCAAACAAAGCAAACCAAAATCAGCGCGCGAAAAGCAACCTCCTCAAGCCGAATCGCCGAATCGGAAGGAGAGCTTCACCCCCACCTGCTCGATGTGCCCCTGCGGGAAGTAGAAGACGAGGTCGCCGATCCGCGGGACGGTGACGAGCGGCCCCGCGCAGGCGTGCCACAGCTCGTCGTAGAGCGGATCCCCTGCACCACCACCACCACCACCACCACCAAACCATCAACAACTCGAACCCATGAACAACTCGAAACCCAAAGCTCGCCAGCGAGGAGAGCTGTGTTGACCAGATCTGACCGCCCCGGGGGAGGGGGGGCGTACCTGTGGAGGAGCCGTGCGGCGGGGGAGGAGGAGCCATGGCCGCCGGCGGCATCTCGGATCGGGGCGGCGGCGGCGGCGGCGGAAACCCTAGCGGAGACGGAGGAGGAGGAGGCAGCGAGGAAGGCAGGAAGGCGGAGACTAGACCAGCAGTAGAAATGTTTTTGTGGAGAGGAGAAAGCGAAGAAGAGGAGGGGAGATGGGGTAGCCGGATTGGTGGTGGTCTCTTTGTAGGGAGTACACCAAAAAACCACACGCTAAGACATTAAAAAAAAAGGAAACTAAACCATTATAAATAAATCAACAAAATAAACCGGGCCGGGCCGTGACCGAACCGGGTTGGACCGGGTGGTGGGACCTGTCCGCGTGGGTGCGGGCTGTCTGGGTGACTCTGACCGGGATGCAGCGGGGTGGTGGGTGCAGTGGATGCAGCACCGTCTCTCGCTCGCCTCACCTACGGACAGCTTTTCTTTTTGCTTGGACGATGCCCCGATTGCTACGCGCACCTACTACTGTGCGTGCTACGTGCACACACACGCTGCTGCTCCCCTTGCTGGTGTATTATAGGATAGTACTTTTTTTTCTTTTTCTTTTATTACTACCTTATCTCTTTTCTTTATTACTGTGTACACACGGCCAGCTGGTATGTCGCTTGAAACTCATGTAAATAAAGATTAAGTATGTAAATAAAGATTAAGTGTTTTACGTAAAATGAGTTGGTATTAACATGTGATTGATTGAGTTTTAATTATTACAAAATTATAAATATATTTATCTAATATTTTAGGGTAACTTCCGTATAAAAGATTTTCGCACAAAACTAGTTTGAGAAGCATGCTACAGATATCAAAATTTCATCTAACTTTTATTGGAGACAAACGGGAGCTAACATGTACAAAACGGGAGGATATGAGTGATAAAAGGCCCAATTTAAAATCAATTATTGACTTCCAAAATATAAAAATTTAAAATTGGATGGAATGGTATAATGGATCTGAAAAGGAAGTATGATCAAATTCATAGTAACATGATATATCACATCTAAAACTATGTTCTTATATTATCTATTATATGTATAAATTAAGATATATAGATAGATCTGATCAATAAAGTAGAAGGAAAAAATCTACTGAGGAAATATACTTTTAGAGACGTGGCACAGATAATTCACGAGTAACATATTTCCTACTTAATTCTACTATTGCTCACTTGGACACTGGTTACTGCACCATGATTTGTGTGTATAACTATGGGTGTAGCCGCATTACTAAAGGTGTTTTATCTTGTTTAGTAAAAATTAATTTTGTCAGTCTGCGTGTATTGATTGCTACTGAAATATTAAGAATTTGTCAAGCCAAAGTAATAAGTATCGGTAACAATTAGTAGCAGTGGTGTTAAAACAGAGTACTAGTACTAATCGGTCACTACTACTAGTAGTTGCTGCTAACTGCTACAGAACCCAAACAGTTTCCTCCTAATTTCGAGATATTTCCTGGCGCGTGATGTGGACGTTCATGACCCGGGAGACCAAGCTGCACCCCCGTTTCTGTTTTTCTCTCCCCACTTGCTCCGTTCCATCGCTAGCTGCCGCTGCTGCTGGTGTTTTCCTCCTAAGGCTGTGTGTCCGCGTGCACGTAAAACGGAACTATACGCTTCCTTATAATTAACTAAGTATTTACTATTTTTTTAAAAAAAATAGATTAATATAATTTTTTAAAATAACTTTTGTATAGAAATTTTTTAAAAGGTATAATAAAAACGTACGCGCGAAATACGAAATATGTGAATTGGAAAAGATTGGGAAGAACAAAGATTAATTCTCTTTTCAAGTATTTTACATCACGGGCTCCATGTTTCCGTCGCCCATTGGACGGCAGGTGATAAGCAAGTGATCTCCCTTTCTTTATTTTCTTTTCGATCATTTCATAATTTCATTATTCTAGTACTAGTCTTTTTTTGTTCCATTTACGCTTACACTCCGTTGTACACAGAGTAGGTGCAACCCTCTAGTTTCGCTAAAATTCTCTAGTATGTAATCCCTTAAAAAATCTGATAAAAAATGAAAATGCATCCGCATGTTATTTTGACTGGTCACCGGGGAGAGGATCCCCACCTGAATGGTTGCACCCGCATGTTATGTGATTTTTGTAAACACTAGAATTTAAATTGTGACGAGTGAAATCATACACACACGATTTACGCAAAGGCCATCCAGGATTTTGAATACATGTAGATAATCTACATGAGATGGAATGTTAAAATTTTCCGTGTTTGGAAGGGGCTTAGGGTGGGAGCAAGTGGGTTGGATTTCCGGCGAAGCAAAGCACGTCTCGATTTGGAAAGGTGGAAAGCGGGTTTGGGAATGAGAGCCCGGCGTGTGGTGGATCTTTCGCCTCGCCCGGAAAAGGCAAGGCAAAACGAGGCCTTAAACGGGTTGCCCAACCCCTCTGCCGGCGCCTTCTTTTTCTGGAAAAACAAACGCCCCCAGCTTTACTTGTTGATGGAATAATTCGAGTATTAACTAGTACCACGTAACTTGGCTCGTAGAACTACTTGATATAACTCCATGGATTCCGTTTACTTGTTGATCGTTGTTATTTTGATGTTGGCCGCTAATTATTTTTAAATTTATCAAATTTATTGGAAAGAAAATTGTTTGGTTGTATTTAAAATATTTTGATGTTGACCGTAAACAAACTTTGAAATATAAAATATTTCAGAATATCTATGAATTTTCTTGTAAATTTCATATAGTCAAAGAGACTCATGAACAAACAGGTATGGAGCATTTTTTAGATTTTCATGAAAAAAAAAACCCGAACGCGTTGATTATTTTATAAGAAAGAGAAAGGAATTCTCGTACTCAAAGTAATAATAAGATCTAAAAAGGCAGCAAAATAACACGACCAACGCTTGGTGTTTGCTCCATAACAAGAAACCGCATAATGGAGCGATCACCAAATCAGAGGAAAAGCACCACACTAATCAATCGATCCGATCCACTACTAATTAACTATACTTAACGGCGAGAGGGGGGTGGGGTGGCAATAATTGCAGTGCTTAACGGCGAGGGAGACGGAGTCCGGCGTGCGGGGACGGCGGGGGGCCAAGGCCGGCGCTGTCGCGGCATCCGACGGCAACGCGCGTCTCCTGTTCCTTTCCACCGCGACGGCCGCGGCCGCGGGGGACGTGATTAAACTACTAATCCCCTCCCATAATTGCCCCCCCCCCCACTAATTAATACTCCCTAATCGCAAGCTGGCCACGATGGCTATGGCTGGCTGGGCCTGCACTGTGGCTAAGCCGCTGCCTCTTCTGAAGCCTTCTACCACATGTCTCCTGCTTTGCAGCCCAAAGCCAATAGGAGGAAAAAATACTAAAAAGTTTATCATCATTACCGGGTCATTAGAGAGACGATATACTTGAATAATAATTTATTAACTATGGTAGTGGCACTAGTATATTTGTTTAGCTTATCTCTCCCGACGTGAAGACCTAGCCTACTACTCCTGTGCATCCTGCTGCTGCGTCGTCCAAGGAATCTCATCTCGACTAAGTAATTAAATAATTAACCGATTAATTGTGTTTCCGAGGCGGTAATTAAATAATTAGTCCCTCCGGAAGCTAAGCTAAGGTAAGCTGGGTTGATTAGTACTATTTCGTTTCATATAATAGTCGTTTAACTTTTCTCCTATTCAAACTTTATTAAATTTAATTAATTTTATAGAAAAATCAGTAATATTTAAAATATTAAATTAGTTTTATTTAATCCAACATTGAATATATTTTGATGATATGTTTGATTTGGATTAAAAATACTAATATTTTTTTATAGACCTAATTAAACTTTAAGAGGTTTGAAAAAAAATCAAACGAAAACGGAGATAGTACTTAGTATGCTAATGATGTTGGGTCTCCTCCTCACGGCACTAATTTGACCGCGCTCTCCTGTAGCTGGTCGACACGGCAAGCATGCAGGGCAGCCAGCTGCTTCCTGCGTTCCATCCCTAGCGAGCCAGCTGCCGTCCATCCATGGCGAGTCACAGCCGTCGAAATGCTCCAGCTCACCTGATGGGGATCATCCGAAAGTGACACGTGGAGCTGCCCGGCTTGCACACACGGACAGATGGTGAAATTTCACACTAGCTTGTTCTAAAAAGTTTTCTTTAAAAAATTGAACGAAGGATAATAGTATAACTCACATTTAACTTATTAGCACATCTTCAAACTAACATATATAATGATATAAGATTGACTCTAATTTTTTTTCTCCTCTCTATTTCTCTCACTTATATATTTAATGTATGAGAGTTAACATTTTTTTATTAACCCTCTTCTCCACATAAGTTTATAGTAGGTTTATATTTCACTATTATCCTTGCTCTTATACAGCATACAGATTTTCAGCAACAACAATAGATAAAGATTCAACAGTAGTAGATTATCATTGTTTATGTTTTAATTAGTTTTATTGTTCTCTATGTTGTCTTTCCCAAAATGAAGTAACATTTATATCTGAATCTGAACATGGTTTTTCAGATGACATATATAAAAATTAATTTATTTTAAGATGAAACGAATATCAAATTATATTTTGTAATTTGTAGGTATTTTGGCTATAAACTTTGTAATAATTGATTGAGGGAATACATTTTCTATTATCTTAAGAAGGAAAAAAGAAAATCACATTGGTTATATATGTCAATTGCATGGAAATCTCTGTCGGTACAGCTGAAAAATAGGATAAGCAAGTGTCGTTTTAAAAAAAGAAAATTATGCCCATTTGTTTAATCTGTTAATGGGTTTATGTTGACATTTTGTCTGTTTTTGTCTAGGTCTTCGACGTGGTAAGGGCATTGCTATCAGGTGTGGAAAATGATATGACAATAACAAAAATAATCAAAGAATGTGCGACAAACCATGCTGAGTTTGTTGGACTTAGGCTCCATTTATTGAAAAATAAATAAATTTGTACTCATGCGTGATTACAGGCATCTTAATCTCCGCCATCACGCTGTTGGGCTCTGACCGGGAGCAATACTGAATCCAGTGACATTTCATTGGTTTTCCCTTCAAATAAATTAACGATTTAAATTAGTAGATGCTAATGCTGCCTTGACAATGGAGATAGATAGACTGGCTCCACAGATTATATAATCCTCCCTAACACGGACAGCCTTTCTCTGGCTGATTAATTAATTAATCAGCGGGTATCAGAGGGGATCCACATTTCCAGAACTTTTTATTCGCATCGGCGATGACGCTTTCTTTTTGTTGTTGTTGCTGCTGCTGCTAAATGGAGTAAATGACACTGTCGCGCTCCCCTGATTCCTATGTTTAATTGGCATGACCAGTTGGGAATCGCGATCTCTGTCTCTGCTGATGGATCGTAGTGGACACTTCACACTTCTGTATTTTTTCTAAGGCTTTTTCGCGACGCATTCTCGGTTGATGTATACTTGCCGGTAACTACTATCTTCATTTGAAAATGTAAGATATTTTAGTAAGGATCTGGATTGGCTCAGCACTATTCTCCGAGTATTTTCCGTGATACCTTCTCGGTTGATGTATAGTACTTATACTATCTACGTTTGGAAATATGAGATATTTTAGTTATGCATCTGGATTGACGTAACATTATAGTTTAAGCTTTTTCACGACACCTTCTCGGTTTTCAGATAATGAAATATATAATCTCGACTTTTACTTAAGAAGTTACAGTCAATTATTACACAAATTCGTTCACGCAAACACATACCAAAGCATCCACCAAAAACACTAACACAAACTAATGAGCACCAATACAAGATAAAAAGTTCAATATTATTAAATCATACTCGTGAATCAACATCTTCTCGGTTGATGGTGTATACTACTACTTGCTAATACTTACCATCTTTGTTCCAAAATAGTGTGTAGCTAAAACCCTCATATTTGAGGTAGTATTTGCTAGCTGCAAAACTTTTCTTCGATTAAAACAAAGAAAAAGGGGAAAAAAGTCACTTTCGTCATTTGTATGTTTGAGCTTTAGATGAAGACTAGGTCTAAACCTAGGAAGGTTCATTCAGACAGAGAAGTGGTGTGTCGTGAAAACTGCAAGTGATGGAGCAGCTCAATAAGGTCCTCTCTATTTCAACGACCAGTAACTGACCAACTGTAACATGAAAGGAATAAACTTGGTGGTTTTCTTGATAAATACACAAAAAAAAGGAAAATAACAGCTGGTAGTGTTTTTTTTTTCTTTAAGTCAGCTATGACCAGGAATAGAGACCCAGATACATAAATACATAATGTTGAAGTAGGAGTATATTATAGTTGTAGTAGTAGTACAAGTCATGGAAAATGGAGGTGGCGACTCGAATTGACCGCGTGGATAAATTCGCCCCGGCCCGTGGTAATTGAGCGGTTAAAGTAAAACGGCCTCCCCGTGAAGTGAAAGTTCACACACGCAAACACACAGAGACAACAAAGAACATTCATCAGATCACGCGTCTTGCTGGAAGGGAGCACTACCTCAGTTTAGGCTTCTAGCGAGAGGTGGCGGTTAGCTTTTCACTTGCACATTAAACATGATAAGATATTAACGTATAAGTGATTACTCTTTCCGTTAAAAAAAAAATCAACCTTACTAAGGATAGGATATCACCTAGAACGATGAAGGATTAATTATCACAGGTTATGGTCCATGTTAAATATGTGATCCGAATTTGAGTCGGATTAGTTTCCTAGTAGGACTAGGATTAGTTTCCTAGTAGGATTCCCTGTTGTTTCCTATTAGGTGTTCTCTCTTATATCTCCTATATATATTCTTGTAAGCCGTACGGGAAGGGAGAGAAGTTTCCACTGTTATTCCCTACGTTCGTAATCAACTCCTCAATAGTGATTATTGCCGGTCGGCGTCCGTGGTTTTTCCCGCAAGGGTTTTCCACGTTAAATTCGTGTCTCCGTTGTGCATCTATTTTCTTAACAAGTGGTATCAGAGCATTGGAGATCCGGTCTACTACCACGCCACTATCGTCGTCGGTTTCGTCGCTCCTACCTTTCGATCTCATTGAGTTGTTCGGCGAGATTGGCTTCGTATCGAAGCTGACGCGGAGTCGATTGATCGACTCTGATCTGTGCATGCTCCAGAGCAAGGAGAAAAGCAGCAGTCCACGCACAGCCGCGTTTCGGGGAGAAAAACAGTAGTAGCAGTCAGAACCCATCTAATGTCAGGTGCACGGTTCTCGAGGAGAGCAAGTCATGCATTCAGAGCCATCATTGCTTTTGTTCATGTGAATTAATTTTCACAGTTGGAAATTGCTACCCTCACAAGCCAGTTTATCAGGAGGTTTTCTACGGAGATCAAGATACTTCGTTTTATACACCTAGAGTGTTTCGCGTTTCTGCTACAGCAGATTCAGGATTTTATTCTCATGGCGAGTTTGAAGTTTGTGCATCAGGTTTCGCGTCTCTGCTAGATTCAGATAGGTTTATACTAGCAGATTCAGGATTTATTCCCTATGGCGAGTTATGAAGTATGGTCTACCTCTTTCTGAGTCGAGAGTGTTATATTGTAGTCATACAGACTATTTGGCGTGCAGTGATTTTATCTACATGAAGTTATTTGGAGATTGATGATTTTTATGCTACAAGAGGAAATTCGTCTCAAGGTCGAGATTGTTAAATATGTGATCCGAATTTGAGTCGGATTAGTTTCCTAGTAGGACTAGGATTAGTTTCCTAGTAGGATTCCCTGTTGTTTCCTATTAGGTGTTCTCTCTTATATCTCCTATATATACTCTTGTAAGCCGTACGGGAAGGGAGAGAAGTTCCCACTGTTATTCCCTACGTTCGTAATCAACTCCTCAATAGTGATTATTGCCGGTCGGCGTCCGTGGTTTTTCCCGCAAGGGTTTTCCACGTTAAATTCGTGTCTCCGTTGTGCATCTATTTTCTTAACAGTCCATCTTCATCAAGGTTAGCTTTTTTTACGGAGCGAGTAAGTATCAATTATCATTTTTTAAGAAATGTTTATTTGATTTTTTAAAGAAGATCTTATACAAAATATTGCTAAAAGACATAGCGCTTAGCAGTTTAAGAACCTTGCTAATGGAAAATAAGAAAATTATAACTACACGGAAATACACAAGCCTCGGTATAGTAGTAGTACAGTAGTGCTTCTCTATAGTAGTCTGTACGTCTACATCGGATAAGTTCATGGAAGTACCGGCTAGAAAGAAAATCTCACATGTTGTTGTCAATTTGCAGCGATGAGTTTGGATCTATTATTGATTCCAAAATGGTTTGGATTTGCTCTGAAAATACTCCAAATACCACAGTACTTAGTAGGAGTACGTAGTACTACTAATCAGCATAGACAGTAATAGTGTTTTGGCATAATTAACCGGAGCCTAATGATCACGAGTTCAGCAGAGCCCAAACGGAGAGAAAGCACATCCATCGATCGATTCGAGCACAGAGAAGCAGACATCGCAGATTTGCAGTCGCAGCAGAGAAAGAGAGAGAGAGATGGGCCCCATCTACCGTGGGCCATGGCCCACTACTGAGTTGCACTGACACACCCACACCCATCGTCTGCGACAGGGCCAATCACCTCGTCTACCGCCCGCCCATCCATCGTACGGTCCGAAAAGGCCATCGGCCTCGAGATGCGCGCCGCAAGGTGGATTGGGGCCGTCCATCGGGATGGGTCGTGGTGGGCCGTACACCGTCCAAAATCAAAAAAGTCTAAGCCATGCCCGAGGAGGAGTCACGGGTGTGCAGGGGACAGAGGCTGAGGAGGCCCTGGCCCACACGCTGCAGCGCACCGCCACGCCGTCCTCGCTTAGCTTGGGCCGGTGGGTGGGCCCCCTCCTGGCTCGCTCGCTTCACTGCGCTGCTGCTGCCTTGGCCCATTGCGCTGTGCCTCGTACCATCGCTACTGTACACGAAACAAAAACCTTCTTCGACTATCTGAGGCCTCCTTTGGGAGCCAAGGAAAAAAAACCCTAAAAAAATTTCCCCTAGGAGGATTTTTTTGGGTGACCGCCCTCCCCCTCCATTCCCTGGGGGAGAAACCCACAGCAGATGAAGCCTCCCCTTGTCCATTTGGAAAACGTGCTAGGGGAAATTCTCCATGTAGCCAAAAAATAAAAAAAATAAATAAAAGTCATATAAAATCTCAAAAAAAAGAAAAATCGTAGAAAAAATATGTGAAGGATAAATCGAAGTGAACATATCAAATCAATTTACAAACACAATATAAACTCCGAAACCTCGAGTAAAGAACATAGTAGATGAAACTGGACCTTTAGCTTACTAGTTGTTTAGGGTGGAAAATAACGTTGCGAATCTCTCCATCTATAGAGATGTGTGTGTGCGGGCGTGCTAGTGTACCTAAATACACAATAAACAAAACACAGGGAACATGCACTTTATTAATCTCGAGGATCATAAATACAAATTCCCATGTAATGATATACGCTCCATAGCCTGTCGTTGGACAGATCCGACTTGTGCGATGTGGTGTCTTGATTCCTGGGGCCTCAAGAAGCTCCCAGTTAATTACCTCCGCAGATCAAGGCCTGTAGGAGAACCTCCGATTAAGCTGGTTGTGGTCGTCTTGTCGTCTTCGCTTTGCATTCTCCATGCATGATTGTGATGGTGATGATGATGATGATGTAGATGTGGGCGCCGGCAGCGATCCACGGACTCATCGGTCCGTGCACCGGTGTTGGTGACGTATCCTTTGAGTTGACTTCGCCCGCCCTCGTCGTCTAGCCTCGTTGGTCTTGAACGACGTGTTGGTGTAGATTGCTTGATGAAGACATGCATGGAGCTGCGTAGCTCAAACGACCTGACGTCACAACAGTTGCGTCGGGATTGTATTAGGAAAGAGAGAAATCGATGAAGACAATCGGTGCAGACATCGGACTCCATTTGTGTTTAAGGAATTAGTACAACTCAGTACTCAACCTCAGTGCCAAACAAGTATAGCTTAGTGACCCGTTTAGTTGATTTGCTCATCATTGTGATGTACAGTAGCATGCATGCACAAACGTACATACAGTACTATAACACTAGCTTTGCTCATTGTGATGTACCAGCTTGTGAGGATTTTTGTCCTGGTGGCTGCGGATAATGTGCTCGCCTTCAGAGATCTTCGGATGGCTTGGCCGTCGGCTTCACTGCAACATCCCGGCAACCCAGATAGCGCGGCACCAGCAGTGACACCAATGGAGAAAACGTGAGGAGGGAGACAGTGCTGGCGAGAGCGGTCGAATAGACAACTGCGCCCCAAAGAGGCCGTGATGAACTTGAAGGTGTCGCCGACTTCGAGGGTGGTGCAGCAGATGGTGATTGGTCGACGGAGACGAGCACTGCTTGGCAGCACTTCGGCGACTCAATGAGATGGTTAATGGCACGGACGGAGTTGATGACGTCGTGCGGGCGCCAAGTGGTGACGCTCTGGCCGGTGTTCTCCTCGAGCGGCTCGACGATAAGCGTGAGGAAGATAGCAGCGCTGGCGAGGGTGAGCGGCCAGACGTTGATGGTGTCGCAAAGAGGAGGTCACGACCGGCAAGGTGACGACGTCCAGCGTCTCGGCGACGTCGCAGCAACAGGTGGGTTGCGCCACTGGTGACTCGAACAGAGACGACGAGCGTTAGAGCATCGCCGACAAGTTGGACGAGGTGGCTTCCTAGTTGACAGCGGCTCAGCTCCATCGGGACGGCGCCATCTTGCTTCATGTGAGATCGCCAGCGCTCCGGTGACAGCTAGCGACACCAGAGAGAACGCAAGGAAGAGAATAACGTCACCGCCGGCGGGGATAGCGTCATGTCTCCGCGGGCGGTGTGATGATCTCCATCGCCCGGTGATGTGCTCGGTTAATATGTATGCGGGTGGATCGGCAGTGTTCCCGGCGGCTCCGATGAGACCTCCTCTGCCGGGATGGCGTCCACGATGTCATGACGACGTGCTCCGGCGAGGTACCGTGACGAGGTCCTCAGGTCGGGCATGCAGACGAACAGCGCCTCGCTCCACGTCCCCACGAACAGCACCTCGGTTCAGCTCGAGCGGATGACGTCGATGAGCTGATCGGCATGGCGATTCCGGCAACGGCAGCAGGTAGATGCGTCACCGATGACCGGCGTCTCCGACGAGAGGGAAGGATACGATCTCCGGCGGGCAGCACCGGCAACTCGTTTCGCCGCCATCTCGTGCATGCATGATGAGCTGAACTGAAAGAGAAGAAAACAAGAAGACGACTCAAGAAGCTATACCCATGTCGACGGCTGAGTACGTGCTCTCCCCTGTGTTCTGTGCAGCCGCTGTCGACGCGTTCTGCCCGACCACCATCATGCAGCGCCTCCTCACCGGACAGATGGGTGGTTGTGTCGTCGAGGTACTCCGGCCAGGCGCGCGCTGCTCCTTCGTTGGCAGTCGGCACACGTGGTGGTGTAAACAATCACGAACTGTCGCAGCTTGTCGCCGATGCCCGTATTATGATTGGAGATGGATAATGGGAACTAATGAGTGTGTATTTTTGGTAGATGAATGTAGATGGAGACGGGTGATAAATGGCTGCGTGTGTGTCGCTGGTGTGAAATGGCTATGGATGCTTCTCTGTGTGTGTGTGAGAAGAGGAAGAGAATGGTCGTCGACGCTCAGTGTCTCTGCGTGTTGGTTGGTGTGTAAAGAATGGAAGTGATTGTGTGTGTTGATGGCCGTCCCGGTTGGTACGTGAGGAATGGAAATGATTGTGTGTGTTGCCGTCGATGGAAATGAATATGGAGAGCAGCCTCTCTTTTATAGGCGCAGGGAACCCTAACCAGCGCCGTGCATTCCCCGGCGCCGCCGCGGCCACGCGTTGGATCGCTCCGACTCTTCCGGGCTCCGTTGCTGCAGATCGCTTTCGTTTGAATTATCCCGATGAGGCTGAGTTATCCAACGCTGCATCAGTAGCTCGCTGCCGTTGGCGTGAATTATCTGGCCGTATGTACATGAGAGGTGTAGCTTCGGGCCGCTAGCCCGTAAGCAGCCCAGGTGCTAGCCCCCAGCTTGCCGCTGCTTTAAGTCCATTGATGATTATGTACACGTATTCGCCGAGTATATGGCTACGATCGCGTACGTGCAAGCTATTAGCATCTCTTGCTTGTTGGTTTGCCCTCCATGCCTTCTACGTACGTATTAATCAAGCACATATATATGGCTGAACATATAGAGGGTATGCACGCATTTGCATGGACCATGCATCACATGTTACTTAGCAAATTATTTTATTAGCTAATTATAAGTAATGATGTTTGTTGCTCAATGTATATAATGATAAAGTATCATCAAACACCAGTCAACTTCAACATGAGATATACCCGTCAAACCACACGAAGGTGATGATCAGATGTGTTACATATTCAGAAGACTTGACAAAATAGCTAAAGATCTACTACATCCCAAATGCTATAAACTCATATTCATGTGAAGCTAATTACCAGGATGTGCACTACCTCCACACTTTCATCTTAAGCAATGATACATAAAGCAAATACAACTTAAGATAATTAAAATTTCAGATTACAACTACTTTAGCTATACATAGGCTGACCGACCAAATAATCACACATTCGTGAAAGATTGGCTACCCAATCCACAAGCAAACCGACTAGGGATAGACCCCTATAAGAATCAAGTCCTAAAGGCAACAACGGTTCCCGCTGCTCACAACTAATCCTACAAAACAAATTAACCAACAACACACAAAAAGATACAAGTGTCAATGCATTAATTAAATTAATGTACTAGCAAAGCAATACAACTCTACATACATGCAAGCTCTAAATATCAAAGAAAAGCTATCGATAGGTTCATTTGCATAAAGCTAAGTTGTTTCACAATATTTTACAAACGACATATTTGTAAAGCATTTGTAGAATAAGTATGTGAAGTAAAGCATGGTGATCATCTTAAATAATTGTAGAAACATAATCATCATTTCTCCTCGTAATCATCATCATAAATCATAAAACATCACACTTGCACCTTCCATGGTAGCAAGTCATCCTCATAAATCATAAATCATCATCAAGTTCCTATACCAACCATTTTTACGAAGTGTTTTAGAAAGAACAAGATTATGCTCATAATATTTCCCCAAGTCGCTCATAACCGTGAGCATGACTAACCGGTTAGTTTTAACTCTACAGAGTTCGTACAAATCCATATGATGTGATAGAAACCCGAAGGCTACACTCTAGTTGGTTCAGTGCTGGCCTAGCACCCCACACTCTACATGTCAAGCGCGGACTAGAGGTCACAACGTAGCCGTTACATTACCTAATGCCGAGCCTTGCATCAGCAACGATAGGTGTGACTCCATCCTAGGCATATGACATAGAACCGTTAGGTGGCGGGCCCACGCCTTAAACCTAATGCCGTGACAGCGAACACATCCGTTCCCCCATGAGACACTATACCGTTGAATTGGACACACTTAGTCACCTAAACTACCTCGGCGGTAAATAGGAAGTTCCTATGAATTATCGCTAAGACCGACTCATTCTACTTCGGCCTACCATATGCAAGGCTAGACATTAAATAACTTAATTGGCTAAGGCCACCCCATAACTAGCACATGTGGCAGTACTGAATACTTAGTAACATAGAGTACGGTCCTTAATTGACTCAGGCGAACGCTCCCCCATCGGTGCACAACTATTACCATATGTACACCACTCACCGCCCAAGTATAGAATCAAGTTTTTCTCCATTTTAGTTCATAAATAATCAGAGGTTTCACCTCTGTCCAGAAGTTTCAAATAGTCCATTTTCAAATGTATAATTTGATCACAATGTTTATTAGCATATCACTAGGCATGGCTAAGCATATGACATCATATTTAGCAATTATAAATCCATTTGAGCACATGGAGAGTACTCTAAACCATTCTAAGGTTACAAACAGCAAGGACAACAAATATCAAGGTGGATTTTGCAACAATTGGGTCATAGCTACCATTGTACCACTCTCAAATAATTATTTTTTTCCAAATATAACTATCTAACACGTGCAATTTTGCAATCGAAATATTTGCCAATTAAAATATAGGATCTAAGTGTTCAAAGGAGGGGGCACTTGCCTTATTTATAAACTTCACTTGGTCAGCAATAAAACCCAAACTCCTCACCGATAGCGGATTTATTCACTATATAAAATAACGATAACGAATAAACGTTAAAATATGCAAAAATCTAAAGTGCTCTAAAATGTATGATTTTTTTACAATGGGTTGTTACTGACTTAAAGTGAATTTAGGTGAAAGAATTTATATTTTATCTATTTTATTTTGGGAGTTACGAATTTTACAAGCTCTATACTATACCTAGTTGAATTATGCTTTAATTAAGCTTAGATGCAATTTATATCCAGGTTTCTGTTAAGTATTAGGTTTTAGCAGTGAAGATTACGTTTTATTGGGTTCAACAAGATTTATTTCACAATTCTTAGGGTTAGCATGAATTTATTATGAATTTTATAAGCTTGTGTCGACATAGGGTATTATTTACCTAAGTACTGTTGTGGAATATTTTTAACATTTGATTTTATTAGAGGTAAATTTACAGGGGTGAATAGGTTTGTCTTCTAAGACTTACCCATTTGTTTTCACAATTTTTAAAGATAGTATGAGTTTCTTATGCATTTTATAAGTTATGTGTCACATTGTAGTATTTATTTTCTATACAAAATTTTAGAAGCATTTTTATTACAGTACATGCTATATTTTTAATGTACAGTAACTAATAACATGGAATTATGAATCTAACAAAACTAGAATCACCTAATTTTAAGTTAGAACCAATTCCCTATGGATTTTATAAGTTCTCATATTAATTATTACCATTTGTATTTACCTAAAAGTGAAATATATATTGTATACTAACTATTCCGGATCTTGGTTCATATAAATAAAGTTTAGGATTGTGTGATTATAACAGTATTTGGTTCAACTCACCTGGAGCTAAAATGAGTTTTATGTGAATTTGTAAAGTTGTGACATGTTTTATGTCTATTATTTCACATACATAATTTTAAAGGTATTTGGTATACTGTAAGTGCCACATTTTAATTCATAATATTAAAGATATTTCCCTTGTGAATCTACAGAAATTGAATTCATATAAAAATGAGCTATACTTAATTTTATATGGATTTTACAAATTAACATACTTTTCAATTCAATAGAAAAACTTGTTAATCCTTCCTTTATATTTAACAGATTTCAAATTGGTGAATTTGCATAAAGGATCCTATCTTTTAAGGAAACCAACCTTTAGTCCTATGACTGTTCTATGTGAGTGGAAAATATGGCAGATAGATCCCTATACTTGTTCGAATTTATAAATGAGGTCCCTATAATTTGCCCAAAGCAGTACAGCATGGCCAACGGCGGTGAATGGTAACTCGGATGGTGTCGGGCTAAAAATAAAAAGTGTGTTCCACGTCGATGCGGACCCAGGGGAGGTGGAGATACTGTAAATGGCCAACTATAGAGCTCGTGCAATGACGAACAGTGGAGAGGGTTTTCGAATGGTTTTGCATGTCGCGGTGGAACTTGATTTCGGCTAAAGGAATGCATGCATGCGGTCTTAGGGGGCTCTAAGGTGCTCACCGGTCAGCAGAATGGTGTTTGCGAGGCTTGGACGGCAGCAGCAGCTCGCGCAACGGCTTGGAGGCGATAGAGAGCTTCGGCGTCACGGCGAAGTCGACGACGACCGAGTATGGAGAGATCTGGCCATCTACATGGAGAAACGAGATAGGCATGAAGTAGAACATCGCATGAGGAGTAATCGACGAAAAGGGGAGGGCTCAACACTCACCGAGTCGACGGGAACCGCGACGGCGGGGTTCGGTCGAGGCCGGGAAAGACGATTGACGTTCTCCTTCTAAGGAGCTCGTATTGGGGTGATTCTTAGGATGTTTATCTGAGATTGAGGAGGCGAAGCTTTTGGCGCAGCACGACATCAGAGGGTGGCCCGAGGAAGCGGGAACGACGAAGCCCTAGCAGCGGTGCGGTGGCGCGGCCGTGCTCCGGGGCTCCATGGCACGGCTGCGTTCCCGGCGAACCACTGCACGATAGAGAGCGAGATTAGTGGGAATGGATTCGGCGTTTTGAGAAGGTAATGGAACGGGAAAGAAGTGGTGAAGATGATGGCTAGACGGCGATGGGGCGACTCCTTCTTCTCCACGGCCGGTAGGAGGACGAACAAGAGCTCTTCCCCATCGTTTGTTCTGTGTTGGGGAGCTGGCTGGATGGAGGTAGAGACCGAGATGAAGAGTGTTTTAGGTCGTCGACACGTGATTGGCCACGCCCTCTCTCTCCCTCTCGGTTCTGGTCGGTTGGAGAAGTTGCACAGGGTTAGGGCTAGCTTGTGGCACTGTCAAGTGGGTCCCAGTCGATGTGTTCAAGGTCTGGGTGAGAGGGTTGGGTAGAAACATGGGTGAATCGAGGTTTTTGGAAATTTTCAGAATATTTCTTCTCCCTCTCATTGTAAATTCAATAGTTTAATTTAGGGGGTTGATAAAATAGTGTGGATCTTTCTGATGGTAGTTCTAAGTTCCTAGTTTCCATTTTTCCAAGTTTCACTCAAAATTCCAGTGTATATTATTCTCAGAAAAATAAAGAAAAGTGGCTTGGTAGAAACTTATTTGAATTTTTATAAGGTTTAAACTGATGAAATAAATTATGGAAAAACTATATTCTTGCATGATAAATACACTAGTATTTGAATAAGTTATATCTCATATACATTCTTATGTGACTTTATGCATTTTTGGGTGATGTAATGCTTTTGCCAATTAGAGTTTAAAATATCCCATTATTTAACTTCATTGGTCTATTTGTTTGAGGTATTAAATGTAAAGATTTAATTATATCAAACTTACAGTGAGTTATATATATTGGTGGTGATGGCGCGGAGGAGGGCGACGAGGCCGTCGAGGGAGCGGGACGCCATGCGAGCCATGCCGCGAGTGTCAGAGATGTCCTGTCTCAGTAATTAGTAAACTTTAGAAATTTTAAGATAGAACTTTACTGAATCGAGACTAAACACATAATTCTAACTTTGCATATATACATCATTAAAGTTTGCAAAATCTGTTCGGTGTCAAGAGAGAGAGAGAGAGTTGGCCTCAAAGGGTTGAATCATCTCTCTCAGCACTGCTTTCTTACTCTTCCAGGCAGCATCCTCCTATTTGAGACCACTTCCTCAGTCCAAATTGTTCCACTGATTTCACCAGCTTCCTATCAAAATTTGCAAGAACTTATTTTACTCATCAGTGGTAGAGTACAGTTTTACAGTTTTACAGAGAGCACAACTTGTGATTTCAAAATTATAGTGGGGCAGTAATCTTACAAAGCATACTACTTAACAGAATCAGGCAACTTATGGTTTCACCTTGCAAAATTCAGGCAACTGACAAATTTGAACTTACAGTGGACAAAAACATTACAAAGTATACCGATATTATCATAAAAATCGGACAAAAACAAAAACAAAAGGCACAAAAAAACCTCTACATGACTGATGTACCTAGTGTATGGCATAATAATCATGACACAACCTCTACACGACTAACATGTAATACAAAATAAAAAAAATACAAATATGAAAAAACCACTTCTTTTGAAAAATTTAAAAACTGATAAAAACAAAATAAAAATACAAATATGACTAAACCACTTTTTTAAAAAAAATTCAAAAAGCTGACATAAACATAGTACTACTGAACATCCATGGCAGGATTTAAACCTCTAGCACGGATCAGGGCACGAGCGTGAGTGAGTACCTCCTGCCTGTCATGGTGTACTGCTTCGTGTTCCTGACCCCGATCATCTTGCCCATCCTCCTTTGGAGTGGTGGCTGTCGGCCACTAGTGCGTTCTCGCGGTCGAGGCTGCGAGCCAGGGTGACTCCAAATGGCTGGATCCGCCGGCAAGAGGCCAGGGACAACAAATTACAAACCAAACCAGGTATTAATTGTCAATCAAATCTAACAAAACTAATAAAACTTAATTCTGATAAAACCTGATTTAGCAAATTAATTCTGGAAAAAACATAATTTAGCAGATAGAGACTCGACTAGGTATTACTTAGATGACAAAACTGAATTAAGTATTGTTATGTAAAAATAACAAAACTGAACTAGGTTTAACAAAACTAACAGGGCTATTTTACTGACAAAAATAACAAAACTACTTCTAACTAACTTAGCTATTACGGTATTTATATTGCAAGCAACTCCTAACGTAGAGAAATTATGCATGATTATGCTACATCTCCTAATAATACCATCATGCTAACAAATATATCAAAATTGACAAAACTAATGGCCGACAAAAACTATAATAGAATAGAAAATTCAGTTAATTAGGGTCCGTAGAGCATATCAGAGAAAAAGGAGACAGAGAGGCTTAAATCTAAATTTTTTTTAGAGAAGAGGCTTAAATCTACATAGGTGACTCCAATCAACATAAATCAAAACAAAACCACAAATTAGCTAGCATTAGGTTGGGAAAAGCTAGCTTGACGACAGTGACACAATATGGATCAACATGGTCACAGATTTTCATAATTTTCATCAAAACCATAATTTCATAATAGAATTTGGATCTACATGCATGCAATTGTGCACACAGATCTGGACCCAACCAGCGAAAATCAAAAAACTAATTCTGACAAAATAGAAAAACCAGCAACACCCCTACCCCCCACCCAAATCGTTTTCTAAACAGATCTGCAAAAAAAAAAAAGAAAGATCAGCAACATAAAAATCAACTGCTACTAGAAGTCTAGCACCCCGCAGCGCAGCAAACAAATGCACAACAAACTAAACAACCTCGATAGGAGGATTTTGGATTAGGTTTGCAACAAAAAATCAACAAAAGCGTAGGTGAATCTCGGCACTAGGCTTTGTTCGTTACCCAAATTGGGAAGATAGCTTCTTCGCACGAAAAACGGAACAGTTTATTAGCGCATTATTAGTTAAGTATTAGCTAATTTCTTTTTAAAAATAGATTATTTTGATTTTTTAAGTAACTTTTGTATAGAAACTTTTTGCAAAATACACACCGTTTAATAGTTTGAAAAGTGTGCGTGTGAAAAACGAAGGAGAGGGGTTGGGAAGAGGCTGAAACGAGAACGCAGCCTAAGGCAATGCAGAAGGATGGAGGAGGAACGGGGAATAATATTACCTTCGAGACGACGAGGTTCGCCGGTGGAAGGAGGGTGTTGACAGTGTAATTTGGCTAGTGGGGTTATTTGGTTTGCCAAATTACTGATTAATTATTTGTTGGCTTAATTAATTGTTTCATTTTGGAAATTATGTGCTAAGTTAACAGGTACTGCACGTGGGGTTTTAATGCATGGAGATGCTTCATAGAGTCAGGATATATGCAATTATGCAGTGTGCAGGAGATTGTATGGCTATTCTTATGAAGAAAGCAGTGGTGCTGTTGGACTACGAAGAGGCAATGGAGATTGGGACAGGCACGATGCAACGCTGTGGCTGGATGGATTTGTGTGAAGGCATATGCGTTTTATTTTGGTAGAGTTAGAGATAATTTCTTATTAGATTGTTTCTGTATTCGGTTAGGATGGTAGGAGTAGTACGTGTTACCGTATATGTTTGCTAGAAGACTGGACCATGCCTGATATATATGATACATACATACATATATATCTATACCTAATATAAAAATTCGTAAGGATTCCGTATATTTTTTTTTGTTCGTCGTCGTTTTTTTTTGTCCGTGCCAGTTTTCCCGCACACGATTTTTTTTTGTGATTTTTCCAGTCCGATGCGTGATTTTTCTACGCCCACACGATTTTCCCATATTTTTCCAGTCCAACCCAATGCATCAACACCACCCCGCCGACCATCTCCGCCTCCAATCTCTCACCCGTGAACAAATCAACCACACTCATCACAAAATCACATAATAATCATCCAAGAACCAGAACAACAACATACATCACATCCAAGAACAACAACATACATTACAGAACTTCACTCCCCTACCGCCGGATCCGCCCTCGGCCGCCGCCACCGCCACCGGATCCACCCGCGGCCGCCGCCGACGTCACCACCACCGCTGGAGGGAGAAGAGAGGCGGCGGAGGGAGCCGCCGCTGCCGGATCCACTCTCAGCAGGCGCCACCATCGCCGAATCCACCCGCAGCTACCGCCGACGCTGCCACCGCCACCGGATCTGCCGCGGGAGGGAGGCGAGAGGGGGTGGAGGGAGCCGCCGCCGCCGGATCCGTCTGCGGCCGCCGCCACCGCCACCGGATCCACCCGCGGTTGCCACCGACGCTACCACCGCCACCGGATCTGCCGCGGGAGGGAGGCAAGTGGGGGTGGAGGGAGTCACCGCCGCCGACGCCGCCACCATCTCCGAATCCGCTTGTGGACGCCGCCAACCAGCCGCCACCGCCACCATATCCACCGCGGGATGGAGGCGAGAGGGAGAGGAGGAGGGGGCGAGATGGAGCAGAGGGAGCTGCCGCTGGCGAAGGAGGCGAGATGGGGTTGATCGTGGGAGAGGAGGGGGAGGGGCTGAGAGGAGAGCGGAGAGTGAGAGTGAGAATGAGGGGGCGACTGGGGACTGGATAAGGACGGGGGAGGGGAGGTGTCGCACTCGGCTTGGCCAAAGTAAAAAAAAAATCAGAGATGATACAAAATCCTAATCGTGTACGGATGACAAATCACAACATCAAAACCGACCATAATCCCAGAAAATAGTTTTCCATTCAACTGTTTGGTTTCACAAGGACACAATCAAATACGATGAATAACATAATGCAAATATGAGATTGACGCTACAAAAATTATAAAGGTAGAAGCAGGAACACACAAACAAATCCCAAATCCCTAAAGAAACCAATCTTTCGTCTTAACTTGGTGCAGCTCACGATGCGGCAAATCCAGTTGTGACCGAATCAGCCCAAACATCTCCACAACACCCATGGAGAGAAAATCGGGCAAGCACCAAAGATCCCCATAAAGAAGGCCACAAATTTCCAAAGAAGAATGACATCAAATCTGGTTGCCGAGGCAAAGACATCGCTGACTGATGGAGGAACAGAAGCAAGGGTGCTTGAGTGAAAGCGGGAGGCAGCAAAAAAATCACTGGATCTGGCCCCCACCACCCCACACCTCCTCCGTCGGGGAGCTAGCGCGATGTCCTCGCCATCCTCCTTGCCGCCATCGCACCGTCCTTGCTATCCCCCTTGCCGCTGTGCTGCTCCCAAGCTTGAGGGCCGCTGGATTTGGCCCCCGCCACCCCGCGCCTCCTCCACCTCACGTGAGAGGAGAGGCCTCGCCACACAGGGGAGAGGGCCAGAGAGGCATCGGCCGCTGCGCAGGGAGAGGAGCCAGCTGCCGCGAAGGGGGGGGATTAGCGCTAGCTACTGCGCAAGGGAGAGGGAGAAGGCTGCCGCAACAAAGGGAGAGGGAGAGGAAGAGGCGGAGACGGAGGTACAAGACAACGAGAGGATAAGGAGTGCGATATTATTTTTCCTGTCTCCACGCGTGTGGGCCCCCAGTTTTGTATACCGGAAACCCCATATGTATTATAATACCATTCCCTCGATCAGTAGATGGTACACACATGGCACAGTTGTATATCACAAGCTGACATTATCATACAGGTCTTACAATATATTAATAATACAAGGGTAGCCCAAATGGGACCCGAATAGACCAAGCATGGTTGACAACAACACAAAATACCAAAACAGATAAATGAGGTAGCGGAAGCGAAGCAGCGGCGGTCCATCTTATCCCACACGCATCGACTGGTGAACCTAGGTCCCTATTCTACCGTCCTTGGTAACTCCTTGCCATCATAGCACATGTACAGGTCGACACCAACACCTTTCTAAAAGATTTAAATAAGCAAGAGTGAGTACAAATCGTACTCAGCAAGCCACCACTACAGAATGCATATAATGTTCATAGGGGTTCAAGGATGGCTTGATTTATTTGCATAAAGCTAGTTTTCACAAATTATTTCATAAGCCTATGACATAGCAGTTTTAACTGAAAACAATCGTTAGGTTGAAGTTGTCATTAACATGCGAGGGTTCATCCACCTTCCCCAAGCCTCGCTTGGTCCGGTTTACCCTCGCATCCAATTTCCACAGTTTTCACCATTACAACCTTCCCGCACATCGAGCAAGGTCACACCGTCAATTCCAATCATACTTTAAGCAATATTAAAAATTAATGAGGCTAGTCAAGAGTAATACAAGTCCCGACGCTCATTAACCGCGAGCACGGCTATTCGAATAGTTTAATTTACTCACACTACAGTGGATGTACGCTTTTAATCCCGCATTCCGTGACGCACCCAACACATAAGACTTGTCACGGCCCGGTTTTTCAGTTACCCTCGCATGGCGGCACCCGCTCCAAGGACTATGAATCCCCATTTCACCACCGGCGCCACATTCCTACCTCGAGCTGGTTGTGAGAGGAGTCCTGGAGCTCCCGAGATCTTGGGGGGTTACATAATATATACTTAGGGTGCATTTTAAGTTTTTGCCGGTGTTCAACAGATCGACCCAAGCGATCTAAACCACAACACATCATCAACACAACAACGAATGTCCAGAACCTACCATGTCTGGGGTGCCACCCCACGAGAATTTCCTAGTCCACCGGGTCATACCCCACTCGAGAAATGCGGTCGTACTCTGTTCATTTCTCGCATAGCTTCTTGACTTGGTCCTTAATTGATCAAGATCGGCGGCTTACCATTTCCAGAACCACCCATATTCTATTCATGCCGCCCCAGTAGAAATAGTTTTGTGTTATTAAGTTTTTGGTTTTCGCAAAGGTTTTAATGTTGCGGGTGACGCTTATGCCTCCACCCGTCTCCGACAATCCCTCCCACTGAGTGATCGCCACATCCACATCCATAGCCATATATCATAAGTATGAAGTGTACAAACGTCTACACATATGCAACGCTAAGCAGTATAGATAATTAACCGCGCAGAAATAATAGACTCAGGTAACAAAGGTGTATAAGTACATAAAGGTAAACAATATCAAAGGTAAGGCTTAAAAAAATGTAGGTACGCGTTTTATAATTAGCATGCAATTTTATTTGTAATCAACACATTTATAAAAATAGGATCAACATGTTCGAGGAAGGTGGCGTAGTGACTTGCCTTGTTTTAGGTTCGAATAATCTTCGAGAAGTCCACGATAGTTAGAATAACCACAAAAATCCACGCTCAAGGAATAACCAGAACACCCGGAACGTCCGACCAACGATCAAAGAAAAACACACACAGTCCTAAAAATAAAATAAAAGAATATTCAATACAAACTAATGGTGACAGTAAATAGATCTCGATTTTAGGGAGATGATGGAAGTTGAACGGAGTTAATCGGAGTGGTGGTTAGAGAGATATGAATTTCCGAAGTTTAAAAGATAAATTATAAACCACGGATGTAAGGTTTCTCTGGTGGGGGATATTTAGACTTTCAGAGATGGTTTTAGGATGCAGAGGGACAAAACACAGACTTTAGGTAAAGGAAGGAAGCTGATGATGGGCTTTGCCTGAAGGTTAGATGGAGGATACTATATAGACTTATGTAGAGGATTCGATCCTTCAGGCCCGGTTAGAATATAAGGAGGTAGTATAGACTTTGTAGTAGAAATCGATTCCACTGGGCTTGGACAAGGAAGTAGAGGGAGGTGAAGCAGACTTTTTAAAGGAAGAGAGAGCTCAGGAAAAATCTTGAACGTGGGCCCCACTTCTCTTTTCTTTTCCTTCCTGTTTTTCCTCTCTCTTTCTTCCTTATCTCTTTATTCTCTTTCCTTATCTCTTCCTGCTTCTTCTCTTCTTCTCTGTCTCTCGTTTTCTCTCTCTCTCTCTTGCTCACAGCCGACCAGGGGAGGAGGAGGGAGGGGCGCACGGCGGCGGCGGCCGGCCGGGGAGGGGGGGCGGCGAGGGCGGTGGGCGCCGGCAAGGTGGTGGGTGGCGGCGGTGGGGACCAGCTGCGCCAGTGGTGGAGGCGACCGGGGAAGTGGTGAGGGCCGACGGCGGCTGCTGTCGGCCAGGGGCGGCGCATGGTGGCGCGGCCGACGTCGAGCAGAGAGGAGGAGGGCGGGGCGGCTGAGGTTGGGGGAGGAGGCGGCTGGGACGGCGCAGAACAGGAAGGGAGGCCGGGGCAACGTGGCCGGGGCCTGGCGTGGCTGTGCGCTAGCGGGCGGCGGCCGGCCGCAGGCGCGGCGTGCAGGCGGGCAGTGGCGACCCAGCACAGGCGGTGGCCCAGAGCAGCGCGCGACGCGACTGGGAGAGGGGTGCGTCGGCAAGGGGAAAGAAGGAGGTGGCGCGGGAAGTGGCCTGGGTGGCGGCTTGGGCGACGCTGGCGCCTGGCAGCTCGAGCCGCGCTCGGCTGGGGAGGTGGAGAGGCCGGTAGCTTGGCAGAGCAGGGGGAAGGCAGGGGCCATCCTAGACAGGGGAAAGATGAGGAGGGCGGGAACTGGGTGTTGATGCGAAAAACACACACTGGTCTGAGAGGTTTGCTTTACTCTAGTGCAGGTCCAAAATTAGGGTTTTAGGTTCTAGGGCGTGCCAGTTGATTTGATCCTGCAATCAACAAGAAAAAACATGCAAAGAATATCAGTAAACGATAGACAATCGGTCATAGGGCCGATTTCATATCGTATGTGACCTAGCCAATGCAATAAAGCATGAATCGGCTGTGAGGTACAGTTAATGATAGAACTAACCCTAAAACTAGTATATCGGCTGTAAAGATCAGTGTTACATAATCAATAAATCGATATTACTTTAGAAACAAGCAATTGGGATAGATCGGACTGAACCGAGACAGTATAAATTGCCCAAGTCTAAAGATAACATGAAATAACGATTATATAGACTAATGTCATAGCCGATATCTAGATTTAAGTGTGTATCGGCTATAGCTCCGATACAACCTTATACCAGGATATTCTCTAGTAACAAATATATTTAATTATAACCAATTAGATTGATATTAAACTCAATATATTTATATTTAGATTAAATCCTGATATAAGGGGCAGATTTAGAACATTAAACAAAGCATGAAACTATGTTAAATATCTATATCAGGTAAGATCGGCTGAAACTCCGAACTATCCCTATTGACAATCGTAAAGCATGTTATAGATCATGATTCTAAGATAACTTAATAGGTTGGACCGAACCAATGCAGCATTAAGCATAAAAGAAGCATGACATATAACAAGCCAATAATATCAAATCAGGATGGTGGATACATCATATAACATGAATCAATAAAGTAAACTAGCCGATATCGTCGAAACCCTAAAACAGATCTAGCCGATATAGGAGATAACATTATTGATCTAAGTTATATGATGTATATGATAACTGCGGAACTTGCAAGATAGAATTAGAGTGTCATAAAGATGTAAGCACTAATCCCGATGATGCAAATTGCCATGACAAGATGTACCTTCTCGTCGAAGATCAAATTGATGCACCACGACTCGAGAGCACAAGCTTGTTGAAATAAGAAACAAAGGTGGCGATGCGCCGAGATTGATTGAACGTATGTTGTTATTATTTACAAGACCTCGGGATTACATTTATACCCGAAAATACAAACATTGTCCATCACGGACACGACTCATATTAACCTAATACAAATCCAACTAGCGAACAAGTCCCTTAGGCGGACTCTTACCGACAATATCTATAAGGAAATTACATAAAATATCCTAATTAATAGATACAATTGCCTCTTCAGGACTCTATCCGTGCATGGCAATCCATATAGAACACGTTAACACAACCCGATGACGAATACCGAGTCATATTACTGAAACCGGCCTCATCGGCGAACCTTGTCCAACTCTATCTCTGACTCTGCGGATCCAGTTCACAGCCGATTCGGACTTCAGCCGATGCGCACTCTATTTCCGATATCCTTGCATATTTTCAATTCCACTTCGGACTAGGTTGTGTTTTCGATCTTTGCAGATTAGATTTGCTTACCAAATTTCATCGTCAACACTGGGGCGGCCGAGTAGGGGGATGGAGAGGAGGATGCTGCAGTGGAGACAGAGGTTGATCACACGAGGAGGGTGCGGCGATGTCCATGATGGCGGCATCGACACAGCGAAAAGGAAGACAGTGAGGAGGGAGGAAAACAAGGGAAGGGGAGGAGGAAGGTGCTCACCTTGTGGCAGCCGTGCAGCGGCACGCCGAGAGTGGCCGACGGCGTCGACGATCGGCTCGCGGATCATCCTCGCACACCACATGTTCGATCGGCGGCAACAAATGAACATACAGTGCTAAGGAGTAAATGTTAGCGGGTTAGTGCAAGTTAGGGGTTAGGGGTTAGGGGTTAGCGAGTTAGAGGTTAGTGAGTCAGTAAGTTAGAGAGTTAGCGGGTTAGCCGTTCGATAAGTTAGTCGTTCTCACATTCAAATGTTCAAGGTTCACAGGTTCGATCGATGGCGCGGCGGCCTACCCGTCCCTTTGCCCAACCGAAGCTCAGCACAAGCCAGCCGCGGCAGAGCAAATGGAAAGGTGGCAGCCAGTGCGTGGAAAGGAGAAGAGGCAGTGGCAAGGCAAAGGTAGGAGAAGGAGAGGGAAGAGGAAAATGGAGAGGTGCAGGTGTGCTCAGCTTTGGCGGTGGCCTTTATATGTTGCCGGCTGTTGGAATGTGGGAGGCAAGGTGAGAATGCTCTGTGAACCCCGCTCTTCTATTCGGTGTGGACTCATTTCCTCTGTTGCTTGCATTTGGGGATGTGTTCTGTGAAATGGGGGTATGGGTGCATGAGTTGTTGGTTGAAATATTGTTGGGAGGGTCCCAGGCAGTTGATAGCCAGCACAACGTGGTTCGATCCCATGCAGTGGCTTGTGGGCATTTTGTCGAGCAGCTGCTGTGCATGTTGTTGGCTGGTTGCTGCAGGGAGGCAAAATGGACTTTGGGCTAAGATAAAGGAGAGTGACAGTGGGCTGGCAGGGAGAGGGAGGCCCAAGTGTATTAGGGGCTTTTGTATATTTTTCTGGGATTTGTAAATGGACTGTGTGTTTGTAATTTGGACAGTATAATTTGAATTTGATATACTTGGATGGTAATTGGCTTGTATAAATGGACTGTATATTCAATTTGAACTTGTGAATGGCTGTATATTTGGACTGTATATGTGGACTGTATAGGTGACATTTGGATTTGACCTGCTTTTGTACTTTATACTGTATGATTATGTTTGGGTTGCCAAATGAGACATTCGGATTCAATTTGGCTAGCAGAGCCGTGCGAGGATTAGAGTTAGGATTTCTTTGCACGTGCTCTGACGATGCTACAAAAGGAATTTTTAGGACGACGCATGGCATACAAATCCAACCGTCGTGGTAGAAATATAATTCGGGATATTCGGACCAACGTACGATAAATAAATACGTCGATCGATTATAAATATTCAAGGAATTATCGAGTTTGAAACGATAGAACGGTTTTAATTTAACCGTACGATTCCGATAGTTTGAGGGAAAGATATCACTGCGAAGAAAGGAATTTCGGGACTTTAATTTGATTAGTACCAAAATGATTAAATGGAACAGACGGAGAGGATGAGGAAATGAAGGTCGTCGAACATAGAACACAACCTCTTTAGAGATAAGATTAAATCGAGATCTTTGGCACAAAACCTAAACACACGCAAATAAATAGCAAATTCTAATATGCAAACTAGGCTAGGCCTTTCCAGGAGAAAAGCAGACTTGAACTGAGAATGCCATTTATTTAAAAACAGTCCTTGAGGAAATCATTTCGCAAATAGAATTCCGATAAATAATTTACCGATAGATTTTATTTGCAAGTTATTTTCCAAAGGGCTTACTCCTTTTTAAATAATCTTTGAAAATAATCTAAGCAATATTTCCTTTGTAAAATATTATTCATTTTAATGAACTCTTCCGCGGAGGGTGTGCAACCAAAATAGTAATATATAATTTTATTTAGAGAGCAAAAATATCGGAGGGGTTTAATACATAGAGAGTTTTATAAGAAAATATTTGGTATATGTAAATATCTCCTAATTATGATTCCGTAAATAAATAATTTTTCTGAAATCAAAATATTAGCATATTCTCAGTCGTCCGTCCTTTTAGCCCATGCATAGAAGAAAAACGACAGATCGAATTAAATTAATTCCGGCATGAAAGTATTTTGAAAAAGATTTTTTTTATTATTCCGAATTTTTAATTCCGTATTTCAAAGTTGAAATTTTCAGGGTGTTACAACGCGGCTTCACTATAAGTGCGATATTTTTTTCACTTGTTGCCTAAAAAAATACGTGGATGGATTTTGTAGCCTTCGTGGCTTTGTAGGTGTTGATCTCATCGATTAATTGATTAGCACGTGGCTGGGCCGACCCAATGAGCCAAGTTACTGTTATGGGCTACCCACAAGGTCCATCCTCTTCTCTCCCATTGAAAAAGTGGGCCGGCTGGATGGATTACGCATGGACCCGGCTGCCATAAAAGAAGTGGAGACGAGCGACCGATGGCAGCAGCAGCGTGGCCGACGGCGGTTTGGGTAGGTAAACCCCGACGAGGAGGTCCGGTTCTTGCCGGCGAGCGATCTCTCGCAGTTGGTCATCTCCATCTCCTGGTCTCCACGCGGCTACACACGGCCACGCTGCCTAACCATCGGCTCGGCTACACGAGTGTTGGTTTTTTTATTAAACTGACAGTTATATCCTAGATATATGTACCTATTTTTAAAAAACCGGTATAACACTTATAATGGGCTATAGGTGCGTCACAAATTTTTCGTCCGTAAAGTCCAACCGAGTGGCGCCCTTCATCTCCGTACGACCATAATCGTGTACAACGGCCAACGCAAAAAAAAAATCAAAGATGATACAAAATCCTAGTCATGTACGGAGGACAAATCACAACATAAAAACTGATCGATAATCCTAGAAAAATAAAAAAGAAGAAAAATAAAAATCACAGCAAAAATCATCAACAGTGTTGGTGCTCATAGTCTATGCCCTCACCTTGAGCCACGAAAAAATGGGCGATGTGGTGGGCAACGGGGAGGAGGAGGCGGCCATCAGTGCCTCAGACATAGCCCAGTGCACACGCTCCACCCCTCACCATGCGCTGCCAGGCTTGATCAAAACGACAGCGCAATGAGGAGGAGGAGGAGGCCAGGAGGAGATGATGTATGGATAGAGGAGGAGGTGGAGGAACCGGGTGGAAGAGGAGCAGGCGGCGGCGGCACATGGCATGCTATTTGGAGCCAAATAGGAGGAGCAATGCGGAGGAAAAACAGCGGTGCGTGATGCGGAGGAAAAACAGTGGCGCGTGATGCTGAGTGGGAGAGAGGCGGTGTGCGATGCAGAGTAGGAGAGAGCCAGAGTTAGGGTTGGTCAATTGGGTTGCTTTAGCTTGTTGGGCCAATTTGGCCAAATTCGATCTGTTTGTTTTTTAAGGGAATAAGTCCACTTTGACTCCCTCAAATATAGCTCTAATCTAATTCATATTCCTGAACCGCAATACCGGATATCTTGACACCCTAACTATTAAAACCGATGTAATTTGACTCCCTTAGCGATTTTGGAGGGCGGTTTCGCTAACGTGGCGTTTTGACTTGGTATAACCTGCTGAGTTATCCTGTGGGGCCCACCCATCAGTGACGCTTATATTTCTTCTCTTCATTCCCATTCCCCTCCATCAGATCGGGCCGCCGCATATTCCCCCTTCCGCTCCATGTCGGGTCGCTCTTGGGGAGAAGTAAGCGCGAACATCGGGAGGAGTAAGGGTAGATCAGCAGCGGCAGCGACAAGCCGTCCCATGCCAGTGAGCTCGCCAGGTCGATGACGAGCAAGACGATGCACCAGACACGGTTCAGCTTCATCCTCATCGACATCTCCATGCCCTTGCGTCTGCTCCACGTCCTCGAGTAGCGGGTGTAGCGGTAGAGCACAACGATCTCCTGGCTACCACCGGCGACCGGGTTGTCCCCCTCACGACGGTGACATGCATGAAACCAACGATGCACCCCTTCATGCACCCTTTCAGGCACGAACGGCACAGTGATGACGATGATGACTCGACAACTTTCTCTTTTCTCTTTTATTTTTTTATTTTTTATGTCCATTATCTCAGGAATTGATGTAATCGAGTTGCATTTTTTTATTTTATTTGTTAAGTATTTATCTCAAGATTTGAGCTAATCGAGCTATTTGAGTTAGCTTGATTATTTTGCTTCATGGCTTTTGCTGATTGTGTGCCATTCGACAAGAAACAATTCATGCCGAACATCCTACATCCTACTTTCAATGGAAGTAGTTATAGTAATTTTGTTTCCTAGCTTTACTAATCTATTATAAATCCGGTATCTATGTTTGGATTGATTTCTTCGTTAGTGATGAGTTGTAACTGTGTATGGTTTTGTTAGATATATCATTATTTTAAAGTGTTCACATCACAAAAAATAATCATCTCATGAAATTTGAGTGTTTCCGGTGCAACGCACGGACACTTTACTAGTGATACATACATACATATATATACATATATATATACACACACACATATACATATATATATATATACACACACATATATACACACACATATACACACACACATATACATACATACATATACATATTTACATATACATATATACATATATACATACATATACCTATATACATATATACATACATATACATATATATATATATATATATATATATATATATATATGTATGTATATGTATATAGACACATACATACGGTCACGCTACAGAGCGGTGCGCGCTAGCAAAAACGTGGCGCGACTAATAGAGATCAGCCACTGCCGTGTTTTCCGTTTTCTTGGCCCCATCCGATTCCCTCCCACCACCCGCCTCAACCTCCCCTCCTCAAAGCGTGGTAAAATTTTTACTCTGCTTCACAGGCCATATGCTCTTCCGGTTTTATCGGTTTTTTCTCAGTGTGCCATTAATTATCCTCGCTTTTTCCATCCTGTTCGGTAAGCAAACCTCCGGACGATATCATATTGAGTAGGAAAAAAGATACTAGCTTGTTTCGTGCTCAATATGCATTGATCGGCCAGTAAAAAAATTGCTTTCGTGCTTCCGAATGTATCCATCGGCCAAAAGTAAAAAAGTCACTGTTGGATTGGCCCCGTTGAAAAATTACCATGTCTTCTCTCTGGTAGTTTCACCACTAGTAATTTATTTACTTAAATTTTATTTTAAGTAGTAACAAATTACTCCAAAAAATTACTAATAGTATTTTTTCACTTCACTTTTTCTTTTTTTCCATCACGTCCCGCACCGTGTTTTCTCCCGCATTCTTCATCGTGCAAGTAAAAAAATACGGTTATATCTATGTGAATAACTTTTGCGTCATGATTCAGTACTTTATTTTACGTATGTTAAGGGCTCCAAATCTTGCATTAATGCACATTAATTTTTTAATATTTCATTCATTAATATTTTTTTAAGTATGGTTGAAATCTCGTATCAATCCATACTATTTTTTTTAAAGTGTGGGAAGAGTTCGGATTTCTAGGAGAAAAAGAAATGCAAAATTCCCACTCATCATTCAGTAATTTTTAACTCTACCACCCTGAAAGTAATATTTTTACTGCTAGTTGAGATAATTTGTCTCAGCGAAATAATGAGTTTGCTAACGGTTAATCATATATAGTTTGTATCAGTCAATTTTTTTTATTGCTGCTAGTAAACTTATTTTTCTTTGCTGCTAGTACAGTGGGACATGTGGTAGTCTTCTTTTGTATTATTTTATTGTGGAGAAAAAGTTTTTTTTTGCGATATGATAAATTAATGTGTATAGTAAAAAAATGCACAGTAATTTTTTTATGACAACATAAATGTGCTACTAGTAGTAAAAAATTTACAGGGCAGCTATAGGTCCATTTATAGAGTGCATAAAAAATCTGCACGGCAGCTATTGCTTGCATTTTGACTCCTGCCGATGTCTTGCTTGTCGCTGCTATGAGGCAGCCAGGCAGAAGGCCAAATGTGAGTCTCAAGGTCGATGGCGATGAGCCGCTGCACGCAGTTGCGACTTGCGACACCATGATTCAATGAGCACCGTCGAGGACGGGAACAGTGCTGGCCGGCCGAACCTGGCACACGTAATGATACTAATGAATCGCACGGAAGGAATCCAGCAATTCCAGGAATAAGCATCACTGTATCAGTACAAATTTGGAACTCAACGCCTAGGAATCGATTGGAGCTACATCTAGCGCCATCATACATGGAGGAAGGGGATGCTGCAGCTGTGTCGAAAGCCTCCATCCCCGGCCATCGACGGCGACCTGAGAGGAGCGGCCCCCGCCGGTCGCCAGGCCTGCAGTCCGTCGCTGCCGCCTGCCGAACACGGTCGATTGCGACCTTCACCACCCTGGAGGAAGTGACACTGCAGCATTGTTTGCAGAAGTGCAGAACCTACTAACCTATCAAACCAAATATCATCGGGAGTGCTACCTTACATAAGGAATCGAGAGCTCAAAATACAAGAACTGAAAATAGATCAAATCCAGCCAAAAAAAAAAATAAAAATTTGCTCTGAAGACCAAAGAACAATACAAATGCACCAGAGAGGTAGAGAAGACCGTGTTCCAACGAAACTTGCAGATCCCATCTGGTCTGGTCTGCCTTCCTTGCGTGAGGCGCTACCAACCATCTGAGGAAGATGGTTAAGATCAGATGGCGCTGCTGAACCAAACCCGTCGCCATCAACACCGCACGTCCGTGCTTGGAAGCCATCGGCACCGGCGTGGTGGACGTCTTCCAGTGAGGAGACACTTCCATCGGCACTGGTTATTGACTATTGAGAACGGACTCACCTTCCATCGGGTCTTTCGCTGAGACCTCAGCCGCTGGCGCCATGTCCAGATCCGGGTCTGTCCCCCACCAGCGCTGCGACCATCATAGGGAGGTGCCTGGAAGGAGGTCTTCGTGGCTGGGGTGGATCATGGGTGGATGCTGCATAGGCGCGTTGTATCCCACTGTCCGACCACCACCTCCCGTGTCGCCACTATCCCCAGCCAGCCACCACCACCACCTGGTTCAACTTGCCATGGCAGGATCTGGTGCTGCCGATGCGTCCCCCACTCCCGGCGTGGTGGCCCTCCTCCCTCCATGGCATCTGGAGTTGACGCACTGCTGGATCTAGGGCGCTGTTGACCAACATGCCATCTCCCTCCATGGTGAGGGTAGGCGACCTGAGATGCACAAAAGAAGAGTGGGTCACCGCCGCCCGCCAACTCCATGCTGAATCCTGCCACCCACCGCCGCCTCCTCCTGATCGGTGCCGATGCACCCTCCACAGCCCCTCCAGATCCGAAGAAACCGGTGGTGGTGGATAAAATTTTGGGAATCTACCATACCGTATAAAATGGCTAGATATACAGGCAGATGGATTTGAGTAAAAATTATTACGGTAAAGAGCGGTGGCCCTGTATCTCCTCAACATCTTCATCGTCGCCGGTGGCCGCCGCCATCAAGCCCTCGCTGGCAAGCGCGCGGTGAAGGGGTAGTCATCCTTTCCTCTGCTGGAATCACGGTTGAGGCTGCCGTGCTGTAGATCCTCAAAAAAGTGGAGTAACTGGTGGTGGAAGGAATGGTTGGATAGGATTTCCTACGGTATAAATACTCATACTTTAATGAAGTAAAAATATTATTGACCATCTCGATATGTAAGAGGGTGACTGCACATGGCTCGTGAGTAAAAATTTTACTATGTACCTTCCTGTGGCTCTCATCCAATAAAGTAGTGCTTTGCGTTTTTGTTCACGAGTTAAAAAATTACTGAACATCTTGATGTGGTGGGGGAGGATGGAGGGGAGAGCTTACGCTGGGTGTTGTGAGACGCACCATTTAGCTATATGGCACGTAGAGTGCCATATAGTAGTTCTATGCATACATACATATACATACATACATATACATATACATACATACATACATATACGTTGTCGAAATGACAACTGCATACGTCGATGGACGTGGATACTCAACAGTTGTTGGAAAGTAAAGTGTAATAAATTTTGTATTAAAATTGGGATCCCCTTTTACATGACCCGAGGTGGCTATTTATAACCCCATTACAGATCCCCTACTTGGGTTTAGGGCTATTACAGGGGAATTTACATGGTCACCCTCATAAAGGGACCCCTACATGGGTATTCAATGTAATTAAGGCGTATGGGCCCTCAGTGGGCCGTCGGGCGGCTACTGGCTCCTTGGTCCATGGGCCGGAGCGATTCGGCTGGCCCACTGGACCTCCTTGGATTAGGTCCGTCCTGGTGAAGTCATCCTTCTTCAGCGCATGCCTTCGCCATGCAGCCTTCGCCCAGACTGATAGGAGCCCGGTATGACTCTTCGCCCCTCGCCTCTTTCGCCCTGATGTCTTCGCCACCGGGCTTCGCCTCAAGAGCCTTGGGCGCCTAGAGTTCGGATCCTTGCCGCTTGGTTAGTTTCGGCAGGCTTGGTCGAAGGGCCTCATGGCATACTGCCAACAAGCCCCTCACGGGCAAGGGTGAGATAGGAGCTTCGGCCGAGACCGTGCAAACCATGTAGTATGGTATGAGACGCCCCCTTTCGACCGATGCTCCTGCCGAAACCTGTCTTTCTGGGTCCTGCAAAAAATTTGCGATATACGAAAAAGGATTCTTATGTATAGCCTTCGCCCACCGCGAGTGGTTGTGGTTTTTTTTTTGCTGTTTCTGACCGGTCCTAATGTGAGCAATGCTGGGCCTTCGCCCTCTATGAACAGTGAAGTGACCCATATTGCTCTGTTGGACCGTAATGAACAGTGATGGGCCGTGGGGCCGTGGCGAATAGTGATGGGCCTTTCCTTTGGGAGCCCGTTACTGCACAGCCTGGTCCATGGATTTTTACCATTTCGCCTACCCCGCGACACGTGGCCGTTCCTGATTGGATGGGAAGGTGAAGCGTCGTTTGGTAGGCTATATATTCTCACCTCCCGTTTTCACCGTCGCTACTCCTCTCATTTTTACCGTGGTCATTTTCCTTTCCATCTGCTCACGGCTGACTTTGAACGAACTGCTTCGCCTAACTGACACCTTTCACCTACCCACTTCTGCTTTGCCATGGCTCCCCGCAAGCCGAACCCAGTCGCTGCGACCGGCCCTGATCCCGGCCAGATTGACGAAGACACCACAACTTTTTTAGGGGCTTCGCTCATTGACGACGATGAGCTGGCGAAGATGGTCGACGCCGGCCTGGTGACGGAGGGGCAGGCGTTCGCCCCCGGGGATGCCGAGGTGCCGCAGCCTGGCGAACACCACCGTCTGGTGTTCGCCGTCTTCTTCGAAGCCGGCCTCCGCTTTCCGTGCAACATAGTGTTGCCGGAAATTCTCCGACTTTTCCAGGTGGAGCTACCCCAGTTGAGCCCTTCGGCTCTGGTCCACATCGCCATATTCGACTGGGCGTGCTGGACCGCTGGGTTCGAGCCCAACGCCGACCTCTTCGGCGTTATCTTTTCGGCTGCCGTCAACTCGAAGATGGTGGTTACCCCTGCCAGGACTCAGAAAACTGCGTTCGGGAGTGTGAACTTCAATGTTCGCCCCGAACGCGCCGACTTGTGGCCGGTCAACGCCGCAATGTCGAAGTGGGACCGCCACTGGATGGCGAAGTGGTTTTACCACTCCATCCCTTTCAAGGCGGGATCCGAAGCGGCGAGGGCCCTGCGCTGGCGACGCCGTGCGATCTCGCCGGCCCGGAAGCCAAGGGTTGCCGTCAGCGGCGCCCTGGAGGCGCGGTTCGCCCTGCTTCGCAGGGTGTGCTCCCGGCTAAGTTGCCGAGACTTAGTTGAAGAATTCTGCATGCTGCGGATATGCCCGCTTTCGCACGCATGGCAGGTTGAGGTTGACCAAAGCGAAGAGGTCAACGGCCTGCCGAAGCTCATCTTACCCACCGGGGCGAACGGTAGGTTTTTATTTCTTTTGTTTCTTTCTCTTGCTTCTCGCTCTGTATCCCTTGTTCGGCTCTTACATAGTGATTCGCCATTTTTCAGCGTTGTCGTTAGCCCAGGCCGACACCGAAGCCAGAAGGCTTATCGGCGACGTGTCGGTCACCGAATACAGCCAGCTACTGACTTGACAAGCAGCTGGCCAAGCGAACCGGGTTTACGCCGGTGAGCTCCCCCCAAGGGCGAAGCCCTTCAAGGCCGATGGCGAAGCTGGCCCATCCTTAAAGCGTCCGCAGGGGCAAGTTAAGTTTGCCCTTCGCAAGCAGAAGGCCCCTGCTTCGGCAGATTCCGACGCCGAAGACGAGGGCGACGCCGAAGAGGAGGAGGCGGGGGAGGCTGAGGTCGCGGCCGAAGAGGCCGGAGGCAAAGCTGGCGATAGCCGCTCTGGGACGCATGGTTACACGCCAACTCCCAGCCCAGAGCGCGTCGAAACCGGGGCGGAGTCGGCCTCTTCGCCCCTTCGCCGGAAGGACATGGAAGGCGCCAAGGCCTTAGTCGCTATTGCTGTGGCTAGGGCGGCGAAAGGCGGCGCCGCGAAGAACGCCCCCCGGAAGAGTGGGGTCGTCGCCATCGCCAACGCGTTCAGCGATGAGGAGTCGTCCGACGGGACTCCTACTTCGCCCGCGGGGCGTAGCCAGGGACCTTCGACATCCCTCGGGGCGACTGGTGGGGCTGGGGCTTCGGCCTTGGCCGAACAGGTGGTGAAGGTGGCCGCCAGAATTTTCAACAGCCCGATCCGCCAGCCCGTTTCGCCGCTCATTCTCAACAAGGGCAAGAAGACGACTGAGGGGTCCGGCTCCGAATACTCCTAGGGGCCACCCCGCTTCGCCCCCGGGGATTTTGAAACACGGGCGGAGCTCATTCCCTTTGTGGAGGGGGTGAGCAACATTGTTGCGCTGGCTGGCGGTCCCAGCCTCTTCGTCGAGCTCAACGAGTTCGACGAGGGCTGCTCTGCTGTCAAGAGCCTAGCCGTTCGGGTAAGTCAACCTTGTGATAAGCGCTCCTCTTTTTTTATATATCCTTGCTTTGGACATGTAACCCATTTTTCGCCCTTTCTTGTTCGCCAGCTCCTTGCGGCTCATTGTTCGACCGAGCGGACAATGCGGGCCCGGCTCGATGGCTTAAAGAACCACCTCCGGGCGAAAGATGACGAGCTGGGCCGAAAGAGCCTGGAAATGGAGGGACTCGCCCGGTCCCTCCGGGAGGCGAAGGCGGAGAACAAGCGCCTTCAAGCCGAGCTCGATAAGGGCAGCGAGGCGAAGGCCGAAATTGATCGCCTCACGGCCGAGCTGGCAAAGGAGCGGGGGCATTCCGCTGTCCTCACGGACTATTACAACATGACGGAGCCCCAGATGGAAGCCCTTCGTCAGGAGTTGGGCAGGGCAGAGGCGAAGGCCCAACGCCTTGCCCGGGAGGTGGCCAGGACGGCTGAATCGACGAAGACAGCCTGCCGCACCCTTCGCCTTGCGCTCAAGGACATGGGGGCGAAGGCGCGCGGTGTCCCAGGCGAAAACGCCTCCGCCCTTGAGTTCTGTGATTGGAACCAGGAGGCTGGCTGTGCAGTTTCAGACTGTGCCACGGCGTACGGTGATTGCTGTGCGCGCGTGTCGGCGGCCTTCGCCCTGGGGCTGCTTCAACAGCATGGGTGCGAACATGTCGCCCAGTTTCCCGATTTTGCGAAGGGGGACTGGGAAGTCAGCGCCCAAGACATTTCGCCTGCCCTCCGCGCCTAGCGAAGACAATTTCGGCAGAAGGACGGCCGTTTTGCAGCCAAGGCCCGCCTGCTTGAACAACTGGCAAAGACAGAAGCAGCGGACCAAGGCGAGGAACCCGCAGAAGGGGGCGGAGGTGGAGCCGAAGACCACCCAGAGGTGTGAGGCCCTCCGCTCGTCTCTTTGTAATTTTGTTTTCACTTTTGATGTTTGCCGTGTAGGGCAAACTATGTAAATTTGGCCAAGGCCTACCTTGTTTTAGGATGTCAAATTGTTTGAAATATATGACTGTTTTCACCATTTGTGTCATATTTCCATTTTGAAGTGCGTGAAACATGTTTGAAATGCTTGTGCTTGTTTACGTGGTCCCTTCGCCCAGTCCGTTCGCCCCAACTTCCGCTTTCCGCATTCTCCTGCGTGACTTCCCTATTTTTTGCAGGGTCGATGCCGAAAGCTTTGCGTTCGCCCCCTTTTCGGGGATTGGCGAAGCAGGAACGAGAAGTTCATTGTGACGAAGAATTTGCCGAAGGTTCGCTACCTATTTCGGCCTGTCTATCGTGAGATGACAATCAACGGCCACAACTATAAAGTTGTGAATGTTGCCAACTGGATGCGAACCCATCCTGGGCGAACGCTGGAGGACTACGATCGTGTCCATGTGGCGCGCCTGGAGGGCATGGCCCGTTTCTGGCGAAACCATCGACGAACCGATCGGCAGGAGGCGATCGCCCAGTGTCGCTATGCCCTTTCTGTAGTTTCGCCCCCTCTCCCTTAGGGTAGTGTACAATATTAGTAGTGATGACGAACCATGTTCGCCGAATCACTCTTTTGGTAGTTGTTATGAGGGCGAAGATGTAATTTAGTTGTAAGCGAACGTCTAAATCGTTTCGCCTGTATCATGCTATACGATGTGTACTGTCGATTGTTTTTCAAAGTTAATAAAGGTGTGCTTTTGTTTCCTTTTCGCCATTTTCTGCATTATCACACTGTGCTTTCGTTGGGTCGTAATGTATCGGCCCCTTTGCGTGTATTGGCGAAATAGGTATGCTGACTTTTCAGCTTTCGACTTTTGTTGTCGATCTTTGGCACTTTGCGTTAGCGGCGCGATTTTGTGTAGATCGACTATAACGGTGTTCGGGGTTTTTTTTCTATTATCTCCCGAAACAAGCTGTCGCGGTTTCAACGTTCGGCGAGCAATGCTTCGGCCGATTCGTTTCGCCCCCCTGGCGCTTTCGCTGATCAGGCGTTTGCCTTGGAGTTTTTCCACGAATTATCATGCACATAAGTAAAAAAGGCGAAAAACACAGGAATTTTATACTGGTTCGGGCCTCCAAGGTGGATAATAGCCCTACGTCCAGTTTTTTTCTTTTTCCATTTTCTCCTTTTTTTTGTATTTTTGTGCCGAAAGGGTTACAAAACGGCGGATGCCGAAAAGCTATATAGCAATATTTACATTTTTACATTCTGGCGAACAGGGTGCCACCCTCTCTAGACATAGAAACGCTTGAGTGAAGCGATGTTCCACGAGTGATCGAACTCTTCACCTTCCAGTGTTGCTAGGCGAAAAGAGCCCGTCCTTGACCTGTGCTTGATAAGGAATGGTCCCTCCCATTTTGACTCAAGCTTTCCAACCGCTACTGGGTTCGCCTTTTTCCTTAGGACAAGGTGGCCTGGTAGGAGCTCTGTTGGGCGAACCTTCTTGTTGTAGGTTGCCGAAGTGCTTGTGGCGTACTTGCGCATGTGTTCCAGTGCTTCGACTCGTACCCCCTCTAGGAGTTCGAGCGACACTTCGCGCCCATCTTTGCCCCCCGAGAACATCACCCTTGGTGAGTTAGCCCCTAGCTCTGTTAGGGTCATCGCTTCGTCTCCGTAGAGGAGCATGAATGGGTTGAATTTGGTTGGCCTTGTGGGAGTTGTTCGCAGGGCCCAAAGGACAGACAACATTTCGTCTGGCCATCTGCCTTTCGCTGCCCCCTCGAGCCTTTTCTTGAGTGCCTCCAAGATCTTGCCATTTGCGCGTTCGGCTGCCCCGTTCGACTGCGGGTGCACGACCGATGCAAACCTTATTTCCAGGTTTAGCCCCTCGCACATTTCTCTGAACTTGTCAGAGTCGAACTGCTTGCCATTGTCTGTGATGAATTCCCTTGGAACTCCGAAATGACAAATGATGTTTTTCCAGACAAACTTCTGCACTGCCGCCGAAGTGATCGTGCCGAGTGGTTCGGCCTCGATCCAGCGCGAAAAGTATTCAATGGCCACAATTGCAAACTTGTATCCATTTCGTGCTACCGGGAATGGGCCGATGATGTCTAGCCCCCACCTGGCGAAGGGCCAAACTGGTGCGATCGGCTGCAGCTCATACTGTGGTGCGGTCTGGCTTCGGCCATGTCGCTGGCAGCTTTCGCACTTTTTGGCGTGCGCAACGCAGACTTTCAGCACGGTGGGCCAATATACTCCTTGGCGAAACACCTTGGAGGCGATAGTTCTTGCAGCTTGATGCGCGCCGCAGAGCCCCTGGTGTATTTCCTTTACCATTTCTTCGCCTTCGGTGAAGGAAATACAACGGAGCAAAGGTTGGAGCACTCCAGAGCGGTACAACTGCCCTGAGACCAGCTTGTACTGCCTGGCCCTAATTTGCAGGCGTTTTGCCTTCGCTTCATCATCTGGAAGCCAACCGTCTTTGAGGTACTTCACGAACGGTGTTCGCCAGTCCTCTGGGTCTTCGCCCGGGTTTGTCTGGTCTATGGCCATGACATCCTCATTTCCCACGGGCACACTTGGTGCATACAAGATCTCGAAAAAGATGCCTGGTGAATGTGGTCCCCCGCAGGCAGCAGACTTCGCCAGGGTGTCCGCCTCCTCATTCTGTCCTCTGGGCAGGTGTTCGACCGTTATCCCGGCGAAGCACTTTTCCATCGACCGAACAGCCTCCAAATATTTTTTCATCCCTTCATCTTTTGCTTCAAAAGATTTATCAACATGACAGGCCACCAGCTTGGAGTCTGTTCGGATGAGCAAGCGCCGAACCCCTAGCGCTTTCGCCTTTCTTAAGCCCAGCAGCACCGCTTCGTATTCCGCCGTGTTGTTGGTTGTGTCGAACTGCAGCCTTGCGGCATACCGAATCGGCACGCCCCCCGGCGAAATGAGCACGGCCGCGGAGCCCGCCCCCTGTGCGACCACGAGCCATCGGAGTGCATTGTCCAAGGCTGTTCGACGGGCTGGGGTTCGGGAGCGGACGCCGGTGTCCACTCGGCCACGAAATCGGCCAGGACTTGGGATTTGATGGCGGTGCGTGCCACGAAATGCAGGTCGAAGGGGGATAACTCCGCTGCCCACTTGCTGAGTCTGCCAGAGATTTCCTTGCCTCGAAGTACTTTGCCCAGGGGGTATTGCGAAGGCACTGTGATTTTGTGGCCTGGAAGTAATGCTTGAGCTTGCGCGAAGCCATCACCAGGGCGTAGGCGAGCTTCTCCATCTCAATATACCTTATCTTCGCCCCTTGCAGGGCTTCGGAGACAAAGTACACCGGTTTCTGCCCTGATTCTGTCTCTTGGACTAGGGTTGCACTGACTGCCACCGGCGAGGCTGCTAGGTATAACAACATTTCGCTTCCTGGTGCTGGGCTGACCAGGGTGGGTGGGCTTTGCAAGTATTGCTTTAGCTCTTCGAATGCGGCCTGGCATTCGGGGGTCCAGCTAAACTTTCCAGCGCCCCGGAGGGTTTTGAAAAATGGCAGGCCCCTTTCGGCTGCTTTTGAGAGAAAACGACTGAGTGCCGCAATTTGGCCCGCGAGCTTTTGTACTTCGCGTACGCTCGACGGCGGCCTCATTTGCTGAATGGCGTCAATTTTCTCGAGGTTCGCCTCGATACCCCTCTCAGAAACAAGAAAACCCAACAACTTGCCAGCGCGAACTCCAAAAACACATTTCTCTGGGTTTAGTTTCATACCTGCCGCGCGCAAGTTGTCGAAAGCCTTTCGGCTCTTTACGACGATGTCGTCGACATATGCCTCCACGTTTCGCCCCAGTTGCTTGCGAAACACCTTGTACACCAGCCTGGCGAACGTTGCTCCGGCGTTCCTCAGGCTGAAAGGCATCCCGAGGTGGCAGAAAGTGCCGAACAGCGTGATGAAGGCGGTCTTGGCGATGTCGTCCGGATTCATGTGGATCTGGTGGTAGCCGGAGTAGGCATCCAAGAAGCTCATGAGCTCGCAGCCAGCCGTCGAATCAACAAGCTGGTCGCTCCGTGGCAAGGGGAAGTCGTCCTTCGGACAAACCCTGTTGAGGTCCGTGAAATCGACGCACATGCGCCACTTGCCGTTCGACTTCTTCACCAAGACCAGGTTCGCCAGCCACTCCGGGTGGTCGATCTCCTTGATCACCCCAGCCTTGAGAAGCTTTTGTACTTCAGCCTTCGCCGCTTCCTGGCGATCAACGGACATCTTGCGCAGCTTCTGCTTTCTTGGCTTGGCGTCTGGCTTGACGGCCAGGCGATGCATGATGAGTTCTGGCAAAACGCCTCCCACTTCGCTGGGGCTCTAGGCGAAGATGTCGATGTTTTTCTTGAGTACTTCTAGAATTTTCCCAGCTTCTTCTTCACCTAGGTCGCCCCCCAGCTGGATAAACTTCGCCGGGTCCGCCTCGCTTACTTGCACCTTGACTACCTTGCCATGAGGGGCTGGCTTTTGCACGTGGTTAACATGCGGTTCGGCTTCCACACTATGCACCGCCCTGCTGATCACGGCCAAGTCGCCTTTCGGCGTAACAGGAGGTTGAATCCCCTTGACAACAATCACCCTTGTCGGACCTGACATCTTGAGCTTGAGGTAGTTGTGGTGGGAGATGGCTTCAAACTTGTTCAGGGTTGCACGGCCGAAGATGGCGTTGTAGCTGTACGGGATGTCGACGGCGTCGAACAGTATCTGCTCTTCGCGCCTGTTTTTGCCCGTACCGAAAGCAACCTTCAACCGTGCCTGGCCGAGGACTTGAACCGCCTCACCGCCGAAGCCGCGAAGCGCTGCCGGCGCTTGAGTTAGGGCCGAAGTTGATAGCCCCATTCTAGCATATGCTTCGACGAGGATGACATCGGCCGAGCTACCTCCATCGACCATAATACGCCGAACTTCAAAGCCGGCCACTTCAGCCGAAATCACCAGGGGGTCTTGATGCGGAAACAGCACTCCTTCGGCATCTTCTGGCCCGAAAGAAATTTGCTGGCCCAGGTACTTTGGGACCCCTTCGCCCGTGGCGGTGATGTTATGCACCGTTTGCAGCTGCAACTTCTTCTGCCGCTTCGACGGCTGGACAGGTGGGTCGGCCCTTGTGATCACTTGGATAATTTGGCGCTGCATGTCCTGGTGCTGTTCGGTTGGAGGCGACTGTTCCCGGGTCGCCTCGCGAGGCGCTTCGACAGCGGCACCCTGATGCAGCCTTGGTTCCTGAGCGTTGCTTCGCCGATGAATGTTTCGGCACTGCTCGGTGGTGTGCGAAGACCGCCCATGATAGGCGCAATAAAGGTCCTTTCTGACCTTCTTGCGAACAGGCTGCTGATGGCTGCCGCCTTGCTGGGCGTCGAACTCCTTGCGGAGGGCTTGTACGTCCTCGACAGCCATCACCGCCTTGCCTGTTCAGTCGGTCCGGAATTTCCTCCATGTCATGGGAGCTTGGCCTTGTCGGGGCGGCTGCCCCTGGTTCGCCGGCTGGGGCTGGCGAACGGCGGGGGGAGCCGGTTCGACGACCTGCGCTTGCATCTGGGCCTGGGCCGCGACGATGGAGGCTTTGTCGTACTCGGCTTGAATCGCCTGCCTTCGCTTGGAGTCTTCCTGCCGCTTGCGTACCCATCGATGATGCGAAGCAGGTGCTCGAGAGTTTGCGGCTCCTTGTTGACGATCTTCCTTGTGAGTTCGCCCTCGAGCAGCCCAGCCGAAGCGGCATTGATGACGGATGCTTCCGTTATGTCCTGAACTTGGCACCGTGCTTGTGAGAAGCGACGCATGTACTCCCGTATCGATTCGCCCGGCCTCTGACGAATGTCGAGCAAATGCTGCTGCGTCGTCGGCTACTCATAGGTGCCTCGAAAGTTAAGGATAAAAACATCGCGCAATTGCTCCCATGAGTAAATGCTATTGGATGGTAGATTGAAATACCAGGAATGGGCGATGCCGTCCAGAGCGAGATGGATTACCTTTGCCTTGGTATTTTCATCGCCGTGAGCGGCTTCGATCGCGGACTCATAAATTGAGAGGAACTCTTTTGGGTCTGTTTCGCCCGAGTACCGCGGAACGGGTGGAAATTTGAACTGAGGTGAGATCGGACGGCTTTTGATTCCCCCGCTTAATGGCAGCCCCTTTTCGCCCCCGGCCTTGCCTATGGCGCCCTGCAGCGAAGGCCCGCTTGGCTGCGGATATGGCGTGGCGAAGGGCGAAGTGATGGCCTGAGGATGCGGCTGGGCTGCGACGTTCGGTGGCCCACTTCTGAACGATGGCACTTGGGTGGTGTTGTAGAAATCGAACTGTGGCCCCTGACCCCAGGGCGAAGCCCCCGGCCCGGGCTGGTTCGACAGCAGCCACCTTGGTGCGCCTTGGCCGGAGCCTCCCTCCGGCTGGGCCGAAGGGGTTGTGCTTGAGATGTTGTGGGGTTGATTGAGCTGCTGAAGGAAAGCTTGAAGCTGCGCCTGCAGTGCCGAAGCCCCCTCCGCCATTGCTTGTGACATTTGACCAGGTGGCGAAGAGTGTACTTGTATCGTAGCCGGCCGAATCTGCGGTCGTGCGCCGGGAAGTGGGGGCACTACTGAGGCCGAAGGCTGGCTGGGGAAGCACACTGGTCCTTGTGCGGCTTGTGGCGGAGGGGCTTGTTGATAGGCTTGAGGCGGGAGGTAGCCTGCCGAATACTGGAGGATGGGGGCCGGAGAGATCTTGGCTTGTCGTGTCGCTTCGTATGCTTGCTGCTGCTCCTGCATTTGGCGAAGCATGTCTTGGAGTCGCGCCATGTTCTGACGCATGGCCTCCATGCTTGCTTCGGCTTGCGCGTCGAGGCTGGGTTCGGCTTGTGCAGCGGTGAGCGCAATCGAAGCCGGCTGAGTTGCCGAAGGGACTTCCGGCATCTGCTCCGCCGAAGTGGCCGGAGCCGAAGTTGGTGGTTGCGGCGCGGGCGCCGAAGCCGACGGCGCAGCCGTCACTTCGGCAGGCGCCGAAGGCTCCGCGCCTTCGTCGACGGCCATCACCTCTTCTGCTACGCTCTCCTTTGGGTTCGCAACCCTCTCTTTTGAGACCTTCTTCGGTGGCATTCGCTCTTAGTGGTTTCACTCAGAGGTCCCCACGGTCGGCGCCAGCTGTTGTCGAAATGACAACTGCGTACGTCGATGGACGTGGATACTCAACAGTTGTTGGAAAGTAAAGTGTAATAAATTTTGTATTAAAATTGGGATCCCCTTTTATATGGCCCGAGGTGGCTATTTATAACCCCATTACAGATCCCCTACTAGGGTTTAGGGCTATTACAGGGGAATTTACATGGTCACCCTCATAAAGGGGCCCCTACATGGGTATTCCATGTAATTAAGGCGTATGGGCCCTCAGTGGGCCGCCTGGCGGCTACTGGCTCCTTGGTCTATGGGCCGGGGCGATTCGGCCGGCCCACTGGACCTCCTTGGATCAGGTCCGTCCTGGTGAAGTCATCCTTCTTCGGCGCATGCCTTCGCCATGCAGCCTTCGCCTAGACTGACAGGAGCCCGGTATGACTCTTCGCCCCTCGCCTCTTTCGCCCTGATGTCTACGCCACCGGGCTTCGCCTCAAGAGCCTTGGACGCCTAGAGTTCGGATCCTTGCCGCTTGGTTAGTTTCGGCAGGCTTGGTCGAAGGGCCTCATGGTATACTGCCAACAATATACATATACATATACACACACATATATATATATACATACATAGATATATATACATACATACATATATAATACATATGTATGTATGTATGTAGGTGCATGGCCAATTGAAGATAACCAATTGAACAAATTCGATCTACTCGTTTATTTTTTCATCTATTTTGTTCTCTTTTTCCTGTGCTTCTTCTCCACTGTCAAGCTTTAGGGTTTGGTGGATCTTTACCGTTTTGCATTGGAAAATAGTCGGTTTCTCCTCCACGAAAGTGAGGATTCTTTGTTGCTTTGCTCGGAAAGCATCCGGTAATCGTCACGTAAGCACGATCAATATTGTATTGTCGCGCGGATCAATTTCACGTGCCAACATATTTGGCGACTCCGCTGGGGAGCGAGGACTTTCGGCCTTAATATTCGGCCGAGGTCAATCGTTTCACAGCACACCATGTCTGAAGAAAAACCCGACGCGAGCGCCGTCAATACCGAGAACATCATCGCCGTCACGCTTGAAGACATATCTGAGGAGCAACGGCGAGAGGTACTGCGGTAACACGAAGAGGAGTTAAAAAAGCTACTTGCTGTCGACCAAAAGACGCAGAACGGCGTCGTCAAAAAGGTAATTCCTGAGGTGAGTAAACCTACTTCTACCGAAGAAATTGCTCATTTAATCGATGTATCAGTAGCTAGTAAATATGGTGCAGATATGGGTTACATGTCACAAGAATTTGCTCAATCTATGTATGATAAATTTCAAAATTTTGAGAATAGCTTGCCTCATCAAATTCATTCAATAGTGCGTCAAATTAATGATGAACATCATGAAAAACAGCCGTTGTCTTCTGATAACGTTAATTCGGCTAGTTTGCCGGATACAGTACTCCAAGCCAGTACATCGGCTGGTATTTTGAAAACTCCTTTATTTCCCACTGTCAACCAAGATGGCCGAAATTCTAATATTGTTTCGGCTGGTAGTTCTGTACCTAGTCTTTCAACTAGCACTACTAATTCTATTGTTCCAGTATTAAGTCCACAAAGTCTTAATAGCAACAGCCATAGTGTTGGTTTTAATTCTAATTTACAGCAGCCATATTATCAAACCACATACAGTAATCCTCCTTTGCCACAAGCAAGTATCGGGGTTCCTCGTGGGCCGGTACAAGATGCATATGTTGATACAGTTCCAATGCAAACATCCTATGTCACACCTACACCTCCAGTTAATTCGATGCAACCTTCTGTAAATTTCAGAGATCATTTGGCTAGTGTACTTAGGGAGTTTGGTTTAGAGCCTAAGGGCAGAGCATGAGCATATCAAAAACCATACCCTGATTATTTTGATACAACTCCGTACCCTCGGGGTTTTAGAATTCCTGAATTTGTTAAATTTACTGGGGAGGATGGTAGGTCCACATTTGAGCATATTGGACAATTTTTAGCACAAAGCAGTGAGGTCCAGTCAGATGTTTTTGGAGTCAAATTATTTCCTTTATCATTATTTGGTACTGCTTTCACGTGGTTTACATCTCTTGCTCCTAATTCTATTACCACGTGGGCTCAATTAGAACAGAAATTCCATGATTATTTTTATAGTGGTGAGACTGAACTTAGATTTTCAGATTTAACAATGGTTAAGCAGAAATATGGTGAGTCTATTTCAGATTATATTAGGAGGTTCAGGGATGTAAAGAATCGTTGTTTTAGTTTAACTATAGCTGAAAAAGATTTAGCAGACCTCGCTTTTTCAGGCTTGCTTGCTAACCTTAAGGAGAAATTAGATGGCCAGGAGTTTTTAGGTATTAATCAGGTGTTACAAAAAGCTTTGATTCAGGAAAACCGTGCTAAAGAAGTTAAACAGTATAGCCGGTTTAGGGATGGCAAAAATAGAGATAAAGAGAAACATGAGTTTAATACTGTGGATTATAGTGATGATGATTCGGCTAATGATAATGATACTGACATATGTGTAGCCGAATGGGTGCACTCGCCTAAAACAAAACCTTTTGTGTGTACTGCCTTGAAACCTGCACCTACTAAAAGAGGGGAAATGAAATATACTTTTGATGTTAGTAAATGTGATAAAATTTTTGATACATTGTTGCAAGGCAAACAAATTAGATTGACAAAGGGACATATGGTTCCGTCAGTCGAGAAGCTGGGTAGAAAGGCTTACTGTAAATGGTATCATTCTTTATCTCATGCTACTAACGATTGTAATGTGTTTCGTCAGCAAATACCATCGGCGATTAATGATGGCCGGCTGACAATCAAGGACGGTGGCAAGATGAAGCTTGATAGTGATCCTTTTCCTTGTCAATGTAATAGAATTTGCGGACAAGAAAATGCTCATTCGGTCACATCAGACCGAATTCGCTAAAGGAAAGAGTGTTATTGTTGATGATAGTGTGCCTCCAAGGATGATAAAACCAAGAAATCCATAAGTGGGAGTATGGAAAGTTAATAAGGGTAAGAAGCCAGTTCCAAGACCGAGGCCGAGGCCAACATTTAAACAGTTGTTAGACAAATATACTTCTCAAAAGGACAGTAACATGTTTAGTCGGCTTGAAGGTGCTAAGCATCCTAGATCTCCTCCTGAACATGGTTATGGTGATAAAGGTTATTGGCATGGAGAACCATATGTTCAGCCACCTTATTTCACAATGGGGCTAATGCACTGGGGTTATCCACCTCCGGTATATCCGCAGTTTCCTCCATGGGGTTGTGATCCTTGGGTTCCATATCCTGCTGTGCCAATGACTCGTTTTCAGCAAGAATGGAATGCACCAGTGCTCGTCGGTGGAGAACGTTTATACAACCAGAGAGGTCGAGAAGTTAGGACAAGTGATGCTATTGTAATCCATGGTGGTGATAATGATTTGCCTAAGAGGAAGAGGCTCGCAGTACCAGTAAGAAGCAATTCACCAAAAATTAATGTGGCTAGTAATAGTACCAGGAGTGGTTCACAACGCAGGTGGGTGCCAATTCGACATAGAGATGATGCCGGGGTGTCAGTTGCACAAAATGGTGGTGAGGTTGGTCCTAGTGGTGAGATTGTGAGCTGGATTGTGGACACTTTGGATAGGTCAGGATAGATGCTCGTACGTTAAAAATTGGTGATGTCGTCATTAAGAAGCCTGAGTTAGCAGCGGCTGCTATTCAAGAATTGAAGACACGTGGTGTTGGCAGCGACAGTCAGGCACAGCTAGCAGATGGTGCATCGCCAGGACATTCGGTTCGGGGAGTAGCATGTCAACCATGTGGTTTGGGCAGCAGTAAAGGCGCTGTGCAGCGGCTGGGAAGCAGCAGCAACATACGCTATGGCAGATTTCAGCGGCCGGCCAGTTTGTGGCGAGAGAGGTGACAACAGGAGGATGCTGACGTTAGGAGCAATGGTTCTGTGCAGCAAACAGTAGGCGTGCAGCAGCAGTTTGGGCCTGAAACTGTGGTGAATCAGTACAGGGCAAGCAGCTCGGGTGGCAACCGTAGCAAGAGGTTGGCGTTGGGGACTGTACCGCAGCCACAGTGGTGTTCTCCAGGGATGAAACGTACACGAAAGCAACGGCTGCAGAGGTTGCAAGCATTAGAGATCAGAGAACAAAAAGAGGAGGCGGCGCGTGATGAGTGGTTTAACCGGGATAGACCAATGGTGCTTACAGATAAAACATGGAAGGATAGACGCATTGAGAATGAAGGTAACGTTGATGCTAATGAGGATGTTGATGTTATTTCTGAAAATAAACAAGATGTGTCTAGTGATCACATGGATATTAACATGGTATTTGAGTTGCCCGCTGAATTTCGAGCACCTGAGATGGAGGTTGCAGAATTTGTTCTTGGCCCAAAGAACGCCATTTTTGAGAAGCCCGAGAAATCAGGTCAGCATTTAAAGCCTTTGTTTATTAAAGGTCATATTGATGCTAAGCCTATTGGTCGCATATTAGTCGATAATGGTGCTGGTGTTAATGTTATGCCTCTTTCGGTTTTTTCAAAACTGGGCCGAAAGGAAACTGAGTTAATGAAGACAAATATGGGGCTAAGTGGGTTTTTGGAGAATTATCTGAGGCTAAGGGTGTTATTTCTATGGAACTCGCTGTTGGGAACAAAACGATACCTACTGCTTTCTTTGTTTTCTTTGTTGTCGACGTTAAGGGTAGGTATAATATTCTGTTAGGGCGTGATTGGATTCATGCGAATTGTTGTATTCCCTCCACATTACATCAGTGTTTAGTTCAGTGGGTGGATGACGAAGTGGAGGTAATTGAAGCGGACAATTCAGCTTATTAACTGAAATATATATATAGAAGACATAACTGAAACACTTATTAAACAACAGAAAAATAGGAAAATTTGTAAAATGTATAGAAAATCCATTTTAGCTCCAATCTGAATGTACTAAATTTCTGTAGATTCAAAAAACAATGAAATTCAATATGGAAACATAAAACTTGGCACTTACAGTAGAAGAAATAGCTATAAAAATTAATATAAGAAAAAAATGAACCTAGAGCAACCTCCAACTTATAAAATCCATAGAAAATTCACCTTAGCTCATTTTAGAGTGAACCAAGTTCCAGTGTACTCACAACAACATACTCTTAAATTTCATAAACTAAAACTTGACACATTCTGTAATAAAAACATCACTAAATATTTATCTAGAGAGATAGCTAGTATAATGCAAACAAAATCCATAAGTAATTCATTATAGCCCCAAATAGGCAAAACTAAATTTTGTTAGTTTCACAGCTGAACACAATAGGGAAAGTATATCTCTAACAGGCTTCGGGCTCTTCCTCCGCTATCGCCGCTGCCACGTCCGTTGCCACCAACTTGAGGGAGGTGAAGAAGGAGAGGCTCATGGCGTCACCAGGAGGAGTCCTCAGTGGCAACGACATCTCGATGGCATCAGCGGAAGATGAGGAGGAGTAGAAGGCATTGGCGGCGGAAGAGGAGGAGAAAAGGGCGACTGAAGAAAGAGGATAAGAAGAAGGCCGCCACCGGAGCAGGAGTAGAAGGCGGCTGGAGGAGGAGGAGGAGAAGTCAGCAGTTGCATCGGCAACCATGTCGCTAACGCTGCCGCTGGCAACCTCCTCCTCCAGGAAGGCCAATGAGGGGAGCGGGGAGTCCGGCAGCGAGCTTGAACGGGGAGGCAGGAGGCGAGGCTGGCGAGGTGAGTGGGGAGGCGTGAGCTCGCCTGCTCCGCGCGACACCGTGTAGCGAGGAGAAAGCAAAAATGAGGATGACGTGTGGTCCCAATATTTTTTTATTTTCTGCGTAACTAACATTTGGGTCCCATGGTTTTTTTATCCAATTGCCACGTAAGCGCCATGTCAATGTCACATAGGACGAAGACCTAGTCAAAGTTACCACATAGGCATCACGTCAGGTAAAACTGGGGACAATACCGTAGAGGGAACTCGTTTGCACTGGTTTTATAAGTTAAGGGATGCGTTATATCTGATTTTGCGGTTCAAGTATGATTTTGTAATTCGGTGACAAGATGAGGGATCTCCGATATACTTTATCCGTATAGGAAAAAGTCCACTTTAGGTACCCAGTGGTGATTGTGGAATTGGTTGGCCGTGTTAGTGAATAAGTTCCCTCTATAGGTCCGTCAAATTGTCGTCCAGTCCTATAATATGCAGACTTTTTCCCTCCACGGGCCGAGAAATGGGCCTAAATGCCAGCCCTGAAACAGGCCTGCGAAACAAACAAACCCTAGCAGATCTCACTACTCCCATCCCGAATCACTCGTTCCCTCACAATAGCAGCTGTACCTGGACCTAAGGTAGGCTTCTTTTTCCCCTTCCCTTGGTAAACAAATCTTTCCTGTTTATTTTGATTTTGATTTTGATGATCTCATCCTCCTTCTTGGTAACAAATGCTTTTCCTGTTGTTTGTTTGACCCATTGACAGGTGGGTCCCACTAATTTTTATCTTGTGTTTGACTGACATGTGGGCCCTACATCTTTTTCTAAAAAAATAATGTTCATATTTTGCTTCCAATGCCACGTCACTGCCACTTAGGATGAGGACCAAGTTAAACTAGCCACGTAGGCGCCACGTCAATGCCATGTCAGATGAAGACCAAGTCAAATTAGCCACGTATGTGCCACGTCAGCCGAAACCACCGTCCAAACCGTCTTGGGACATATTTTACCCCGGTTTTGATACTTAGGGACGAAAATCGGATTCACTGACAAGTTAAGGGACCTCAGATGAACTTATTCCTCCTCGCGGCAGCACATGCTGGGCCGTCGCGCTCGAGACATGGAGGCCCACTGAAAGTTAGGAGAAGAAAACAATCGGCGGCCCAAACCGACGTCGGCCCATCCTCTGCTCGTTATAGGGGGTGGGGGTCAAACCCTAAGGACCCCCGACCCACATCCACATGCAACCGCCGTCAATTCTCCTCGAGCAGCCAGCGTCAAAAAAATGTTCTTTTTTTCCCCCTATTCTTCTTCGTAAACAAATCAATCTTTCCTGTTTATTTTGATTTTGATGATTTCCTCCTCCTCCTCCTCCTCCTTCTTTGTAACAAATCTTTTCCTCCTTATTTCGATTTTGATGAGCTCGAAATTTGATTGATTTTGAAGTTCACTCCGACAAAAGACAATGGCCCTCTCGCGGAGGTTTCTGAATCTGATCGTGGACAACTGCATCCCTGGATCCAAATCGCTGCACCGCATCGACCTCAGGCGCCGCAATTTCTTCAAAGCTAAACCACATAACAACAAGGAGGAGGAGGAGGAGGTCGCCGCCTCCCTGAGCACCATGGATATCATTCAAACTTCCAAGCCCCATCTTCAACTTCCAAGCTTCAAGTGTGGCCAAACTCTGGGATATTAGTTGCTTCCCGCTTAGAGGTCGCCAGGTGCTCTGCATCGACCAGAATGGGTGTTGTTTGCACTTCGACGGAGACACGCGCAACGCTGTCGCCATGCCAAGCCTCTGTCAGCCCAAGCAATGCCCAATCTCCCTGTTCGTCCCCAGCACCGGAGTTGATGAAGACAGCGGCAGCCTGTTCATCATGGAGACCGTCGTTAAAAAGGAGTCAAAAAGCAGCGGGCCGCACAGCGATCAGTTTGAGGCCTTTGTCTACCGCACGCGCAGCTCTCTCCGCTTTTGGCCCACCTGCCAATCCCTCCCTCCACCGCCTTTCGTCCGAGACCCCAAATTCTCCAACATACGCACCAAGATCACCTCGTACGCAGTGGTTAGCGGTGGCTCTGAGATATGCATCTCGGTTGAGGGGGCATGGACGCAGTGAAGCATACATGGAGGCATGTCGGCGAGTGGACCTTGCCCTTCGACGGCAAGGTTGAGTATGTACCAGAGCTCAAGCTCTGGTTTGGCCTCTCTGCCAAGACCAACCGCTTGGCTGCTGCTGACCTCTCCGCCATGGACTACCTCCAGCGGCCAGAGCTAGTGAAAACTTGGATGGAGCTTTCCCCACCCAAGAATTGGTTGGATTCATGCAGATCTCATCTTGTCAGCCTGGGATCTGGCAGGTTCTGCATTGCAAGGTTCTTCAGCACTCGGCGTTTCATGGGCTACTATCGTGATCAAATGGTTGAGGATCACTTTGCTGTCTTGACTGGTGTAGATGTTGTGCCGTGTGTCCATGATGCTAGTAGTGGCAGCATGGGGGAAGTCCAGCTCCGAATGATCAAGTATGAGTCTAAACTTCACCTGCCTAATGCCAGCGGTGCGATCGAGAGAGTGTTCTGAATAATTTGGAACTTGCGTTCAACTCATGTCTAAATAATTTTGGGACTTCTTGTATTCCGTTTGGTAGTGCGTATTATGTCTTATTTTAGTTTCGTTAATCTATTCCTGAGATATTGATGTTTTCTGTCACCTACGGTAGTTCCCTTCTTTCCAACTAGTAAGGCAGTCAGCGTGCACGTAACCAAACAAAACACTCAACTTTAATTAGAAATGCAGCAATGCAGCAACATCAAATTAATTTAATTAAAATTATCGTTGAATATACTTTTGCAATATGTTTGTTGTTGAAAATATTACTGTTTTTTCTATAGATCTAATCAAGCTTCCAAAAGTTTGACTTGTAAAGGTAAATTCCTTTCATTCGATAACAGAGGGAGTACTACCGAATCCATTTGTTAAGATACTATTGACTGAGTTACTGCCGATTAATAAAAAAACACAACAGCAAAATAACCTATTTTTTGGCTTGCAAGCCTACAAAGGCCGAGAAATGGGCCTAAATGCCAGCCCTGAAACAGGCCTGCGAAACAAACAAACCCTAGCAGATCTCACTACTCCCATCCCGAATCACTCGTTCCCTCACAATAGCAGCTGTACCTGGACCTAAGGTAGGCTTCTTTTTCCCCTTCCCTTGGTAAACAAATCTTTCCTGTTTATTTCGATTTCGATTTTGATGATCTCATCCTCCCTCTTGGTAACAAGTGCTTTTCCTGTTGTTTGTTTTGATTTTGAAGTTCACTCCGACAATGGCCCTCTCTCGGAGGTTTCTGAATCTGATCGTGGACAACCGCTTCCCTGAAACCAAATCGCTGCGCTGCATTGACCTCACGCTCCAGAATCTCTTCAACATCCAGAAGCAGAACAATAATAAGGAGAAGGAGGAGGCCGCCGCCGTAAGCAGCATGGATAGGATTCAACTTCCAAGCCCCATCTTCAACTTGGCAGCTGCACCTTCGAATTTTGACGACCATTGGAGGATAGACTGCTTGCCGCTTTTTGATCGCAGGGTGATGTGTGCGGACCACTTGGGACGCTGCTTTATCTTCGAGGCGGACAGGAGCCGCGTGGTGATGCTGCCCCGTCTTCTCCAGCCCAAACTGAAGCCCATCTCCTTCTTCATCCCCTGCCTGGAGGAAACCGGTGACTTCGACGGTGGCAACCTTTACATCATGGATAAGCTGAGTAGAGGGGGAGTGTTGGGAAACAATCAATTCGAGGCCTTCATCTACTGCCACTATCGTGGAAGCCGCATCTTGAAGTCCTGGACCCGTCAGCTCCTCCCGCCACCGCCATATGTCTATCACAGAGCGTACTCGGGCTCGTGCCTGGAGATCAGTTCCTATGCTTTGCTTGGTGACGGCTCGAACATCTGCATCTCTGTAAACGGTGTTGGAACCTATTGTATGTACATGCGGAGCCTCACATGGAGCCACCTCGGCAAATGGATGCTACCCTTCACCGGCAAGGTTGAATATGTACCAGAGGTCAAGCTTTGGGTTGGCATTTCTGCCAGCACCCATGAATTGGCTGCTGCTGATCTCTCATCGATGAATTCCCAGCCACAGCTACTAGCTACTTGTAAGGAGTTTGACCCACCAGAGGAATGGAAGCGATGCAAGGATTCTCAACTTGTCAACCTTGGCTCGGGCAAGTTCTGCATTGCAAGGTTCTTTCACAATAGGACTCCCCAAGGGGGCTCCGATGAGTTCATTGGGACGGACATTACTGTCTTGACCGGCGTGGAGGTGGTGCCGAGTGTTTATCATGCCAATGGCAATGACAGCAGTGGGAATGGGGAACTCCATATGATCCCTCATAAATCGAGATTGTATGCTGGCAGAGATACCATCTGGGCAGTGCTGTGAACAGTTCCGATGTAACATCTAAAATGAAATGTTTCATCTGGGACATTCTCCTGTGCTGTCCATTTCACACTTCGATGTATTTTGATAGTCACCTCTGCAGTGGTTTGTAATGAAGTCATGGTACTATTTAGCGGCACTCTTAATTTGTGTTATCTCATTATATGAGTGACGACTTGGCTTGCTGAGTATTGAGCTTTAGGATCATAGTTATAATTGCAATTAAGAGTGATCAAATGGTTGAGGATCACTTTTCTGTCTTGACTGGTGTGGATGTTGTGCCGTGTGTCCATGATGCTAGTAGTGCCAATGCAAATGGCAGCAAGGGGGAAGTCCATCTCCGAATGATCAAGTATGAGTCTAAACTTCACGTGTCTGATGCCAGCGGTGCGATCGAGAGAGTGTTCTGAACAACTAGACTGAATTGGGAATATGAAAAGGAAGATTGAAGTAATGGATCTTCCTTTTAGAAGAAGGTGTGATGCATTGATCGATTTGGGGACGAGGATTAGAAACTGAGTGCAAACATTCCAATAAAATTACAGAGAGAAACAACACACCATAGCTAGTAAAAAATACCGATCGATCAAGAACCAATCGCTAAATGAACTGGAAATATAGTTCAGTTCTCCGAGTGGAATAAACCCATAGCAACTTGGCCAATGGTTGAATATTAATGCCGGTTCATTCAAAAAAAAATGGTTGAATATTAATTGCATCTAATGTATCAAATGATGAAGGGATAATTGCTCATTTTACCCTCTTTTAAAGTTAAAATCCTGTTTTTTCAAGTTTGCTTATTTGACCATCTTGAAAACAGGTTTGCTTATTTGACCCTCTTTTCAAAATTGACGATCAAGGGCTTTTTGTTTATCGTGAAGACAAGATAACATTATTAACTAAGGGATAAATTGCCATTCTTACCCTTACTCTTTGACCCTGAATATCAAAGTTTTTTTATTCGGACTTTTTGACATATTTAAAACAAGCTTTAACAGAAATAGAAATAAAAGTTATAGGAACAACGACCACCATTACGGTCTCTTTGAGTAGTAGAGATACATATTAAAAAACAGAGAGAAAAACCGAAAAAACCCAAAAGAAAACTGAGAGAAAAGCCGAAAAAAAGCAGCATGTACCCACCTCTCCACGTGTCGTTCCGCCTCCCCCATCCGCGCGTGCCACGTGGCTGCGCTGTGCGGGTGGAGCGCGTGTGACTATCCGCGCCATCGAAACTAGAATTCGGCAATATGAAAAGGTGGTAGCGCACAAGATGGAAAATAGATAGGTTGTGAGACAAAGGATTTAGACAGGTTCAGGCCTTCTTGAAAAAAGTAATACCATACTCCTGTTTCGGGGATTAGATCTGCCGAGTGGTGTATTCGGCAGTGTATTGATCTTACGATCTTTATTAGGTTATGCCCGTGAGGGTGTTGATGATGAAATTTGGCAAGCATATGAATCGGAAACGGGATCCAATTCGAAGCGGATTTAGAGATATGCTGGATTCTCGAAAACAGAGTGCGCATTGGCTGGAAGTCTGTATCGGTCGATACCGAGTTTGATACGATTAGCCGGTACAGCCGATATTGGTTGCATGATCAATGTCAGGTTCGAGAGGAGGATTACAATGACATTGCCAGGCAATGATGGAGTCCAAGATTGGCAATTGTATCTATTAATTAGGATTTTATGTAATTTTCTTATAGATATTCTCGGTAAGAGTCCACCTAAGGGATTTCTTTGTTAGTTGGAGTTATATTAGGACAATATGATTCGTGTCCATCACGGACAAGTTTGTACTTTCGGGTATAAATATAAGCCCGAGATCTTGTAAATGTTTAACACCAGTTCAATCAATCTCAGCGCATCGCCAACCTTTTTCGTTATTTTGTTTCGACGAATTCTTGCTTTCAAGTCGAGCTGTATCGGTTTCGATCTTTGGCGAAGAGGTAACACTTGTTATGGTTGTTTGCATTATCGGAATTAGTGCTTACATCTTTATGACACTCTAATTCTATCTTGTGAATCATCTAGTTATCATATATATTATATAATCTAGATTGATATATCTTTCTACTTGCATCGGCCGATCTTTATCTAGGGTTTTGTCAACAATGGCTAGATTGACTTGTTGGTTTAAATTATATAATATATCTACCATCCTAAAAAGACAACCATCGGCTTGATTGTCTAGATATCATACTTCTTCTCATACTTAACGCTGCATCAATTAAGTTTGATATATTAAGTCGTGCTTAGAATTATAATCTCTAGCCTGCTTTATGGTTGTTAATAAGGATAGCATCGGGGTTTCAGTTGATCTTACCTGATATAGTTATTTACATAGTTTTGTGCTTTGTCTAATATGCTATATCTGCTCCTTATATCAGGATCTAATCTAATATAAATGTATCAGACTTACTATCAACTTGATTGGCAAAAGTTAGATATATTTGTTGCATGAGAATATCCTAGTATAAGGAATTATCGGAGCTATAGCCGATACATGCTTAAATCTGGACATCGGCTATAATATGAATACATATAATTACTATTTCATGTTATTTTAGACATGGGCAATTTATACTATCTCGGTTAATTCCGATCTATCCCAATTGCTGATTTCTAAAGTAATATTGATCTATAGATTATATATTACTGATATTTACAGCCGATGGACCAAGTTTAGGACTGATTTGTCATCGAATATGCCTTACAGCCGAATCACCCTACACTGCATCCGCTAGGTTACATCACGATATGACATCGGCTTCCTAGCCGATCGATTATCGTTTACTAATAAAACTTGCATGTTTCATCGTTGTTGATTGTAGGATCAAATCAAATGGAACACCCTTGAACCCGAAAGCAAGTTTTGGACCTGCACTAGAGTAAAGCAAATCTCTCAGATGAGTGTGTGTTTTGTTGCATCAACATGCTTTTGGCACGCCTGGTGGGACTCAGTGTCATTATGGCGCCCAACATTACTGAAGTTACAGAGGATAATGTTCTACCTATCACGATTGAGCAATTGAACGAGGAGCAGAGAGAAGAGATGAAAAATTTGCTGGATCAACTCCAGAGTCAATACCTACACTTGTTCACGGTGACCTGCCAGGGTACGGTAATTCAAAAGACCAAAGTCGAGTTGCCGCTGATCGCGAACACAGAGCCAAGTACATCTGGAACGAACGATGATAAAGGCAAAGAGATCAAGACCGAGGCGAGCGATGAAGAACTCCATACATTACAAGATCGTATCGACTCGGCAGTCCATCATGCTTTGATTAATCAGTCTGGTGTACTTGTGAACACATTGACAAATATAATCAAGACGGTGGTGGACGGCACTATAGCCGAGGAGAAAGCAAAAGGGCCCATCTATCTTCCAGGAGATGCTTTCCCAGGTTATAGGACTGTGAAGTTGGAAATTGGCGGGAAACAACAGACAGTTTCAACTCAAGCTCTGTCGGCTCCTATGTCCAGTGTGTCTATCCCAATGATATTGACAAGACAGCAGCCGATACTTGGGGGATAGAGTTCAACTCAATTAACACCGGTGCAGCTAGTCAACATGCTAAAGATGAAGCCGCCGGTTTCCAAGCCTGCATATCACATCCCCTCCATACCACAGATTCTGCGTCTCAATCACCCGCACAGCAGCCGATTGGGACAACTCTGCCAATCGGCCAGTAGTATGTACCGGAACCGCCGCTGTATGTTCCATCGCAGGGTCTAGGAGCCAATTTTAATCGTCAATATCAATCTCCACGAGTCTACTATCGGCCAGAGGGGTCTCCATGGTTTCAGCATTCAACCCAGTTTAGTCAATATGATCAACCACAACAATAGTATGGCAAAGGGGTGTCACAACAGCCGTGGGCCGATATGATTGTCGACGTAATGAGAGAGCAGTTTGGACTCAAACCTAAGGACAACAGTAACATGTATCGGCATCCATATCCTGAATATTTTGATCGAGTGCCACTGCCAAACCGATACAAGGTACCAAATTTTTCAAAATTCTCAGGGCATGATAATGTGTTAACTTATGAGCACGTCAGCCGTTTCCTAGCGCAATGTGGGGAAGCATCGGTTACAGAGGCCCTCAAAGTTAGATTATTCCCACTATCATTATCTGGATGGTGTTTACATGGTTTTCTTCCTTGCCTTACAATTCTATCAGGAGTTGGGCCGATCTACAGAAGCAGTTTCATAAATATTTCTTTACTGGAATCCAAGAGATGAAACTGTCAGATCTCACATCCATCAAACAGAAATCAGATGAGATAGTGCCAGACTATATCCAAAGATTTAGAGTGTAAGGAACAGGTGTTATAGTTTGGCATTGACTGATTCACAGTTAGCCGATCTGGCTTTCCAGGGATTGTTAGCACCGATAAGAGAGAGGTTTTTTGCTCAAGATTTTGAAAGTTTAGCGCACTTAGCTCAGAAGATATCAGCTCATGAAACACAGTTCCAGGAGGCTAGAAAGTTTGCTAAAAAAGCTAATAATGTCAATAATATATACAGTTATGATTCTGACTCCGAAGATGAAGATCCAGAATTCAATGCAGCCGAGTGGGCTAGGAATAAGAAAATAGTAGTGTGCCAATGCGTTAAGAATTCAGAGAAGGAAGAGAGGTTCGATTTTGACATTACTAAGGCTGACATGATATTTGATCTTCTTCTTCAAGAAAAATAAATTCAACTGCCGATAGGACATGTGATAGGACACCGGTTAGATGTAGAGGCCAAGTAAAAAAATACCCTTCTCTAACAAAAATCATCTACTGCAACTATCATGGACCTGCCAGCTTCTCCCGCCACCGCCATTATGTCTATGATAGATCATACTAGGATATGTTCCTGGAGATCACTTCCTATGCTGTTCTTGGTGATGGATATATCCAACATCTGCATCTCTGTCAAAGGTTTGGAACCTATTCTATGGACAGGAAAGCCTCACATGGAGCCACCTCAGCAAATGGAAGCTACCCCTCACCAGCAAGGTTGAGTATGTACCTGAGATCAAAGCTCTGGGTTGGCATTTCTGCCAACACCCATGAATGGGCTGCTGCTCATCTCTCATCGATGAATTCCCAACCACACACTAGCACGGGATCGGTTATCTCTAACGGGCTTTAAGCCTCATCTCTAACGGGTAGAGCCCCCCTCACTAAGCAAAGGTCAGTGATGTGAGAAAATATCTCAATCGGGCAACAGGCCATCACCGATTGACGTTATCTCAATCGGGCCAACTAGTGTAGCCCGTCACAGATAAGATTGACCAAGCAATGCAAGTCAAACCAGGTTAGGTACAAGCCCATCACGGATAACTAATCTCTATCGGGCAATCTACTAAGCCCGTCACGGATGACTAACCATCTCCATCGGGCCTTAAGCAACAGCCCGTCACCGATAGGTTTTACCCACCTGTTGAGTCAAAATAGTCCTGGGTCGGATGACTTATCTCTATCGGGTTTCATCTAGAAGCCCGTCAGTGATGACTATATCTCTATCGGTCTTTGTTTAGAGACCATTACAGATGAGTATATCTCTTTCGGTCCTTTTTAGAATGCTCGTCAGGGATGAGTATGTCAGCAAAAAAAAATAAAATTTGTTTTTTTGGCTAGCCTCAGGCCTTTGCTAGCCATGCCCGCTGCAAAAATGACAGAAGCATAGTTCCATTCCCAGCAAACCCATTCCCAGCATCCACTCAATATTTCAGTCCAATCACATATTCCATTATAGCACAGCCAATTCACAAAATCAAATATATATACATTCACATCCACAGACGCATTCACATATATATGTCATTCACATCCTTTTTTGCTCTCCAAACCACCGTTATGAATCAAAACCTGTAAAACTGAGTTATAAATTGGAACTAGTTTGTATGTAATTAGAAATGCAAATATATTCAGAACATCGCACAGAATTGTATTACAAAGTATATTTACATAAATCAAATGTTTGTCGCAAGCATTTCAAATGTTCAATCATTCAGAGACGAGCTAGCTAGTACTTAACTGTAAACATTCCTTTGGGTGACAAGAGATCATCTAGTATGAATCGTGCTATCTCCTCTCTAATGATATCGAAGTTGTTTTCCGAAATCCTTGAAAGTTTTTCCTGCATGTGAGGTGCCAAGTTAGTCTACATACTTGGAAAGTTATCGTCCTATGTATATAAACAATTGAAGCACACACCTCAAGGTCGAGCAATGTCACCTTGCCTGCGAGGCTCCTCATGTTATGGCAGACGTGGAACCTACACTGGTTGCCTACTTGTTGGCGTATTGCAAAGTCTTTTTTGTGACCGAGTGTGGGATGCCCTTCCTTATGCCTCCCGCGTTTTGCCACGTATTGGTCCCAGGCGTCGTTCAAGGCAGCTTCGGTCGCCGACCAATCGTATATATCTTTTTGATATTGGAGTTAAGGTAGTATACCAAACTCTACTTCGGCACTATGACCAGAAGAATCCAATGACGCCTGCGACATTAATATAAATTGCAAGTTAAATACTAAAGCTATACGCGTCGCGCATTTGATTCTAAGTAGGGTACACGCTTACTATTGATTGTAGGCACACATAATGATGTCCTTGTCTTGACGGGACCATAAGCAGTCCTTGATATATTCTACCATGTTGGCTCAATCGTTGTTCATAGTTGTCTCATTGACGACATGTCACACCCTGGAGTTTCCCCTTCTAGCTCTAAATTCATAAAATAAATTGCCTAGAAGAAATTGTTCATTTAACCAGGAGCAAACCCTAAATTAACAATGTGCGTAATAATCGGAATTGTCAGGGAGATGCTTCAAATTGTTAACAGGACTTTCAGCGGAATATGCAGAGCAGACGAAGTAATAATGTTAATTTAAAATGTCAGGTTTTGAATTAATAATTCCTTCCTTCCCCTCCTTTGGTCGTGTTCCCGGTTCACTCTCCCGATTCGCGGTTCGTTGTATCCACCGACCCCTTTTGCTGCCGCGGTTTCGTTTTGTATGACGAGCCAAGCCCTACTCATTTTCTGATTCAGTTTCTTTTTCCTTTCCCAAAAAGGCACCGTATTTGCTTCCCCCACCTTTCCTTTTCGGGTTTCCTTTTCTCTCGTATTATTTTTCTTTCCCTTCCCCCTTGCCGAGCGCTACTTTTCTCCCCCCTTCTGTCGTGCGCCATCCCTCCCTTGGGCCGGCCCAACTTAAAACCCCCCTCCTCCACCTCTATAAAAGCCACACCACCCCTCCCCTGCGCCGCCTAACCCTAGCCGCCCCTCCCCTGCGCCGCCACAGCCGCCCCTGTGCCACCGCCGCAGCCGCATGCCGCTGCCATGCCGCCGCCGTGCTACCATGCCGCCGCCGCGCTGCCTCGCCGCAGCCGTGTGCCTCTGCTGCCCTAACCGCGCCACCGCTGCAGCCGCTGCGTCGCTGCCGCTGCCGTGCCACTGTCGTACCACACGTAGCCGCCGCGTCGCTGCCGCTGCCGCGCCGCTGCCGTACCACACGCAGCCGCCGCATCACTGCCATGTCACCGCCGCGGCTGTAACACACGTCGCCGTTGCCATGCCGCCGCCACAGCCGCCGCCGTGCCGCTTGCTGCGTCGCCGCTGTTTTGCCACGTGCCAACGTTGCCGTGTTGCTGCCATGTCGCGTCGCTGCTACGTCGCCTTGCCGCCGCTAGCCACCGCTGCCGTGTTGTGTCGCTGCTGCGTCGCCTCGCCGCCGCTAGCCGCCGCTGCCGTGACGGCCCTGCCGTGCCGTGCCGCTGCCGCTGCCCTAGTGCACGCCGTCGCTGCCCCGCCTGCCGGCTGCCTTTTTTTGCTGTAGCCGTGTCGCTGCCGCCGCTTTGCCGCACACAGTAACCGTGCTACCGACCCGTTACCATGTCGCTGCCGCATCGCCGTGTCTCTTGTCGCGCCGTTAGCCGCCTAAAACCCTAGCTACCTAGCAGCCGCCTAGCCGTGTCGGTTTACCGACCTCGCTACCGCCGCACCTAGCCATAGCCGCAGCCGTGCCCTCGCCGTGGTACGTATGCATTCACTAGCCGCTCGCTGCTTACGCTCGCACGTAGTGTGGCGTAGTGTCATGTCGGTTTGGTCGTACCGAGTCATTCTAAAACCCTAGAGCCTTTCTGAGCCACCGGTTCTGTTCACCGGTTCGGTTGATCATTTGCGTGGTCCCGTGCCATGGTAGGTTGACTCGTCGAGTCGCTGACCCGTGAGGCTCGTTAACCGGAGTTTTTTTTCCATCAACCATGTCCGTTCGCGGGCATTAAAACATATCAATCGATTAAGGTTTTTCGGTTAATAGTAATTACATAGTTCATATTTTAAAACTCATAACTATTTCATACGAACTCCAAATTGGGCCATTCAACTTGCAAAATTCATCTAACATTGAGCTCTACATGTTTGTTTACTTTTTATGTATTGTTTATTTGGTTTTTATTAGAATTTTTCCTCGTTTTGTGTGCCAACGTGTAGATTCCACCGTTTCGGACGATCGCGTTCGTGAGGAAAAGATTTCGGAAGATCAATCAAAGAAGCAAGGAAAGTCACACATTCCCCTTGAGCATTTTGATCCCAATTTATAAAATGTTTTACCGTTTACAAATAAATTGCATGTTTTGCTAATTACATGGGAATCGAGTTTATCTATCCGCTCGCTTGTGCCCTATTTACTTGACATCCTTTCTTTGTCAAACTTGGGTGATAAATTGACTAGCTTGTGTCGCATGTTGACTTAGCTAGAATTATATTATGCTTAGCCATGCTTAATTACCAATAGCTCACATAATGGGACAATTACATCTATTTCTAGTATCTTGATGAGCTGCGAGCTCGAGACACATGTTGGCCATGTTTCGTTGGTCATAATTGACCAACTAAAATATGGACTAATGGTGGGCTGTGGGTGTATGGTTTTGCTAGTCGCACCCATGGCAATTAAGGACCGGTTCTCAGGAAACCCTGGAAGAATAACAGTGCTTACCACAAGCAGGCATGGGTAACTGTTGGACTTGTAGTGTAGCTTTCCCTAGCTGACGCATCCAGGTAAGGGTGGGCGTGATGGGGTTGGGTCGGCGGGGGTTTACCCGTTGATCGGCTTTCGGATTCACCAAGGCACGAGAGGGGGCTGCCTACCTTGGCTTAAGGGTGGGGGCGAAACCTGAGGTGTGGTTTGCTGGTTAGGGGGAGTTATGCGAAGGGTCTTGTCACGATTTCCCCCTTTGCAGTACCATGGTGGTATTTCGGGGCATGGCAACATGTGTGGAATCGTGTCTTGTGGGTACAGTTACGCACCTCTGGCCAGAGTAAAACTATTCGAATAACCGTGCCCGCGGTTATGGGCGATCGACCAGATTCACCGTGATTAGTCCCACTCTATTAATTAAATTGACTTAATGAACTGGTTTAGTTCAGGTGGAATGGCTGGGCCTGTTCAACGTGGTGTAGCGTTGTTCAGTGGAGATGTTTAAACTTGCCTTAATTAATCGACTGTTTTACTGTTTTCAACTATAAATGTTTACAACCGCCTTTATGCAAATAGCCACAAACCCTGCTTGTCTCTCCTTGCACGAATGCATCGTTGGTGTGGCTTGTTGAGTACGGTGGTTGTACTCAGTCTTGCTATCATTCCCCTTTTCAGAAGTGTAGTGCTTCTGAGCTAAAGACGAAGCTAGAAGACCAAGGCTTATACCCTAGTTGTGTTTTGCCTATGGAGTGGAGCTGAAGCCCCGCTAGGATCGTCGCCTTTTTCCGCTGCTGTTTTCTTTTCGATGTGAGGACTAAGTGCCTCTTGTGTAAGTATTTACGCTTTATTTACGTTTGGATCTGTATATTGATTTGTCATTTTGTGTACCCTGGTTTGATTCCTGGACAGGGATTTATACGTAAAATAGTCTGGAAATTTGGGATAAATTTCTGGGCATGACACGACAGCTGGATCGAGTAAGGCAACATGGGGTGCATTATGATGGACATGCTTCCAAGTTAACCTAGAAGCAAGACAAGAATCCGGGTAAGCATAATATATGGATAGTTACAAACATATCTCGTACGCAAGAATACTTACAAGGAGTAGCACTTAACGAGGTTGGTGTCGATCGCTCGCACCCTGTAGAGGTTCCATAGATCTTTAAAGTCTACGGCGATGAATGCTTCAGGGCCGAGGAACGGCTATCTATCGTGGTGGACTGTCATGGAGGTCTCTCTATGCTTCCTCCTTGCGTTGGACCTCTCCATGTAGTACCCGTGCAACTCCTTGCATGCAGGGACCATCTTCGATAAGGCGGCGTCTCTGACCAATGGCATGCCTAACGTGAATTTGGCTGGAGGCTTAGGAGGAGCTGATGGTGTCTTGCCAAGATCTAGCTTCTTCGGAGCCAGAAGCGGCCCTTCCACCTTTCCTTTTCCTTTCCCCCTTCCAGCAGCTCTTCCGCGTGTTTCATGCTGGGGTGGAGAAGATTTCACCCTCTTGCTTTTTTTGGCAGGATGGGGAGGTGCGCTCTGCTGTTGACTTCCGTACCATCATCCCCAAAATCCGTATCATACTGCAATTGGAGATCTTGAACTCCTTCTTCAACAACAGGAGGGGCAGATATAAGAGTTGGAGGGGGATGCGGCGGCGGCGGATGAGCACTTGGTGCTGGTCTAGGAGTTATATTGATCTGAATGTTGTACTTGGGCCATTTGATAAAGGTCCCACGTGCAGCTCCAAGGGTCAGAATCTTGTCATTTGGTGGGTGCGGGAGAGTGAAGCCAACCCAATCGGGCTTCACCATGTCCACTTGAACTTTGACATGGCTGGCTAGAAGCTACCCCCCCATGCACTCGGGTGTCCGGCGTAGGCTTGAACGCAAGACCCTCTGCGGTAGGAATTGCAAATGCTTGTGTGACCCTAACAACTAGGGTGCACGATGTGGGTCCCTGCAATAGATTCATGTGTGACCTTAGAATATGTTATAATGTACTATGGTGCTAAGACAACATGTACATTTTGTTTTGGTTTTACCGTTATGTGGTCCATCGCAGCGGGGGCTGGTGGTTGTTGTACCGCCGCCTCAGTTGATGCGCAGCTGCTACGCCTCTGCGTGGGGCTCGTTTCAACTATGTGAGTGGAAGCGGGCTCGCTTTCCCTGAAGCGTGCCTCCACCCGAGCCTCCACTTGTGACAACTTCTCATCGAACTCTTCTCGGAGTTCGTTTCTAATCTCCTCCTGAAGTTGTTCCTTAAGGCGAGCATCTTTCTGCGCCTTCGAAAGCTTGTGCTTCCTGTACTGCCACGCGTATTGGGGAAACCCAAGCTTCCATGGAACATTGTCACACCCCGAAGTTCCCCTCCCTCTCTAGTTTAAAATCGTAAAATAAATCGCCCTAAGAAATTATTAATTCTAACCTAGAGAGAATCTCTAAGTTAATAAATGCATTTAACAAATGGAAATGGCATTGTAGGATTTTTTTTGAGTTCTCCTTGCCAAAATTCACTAACAGGATTTTTAGTGGAATTTTCAGAGCTCCAGAAATAATTTAAAACCAATTAAAAGTATTCTTCAACACAAATTAATCCCTGGAATTTCCTTTCACTTTTCTTTTTCCTTTTTCTCATTTCTTGGGCCGGTGGTCCAGTCCACCGCCGCCTCCTCCCTCACTGGGCCGGCCGAAGGCCGAGGCCCACTACCCCAGCCGACCTGCAGGTCCACAGACCCTCCTTCTCTCTCGGGGTCACCGACAGGTGGGGCCCACCTATCGGATCCTCCCCCAACCTCCGGCCGGCGCCACCGCGCGGTGTAGCCGCCACTCCCGCGCATCCCGCGCCACTTCCCCCACCTCCTCTGCATGTGCCGCTTTCGTCCACGCCTTCCGTCCCACTCCCGCACGCCCCCATCACGCACGCGCTCGCGAGATGGCCGGGATTCAAATTTTGAATCCCGCCTTTCTCTCCTCCCCCACGTTCTCTCGCATCTCCCGTGAAATCGGGCCGACCTCGGCCACGTCCGCCTCTCCCAACCCTATAAAATCAATCCCCGCACGCTCCTCTCCTCTTTTACCTAAACGTCGCCCTTTCCCGTGCTCTCCATCGCCGCCGCTCCGTGCCACTGCCTCCGCCGCTGTTGCCGCTGCATCCGGTCGCCTCTAGCCACCGCTACAGTCGCTGCTGCGCTACGCCATCGCATCCGTCAGGTTCACCGTGCCCGTCCACGCCTCGGCCACCGTGTCTCAAAGCCCAACATCCTCCGGTGTCCATCCTCCACATCCGCCGGTGAGCTCTCCCTCCATTTATCTCTTTCGGCTGGCAATGCCACCGCCTTCACTTCCTCTCCCTCCCTAAATTTTCGTCTTTTTCCTTGGCCTAGGTCCACGATTCCCGTTCGCCCCTTGTCACTCGCCAAGTCGACGCCGTTCACCATCGTTTCTCTCACCGCCGGTCAAGCCATCGGTGAGAACCTTCCTCTGCCCCTTTTTGGTTTCTTTTGGCGCCATCACTTCTGGCCGCCCGTGTCACCGCTCACCCGCACGCGCACCGCTCTCGTGCCACCGTCTGCGTGCATCTCCTACGTCGGTTGCCGTCGTGCGCCATGGCGGGGAGGCACTGAGCCGTGCCGCCATGCCTCGAGCAGCCGCCGCCTTGGTGCCGCTCGCCGCCGTGAGTGCGCCGTCGCCCGAGCGCCGCTCGCCGCCGCACACCGCCGCCCAGGCGCCGCTCGCCGCCGCACACCACCGCTTGCTGCCGCTGCAATGTCTGGAGCCGGCCGGGTCGGCTTGTGCTGCCCGTGCCTGGATCGGGGGGCTTTGACCATGGACCGGCGGTGGACCACCCTTGTGGTCCGGGTCCACGGTGGACCGACCCTTGTGCCACTGACCTGTGGGGCCCGCCTGTCGGCGCTAGCCCCACTCCCCTCTGCCGACGTCATCCAGGGGTTAATTGCGCAACAAATTAATTTAGGGTTTTCTGTTTAGTGTTAAAATGCAGTAAAAGTTGTAAAATTCATAACTAATCCATCCGAGCTCCGTTTAAGTCCATTCAAATTGCAGTAAATTCATAAAAATACAGAGAATCCATTAAAAATACTTTGTTCTCTGTTTTAGTAGACTTATAGTGTGTATTGCTCGTGTGCTTTCTATGTCGTGTATAATCCGGCAGTTCGGACGCACTCGTCTACTTCGAGGTAGTTGCCGAGGTTGATCCAGCACTAGAGCAAGGCAAGTCATGCTTTATTGTTTATCATATTGTACCAATTTGCGCAATGCCCTACTTTCCTTTAAATACTACATTATTTTATAATGTCATCTATATGGGTATTACTATCCTATTGTACTCAGCCTTATACATTGTTTACCTTGTGCCTTTGATAGCTTGGGTAATTAAATGTGTAGCTTTCTGGTTTAGGGTATGCTTAGCCTGCTTAGCTCAAATAGCTCACTAAAGGGGATTCATTTAATTACTTTGGTATAGTTTCTATACATGGTAACTTTATGGAAATGCCATCATGGTACTATTGTGAACTTAAAACATGCTAAATGGTGGGCTGTGGGTGCTTGGTTTTGCTAGTCGCACCCATGGTAATTAAGGACCGGTTCGCAGGAATCCCTGGAAGAAACACCGTGCGTACTACAAGCCAGCGTGGGCAACGGTTGGACTTGTAGTGTAGCTTTCCTCTAGCTGACGTACACTGGCTAGGGTGAGCGTGATGGAGTTTGAATGGGCCCTGTGACGGTCTATGAGGCTTCCGAATTCACCGTGGCACGAGGGGGGCTGCCCATTGCCTGTTGAGGAGCGGGGGCGAAACCTGCGGTGGTACGATTGGTTAGAGGGGGTTATGCGAAGGGTCCTGTCACAGTCCCTTCCCGGGGTACCGTGGTGGTATACCGGCACACGGTAACGTGTCGTGGGGCTGTGTCTTGTGGGTACAGATGTACACCTCTGGCCAGAGTAAAACTATTCGAATAGCCATGCCCGCGGTTATGGGCGATCGACCAGCTCATCGTGATTAGTCTCACTCTAAAATAATTTGACTTAATAGAACTGGTGTAGTTCAGGTGGTTGGGTTGGGCCTGTCGCAACGTGGGGAAGTATTGGACAGTGGTGATATAATATTGCTTAATTAATACGACAGCTTTACTACTTTCAACTACTGTCTTTAAATGCTAGCTTTATGCAAATGAACCTTAGCCTTCCCTTGGAAACACTTGCGTCATACCCTCTCTTCCGGTATGACTTGCTGAGTATAGTGGGTAGTACTCAGTCTTGCTCTGTTTCCCCCACACCAGAGTTGGAGTATGCCTCGGATGGTGGTTTCTCCGAGTGATCTCCGTCCTGCCGTCAAGGATGCCTGCGAAGTGGTTTCGCCGCGCTACAAGCGTCAAGCCTAGAATAAGCTTGTTTACCTTTTTTCCACTGCATTGATGTAAGATATTTGAATGTTTTGTAAGACGTGGATTTGTATGTCAACTTTGTCGTTTGTGTACCCTGGCCGGTCCTGGATAGGGGGTTTAATGCACATTCAGTTCAGAGATTCGGTTTCGTGAATTTCTGGGCATGACATGTTGGTATCAGAGCCGACTTTGACCGTAGGAAAATCCAACTGGAAAAACCTAAGAGCCCTCGGAAACTCTTTCATATGCATATGCTCTTTTGCATTTGGAGTTGTTTCGGGAAAATTTGGGATTTGGTTTCCTTGGTTTATGGGAAAAATTTTGGTCGTTTATTTTAATGGGGTACTTGGAAAATCGGTCGGTCTAGGGTATTAGCAATTTGGAACAAATGGGTCTATGGTTAATTGGAATTTTATTCGACAGTCAGTCGGGGATATAATGGGAATAATGCATTAGGATATGTCTAGTTTGAAAAGGGTTGCAAATTTTATATCTACTGCTATTATTATGTAATACTTTCTGCATTATTTTTTTATCTATATTAAATTAACCGAGTCTTTATTTAACCCCATGAAAATATTTAATGCATAAAGTTTGCTTTTGTTCATTTATTTACTTGAGTCCTTATTCGCTTTATTTAATTTGGATTTGAGCAGGCATTGATTCTATCCCTTTGTGTTCTATAGATGGCCAACCATCCCCCTAACCACCGCAGAGAAAACATGGATGGCTTCGTGGCAGAACTAGCTCGCATGACCTTGGTGGTGGGTTACCGCAACACACCAGAGTACTCGACCATCCCACCGCTCAGTGGTGAGTTTCCTCACCATGTCTGACTGGAGGTTCACGGCGCTTTGGGTACTTACCTCGACAACATGGTGGTTGAGGCACCAGGAGGCACGTTTGATCACGCTTGTCAGGAGGTGGCGTACCTGATGATGACCAGGCTTCGAGACCGTCACGTCCCCTTCTTCCGTGACTCGGCGTACCACTACCACCCCAGCCGCGCCAATGCTGCCAGAGTCAGCTCCTTCCGTCCAGCGACAGGGGAGAACGACACCACCTTCGGCCACATGTGCACAGTGATGCAAGGGATGGATAGGATGCATGCGGATCTGCAAGATGCATCCAAGGCCTTGAACGATGGGAACCTTCTGAGGATCGCAGCTTTGAAGGACGAGATAGCGCGTTTGAAGAAGAACGCGCAGCTGAAGGGACTCCCAGCTCCAAGGGGGGTACGGATTCGCACCACGCCTCGCAAGACTACTACAGCTCCGGTGTGCATCCAACTTGCACCCAGGCACCCTCCTCCACCGCCTCTAGTAGCACCAGCCCCAGCTCCTCCACCGTCACCAGTTGCAGCTCCAGTTCCAGCTCTAGCTTAGGCACCAGTGTCTCTTACTTTCGCCCCGGCTTCAGCTTACCAGGGTGGCAGTGGTAGTGGTGGTTGGCTGCCAGCTACTCCCAGTGGCAGCAACGGCAGTGACCGCAGTTCCAGCTCTGGGGCACGTAGTGGAGACACCTACCTGCAGGACTCGAGGAGCTGTTCCGAGGAGGAGGGCAACGAGCAGGAGAGTGGCTTTGACTCCACCGACCGCAGGAGCCGTTCGGAGCATTAGGCGCTACCCTAGCTTTTACCGTTTTTATTATTTTGCTTCCTTGTTAGTTTCTGTGTGTTAGGTGTGCTGTCTTGGGCTAGTCGACGGTCAATATCATGGTTATGGTATGGCTGTTCAAATAAGGATTGTTGGGTGTTTTAAGTGTTTTAAACTCAGATCAGAACAATTGCACAATTTAATTATGTTGTAATAAAGTTAAGCTTCTAAGCTTTATGTTTTTTTCCTTTCCACTCTTGTTCGATCTATCCCTTCAGATGGTGAACACCCGTACGTGTGGCAGTAATGGTGGTAATGACGACACAACTAGTGGTGCTCATGTCAATGGTGGTCCTCCGTCGTTGCCAGAGAACCCCACTATTGCACAAGTACTGGCTGCGCAGACGTAGATGACGACAACCATGATGCATCAGATGCAGCAGCAACACCAACAAATGCAGCAGCAGATGATCTAGCACTTGCAGCAGCATCAGAACCAGCAGTTTGGACCCCCACTGCCACCTCCACCCCAGTCCAAGCTATCAGAGTTCCTCCGTGTTCGCCCGCCTACCTTCTCCAGCACCACAAACCCCATGGAGGCAAACGACTGGCTCCATGCTATTGAGAAGAAACTGGACCTCTTGTTGTGCAACGAACAGGAGCGGGTCTCTTTCGCCACTCACCAGCTCCAGGGTCCCGCCTCTGCTTGGTGGGACAATTATCTGATGACCCGTCCAACTGGGACCGTCGTCACTTGGGATGAATTCTGCCGCAGCTTCCGGAAGGCGCAGGTTCCAGATGGCATAGTAGCTCAAAAGAAGAGGGAGTTCCGTGCACAGAACCAGGGCAGCAAGACAGTGATAGAATACCTGCATGAGTTCAACCGCCTCGCACGTTATGCCCCAGAGGACGTGCGCACTGATGCCGAGCGGTAGGAGAAATTTCTGGCTGGTTTGGATGATGAGCTCACAAACCAACTTATCTCTGTGACTATGCTGACTTCGAGAGACTGGTGGACAACGCGATTCGCCAGGAAGACCAGCGTAACAAGATGGACCGTAAAAGGAAGGCAGCTTAGTTCAGGGCACACCAGGGGAGTCACCAGAAGCCCCGCTTCACTCCGGGACAGTAGGGTGGACCTTCGACCTTGATTGTTCGCCAGCATCGCCCTTACCACCCTGGTAACTTCCGTGCTGGTCACAATGGAGGCAACAACAACCAAGGTGGGCAGCACAACCGTCCAGCTCCACGCCCGCCAACTGCACCAACTCCATCAGCCCAGCCAGCTCAGCCCAAGAGGGATACTGGACTGAAGCCAGGAGCTTGCTTCAACTGTGGTGAACCGGGGCACTTCGCCAACAAGTGCCTGAAGCCGAGACGTGCTGGGCCTAGGATCATTCAGGCTTGTGTCAACCATGCATCGGCAGAAGAGGCGCTGGCAGCACCGGAAGTTGTACTGGGTATGTTTCCTATCAACTCAGTCCCAGCTATAGTTTTATTTGATTCTGGTGCAACGCATTCGTTTATTTCCAAGAATTTTGTGGGGAAGCATGGTCTAAGAAAAGAGGAACTTAAAATACCAATGCGGGTCTACACCCCGGGAAATAGTTCCACCTCCGTCAGTTATAGCCCCTCTGTGGTGATAGAAATCAAAAGATCACAATTTCTAGCCAACCTTATCCTTCTCAAATCTAAAGACCTAGATGTCATTCTTGGGATGGATTGGTTGACGAGGCACAAGAGAGTGATCGACTGTGCAAGACGCACCGTCACTCTAACCAATGACAAGGGAGAAAAGTTCACTTTCCGATCTCCAGCACCATAGAAGTTCGTAGCAAGTTTGAATCAGGTGCTACCGAGGAGCAGACCAGAGAAGTGGTGAAAACTACTAAGAAGATGGAGGATATTCCGATCGTCAAAGAATATCCTGAAGTGTTTCCGGATGATCTTACCTCAATGCCACCCAAGAGGGAAATCGAGTTCCGGATTGATCTTGTACCGGGAACTGCTCCGATTCACAAGAGGCCGTATAGGATGGGAGCAAATGAGTTAGCAGAAGTAAAGAAGCAAGTGGATGAACAGTTGCAGAAAGGCTATATCCGCCTGAGCACGTCACCTTGGGGTGCTCCGGTGATCTTCGTGGAGAAGAAAGACAAGACTAAAAGAATGTGTGTAGACTATCGCGCACTTAATGAGGTCACTATCAAGAACAAGTATCCATTGCCAAGAATCGACGACTTGTTTGATCAGTTGAAGGGAGCAACAGTGTTCTCTAAGATCGATCTGCGATCGGGTTATCACCAGTTGAGAATCCGAGAAGAGGACATTCCGAAGACGGCATTCATAACTCGTTATGGGTTGTTCGAGTGTACAGTTATGTCCTTTGGGCTCACCAATGCCCCGTCTTTCTTCATGAACTTGATGAACAAGGTGTTTATGGAATTCTTGGACAAGTTTGTCGTGGTATTCATTGACGACATACTTATTTATTCAAAGTCTGAAGAGGAACATGAACAACATCTCCGTTTAGCTCTTGAGAAGCTGAAGGAACATCAATTGTATGCAAAGTTTAGTAAGTGTGACTTTTGGCTAAAGAAGGTTCAATTCCTCGGTCACGTCATATCAGCTCAAGGGGTAGCCGTGGATCCCTCAAATGTGGAGTCTGTCACGAAGTGGACCCCACCGAAGTCAGTATCTCAAATCCGGAGTTTCCTTGGACTCGCGGGTTATTACCGCCGGTTCATCGAGAATTTCTCCAAGGTAGCTAAATCAATGACCCAACTGTTGAAGAAGGATGAAAGATTCAAGTGGTCAGATGAATGCAACAAGAGTTTTGAAGAACTCAAGGAAAAGTTGGTGACCGCACCTGTTTTGATACTGCCAGATCAGGCGAAAGACTTCCAAGTTTATTGTGATGCAACCCGCCAAGGGCTAGGATGTGTTCTGATGCAGGAAGGCAAGGTGGTTGCATATGCTTCTCGTCAATTGCGTCCGCATGAGAGCAACTATCCAACTCATGATTTGGAGTTAGCAGCAATGGTCCATGCCCTAAAAATCTAGCGGCACTACCTTATTGGCAACCGTTGTGAGGTGTACACGGATCACAAAAGTCTGAAGTATATCTTCACTCAACCAGATTTGAACCTCCGACAGCGAAGATGGTTGGAGTTGATCAAACATTATGACATGGGAATACACTATCATCCCGGCAAAGCTAATGTGGTAGCCGATGCCTTGAGCAGAAAAAGTTACTGCAATGCCTTGAGCACGGAAAGGTTGTGTAGTAAATTGCAACAAGACCTTGAGCGTTTGAACATGGGAATCATGGAGCACAGGTTCGTGGCCGCTCTTGAAGCACAACCAACGCTCGTGGAACAAGTCCGAGCAGCTCAGGCCAATGATCCAGAGATAGCTGAGCTTAAAAAGAATATGAGGGTCGGTAAAGCTCGAGACTTTACTGAGGATGAACATGGAACAATCTGGATGGGAGAAAGATTGTGTGTGCCTAAGAACAACGAATTGAAGGATCTAATACTCACTGAAGCTCATCAAACCCAATATTCCATCCATCCAGGTAGTACTAAAATGTATCAAGATCTCAAGAAGTTCTGGTGGGTTAGCATGAGAAGAGAGATAGCTGAGTTCGTCGCACTCTGTGACGTTTGCCAGCGAGTCAAGGCTGAACATCAGAGGCCAGCAGGATTGTTACAACCGCTCCGAATCCCTGAGTGGAAATAGGAAGAAATTGGGATGGATTTCATCACAGGAATGCCAAGGACATCATTGGGACATGACTCAATTTGGGTGATTATCGATCGACTCACTAAAGTCGCCCATTTCATTCCGGTGCATACCACCTACACTGGGAAGAGGTTAGCAGAGCTATATCTAGCAAGAATTGTGTGTCTACATGGGGTACCCAAAAAGATCGTATCCGATCGAGGAAGTTAGTTCACTTCAAAGTTCTGGCAGAAATTGCAAGAAGAGTTGGGGACCCGTTTGAATTTTAGTACGGCTTACCATCCACAAACCGATGGTCAAACGGAACGAGTGAATCAAATACTGGAAGATATGCTAAGAGCCTGTGCGATTGATTTTGGTGGAGCTTGGGATAAGAGTTTACCTTATGCCGAGTTCTCGTACAACAACAGTTACCAGGCCAGTCTACAGATGGCACCCTTCGAGGCACTGTACGGTCGGAAGTGCCGCACTCCACTCTTTTGGGATCAAATAGGGGAGCATCAATTGTTTGGGACTGAGGTCTTAAGTGAAGTAGAGGAGAAAGTCAGAACCGTCAGATAAAGGTTGAGGATCGCACAGTCTCGACAGAAAAGCTACGCCGACAACCGCCGCAGAGAACTCGCTTTTGAAGCAGGGGATTATGTGTATCTTCGGGTTACGCCGCTTCAAGGAGTGCACCGTTTCCAAACCAAAGGGAAATTGGCACCATGCTTTGTGGGACCATACAAAATTTTGGAGCGCAGAGGCGAAGTTGCTTACCAGCTTGAGCTTCCATCCAACTTCTTGGTATTCATGATGTGTTGCACGTCTCCCAGCTAAAGAAATGTTTGAGAGTACCCGAGGAACAGGCCAGTCCGGATCAGATTGAGATTCAAGAGGACTTGACCTATGTGGAGAAGCCTATTCGTATCCTTGAAACCAGTGAAAGAAGAACCAGGAATAAGGTCACCAGGTTCTGCAGAGTTCAGTGGAGTCATCTCTCTGAGGAAGAAGCCACCTGGGAAAGAGAAGATGAACTGAAGGCTGCCCATCCGCACCTCTTCGCTAGCTCTTCCGAATCTCGGGGTCGAGATTCCGTCTAAGGAGGGTAGGTTTGTCACACCACAAAGTTCCCCTCCCTCTCTAGTTTAAAATCGTAAAATAAATCGCCCGAAGAAATTATTAATTCTAACCTAGAGCGAATCACTAAGTTAATAAATGCATTTAACAAATGGAAATGGCATTGTAGGATTTTTCTTGAGTTCTCCTTGCCAAAATTCACTAACAGGATTTTTAGTGGAACTTTCAGAGCTCCAGAAATAATTTAAAACCAATTAAAAGTATTCTTCAACACAAATTAATCCCTGGAATTTCCTTTCCCTTTTCCTTTCCCTTTTTCTCCCTTCTTGGGCCAGTGGTCCAGTCCACGCCGCCTCCTCCCTTGCTGGGCCGGCCGAAGGCCGAGGCCCACTAGCCCTAGCCGCCCTGCAGGTCCACACGCCCTCCCTCTCTCTCGGGGTCACCGATAGGTGGGGCCCACCTGTCGGATCCTCCCCCAACCTCCGGCCGGCGCCACCGCGCGACGCAGCCGCCACTCTCACGCATCCTGCGCCACTTCCCCCACCTCTTCCGCATCTGCCGCTTTCGCCCACGCCTTCCGTCCCACTCCCGCACGCCCCCATCACGCACGCGCTCGCGAGATGGCCGGGATTCAACTTTTGAATCCCGCCTCTCTCTCCTCCCCCACGTTCTCCCGCATCTCCGGCGAAATCGGGCCGACCTCGGCCACGTCCGCCTCTCCCAACCCTATAAAATCCATCCCCGCACGCTCCTCTCCTCTTTTACCTAAACGTCGCCCTTTCCCGTGCTCTCCATCACCGCCGCGCCGTGCCACTGCCTCCACCGCTGTTGCCGCCGCATCCGGTCGCCTCTAGCCGCCGCTAGAGTCGCCGCCGCGCTACGCCATCGCCGCCGTCGGGCTCACCGTGCCCGTCCACGCCTCGGCCGCCGTCTCTCAAAGCCCAACATCCTCCGGTGTTCGTCCTCCATATCCGCTGGTGAGCTCTCCCTCCATTTATCTCTTTCGGCCGGCAATGCCGCCACCTTCACTTCCTCTCCCTCCCTAAATTTTCTTCTTTGTCCTTGGCCTAGGTCCACGATTCCCGTTCGCCCCTTGTCACTCGGCAAGTCGACACCGTTCACCGTCGTTTCTCTCGCCACCGGTCAAGCCCACGGTGAGAACCTTGCGCTGCCCCTTTTTGGTTTCTTTTGGTGCCATCGCTTCTGGTCGCCCGTGCGCCCGCTCACCCGCACGCGCGCCGCTCCCGTGCCGCGGTCCGCGTGCATCTCCCACTTTGGTTTCCGTCATGCACCATGGCGGGGAGGCACTGAGCCGTGCCGCCATGCCTCGAGCAGCCGCCGCCTTGGTGCCGCTCGCCGCCGTGAGTGCACCGCCGCCCGAGCGCTGCTCGTCGCCGCACACCGCCGCCCGGGCGCCGCTCGCCGCCGCACACCACCGCTTGCTGCCGCTGCAATTTCTGGAGCCGGCCGGGTCGGCTTGTGCTGCCCGTGCCTGGATCGGGGGGCTTCGGCCTTGGACCGGCGGTGGACCACCCTTGTGGTCCGGGTCCACGGTGGACCGGCCCTTGTGCCACTGACCTGTGGGGCCCGCCTGTCGGCGCTAGCCCCACTCCCCTCTGCCGACGTCATCCAGGGGTTAATTGCGTAATAAATTAATTTAGGGTTTTCTGTTTAGTGTTAAAATGCAGTAAAAGTTGTAAAATTCATAACTAATCCATCCGAGCTCCGTTTAAGTCCATTCAAATTGCAGTAAATTCATAAAAATATAGAGAATCCATTAAATTTACTTTGTGCTCTGTTTCAGTAGACTTATAGCCTGTATTGCTCGTGTGCTTTGTATGTCGTGTAGAACCCGACAGTTCGGACGCGCCCGTCTACTTCGAGGTACTTGCCGAGGTTGATCCAGCACTAGAGCAAGGCAAGTCATGCTTCATTGTTGATCATATTGTACCAATTTGTGCAATGCCATACTTTTCTTTAAATACTACTTTATTTTATAATGTCATCTATATGGGTATTACTGTCCTATTGTACTCAGCCTTATACATTGTTTACCTTGTGCCGTTGATAGCTTGGGTAATTAAATGTGTAGCTTTCTGGTTTAGGGTATGCTTAGCCTGCTTAGCTCAAATAGCTCACTAAAGGGGATTCATTTAATTACTTTGGCATAGTTTCTATACATGGTAACTTTATGGAAATGCTATCATGGTATTATTGTGAACTTAAAACATGCTAAATGGTGGGCTGTGAGTGCTTGGTTTTGCTAGTCGCGCCCATGGTGATTAAGGACCGGTTCGCGGGAATCCCAGGAAGAAATACCGTGCGTACCACAAGCCAGCGTGGGCAACGGTTGGACTTGTAGTGTAGCTTTCCTCTAGCTGACGTACACTGGCTAGGGTGAGCGTGATGGAGTTTGGATGGGCCCTGCGACGGTCTATGCGGCTTCCGAATTCACCGTGGCACGAGGGGGGCTGCCCGTTGCCTGTTGAGGAGCGGGGGCGAAACCTGCGGTGGTACGATTGGTTAGAGGGGGTTATGCGAAGGGTCCTGTCACAGTCCCTTTCCGGGGTACCGTGGTGGTATACCGGCACACAGTAACGTGTCGTGGGGCTGTGTCTTACGGGTACAGATGTACACCTCTGGCCAGAGTAAAACTATTCGAATAGCCATGCCCGCGGTTATGGGCGATCGACCAGCTCACCGTGATTAGTCTCACTCTAAAATAATTTGACTTAATAGAACTGGTGTAGTTCAGGTGGTTGGGTTGGGCCTATCGCAACGTGGGGAAGTGTTGGACAGTGGTGATATAATATTTCTTAATTAATACAACAGTTTTACTACTTTCAACTATTGTCTTTAAATGCTAGCTTTATGCAAATGAACCTTAGCCTTCCCTTGGAAACACTTGCGTCATACCCTCTCTTCCGGTATGACTTGCTGAGTATAGTGGGTAGTACTCAGTCTTGCTCTGTTTCCCCCACACCAGAGTTGGAGTATGCCTCGGATGGTGGTTTCTCCGAGTGATCTCCATCCTGCCGTCAAGGATGCCTGTGAAGTGGTTTCGCCGCGCTGCAAGCGTCATGCCTAGAATAAGCTTGTTTACCTTTTTTCCACTGCATTTATGTAAGACATTTGAATGTTTTGTAAGACGTGGATATGTATGTCAACTTTGTCGTTTGTGTACCCTGGCCGGTCCTGGATAGGGGGTTTAATGCACATTCAGTTCAAAGATTGGGTTTCGTGAATTTCTAGGCGTGACAAACATTGGAGCCAATGCCCCTTGTCCGTCCGCGGTGTTCTTCGGTTCCCAACGCTTTCGTGAGGATGTCATCCTCACGTCTTTGTGACCAGACCTCTTGGGAGGATTGTTTCTCCGCAGTCAGGTCGACCTGCGGTACAGTTAGGATGAATTAAATCAAGAGTACGATAGAACTAATGAAACATATCCTAAGTGTCGAACTTACTACTTTCTGGTATACGGCTTGATCCTCGGGATTTGGGAACGTAAGTGTTCCATCACTATTCTTCTTCACCCTTGCTCTTGTCCAGTTCCTTGCTCGGGTGGTCGGGATATCACCAAGGACTGGCGGGGTGTTAGATTCCGCAGCAGCTTCATCCTCCTTCTCCCATTCCTCCAGCTTGCCGGCGTAGCCTCCGGTGCCAAGCCGGTGCGGGTGAAGGTTTTTTGCCTACAACTTCCTGTAGGCCTCGCTTTTTGCCCGAGACTCAGGGGTTGATTTGGCGGCATGAAACTCTTCCCACACGACCCTGGTGATGAATGGGTACCTCCCAAATGGTTCCGGCTGGGCGGGGTTGAGGACGTAGTCGGTGACTAGCGTGGTCTTGAAATTTTTCCACAAGTTGCCCATCTTGCGGATAGCCTGCCGCTTGAGTCTTGCCTCGGCCTCTGCGGGGTACTCGAAGCTTTCCTTGAACTGCTTCCAGGCCTCATCTTTCTCTGCCTGTGGGACAAGATCGATGTGGTCTCTCAAAATGGTGAAGTTCCGCCTCCCTAGGACTCTGCATATCATTGAGAACTTTTTGACAGCTTTCGCAGGAGCCATCGGAAATCCCAGATCGTCGACCTCTGTTATGGTGTATACTTCCTTAGGAATTTTATTCTGCGTCCTAAGAGCCCGGCTCGATGTTGTCCCACTAGTAGTCGCTGATATTGGTTCACCTTGCTACGACATTTTCTATATAACTGTTGTACGACAATAAAGTTAAAAAATCCTTGTACTACACATGTATATCTTGATTAATGTGACAAATAAAAAAGATGTGTTGCTTCTTTCTTGTGAGGTAGACTTGTGAGCCGAGACTTGTGAGGTACTATTTGTTTGATTCTTCGGCTTTGATTGTGTGCAATTTTTAATTTTGGCTCTTTATGGCTGCATATATATAAAAGATTGACTTTGCGTATAGCATGCGCAATATTATACCAAGCTTCATATCTCATCCTTATTTCATCCTTCCCATTCTAATACCAAGCTTCAAATATTCGCAACAAAGGGAACAGTAAAATTTTGGATGCCATATTAAGAAAAAGGAAGGTCCGCACATATGCCACATGATAAATAGTCCCCAAAGTCCTAGCCATGCATGCTCTAGTTTTGTATATATATATATATGTATATATATATATATATATGTACATATATGTATAGTAGTTTTTAATTAGTTTTCTATTATCCTATCATATAGTAGTATATTATATTGCATATATCATTAGAGTACATTAACGGTATTGAAGTGCGACATGTTTACCGAAAGGATAACATCGAGCCCGATGACCTGGCACGTCATGTGTTTAGAAGAAAATCTCTTGAACTAGGAACTTTTCTAGACGTCCTGATAAAACCATCCATCAAAGAGTCGCACGATGAAGGTACCACAGCCAACACCGACATCAGCTCGGGGGCTATAGAGGTGGAGAACGTCATTGCCGACATCGAAATGACAGAAGACTGGCGAACTCCGCTCATTGATTTTTTGGGTGCTGACAAGTGGCCAGAAGATGACGCAGATGCAGAGGCAAAGGCAGAGAAGGATATGCATCGCCAAGTTGTAATTGTTTCATCATCACGGTTATCCTCTTGGTCGGCTAGAGATCGAAATTTGGCTTCATGAAGTGTTGGTCTGTGGGCTGCTTTCAGAGTATATAGGTTCAACCAAAGTTGTACACACCACCAGGGGCCACCCGTGCCAACACTTGTGTCCATAATGATTTTGGCCGATGATTGGTACAGAGTTTGATAAACTACACCAAGAAGGTATTTGCCCAAAGGAAATTGTCTCTTTGCTACTAAGGCTTCAGCTAGATGTTGTCAGTTGGCTGTGGGACCACAGGTAGAGCCACAAAATAGGAATTTATCTAGCCACATGAGAAGAAAAGCAGCATGTTCTTTGGCCGATACTAGACCTGTTCCCATGTTATCAGAGATGAAGCCTGACCAGCCACCAATATTCTTTGTTTTGAATCTATGAGTACATTTAGTTTTTAGACTAATGGGGTTGGCTGATGTGGTAATATCTAAGCCGGTAATCATGATAATGTCAAGTAGGGTGGGGTCATCGGCCCATGGTTGAACATAAAGGCGTTTAAGGTGTCAAACCAAAAGTAGACAATAGCTGATATCATTGGCTCATCCTTTTTCATCTCGGCCACTAAGAGTGATAAGCATTGGGCTATTTCCATCTCATCCCAATGGTCATGTTTGCTTGCGGCTATCCTTTTGTACTAGTTTACCCATCCATCAACTTGGGATGGCTAGGATCTAAAGGTGGTGGTCCCATGAGATAGGATTGGGTTTGTTTGCCTGAAAGGAATTATCTCTGTTTCTGCGTTGATCAGGGTAGTTGGATCTATGTCGCCTATCGGATCCAAGAAGAAATGATTCGGTTCCTTTAAGCTTGGGATGGCTACTTGGTGTGCTAAGTGTTGCAGGATGAAGAAAGAGGAGATTGAACAACAAAGGGAAAAGGCGGAAACGGGAGGAAAGAAAGAGAGTTTGAGCCGATGGAACATACCTCAGGGAATTCCGTCGTAGGAGTGCTTGATGGGCTCGATGAAGATGCCATTCATCTGGATGAGATCGCCGCTGGGGATGGAGTGCGCCGAAGTGGTCGCTGGAGAGTCGAGAGAATCGCCGGAGCTCGGTGGGGGAAGTTTTTTGGCTTGAGCAGTGAAAACAGGGTCAACGTCGTGAAATTTCTAGAAAAGCGTTGGTATTTATGAAAGTAGGTGCGTAACGGTCGGGGGAGGTAACCCTAGAATTTTACGGGATTGATGAGATAATTCCATTGCATTATATAATACTTCGGAATTGGGAGGCATGTGTTGACAATGGAATTTGGTAATCATGTAAATCGGAATCGAGATCCAATCTGAAGCGGATTTGAAGATATGCGGAATTCTTGGAAATAGAGTGCACATCGGCTGGAAGTCTGTATCGGCCGATACGAGTTTGATATGGTTAGCCGATATTGGTTAAATTGGTTACGTGATCAATGTCGGGTTCAAAAGAAGGGCTTCGATGATATTGTTAGACAAGGATAGAGTCCAAGATAGGTAATTGTATCTATTAATTAGGATTTTATGTAATTTCCTTATAGATATTTTCGGTAAGGGTCCGCCTAAGGGACTTGTTCGTCGGTTAGAATTGTATTAGGAAAGTATGAATCGTGTCCGTTATGGACAAGTTTGTATATTCGGGTATAAATATAAGCCCGAGGTCTTGTAAATAATTAACATTAGTTCAATTCAATCTCGGCACATCGCCACCTTTTTCGTTACTTTATTCCGACGAGTTCTTGCTTTCGAGTCAAGCTGCATCGGTTTTCGATCTTCGACAAAGAGGTAAAGCTTGTTATGGCGGTTTGCATTATCGGGATTAGTGCTTACCTTTTTATGACACTCTAATCTTTTTTTTGTCAATCACCGAGTTATCATATATATATATATATATATATATATATATTATATAATCTAGATTGATAATATTTTCTACTTTCATCGGCAAGCCTCTATTTAGGGTTTGATCGATAATAGCTTGATTTACTTGTTGACTTAGATCATATAGTATATCCACCATCCTGAAAAGATGACCATCGGCTTGATTGTTTAGATATTATACTTCTTTTCATACTTAGTGCTGCATCAGTTAAGTTTGATCTACTAAGTCACGCTTAGAATTATAATCTCTAGCCTATTTTATGGTTGTTAATAAGGATAGTATCAGGGTTTCAGCCGATCTTACCTGATATAGTTGTTTTGCATAGATTTACATCTTGTTTAATATATTGTATTTGCCCCTTATATCGAGATTTCAACTAATATAAATATATTAAGCTTATTATCAATTTAATTGATATTAGTTTAATATATTTACTTTAAGATGACATCTTAGTATAAGTATCAGAGCTATAGCCGATACATGCTTAAATTTGGACATCGGCTATGATGTGGGCATATGTAATCGTTATTTTATGTTATTTTGGATCTAGACAATTTATACTATCTCCGTTAAGTCCAATCTATCCCAATTGCTGATTTCTAAAGTAATATTAATTTATAGATTACATAATGTTGATATCTACAGCCGATGGACTAAGTTTCGGGTTAACTTGTTCCTATAAATATACCTTACAGTCGATTCACTTTACCGCATCGGCTAGTTTATATCACGATATGACATCGGCTTTCTAGCTGATCGACTATCGTTTACTAATAATACTTTCATGTTTCATCTTCTTGATTGCAGGATCAAATCAACTAGCACGCCCTTGAACCCGGAAGCAAGTTTTGTACCTGCACTGAAGTTAAGCAGATATCCCACGCCAGTGTGTGTTTTTTGCACCAACAAATATACAAATTTATTTTGGTCATTTCTTCATCCGACAAAGTGATAGTAACATTGTTCACAAAATTTACATATCTCTCTTATATAGTTTATGAAACCATATGAGAGATATGTAAAATTCATGAACAATATTACAATCACTTTATCGGATGAAGAAATGACCAAAATAAAAGTTATAGATCTTGATGAGTTATAGAACTTTGTTGTTGATGACTTTTTTAGTTGAAATTATTTAGTATTTGAAAATGTTGTTTGAAGTTGTCACATTTTCAAATTCAAATTCAAACTGTTCAAACAAAGTCATATAGAAAAATGACCAAAACAAAAGTTGTAGATCTTGATGTGTTATACAACTTTGTTATTGACAATTTTTCCATTTGAATTTATTTACTACCCAAAAAATTATTTGAAATCCTTATATTTTAAAATTCAAATTTTATATAGTTCAATCAAACTCGGATTGAGAAATGACCAAAAGAAAATTGGTAGATCTCAATGAGTTCTACAACTTTGTTTTTGATAACTTTTTTACATGAGTTCATTTAGTATCATAAAATTCGATTCGAAGTTCTCATATTTTCAAATTATTTTTTTTAATTTATTAGGCTTTTCAGGCTCCCAACCTGGGCTTGGGCCTCACTTTCGCTTTTGGGCCACTGAAACCCGTAGCTCATATAAAACTGGATGAAACCCTAATGCCCCTACTCTCTTGGCTCCCTCTCCTCTTCCACTCACTTCACCGCCGCTCTCTCGCCGAGCTACGTCGGGCGCCATCGCCTACGAGGAGGCGCCAGTAGTGGGTGGCGCCAGGCGGCGGCCGACGAGGAGGCGCTAACAGTGGGCGTCGCCGCCACCGCCACCGAGGCGGCCAGGAGCAGACTCCGCCGGTGGGGGCGGGCTTGGGCGACGGCGATGGCCCTCTCCCGCCCGCTCTGCCGGCCACTGCCCTCCCCCGCCCCGATCTGGCAGCCGCTGCCCTCCCCCACCCCGATCCGCCGGCGGCTGCGGCTGGAGGACGACGGCGACGACGACAGCGGCTGTAGGATGGGGATGGCGACTGCGGTAGGAGGATGTGGACTGCGGCTGCGACTAGAAGACGACGACGCGATGGCTGGAGGACGATGACAACGACGACAGCGGTTGGAGGATGGGGAAGGCGGTGGCAATGACTGGAGGATGGGGATGGAGCCTGCGGCTGGAGGATGGGGACGACGGCTGCGGCTGGAGGACGATGACGCGGCGGCTAGAGGAAGACAGCGATGACGACAGCAGCTGCGGAGGTCGCGGGGCGACGGATCCGTCGGCTGTGGATCCGGCTAGGGTGGTTCTACCGACGGTTGGTGATGGCGACGACGGGAGCGGTGGCGGCGGCTGCGGCGAGCTCGGGCGGCGGCGGGGCTAGGGGTTTTTTTGGGAATTTTATTTTTTTCGTGATTTTTCCTTTTTTATGCGGTCAGCTTAAGCGCCCGCCCGATTTTTGCGCTAGCCGCATGCAAAAATCCTGATTTTCGCAAATATTTTCTCGTATGTGGGCTGGACAACCGCATACGAAAATCGGTTTTGACCGTTTGGAAAAAAGGTTTCTGCAGCAGTGAAGCATACTTCACGGGTTATTGTGGGTATCAGCAATGAATTTTAGTGCATTGTATGGTATGCTGACGTAGACAAATAAATGAAGGTCAGTGAATGACGTAACTTGCTGACGTGAATAACTTGTATGATTCCATAATTGCATGCGCTAGTGAGTTGCTGTTTTGGATGACTTGCATGTCGAAGTAAACTTTAGATATAGATAGATAATGCTTAAAATGACTTTTATTTATATATAAGCTTTCTTAATTTAAGACACAGGTACACCATGATTACATTTATATATAGTCGAGCTAAGTTTATTCTTTATTCACGCCCCGCCGCGTGAATTATTGTACTATAAACAATAGTACTTCAGCTAAGTGGCAGGGGCGTGCCTTTCCACGCGCTGAGGCACTCCAGCAGTGGGTGGATGTGCCTGTGCTGGTTCATGGCGATCAGCACCTTGTCCACCTCCTCCCCGGGCGACCGCGTCTTCTCACCGGTCAGGTACTCGGTGCCAAGCTCCTTGCGCACGAACCTGTACAGCGGGTACGAGCGGCACTCGGTGATCCTGTTCGGGGCTGTGCCGCTCTCCACAGCCGTGCGTGCGGCCTCCACCTCGTCGGGGAGCACCGCGCGGAGCTGCTGCTCGAACTTAGCCACCTTGGCCAGGATGTCACCGTTGGCCAGCACATGCTCCATGAGCACCGCGCGGAGCTTCTGCATGAGTGGCAAGCTGGATCTGCCTGGGTCTTCTGCGTACGTGAACACCGCCCCACGGTCAATAGCGCCGAGCAGCAGGTTGTCGTCGTCCATGGCCAGGGATTTCTTGGCGACATTCGTCACACACTTCTTAACAGCGGCCTTGATGCTCTCCTCGAGTTGGCGCAGGTCGACGGCCTGGCACAGTGCGATGAGGAAAGTAGAGGACATGAGCTTCAGGATGGTGACGGCCTCTGCGGTCATCCTGGAGGAGATGAGGCCGAGAGAGTTGACGCTCTGGTTGTGCTGCTCCGCGGTCTGCACATGGTTGGTCACCGGGTTCGCGAGGAACTGGAGCTCAGAGCAGTAGGACACCATGGCGACCTCGGCGCCATTGAAACCGTAGTCCAAGCTCGGGTTGTGCCCGCCGAACAGGTTGTAGGGAAGGCCGTTGCTGTAGAAGCTACTGACAAGCTCGGAGAACTGCGAGAACATGAGCCTGCCGATGGCAGCGATGGCGAGACGAGTGTTGTCCATGGACACCCCGATTGGAGTGCCCTGGAAGTTGCCGCCGTGAAGCGCCTTGCGGCGGGCGACGTCGATGACCGGGTTGTCGTTGACGGAGTTGATCTCCCGCTCGATCGACTTGGTGGCGAAGCGGATGACCTCGACCTGTGGGCCGAGCCACTGCAGAGCTGTGTGGATGGCGTACCTGTCCTACTTTAGCTTCGTCAGCCGGTCAAGCTCGCTCTTCTCCTTGGCAAGCTTCATGTAGGAGCTGCCTTCCAGTATGTGCTCCATGATGGCTGCAGCTTCGATCTGTCCACGGTGGTGCTTCAGCGCGTGGATGAGGTGGTCGGTGTACTCCGGATTGCCGACCATCACCTCGCAATACACCGCCGAGAGGACCTCGGCAAGGATGGCGAGGACGTTGGCCTCGAAGAGCACGATCGCCGCGAGGCCGGAGCCCACGGCCGTGCCGTTGATGATGGCGAGCCCTTCCTTGGGCTGCAACGCGAAGAACCCGTGCTCGATGCCGGTGATCCTGAACGCCTCGGCGGCTTCCACCTTGGTGCCGTCCGGGGCCACCGCCGTAGAGTTCTGGCGGCCGGTGACGAGGCCGGCGATGTAGGACAGCGGGACCAGGTCACCGGAAGCGGTGATGGTGCCCCGGAGCGGCAGGCACGGTGTCATGTTGGCGTTGAGCAGCTTGGCGATGGCCTCGAGGATCTCGAAGCGCATGCCCGAGTAGCCCTGGGTGAGGGTGTTGATGCGCACGAGCATGGCTGCGTGCGTGACCTCCGTCGGCAGCGTGTAGCCGTCGCTGCGGCTGGCTCCAAAGACGCCGGCGTTCAGGTATCTTTAATATTTGATTTTCATTCAGACCCACCCACCCAATGAACGAATTAATTAGCATTATTGCATGTGGCAGTCAGTGTCAGTGAGCAATTAGTATAAAATAAAATAGTACTAGTGTACAGCTAGCACTGAGTCCTACTCTCCTACCGGATCAGCTCTTTCTGGAGAGCGGCGAACTCCTTGGTGCGGCGGTGGGCGGCACCCCCGAAGCCGGTGGTGATGCCGTACGTGTCGGTGCCATTCATGGTTCTGTCGAAGACCCACTCGCGGCTAGCCTCCAGGCGGGGTCGAGCGGATTCGTCCAGCACCACCTGCACCGGCGACGGCTGCCACCTTGGCGACGCTGAGCATGGCGCCATCGATCTTCACCAGCGGTGCATTGTACTCCACCACCATCCACTTCACCTCGTCGAGGTGGTTCCCCGCAAGACCCTCCGCCGCCTTGCCCCAGTACAAGGGGTCACCGGCACGTGGCCCTGAGCCGTCGAGGGGGCGGTCGACTAGACCGGTCTGATACTCCATTGCTCGCAGCGCCACATACGCAGTCCACAGGTCGTCGAGTACGTATATAGCTAACAGAGGGTCTTTCCGGTGGATCTTGTTGGAGTCAGGACCCAGGGGGGTGCTTAAATAATATTCCCTCCGTCCCAAATTAGAGGGCGTGAGATTTATTTTGCTAAGACCAAGAACTTTGCGTGCAATTTGGATCCATGTGAACGAGCATCCAAACCAACAAACCACCAACTAACCAAACATGCAAATCTCTCATATTGATTGAGGCGCTCTGATACGAAGCTGATAAGTCATTCCAAACGTCCGAACGGTGTGGGCCAACATTCCTGCTGCATGCACCAGCTCGCCCTCTAGCGGCATTTAATCACATGCATGCAAATGAGAGGGCATTCTCGGGTAGAAGCTGCAAAAATTGAAGACGCGCCTTATGTTTTGAGACACGAGGGAAAAAAAATACACGCCCTCTAATCTAGGATGGAGGGAGTAGCAAGAGCGCGACTGTCCCTTGTTTTAATATCCACTCCACTATACATCCACCGCGGTCGAGCGTATTTGGTTCGTCCGTTTCACCCTATTACCAATTACCAGCACCACCTTATCACCTTATTTCCCTTTCCGCGTGGCCTCTAGCCAATGTGGTAGAGCCAGCGTGGCAGTCACAGCACGTGAGCCCGCACGCAACACAGATGGAAGCCTGCTGAATTACATGGTTTTCTTGCATGGATGAATACGTGAAGAAAGCAGATCTCTTCGCTTGGAGACTGCCTTGTTGGTGCTGTGCGTGCATACGGCTCTTGCGCGAGGAGATAGAAAGAGGGCCCGAACAAGAAAAATGGAAACATACCAATCGCCTGAGAAGGATTCAGCGTGCAGAACTGCGAATGTTATATAAAGCTACATACTCAACTCCGGCAGGCTCTCTTCTCTCCCCAACCCAATCAATAAATTCATTAGTTCTTTTTCACATTCTTCTTTTTTGCTTTTTCTTAGAAGTATATCAATTCAACTTCCTTTGCTGATTTGCTTGAAAATTGGTCGGTCACTCGTTGCCGTGAAAGCCTAATGATTATCTTGCTATCAAATTGTTCTTGACGAACTGCGTGTTGGTGATTTTTGACGCCCACACAATTTGGCGACTCCGCTGGGGAATCGAGATTCGGCCATGCAACCAGGCCGAAATTAATCTACCCCTATTTTTTATCGTTCTACTGCCGATTTGCTATTCGACATCGGCATCGTCACATTTAATTGCAGCTGACCGCGTGCTGTCTTTGTGTTCATCCTTTCGCAGAATTCATCTGTTCGGTGGCGCCACTCTCTACTATTGGTTGCTATTGCCGCGTTTTTGAAAAATCGATCTGCACAAACCTTGTCATTCAGAGTTTCTACTTAATCAGCCACGCGTGCCGAGGCAAGCAACAAACACCTACTATACGAACAAAAAGCCTGCCAACACCAGCAGCAGCGACAGCAGATTCATCATTCTGTTCGTGCGCATGTAGTGTGCTAGGAAGATTCGATACAAGGTAATTGTTTTACACGAGATAAATCATGCATACACCAGAAAGGACTGCACTGCTGCATACCTACACCGAGCCTAAGGTAAAAAGCAATGTGAGTAATATGTTTTTCACCAATCAAGATATTGCTTATATGATTAATCAATCCGCTGGTTCTACAATGAATACATGTGTTAATGTCCCTATGCCTATGTTTAATTATTTTGATGCATCGGCTAGAAATTCAGATTATATGTCAAATAATATGCCAAGCCGAGTTGAAGTGACACAGTTGGCTAATTTTTACGAGCCTCCACATGTTATCGATTTTAGTAATATAAACCATGATTTTCAATCTTTCATTCATCGGCAATGATTTCACAACCTATGGTCACACAACCAGTTATGCTGGTGAATGATGTGTATGGCCGTGAAAACGCTGGTGAATGATGTGTATGGCCGTGAAAACATTGAGTATTCGTCTAGTTATATTAATGTAGCATATGATATATCAAGCGCTATTAGAATGGAGGTTGGACCCATGATTCCGCATCGCAATATGCAGTACCTAATATCAATAGTTCTACTTCATATTCAGAAAGTATCCATTTACCACCATACAAGAGTGTAGCATACAGTTCATTCAGACATACACCTTATTCGGCCATTGAGAGGGAACAACCAAAAGGCCAAATTAATAGTGCTTCAACTAGTACATTTATACCCTCACATAGCACACCATCTTTTAATTCTCATTCAAGTAATGTGAGTACTATGGCCGAACATGTGGTTAGGTTAAATAAAATAACAACTTCGGTTGGGGGTAACATGATGTGGGAAATAGAGTAGAAACATTTGAAAATTTTCAGGATCAAAAGTCTAGAATGACCTTTTACATAGTTCAAATAAGAATTCAGATTTGCTTGTAAAAGAGGAAAGGCCATCTAATGTTGAATGGACGGCTAGCGATGAAGTTTGTATTTTACCTTCAGAGTTTTGTGCCAAAACAACTAATGATCAGGTGTCGACTTCTGAAGAAGAGCATCAATACATTAAAGAACAGATGCATGACTATGAGAAGATGTTAGTGTGCTATCAGAAAATAGACCAAGGCATCATTCGAATAAATCAATTGCCATCCATCTGCACCATGTTTGATGAGCTACAACCTGCAAGTATGTTACACATTTCTCAATTCGATTATGCTTTTACAATAGGTAAATCTTTTGATAATATTTGTAGAAATTCTGAATCGGTTGAGGGAGATAATCTAATTACTGGTAGGAGAATCACAATAGAACATGTCGGCCAATTTATTGTGGAATGTAGAGAGGCCGATAATGGTAGTCTATCTAGGTTGAGTATTCTTCCATTGTCAGTGCCAAGCATTTCATCTATGATGTTTACTTTACTTGTTCCAAAGTCCATTTGTGCTTGGTTAAATATAGGAGAAAGGGTTCAAGATTATTTTTATACTAGAGGTACAGGTACAAAGTTGGAGCCTAAGGAAATCCAAAAGGCCGATACTAGAGTCATGCACTATAATTCTGAAGTATCGAATAAGATTCACTTGTTGTGTTACGTAGGACAATTAAAATTTGACATGAGCCCGAAACTACAAGCAAATGCTCCACCTAGTATGATTAATTTTGAGGGCAATAAAGTGTTGATTCGGCCATCTCAAGCCGATACAACCAATGGTAACAGTGTGGTCATTGGAGAAGAATATAAACCATGATTTTCAATCTTTTGATTCATCAGCAATGATTTCACAACCTATGGTCAACAACCAGTTATGCCGGTGAATGATGTGTATAGCCGTGAAAATATTGAGTATTCGTCTAGTTATATTAATGTAGCATATGATATATCAACTGCTATTAGAATGGAGGTTGGACCCCATGATTCCGCATCGCAATATGCAGTACCTAATGTCAATAGTTCTGCTTCATATTCAGAAAGTATGCATTTACCACCATAAAACATAAAACAGTGTAGCATACAGTTCATTCCGACATACATCTCATTTGGCCATTGAGAGAGAGTACAACCAAAAGGCTGAATTAATAGTGCTTCAACTAGTACATTTATGCCCTCACATATAGCACACCATATTTTAATTCTCATTCAAGTAATGTGAGTACTATGGCCGAACAGTGCCATGAATAACGCTAAATTAAAGGCTTTACAATACCAATAGTAGCCAATTATAATGCCGATTTAGGTGTGAATTGTTACAAAATTACTAGAATAGATGCACCTAAGAAGAGGTTAGATGTGTCAAAAAATAAAGGAAAAAAGAATACGATGGTTTGGGTCCCTAAAAATAGTAAAGATGTTAATGTCACTATTGAAACATTAGTTATTAAAGGTAAACATGAGACAAAGCCGAAGCTAGGACACAAACAACTTCTGGTTTGATGTGAAAATGAAAACGCTGATTGACATGGTTTTGCTCGAGCACGGGGATCCAAAAGGCAATCACAATATCAAGAGTTTGTACTGTACATGTATCGAAATGATTGACGACTATATCATCATTTTCCATCGTCCTTCCCACCAATGCGTGTGCCATGGGAAGCTTCTTCAGGTATGTTTGTACATGCACCATGGACTACGTATGAGTCTTGTTGGCCATTTGATGATTATTCATATTTCAGTTGGCTATCACCAAGAGAAAACACAGCTAATGATCTGCTGTGACAGATGTATTAATAAGAGCGTTTTATTATGATTATATGCTATAAGTGACTGATACCGTGATACCGTGATACAGTTGTGCAAAATAGTCATGCATTAAATGGTACAATTATGGCCGATGTTTATTTGTCATCGTCCCAAGAGATTTAAGTATATACGGATGGTGTTATTGATCTTCATTCTAAAATAAGAATTATATGGCACATATATCTATCGTTGCTTTGAGAAAGAGTACGGTGGCTTAGTTTAATATTGGTAGCAGTCAAGCTTCTTCAGGCTTATTTGGAGAGAGCTTGATCTTCTTCTTGGAGTGTGTGAGGGAGTGGAGGAGGTGATGGTCTTTTATAGCCTGCCAATGATGGTTGTGTTGGCGTCAAAAATCACCAACAGGCAGTTCGTTAAGAACAATTTGATAACCTTTCACGGCAACGAGCGACCGATTTTCAAGCAAATCGGCAAAGGAAGTTGAATTGATTTACTTCTAAGAAAAAGCAAAAAAGAAGAACGTGAAAAAGAACTAATGAATTTATCGATTAGGTTGGGGAGAGAAGAGAGCCTGCCGGAGTTGAGTATGTAGCTTTATATAGCGTCCGTAGTTCCGCACGCTAAATCCTTCTCAGGCGATTGGTCTGTTTCCATTTTTCTTGTTGGGGCCCTCCTTCTATCTCCTCCGTAAGAGCCGTATACACGCGCACAGCGCCAACAAGGTAGTCCCCAGTTGAAGCGATCTACGGTCTTCACGTATTCATCCATGCAAGAAATCCATGTAATTCAGCAGGCTTCCATCTGTGTTGCGTGCGGTAGCAAAGCTCCCATATATGCATGCACGTGAGCAAGTCCAATTAATCCACATAATCCTGCCACTAATCACTGAGTGAAGGAATAATCCCATAGACTACTGAAAGCAATACAAGCTAATGGCCGAACTAATCAAATCACTGGACATTGTATTCGGGCCAATTAATTCATTTGGTAATGAGCCGCATTGGTTAATTAACAAGCATTTCTTATTAATCATCCATTTAAACTAATCAAATATTTGTCCAGATCTTTGATTAAAAATTAATCGGCCAACTATATAACTGAATTTTGCCGATTATACGATTGTATCATACATGTCAATTTTGACTATCAACATGCCCCCCTGTTTTTCGGTAAAAGTTATTGTCCGAAAAACAAAACCATGAAACAAGCCTGAAGAAGCTTGACTAATACCAATATTAAACTAGCCACCGTACTCTTTCTCAAAGCAACGAAAGATATATGTCGACCATATAATTCTTTTTTTAGAATGAAGATCAATAACACCATCCGTATATACTTAAACCTCTTGGGACGATGACAAATAAACATTGGCCATAATTGTACCATTTAATGCATGACTATTAAGCACATAACTGTATCACACTTATAGCATATAATCCTAATAAAACGCTCTTATTAATACATCTATCACAGCAGATCATTAGCTGTGTTTTCTCTTGGTGATAGCCAACTGAAATATGAATAACAATATTTCAATATATCTTGCAGCAGATCAAGGTCAACATCAATCATTTCACCACCCAATGAAGATGGTATAAACATTTCATGATCATCTTCATCTCCTTCTTCATGATTGTCTGCACTTCTATCTACAACTACACCACTACCCGATTCTTGCTCTCCATGCTTCACTCAACATGTGTAACCCTTCATGAATCCCCGTTGTATCAAGTGAGAGTGTATGTCCACTCTGCTTTCAAACATATTCTCATTCTTGCAATCTCTACAGGGACAAAACACATGTATTTGTTATTTCTTCTTTTCCTATCCTCCTCCGCGGCGTTCATAAAACTTAATACGCCATCTCTATACTCCTTGCAATGTTGTTTGAAAGTAGTCGCATACAGCCAACTTCAATCCATCACTGCAAAAATAAACAAAATATTAGTTAAATACCAAATTTATAAGAAATGATTAGTACCTTTTTACTTACTTCTATGATTTCCCTGATTTTCTTTGGAAAAAAATAACAAAAATTTGCCCCTTCAACTTCCCACCAAAATAGTGCACAGTGGGATAACTTCAGACAATACTCGGGTGGATTATTTATAGTGTGCAAAATATATCTCAATCGGGCCAAAGAAACGACATCTCTAACGAGCGCTCAGTTATCTCTAACGGGCTTAAAAGTAAGCCCGTCACTAGTATGTACCATCGGTGACGGGCTTTAACGTAATCTCAATCGGACTGTATTTGGAGCCCGTCGCCGATGATACTGATCTGTGACGGGCTTTCTACTTGGGCCCGATTGAGGTAGTCGAGGTAATCTCAATCGGGCCTAACCTTGTGCCCGTCACAGTTGAGTGCCATCGATGACGGGCTATAGGTGTATGCACCTCCAACGAGTACATCTACAACGGTGTTAATTTCAATCCAATTGAGATGACTTCGTTCTGACAGCCAAAGAAGTCCAGACATGTGAGGGCTCGTCACAGATAAGAGGATCTGTACTAGTGACAATTAGTTGGTACTGCTACTTGTAGGCCTCCTTTGGGAGCCAAGGGAAAAAATCCCTGGGAAAATTTCCCTAAGGGCTTGTTCGGTTACTAGGGATTAAATCCCCAAGGGGAAGCAAACCAGGGAGGGATTGAGTGAATCCCTCCCATGTCACTCAATCCCATTGGGGTTTGAATCCCTTGCACGATCCTAATCCCTCTCCTAAATCCCCATGTTCGTTTTGGCTGGGATTTCTTACAAAACAAAGCAGCAGTATACAAGTTGGGATTAAGCTATTTGTATGCATCAGATCATGAAAAACATTAAGAAAAAAAACTTGTTCTGTACCAGTACATTGCAAGGAAGCACTGCTGAATCAAATGAGCTCAAAAACATGGTTGTCACCGTAGCATAAACAGCCAGTGATGTCACGTGTCCACTCATTACAATCAGTAAATCACATAAAAAATGATGATTTCATCAATTTTACTCATGTCTTCAGGCCATCTTCATGCCATCACCTCAGCATAAGAAATCTTGCTGGGGCTTTTGCATGATGAAATTTAAGGATGATTGCAGCAAAAATAAAGTGAAATTTGGAAAAAAAAACAGTCTTCAGATTGTAACATAATGTCATGATGACTCAGAAAGACATGAAAAGGTCACAGAGTACTTAATGGTTACAATTCAATTGTTTTTTTTTAAGAATAAATAGAAGTAGCCAGCTAAGAACTGAACTACAAAATGAATGCAAGTGTTTAAGCTAAGCACAAATGCCACCATGAGCTTCAGTCACCCAACCGCAGTGTTCCCCATCTCTGAAAAGAAAATAGAACAACATTGGATCAATTCCAAAAAGAATCAGGAGGACAAGCTTTATCATCTAGAAAATAAAGCTTTAGGAAATGACTATACATAAAGTTCAGAAATCCTCTTGTAAAAAAGTTGCAGGTATATACATTTCTCAAAATTCATTCTTGTTGTATATAACAACTAAAAATTAAGCATTGTCTAATATAATTTTGTATGGAAGACAATACAAATTATTTGCAGCAATTTGCAATGGCAGTACCATCTGCAGGGCCCATTATATATGAGAAGAATAAAAGATAAACCATTGAAGTAGCTCACTATATTAACTAGAGTACACATACTCCTATATGTTTATCTGTATTGCATCAAGCACTGTGATTATGACAGACCATTCCACCCCATATCACATATCACATCATAGGAAGTTGCTTGGAATAAAAAAACATCAATGCATCTAATGGAAGAGAAGAGATACCTATCAAGCCATCTCATTTCGTAACCAAATCAATGCAGATTCGGCATCCTCTTCACAAGCGCTCACAAAAATCTTTCTGTTATCCCCATTCTTGAAGACAGTGTAAGCTTTGGCCTTCTCTTCTTTTGTCACTTCCACCATCGAATTGATAATGGATATGCATTTCTTGATTGAAAAATCATTGTTTTCCTTTTTTTTGTTAGATGAGCCTCCTTTTCTCTTACTAACTGTGCTGCCTCATCTTCAGCTTGTTTGGTTCTCATATCAAGGTACCTTTCCATAAGTCCTTCTACGCCAACACTCTTCTTTTGCTTCTTGGGTTCCTTTTCTTCTTTGTTTCTTGGTGCAGCAACAACCCTTCTTTGCGACATCTCTTTAAGCCTTTCAACATTTGCATTATCATCTTCAATTGCATCTGTATCATCTTGTCCTTGATAAGCAAAGGTGTCCTCGTAATCTGGAAAGATAATCTCGGTGTTACCGAGCTCATCTTGATCACTCTCAATTTGTGTAATAACTGGATGTTGTGATGGCTGAGTTGAGGTAAAATTATAGGTTCCTTCTGCAGTATGTCCTACACAAGAAAATTAAGTACTAGAAAGGGTAAGAAAGAATGTATAGATATTGAAAACAAGGATTATAGCTTGTGATAGAACTAACCATCGTAAAGTTCCCCCAAGGCCTCAAACAGAGGAAAAGATTTGGTACGGAACTTCTTGGCTTTAGGAAATGACTACACAATAAAAGTAAAACATTGAATTGATGCATAATATAATTAAAACTACAAAATTAAATAATGGTCAGAAATAATCTTACAGTGATTATATTGTTCCATATAGCAGGTTCAGCTTCAATCATGCATCTCTGATTGTTCCATGAAGCTCCACTTTGTTTTCTAGCCTCTTTCAGTATCCTATATTCTCTTTTCAGCTCTTTCTCTTTTTCTTGGATTTGGGCCTTTGTGAAGCACGCATATCTATCCTTCTCATGGAATTCCTTCACGATCTTGTTCCAAGCTTTTGAAGTCCATCCATTCTGACCCCTATACTCAGGAGTATTGTGCTCATGCAATAACTCAGCAAGGATCTTCTCTAGGGTTGGGTTCCAAGAGGCTCTTGATTTTTCTACACAAGATAAGAATTGATGTATAATCTATATTTAATAATTTCAAACATGAATTTCACATATTCTATAGTTACATACCTATTGGAGAACCTCCATGCTTTTTTGTAGGACGACATTTAGGAGAGTTCTTCTTTTGTGCAGCTTTCGATAACATCATGGTCAACCTTGGAGAACCTCTTCCAAGCATATTAACTAAGAAAGGATGCATAACACAATATTCATAACAAAAGCATTGTAGCAAATGTATGTAAGATGCAACCATCATAGCTCATTCATAACATAATAGCCCAAACATTAAAAAAATTCATATATACTACTTATTACAGCCCACTAATACCTATGTTGCCGATAGTCATTCCACATTTGATGTGCTATAGTGTCCCTCAAAAGGTTCCCCTGATCAGTGTTTTGATCATTGCCTTGATCACCATCTGGCAGGTCAACATAACTTCTTGGATCAATGTTATGTGGTTGGTTATTTAACCATTGCTCATCCCCATTCATCGATTGAATATTGTGGAACACTGCAGCAACTACTGGTATCTTCACTTGGTTCTTGATTTTGTGGAAAGTGGCAACTTTAAGGATAGGGAAGCGCTTCTTTAGAACCCCTAGAGTCCTTTCAACATGATTCCTCAATACCGCATGGCGATGGTTAAATAACTCTTTGTAGTTTTGAAGTCTATGCCGACATGCCCCATACTCCTTCAGATGGTACCTGACTTTACGATATGGTGCAAGAAAAGAAGGGGTGTTGGCATACCCACCATCAACAAAATAGAACTTCCCATGGGGTACTTGGAAACCCTTGTTCAATGCAGATGTAAGAACCCTGGCATCCGTAGCCGATCCCTCCCACAGTAGAAATGAAAGTGATATTCAGATCAAAATCACAAGCTATCATCACATTTTGGCTGAGAGTATTTTTCCTATTTCTAAATGGAGCAGCTTTGTCAGATGATATAGATATGGGTATATGGGTGCCATCAATTGCACCAAGGCAATTCTGCAAAAAAAAACTACATGTGATGTTTTGAAAATTAAAAACAACATATTAATCAGGAAAGAAGTGTTCAGGTAAGCACCTTGAAATAGGGATAAAATCTAGGATCTCTTTCAATTTTGAAATGTACTTCATTAGGATTGGGAGGCTTCATAAACCGCTTCAAGAGAGAAGGGACAACTGAGTTGAAGAAATGATTTATGTGACGATGAAAGCTATCACCACTTAGCCCAAATTTTTCTTGCAAATCCTCGAAGGAAGCATTGTGACTAAGCATGTATAAGAAGAACGCCAACTTCTCTTCAACTTTAATCCTAGTATAAAAGATCAATCTTTCGGTTCTAAGGTAATTGGCCAAGGATCTAAATATATCTGGCTCCATCCTGAATGCTACTCGACAATTTTTTACATGCCCTTCAAGCAGCTCCCGAACACGCTCCTCGCCCGTTAGCTTTGATGTATGACGTTGCTTCTTTTCCCTTCCTCCACTAGAACTCAACAAATGTAGTGCAGGGAAAATAAACAGCATCATATCATCGTCCTCTTCTTCCCTCCTCTTTCTAACGAGGTCCCTTACTCTCATATCCATAGCAGTACTATAGATAGCACACAAATCATTTACAACTTTGCACTTAGCACAACAACAAAAGATCTAGAGAGATAAGCAAAAAAAATCACTAAATTCTGAGAATTAATCTTAAGCAAATCCAAGTTATGAAGCATATTTAAAGATTGAAAAAATGAGAGGAATAATAAGGATTTTTTTTCTTAAAACTAAATATTATATTTACATCACAAAATATAGATAAACAACTTAATGCAAGGGGAATAAATAGATCTAGTACCTCTTGAAGAGGGTACAGGTCCCAGGAAGGAGGAGGTTGGTCTTCTCCAACTCTAATTGGTGCAGATGTAATCTACATAAATTAAAAATAGAGCAATATATAAGAGCAAAGTTTAGCCTAGAAAGTTAAAAGAGCAAATTTTCTCTTATTGCCTCCCATGCAAGCAGCAAGCAGATCACATTAGAAATGTCGACTCCCAAATTAGTGTTAACCTGGCCCAATATAGCCATATAGGTCTGTGATGCCATCAACTTGCATCTTGTAAAGGAAAAACAGAAAAAGCAAGATACCGGTATAAGAGTGGTCATGGGTCACTGGCTCACAGCCTGTCCACTGAAACCATTGTGTACAAGCACATAATAACACAGCAAACCAATGTATTCATTAGCTTCAAGTTCATTATAACTAGCAAAAAAGCTGATTTAACAGTAGCCCACTGAAGAAGCAGTAGGAAATAGATGACGCCATGTGAAGTTAGGACCATCAATCACACCTCAGCTAACCATAAAAGAGTCAACTAAGAAGATAGTGAAATTAGCTACACAAATTTCTGTTGAGCAATACCATACCTTCAAATGATCTGCAAAACTAATTTCTTTTATTTCCCGTAGCTGGAGCATTTACCAATATTTAATAGCACACAAATCACAAAAGTAACATGAATTGCACTTTCTTGTTTTTTTTAGGCGTGACTTTAATCAAAAGACTTATCAACTGATAAAACATCTGAAAAATATTTAGGCAATGAAGCAGCTGCACAACTTAGATTTAATTGACTTATATGATTAATCAGTAATCCCACAGGCTAGGAGTTGAAATTTCCAGATATTAGAAGCCACTAACGTTGATAAAGAGGAAAATCAACTACTAAGCATTAAGGCCAACCGAAAAATAGCAAAGCAGCACAATTGTACATCACTACTTTGCATATGCACTGCATCTGCTGCCAGTGGACAGGCAAGGAAGCAGATAATCTACCACGGAACACTGTATATGCTGCCAGTGGACAGGCAAGGAAGCAGATAATCTACCACAGATAATCATGTGATTGAATCAGACTGTATTTTTAGTGAAAAATATTGCCCAGATAATATCTGATACCAAGTCAATCATTAGCCAAATCTTTCTTGTAGAAACTTCATTCAGCACAAAAGGTTCAGAGCACCATTGGTTGGTTCCAAACAGTATTATGGCCTGTTGAAAAGAAAAAAACTTTTTCGACTTATTTGTTTACGATTGTTATACCTTCTTATAGCGAGTCAGAAAAAAACTGTTGACAATACAAGGATGCATGACACACTATTACCATTTCAAATTGCAGCAGAAAGAAACAGAGTGCTCCACCATAAACAATATTAGCACTCATGTGGCCATACTATAAATCGCTGGTCTCGCACGAGAAAACAAACTGTTTATATACAGTGCCCCCAACATTAGCTGCTGAGCCCAACCTCCAGTATCTATTCATCAAATAGAGAGCAAAAACCTAATTAATGTCCTCTAAACCAATAATCAATTATAAATGGTAAAGAACAAGAACTGAAGAAAACAAGAACCAAGGGAGGAGGAGATCTAGGTGACAGATCAATGGTAAAGAACACAAATTCAAGAACCTTCATACGCCGCCTGACCAGCTCGTCACCAACCACCGCCGCCCGCCGCTTGCCGCCGCCGCACAGCACAAGTGAGAAACCCTAACCCTAGAAGAGGAGGGGAGAGGGGAAGGGGAGGAACTCACTGGGGAGAAGGTGGTCACCGGAGGAGACAGCTGCCGGAGGAGAGAGCGTGCCGTCGCCGTCGCGTCGAGTCACGCCGCGCGCCGCGCACCACCCCCGCAGCCACGCCTCCTCTCGTTGCGCCGCCGCCTCCGCCTCCTCTCGTTGCGCCGTCTCTCTGAAATCCTCGAGATTTTTTCCACACCTCGTGAGAAGCTGAAATTTTCTCGGGCCGGGGTGAAGGGGAAAGGCCGGGTTACAATCCACAGCGGACTTAACCGAACACAGAAAAAGTCATGGGCCGGTATTTCTACCAGGCCGGGGTGACCCCCGCGGGTTGGGCCACATTCCCGGCCGACCCCGGGCTAACCGAACAAGCCCTAAGGATTTTTTGGGTGACTACCCTCCCCCTCCATTCCCTTGGGGAGAACCTACAGCCGATGAAGCCTCCCCTGTGTCAATTTGGAAAACGTGCTAGGGGAAATTTTCCATGTAGGAAAAAAATAAAAAAATAACTAAAAGTCATATAAAATCTAAAAAAAGAAAAATCACAGAAAAATAAAAAAGGAAAATCCAGATAAATTGAAAAACACAGCAGAAAAATATGGAATAATAATAATAATAATAATAATAATAATAATATAGAAAATACAGAGTCATATGGAAATGAGGTACTTTTTTACAAGATCTTAAGAAATAAAAATTGATCTACACAACATATTGAGATCATGATGAGCTTTATGATGTAATAACACTATATATCATCAAAGCCACATAAGTATCAATGACATCCATGCATCCACACATGCAAATATTATATTTCATACAAGGTTATAATGTCTTGATCAAGAAAGAATAATGAGTAATCAAAGAAATAGGGCTGAAGTCTACTATAGAGAACCCATACTGGCTACATGCTAGCTAGTGTTTGCTTATATCACGATGGGATAAAACTATGTACAAAATCTCGCAAACGTTCTCCAGGTACAAAAACTTGATAAAATGCATGTGTGCCAACTATGTCCATAAGGCATCTTGAATCTCCCAATCATCCCCTGCATTACAAGAATAACTGTTTTGTGACGACACCCTCAAAATAAATAGAAAAGCATATTCATTTGAAAGAGCGATTGCAGAGTGTCATAACATAGATAATATTCTTACAGATATAATATCCTGCATGATATTTCATACCGGAATGGTTGCAGATATAATATTCTTTAAAGGATCATGAACAATAAAAAATCAATACTGGAATGGAAGTCTTCTGGACACCAACTCAGACTGAATGTACAAAAATCACAGTTTGAACATGATAGTGCAGCTATAAAAAATCATTTTATATATACTGGAACAACATGTTATGTTACAGCTTTCTACTGGACCAAGCAAGAAAATGCATATTAAACACAAGAAACAGCAAGGAACGAATTCGCGAATCACTGCTGAAATGCTGATGTATTGCATCCACAATTATGCTTCTAGGATTCTATACAAGAATTATGCATCCAGAACTTCGAGGGCTATTTTCATGTATTGTACTAATGTACTTCCTACAAGCATATTGTATTATGCTTCCAAAATTCTACACAGTAATACTCAGGTAAGTTTTTCATGCTATGCTGCATACAAAGTCAAAAATTCTGCATCATTTCCCATCGCATGTAACCAGATAAATTACTACCAAACAATTGCAAACAGAGTTTTTAATGGACACTTACAACATTGGAGACAGGAAGAGCAGTAACCCAGGTGCTCACCTCATTCCACAGTCATCCTATTATTATCATACCATAAAAAGAACCACAAATCAGGTACCAATAAAAATCCTATCAGAATGGGAAAAAAATATGGTTTATCCCAGCAAGAAGGAAGGTGGTTGCAGAAGCTAAAAGCTCCTATGCAGCAATTTGACTCCTCAGCCATATTAGGCGCATGGTAGGGCTGGTTGTGTTCATGAAGATTTTCCTATTGAGTGGACATCGAAAGAGTCCTAAAGCCTTTGCCTTTTCTTCATCTGTTAACTCATGAATCGATTCTACAACAGCGATACACTTGGGGATAGAACAATCGGTCTCCTTCTTTGATGCTTGCACTAGTTTGTCCACAACCATTTGTTTCATCCTTTTTGAATTCTAAATAGTTCTCGAGAACCAATGCTACTTGATTTTGCTTGCGCTTCTTCACAGGAGCACATTCTTCTCCTGATTTGTTAGGAGTTGAGCCCTCTGCCTGCTTACAGCTTCTCTGCTTGTAACTGTTACACCTGGCCATTGGAGAAAAATGACAATTGGAAGTATGAGCTGGTCCACGATATTTGGCACTTAAAGAATGAGCCTGTCCAATTTGCTGTCTCTAGGAGCAGAATAATTCAATGTGTGTGTGTGTGTGTATAGCCATGGTGCATGGGCTCCAAGATTCAAATTGAGTATATAGCCAATTTGAATGAGTATGATTTTTTTTAAAAATGTTAGGTATAAACATTAACTTCTTTACCAACAAGTTCAAACAAGTTTGAACTGAGTTTGAAGTTTTTTTTGTTATATTTTGATTCTAGGTATATAGCATCCAAACATATAATTAGTTAGGTATGTAATAATGGATTGTGAAATAAAGTTGAGTTTGAGTTGTGTATAGGTATGAATCAAATTCTTATATCTAGTTATATACTCACAATTTGAAAATTTTTTAAAATTTTGAGTGAATTTGTATATTTCATACCTTGGTGCTCGGGCACCATGGTGCCACATATGGGTATCCAGTATAATGGATAAGAGGAACACACATCTAGCTCGACATCCTTCTACTCAAGATTATGATTAATTCTAGGGTATCGTATCAAAAGCAAAGAATAACTCCAAGGAGGCAACAGTGTGTAGGAACAACAATCAATCTCCCAGCTATATATCTAGGCAATGTTGTCCATAAACAATTGTAATAATAAGAAGCAAACAGAAATTAAATCACAAATCAGTAGATATTCATTTCATAGAATCATGGTAAAACAAGAGCTAGAGATGAGAAAAGGGAAACCAAAAGAAGCAGAGAGAAAATAAATAAATAGTAATATTGAGTGAAGAAGTTGAGGTTTTCACACCAGAGTGCAGGCTAAAGTACAATAACCCTTTGCAAATTGTGCATTCAATTTAAATTAAATTATGGCAACAGAGGAAGTATAAGGAGGCAAACCTGACGATTCTTGTAGTTGATCCTTCGAAACAGTGGACGCGCCATCTTCCCTTCTTAATTGACGTTGTTAGATTTACCTCGTAGCTTATGTGTTAAAGCATATGAACCTGCACAATTGTAAATTGTCATCACACATGCGTATATTTAACACCATGCACACCAGTTCAGCTAGAATCTGAGTGACCTCATACACCTATTGTCTTTATAATTCACCCGGAATCCCCAAGAATCCAGGTTACAGCAGCTATTGTGTTACAAAATCCAGCTGCAACAAACATAAGCTTTGCTGCATGTTTTAAGTCTGAATAAATCAAGAAATAGGCCATACATACATCAAGCAAACAGAAGTACTGAACGAATCCCCAAGAATCAAGCAAGAACTACAAGAAGTGATGTGGTGGGCACGCACAAAATTGGCCAGGCAGCCGACGGCGTGCAGCAAGCGGTGAGGAGGAGGCGGCGGCGGCAGCGAGGGAGCAAGTGTTTCTTCGCTCGGGAGCTAGCTACGATGCAGGTAAGGAGGAAACCCTAGAGGAGAGCAGAAACCCTAGGAGGAGGAGGAGGAGGAGAGGAGGGGAAAGAGGAGAAGGGCTTACCCTGGTACGGTGGCAGCCTCTCGCGGGAGGAGTCGTCCCGGCGATGGCGTCTCGCTAGAGGAGGATCACGCGAGAGAGAAGCGGTAGCAGATCGCGCGAGAGAGAAGCGGCGGTGGATTGGCCCGGGGTCCTTTCCCTAGGGTTCCCCGCGGATTGGGCCATGAAATCCTGCCTCATGGGCTTCCAAATGGACAGGAAATAAAGCCCGTGGCAATTTCCTCCACAAGCCTTTCTCTCAGGGAATGGGCTGGGATCCTCCAGGGATCCCGGGCTGCCAAAGGAGGCCTGAGCGCCTTTTTTTTCCTCTTCAAAAAAACAGAGGAAACATATGAGGCAGGGCTATTTTCCACTCTCTGATAGTAACTTTTACTCCGACCGTTTTAAGTTATCTAGGAGTATTGCTTTAGCTTTGTCACAAGTCAAACGTTTTCTGATGTTGACAATCATTTCTTAAAAGTTTCTATAGTTTAACATTATAAAATTTATGTTTTTAGATTAACCATGAGAAATACTTTCATAAATGTGAGTAATTCACATGGTGTTAAACTATATGAATTTCTAGGAATCGATCTTCAAAGTTAGAAAATTTTAATATAGAAAAAAAGCTAAAATGATAAGTAATCTGAAACGAAAGAGTAATCGGCAACACTGATAAGCTTTAATATCTGTGTGTGGATGTAGTAACTTTTAATCTGCACCACTGATGAGCTTTAATATCCGTGCATTTTTTTTCCAGTGAGCATATAAGCACATCACATTATCTAAATAGCATAATGCCCCCAATGCAAAGAAGATAAGTACTAGTACTAGGTACTAGGAACGTACTTCATGTCCATGGCAATGCACCAATGCCCTTATCCGGACTGCTACCTTTCACTATGGAGTTCGTCTTTCTGCCGCCTCGCCTGCACTGCACAACAGCACAAGTGCCAAACCAGATGGAAAGCTGACCGCAAAACACACAGCAACCAAACCAAACCATCTTCATTTCTTCTGCTGCCACGTGAGGCCCACAGGCCGGCCTTGCATCGCATTGTAGCAGGCAGGCCTTTGCCATCCTCAACCTTACCAGGCAGGGCCCAGCCAATGCAAAGCTGCAGGATGATGCAGGCAAACGAGTGAACTACTCCTACTAGGTTAGGTTGCAGTAAAGGCTCTCTCAGTTACTACCAGGGGCGTTCCTACTTCCCGGGGTCCGATGACCCCGGTAAATTGCTCAATTCTAAGTAATTTACACTATATTAATTAATATACTAGTTAATAATTAAATAACTAGTACGTATCGGACCGTAATTTTTGTTCTACCTTCACCGTTCTACATATATTGCCGCCCTTGGTCAGAGATGAACAACAAAAAAGACAGGCAAGGGAAAAAGATGCTCAACGTTTGTTCAGGTTCACAAGTTCATTTCACATTGGGTTCTTGTCAACGTAGTAGTATGTTCCTCTCCTCATGCTCAACATCACAAGTTGCACATGCAGACATGCTAAGCTAAGCATAGGAAGAGTACTCCTAGGTTTCCTATGAAATTTTCCCACGCCAAAGGAGACTTGGAGCCTGTTAAGGGGAGATTCTGAGAAACAACTTTTAGATTGCGAGAAGTTGGGAAAACTATTCTATAACTATGGTTTACTCAAAATCTGAATAAAGAACTCGACTATTTGAAAGATCTTACAGTTTACACATATGTGACTGTGCATGATACACGGCCATCAAAAGGCTGTTGGACAGGTGAGCATGTGAACTGAAGAGAAAAATGCCATCAAAATGGTGTTTGGACCCGACACTCCTGCAGCAAGTCATGGGCAAGGGGTGGAGCCGATGTACTAGTAGTACATGATAGAATTGATGGATCGGTCAATGCAGAAGCACATCATCATACCACCACCACTGCAAGTCTGCAATAGATCCAAGAAAAAGACAGCTTTCTCTCTACAAAGACACCACAATATTCACATCTTCCTTCCCTACCTCCTCCAAATCATGCATATGGGCAAAGAAGCATCACATGACAATGAGGCTCTCCCAACCACCAGCATGTAGCTGCAACACACAACACAACTGAACTAGCAAGACCTACCACCAGATTTCCTCCCTACATTAGCCTCTGAAAATTGTTAGCTCCCCTCCCATGTGGGCCATTTAGCATGGGCTCTCCAAGGGAATACACTGAAAGCTACACTAGTTTGTGCATCCAGGGTTTTGAGTTTTGACCCTCCAGCATGATTCAGAAACTGTGCCATGGATGAACAACATCCCAAGATTAGTACGACGAAGAAGCGTTCGACGGAGATCATAAACTGTGGAGCTGGGTGAGCATGGCGACCAGTTCATCGCTGGATGGCCGATCAGCTGGTAAATCTGAGAGGCAGATAATAGCAACCCTAACAGCCATCACCATCTCATCTTCTTCACCCTCCTCTCCTAAGATGCTACTATCCAGTGCATCTTTTGCGTCACCAGATTGTTGCATGTGCCGTAGCCATCTAGCCAATCCACCGCGCCCGGTTTCTCCTGAGAAAAATTGATCTGTTGGGTCTCTCCCACTTAGCAGCACACCAAGGATCATGCCAAAACTGTAGACGTCGCTCTTATCTGTGTATCTGTGCCACAAATATTTTAAATTTAAAAGGAAGCAGTAATAATACCTAATAAGTATAACCTCTATGAAATGGAAGAACTTAAACAGGAACAAACGCTGGATCTGTTGGAAACAACAAAAATATTTATAGTGTAAAAATATCCACCTTGACAAAGATAAAGCAAAACCAGGCCCTTCTTGGGAATTGAATAAGTCAGGTCTGGTTACAAAGCACTCGTCAAGAAATTAACTTTTGAAAATATAGTAATGACGTATCTAGGTTTGGCTAAAAGAGAACAGAATAAGAATATAGAATCAGAACGCCAATCCTGAAAGTATTTATTCTCTGATGGGGATATGGGAGGTCAGAATGAAAAAGAACAATTTAAAATTTTGGGGCAGACCAAATACCACATGCATGCACGTAGGAATATATGAAAAGCATAAGGATCAAAGGCATTTCAAAAGGGACAAGCAGGTTCTCTAACAAAGCAAAGATTCTTGTGTTACAAAAAGCAAAAGTTGGATACCTACATTAAGCCATGGGGCCGTTCTTTATCTATATGCTTTATGTCTTCCGTTTGAGCCTTTTCATTAATTAATGGCTTAGAAGACTACTCATTATCAGAAAACAACTTGTGAAACAAAATGCAACAGAGATGCATATAAGAAAATAAGAAGAAGAATACAGTATTAACAAGGTAAGAATCAATACTGCTTAGTTGGGAATGAAAGCTAAATGTGGAAAAAAGAATGCATCTGCGGATGTAAGCTATAATCAAAGTGTCTCTGAACGGTTGTTTTGCCAAAACAATGTTTTATTGTTTGCAATTATAGAACCAACTAATCTGATGTATCACTCCATGATGGTTATCAAAATTATTATATTTAAACATTACAACATTCATCTAAGGTACGCAATGTAAGTAAGCAAACATCCATATAGACTAGATAGTTGATAGTTCTACAAATATGAAATACCATGAATTGTTTGTTTCATACCCTCTCAGAGGTTTTTCATGGTTCATGGCAGATATCAAGAGGTACTGGTACCTCCTAGTATTAATTAGTCTACAGACCTCTCAATGCCTAACAATAGGAGGAATCGCTAAATGACCTAAGGAAGTATGACTACCTCCCAAGATAATAAAAATTCCCACGCCATATTGATCATTTTGCAAAAATACAACCACATTTTACTAAAGATTTTTCTCAGGTCTATCTTGTACAACACGAGCATAATATAAACAAATGGGAAGATATGACTATTAATTTGCACTCAAGAATAATGCTATGTCGAAGCTTGTAAACAGGTGAACTGAAAATTCCAAAACTACGAACGATATATGTTTAAGTTTCCCCTCAATAGTTCAAAATGTGCAAACCACATAGACCGATCTAAACACACTCAGTTATATTGTCAAGAATAAACTAAGAACTGATGAAATTATTCAGAGAACAAGCTTGCCTGTTAGAGTAAACAATATGATCAGAAATCGAGAATGTATGGATTTTACCTGCTGGTTTGGTAGCACTCTGGGGCAGAATAAAGGCTGCTGGCCAACTCTCGATCAGCTGAACCTGATGCAATAAGCCTTGAAACCCCGCAATCTGCCAATCTCGGTTCAAAACCTTCATCTAGCATCACATTCGACGGCTTGAGATTACAATGCAGTATCCGGGGGCTGCACTCAAAATGCAAGTACCTCAATCCCTTGGCCACTCCAATTGCAATCCTGTTCCTCGCATCCCAATTGAGGTTCACCTGCTGCGACCTCACCCTCTTCATCACATCCTCAAGGCTGCCCCCGGGCACGAAATCGTACGCCAGCGATAGCCGGTCGGCTTCCCGGACATACGCCTTCAATCCCATGACATTCTGGTGCCTCACCCGAGCAAGCAACTCGAGTTGCCTCTGCAACCTCCTCATGTCAGACTTTGAAACATTGGACATCGACGGCGAGGCCTCGGGGCGGCTAGCCGCCGCCGCCACCCCCTCAAGCCGCTTGACGGCGACGGTGACATCGTTGTCAAGAACCAGCTTGTAGTACTTCCCATTGGGGCCGTGGGCCAGCGGCTGCGCGGAGGGGAGCGCGGAGTGGAGGTTCTTGGGGGAAATCTGCGGGGTGAAGGAGACGGGGCCCTTGACGATTGCGGGCGCGTACTTGGCGTGGAGGATGGCGACGCGGATGGCGTAGAGGAAGGCGAGGGAGAGGAGGAATCCGGTGAGGGAGCCGAAGAGGACGCCGAGCACGATGCGGCGGAGGCGGGCGGCACCGCCGGCTTGGGCGTGGGGAATCTTGGATTGCGGCGGGGGCGGGGACTGGGTGGTGGTGGACATGGGCTCCGAGTGTAGCGGCTGGGAGGAAGCCAGCGAGAGGAAGAAGACGAGCAGCAGGAGGAGATGAACAGCGAGGGTTTTGGTAGGGTTCTTGCTCGCCATCATCTCCATGGAAAGAGAAGTGATTGGTATACTTTGGCAACGAAAAAATTTGCTTCTTGGGGGCAGAATGCTCAAGGAAGAGGATCAAATGAGCGAGCTCTAGTTCCTCCACTGGTTGAAGATGCCATTTTCTGCTTGTGCCTTGTTCATCCTACTCATATCCTACCAACAGCCTCCATGGAAACTGACAAGAAACTGCAGATGGGAAAGCAGAGCAGCTTCAACAAGACTTCATCTTTGGCAAACCTTTTTCGACTTTGCCCACAGAAATTTCGCAAGATAGCAGAAAAAAAGGGGCTTCCGAATTCGAGAGCAGCACAACAGCATATGAACTCGAAAGAAGTAGTAGTAGTCTGTACCTGACGAAAAACGCTGACAGAAACAACAAAAACACCTCCTTTCTCCTCCTCCACAACAAGAAGCGTGTTCACGCTCTCCTCGCCTCCCAACAAGAAGCTCAACCAAGGTTAGCTTCGTCACCACACCAAGCAACCTCTCCTTCCTAGTGAGAGAGAGAGAGAGACAGAAACCTCTCCTCTCACTCACTACACAATCTCTCCCTCCTCCCTTCAGAGTTCAGAGAGCTACCAAGCTGGAAGAAACCGAACAACAGAACAAGCTCTTCCTCCTTCCCCTAGCAAAGTCTCACTGGCATTGGTGTGGGAGCCCAAATCGAATCCAGAAGCCGAGGCTTTTCTCCACGCACCCACCCGCAGCGCGCTGACCGGACCAGACATTCCCCTCTCTCTTCCTCCTTTTTTACCCCTCCCACTCCCACCGGTGTAGCAGCAGCAGCAATCCGGGTGGCTTTAGCGGAGAGAGACCGGAGAGGAGCAGAGGAGCAGAGCAGAGAGAGGAGGGGGGGGGGGGGGGGGGGGGGGCTCGTCGTTGAGAGCCGTGCACGTACGGTACCCAACACTGTTTCCAAACTTTTACTGTATTTTTTTAAACTCTGTCCCTCCTCAAAGTGAGAACTCTCTCGATCTCCTCCCCCAACGCCCACTGCTGCGAGAGTAGCAGTAGTAGTAACTTCCCTTTTCCACATCTGCTCGGTGAATTTCAGTTCCATTCTCAATTTCTCACCCGCTGTGGAGAACACCGAAAGAAAAGCACACATTTTACTTTGAGCGATACTCCGGTGTTATACTACCAATAATATTATTAAAGGTAAATTAGTAATTTACGATTAACTTTATCATTTATATTTTTCCCGGCTAGATCAATATATGGTTATCTATTATATTAACATTGCTCATATTTCATCAAAAAACTAAAGAAGAAAGAAAAACGTTTAGTTGCTGCTAAATAACAATTATACCCTTATTTTTGGATGATAATATCTCTCCTTATTTCTACTACGATTAACTAAGGTGGTGGTAGAAAGCAATTTGAACCCTTCATTAATTGTTCAGATTATTTTCTATTATCAGTAAAAGGCACGGAGTGAGACTTAGTTTTTCTGTTCTGGCTCACAGACGGTTCTTTAGTGTGCGTTTCGATTCCCACCGAATATTAATTATTCATGGGGCAGCCCCTTAATTTAGATTATTAAGGAGATCATTGACATGAAATATCTAGTAGTACTAGTTAATTATAGGAATAAATTAAATATATTTTAAGATAAACTTAATACATATTTTATCTATTCTAAAATATAATAATTTATAATAACTTATAGTATTTAAAATTTGTCAACCTTTCATTATTTAAATTCTTTACGTATCTCTTTGTCTCAACCAATCACAAACTTACTCTATTTAATTTCATCACTTTCTTAGTACCCGTGTTTAAATCTAAAATCTCTTATATTTTACAACAGAGGTAGAAACTTAAAACAAGTGATTTAAAAAATAAAATAAAATATATTTTTTTAACAAAAGTATTTTTTGAATGTGAAATAATTAATCTATTTTAATACTAATATGGTGAATAAGTTAAGAATAGGAGGAGAATTTTACTAGGGGGCTAGATGGATGAACTCAAAACGATGGTAAACTTGTTGGGTCCTTTTATTCCTTTTCTTTTCGCGCCTTTTGCCTTTTCTTTCTAGGGGCTGCAGAAAAAAAAAAAAGACAAACAGCGGAGGAGTAATTACCACAACCAAACAGGGGTCCGTACTTTGATGACTCCCTTTTCCCGCCGCTTGCGTTTGCCCCATTTCGGGCCACGCGTCCTCTCCCTGACATATGGGGACACTCCCATCCCACGTGCCAGAAGGTGGGCCCACCACCTGTCGCCTCGCCCGCTTGTTCTGCTCGCGGCCGCGGCTACTCCCAAATAGGCCCCATATATATCTTGCAAACCACAATTCCCGGCCCATTTATATTCCTAGGCCGAAAAACGAAGCGGATCTGTTGGGCCGTAAGCCCATGAAGTTGAGGCTACTGACACGTGGGCCCACGAAGCCGAAGCGTTCATGCGTAGAAGAACCAACTCACCCACCCACTCACCAGTAGGAGGAGCAGCAATGTCAGTATCCACCTCTCCAAAGATTGATTGCCGTGTTCATGCGTAGCAGTCATCCCCAAATCCAAATCGGTGCTAGGTTTAGGGTTTCTTCGAATCGAGACATTGGTTTGAATCCAACCTTCTCCTAAATAATTTGGGTAAGAAGGTCCAGTTCCCAATTTCTATCGAGTTGAATCCATCTGTGCATCTGCAGCATGGGGCTCAAATAATGCGGCGGAATTTGGTCACTGGGATCTGGATTGGGGACGGAATGCTCGCGTTTGATCGGAATTTCCGTCTCGCAGATCGTGTTACCCGCGGTAGAATTCTGAAGCAGAAGCGGTGGGGATGAGCGGAGATGCCGACGCCGACGCGCAGGCGGCGGCGGCGCAGAGGGAGGCGATCGCGGCGAAGATGCGCGGGGAGGACTACGCCGGCGCGAGGACGCTGCTGCTCGAGACGCTCCAGACCAACCCCAGGCTGGACGACGCCTTCGAGATGCTCTCCGTTCTCGAGGTCCTTTGCGCCGCCGCCGAGGCGCGGGCGCGCCGCCCCGGCGCCGGCCGCGGCCGCGGCGTGGACTGGTACAGGATCCTCCAGGTCCTCCCCCGCGACGACGCCGCCAAGATCGCCGCGCAGTACAGGAGCATCGTGCGCCAGGTGGAGCCGGTCAGGGACGACCTGCCCGGCGCCGACGCTGCCCTCCGGCTCGTCAACGATGCGTACGCCGTGCTGTCTGATCCGGCGAAGAGGGCGCGGTATGATTCGACGGTAGCAAACGTTGAGCTGTGGTGTGAAGACATTTTACAGAAGAAAGGGGTCTGTGCTGCTGATAGATCAACTCATGATGATTCCAATCCAGAACTGGGTAGATTAAGCAGCCTTGGCGCAGACGGTAATGCGGTGGCCGGTGTCTCAAACAATGTATCTCCATATGCTCAACACACTGACAGATCATGTTTGGATGTAGGCGATTGTTCTAATGTTGCTAGCTCTTCCAAAACTAAGAGGACTGATCCATGCTTTCTAGCTGATGGTGGTGGTTTTCAGTTACCTGATAAGAACCATGTCGACAAGAAGCAAAAGAGTGTGTGCGAAAAGGATGTGCATTGTGTGTCATCGCCACATGTAGATTTGGATGACAGATTTACTGATCCATTGGATAACAGAGAAGACGAGCTTTGCTCTAGTACACAATATGACATTCACAACTTTGAGAATGATAGGGAGATAGTGAATTTTGCTGCTGGTCAGATTTGGGCAGCATATGACTGGGAGAAGTTCCCTCGCAGATATGCACGGATTAACAAGATTGTGGCTGACAAAGAGCACTTATATGTTTCATGGTTCAAACCATCCCCACAATCCCATGAAGAGAACAGGTGGTTTAGTGCAAGCTTGCCATTTGTTTGTGGAATTTTTATTGCAGATGAATGTAAAATATCGGTAACTTGTCCAACTATGTTCTGTCATCAGATATCTTCTGACAATTGGAATCAACATCTTAAAGTTTATCCCCAGCAAGGAGAGGTATGGGCAATCTACAGTGATTGGGACATTGGATGGTGCAGTAACCCTGGGATGCGGAAGAAAAGCACCTTTTATGTTGTAGAAATTCTTAACAGTTATTTAAAAGGCTCAGGCTGCATGGTCGCACAATTGGTAAAGGTAGATGGATATAGAAGCGTTTTCCAGAGGCACTTGAGGAGTGGGAGAGAGCAGTTATTACAAGTCCACATTCATAATCTGCTCACGTTTTCTCACAGGATTCCTTCATTTAGATTTACTTGTGATGTTGGAACGGCGTTTGAGCTTGAACATTCCACTGTTCCAGAAAACTTGCAATATGAAAATACATCAGCAAGTGTCTCTCCTTTGTCCCCGCTGCAAGGTTTACATGATGACTCAAATGGTTTTCATGAAGCTGCTGTCACACACTTATCGAATGCTTCAACCAGCAAAATGGATTTAGGTAACCCCCAACATGGAATGATGAACTACAATGATAAGTTATCACCTGAGCATTTTGTGGAGGGGCAGATATGGGCTGTATATGATGCTAGGGATAGAATGCCAAGGTCTTATGTCAGAGTAATCCGTGTGGTATCCCATACTGCAGTTTTTGTGTTGAAGCTGGAACCTCATCCTATGCTCAATGAAGAAATACATTGGGTTGAAGATGGTTTACCAGTTGCTTGTGGGGTGTTTCGAGCTGGTACAGAGACTGCTTACAAAGAGATATCAGAATTCTCTCATCCGATAGAGTGTGACTGGAGCGCAAAGAGGTCTTTCTACCGAATTTTCCCAAAGAAAGGAGAAATATGGGCAATGTACAAAAACTGGAAGATAGCCTTCAGTAATGCTGACATTGACAAATGTGAACCTCGCATGGTTGAGATCCTCTCAGATTACTCTGATGAAATTGGAGTCAATGTATGCAGGTTGGCTCAGGTAAAAGGCTGTTTAACCTTTTTCCAGAGAGTAATAGTGGAAGATTTCCATTTGACAAAGTTGATTTCAAGGTCTGAAATGCTAAGCTTTTCCCATCGCGTTCCTGCTTATGTAGTTATTGAAATTAAAGACCGTGATATACCAAAAGGGTCATGGCATCTGGAACCAAATGCCCTTCCTCTCAGGAATATAGATTAGTATATGGGAAGTAGCAAAAAATGTTTAGAGTTTTAGATAATTGTAATGACCAGATCTTCTTTCACCCTGTTGTTAATAGAATCATTTGCCTCTATCTGTCTGTCATGATAACTTGTCTGTTAAAAGAGCTGTTTGTTCAGATGTTCCTTCATTCTGTATCCTGGCGCAGTGGACATTTTTTCTGCACTTTTATTTAACAATCACAGATCAGAACCGATTGGTCTTAGAACTTGGAAATGAGCTGATAAAATGACACCGAACAATTATTTGATAACTGGTTTCCAATTTACTATACATGTTTGTAGTGTTATTGACAAATCTTCCGATATAACTGAAACTGTGTTCCTCATTGTCTTGTATCTGGTGCCACCGAATTCTTGAATCTGAACTGCGTAATTGATATTGCTGTATTTTTATTTTTTTTTGTAAACTGACTCTGTATTTGTACCCTGCAGCATTATCTTTCCCTTGTCATGCCATCAACTGTGCATTTCCCGTGCCACTGTTCCCGTGTTATTTCTAATGACTACTAACAGGCTGACCAATTGGGAGATATCTTTCTTTAAGGACTCTAACCCTTCTGTAGTTCTATTCTTCTGGCTTCTTCTGGCTGAAAAACCGATGGATGAAAAACCCTTCTAGCAAAAATGGTTGGATGAAAAATGTCGGTGGTGTGCAGGTGTTATGGCTGGACGCTATGGTATAGCATATCAGCGGCGTCGTAATAAAGATGAGTCAGTTTTGGCAAAGTGTTGCAGCAGTTGGAAAGTCTTAATAAGCTCCTTACTAGAGTTTCTAGTTTTGTCATAAGAGTCCTAGTAGTATCAGGTTAATAATTTGTGTCTTTCCCTTATCTATAGACACCTTAGTATATAAAAGTAGCCTAAAATATCTAAAGGGGATTAACCCTAAATATTCAGCCGTATCAATTTGGTATCAGAGCCCGAAGTCGCCACCTTCTCTCGGTGACACATGCGCAGCCCAGCCACTATCCAGCCACAGCAATCGTGCCTTCCGCTTGTTCTGCACGCCGCTATCCAGCCACAGCGGTCGCGGTCGCCATTGCACGCCCACCCGTCCACCCACTGCATGCTCTCCGCGCTGCCCAGTTTCCGCTTCTATTTTTGAGTCTGCTATGTTTTGGTTGAGATCACCATGTCTGAAACCAATAGCACCATGGAAGATCTCCTATGCCAGATTGTGTCCAATACCTCTAGTATGCAGAAAACCATGGATAGTTTTTCTGCTGATTTGGCTAGCATTAAGGTCAAATAGGAGGTCACTGATCAGATTGTTTCTGACCTCATGAAGACAAAGACCACTCCGCTGTCACGCCCAGAGATTCGCTAACCCGAATTTCCAAGCAGAATGTGTATTAAAATCCTTGTCCAGGACCGGCCAGGGTACACAAACGACAAAGTCGATATACAAATCCACGTCTTACAAACACCATGAAAATATCTTACATAAATGCAGCGGAAAAGATAAACAAGCTAAACTAGATAACTAGACGCTCGTAGCATGGCGACTCCAATCCACGGGCATTCTTGACGGCAGCAACAAGCCTACTCCTCCGAGCAGCCACCATTTGACACGTACTCCAACTCTGGTGTGGGGATGATAAAGCAAGACTGAGTACTACCCACTGTACTCAACAAGTCATACCGGAATAGGAGAAATGATGCAAGTAATTCCAAAGGAGGCTAAGGGTTGAATTGCATAAAACACGCATTTAAAACAGTAGTTGAACGCAGTAAAACAGTTGAGTTAATTAAGCAAGATTTAGTCATCTCTGTCCAACGCTACACCAGGTTGCGACAGGCCCAAACCACCACCTGAACTACACCAGTTCCATTAGATCAAGTTATTAGGGTTACGACTAATCACGGTGAATCTGGTTGATCGCCGATAACCGCGGGTACGGCTATTCGAATAGTTTTACTCTGATTAGAGGTATACAACTGTACCCACAAGACACAGCCCCACAACACGTTACCGTGCACCGGCATACCACCACGGTACACCGGAAAAGAACTGTGACAAGACCCTTCGCATAACCCTCGCTAACCGAGCGTACCACACCTCAGGTTTCGCCCCCACCTTTTAGCCAAGGCAGGCAGCCCCTTCTCGTGCCTAGGTGAATCCGGCAGCTAATCAACGAGTAAACCCCGCCGACCCAACTCCATCACGCCCACCCTTGCCTGGATGCGTCGGCTAAGAAAAGCTACGCTACGGGCCCAGCTATTACCCATGCTAGCTTGTGGAAAGTACGGTAATTCGTCCAGGGTTTCCCGTGAACCGGTCCTTAATTGTCATGAGTACGACCATCAAAACCTTGTACTCACAACCCACCATTAATCGGTTTTAGTTGGACCAATTAATTAACCAATCACGATTAACCATCGCGAGCTACCATTAAATATTCATCATTAAATAATAGAGGTACACTAGTTATCCCATTAGTGTGCTAATGTTTCTAAGCAGGGCTAAGCATCATCCTAACCAGCACTAGTCATATTAATTCCCTATCTATCAAAGAAGTATGGTAATCAAAGCTATGTGACCGAGTACAATAGGTAAATAAGCCCATAAAATGATACTATAAAACAATGCAATATTTGAGAATATATAAGACATTTGCAAAGTAAGTACAACATGATCAAATGAAAAGCATGACTTGCCTTGCTCTTGCGCTGGATCAACCTCTGCGATGACTTCGAAATAAACTGGCGCGTCGGAATTACCGAGATCTAAGCGAAAAACAAAACACACAAGCAAACAGGCTATAAGTCTACTGGAACAGAGAACAAAACTATTTTTAATGGATTCTAGACATTTTTATGAATTTTTTGAGACTTGAATGGACTCAAACGGAGTCCGGATGAATTAGTTATGAATTTTAGAAGATTACTGTGTTTTTACTAATAAAAAAATCCTTAATTATTTATTGCGCAGTAAATGCCCAGGGCTGACGTCATCAAGGGAGGGGGCGGCGCCAGCAGGCGAGCCCCGTATGTCAGCGCTCAACGGCGTCGGTCCACGGCGCACTAGGTCCACGGGGCCGGGGAACGGGTGTGCCACGTGGCACACACGTGGCACCGACGCGGCCCCAACGTGGTGGCCACGTGGGCAGGGAGGGGACGGCCCCGATCTACCGGGAGGTAGATCGGACGGCAGCGGCGGTACGGCGGCCGGCATGGCGTGCGGCGATGCGGGCGCGGCCACCGGCGGTAGCGGCCGGCGGCGCGGCCGAGCGGCCGAGCGCGGGCGGCAGCGCGGCGCGGAGGCTGCCCGGTGGCACGGCGTGCGGCGGCGCGGCAGCTAGAGGCGCCGGAGGGGAAGAAGAGGAGGGGAAGGGGAGGGCTCACCGAGGGCGATGGTGGCTCGAGCGGCGGACGAGGTGCCCCCTATTCTCGCGAGCTCAACTGCGGCGATCGCGGGGCGAGGCGCGGCGGCTAGCGGCGACCGGAGTGGTGGCGGCGGTGGCGGTGGTTGGGATGGGGGCGGCGGTGCAGAGGCAGTGGGGTGCACGGGAGCGGATGGTAAAAGAGAGGAAAAGGGAGATAAGGATGCGGGGGTGGTTATTATAGGCGCGGGGCGGGCGGACGTGGCCGGAAATGACCCGAATTGGTCGCCGGAGTAAAGGGGAAAAGTGGGGAGAGAGGGAGAGAGATGGCCGGGATTCTCGGGGTGAATCCCGCACCTCTCGCGGCTTGGGGGCGGCGGCCGTTACACGCGGAGTGGAGTAGGTGGCGCGGGATGCGGAAGGGGGAGCCGAGGTGGCGCGGGTGAGGCGGGGCGGCGGTTGCCGGTTCCGGCTCCGTCGGCCGGAGCTAGGAGAAGGGCCCGACAGGTGGACCCCACCTGTCGGCGCCCCAATCCGAGGGGGAGGTGGCGCGGACTTGGGTGGCGGTGCGGAGGCTTGCGGGCCACGGCCATGGGCCGGCCCGTGGGGAGGAAGGGGGAGGCGCAGGGGAAAGAGAGAGGAGGCGATGCGGACTAGGAGGGCGCGGTCAGCAGGCCGAAGTCGTGGGCCGGCCCAGAGGGAGGAGGGACGCGGGCGGCCAGAAGAGGAGGAAGGGGGCCAGCGGCCCAAGGGAGGAAAGGGGAGGGAAAAGGAGAGAGGGAGGAAAAAGAAGGAAAGGAGAAAAAGAGGAAGATTTTCCCGGGATTACTTCACAAGATTAAGGATTTAGTTGGTTTAAAAAGAAATGTTTTTAGAGCTCTGAAAATTCCACTAAAAATCTTGTTAGTGTATTTTGGCATGAAGAACCCAAGGAAAATTCCACCATGCCAATTCCATTTAATTATAAGTGTTTATTTATTAGGGTTTGCTCCAGGTTAAATAAACAATTTCGTTTAGGCAATTTGTCAGGTGAATTCGAAGTTAGAAAGGGGAACTCCAGGGTGTGACATCCGCCAATCACTAATAGCTCTAGCTCTAAACCTGTGTTTCCTCTTGATAGCTCAGAAGATGACAAGCGTGGCGTACCTCGTTTCCACAAGTTTTCTTTTCCTGTTTTTGATGGTGAGGACGATCCCCTACCTTGGCTCAACCGCTGTGAACAGTTCTTCCGTGGCCAACGCACATTGGAAGAGGAGAAAGTGTGGCTCCCCTCTTATCATATGATTGGTGAGGCTCAACAATGGTGTATGCAATTTGAGCATGATAATGGCATTTTTTCTTGGAAGCGATTTGATCACTTTGTCAACATGCGTTTCGGGCCTCCTATCCGCAGCAATACATTGCGTGAGTTGATATTATTACGTCGTACTGGAACTATTACAGAATATCAGAAGAAGTTCTTGGCCCTTCTTTGCCGAGTTTCCCCATCATTGCCTCAAGAGCATCAAGTGAACTTATTTACCGTTGGCCTTGGCAAACCACTTCGCACAGATGGTGAGCTTCAGAACCCATCTGATCTTCAAACGGCCATGAGTCTAGCTCGTGCGTTTGAGCAACGCCTTCAAGATGATGTGGAGTTGCCCTCTCAAGACATAGCAGTTCGACAACCCCCTCGATCTCGTTTTGCCCCTGTTCAAGCAGTACCCCGCTCCAGCACTACTTCCTCTAATGGAGCACCTCCATCAGCTGTTATGTCCAATACAGCTTCTAAGCCTAGTAGTCGCTTTCGTCGTTTGTCTGCTGAAGAGATGTCTGATCGTCACGCTAAAGGACTTTGTTTCAATTGCCCTGAGAAATTTTCGAAGGAGCATCTCCAGCAATGCTCTATGAAGGGTATTTATCTGTTGGAACTAAATGATACAAACTATGAGGACTGTGATGGCGATCATGTCGAAGTTTCTCTTCATGCTTTGACTGGCATACGTACATCCAAAACCATGCGATTAGATGTCATGCTTGGTGGTTCGCACATCATTGCCTTGGTGGATTCTGGTTCTACTCATACATTTGTTGCCAACAATGTTGCCAAGCGCCTCGGATTCACTCCCACCCACAAGCTTGACATGAATGTCATGGTGGCTAATGGTGATCAAGTGGCTAGTTCTGGCCTATGCCCCAACACTAAATTGGTGATTGACACTGAGGAATTCAATATTGACTGTTATATCATTCCACTTGAAGGTTTTGATGTGGTTCTTGGTGTTCAGTGGTTGCGCACCTTAGGGCCAATTCTATGGGACCTTTCAACGTCTCACCATGTCTTTTTGGCGCTACAATCATCGTGTTACATGGAGTGGTATCGATGCTCCATCGGATTCTCCGAAGCTTCATGCCATTGCAAGCAAGGAGTTGCTATCTGAACTTTTAGAGGAATTTGGGGATATTTTTGAGGAACCACGAGGTATGCCTCCGCAGTGATGACATGATCATCGTATCCACTTATTGCCAAGTACGCATCAGGTAGCCTTGCGATCGTATCGTTACCCCCAGCTATTGAAGGATGAGATTGAGAAGCAATGTGCTGATATGTTGGAGCAAGGTATTATACAAGAAAGTACTTCGGAATTTTCTTCACCTGTTTTACTTGTCAAGAAGCAGGATAATTCATGGCGATTTTGTATGGACTACCATGCTCTTAATGAGAAGACTATCAAGGACAAATTCCCAATTCCCGTTGTTGATGAGCTTTTGGATGAACTCCAAGGTGCTCGTTTCTTCACCAAGCTTGATTGACGTAGTGGGTACCATCAAGTCCGCATGCATCCTGATGATATTGAGAAGACGACTTTTCGCACTCATCAAGGTCACTATGAGTTTCTCGTAATGGCTTCTGGACTGACCAATGCCCCAGGAACTTTTCAAGCTCTCATGAATGACGTTCTTGCCCCATTTCTTCGTCGATTTGTGCTTGTTTTCTTTGATATTCTCATTTACAGTTCCTCGTGGGTAGAACATTTTCAACATGTTCAAGCTGTTTTTCAGAAGATACGTGAGCACAAATTAGCACTAAAGAAGTCCAAGTGCTTCTTTGATAAGGAATCTGTGACATATCTAGGCCACATCGTCTCTGCACAAGGTGTGGCAATGGACCCATCCAAGGTCGACGCTGTTGAGCAATGGCCACAACCACGTACTGTTCGTGCTCTTCGTGGTTTCCTCGGACTCAAGGGCTATTACGGAAAATTCATAAAAGATTATGGTACAGTAGTTGCTCCTTTGACTCGGCTCCTAAAAAAGGAGGCATTTACATGGTCACCTAACGCTGAGAGTGCATTCCATAAGCTCAAGACATCGTTAGTAACTGTGCCACTATTGCAATTGCCAGACTTCAACAAACGCTTCATTATTGAGTGTGACGCCTCTAGAGTTGGGTTTAGTGCCGTGTTGCATCAAGGGTCTAGCCCCATTGCTTTTTACAGTAAGGCAGTTGCTCCTCAACATGCAAAACTTGCTGCTTATGAGCGAGAATTAATTGGCCTTGTCAAGGCAGTGCGTCATTGGAGACCATATATTTGGGGACGTGCTTTCACTGTCCACACTGACCACTACAGTCTTAAATTCACACTTGACCAGCGGTGATCTACAATTCCACAGCATACATGGGTAAGCAAGCTTTTTGGATATGACTTCATTGTGGAGTTTCGCCCAGGCCATCAGAATGTGGCTGCTGATTCACTCTCTTGACGAGACAAAGATAATGTTCCCTCTATTCATGCTATTTCATGTCCATCTTTTGAAGTATTTGATATCTTACACCGTGAGACAGAAATTTGCCTGAGTTGGTAGAGAAACGTGCTAAGATATTGGCTGCCCAGGCTGAGAATGGTTGGGCGCTGATTGATGATTTAGTGACAATCCAAGGTCGTGTTTTTGTTCCTGCTACTTCAGAGTGTTGGCCTTTGGTGTTGGCTGATGCACATGGCATTGGACATGAGGGTGTTCAAAAGACAATTCATCGATTTCGCATGACTGTGTTTAATTCGCAGTCTCCTGCCTTGGTTCGTGAGTATGTTAAGAGTTGCTATGTTTGTCAGTGCAACAAAACTGAGCATCTACATCCAGCAGTATTGCTGCAACCATTGGTTGTTCCTTCTTATGTTTGGGCAGACATTTCTTTGGATTTCATGGAAGGATTCCCTCGTGTTGGTGGCAAGTCAATTATATTAACCGTAGTTGATCACTTCTCCAAATATGCTCATTTTATTGCACTGGCCATCCTTACATAGCCATCTCTGTTGCTCAGGCTTTCTTTGCTAATATTGTGCGTTTGCATGGCATTCCTTGTTCTATAGTGAGTGATCGAGACCCAGTTTTCACCAGCAATTTTTGGGAGAGTTATTCCGCCTTTCTAGAACTAGACTTCATATGAGTACAACATTTCACCCACAGTCTGATGGGCAATCAGAAGTAACCAATAGAATTATTGCTATGTATCTACGATGTCTTGCTGGTGATAGGCCAAAGAATTGGGTGCAGTGGTTGCCATGGGCAGAATTCTGCTACAATTCTTCATATCAAACAACCCTTCGTACCACCTCATTCCGTGTGGTTTATGGCTGGGACCCTCCTATATTGTTATCCTACCAACTTAGAGTAGCTAAGGTAGTGGCTGTTGAGAAGCAGATGTGTAATAGAGATGAATTTTTGGCCGAAATTAAGGAGAGATTGTTACAAGCTCAAGATTATATGAAAAAACGTTATGATCAAAATCACCGAGAAGTGGAGTATGAGGTTGGTGAATGGGTATGGTTGCGTTTGCATCATCGCATGGCTGCAGGGATTACTGATCAGCAGCACTCCAAATTGTCTCCTTGTTTTTATGGGCCTTTTCAGAATGAAGAGCGCATAAGTGATGTTGCCTACCATCTTCAACTTCCTCCAAAATCACATATCCACAATGTCTTTCATGTTGCTTTGCTAAAGAAGTTTGAGGGCCAAGCTCCACCTGCACCAATTCCTTTACAACCTATTGTCAATGGACAAGTAGTTCCATATCCAGCGGCTGCACTAAAAGGGCTTTTCTTTCAAGGAAATCTAGAAGTTCTTATTCAATGGGATTGCTGTCCGCCAAGGGAAGCAACTTGGGAGCCCTTGGAATTCCTTCTTCAAACTTATCCTAATTTTCAGCTCGAGGACGAGCTGTTTCATGGAGAGGAGGGAAATGTTATGGCTGGACGTTATGGTATAGTATATCAGCGGCGTCGTAATAGAGATAAGTCAGTTTTGGCGAGTGCTGTAGCAGTTGGAAAGTCCTAATAAGCTCCTTATTAGAGTTTCCTAGTTTTGTCATAAGAGTCCTAGTAGTATCAGGTTAATAATTTGTGTCTTTCTCTTATCTATAGGCGCCTCAGTATGTAAAGGTAGTCTAGTATTATATTTTGGGTCAAGTAATAAGAAATATCTAAAGGGGATTAACCCTAAAAGTTCAGCCATATCAGCAGGTGTCGGTGTCATGGGTCCAAGGGTATGTCAATTTAGGGCTTGAGGCGGCCCCCTGCGCCCACGTGGCCCTCCCCCGAGGGGGAGATCGGGCCCGAGGGTGAGGTGGCGACCGCCCTCTCTATTTCCTGGCTCTCCTAGCACGCTACTGTAGCAGGGGTCGGGCTGCCCCTACCCCCTCATGCTTCCGCCACGTGTGCAGGGTTCGGTGAGCATTTCCAACGCTCACCTAACCCCATTAATGACGGCACAGAGAAGCGCGTCTGAGTCGCGCGCCACGCCGCATTTAATGCGGTTAGGCGTGCGCGTGACTGGTCTAACGCCGATCACGCCGGCTGACCGGTCTGTGACCGGTCAGAATGACCGACGGGACGGTAGTGCAGTGTGAGTGCACCGGTTGCACGTTGGATAGTGCACCGCACGCCCCGTCAGGTCTCGTCGGAATCATAAGAGCCGTTTTGCCTCTTATCCAACCGGAGTTGGTGAGTCAACTCCGGTCATCTGGCGCCCGTCATCCGGTACAGACGGAGCACACAAGTCTCCGCCCATTTAATGAGGAATGACGCGGGTGTCGCGCGCGGCCGGATGGCTGACCTGATAGGAATCACATCGCGATCACTATGCATGTGACTTCTGCGCCAAGCAACAGGACCGTTCTTAAATGTAAAAGAGTATTTCTCCTTTTCTCTAAAAAAAATAGCCGGTTGGCTCATGTGGTATCCCCTTGAAAATATAAAAGGAGACCCAGGCCTAGAGAAAGGGGGTTCAATCCCTGAAAAAATCATCTCTAATCAACCACACACAGGAGTAGGGTATTACGCCTCGCCGGCGGCCTCAACCTGTATAACTCCTCGCGTCACGATTTCTCTCGGGATTCTACTCTCTTAGTTCCTCACGCAGCGGAGTGCCGATTCACGCCTTGCGTCCCCGGCCGAACTCACAAAGGGAGGTACTCACTATCCTCCGTTGAGGAGCTCACCCTCCGTCAGCAGGATTCTGCTAATGTTGCATTTTTTGCCTAAGAAAGCAAAGACACAACCACCAATTGATAAGAGGTCTGTCGATGTTCTCTGTGCATGAGGGCATCCAACATACCTTTGTAAATAGTTCTGCTAGGAACAATATAATATGTCTATCTATAACTGGTTTGTTAAACTTAGAGAAACAAATATCGTTTTCTGCAGACTTTTTTACCTTATTGCTTAGGGAGGTCAGCTCAATTATTTGATTTGTTGTGTTATTAAGTGCGACAGGTTTTTCTTTTTCAATACTACTTTTTGTTTAAGATAAAAGGAATCTTTTATTGATCTCAGACGATTACATAATAGAACCATACTAAAGAACATTCCCTTTGAGCTGACCTGTTATTTCCATTTGTTAACTGTAGGCTATAAGCTTTGTTGGGTACCTGTGCCTATTTTACTTAAATCAAATGATACTCTTCCTGCTTATTGCTTATATCTTTTTACTGTTACTTGTATTTCTAACTTTGCGATAAAATTGTTAAGCATAAAAGGCACTGGATTTTGTATCGTGGGTTTCTTGCTCAATTTCAACCTAGTACGGTTGTTCCTTCTATTCAAAGGAAATTGTAGATTAAAATAGACAATAACATATAGTTCTCCTTTTGCTATCAAGACTTTCATGGAGTTCACTGTAGTCTGTACTGCCGTCATTGGAAGTATGCTACTAGTTATTTTTGTCCACATACGTCCACATACGCTTATTGATTCAACTTACTATTTTCCTCCATTATTTTTGTCCAGCAAGTACTAACATGCTGTTCTGCTAAACTGATGACGTTGAATTCTTGACATGAAGTATTTGTTTTTCTTGTGCTCGAGTGCAACTGGTTTTAAATACTTTTTCACATGCAAACCTGAAGTTTCCTACTTCCAACTGCCTTGAGAGATTTAAGAAAGACAGAGGTAGTTGAATTCATGATGCTCTATGTGTTTCCTTGTGCTCAAACGCAACTGTTTTTTGAAGTTTTGCATGGTACATGCAGCTCTGAAGCTTCCTGGCTTCCAACTGTGGAGATATACCCTTATGAATTACAGAGCAAAATGAATTTATGATGTGTGAAGAGGCGTGTACTAACGTGCAAGTTTACAGGTCAATTGCTTCATGTACCATCCATTCCAGGCGTTGGAAACATGTCACTCTGGAAGCTACAAGTTGTGGGTAAGGCTCGAAGTGGAAATGATTGTCCAAGCTGATGTTGAAACCTGAGAGGGCAATCTTGGTCACTAGCGTGCTAAGAAAGGGAAGTAGGTGAGCAGCAGAATGTTTGAAGATATCATGCCCCTTGTTTTTAACATTCAGTACTTCTAAGCATTTCTCTTTGGCACTTCAGATATATTTGGTGATTTGTTTCAAGCATTTCTAATGTGCAACCGAAAGTTTTCAAAGCTATTAGGTGCCATGTCAGTTTGTCCTTAAAAAATGGATGTTAAGCACAGTATACATCAAGAAAATGAAGGGGGATTAAATACGTGTGTCTGTGTCAATGAGGATCATCCACAAAGATTCGATGAGTTTTAGTTCCCTTCTTTTAGAATCCTTGAGCCTCTCATTAGACATTTTTTAAAAATATCTGATTCAAATGCATTGAGCCATTTGAATTGGGCTCATGTAGCTCTCTCTGTCTGACTGTCAAGCAATACCAGAGCCATTTGGATTGTTGAGATCTGTCTATCAACAATGATAACAACCTAATTAAGAGCACCAAACCACAGACTTCCTTGTTGATTCAAACAATACTGCACTTTCGGTGCAGGTAGACATTGAATGCATGCCAGTGATGATCTTTGTTTTTTTGGTTTAATTCTAGTGTTTATGAGAGGTGTGATAGTTGACAGTTCCTCTTTGCCTACTCTGCAGAAGAGCCCTAAGTTATGTTATTTCTTGTTCTGACTTTTTTCATAGATTTAAGGATGTACTCAAGGACAATAAAACAAACCCGGAGGTATACCTAAACAGCACCCTGATTCTTCCATTAAATTGCTCCAATCCTTTTCTTTTCACCCTTTTTTATCAATACCAACTCTGTTGATTGCATTTTTAATCTGTCATGCTAGAAGGTGCCAAGAACTTGAACTATTTTGCCTTACACGATAGTAGAATAAACACAAAGGTTTGTCTACAAGAAAAACAAATATACCATATCCTAACAGAAATGCTTACATAGAAACAATGTTTGCTGAATATTTAACTGTTGTTATGCTTACCTTTGAATTGGAGCCTACTGCAAGTAACCTCTACTGCGGTGGTTTGTTGTTTCTAACACGAAGTGGACAGGGTGAAAAAAAAGGCTCAGGAATCCAATACAAAAGTGGGCCACTTACTAGTGGAAATTGCCACCAGTCACCATGACAACTGACATTATATATTGCCATTCAACCAAATGAAAATGGAGGACCTTGGAACAGTAGATTCCCATTGTCATGCTGCCAGAGTGATATCCATCAAATTGCTACTAATCTGATTGTGTCACTTGTGTGATTGATGGAGTTCACCTTCCATCTTATGCACCAAATCTTATATTCAGGTACGTATTAAAATATTTTCCCATCAGTTAGTACTTAGTGGGGTCTCTAATCAGTAATCACCATAACCTGTTGCTGCTCTCTCTCAACTGTCCCTAGGACAAGTATAAAAAGAGAAGCTTTTCTCTACTCCCATTCAGACAAGAGAGAGCGGAGCTCCACTCTTCTCCACCCCAAGGGAATTGAAGCCAGAATGGAGAATGGAGGGGAAGAAGATGAAAGAGGGATCAGATGCAAGAGGATTATAGGAGAATCAGATGCAACCAAGAATGGCGCAGCAACCAAGCTGCAAGCTTTGAGGCTCGTCGAGGACCTCTCCCTCCCTTCTGTAAGCTCTCCCTCCCTCTCTTTCTCTATCATTAAGCCATGGCTTCGTTTTCGCTAGCATCTAAAAGCTCTAATGCTTATTCTGATTCTAGTTCTACTAAACCCAGTAGTCTCTATCGTTATGGTGAAAAAATGTTTTTAAGTTTGATGTTCTCCTCCCTTTGCTTAGGACGTTAATTGTTCCATTAGGTGCACAGATCAGTAGATTACTACCATTACTTTTCTGAACCAGCTTATTCTTTTCCAGAACCCCATTGTTCTTCACTTCTCCCTCCTTGGTGCATGCATGCATACCAGAATCTCTTTCCCTTTCTCAATGCATCGTCACTCCAATGTCAGCTGTTGTTTACTGCCTTTTGTCTTGCCATTACATCCTGTGTTCCCTGCACATTGAGATGTGTGTGATGAGTGATGACTATAGTTTTATCTCCTTGGATACTCTAGGGGCCCCTATTTCTCAGTCACTTTTTAGTACCTCTCAACTTTCAGGCTTTTAGCCTAAAGGTTAAAAAGGGACAATCAATCAGCCAAACAATTGCACTGCTGTAGCTACAGAGCTTTCTTCTAGCTAGGAGCAGGAACAAAACTGCTGAGATCAGAATGATCTCATTAATTAATCTGTTTTCTAATTAACTATATACATCTAAATGGCTGTCTCTTGGTCATCGGATGCAGTGCAAAACAAAGCCTGAATTTTTCTTGGTTTTTTTGACCAAGTACCTGGCAGTCACGTGGTCTCCTATCCTCACGAGGGATGGAGCCGTTTACTCTAGCCACACGTAGCAACACGGATGAAAAAAAAAAATCATAAAGATACATTTAGAATAAAGAATAAACTTCTACCTGTTGTTTTTCACCTTCTCTTTCGACCGTCCGATCAGAATCCATCGATTTTAGCGTCCATTGACATAGCAAAATGCAGTCTTTGTCTCTCTTCATGACTGCGTACATCTGTACTTATATTTACATAAAGAAAAAAAATCTATTCGCGTACACCTACTCTGTATTCTCTAGTCAAATACGGCACATGTGGCACAATACGTTTCCTTTGACCTAGAATACCTGTATACGGAATTAACTAATAATTATAGGCAAGACATCCGTTTCATCCATTCATCCATCGTTATCGTAATAACATGCTAAATGCCAGTAACAGCTACGCATATTTTGACCACATGCACGTGCTGACGTGCACGGTTTTTATACTAAGGCCGTGCAAATTAGTGACCGTTTCATCGTCAACTAGCTTACCAGAGTGAACAGCTCTGACCTAACTTTATCAATACGTGTAGTATAGTGCCTGCATTTTACTCCTGTATTTTACTACTTGAGTAGAATATTAGAATTGCTTGGCATGGATGTCATACACCCTTAGATTACAGCTAAGAATAGGTATTAGTAAGATTCCCATGGATTAGTAAAAATAAAAAATTATTGCTGCCTCGACTAGCTATCTATGGATGTCAATGCTTTTGGTCACCCAACCATAAGGTATGAGAGGCCACATGCTGTTGCCCACCATGCAGGTAATTAAGCCTGCAGACTGATGATCACAACGGTAGAGTAGGGACTGCACGTGATGCATAAGAAGTAGTAGTACTACATAATAATCTATGTGCAATGTGCTCGGATTAATTATATTAGCATATCATGTAGGCATGTAGTATTTATGCATGCATGCCATGAAAGCAGGGACAAAGAAATTTAAAACTGTATGTATGCCCATAGCAAACTGAACAAGAACAGATGAGGTATTTAACAATGCAGGTCAACAGTGGCTCTCATGTGGTTTTTAGAGAGGAGAGGACCACCTTCATCTTTGTTAAGGTGCCAATCAGCGAAAGATAGATGGAATTAGTGGTTAGGTGAGAGTGAGATCACACATATATATCCATTGGCAACACGTAGTCGCTCTAACTAGCCTTTTAATTAGCGAGTCTCATCAACAGTGAATAGTGTAAGACCAGCCTAACCCACTCATAAAGTAGTGTAATTTATTTAATTAGTGGATCAATAAGTGGTTATACATAGCTGATTATTGCAGAGTGGTCCCTTAATTAACTTCTTGATTACGTAGAAGCAATGCATGTCCAGATGATGATGATGATGAATTGATGGTATTTATGGAGGTTGCTAGTGGGATTAATTGGGTGAAATGGAACTGAAAACTGCAGGTGCAGGTGGTGGTGATGAGCGCCAACATGGGGTGTTCGCACTGCCGACAGCGGGTCACCAAGGTTGTCTCCAAGATGAACGGTGAGAATCTAATAATCCTTGTGAAATTTCTGTGAGACAAAGAGAGCATCGATGTGTCACATCGAATCTGAAGAACCGATACATACATCACATGCATAGCTTCAGAGTCCTGAGAACAAACTCGTCAAGTCTAAGGTTAAATTGCACCGACAGAAACATGCAAGAAAGATATATCGATGTCATGTTGCCACTGTTTGTGAATAGCATTTTTGTTACTGCCAGTTAATTAACAGCATCTGTTGTTGATCTGTTCCATGTGTTTGATTAATTAGCAGGGTTGCTAGATTACATGGTGGATTTTGGGAAGAAGGAGGTGACAGTGAGAGGGACGATGGTGCACACCAAGAAGAAGAGGAAGCAACACAAGAAGAAGCACGAGGAAAACAAGCAGGGAGTTGCTGCAAACTGGGAGAAGAAATCGTCATCTCAGAGCAATGACAGCGCCAGGACGCTGGCCTGGTTCTTGCGATGCTACAGTTCATAGCAACTAGACAGTGCATACTACTAGTCTACATATATATAGTGCTATACTAATATATATAGATATATATCTAGAAGCTAGTATATAACTGCTTGATTAATTGTTTATTTTTCTCTTTAGTTTCTTGTAATTTCTTTCCTTATCATGTTTCCATCATTCTTTTGCTTGAAAATAATGTATGATGGTAGAAATGTGTATATTCGACTCATAACTGTGCATTATAAAATATCCTATTTGCAAGGTAGATCTGGCCCGTTTGAGTTTACGGAAGATAAAAGATTAAATACGGGCAAAAAAACAAGAACACATTATTAATTAAGCTTCAATTATTTTAAACTTAAGAAAAAATTATCTGATATTTTAAAATAACTTCTATATAGAAAGTTTTTACATGAAATATACCGTTTAGTAATTTAAAAGACGTTTTTACAAAAATACAGATAAAATCTGTATCTTTATAAAAAAAATATTCAGGGTTCATTGTTTACATTATTCTTTGCTAGGACCATCTGAAATTGTGAGCCACCCCAACCCAACACTACCCAACCATTTAGTAATTTAAAAGACGTTTTTACAAAAAACATAGATAAAATCTGTATCTTTATAAAAAAATATTCAGGGTTCATTGTTTACATTATTCTTTGCTAGGACCATCTGAAATTGTGAACCACCCCAACCCAACACTACCCAAACCAAATTAAGCCAGTGGATGGATGTCGTTTTCAGCCAAGCTAACGATGATGCAAAGTACTTATTCGATCAGTATAACCAACGCCCAACACGCCTAGAGAATCGGATCCATGTAGGGTACTACGCCAGCCAGGCGACACTTTTCTCGCTGCCATCAGATGCATCCAAGGTTGTAGCCTAGAGATGGTATTGCAAGGATAACAAAGTTAATTACATGTTCACCTAAAAAAATGTTAACTTGGACCTAATCCAACCAGCTATATAGCTAATCGTACAAAAGGATTAGTCGAGCAAGCAGCATTTGCTGGTGTTTCAGAAAATTCAGAGAATGTTTTCAGCGTCGCAATGACGCCAAAGGTAATGGAACAAAAGAAGCGTTAACGAACTGCATCCATGCAATACGCTTGGGGGACAGGGATTAGTGGCGACTGAATATTCTCCTTCACATGCTGTGCTTGATGATAGACACTTTATGTTTTTACCTGGATTTAGTACACTCACTCTGATCACAAACAGGGGAAAATGTTCAGAGCTATGCTCCCTCGAAAGTGCAAGTTTCACATCAAAGACTGGAAACAAGACACAGCTTCTAGCTTTGTTAAAAAAAAAAAAAGAAAGGAAAGAGTACATATGATAAATCCGAGCCTTGGGTAGATAAAATGAGTAAAGCATTTTTCATCAAAAAGTTCAGTAAAGCACTGGTGCTAATCATAGGAATGGCCAAAGATTGGTGCTTCTGCCTTTTGAGAAAAGCAGCAGCATGCAGGAGCAAAAGTGAGATCCAGGCTCAAAGACGGACAAGAACTAGAGATAAGATGCCAAAAGATCGAGTGATGTGGATATCACCATGACACGCGCGCTGGTGCCCAAACCTCGCCGCTTGATCAACAAGCATCAAACCAATCAGAATTTCAGATTATACATCTGTCCAGCAATCTCAGCCCAAGAACTAATAAGGACATTTCAGTCAAGTTCAAGATTCAGTGGTGCTTTGACCTACTGCATCGCTCTCAGATTCATGTAGGAGATGTGAAAATGTTTTATCAATTTGTACAGGGGAAATGTCTGTCATGCAAGCGATCACTCAACCTGATTTGATCCTTGTCTTTCGAGAGGCAACAAAAACGATGTCATGGATGAAAGCATGATGGAAAATGACCCTGTCTCATACACAATCACCTCTCCTGAAATTCAGATTCAAGAATTCGCTTATCCTTAGCAGCAGTTTCTTGAGCAGATTAAGCAGGTAATCCACATCATATCATCCAAACCCAGTTCATTATAGTTAACTGAAACAGTAATCTGTAACCTAATCTGATCATAACCAAAGTTTTTTTTTACACGCTAGTAGCATATCAGAATCTGTTGCTGCGTTTGCATTTTGCTCAGAGTTTATCGGCGATACGGCAGACGGCGCCGGCGAGCTTGTCGACGGCGGCGAGGAGCGCCGCCCTCTGCTCCCTCTCGGCGTCCCAGATCGCGCGCTGCGCCTCCAGCTGGTCGCCCAGCATCCGGTTCCCTCTCTCCAGGGCCTCGATCACCTGCCTCCCGATGCTCGTCGTCGTCGCGGTCGCGGTCGCCGTCGTCGTGCCTTCCTCCGCTCCGACGCCGGCGCCGTACGTCGCCTCGCTGTCCTTCAGGCCGCCGCCGTCATGCTGCGACGTCGAGTTCTTGTCTGACGCCGCGCCGCCTCTCTTGGCGCTCACCGTAGCTAGAAACATAGACACCAATATGAATTCGGACTAGTTTATAAAAGAGCAATTTGAATTGGATTTCAGTTTGAAAATTACATGATTGGTAAATGAACATGATAAAATTTGATGAAAAAAATTTGTGCAAAATGACACCTGGATCAGAGCATTCCTGTTGTGATGAAGCAGTAGGTGGCACGTACTTCCTCGCTGCGTACAAGACAGACAGTGCAAGCCAAGCGTATCAACTACCGTATATACACGCAGAAAATACGTACAGTACGTAGCGGAAGCGTACAAATGTACACGTATTCTTTTAGTAGAAATACAAATGGACAAGTGAGAGTGGTGTTCTGACCTGATATGGGCATGACCATGAGGGGCGGCGGCGGCGGCGGCGGCGGCAGCTCGTCGGCCTCCGCGTCGTCGCCGTCGGCGAGGTCCTCGCCGAAGTCGGACGGCGGCGCGGCGTCGTGACAGCCGACGAGCGCGTCGTAGACCTCCCGGTCGAACGACGACGGCAGCTGCCTCGCGCGCCGCTGCTCGCCGCGCATGTCCCAGAACGACTCGAGCCGCCGCGGCGCCTCCGCCCCCGGCTCGCCTTCGCCGGCGACAGCGTTGTCACCGGCGCCTAAGACGACGGCGGCGAGGTTCTTCTCCCAGGCGACGATCTTCTTGAGGTCCCAGGAGAGGTTGCCCCAGCGCTTGCGGCACTGCATGGGCCCGCGCTCCACGCCGTGGCGGCGGCAGTAGGCCGACACCACCGCCCACTTGAGCCTCACCGGCTGCGGCGACCGCCGGCCGCGGTGCTCCATGGCGCGCCTCGCCTGGAGCAGCACCAGCGTTTCGTGCCGCGTCCACCGCGGGAGCCGCGACCGCGGCGTGCCAGTGCCAGCGGCCGCCGCTGGCGAGCTCGCGTTGCCGGCGCCGGACATTGCTGCTGCTGCTGCTGACTCCCGGACCTCGATCGATCGACACGCATCGAGGAGTCCACCAGCTTGGGATTTATCTGCGGCCATCGCCGCCATTAAATCAGGAATCAAAGCTTGCAATTTTAGCATCCAACAGAAACAGGCAAGAAATTAATCTCGTGCCGCAAATGCCATCTCATCATACTCATCTCTTTTTACCTCATCCAATTAAGAGGCCATAGAAAATGTCATTCTACTGGCAAATCATAACTAGGCAAAGAAAATTAGCAAGAAGTTAATCTAGTACAGCTAATGCCGTCTCATAACAAGCATGTTCATTAGGCCAAATAATTATGTCATACCACTAACCATGTCAATCAATAGGACATAAATAGCATTGCACATGACAGGCTGACAACATATAGCAGCAACCAGCAATGTTCCTGAATCTTTACTTCTTACAATTTTATTCTTGAGCATTTCCAGCTCTGCCAGCATTGGCATTGCAAATGAAGCAAGCAGCAACACAGCAGAGACCAAATACAATACAAATCCAAGATGCACATTGCGATATCAAGAAATTTAAGGTACGCAGGAAATGCATCAGATGCAACGTACATCAAAAATTGTATTGTACAGATTCGAACAAGAACATAAATATGTCCAGGAAGAACACATAGTCGCATGCACATCACAAGCATGGAGCAGGAAGAATAAGTAAATGGCCATGAGGGTTAAATCACCACTTAGATATATAGGTTAATTGTTTATAAGATATCATAGCATGTCCAGCATGTTCTCTACACAAAAATAGAATGCTATTCTTTTGCTAAATATCATAGCATCTCCAGCATGACCTCTACAAAAAATCAGAATGCTCATCTTCTGCAAAATATCATTGTGTTTCCAGCATGCCATTTACACGCCTGGCACTGAATTCATATACTACTATATATTATAGTTTAAGTGGTTCATATTCCAAAAAGATGCAAACAAGTGCATATCTAATAAAGTCGCTTCCGGCAGTCCGGTGCACCACAGAAGCAAGGCAGCTTGACAATATTTCCATCAGGCCCAACGACACTGTCCAAGACATAGCCATAATCATATGAAAGCTCCTGCAATGCAATGGTGGTCACTGGTCAGGACAAAACATATAAATAGTTAACTGCAGAAACCATGAGGAGCTGAAATAAGCTGACCTGAAGAGGAAGTATAGTGTCAGCAGCAAAGAGCGTCACCTTTGCCAGCTTAACATCATTATGGGAGCTCAAGACACACTGGACAAAAAGGTTAGGCTCGCAACTGTGGTTGATGAACCTTGCAAAGTTGCCAATAGAGCCAGCATCTATGCAATACTCTGGTGCAGGTGGATCTGAATCATTCTCCGCGTGAAGAGACGGCAGGTGCATGTCAGAGCCAGCCCTTTTCTGCAGAAGTAAAGGTAGCTGGTAGTCAGGAAATAGTGCAAAGCATCATTTATTGATATCTCAACATGAATGAAAACAAAAGTATTTATAGTATTTCACTTTGTAAAGAAAAGGAGCGAAAATTGAGCACCGAATGCAACACAAAGTCAGCAACGGATGATACATTGCAATTGAACGATTGATACAACATTGAGTACTGAGCAAAGAGAAAATAAGTACCTCTCTTCCATCCAGACCCTTCATGGTTTGAAGACAATCAATATCGAATATGTAATTGTTCTGCAGCAAACCATCTACTTCTTCAGTCCTCCTCAGCACACCAGTGTACTCACAGATGGGAGCCCCAGGGAGGATAGTATCCCAAGTCCTGACACCCCAGCCTTTTGAAGCTGTCTTAAATACCTAAATACAGAAGTAAAGCTTGATAAACAACATGCAGCAGGATAGGAAATGCTAACAAGAGAATCAATTCGCTTCTAACAGAACATTAGATCTTGTTGCAAGGAGTTGACCCAACCTATCGACAGTTATGCTCTCTCAAAACCCATGGTTGTCTAAAACTTATTTATAGTTCACAACTTTGCACATAATGTCTCAAAACCCATGGTTATCTAAAACTTATTTATAGTTCACAACTTTGCACATAAATTTTAACTCAACAGGATAATCCACACGAGTTCTAAGTAACAAGGAATGAAATGTGACTATAACAAGATGAAGCAAAAAGAAACCAACCTCCAAGCGATACTGCAGGCCTTTCTGAGATGTTCTATTTACACAGTTGTTGTTGCAGCTGCAATTAGCACCACATTCAAATACAATTGCTTTGGGCTCCACCAACCTAAAGGTTGACCACTAATGATCAGCTAGCAAAAGGAATATGCTTTCTATTATGAATGTGTACGGAGATAAATGATTTTCATCATGATAGCAAACTATTGCGTCTGTTCCTAAATATAAGCATTTCTAGTTTGTTTAGCAGATATCAAGGTTGAGGAGAAAAGACTATTGGGCCTCTCATTGAAAAATGGGTGGTTGGGAGTGGAAGGGTGGTTGAGGATAAGATAGGAAAACATTTGAACGATTAGTAATCGGTGGGATAAGTAGGTACTCTAGGAATGCTTATATTTGTGTACAAAATGCTTATAAATGGGAACCAGTATAATTGAAGAGCTTGTATGAAATGTTATAAACATTAAAGAAGGAATTTGGAAATGCAGTCCACCTGCCAATGTTCTTGTGTGATACATAAGGTAAATCAGAACCATTGCGCTGCGCACATGAGCAGTTTTTGTTGTTTGCACAATCTCCTTCACAGTCACAGCCATTACAATTAGATGGAATCTTGATGCCCTTTGGAATTTTTAGAGATTTGGAGTATACAAAACCTACAGCATTTTCGAGGGTAAATATAAAGTAAATAAACTCAATAATTCTCAATATTTAGAAATTTGACAACAGAATATGCAGATCATGTCATATAAAAAGTGGAGTTTAATAAAAGTGGCAATGAAGTATTATCTATAGTTGCTAATAAAAAGATAGAATACTTGGGGAATAGGAAAAACATTTGATTAAAAACTTGGTGGGTCTTACAATTATATTTCAACCATGCATCATATTGAAATTAGAATTTAAGAAAGAATCCCAAATCAGTATATTATACTATGCTAAGATGGCAAGTAATCCGGTCAAGGGAAAAAACATAAAGAGCTAATGGAAAACCAAAATATGTATTTCCAAAACACAAATGTGAAACATACCAGTTGGAGGAACAGGTGGGTCATCAACAAAATTAGTAGCAGGAATAGGAAGATTCTCCTGCCCACCAGATATGTCATCACAAACCAACCTAGAAAGTAGCAAGGCACAGGTCATACAACATGATATCAGCGTCACTAAGAATGGCACACTATAAACAAAACATGACCAAACATAGTAATGTACTATCTGTGTACGGATACATGCAGAGCCCACAGTACAACAACAGCTAGCTTAGGCAGCTTGAGATGCCTTGAGATTATTCAAGGACAATGTAAAAAATTTTAGAGCTTCGATCATATACCCAGGTAATTCTGAAATAGTTGTGGGAGCTTCAGCACGAGTAAATCGGACCTGCACATGCAGATACGTTATGGGGCACCAGCGGTAAAAAAAGTAATCAAACTTGTTAAATGAATACCAATCTTATTTAATATCTGTATATAGTAGTATATTTCATGTCCTAAATTGTTTTTGTGTTACAATTTCAATTTCAAACATTATATTCATTTATTCAGTTCAGCTATTCATCAACAGATAAAATGCAGCCAAGTGACTATTATTTTCAAAGAAGTATATCACTGCAAGCAGATTTCTGAAAGAAAGGATACTGTTGCAACTGAGTGCTTTAACTATTTAGCTTTAACCAAGCTCAAGCATACCTCAGAAGTTGTCAGTGATGGCTGTCCCTCGAGCCGCTTTAATTTATATTTGAAAACAACATGCCCTTGTACTCCATTCTGCACCCAGTCATCTACAACCTATGGAATATTGAAAAATATGAACAACAACAGGGATGAAGAAATGGAAAAGACGAGGTATTGGCAAAACTACTTTTATTGTGTCCCCAATAGACTATTTTTGGATAAGGATTTAGTTAATTGAATTTATTCTTTAGCATATTTGCAATACAGGGTTAAGAAATAATCACGGAGGCAGTGTAAATAGTGTGTTTCAGGAAATTCATTTCTATCTCTGTATTAGCAAATGGGACACCGTCAGGCATAATAAAAGGCAAGCAACTGTTTCGATAGGTAGTTTGACAGACATCCAAGCATGCAACAGTCAGCAACACATTTGTATGAACTTATCTAGAATATCTATACTCCTTTAAATGATGCTAGTGGTGGTGTCCAAGCCCGCCTCTAACATCACAAGCTGACATGTGGGGCCATAAGCATAAGGTCCTCACAACACATGAATGGCCCTGGAATTGCTAATCTAGAAATTGTAAGGGGTTACATACAAAACCTTCAAATTACCTGCCACTCATTGATGAACTGTAAGCGTCCAATCTTGTATTATCCGACCGTATGGCTTGTAGAAATAGATGAAGAGGATAAAAGGAGGTGATCTAGCAGTATATTCCAGTATGGTTGCCTTTAGAGATGACTTATATGCCTAATCAACTAACTATGCTATAAGCATGTATTTTTTTTTTTTTTGCTTTTGCTTTTATCTCTTATAATATCCATTGCAACACACAGGCCTTTAGCTAGTAACATGATATTTGAAGAGATTAAGAAAAGATACGACCTTGTACAGCCCGTCATAGGTGTAGACCTTTCCAGTGTAGCTATTCTTTGATATATGTCCTCGGATAACTCTTATGGGATTGCCATTATCCTTACTGTTCTGCAATATTACCAAAACAGAGAAAGGGTTAAAATGAAACAGAAGTTTAGAAGAAAAATAATGCCATTGGGATAAATACTGAGGAACAGCATTTTGCAAACTAAAATATACAAACAAATTGAAACGTATTTGATAGAATGCCTTCACTCCAAGATACAAGCAAAATACATCAAACAAGCCACAATTGGAATGTGTTATAATCCAGCACCAAAAACAAATCATTCTGAAAACAAGCACCGTCCATGAATATAAATCCTAATCTTCTGAAAAGGAATAGATTATCCACAATGACAACTCATGGAAAAAATGCAAATCTGAAATTTATATCTTAAATAGTTGGCATCCTTATAATGCACAATTGATTGGCTATAATTTTTAAAAGAGGATATATCATCACTGAAATAAATGGATACCCTTCAAACAACATAAAGAATTATCTTATAGTAGTAAAAGAAAACCACCATAACTAACCTTCAATGCCAAATTTCCACGTTGCAGTTGTTGAGAGCCAATTTGGCGATGATTACCGAGTAAATCATTTCCTCCTTGACCAGTATAAATAATTTCATCTGCCTTATCAAGATCATCTTCATATATTCCCGACATGACAATACAAGTTGCCAGTGGGAAAGTTAGGTTTGCATACTCCTCCTGTTTAAAGGAGAATTTCTAAATTAATTAGTTTAACAGAAAAACCCAAAGAAACAGTAACACTTTTCTGTAAGCAGTTTTTATTTTCATGGAACTTTGAATTTGCTATCATTTTGTTTTATAGGAATTGAACTAATTTATGCGGAAATCCCTTAAGTCCTATGTTCCTAAGGAGGTCTTAGAAAGTAATTAAAGCTAAACACAGCAACAAAGAACTATAAACCTGAGAGAAAGCTAAAGGAGCATGCTATTTGTGTTCTAAAAGTCAGCGCTTGGTGCTGGATAGCCACCGCAATTTGGCATTAGGGGTTTGCCCTACCGTGCGGATTCTAGTGCTATTATATTTATGTTCTATTGTCTTCTTTTTTGTCATATGCTTGCTGATTGTTTGGAAGCCCCTAGTCAAGTTGGTCCTATGCGGTGTCTAGGCACTCCTAGGCACTAGGCCCTAGAACTGCTAACCATCCAGTGTTTAGGGCCTTCTTGAACCAATGATGCCATGTCTGAATAACAAGCTACAACGATACAACTAAGTATACTAGTGCAAGTTGTAGTTCAATTATCAGATGAACAAAATTTGTACAAATGATTTATTTTAGTTGATTGGAAATGTACAGTATTTACCTTTCCCTGATATTTCATTCCCATATAATCAATGCCATTGAGCCAATGGCTGTGAATGCCCAAAACAACCATCTCGGCACGAGAATAAAATTGATCCCCAACATCAACACCTGGCAAGGAAGAAGGACATTATATTGAAAATCCTTACTTTAGAATACATACATATGGGGCAAACATAAAATGAGATTAGATCAGGTATCTCTAGTTCGAATCACTACTCCACAAGGTTCCCTTGTTAGGGAAAGAGAATATACTAACCAGGTAGTTCCCCTATTATCTTCTCTGGATAAAGCACGGCATTGCTTTCTTGCATCTAGAATTACAACAGTAGTTGTAAGTGTAACCCAAGTAAAACAGGTATGCATTTTCTCTAAAATCCCGTATGGAACAGAGGCATTTTTGGGGATATCTATGTATGGCAATTATCACCCAAAATTCAAATGCAAAGAGCAACACAGCACCTTTGTAATGGCTTTCAAGTCAGGCCGCTTTGACGGCCGCTTCTGACCTTCCTGTAGAGCAGCTTGCGCTCTTTTCTGCTCCTCCTGAAATTTCACAAGTGCACATTGTCAGATAACATACGTTCCTGCAAGAAATTTTTTCACCAGATGCAATGGTATCTGAACAGTTCCTATATCTGTGTAGTACTCCTTTAAAGGATCTCAATGGTGGTGGGGAGTGGTGAATATGCCACCACCAACCACCGCTGCCATGTGGGTCCCTAAAACACTGAGGCAGATGGATATCCCAAACCATGGAACAAGGAAAATTTATTTTAAAGTGAGGTACAAAATGATGATAAATATACTACTCCTTTTAGAGGATCTCAATAGTGGTGGGGAGTGGTGAATCCGCCACCACCGACCACCAATACCATGTGGGTCTCCAAAACATTGAGGTAGATGGACACCCCAAACCATCAAACAAGATAACTTTATCATTTTAAAGTGGGGTGCAAAATGATTACAAATACGACCTGAAGATTTTACAATAGAAATAATTTAATTTTATTAGGCTTTAGATTGTACGGTGGATTTCTCTTTTAATTCTGGTTGCAACACATAGGTATTCTGCTAGCTTACTGAAAATCATGTGTTTCTTCTGTGCTTTCCAAACTGGTCCTAAAATTAAAACGATTTAAAACGGAGCTGAACATTCAGTTACAAAAGATAACCTGGACAAGGTGAAGGTAATGGCTGGTGAATGCCCTCAAGGTTTCCTTCACCCGCAGTTTCGCACTCTTCCCGTTGCCAAGGACATCATCCTCGGCAGCAGGTCGTGTGAACCCGGCACAAGAAACCGGCTCCGCCGCAATTGCGGACATCGGCTTCCTCTCCGAGGCTGCATCCCCCATCCTGACCGGCTTCACGGCATCCTGCGCCACCGGCTCCTTCTTTTCCTCTTCCCGCTTCCTCTTGCCGCCTCGCCGCCGGCCAGCACTCTCTTTGGGCTCCTCCTGCTCCACATAAGTGGGGCGGCGCGTCCTGTTCAAGCACCGGGCGCTGCGGCGCAGCGCGAGCGCCGCCTCCAGTGGCGGCTTCGGCACCGGCGAGACCTCCATCACGGCCACCGAATCCATCACCTCCATCCACCGGGAGCTCCGCAAAAACGCTACCCAAACACAACAAACCAAGCTGCATCAGCCACTGTGCTCTCACCTCGCTCGTTCGGATTCCACACGCCATCGCTAACAAATCGCTCGAAACAAAATCACACGCAACAACCCGCGCGAAATGGGGAACAATCGACACAAAACCCCCACCAAAAAGCCCAAAAACCCCATTAAAAAGAGCTCACACACCAGATGAACAAAACCCCCATTCCACTACCAACTTTTCACCCCTATTTTTGGGACATCAACTCTTCACCCAATCGATGCCAACACCAAAAGCAACAAAAACAACCAAAAAATCCCACCCAAAAACTCGCGCACCAGATGAACAAAACCCCACTCTACCACCAACTCTGCACCAAATCAACCCCAACAAAAGCGACAACCAAAACAAGCCAGGAAGTACGAACGCCGCAGGAGCCAGAACCTCACCGACGGCGACGATGCGGAAGCCGGCGACGGCGGCGGCGGCGGCGGGAGCGAGGTGGAGAGGCGCCGCGCAGCAGTGGGGGAAGAGGAGGAGAGGAGCGGCCAGAGCAGAGCAAAATAGCACGCGAGATGGCTGCGCCTCCTCGCCTTTTACGAGCTGAGGTTATTACCATGCTACCCCCGGAAGTTCGCGTCAATTTACGGACACTGCCATCCAGGGTGGAGGTGCCCGGGCGCGTTTGAATTTTGGGTGGGATTCACGCCGCCAGGAGATCGAACGGCTGGGATCCCATCATTCGAATTGCAGGCGTTGGCTGCGCCGTCCGATTGGTGGGTGGTATTTCAAACCGGAAGTCAAATCAGCGCGCCAGTGTGCAGTGGTCAGTACGGAGGGCAAATCTTCGATTTGATTCTTTCTTTTCGTTTGTTCTTCATGAGGCTATTCCATAGGCAGCCAGGACTCAGCTTTCCATTTGCATAGTACTGGTAGTATTTGATTCTTGGAAAGATAGAGATGTTGTTGTTGGTTGTTTTGAATTTGAATTTTGAATCAGATGTTTTCAGCTGCTCCTCTAGGCCAGGAATGGGGTAAGTGAAAAAGGTGTTATGTGTTATTGTTTAAAAAAAACTAATGGTGTGCATCTTTAATGGGAAACTAGAAGGATTCTAGTCACATAAATGCCATGTTGTTATCATCTGAACTCAACTCCTATTTAACTTTGCATCTGTTGTAATTAGATCAATGTCTAAATAATACAATGGTAGCAGGCATTGCAACAAAACTCGTCTTTATAAATAAGGCATGATTCAGATTTACAGGGTTTGGCTGGTAAGGGTATAATAGGGAAAACACATATTCATTGCTCATAGCTAGGTCAGTAGGTCAAGAGGTGGAAAAGGAGGGAGTGAAACACTTCAATGCTTTAGGTTGGGTTCACCAGAGAGTTTTGCTTTTGCAACTCACGACGCGTTTTTTCAAATTATTAAAAGGTACTTCTTAAAAAAAATTATAGAAGTTTGTTTAAATAAAATCAAATAAACCTAATTTTTAAGTTTATAATAATTGATATTCAATTAACCATATACTAATGGCTTGTATCATGAAAAATCTTCGTCCAAACTTCCAAACGAAGTCAACATTATCATTCCTTCTAAAATTCCTAGGAAACACATTTTGGCCCTGTTTTTTTATTGAGATATAAATTTTTTCCTCGATTTCAGTTAGCACGATTTTTAAACTGCTAGACAGTGCATTTCGTGTGAAAAATTTATATATATAAATTGTTTTATAATATCAAATAAATTAATTCTTTAATTTTATAATAATTAAAACTTAATTAATCATATGCTAATGGTTTTCTCATTTTGTATACGCTGACTTCATCTTCATCGTAATCAGAAACGAACGCCACCGTTTTCTCTAGCCTTGCTCTTTAGCAAACTTGAATGCGATGATAAGAAGACAGGTCTACCTAACACCGATGTTGTGGAAAACGGTCACCTTTCGTCTCGAAATAAGTTAAATCTTAGATATTTTAGGAAGGATGATATATACGGTAAGCAGTATGTCACACTAAGCCAATATGGTTTTCATTAATCAGTCATGAACGCGTAAATCCTATAATTAGCACTTATTCAGCCGTTTGAAGGATGGTTGCCTGGCACTTGTGGAAAGAAAAGAATACCCATATCTTTGACGACGTTATGTCACAGCCTCACAGGTGCCGATGGTGGTGGAGGTGTGGAGCAGATTATGCAAGGGCAGTAGTGGATTGAGGCAACAGCCAATCCTATCAGGAGGTTGTTAGGCATGTAGGTTAGCTTAGTTTTATTTCTCTCACCTTCCTCATAGGCCTTAGTTTAGCAAGTTTATCAGTGTCATATTATATACCCTATTACCCATGTGACCGTCTAGGTGTGTTACTACCATATGCTACTATTCTTCTATTATATTGATGTGTAAGATTTTTACGTGTTCGTGAAACAAATAGTAAGTTTCCATCTATCTTTCCGTATAATCGTCGTGATGACAAAGGCCCACCTCACAAAAGATCCAGTCCATTGTGAACAGAACCTATCATTTTTTTGTGATGCAAACTATGCCTTACAAACTATTTATGCATTATGAACTTTAGTATATGCTGAATCATATCATGGTGCGGTACGTTGTTCTTATTTAAACATAGTAGGAATGTATATATTCAATATATATAGTTGTGTACATTTACCTAAAGAAAACTACTATGCACGTATATTTAAAAAAAATGTTAAATTTCCACCAAATTCCGGTTAACTATGCGCATATATTTAAAAAATGTTAGATTTCCACCAAATTACTATCAACTATACATACATGTATTTGGCTATTTTCATGTTACTTGACCTAGAACTAGACAGCCGTTGATACGTCCCAGCAATTAGACCCTTGCTTGGAATAAAGGAACTGATTAAGGTTGTTGTGTAATATTTCGAGGATTTTATTTTAGAATTAGACCATCTCATATGCGCATAAGTCTTCACGTGTGCGCACTAACTTAAAAAAATCAACGAAAACTATAGAAAGATACGGCTAATATATATATTGTCGGAGGGTAAACTCTACAGTGGGGACTGTGGAGACCCCCTTTTTGAGTTTGGCCCAGGGCGCAAAAGAGAGGCACTCCCAGCCCCGATTCCGGTGCGCTGGTGAGATGGAGAAGTAGAGAAAGAGTTTCGCACAAGAGAGGGCAGTGGCATGCGAGAGATTATACAGGTTCGGGCCACCGGTGAGACGTAACACACCTACTCCTGTGTGATGGACTATCTGTGTGTTTCTTGCTCTCAAGAGTCGAACCAAAAAGATCCAACCCCCCAAAAAGCCCCCTTTCCTCTAAGCATGGACCTCTTTTTATACTTCAAGGGGACACCATATGGGCCGGACAGGCTAAAATCTAGAGAAAAGGAAAAAAGATCTTTTGCAATTAAGGGCTACACTGTGGCTTGTGGCAGAAGTCCACCGTCCTGTAGCACCGGTATGACTCCTGTCAGATCGCCCATCCACGTGTATGACACTGCACGTCATTCTTCATTACACGGCCAGGGACTTGCTTACCCCGCCGTACGGGGTGAGGTGTGCCAGGTGATTAGACCTGCCACACCAACTCCGGCGATGTGTGTGAACCGAAACGGCTCACATGATTCTCGATGTGACCTGACGGGGCGTGCAGCATACCTACCGGGTGTACGACGGTACGCCAGGTACTGTGCAGCGTTCCATCGGGCATTCGGACCGGTCTCAGGCCGATCAGCCGACCATGACCGGTGTCAAGCGCGCGCGTGCGTGTAATTCCGCATTTAATGTGGCACGCACGCGCGCAGGCGTAATTTGGCTACGCCGCCATTAATGGGGGTAGGTGAGCGCTGGGAGTGCTCACCTACTCCGCCATACGTGGCGGCAGCCCGAGGGGGTCGAGGGAGCCCGACCCCTAATCTGGCAGCCCCCAAGGGGTGCCAGGACTTAGAATGGGCGGCTGCCACGTCACCCTCGGGCCCGATCCCCCTCGGGGGATGGCCACGTGGGTGAACGAGGCCGCCGCAAGCCCTAAGTCCACATACCTCTGGGTCCATGACACCGACATATATATATATACTAGCAAAATGCCCGTGCGTTCCACTGGGTGAATCCATAAAAATAGTGAGTATGTGAGGTTAATTGAGATCTTTATAGGTAAACCGAACCTTACCAGTGTACGAAAAACACTAACATGACATAATTATTTGTTGCTCTAACTCCATTGATATGGTGATTATAAGAAAACTATTAATACTACTTTAAAATGAAATTATGTATTACATACTAAAGTTTGAAACCGTAAAAAGTACTATCTATTTTTATCATGTAATATTATGAGTTGGTTACAATGCATGGTTATTTTTTCGGTAATTGATAAACACTTTTTTTCATATTGTAAAGAGTAACCATAGTAGAAGAAATGTTTTTTTTTTGCTAGCTATCAGATCAAGCTCACTGCACTCCAATCACAGAATCGCTTTCACTTAAAAAACATAAGCAAATTATACAATGAATGGAAAGAGAAAAAGCGATGTATTACAGAATAGCTTTTACTCTAAAAAATTAAAAGGAAATCATATGATGAATGGAAAAAAGTGCTGTGGTGCAGAGTATATTTCATTCTAAAAAAACAGAAGGAAATAGTACCATGAATGAAAAAAAAGTGATGTGGTTAGGTATTTCTATTACGGAGGAAAAAAGATCTTCGATTTAAACACGATTCATTTTATTGGTGATTACGTGTTTTTTTATAAAAAAGAAAGAAACATGTTTGCTTTTGATATTTTTAAAAAATAATTTATTTTGTTGGTGATTACGTTTTTTATTAAAAAAGAAAGACATGTGATTGGTTTTAATATTTTGTAAAAATAATTCATTTTGTTCGTGATTATGTGTGTGTTCTTTTTATAAAAAAGGCATGTGATTATGTGTGTGTTCTTTTTATAAAAAGGCATGTGATTCATCTTTGCTACGTTTGTTTGTGTAAGTCTGAACCTTTTTTTTTTCTAATTGACATCCTCAGGCAAGTCGCCTATTTAAGCAGGTGCTTCTTAAGCTGGGAAAGCGAGGTGGTATTATTCGTGCTACAGTACCACAATTCTACAGTTCTCAGTTGCTACAGTGTGTAGTGTGCTGGGCTGGTGCTCCTCTGCTATCCTCTGTTGGAATAAGTTCACCGGAGGTCCCTCAAATTGACATCGAGATTTTTTAAGGTCCCTAAACTATAATACCAGAAATGTGTACCCCTAAAATTACTAAATACGTCCGACGAAGGTCCCTCGGCAGTATTGACTCAGTTTTTGCCCGGTTTTGCTGATGTGTCGCGCTGTGGGACCCACTGGTCAGTCCGCCGTTGGGGAGTTAATAGACGGGGTTAAACGCTCTGTCCTCGCCGTTTCCAGGCGTTGGCGCGACATTTTCCTCTTCTCGAGCTGAAACCCTAGCTTAGGGCGGCGGCGGGGGCGACAAGAGGAGGTGAGGCTAGGCGATGGCGAGTAATTGCAGTGACCGATCGTCGGGGTCGTCGCATCCCAGCAGTCGTGCTCCCATCCCGGCGCGAGTTGGTCCCTATGATTATCAGCCGGCGGTGATGTGCTGGTGTGGTGCTAAGGCGGCGCGGTGGATTTCCTGGAGCGTGGACAACCCAGGTCGACGGTACTACCGATGCCGCAATCGGGTGAGTGATGTAGATTTCTTTTGCTTGCTTGTTTTTTGTTTGAGCTGGCAGTATGGTTGGGTGATTTGGGATGTAATGTTTTCAGGGCACCGGCTGTGATTTTTTTGACTGGTATGAGCCCGCAACAAGCAGTTTTTTGAGGGAGCTGTTGAACGACCTTCGTGAAGCCGTGTTATTGCTAAGGAGGGAGAAGAATGAGCTGCAACGTTGTGTTGAAGAACTGAGGCCGAAGGTAGAAGAGCAGTGCCTAGAATTAGGGGTAGCAATGAATGAAGTGGCACAATTGAGGCTTGTGGCAGCTGATAATGAAGCTAACATGGTGGCTATGAGGGCAAGTAACAGTAGGCTAGAGAAACAGAGATTTTGGCTTGTACTGATGTTGTTGGGATGCATGTTTGTGTTGTTTGCTGTGATTTTAGTTCAGATGTGAGGTGCAATGTGTTAATCTATGTGTCAAAATACTGGTAGCTGAAAGCATTTTGCTGTATTTTGCTAAGAAAATGAGCTGTGCTCTTTGACTATCTAATTTAAGTGAATGGATTTGTGGTTGGCTGAATTGTGATTGATATTCAGTAATGACACTGACATTGCATATATTTGACTGAGTATCAGCTATTGCAGTGACAGAGTATTGGTAACTTTGCACATAAATTTTAGCATAACAAATTGATAAGAGTCAGTTCATCACATCAGATCAGCTCAGTAAATGCCATCTCATATCACATCAGGTTATGACACATAATTTGAGCAAAGTCACTCAATTTAGATGATAACAATCCACAGCTTAGTTGGCTTACAGTCTGTCAGAACAAGCACACATCACAACATAGTTGGCAAGCAGTCTGCAAAATTACAGAAACTAAACAGATAGGCAAAGTTGGCTAAGAGTCTGCCAAAGTACACAAAAGGCACAGAACATTACATAGTTAGCTTCATATGGCATCACAGCTTGTCAGATTCCCATGGGGGAATCAGCATCAGTGGACCTGCAGGTGTTTTCTTGGGCTTGGTAGTTGCTGGTTCTTGAGCTTGCACATAAACACTAGCTTTCCCAGAAGTGATCCTCACTGAAGCAGAAGAAGAACATTGAGAGTGTGGCACTATGGCCTGAAGGTTCACACTGGCTGAACCACCTCTTTCAGTTGCCACCCTAGCACTGGCTGCAACCTTCACAACTGAACTGTTTTTGTTTGGTGACTGGAAGGAAAAGAAACAAGTGTTGTTAGCAAATGAATGTTCATTTCAAAAGTTTAATTGAATGAGGACTGCCTGACATACCTTTTTTGTAGGAGATGTTCTCTTCCTAGTGTGGCAAGCAGATGTGCTAGTGCTGAGCTCAGCTGCCTTTCTTTTCCTGCTTTGTGTGTTGCTGCTAAGTGTGTTTGACAACACTAAGTTGTTATTTGCTGGTCCTGTATTTCCTAGAGCCGATGTTGCAGCTACAGATGTGCTACCACCTGCCCCACTGTGCTTGTGACAGCCCTTGCTGTTGTGACCAAGTTGCTTGCATGATCTGCACCTCATAATTGTGCCAAATTTGGAAGCTTTGGTAGGTTTAGCTGGCTCATTAGGCTCCCTTCTCCTTTCAGTCTTAGGCCTCCTGACATCTTTATGTATCCTGGGGCATTGAGAGGCTCTCTAAGATCATCTGGCCAACTAGTCATGCCCTCTACTGACTGCAGGCAATGGGCATAGGTTTTTTTGAAAGATGCCACTGAATAGCATGTAGCAACCCACCCATCTAGTGTGTTGGTCCTATAGTAGATGCAAGCAATTGCATGTGGACATGGCAAACCTGACAATTGCCAATATCTCCATGAGCACTCCTTCATATCTAGGTTAACTATGAACCTATGCTCATTATGCTTGACTTCAAAACTGTCAGCCCCATTGCATATAGCATGGCAGAATGCAGATTCAGCAATGTACACATTAAGTTTTTTAAGTATACCAGGGCAAATGACAGTACTCCATCTATCAGAACATTTTCTTTGGTCATGGATCCTAACCATTACTTTCCTTCTAATGGTTTCAAGCATTGTTATGATAGGAAAGTATCTAGCCTCAAGAATCCATTTGTTGAAAGATTCACAAATGTTGTTATCAACAGAGTCACAATTAGATCCTAACCTAAACCAAGCCCTACTCCAATGCTCTGGGTGTGTGTTCAATATTGCTTGAGCTCCAGCAGGGGTCAGTTGGGCCAGCTTTGTTCTAGCCAAGTTGAAAAGCATTCTGCATGATGCTTTGGCACACTTCCAGAATTTTTTTTGAAACTCTTTGTCATTGAAGTGCCTCTTACAATTGGCATAGATATGCCTGGCACAGTTCCTGTGCTCAGCTTCAGGAGCCCACTTAGATACAACATTAATTATTCCCTGCATTTGACAGTAACATGCACAAGGCATTAGGTATGCATTGTGTAATGACATAATTGACAGAAAATAAAAGCAAACAGTGGATTAGGAGCATTACCTTCTGCTGGTCAGAGATGAAGACCCATCCACTTCCATCACCAACCTTCAGATCACTGCACAGCAAGTCACAAAACCAATCCCATTCTTCATTGTTCTCTTTATAGACCACAACCCAAGCTATTGGGTACATCTGATTATTGGCATCCCTCCCTATAGCACACAATAGCTCTCCATTTGTAGATCCCTTGAAAAAGCAACCATCAAGCCCTATTACCTTCCTGCAACCAGCCATAAACCCTTTCTTGCATCCATCAAGGCAAATGTAAATTCTTTTGAACACAGGTGGTTCAATACCTATCACTCAGTTGATGACCACAGTGCTACCAGGGTTGGTCCTAAGCAGTTCTTGCTGATAATTGTAAAGCTTCTGGTACTGGCCCTTGGTCACATCAAATGCCTTCTGCATCACAAGTCTTTTGGCCCTCTTAAGCTTGGAAATTGATGCATCAGCAAACATCTCTTCTTGAACTGTTGCTTTCATATGGGATAGTGGCCAATCAGGGTTAGCAACAATGAACTTGCCATATTTTTCTGCTATCCTAACAGATGAAACATGTCTACTGTCCCTCCTTGGTGGGCATGCATGCATACTATCATAAGTGGCAATCTGCCAACTATCACTTCTTGTGGTCTTGGACAGCAAACACACCCAAGGACAGCTAGCCCAATCACACTTTGCCCTCACCCTCTTGTGATCATCTTTAATAAAATTAATCACTTTTTTTTCAGCCAGGGCATATTTTATAATGGTCTTCTTGAACTGATGCTTAGAGCTGAAATTCATTCCTAGCTCAAAAATAGGAACCCCTAGCTGCTTCTTAAACCTTGGGAACTTGCCCTTCCTTCTGACAAGCTCACCATCACTGCCAACCTCATCATATGAGTCTGCATCATCACTATCTGCATATGGGGTGACATTGCCATCTTCTGGACCACCAGCAGTTCTAGCTGACTGACTTTTAAACCCCTCAAACACAACCTCATCCAGCTCATGAAGCTTTCCAGCTCTCATCTTCCTCTTCAACTCTTTGTAGTGTCTTTCTATCTCCCCAGCCTCTTCATCATCCTCAGAAGGGTAATCATCTCCTCCTACATAATCACTATCATCCACACTGTCAGAAGGCAGGACAGTGTTTATGGGTGACCTTTCCCTATAAATGACAATCATCCTGTCACTACCACTTTCATCCACTTCCATTGCTTTAACTTCACCAGTACCCAAAACAGCTTTGCCCTTCCCTTTGTCCACAATAGCTTTGCCCTTATCTTTGACTTTCACCTTTCTATCCCCATCCTTATCCTCATCTCCCTCTTCCTCCAATTCTTCATCCAAATCCAACTCCAATTCAGCCTCATAATCACTGTCTTCCTCTTCATCAACATCAATTACAATGGGCTCCTCAGCATACACCTCAGCCACACCACCCTCACTTATACAGTCAGACATGAACCCACACACCTTATCATCCATCAACAACCGCAGTCCTGTCCCTAATTCTTCCCCAGGAAATAACCAATGCAGTAAAGTCCCATCTACAAATTTGCAGTGATCTTTTAGGTGTCCAAAAAGTTCAGGTAATGACACTTTATCCCTGTCTATGTATGACATTGCTTCTCTCCCCCACAATACAACTTCTGTCTCCCTCTATTGACAAATTCCCCATTGAAATGGAACCTAACTACTAGAGTGCCCAAGGGATCCATGCTGCCAGCTCTGAAAAATTATAAAAATAAGCACTTTACTACTGTACTATTAAAACTACACTACATCCAGATCCCTAATACCTAGTTAACACCTAACACCGATTAAAAAAGGACCACCCCAACACTAACCCACACAGATTCACATGGGTATATAAAAGCATTACTACACCTAGTGCATATGGGATAATATACTACTTGACCTCTACACCGAATCCCAGACAAAAAAGAATCTACCACATTTTAAAATCTTCCCCCAAAATCAACACAGTACCAGCTACAATAGCACGCAATGCCGAGCCAAAAAAGTACTAACTGGGGTGGAATCCGCCGCGCGTTTCGATGAAAATGATGCCCGTCGCCGGCGCCACGGCCAGCTCGCCGCCGCCGACAAACCCGCCGTCGCCTTCAAGTCACCTCCTGGTCGCCGCTCAACTAGGGTTCGAGCGAAGGAGAGAGAATGGAGGTCTCGCTAGCTGCGCTCCCCTCCGTTAACCCTGTCTATTAACTCCCCAACGGCGGACTGACCAGTGGATCCGACAACGCAACACGTCAGCAAAACCGGGCAAAAACTAAGTCAATACTGCCGAGGGACCTTCATCGGACGTATTTTAGTAATTTTAGGGGTACACATTTCTGGTATTCTAGTTTAGGGACCTTAAAAAATCTCGATGTCAATTTGAGGGACCTCCGGTGAACTTATTCCATCCTCTGCTATGTGGTTTGGCTGTTGGGCTTAGGCTGCTTTTTGCTAAGCCGGCCTGCTGCTGCTTTGGTTGGTCTGCTTGCTAGCTCTCTTTTTTTTCTTTTCTCTTTTACTAGCATAATGCCTGTGCGTTGCACCGGGTAATGATAGGGTGGTTGAAATTTGATCTTAATTTATCAAAGCACTAGGCATGATCATAAGCATCAACGATGTGTACAGTAACAAAAAGTTGTGTTGTTTTTGATAATTAATCTTTATATTTACGGGTCGTGGATGATACTTATGACGTGTGTATCCGATGGTTATAGCATGGGATGAACGGATGGCGAAACAACGGATAGAAATTTGTGTGACGAACGAAAATATTGATATTTTTAAGTAGATAAGACTAACAAAAAAATAAGTGGAATTTAGCTGAGGGCAAATCCGTATCACGACATGAGTGAAAAAATAAGTGAATTTTTCTTGTACTATATGTAATTTAATTATGGGGATATACTTGTGTGTTGATATGTAAAGAAAATGCGTAGTTGAAAAATATTACTCCCTCCATCCAAAAATGCAAGGCATATTTCTTTTGTGACCATGATCAAGGAGGAATTAACTTATCCCCTACGTGAGAAACTACAAAACTATATGCACGCATGCAATCAATGATTAAGATGTTGCTTAGGTTTCGGTCAACAATTAATTTAACACATGAAGACTACAAATATATTAATCTTTTTGGAAAAAATAAATTAAGATATCTTAAAAAAGAAGGGAGTAATAAATATGCAATAAAAAATGGAATCCTTCTCTCTCACTGCCGCATGGGCCCAACGCTACACTATCGTCCCCTACCTCCCTTCGGAGTCCGGCAGCCACCCGACGCCACCTCCTCCGTGAAATCCGGCAACATACTTGGATATAATCCAAAATTGATTTAGGGGTTTCGATTCTTATCTCCTCCTCTTTCCGTTTTTTCAAAAATCGAAGCTAAACTGCGTCTTATCAAGCTCAGAATTAAACTCAGTGTATGCAATTACGCCGAGACGATGGACAAAAGTTTTTTTTCAGAAGCGTTGCGTATTTTTTAAATAGGTATAGATGTGCTATATCTCTACTATTTCACCTTTCAAGCCATATCATCTTCAAATTGGATTAAAGAATATATCATAAACTTTATAAATTACTATTATTATTTTATAAAAAAATACCTATGTGTTGCATCGAGAAAAAGGTTGATGAAAGAGAGAGAGAGCGTGCTCAGTAAAAGCCGAGTGAGGCAATAGTGTGAGTAGTGAGACAGCAAGTAAAAGCCAAACGAGGTAGTACTCAGATTAGATGTGTGAATCGAACTACATACCAAGAAAAGCAATTAGCCTAACGAAAATAAAACTTTCACGGATTACCAAGACGGAAAGAGTGATGATTAAAAAAATATGGGTTTTATAAGTAGATACTCTCTCTTGTTTTTAATTTATGATATCGTTATATTTTTATATACATTTAACAATTTATCTTATTAAAAATAATAATTTATTTTGTTATATAAATTGATTTATCATTAAGGGTTCTTCAATTACTTTATATATTTTATGTTTATAAAGGATTATACATTTAACAATTTATCTTATTAAAAATAATAATTTATTTTGTTATATAAATTGATTTATCATTAATGGTTCTTCAATTACTTTTATATATTTTATGTTTATAAAGGATTTTAAATAAGATGAATGATATGTCTAAAGTTAACCATGTTGTATATTAAAAACCAGGAAGAGTATATTAAAAATAAGGGAGAGCGTATTTCTTACAAGAATATATAGGGATATGCAAGAGTTAGATATTTATCCCAAGTCATAAGATTAAGGTGTCGATAAGCATTACCCTCTCTATCATATAATATTAGAAAAATGGTCTGTGCGTTGCAACGGAAAAAGTAACATTACAAATGTTACATAAATATTTAGATAATCAAGGATTAATTTTCATCATTGGAGATCTTTCATAAACAGCTTACGGGTTTCAAAACTAATATTTGGCTTATAATTTCTTCTACACTATTCTTTGTGTTCTTCCGATCAATATAATATGGTGGTTTCAAAATATATTCAGATTTGATCACTTCATTTTATTGTCATATTCTGATCTAATTTATTTTGCTATATTTTTAGTATCATGTTCCTTTCCTCTCACTCTATATAGTGCCATAGTCCATTTTTTCCTAATAACTTATTAGTTACAGTCTTTTCAGTATTTTTTAACCTTTTCCGTGTCCAACCTTCTGTGCCATGGAAAAAATAATAGAATAGATATAGGAAAAGAGTAGAGATAGCCAAATAGGATATGGTCATACGGTCGGTTTCCATGTTTTGAAAAGAACCGGTCGTTTTTCTTTTCTCAGAATAACCGATCGGTTTTTTCTCGGTAAAAACCAGTCAATTGGGTCGGGATCAGATTGATCCCCTTTCCCTTCCTTCGCTCGATCTTATTTTAATTAATTGAAATACAAATTTTCTGGAATATTTGGGTATTTTTTAAGTAGGTAGGTATATAATTAAATTAATTTACATGTAAATTAAGTGTGAGAAATAAATGATATGATTGGATTTAATTTTTATTAAATTCTCCATATTAGTTACACTCTTTGAAATTTTCTTGCAATTTACAGATCTTAATTGCTAATTTTGATAATACAAACATCATTTCAGTATTTATTTAAATAAAAATCCTTCTTTCTCTATGGGCCATTTTTAGCCCAATAAATGATATGGTTGGATTTAATTTTTATTAAATTCTCCATATTAGTTACACTCTTTGAAATTTTCTTGCAATTTACGGAGCTTAATTGCTAATTTTGATAATACAAACTTCATTTCAGTATTTATTTAAATAAAAATCCTTCTTTCTCTATGGGCTATTTTTAGCCCATTTTCTTCTTTAGCCCGCAACCGAGCCAACCCACTTTTCTCAGGCTGCAAGAGACCAAAGTCTAATTAACATTCCCACACTCCTCCTTTCACTTGCTGTGCGGGCCGTAACCGAAAATCTAACCACATTTGTGTTGGACTGCCGGCCCACGTGCGGCCTAAGTGCTGCAGTCTGGTCATGGAGGCCAGCCCGACGCTCAATCGATCTGAGCCATTCGTTTTGATGGACGGCTCCGATCGGTTCCAAATCAATCAAAGCTCCGGTGCAAAAAATACCCTAACCCTAGATCCATTCTTCGCTCCAATCCCAATCCCCCCCCACCGCCGGTCGCCTCCCCCCGCTCAACGCCGCCTCTCCTCCGGCGGCGCCCCTTCCCCTCCCCTTCCCTCCCCTCTCCCCTCCAGCGGCACCGCGTCCCCTCCCCTCTCCGGCGGCGCCGCTCCTTCTTCCCCCTCCCCATGCCTCCCCTCCCCTCGTCGGCACGGCGCGGTGACGGCAGGGTACGGCGGAGACGGCAGCAACGGTCGTCCCTCCCCCTCTCTCTCTCCGTCGACCTCGACGGCCATCCCTCTCTCTTGGCCTCTTTGTTTCTGTCAGCGACGGCGCCCTCTCCACCATCAAGATCCGACGGCGCCCTCCCAACGGCGGCATCGGTGGCGTTCCCGCAGGTGGATCCGGTGCAGGCGACTTCCTGCCGTGGATCCAACGGCAACGTAGACGTCGCCGATCCAGCTTCACCGACGGCGCCGATAGCTTCCCGTGGACAGATCCGATGGCGACGACGACGTTGGTGGCTTCCTGTGATGTTTTTTTTATTTTTCTTCCTGTTCTTTTTCTCAATCGTTGGATTGTCCGATTGGATTTTCTATCTATTTTTGTTTTTTTATCTGCCTTGTGATGCACTCGTACGGACGAAAAATTAGTGCCGTACTGATGTAAACGCGGTGTGACGATTGGAAAGTTACGAATTTTTTAAGTAGTTAAGATTTGTGGGAATAAGAGATCATCGTCACGCTTTCGGATTGTGTATTAGCGACCAAATATCGCATGGGCCCTGCTTTAACGACGGACGAAAAGATTAACCGGAAGGCTTACTTATTTTTTAATTAGGTATATATATATATATATTATATTTAATGGTATTTGTTAGTTGGTGTGCACGTGAATGCTCGCATGTATAGGATATGATCCTTTAGCATGCTCGCGTGGTCTTTCTCTATTTCGACCATTGTGAAACAAACAATATGTAGATTTAATTAGATCACTTAACTCTTAAACTATTTTTTTTCTAATTTTACACAGAAACTATTAAAGATGAATCATTTCTCTAGTTAATAGCATTTCGATTCTTTATTTCTCTATATACGAGTTGTATTTCAAGTTAAACTTTTTAGACCTATAGATGACACCACTATAAAAGTTTTAAAGTATTTTTTAAAAATTTATAACTATTTACTTAAAATTTAAAATGTCTATATTTAAATTAATCTGAGTGTTTTCCAACCTATGTAAACAACCATAATTTTAAAAAATACATTAAGACATAAGTGACAACAGTAAGGTGAATTGCTTTCAATATTTTATGGTGTAAAATAAAAAATTAGACTAAGACAGTGTTCGGGAGGTGAGGTTGGGAACTCACCTCCTGCGCACGTAAAAAGAGCGACATATTTTCTTATGATTAATTAAGTATTTACTAATTTTTTTTTGAAAAATGGATTAATATGATTTTTAAAATAACTTTCATATAATTTTTTTTCAAAAACCACACCGTTTAATAGTTTGAAAAGCGTGCGCGTGTAACACGAGGAAGGTGAGTTGGGAAATTAAAGTTAAGGGAAGAGAGTTCAGTTGAAAAAAATGGGGGCGTAAAATGGAACTTTTTTATTTGTTTAAAAAACATATGTTTTATTAAAAGCAAACAAAACCTAAGTATGTGAAGCGTTCCGTTGAAAATGTTGGGGCGTAAAATTAAATTAAACCTTTTTTATTTCTTTAGGAAACATAAGTTTCATTGAAGTCAAGCAAAAGTTACGGAAAATTAAATTAAACTTTTTTTTATTTCTTTAGGAAACATAAGTTTCATTGAAGTCAAGCAAAAGTTACGGATGTGAGAACAAAAAACGCCGTCCGTGGGGATCGAACCCACGACCACGTGGTTAAAAGCCACGCGCTCTACCACTGAGCTAGGACGGCCGTCGATATTGAATTCTTTATAAAAGTATATATAGTATTTTAAAAATATGTAAAATTCGAGCTTTCAACAATTTATTGCAAGTTCGGTTGTTGTACTTGTTAGCGATCGAGAGATGTTAGATTAAACAAACAACATTAGAGAGAATTAATGGTGCATCCTTTATTATACATTTATGCTTCTTCGCCACGTGGCTCCCTTTTCATATTTTTGGTACGGAGTACTGGAGTATTACTTCTGTCGTAGTGTGACAGTAATATATATAACTAACTACTGATCAAGAAGCTTTGTTACTGAGATAATGACGATGACGACGCTACAAACAGTGAGACCAGCTGTGATATCAGAGCTGCATTTTCACAATTGCACATAACTTTGTCATCTCTTCGATCCATGTACGTGTGTATAATCCTGTGCTTAATTCTAGGTATAACTGCGTGCTAATTGAGCCTCGCTACTAATTAAGGTTAATTAAGCAGCCAGGGACGGCGCGTTGTTCTTGAGTGAAACCGGTGCCAGCTTCCCGCCCAACGTATCCGGGATCTGGCTCTCGTCGATCTCCTGGTGCAGCACCTCTTGCAAGCTCTTGTCATCCACGAACACGAACTGCATTTTTTTCAGACAGCAAATTGGACCAAAAGTAATCAAGGAGAGAATCGTGAGAACGAAATCGAAACGTAGAGATAATGTTTGATCTTGTTTGGCACTTGATTGCAAGTTCTTTGATCGATTTTATTACCTTGTCCCTGGTGACGTTGTCGATGAATGGGTAGATCATCTTCCAGGCCTTCATGAACATGTAGGGTACATGGATCATCAGGGCCTTGCCGAGCCTCTCCGGGTAGTAACTCTGCGAGGGGGAATCAAACGCAACGAAGAAGATGTAACTAATCATCATCGATCTGTAACAATGCTTGTTAATTGTTCCAGTTGCAATGTTCAGTTCTGTCTAGCTGAATTAATTGATTAACTGAAGAATGAATGATCTAATGCATATACCTGCATGATCTCTATGGCCGCGATGTAAGCTCTGATGTCGCAGTTGGAATAACCCCAGCCCTTGAGATCCACGATGCAGACGAATTTCTCCTGGCCTCTGGGGATCCTAGAAAGTTGAATTTACCCATATGCATCATCAGCGTTCAGTAACTACTCTTATGTCAATCTTGTGCATTAGCTGTTCTTTAGTAATTAATTCAAGGAGTAAATCAAGAAAATTCGATCGATCAGAGCATTTTCCATTGTAATTACCTTGCACAGATGCTGTCGAGTAAGTAGACACAATAACCTGCGGTGCAGGAGATGAATTAGTTAAGATGGATGCACACTCGATCAGTCAGGCTATGTGTAGATCAAGATGAATACTACATCCGTTTTAACATATAAGTGTTTTTTTTCATGTTTTCCAGTGACTGAGATAGGAGGTGGTTAGTGGCATGTCCCCTTCAACATTTTTTTTCGCACATAACCACCTAATTAATTAAATAATTAATCTAAGTAATAGTGTATTAGGCTCACTCCAAAACTCTTGGGCTCTCCCACGGCTAAATACTGGCTCCGCCACTTACTACCTCCGTTCAAAATAAGTTAATCCAATATGGATATGATATATACTAGTGTTTATCCACATTCGTAGTACTTGGGTTATATCACATCGCATATACTACATTAACTTATTATGATATGAAGGTAGTATATCTTAGAACTGATGAATGAGTATATAAATTCTATAGACTATATTCTCTCTGTCCCAAAAAAAACAATCGTTCCAAAAAAACAATCCTATCAATATATCTGTGCATTCGTCGTGTCTGATATATTATTAGGATTTAATTTTTTTTTGACGAAGAGAGTAGCTAGCAGAGACGTACTCTTGAACTGGGCCATGTCGCGTTTGGCGGAGAAGTGCTTGGCGGGGAAGGCGAGGAGGATGGGGCGGCCGGTGCGGTCGGCGCCGCCCATGTAGACCTTCTCGTCGTCGAGGTCGCGGCGGACCTTCTCCTCCGGCACCGAGCCGCCGCCGGGCACCGCCTCCCTCCTCCACCGGAGAGCCTTGACCAGCATCGCCGACGCCTTCTCCACGTTGTGGTCTCGCGCGCGCAGGAACCTCCTCAGCGTCAGGTTGTCCACTTCCTGCGCAAAGAATGAAGAACACTTCAGTTCTGCAGCATCGTGTATTCAGAAATATTCCAGTCTAATCGATCTTCGAAACAGTGGTGTTAGTTACTACGTGCCTGAATTTGTCAAAACTTTCATAGTACTATTAGCATGAAAGAATGAATTAATGCGACACATTTTCAGAGGTGAATTTTCAAGGAAAAAAAAACGTTCTGTATATAATATTCTTAAAAAAATGTTTTAAATATATTGTTATCTTTGTAATAATGTTTGTAACCTATTCCGCCATTCTGGCCAGACGATGATGGAGAATATAATTGACCCTGAAACGTAGGTCCAGCTTCATGTAATAATATTGTAATGGCTGGCGTGTGTCCACTGGAGCATATTCCATTGGCCATTGATGTACTGTACTTGTATTATTAATCTGCTATAATCTGTTTCATCCGTCCAAAAAAAATATCTGTTATTAATCTTGCGTTATTGAAGTGACATTTCTTCGTTGTACTAGAAAATATACTAGAAAATATAACCTGATACCAGATTAGTTTTTTTTTTGAAAATATACCTGTCTACAACTGCAATAGTTCAAAATTAAAGCATCATTCTTCTTCACGTGGTTCATTCAGCTGGCTACCCCATGGGCCATGGCTGTACTGTGCAATTTTCTTCCCCCATACACCCTGTACTTCCAGACTCCGGTGATCTGTACGGTTGGTCAATGATCCACTAATTACTCATCACATCGCTTAATTACTACTAGTACGATCTGATGGATCAACAACTGCCAGCCAAATCTGATGTAATACTCTAATTAATTCGAAATTTCTCTAAAAATAGCGACAGCCTGATTGGTTGCCCTGTTTCCCCGTCATGGCTTTGCTAATCCGACACTCATTCTTTCTGTTGCTGAGGAGTGGAAGCTAGAAAAAGGCGTGTGTGATTCGAGAGAACTAATGCTCGTCGATAGCAAGATCGATTCGCACGCAAAAATTCTCTTTGGTTTCGCACAAATTAAGCATGACTATTCCTTTCGTCCATCCGACACAATCTTGGCTGGACGAACCATTCTCAATTCTACAGTCGAACTGCTCGGTTAATTCAGCGCTGCTGCGCAATCAAAAACACACTGAGTTCGGAGAGGAAGAACAGCAAGCAGAAGAAACCGAGAATGACGAAGCAGAAATAAAGAAAGAAGCAGCGGATGGAGTAGCTTTGATTGGAATTGCATCGTTGCGTACGTACCTTGGCATGGGGATCCTGGGCTTCCACCATGGCCCTGAGCTCAGCGACCTTGAGCCACTCCCCTTCCCCGGCATCGCCTCCTCTGTTGCCTGCCATGGTAGAGGAGAAGATCGAAGAGGAGGACGATGATTAGGGAGAGAGAGAGAGAGAGATGAAGTCCGTATGGTCTATGGAGGAGAGGAGAGGAGAGCATGTACTAGAGTAGTGGTAGTACCAGTAATACAGGTGTAGGAAGTCAGGGGAAGCTCCCCAGAAAGTAAGCGGCGTGGGGAGACTATTGGATCCATCGCAGCATGGATACGGTCGTGGTTTGAGTTTGACATCGGATTAACTAATATCTAGATAAACGAACTTAGTAAATACTAACTTCATTTGTTTAACTTTTTTTATAGTCAAACTTTATTAAGTTTGATTAAATTTATAGAAAAAATTAGTAACATCTAAAATATCAGATCGGTTTCATTTAATCGAACATTAAATATATTTTGATAATATATTTGGTTTGAGTTGAAAATAATAATATATTTTTCTATAAACTGGATTAAACTTGCTAAGTTTAACTAGAAAAAAAGTTAAACAACTTATAATATGAAATGGAGGGAGTAATAATACTTTTATTGTTCAAAATATAGCTAGTTAGCAGTAAGAATCTAGACATACTTCACGTTCCACCTTTTTCCGTTTATATAAAATCATCTTCTAAATTAGACGGAGCAAAAGCACTCAACGAGGCCTTGATGACAGCAGGGACTCTTCCTTGTTTTTGCCATATCTACCACTTGTCACACCCGGAAATTCAGTACTAATTTTCGAACTAATTTATGCATAAAATCCTTATCCAGAAATTAGCCGAGGAACACAAATCGATAATTTAATAATACAGATTCATCATAATAACTAAAGTGATAAATACTTACTCAAGAGGCACTTAATCCTTACCACGAAGAAAACTGCAGCGGAAAAGAAAATCTAACGAAGCTTCAACTTCAATCCCATAGGCAGCTCAACTGGGATCTAAGCCAAATGTCTTTTCCTTCTGGATCCTTCTTCAATTGAGGTTGATGATTATTGTAAGGTGAGTATATAGAATATTCCGCAAACCACACAACAAATATACAAGTGCAAGGGAATACCAAAAGATGGCATAATATAGGGTTCATTTATAAAAGCAGCATTTGGCAAAGAGTTGGGAATTTGCAAAACAGTAGAATAATTAATTAAACAATATTAATCAACACTGAACAACACCATGTGCTGTACAGGCCCAAACCCATCACTGAACAACCATGTCCGGTTGCACAGACCCAATCTCCAAATCAGGAATTAGCCGTTCCAAACCAGAAGCTAAACCAATTATCACTATTTATCACACTATTAACATTCGATGAGTAGTGTGGGACTAATCACGAAAAACATTATTAGACCCGCCCATAACCGCGAGCACGGCTATTCGAATAGTTTTACTCTGGCCATAGATATACCACTGTACCCACAAGACACAGCCCCACAACATGTTACCATACCCTCAGTAACACCACAGTACCTCGAAACGGGATTGTGGCAGTACCCTCCGCATAACACAATGCAAAGTAGTGCACCGCTCTTGGATTATAATCACCCCCTTAACAAGTTAATGCTTGTGGTTAGTACGGTTAATGCTTTACAACGATAGCTCGTGAACCAGTCCATAATTTTCATGAGCACGACCATTAAAAACATGTGCTCACAACCCACCATTAATAAGTTTTAGTTGGTAATTAATTAGTTAACCAATCACGATTAACCATCATAAGCTACCATTAAATATCCATCAATGAGATGTAAAGTGAAGTATTAGTTATCCCAATAGTGTGCTAATGTTTCTAAGCATGGATAAGCAATTATATCTAATATCTAGCTGAACCAATATGTAAGGCCCAAGCTAGTCAATTATAACCCATAGGATAATCAAGTTATTTTCGGCTGTAACATAGGGAAAAGGCTCACATCACCCAATGGCATTCGAAAATAAATGCATATTTGAAACAAATAGAGTTTAAATATAGGTCCAACATGCTCAAAGGAATTGTGTTTAGGATCTGTGTGATTTATCTTGCAATCAATCGTCTTCAATTTGTCTTCAGGAACTTTTCCAACGAAAGAATGAACGAATCAGCTGAAAACTAAACCTAGAACGAAAAACGGGAAAAATTCTAATAAAAACAAAATAAATAGTACAAATAAACTGTAGAGTTTGAATTTAGATGAATTATGAGACTTAAAACACTAATTAAATTTTGTAGCTATATTTTAGGTTAGAGGAAATAATTCGTTCCCTCTTCATCCTAAAATATAAGGACGTACGATGGGATATGATATATACTAATATTATGAATTTGAACATGCTCGTGATTTTATATTTTGGAACCTACTAATAGGTAACTAGTGGTTTAAACAATACTAGTAGAAGTTTCCTAGGAAATGTATTTACAGGGATGTATTGGGTCGATTATCACAACTCCATGTTTTCTCTAGAGCTAAAACCTAACCAAACAGCTCCAGCTCTGAAGAAAAATAAAGCTGGTTGAAGTGCTCTCATAAAATGAATTAGAGAGGTGGAGAGGTGGAGTTAGATAGCTTCACAATTTCATTTTAGATTAAATTTTAAAATTAAATTTAAAAGTTATAGCTATTCATAGTCTGTTGCTAATAACGATCGCTACCTCTATTACGGACTTGTCATCTCGTTTGTTCTCTTGAGATATTTTTTCCATGGCCCATCACTATTCACTACGGCTCTCGCTGTCTCGTCTTGTTCCCTTCCTCTGAATGCATCCATCCATGACTAACATGAGAGTCCGGAGCTTGCAGGCGGCGTGGATTAAAAATATGATTTTTTTTATTTTTTATTTTTCTCTCCGAAGATCGTGGGATTAAGATATGGTGCAGGTGAGCCCACGTGACGTGTCGAATACTGATTCGCCCACGTCTGTTTGACTCTCCCAGCCCCGGTCTGCTGCTGCTGGTAGTGGTTTCAATTATTTTCCCCCCAATATGCAAAGTCCTCCCATGCATGTTTACCGTTGAACAATCATCATTTTGAAACAGAAACAAGAAAAAGAAATACTACTCCGTAGTACTACATGGAAAACAAATACTCGTTTCATCAAAAAAAAAAAAACAATCTAAGAGAGGATATGATCCTCTATTACAACGAATCTGAATAACACATTATATCCAATTTCTATGTTGCTATGGACTTTTAAAGCACTAATAACACATATATTAAAGCTTTATATATAAATTATCTTTTTTTATTTATTACTTTTTAATAGCTTATCAACCGTAGCTCAAACAATTAATGGATGTGTTCGGAACATAGAGTTGCAGCTATATGGTAACCAACTTAGAGCAAGTTTATTAGTATAACCAACTATTAGCTTTAAATCATCTATAGTCAATCTAATAGCTAATTCATACAATAGTTACCTATAAATATACTATAAATATATGCTACACCATTAATACTTGATCCCATATTTTATACACATATAATATATTGGAATCTGTGTTGTAGCTGTGTACAAATACGTAGACTGCTTTGCTTCTCTCTCATCTCTTATCCTCTTTACATGTGTTGTTTATAGTTGTCTTATAACCTTGCTTTTAGACTTGCTCTTAGACGTAGCCGCAGCCGGCTGCAATTTAGCACAAGCGAACAAGCTCTGAACCGTGACCGTGATGTTTGTTTGGTTGTCTCTCTCTTCAAGTCGTCATCGATCGTGACCTACATCAGCATGACCGCATCTAGCCATCGCCATCGGCCCATCGCTGGGCTGAACTGGGCTGACTGGATCACTGGATGACTTGCAGGAGCATGAGGCCTGTCTCTCAAGAAGAGAGGCCCACCCATTAAATCGAAGGCCTCGTAGGCATCCTAGATGGGCCGTTGTTTGGACCTTACCCAACCAGGCCGCAAACAGTTAGGGCCTCAAAACGAGCCTTTTACCAGACATACTCTGAGCAAATAGGAATAAGTTCATTGGACATCCCTTGACAACGAGTCCAATTTTCGTCGTCGAACCAGAAAACCAGGTACAATACGTCCCTCTGTCAAAACCGGTGCAATGTAAGTCCCAAGGCAGTATGACAAGTGGTTTTATCCTACGTGATAATTTGACCCGAGTCAATAATGCTGAGTCAGCGGCTCTTCACCTCTCTCTCTCCACATATATCTCTCTCTTCCACCCTTTTCCAATCTCAGCAGGCAGCGAGCTGTGAGGAGGACTGAGGAGAAGGCCGGCGGCGAGCGCTGAGGAGGACAATGTTCGCGACATGCTCCAGCTCGTCTCCGACGATCACCTCGCCCCCGTTTGTACCCGCCTCCGCCAACTACTCATCATCTGAAGACGAGGGGTCTCGGGTGGCCGCCGCCGCCAGAAAGGACTCAAGGCCGACGAATGCGCCCGCCGCGGCGGCATGCATGAGCAAGGAGGAGACAAGGAGTAAGGGGAGGAGGAGGAGGGGCTCGAGCCATGGCTGGTGGCCGGCGAGCGGATTTCTTCCTCCACTGGCTCCTCGCCATCACCGATTTGCCTACCGCTGGCCGGCTCTCGAGTTCATTTCATCGTCCTGGCTCCGGCGAGGAGGGGGTTGCGGCAGGTGGGAGCTGATGAGAAGATGGAGGCGAGGGAGAGAGGAGGGGAGCCGGTGAGCTCGAGCTCGCCATCCTGCGCACCATCTTCTGCTTGCTCCCCACCATTGACTCATGGCGGTGTCACCGGAGCGAGCTCCGCCGGACAGAGGGCACCAGGCAGCGGACCTCCAGGTTCCCGACAGCGGCGGGTGGCCAGGCTCCAGATCTGGGCGCCCAACGGCGGGCGGGCGGTGAGGGAAAGATGCCATCACCGGACTCCTCACAACCCGCCGCCGGTCGCCATGCTCCTCGTCATCGCGGATAGGGGAGCAGGCAGTGAGGAGAAGACGCCGCCGCCGGCCTCCTCACGACTCGTCGCCGTCCACCATGCTCCTCGTCGCCGCGGATAGGGGACCGGGCGGTGAGGGAAAGACACCGGTGGTGGCCTCCTCACGACCCGCCGCCGGCCGCCATGCTCCTCGTCCCTGCGTATTGGGGAGTGCGCGGTGAGGGAAAGACGACGACGGTGGCCTCCTCGTGACCCGCTGCCAGCCGCCATGCTCCTCGTCCCCATGAATAAGGGAGCAGGCGTTGAGTGGGACACCATGCTCCTCACCACCGAACAGAGAGATACTGTATAGGTGAAGAGACACTAACATGTGGGGCTCACACTGACTCAGCGATCTTGAAATTACCACGTAGGACAAAACCACTCGTCATACTGCCTTGAGACTTATATTGCACCGGTGTTGATAGTTGAGGTACCCATTGTATCTGGTTTTCGAGTTCAAGGATGAAAATCGGATTCCTTGTCAAGTTAAGGGACCTCAAATGAACTTATTCCGAGCAAATACAAGCAGTTAGAAATGGCTTTTAAAATAATGGGATAATACCCAAATTATTACATGCTACCTCCGTCCTAAATACCTTTTCTGGGCTAGTTGCAGTGTTAAAAATAGTTATGTTTTTAAACAGAGGTAGTGCTTTAATGTCACTAGGTCACAACACATCCAACTGAGTGGTAAATAATGTCTAAATAGTTAGGACAATAATACACTATCTTCATCCCAACGTATAAGGAGTTATAGGCTTAAACAAGGGTATTACTCCCTCCGTCCCAAAATATAAGGAAATTGGGGTGAATATGATACGTCCTAGTACTACGAATATGGATAGGGACTCTGTCCAGATTTGTAGTACTAAGATATATCATATCCATCCAAAATCCCTTATATCGTGGGATAGAAGGAGTAATAAAATAGGTGAAATCAAATGAAAGAAGATTGTGACCGGTTGAGAAGAGAAAATTAGGTGGGGATTTTGAATGAAGATTGTGATCAATTGGAAAGGAAATATAAGTGAATAAGTTGTTATATTTTGAAACAAATCTTGAATGCTATTAGTTGTTATATTTTAGGACGAAAACATTATTATTGAAACCAAATACTTTTTTTAAAGGTAAACCTAAAAAAAGGATAGGGACCTCTTGTTTTCATTTAAGAAGAAGATAATTGACCAAATTTTTTTCTTTTGAAAAAACCAGACCAAAAACCCACAAACGCATGATTAATTAACGAAAATTGATGAAAAACCCACACGGAGAACAAAGGAAGTACCATATATACAACAATATAATTGATGATCTAACTCAAGTTATCGTTGCTGAGCTCGAGAGAGCAGCTCTGACTTTTTAGTAATATAGAGACTCAGAAATAATAATAATAATAATAATAACAACAATAATAATAATAATAATAATAATAATAATAATAATAATAATAATAAAAAAAAAAAAAGGTGGCGCAAATGCTGAAGGAGCAGAAGCCGTGTTGACATCCGAAGCAAATACTGCCAGTGTACTGTACCCAAAGAGCAGGTTCAAACTGCTTTTGCTTTTGCTTTTGCTTGCTTGATTGATTGATTGATTGATTACTGCGTTTTGCATGGTGTCGGTGGTTTTGTTTAGGTTTGGGGGCGGAACGAATGATTGAGCTCGAATCGATCCACCGCACCGCGTGCGTCCCTACTCCCTACTCGCCTTCTCCATTCCGTACGCCGGCGACTCCGCGTTCCTGGCTCCACACAACAGCCAGCAGCCGGAACAAACCAACCAACCAACACACGGTTTCCATCTCTACAATCCCTCGCAACATTTCAGGTGTGTTCCTACGTACTTAAAACATGTCAACATATTAACGTGTGATTAATTTCGTATTAATTATAAATGCTTAGAAAGTAGATTAATACCCCGTATGATTTTTTAAAGTAACTTTTCTATAAGATTTATTTTAAATAATGTGTTAGCGTTTAATTGTTTGAAGAACACGCTCGGGAAAAACAAAGTAGAGATTAAAAATATACAGTATAGACTGCAGCGGTATACTCCTCCGACGAATGAGACGTGTCAACTCAACATATATTTCAAACATGTGACGACTTTGCTTTTTTTTTTTTTACTCAACAAACATGTGATAAATCCAACCAACTGATATCTATATTTAGCTTGATGTCGTCTTTATTTTTTTTCCCAGCTGTCCGTGTTAGTTACTCTCCAGGTCAATGGGTGTAAAAAAATAGTAGTGCTCCTTGTTGTCGTTGAAGGTCAACGCCTCAACGGGTGTATCACCTATAGTATGTATAAAAAATCTGGTAAAAAATAGTAAATGCTATAACACATTCAACGACAAAAACTGATCAATTTAATTTTATATTCATGACGTTCACCTTGATGAATTTGAATAAACGAACACGATAAGTAGGACGGTCAACGAGCCGAGCTCGAACGAGCTTGGGTATGTAGGCTCGAGCTCACCATAAACTCGAGACGTGGTTATTGATTGAGCTTGGGAGTGAGTTTGAGTTCGAGCTCGATCGAGCTTCGAGCTTACTTAAGCTTGACAACTTGATTTGATGGAACTTCAAAAAACTTGCTCTTTAATAAGAGATGTCAATTAAAACTATTGGTAGTCTAAATGAGTGGTTCTTATCTTGCTCGAGCTCGTTAAACTTGTGAGTCTCAGTGTAGACTTGAGTTTGGTTTATTTAGTATTTGAGTCGAGTTCGAATCGAACCTCGAACCTGTAACAAGTTAAGCTCGAGCAGCATGCGAGCTCCGACCTTTTTTTACAGCCCTAACGGCGAGTGAGCAAACGCGTCTATGTATTTGGACTTTGGACTTTGTGAAACGACAAACGAACACGGAAATACGCCTGCGCGGAATACGCTTTCACCGTGTCGAAGCGTAATACTGCTGTACGCGGTAGGCCCCCAATGGCGGGGCATTCACCGTCTTGCTCGGCGGCGGCGACGACCGACTCCGAGGCGTGCCTCCCCTGCGGCGCCCGCGCGATCCGGTGGCGAAGATGCCCTGCTCCGGCGAGGGATTGCGTGCCGCTTCGTCGCGGCGGCGGCGCTCGCGGAGCATCCATCCAACGGTACGCCCCACTCGAGCCCCAACAGTTCAACCAAGAGCAAGGCACTAGTAACGCAAGAACCCACCGATGATCCGCTGCTTTTGTGCTGTTTTTAATCTCTTTCCGCTCAACAGCAATTAAAGCCATCCAATTTCAGATCCCTTTTTATCAAACTAAAAAAATCCTCTAAGTTTGAGATGCTCACATGGGGGGTCTACCATGTTAAAGAAGTCTTTGGGGGATGTTCAGTTCATAGACTTTCTTGGGTCCCCATTTTGCTTCATTCCAAATTATGGAAGAAGAAGAAGCATAACAAACAAACAACTCTACTACTTGTAGTACTAACCTTCACCAAACCCTACAAGCAGGTAATTGCAGCATTAGCACTGTTTTTTTTTTTTTTGGAGATGAGCATTTGCACTAATCTCTTCCCCTGCAATCAACAATCACCACCAATAAATTATAGGTAAGAGAGTACTGTGAATTGTCCCTCCAAGATTTTTAATAATAATGTATAAACAAATGGAAGGTATTAACTGCAAATGGGGGCCTTGTTGCCAATGATTATGACCCACCTCTCATGGGGTTCTCATGAGCCATGACAATGAAATGAATGAATCACCATGTGCAAAGGGGGCAACAATCCAAATCACCACGATATCCTGGAGGAAACGGCTTGACTGTCACGCGGAATAAGTTAACCAAAAGAAAAGGACCGGAGAAACATGAAACTGAATTTATTTATTTTTTACTATTTGGCAGATCATAGATGGAGGGTAGTAATTCTTGGGTTAAAAAAAATCAAGGAGAGAGAGAGAGAGAGAGAGAGAGAGAGAGAGAGAGAGAAGTGAAGAGTTTGACATGTTAAGGTAAGACAAGTGAGAGGTCTAGTCCATGTTTGGTGAAAGGAAAGAAACTTGACATCTGAAGAGGAGGTAAACCCCTCACCAAACCTCTTTTTATGGAACACATTTGCAATAGACTATTAGGAGCTCCACAGAACTACAACTCATCATTGGTGTAAGAGGAAAAAGCAAGGAAAGCTGGAGGAAAAGGAGGGGATGCATAGAAAAAAGAAGCAAAAGAATCAGCAGCAGACAGCCCTCCTACCCTCTCTGAGCAAATATTAATCTCTTTCCCTTTATTTCTTTCTTCCTTTTAAGTAAGAGCATGGCCCCCCTAATTGTTCTTGAAGCCTGTTTATATGTGGAGTTGGAGGAAGAAGGAAGGAAGCCTAGGAAAGCCTCCCCTCACCTTCTCAACTCACCAAACGCTTCTTGGTAGGAGAATTGCCAGAAAAGTTTCCCCCTTTCTCCTTGGATCCTTTAATTACCTCCTGGCAATTGCCTGCTTGCTCATAAGGCCGGACAGGGGGAGGGTTGGAGAGGAGAGGAGACACAGGTGCTGGGAAGAGGCTTGTGGGGATCAAGAAGATGAGGAGGTGGGTCTTGGCCATTGCCATTCTTGCTGCTGCGTGCTTCTTCCTTGGAGCTCAGGCCCAGGAGGTGCAGCAGGGCCACCAGACAGAGAGGATCTCAGGTGGGGGGCCTTTGTTTTTTCTTGTGTTATTCTCTTCTTGGTTTTGATCTTGATGGATACATTCTTGTCAGTTAGTAGAACGAAACTCAAGCTGCTTGTTTGTGCATCTAAGAAACTGTTAAAGAAAGCATTTTGGAATCATTTAGACTGGCAATTTGATTTGTTTGTGGTTAGACCTCTCCGTCCTAAATGTATAGGATCTATTTCAGATCAGATGCAAATGGAGGTTGTTTATGTTGGTGTATTATTCTAAATCATTTGGTTGAGTTATGGTTCAATGCTTGGATTCAGTTTAAACCTTGTTTTATTGAACATCTAGTGGTATTGATACACTTGTTGATGGTAGCATTCTTTCTTATTGGATTTTGTGGTCCTCTGAAACGTCTGCTGCCAAAAAACTTGAATTTTGTATGATGCCTGCATTTTGTCCTCTGAACCTGCAAATATTTTTCCCCCTCTTTATCTTCTTTATGATATGCAGTATCATGTTCCTAGGCACCAATATGATAAGAACATAGCCATTAGCCAAATTATGTTTCATTTAGTCTAGCATAGGAGCACACTTACTTTATCCTTGTAGGTTGCTTAGGTATCATACCTTGATCCCTGTGCTATGTGATCCCAAGCTATGCTCCTAAAATTTAGAATATTATTTTCCCTAATTATATGCAAGGTCGATAGATACTCCATAGCTTTTGCTTAATATCGTGGCAAAACAAATGCAGGAAGTGCTGGTGATGTGTTGGAAGATGACCCTGTTGGGAGGCTTAAGGTCTATGTCTATGATCTCCCAAGCAAGTACAACAAGAAGCTGCTAAAGAAGGATCCTAGGTGCCTGAACCACATGTTTGCTGCAGAGATTTTCATGCACCGGTTCCTGTTGTCAAGCGCTGTCCGAACTTTTAATCCTGAGGAAGCTGATTGGTTCTACACACCGGTGTACACTACATGCGACCTGACTCCCTCTGGTCTTCCCTTGCCCTTCAAATCCCCACGAATGATGCGCAGCGCGATTGAGCTGATTGCAACGAAGTGGCCTTACTGGAATAGATCAGAGGGGGCTGATCATTTCTTCGTCACACCACATGACTTTGGTGCTTGCTTCCACTATCAGGTACATGCATAAGTACAAAACCTTGCTGTTGGACACATTTATTCCTCCTTTAGTGAGCAGATACTGAACTTTGAGCATTAGTTTAGTACTGAACACTTAAGTTTGCAACAGCTGGGACATTTCTAATTGCAGCAGAGAACATGGGGAGCAATGGGGGGCATCAAGATGCTAGATTCACTGTATTAATATTATTAGTTGGCAACTCTGACTTAATTGGAACACTTCAGTTTGCACATGTTCTTTGTCCCTTTGTAGAACAAAAATATTTTTCAGAAAAATGATTTTCTCTCAACCTATTTAAATGTCACACTAAGGTCAGATTCAGATTCATGATTAAACATCTACCCTGATTGACACCTTCTATCATACTTTGCCCCCACATTCTCTTTGGTTATTTCAGCATGTTGATCTTTCTTTGACAATGGCTTCTGTTATTATTTCAGGAAGAAAAGGCAATTGGACGTGGAATCCTCCCGTTGCTTCAGCGTGCCACCCTGGTTCAGACCTTTGGACAAAAGAACCATGTCTGCTTGAAGGACGGCTCGATCACCATTCCGCCATATGCACCCCCACAGAAAATGCAGGCTCACCTTATTCCCCCAGATACCCCTCGGTCTATCTTTGTTTATTTCCGTGGTCTGTTCTACGATACCAGCAATGATCCTGAGGGTGGATACTATGCAAGGTAAATTCTTAGCTCGTGTCTAGTACATCATCATTCGCTTATTGGTTCATAGCATGTGGATTCTGATGTTTCTATATGTCCTATCAGAGGTGCCCGCGCGTCGGTTTGGGAGAATTTCAAGAACAACCCACTGTTCGACATCTCAACCGATCACCCACCCACGTACTACGAAGATATGCAGAGAGCTGTGTTCTGCTTGTGCCCATTGGGCTGGGCTCCATGGAGCCCCAGACTGGTGGAAGCTGTGGTTTTCGGCTGTATCCCGGTGATCATTGCAGATGACATTGTCCTGCCCTTTGCTGATGCTATCCCTTGGGAGGAGATCGGCGTGTTTGTTGCCGAGGAGGATGTTCCGAAGCTGGACAGTATCCTGACATCCATACCAACAGATGTTATACTAAGGAAGCAGAGGCTTCTCGCGAACCCGTCGATGAAGCAGGCCATGCTGTTCCCACAGCCTGCTCAGGCAGGAGATGCGTTCCATCAGATACTGAACGGTCTCGCTCGCAAGCTTCCACATGGCGAAAACGTCTTCTTGAAGCCCGGGGAGAGGGCCCTGAACTGGACTGCTGGACCGGTGGGCGACCTGAAGCCTTGGTAGCATGCATCTCATTGCCTATAGAGATGTAAAAACTTTTTTGAAAAAGATATATTTACAGACATGATATATACTTGCGCCTTGAGATCACCATGGTTGCATAGTGCTGACCATAAATCAACAAATGTACATTTTTTTGTATCTTCTTCCCTGATAGCTATATACCATATATCTTCATTCCTTTTCTTCCCATTAGCGGATGAAATGCCGGCATTTGTCCGCTTTGTCCATATATGTGGATAACTGGATATCATAATGAAATTATGAGATTTAATTCATGCTGAATGCCTGACATGATTTCAAATGTGGATCTCCCTTAATTTACACAATTTTCATCCTTGAATTTCCCTGAGAGATAGTTCAGGTAAAGATGATTGGTGAGGCTAGCTGATTTGGGTACTAAGTTAGGCATGTGGCTGCAGTCAGTCTTAGTCTAATGTGTTGATTTGGGTACTAATTGTTGCTGATTCCTGAAGGAATGTTGCTTCCAATGTGTTGGCTTCTGTGTTCCTGCATCAACCTGAAGTTTTCTGTTGAATCTTGGTGTCTGAAAATGAAATTTGGAGCCAACATCAGAATGCCTTTTTTCATTATTTGGCCCCATGAGACCACTCAGACGTTGAAAAAAAACCATTCCCTATAACTTTCGTTAGCACTGATCGCGGCCTTTCACCTGCTACACAAAACATCGCAGCTGCTGCAATGTTAGTAACCTAGTATAAATTTCTTTCTTTCTTTTTTTTTTAAAAAAAAGATGACCCTTTTGGTGTCTGCCACTTTAGTAACCAACAAATTTCTAAATAAACAAGAACAATCGTTTGGTCAAGTTTATCCATCCTTAACCTCAAGCAGCCACTAATCAAAACAAAATTAAGCCATGCTTTTTTTGCTTTGCATATGTCACCAGCAACCATGCTGTATTTTATTTATCATTGAAACAAAATTAAATACAAATATAGTTCAGAGTTTGGCAATGTGTGCACATACGCTCACTGGAGTCAAGGTACAAACTCATTGCTGCTGTGACCTAACTGTAACCGACGAAATGGGCGAGGATCCAACATGGAGCTAAGTCAAAGTTAGCATGAATTGCGAGAGAAGCAATGCTAGAAAATGGCGAGACCTTCCACCGACACTCTCTTAAATAGATTGTGTTCGTTGGAACAGGGAAAAATCTAAAATGAATATTTATATATTGATTTAAAGCAAAAGTAGGGAGCAGGTTACAATTTAGAGGACAGAAGATTATCAGATATTATTTTTTTCTACAAAATATTGAAAAAGGGGGAAAAACCACATCCTAGGGTGAAAGCAATGTAAGACAAGAAAAGACAATGGTCAGCAAGAACAAATCAAGGACTCACATTTAAAAGATAAAATCAAATGCAGGAGCAGGACGTGCTGTACAATTTGATCCCGCGTATTCCGGGCTGATTGATCGTAATTTGTAATGTTTGGTTTGGTTTGGTTTGGTTTAGTTTGGTTTGATGTGCCTAACGGAAGTTTGTTCTCTTCCTCACCTGCCGTCCTGTGCCTGATTACTTGGACGCCATGAGAGCATTCACATTTCACACACGGACCAGCTTTCACGTCAGGGCGAGAGTTATTAGATGTTGACGGGTGCATGCAAATCAGCATCTGTAATTCTGTTAGGATTTTTTTTTCTCTATACCTTCGGACCCGGTATCCAGTTATCCAAACATCGCTGATGCAAAAATCTGTTTGGAGGAGTACAAAAAGGCCCGTTGTTTTCGGCTTATTTGTCAGATTATTATCCAATATGATTATTTGGAAAACAAACTTTCTTTTATTACAGTTTTGATTATCAAAACAATTTGTTAAGTTTATATTGAAATACTTAATTTACACATATAGATAATTTATGACAACAGTCTAGTGAATAATCCTTTTTAAACGCTACATTAGTTAACCCTATAATAAAGTTTGTATTTTATTTGCGGGGATAAAATATGTGCTTAACAATCAATTCAAGAGTACAAACCTATTTGTATAACTATTTTCCTTGGAGTATACTCAACTACTCATAGATTACGAAATGGCTATACATACAACTCGACTAGTATATAGACACAACCGTTGTTTTGGGCTCACATAGAGAGAAGGTGAGCAAAAAGATTGGTAGATGAGGTGTGGTCGGATGCTAGACGTACGATATGATCGGACATATAGCAGGACTCAATAGATTAACTACTCGGATTTGGTACTACCTTCGTTTCATATTATAATTCACTTTGATTTTTTTCTACTCAAACTTCTTCGTATTTGATCGAGTTCTAGAAAAAACCAACAAAATATACAACACTAAATTAGTTTCATTAGATATAACATTCAATATATTTCGATAATATGTTTATTTTTTTACCAAAACTGTTGAGTTTGAATATAGAAAATGTCAAAAACGATTTATAATATGATACGAAGGGAGTAGGATTTAGTAAAACTTTTGAAAAAGAAATGCACACATTCCCCCGAGCTAATGTAGGATTTAGGACCCATTTGGTAGAGTTCCAACTCTTAAATTTAACTTCAAGAGTTGAGTCTGGAGTGAGTTGTGGAGCTGACTAAACCCAGTTTCACCCTTCTAGTTCATTTTGCGAGAGAGTTTTACCGGTCCATTCTTATTTTATGTAGATCTGAAACTGTTTGGCTGAGCTTCAGCTTCAGAAGAGGTGAAACTGGAGTTGTGAAAAACAGATCCTCTCCTACCGGATACTCCTACGTAGGCGCCACCTTCACCTCGTGCATGTACCGCGGCGTATACGGTATGTATAGCTATAGCTATGCCGTACAAATATACGAAGGAAAAGAAGACGCGGTGAGGTGAACCCGTCACCAACCTAGCTCCCTCGCCGACAGCTCATCATCTGACAGCGACACCCCGCAGCCCACCGCCATCATCATCCTCGCGAGCTCGCCTCCCTTCCCTTCCCCTCCCCGTGTTGCTCTCCTTCCTCCTCCTCCTCGATCCTTGCTGGGGTTTCGTCGAGCTCGGTGGAAGGGAGGAGAGGTCTGGGGGGTGAGGACCATGCCGCTGCGGCTGTCGTCGGCGGCGGCGGCCGTGGCGCTCGCGCTGCTTCTGGCTGCGACCGCCTTGGAGGAGGTTGCTAGGGGCCAGGACACCGAGAGGATCGAAGGTACGCACACGCACGCGCGAGCGCGAGCGGTTCAAGAGTAGAGATTTTGTTTTTGGGCGTTGTTAGATTGCTTTGCTCCGTTGCTCGATGCGTGCTTTTCGCAATGTTTGTGTCGGTGTGTTTGATCTGAGGAATCCGGCGTTCTCCCCGCATTTCGGTGGCTACGATCTAACCAATCTGTTTCGGGGGGATTGAGTTTTAGAGCGTAGCTTGCTGATAATTACTAGACTCCGCAGCCTTGGGAACAAGGGGATCTGCTGCTGCTGCTGTTGTTGCTTGGATCAACTGTTATAATCGTAGCACTATTTGTTCTAAGGTCCAATTTCCAGTTAATAAAAAGTTCCCCCGGGGACCGGGAGAATCTGCTACTAGCTACATGTGTTCAGTGCCCAACACGCAGGCGCCTGGTAGGCAAGTTTTTTTTTTTTTTTTTTTTTTTTTTTTTTTTTTTTTAGAAAATGGATTTTTACTAGTACTAGATTCATTTGTTACGAGTGCGGCATCCAACATCTTTGGTTTAGCCTCTACGCCATCGTTCCGCATTCCATGTTCCGCAGTCTCGATTCAGTTGCCATGGAATAATTTATGGTCATGTGTTGTGTGGTTGAGTGTAGCTCAAGCTCGATTTCTTTCCGAATTACTGTACTCCAGTCCAAACTCGATGCTTAATAAGGTGAATAGTAAGGCTGTCAATCAATGTATTAGTTGGTGCATTAGTTGATAAGCAAGTGGCCAAAATTACTGAACTATACCGACGACTATCATACTCGGTCAATCTACTGGATTGGAGTTTCTCAAATAGAATTGGCATGTGCTTTCGCATTCTTGCATACCCTCCCTTTTTTGTCTCATGTTTTTTTAACGATTTTTGTGTCATTTTTATGCAATAACATACTACTAAAAGAACTCTGTTGGCAAGCTACTCCTAAGGCTTATCGTCTTATCCACTCCATAACTAATTGCCGCAGTTTGACTTGTGCTTTGCCTACCGAAAAGAGAAACTTATGGGAAACTGTTAGGCCTGTCGAATTATGGTGGCTGCTGACACTACATAATTCTCTCTTTTTCATTGTACATATGACCATATCTTAGGGAGTGCGGGTGATGTGCTGGAAGATGACCCTGTCGGGAGGCTTAAGGTGTATGTCTACGAGTTGCCCACTAAATACAACAAGAAAATGGTGGCAAAAGATTCCAGATGCCTCAGCCACATGTTTGCTGCAGAGATTTTCATGCATCGATTCCTCTTGTCAAGTGCGATCCGGACTTTAAATCCGGAGGAAGCTGATTGGTTCTATACCCCAGTATACACGACGTGCGATCTTACTCCATGGGGTCATCCCTTGCCCTTCAAGTCTCCAAGGATTATGAGAAGTGCAATTCAGTTCATTTCCTCGCGTTGGCCCTATTGGAACAGGACACAGGGGGCAGACCATTTCTTCGTTGTGCCACATGATTTCGGAGCATGCTTCCATTATCAGGTAAATCAAGGAAACCCTTGAACTATTGTATATCAAATCATGCAAACATACGATGAGCCTCGTCTACATACTCAATACAATGAAGCCACTCGGCTCCAATGTACCAATTGTTAGCCTTTTACATGTTCAACCGTGGAATCTTATTTGCATTTGGCTTTTCCATGATTCAGGAAGAGAAGGCCATTGAGCGGGGAATCCTACCATTGCTTCGCCGTGCAACGCTGGTCCAGACTTTTGGGCAGAAGGATCATGTCTGCCTCAAGGAAGGGTCCATCACCATCCCACCATATGCTCCTCCTCAGAAGATGAAAACTCACCTTGTTCCCCCAGAGACACCTCGATCCATCTTTGTCTATTTCCGTGGTTTATTCTATGATACCGCAAATGATCCTGAGGGTGGTTACTATGCAAGGTTAGCACCAAGAACATGTACCTCAATCACTCAATGCTACCTCATGAGCATTGTTAATGAATTATTGTGACCCAAAAGTCTTGATAAACCTGCTTTATGTAATGCAGAGGTGCCCGTGCATCGGTGTGGGAGAACTTCAAGAACAATCCTCTTTTTGACATCTCCACAGACCACCCACCAACCTACTACGAGGACATGCAGCGTTCCATCTTCTGCTTGTGCCCTCTAGGCTGGGCTCCATGGAGCCCCCGGTTGGTTGAAGCTGTGGTGTTTGGCTGCATTCCAGTGATCATTGCGGACGACATCGTCCTACCTTTTGCGGACGCGATCCCATGGGACGAGATCGGTGTATTCGTGGCAGAGGACGACGTCCCGAAGCTGGACACCATCCTGACATCGATACCGATGGATGTGATCCTGCGGAAGCAGAGGCTGCTAGCTAACCCGTCGATGAAGCAGGCGATGCTGTTCCCGCAGCCCGCCCAGCCGGGTGACGCCTTCCACCAGATACTCAACGGGCTGGGGCGGAAGCTTCCACACCCGAAGAGCGTGTACCTGGACCCAGGGCAGAAGGTGCTGAACTGGACCCAGGGCCCGGTGGGTGACCTGAAGCCATGGTAGGTCAGGTGCACCCACCCACCATACATAGTTGCTGCTGTCCTGGCTTGTTTGTGCACACAGCACATTCAGAAGATCAGATGAGAGACTGATGATGATCAGTAAAAGAAAACCAAGCCAATCCATTAAATGTAAAGCCTCCTGTCTTCCTTCCTACTACTACCTTACTTCTTTTTGAGGCGATGTGCCTGCCTGCCCTGCGCCCTTGCCTGTATGACATGTTCCCTTGTTTTCTTGTTGTTGTTGTAGTAGTATTAGGCAACTGGTACCTGTAGGCGATCAAGGTGTTGTATCATATACTTAATAGTAGTAAGTTGCTGATTTATGACGGGCAAAAAATATGTAAGGTTATATCACAACATTCAGACTTCAGAGCCCCAATCCAGATGGATGGATGGATTCCACTGCCTGTGTGCTGCACTGTTTGCAAGGCTGCAGAAGAGGTTGTGCTTGTGTTGTTCCTGGGCTTGCACAGATGTTTCATGTATCCAAAGTCCAGGGTGAAGCGAAATGGATGAGATAAGGAAAAAAATGTCCATTTTGACTCCATTTTGTTTGCACTAGTCGCCACATAGGAGGATGCAATTGCTGACATGTGGGTATATTGTTTTTATTTAATTGTCTTTTCTTACCGTAATTGCACTAGCCTTCAGAAGACCATATCAATGTGTCGCTTTAGACAAAACTGTCATCTCGATTGCTCCAGAAGATAGAATGAACCGATTTTAGTAGCTGAGAGCTTTATATCCGGTTTTATTGTTGAAGGATACAAATTGATCGATTAGAATCGATCAATGTTTGAATGAGTCAAAATGGATTTTTTTTCCATTTGAGATGATGTTTGTGACATTGACACAAAGCCGCTGGAGTGAAGGGCCAAGATCGCCAGCCCATGTACTCTCCCGAAAACAGCAGTCCCTCGTCGCAGTGATGGGCCGATGGCCGACCGACGGTAATGCACAGAGGCAGAGCGTTGATCACAGGCCGTGTCGAAATTCAAGACCCTCTGGTGCCCCAAAAAAATGAAAGCCCCTTGAATTTAAAAAAGTATAACAAAAAATAATTTTAATTAATAATTATAAAACTTTAGTACATACTATCTCTTACAAATACTTCGTGTCATGTCAATTGTTAATGTATAGGGCTTATTTGATTTGGAGGGATTCCAACCCGTAGAAATAGTAAAAATGGAGGAATAGAAATGCATATACACATAACACATTAGTCCATAGGATTTTTTCAAGAGATTTTAGTGGATGGAAAAATATCTATGTTTTCCTATACAACTAGTAGGAAAGGAGAAATTTCTTTGATTTTCTTGTACTTCATTCCTACAAACCAAATGACACTTATAGGAATTAATCTTTAGGAATCTAAACCATTTACTGTTTCTCCAAACAGAATGAGCCCTAAAAGAGTAAATGTAGCAGTCAAGCGATAAACTGACCTCATATTTGACTAGAAAAAAAAACAATCCTTTTAAGAATTTGTTAAAATAAAGTGTTCAATTGTATATTCATATTTAATCTTCTCCAAGCATAATTTTTCCATTCATGCATTAAATTGAGAGATGATTTTTTTGTTTGGCACAACTTTAGATCCAAATTTTAGCTCCAGAAATCCATGGTCTCGATTTGTGATTACGTTGATAGCATTATGATTAATTATTTTGTCCATATTTTATAGAAAACACAAAATTTCAAACAACTTTAATTTAACTTAAAAATTTTAAATAAAAAAGCTAAAATCTAAAGTTGTGCCAATCATGACTCCTGTGTAAAAATCTGTCTTCTATCTCTTTACCTCAATTTCTTCACGTATATATTAGTACCAATACTCTTCGTACCATATAAATACCATAATACCATAGTTATGACCTGATATAAGTGGATTTAGAATTTGAGGTCTCCCTGGCCCTTGCCACTCAATGCTCAATGGGCAATAGCCCCCGTGGCTTTGGATCTGTCGGACCAGATTCCGTCGATCATATAATACAATTTAAAGACATTTACTTCAAGCGGGGATAGCTCAGTTGGGAGAGCGTCAGACTGAAGATCTGAAGGTCGCGTGTTCGATCCACGCTCACCGCAATTTCAATTTTTTTTTTTTGCTCGTTTGTTTTTTCCCTTCTCCAGCTTGAGGTTTTTGTACATTAGTTACAGGCTGACAGTGAGTGATTGCCTTGCTGTGCAGCAACTATACTAACTCATCTGTTTCTTTCCTTCTTCAGCTTGAATCCTTTTTGTGCATTAGTGACAGGCTGACAGTGAACGATTACCTTGCTCTACAAACAGCTATACTAACGAACAAAGTTCCATTTTTTTTTTTTTCAAAATGCAATGCGTCACTCTGCTGTAATCACTAATCAGATAATACATACCGCCGACTAGATCAACCAGGATCCCAGCCAAAAAAGCACTAATTCCTCCATGTTTTTAATTGTTCCACTTCCACTGGTTAGGTCATTTTCACTGGGAGTTTCATTCTCATTAAATAGAGTGCCTTGTCAGTATTTTTATTATGTGATAATGAATTAACAAAGTGAGAAATGAAATGAGTTTTATTTAAATGAAATCATATCTACAATGTTTTCAATACAATTAAGGTGCCAACCTCCTGCGCGTTGGGCGGTCGCAATCTTGACAAAAACTACCGAGGTTAGGAAGTTAAGAATCCAGTTCCAGACCGATCAAGTGACGTGGTCTCGCAACGCCACGTATGTCCTATCGTATTTAATTAATCAACCAAATTAATTAATTGTTGGGATATATTTGTTCATGCCCACGTACACGGCCGTTCCCGCATCGCTTTTATAAATGGCTAACAATATTTCCTTGCTTTGGTTGCTCTTGGAGTAGTTTGCGTATATGTATCGGTAGGATTGTCGTTTTATGCTTGCTGTGCTTACAAATGAACAACTAAACAAGCTTACTGCTGCCATCAGGTTAAACTTGTGTAATAGGCTCTGGTTGTTTGGGCCACGGATGATAAACCGTAAAAAAACAAAGTAACATATGTGATTTATAGGTAAAACTTTTATATTTATACGATTTGCGTCTCAAAAGATAATACTAAAAATAAAACCGCAATGACAAAAGAAAATATCTAAAATTGATTTCAAAATTGAATTTAAATTAAAGGGAAACTTAACTAATTGAGCTACATGTTGTAAAAACCAAAATGAGATTTTCATTTTCATACAAAAGGGGTGCAAATGGTAAGCATGGTATACAACGGTGTTGTTAAAGATGAAGCTGAGTAAGAAATGGAGAAGTAGGGTACCGTTCTGGTACAAGAGCTGTCTACGAAAACGATATCTTGCCGGCTTCAAATCCTTGAAGACAGAGAATGAACGGTCCGTGCATCGCGTGCACAAGTAACACCAGTAGTAGTAGTATAATAATGATAGTAGTACAGCATAATCACCGTATCATTACCACACTATTATAGAGTAGAGTAGTAGGTGTTACCATCACATGGATGGAGACATGGAGTTAATGACTCTCAACAGCCATTCTGGATTTATAATCAGGAACTGTACTGTACCAGCACGGTCGGAGCTAGTAAATGGCCACCACATACAATCAAGTAGAGATGAAAATAGAGTGGATGTAAAAATTAACACGTATAGCTCATACACAAAAACAAATACGAACTTTCTCGAATACGAATAAAGATGATCTTAAATATGATCGGACATGGATAGAAAATTTTTTTCTCGAAACACAAAAATCACCTAAGCTTCTAATAGAGATAAGTACCATAGCTCGTTTTATATAAAAAGAGTTTCATCATAGACTAAACAAATACCGATTTAGTTTAACATGTACAACATTATCAGTATAAACATATCTAACTGATACTTATATAACATGTACATACAGTGTAATTTTAAAAATATTTAAAAAATTAATTAATATTAATGGTATGGACTTTAATCCATTAAAATGTAAAGAATTAGATTAAAGATACTCTTTATCAGATATTTGTATTCTTATACAGGAAAATATCCGTGTCCGAATCATTCACTCCGAATTATACCCGTATTATTATTTTTCTTCGAAACATTTCAATCCCACCATTAGATCATACTGTTAGGTAGAGGTGGATCCATGGGGATGGATATGAATCTTCCTTCTTATTCTGATCCACCCCTACTGTTAGGCTGTGAGAAAAGAACAAGATCTACATTATTTGCCATCTCCTGTTTGTACAAAGCGATCGAAAATCGAATGGTGGGGGCAAATGGCAATGCGTAGAGGACAGATGTATGCAGGCGTCGCGGAGGCGAATGCATGCGGCGCACGCAGAGAAGGGAGATGACGCAACGTGACGTGGGGGAGGATTCCTCGTCCCGGGTTCTGGGCCTTTTTGGCCTCCGGGTTGCAGTCTCGCAGATTTTGCAGGCTCTGCGCTGCAGTTGCTGTGCTGGGATCTGTAGTAGGAGTAACTGTAGCCATGCAACTGCAAATGCACACCGTCGCCATCAATGTCACATGATTGAATTGATGAATCTTTTTTCTCTCTCCCTTTCTTCCCTTTGTGTTTTTTTTTCTAAAACAAAAGTGTTTTACTCTTTTTAATAGCAAAAAGAGAGAAAATAGCATCACCACTAGAATAGCACTGCTACTATAGTAGAGTAGCAGTAGGTTTGTACCCTACTAACTCACGCTGTATTATTAACTCAAGGTTTCTAACCTTCATTTCCTCGTTTTCCGTACTAACGTTTTCCGAACTACTAAGCATTCTACTTTTTAAAGAAAAATATTGAAAAAATTATTAAAAAATCATATTGATCTACTCCCTCCTTTCCAAATTGATCATCACATAAAAAAATTCAAAATTTCTTAAATTGATTATCATATAATTGCATGGATACAGATTATCGGAATACAATTAATGCAGCATAGGAAAATGTGGTGCATGTTAAGGATATAATTGTGCATTGTGTTTTAGTCGATACATGCATTGTGATTGTGATAGAATGTATATATATTATGTATGCTGTTTGATCAATATGGTTTAAATAATTATTGGTCCTAGTGCATAAATGATCGATTTAGGATGAAGGGGGTATTTTTTAAGTTTTTTTAGTTAATTACTTAATTAATCATATATTTATCCATCATTCCATTTTACTTAGGTAAAAAGAGGTTCAAGTCCCAACCCCCTCGAAAAAACGCAGCCTCCAGACTCTCAGCTCCAACCACCCCGGCCCGGCGGAGACACGGCTACTCCATCACGTTTTTCGCAATCCCTTTTTCTTTTTTCTTTACAGCTCCTCCTCACATGGTATGGTAATCGAGTAATCGTAACATAGCATGGCACGCACGCGACTTTGCAATGCGAGTCCGGGAGCAGGTGATGACCACTTGCCTGCGTGATTGCGGGCGAGCCGATTAATATTCAAACTCAAGCCCATCCATCATGTACAGGATTCCTTTATACATCTGGTTACATATGGTATGGTAACGGTAGGTGCTCACTGATCATATACCCACAGCCTAATTGATTGGTTACGAGCCGATTATGTCCTATAACAGTTTATAAGTGACTTAAATATAATTTATTGGTAAATGTGTATTTAACGACTTAAAAACCAACAGCGAAGAAAAAACCACGTTAAAAATACCTTAAACTTAACTCCAAAATTAAAATTTGAATTTCAGATTACGATAGTGGGTGATTCTTTGTAGGTAAAGGATGATTTTAAAAAGTGAACTAAAATTTAATTTTTTTATAAATTATTTCAGGCTTTTTCACTGCTTCATATTTACTTCTTCCATTCCAGAATAAATTAATTTAGTATTGAATGTGCCACATCTTAGTACTATAAATTTAAATTAAAAGTATTAAGATAAAATGTGTCATATTAATTAATAGATTAATTTATTTTGGAATATAGGGATTAGTAAATTTACAGTCATATTCATGAATATGACTGTAAACCAGACCCTCTTTTCTCCCTAATTTTTTCCCCCTACACCGAACCCAGGGTCTCAGCTGGTTAAATCGAGAAGAAAAAAATAGGAGGAAAAGAGGCGTGTAGTGGACTTAAACTGTCAACCTGTGATCAAGCTATGCACCTGTTAGACGATTTTGATATAAATATATAAATATATTTGATCCATGTTAAACCGGTGGTCCAACCGACTGAACCATGCAAACCGTGAACCGAGAGCTTTACCGGTTTCACATCCGATCCTAATAACCATGGATTGGATTGGAGTGCGAATGTACGATAACTCCTCCCACCTCTCCCCCTGTATCCATCCAATCGAACGCAAACGAATTCGCAAACCCGGCAACAGCAACCGGACCGAGTCGGTCGCGTCGCTTGGCTTGTTTGCGTAATACGCCACCTGCCCTCCTTTTCTACTCCTCTCCTCTTCCCCTTGCCCTTGCTTCGCTTCGCTCATCAGCTTGACCACCTCACCTCGCCCCCCCAAGAAGACCTCCTCGCATTGTTAAATCAAATCGATTCACATCCAATCTTTCCGCTCCCGGAGAGAGGGACAGCGCATCAGGCGGTGTGCACGAGGAGGAGCAGAGCTAATCGGTGTGTGCTCGAGCTCTCGTGTCCGGTGCCACCGTCGGCGGCGGCGTCGGCGGCGGCGGTGGTTTAGGCTTAATTCTGCATCACGAGCGGCGACCTCATCTTGTCGGCTGCTTCTTGGTGTGCTGAAATTAGTGGGAGCTCGAGAGCGGCGCCAATGGGGACGGGGAGGAGGAGGAGGCCGTGCGCCGCCATGGCGGAGGCGGCGGCGGTGGCGGTGCTGCTGCTCGCGGTGTCTTGCTTCGCCGCGGCGGCGCCGACGACGACGACGCAGAAGCATGGCAGGATGTCAGGTACGCTCACGCTCACGCTCACCAGCAACCTACCTACCTTAGCTAGATAGATAGATAGATAGATAGGTAAGCAGCTATTAAACCTGCCAATTCCTCGCCTCCTCCGCTTGGATTCTCGATTCCATCGGAAAGGACAGCGTCGTCGATGGCGTCTAAAATTTGACCCCCTCGAGATTCAGATTTGCCCGGCTTCTTCACCGCCGATTAATTCGCAAAATGTCACTCTGCTGCTCATCCTGCATTCGCGAATATCGCAAAATGTCACTCTGCTGCTCATCCTGCATGCTTGCAATCCATCCAATCAATTCATGCTCTCTGCTTCACAATTCACACATCCAATTCTTTCGATTCCATTCCACCACTATACTCAGCTTCAGTTCTTGCTTTCTTGGATCAATATGCAGTTATACAAATTATCCTGTAATAACAATCCAGTAGCTAGCTTCCCTGTGAACCAACCATCAAACCAGGCTGTGATGTGTGATCCACCATGTGGCCAGCACAGGCCACCAACTTTATCAAGAACCTGTACTACATGCTGCAGCAGCAGCAGTAACTGTAACTGTAATAACAGCAATGCCACCCAGTAACCACCAGCCTGCCTGCCTGCCTGTAACTGCTTGCAGCTGCAGTGAGCTCACCAGAATTGGTTGGTAGGTGAAGCCTTTAGGACAGCTTCTTGGTGACATGATCATACAAGTACTAGTACTACATTGCATCGCATTTGCATCGATGGCTGCTTCTAGTTTTAGGTCACCACCACCACCATGCTTGATTGGCTCAGATCTCTCCCTTCTTCCCCAAAGTTTTCCCCTTTCTGCACCTTCTCCTTTGTGATCACGCATCCGTAGTGTGGCTGCCTCAGGAATCGAGGCAAAGGCTGCCATTATTGCCGTCTCTTGTGAGGAGCGCCTCCTGTGCCTAACTTGAACAACTTGTTCTTCTTTAATCCGCAAATTAGCTCCTGCGAGATCTGGAAATTTGTTAGTATAAAAAGTGAAAAAAGTGTGGCACAATTTAGCTGTGGTCGCCCACTTACTGGCCTGCGAATGATTCTGTTTCTTCTTCTTTTTTTTTTCCTTGAACCGGACATGCTAACAACCAACCTGGTTGGTGATTAACAATAGGATAAACATAAAACTCCATGAAAGTAGATAGCAGTTGACAGGGATTGATTTTTAGTAGTAAAGCACAAGATCCTATGGTTGGTGAACTACTGACTGCAACTAATTCAGTCACTTCCACCAACTAATATGCTCACTAATGCTTTGTGATTAGTTATATTTTACTGTTATGAACTGAAGTTGGTGCAGACGTGCAGTGGTTCTGAAACTGATAATCTAGACCCCCAACTTGAACATCTGGCAGCACATTTTGCTGCCCCGAACTCAAAAGGCAGTGCTGAAACTGATCCTGTATAACCCACAACATTTAATTTGGGCTCATTTTACTGTTCTTTACTGAAACTAATGCTGAAACTGATCATGTAAACCACCATCCTGAACATATGACACATTTTTGCTGCTCTGAACTGAAAGGATGCTGCTCTGATCTAAAAGGGCAATGCTGAAACTGACCCTACAAAACCCACAACATTTAATCTTACTCTCTCTTTTTTTTTCTCCTGAAACTCTTCAAGTTTGCTGTTTGTGAACTGAAAAACTGATGCTAAAACTGATCATGTAAAACTCTAGTTCCAATGTAGTTTTTTTCTGTAATCATACTACAATTATACTATCATTACATTTGAAAGTGTTTCATCCAAATAATTTGTCATGTTTTCTTTTAGCAATTCCCAAAGCCCCAACCTGAGCATCTGGCACATTTTTCTGCTCTGAACCCAAAAGGCAGCCTGAAACTGATCCTGCAAAACCGACAACATACGTTACTACTCATTTGCTGAACATTGTCCGCATATTTCATTTTCGGCATGCACTTTTTTTACCACGCAAATCGAAACCACGAAGAACAAGTAGTAAAAATTAACCGATGGACATGGATGTGGCCATGTGTATGCAGGGAAGGGCGGCGGCGACGTGCTGGAGGACGACCCGACGGGGAAGCTGAAGGTGTTCGTCTACGAGATGCCGCGCAAGTACAACCTGAACCTGCTTGCCAAGGACAGCCGCTGCCTCCACCACATGTTCGCCGCGGAGATCTTCATGCATCAGTTCCTCCTGTCGAGCCCCGTCCGCACCCTCGACCCCGAGGAGGCCGACTGGTTCTACACGCCGGCGTACACCACCTGCGACCTCACCCCGCAGGGCTTCCCGCTGCCGTTCCGCGCGCCGCGCATCATGCGCAGCGCCGTCCGCTACGTCGCGGCGGCGTGGCCGTACTGGAACCGGACCGACGGCGCCGACCACTTCTTCCTCGCGCCGCACGACTTCGGCGCCTGCTTCCACTACCAGGAGGAGCGCGCCATCGAGCGCGGCATCCTCCCGGTGCTCCGGCGAGCCACGCTGGTGCAGACGTTCGGCCAGCGCAACCACCCGTGCCTGCAGGGCGGGTCGATCACCATCCCTCCCTACGCCGACCCGCGCAAGATGGAGGCTCACCTGATCAGCCCGGCGACGCCGCGCTCCATCTTCGTCTACTTCCGTGGCCTCTTCTACGACATGGGGAATGATCCCGAGGGCGGGTACTACGCGCGCGGCGCGAGGGCGTCCGTGTGGGAGAACTTCAAGGACAACCCGCTGTTCGACATCTCGACGGAGCACCCGGCGACGTACTACGAGGACATGCAGCGCGCCATCTTCTGCCTGTGCCCGCTGGGGTGGGCGCCGTGGAGCCCCCGGCTGGTGGAGGCGGTGGTGTTCGGGTGCATCCCGGTGATCATCGCCGACGACATCGTGCTGCCGTTCGCGGACGCGATACCGTGGGAGCAGATCAGCGTGTTCGTGGCGGAGGAGGACGTGCCGAGGCTGGACTCCATCCTGGCCTCCATCCCGCTCGACGAGGTGATTCGGAAGCAGCGGCTGCTGGCGAGCCCGGCGATGAAGCAGGCGGTGCTGTTCCACCAGCCGGCGAGGCCCGGCGACGCGTTCCACCAGATACTGAATGGCCTGGCGCGCAAGCTGCCGCACCGCAAGGGCGTCTTCCTCGGCCCCGGCGAGAAGGGGATCGACTGGGACCAGGGACTCGAGAGCGACCTCAAGCCATGGTAGGCATGGCCGATGAGCTTTGCTTGCTGCTACGCTATATTATATACACACAGGTTATAGAGACGAGACGACACATGGATCGATCGCGACGGATGTACATTGATTGGTTCGTTTCTTCTTCTAATTATTATTAAGCCGCTGTTAATTTCTTCTTCTTTTTTTTTTCTAGTTTTTTTTTGTTGTTTTTTTTTGTTCCAGGAGGCGATCCGTGTCATGTACTGTGCGTGGGTTAATCGTTGCAGTGTGCACGATTTCTTCTATGGTGAAATTAATTAGCCTTTCCCTTTTTGCCTTCCCGGGCTAATGATCATCTGCTACAATGATAACGGTGTCTCGGGCAGTTACTATCCATTTTCAAACTGTGATCACTCATCTATTTTGTGAGAAAAAAAACTAAAAATTCTTTAAAAAAAAGAAAAAAACTACAAATTCTTAAGAAAAATACTATAGTAGGAGTACATTATAAACACAGCCACGAAACCTAAAACTTTCACTCATTGAAGACTTAGGCTGTGTAACTTTCACTCATTGAAGACTTAGGCTGTCTTCGGGAGATGAGGTAAGTTTTCTCGCGCACGTAAAACGGAGTGATGCATTTTCTTATAATTAATTAAGTATTTACTATTTTTTTCTTGAAAAATAGATTAATATGATTTTTAAAAACAACTTTCATATATATTTTTTTAAAAAAACACACCGTTTAATAGTTTGAAAAACGTGCGCACGAAATACGAGGAGGTGAGTTGGAAAGATGAGTGAAGAACACAGTCTTAACGGTAGCAGAGGGCAGTCTGTGACGAAAGGGAAAGCCCAAACTCTGGACATCCGGACGCCGTTCTTTCATACGCAAGGAGAGGCAACGATGTTGCAGGCAGCCATAAAATCGGAGCAAAGCCATCACAAGGTTGTGTTGGACTTTGGCTCTTGCAGCCGCCGTCGCCACAGGCTTTGGGTGGGTGCAGCCGTGCAGAGGGAGGGGGCATCTGGCCCTTGGGATGGGTCAAGTTTCACGCAATCTGAGGATGTATTTAGGAGAGTTTCGAATAGCTGTAACTTTTTCTAAAAAACTACGGCTGTTACAAACTCCTATGAATAGTCTAGATTTTTATCTAAATTCTAAAAAATTGTAATTGTAGAATCCAAAAAATAAACCAGAAATCAGAAGATTCTCACTAACTGGTTTTTAAGAATCTTACATTCCCTGAAACATAACCTGATATGTAGCTACCTAGGCATCCGTCCATCCGATCAGGAAACGAACGGTCGTGATTCAACTCACCCCTCGGCAGTTGCAGATATTGATGGATTATGCGTCACGTTTTGCACTGGCAGTGGCAGGTGGTCGTAGCCGCCTCTGTTTTGTTCATCGTTTTCTCTCTCTTTTTTTTTTTTTTGATTGTTCTTGTGTTCATAGATCCTTGAGATGTGAGTGTGAGAAGCATCAAATGGCGACCTCGTCTGGTTGGACTTTTCCTCGGCCCAAGAGGCGCCTCTCTGACAAGCGTGATGCACCACGGCCTTGTGCGTGAATACGAGGGAACCCAAGGACCTGGCTGCATTTCTTGCGGCGCTTTTCTTCCTTTTAGTACCAGGATCAAAGATATTTTTGCTGGATAGGAACAAGATGCGATGTGTTAAAAAAAAAACAAATGGCGATAATGTGATAGATTAGATCATGCTGCCAACAACCCCCATCAGAAAATCGCACCAACCCACCACCGTGCTCTTTCTCTACAACTTCGTTTATGGAGTATTTGTTGCTAATTCAGAAAATTTCCAGTTTTTTCTGCTTAAAAACTGATTTTTTTTACTTTTAATTTTTTTTATCCAGGCCTGTATCTGGAGTGTAGAGAAAGTCTCGATCATACATGGCAGATTTAGTAAAGCCATCATTTATCCGTGTATATATCAGCTGTCACTGTTTGGAGAAGCTACAGTAACTCCAAACAGGTGGCCTATTACCTGATGTCATTTTCGACGAGAAAGATGGCTGCTATCTTACTGTACTTTACGTGTTCACTTTTGTGTTTCACAGAACAAATGACATGTGAAAAACAGTTTATTCATCTATTTTTTTCTCGGATCCATAAACGCAAAACCTCAGATGTGATAATTTGTTTCAAACACGTAGTCAAACAGCATGTACTGAATTTTCAGAAAACATGGTACCGAAATTTTCAAATACAATTTATATTTTACAAATGAAAACTCTCAAATGAGAGAAGAAAAATAAACGGTACCACCTGCCAAGAGTTATTCGGATCTTCGCGAACACATTCACATATCCCGTGAATTCACACTTGCGGCGGCGATATGCTGCACCGCAGCATCTTTCCGTGTTTGAGTTTGACACAAAAACAGTCGAACGAACAAAAGGGAAAAAGACCTATTCGTTTGGGAGGAATTTTAACACGTAAGAATAACAAAGGTGGAGAATAAAAATAGATGAAAAGATTTCGTAGAAATTTTCCAAAAGATTTAAGTGGATGAAAAATTTCCTATATTTTTTCTTTAAAGCTTATAGGGAAGAAAAAAATTATTTATTTTTCCTTTATTTGCATTCCTATGAAAGCGAATGACTTTAGTAGGAATTAACTTTACGAGTCCAAATCCTTTGAAATCCCTCCTAAACGGATAGGCCCTTGAAGTAACAGAAAATGGAATAAGAAAAACCGAGAGGCCTGGATGCAAAAGCTCCAGAAAAAAAATACTCCCTCTATCATATATTATAAGTCATTTGACTTTTCTTGTTAAATTTAATTAAATTTATAAAAAAATTATTAACATCTAAAATATCAAATTAATTTTTAATTATTACAATACTGAATATACTTTGGTAATATATTTATTTTAGATTGAAAATACTGATATATTTTTTCTATAAATTTAATTAAACTTAAATAAATTTAACTCTGGAAAAAAATCAACTTGTAATATGAAAAGGATGAGTACTGCAGATCAAAACAAACCATTCTCCCTGTCTATTTAACGATGGCGACGAGGAAGCAATAGCAGAGGATCCACACCCACAGCTCAAAACCCCGCAACAACCCCCGTGACCAACCCATCTCGCCCATCCCCACCAACCCCGGCCGCCGCCATGACCGGCGCCGTCTCCAAGCTCGCCGCCCCGAGGCCGGCGGCCGCGGCGCCGCTCCCGCCGGCGTCCCTCCGCTCGGCGTTCCTCGCCTCCGCTCCCTCCCCGCGCCGCTTCCGCGTCGCCATCGCCGGCCGAGCCAGGAGCCCCATCATGTGAGTCACCCGCGGTGGCCCTTCCCCCTTTTTGCCCTAAGTTCACATCGTGATTGCTTTTGCTGCTATTCGAGTGCTTTTGATTGCTCGATCAGCGAGGTTTTGGTTGCGGTAGAGCTCTGCTAATCTGTGCTATGGGGGAGAGGGGGATTGGATTGGTTGGATCGCGTGCTGCTCTCCCGCGTAGATGCGTAGCCAACAGCCGCCGGATCCGCGGTCAAAAACGACGCCGTCTGTGCGGCCGAGCCGATTGATGAGTGGGCCGTGGGGATCGTGCGGTTTCCCGAACCATCTTGCTAGCTCGGGCAGATAGGGATGGCATGCTTGGCCGTGCGGGATCCGTCGCTGGATGATGGCGAAGCACTCCTATAATTGTCTGGGTCTTGTGACAGGGTTAGGCAGGAGGTTGCGACTAGCAACGGCTAAACAGGGCAAACTTTTTCAGTATGGCGTCTGAGAAATTCAGCCGCGTGCATATGCCACCCTAGTCTAAAAGGACTCCTTTTTCCCTTTCATTTCAAGGGTAACATGGGATTCTTATAAGGATCCATAGTGTTCACTTGCTTACTTGCGTGTGCATTTTCGAATTCTGCGGAGTTGTGCACAGTTTTTAGTTGTCCATTTCATCATGATTATAACTCACAAATCTCGTTTCTCATACTCTAATTCGACAATTTTCAGTGCGATGGCTTCTGCCAAGGAAGGAAATGGTGCCCCGACGAAGAGGACAACCCTTCATGATCTCTATGATCTCCAGGGTCAGTCCCCGTGGTACGACAACCTCTGCCGTCCTGTCACCGATTTGCTGCCCCTTATTGCCAGTGGCGTCCGTGGAGTCACCAGCAACCCATCAGTATGCTCCATTACTTTTTTTCTTTCCTCTCTTGCACCTTGTTCTGAACCTTCAATTCTCATTGCTGACCGTGTCCCTATGGCAATGCAGATTTTCCAGAAAGCCATCTCAACTTCCAATGCATACGATGACCAGTTCAAGCAGCTTATATTAGCTGGAAAGGACGCAGAGAGCGCTTATTGGGAACTTGTCATCAAGGATATCCAAGATGCATGCAAACTTTTTGAGCCTATCTATGACCAGACCGATGGGGCAGATGGGTATGTTTCTGTGGAGGTGTCCCCTAGGCTGGCAAATGACACTCAGGGAACTGTTGAAGCTGCAAAATGGTTGCACAAAGTGGTCAACAGGCCCAACGTCTACATAAAGATCCCTGCTACCGCGGAATGTGTTCCTTCTATCAAGGAAGTTATTGCTAACGGCATTAGCGTCAATGTCACAGTAAGCCCTGAGTACATAGTTTTGCCATTGTTTTTCTTTCCACCTTAGTTATTACCAGCTCTGCTATGTGCCTATGTGTTTATTTGACTGCTCAAGACATACAACCGCTGTGCTTGCCATATCCCTTGTTGCTAAGCTTGTTGATAACAAATTCATTGCCTGTCACTGCAGCTTATCTTCTCGATTGCGAGATACGAGGCTGTGATCGATGCTTACCTTGATGGGCTTGAGGCTTCTGGTTTGAGTGACCTATCCCGAGTGACCAGTGTAGCGTCCTTCTTTGTCAGCCGAGTTGACACACTTATTGACAAAATGCTCGAGAAGATTGGAACACCTGAGGCACTTGCCCTCAGAGGAAAGGTACGCACAATCAGAATTACCCATCTCCTAAGTCCTAACAGTAGAGTTTCCAAACTAGCAAATCTAATCTGCATTTTGGTCACTGTCTGTATTTTCAGGCTGCTGTAGCACAGGCAAAGCTAGCCAACCAGCTTTACCAGAAGAAATTCTCTGGCCCGAGGTGGGAGGCTTTGGTCAAGAAAGGTGCCAAGAAGCAGAGGTTGTTGTGGGCATCTACCAGCGTGAAGAACCCTGCTTATCCCGACACTCTTTACGTGGATCCCCTCATCGGACCTGACACCGTAAGTTCCGACAGAAAATTTACTTCATTTTATCATCCAGATTGCTGGAATAATTGAATGGAGCTCAGCATTCTCGTTATATGCATTGACATGATTCCGGAGCAAATGCTAACGGTGCACTTTTCAGGTCTCAACCATGCCCGACCAAGCTCTGCTGGCATTCATTGACCACGGCACAGTTTCGAGGACAATCGACGCGAATGTTTCGGATGCTGAAGGTGTATACAGTGCCCTGGAGAAGCTGGGTATAGATTGGGATGAGGTTGGCAAGCAGCTAGAGTTGGAAGGTGTGGACTCCTTCAAGAAGGCCTTTGACAGCCTGCTTGTGAGCTTGGAGGAGAAGGGCAATGCCCTCAAGAAGACCGTGAGCCTGTAGGTGCAAAAAGATAGCTGAAATGTTTTCGCGCTGGCAATGGCAAGTGAACGATTACTAAATAAATGCTCTACCTTGCTGGCTCTCTCCCTCTCTCAAACTCTCTCGTCATCTTGTGATGTGCTGCTCTCAGATTTCTGGGTCAGCTTTTGTATTCTAGGTGTTCCTGGCTGCTATTGTGTAACTGAGGCATATGGCTTGCGAACTGCTATGCATTTTCTGATAAATTGTTGGGTTAGTTGATTTCAAGTGTACATCTCGACGGTATTATTTTTACTAAACATTGCGAGAGAATTGATGACACATTTCGGAGCGGCTAATGACATGTACAATACTGTAATAAAGCATAAATAGCTTAATGAAACTACGGGCTTGTTTGGTTCATACCATTCCTAGCCAAAATGGCAAGGCATTCATTTGCTTTGCTACTAAAGTTGTATTTTGCATTCAACTAAGCCAAATAATTTGGCAAACCCATATTTTTTTGCTACAAACCAAACATATAACTATTTTTTTTTGGCATTGCCAAAAAAATTTTAGACTCAAGGCATTGCCAAAATTTTAGCTTCGGCAAGTCTGGCTAAAAACCAAACCGAGCCAACATGTTCGACCAAATTAGCCATTTTTCTTGAAAGAAAACGAATATCCCTTGTATTATTTGGAGGTTAGGCATATATGAGCCAGTTTTTTTTTTGATCTTCTATGAGCCACTTTTCATGTGCCCGTTTGCTGAAATGGCTACACTTTTCATGTGCCCGTTTGCTGAAATGGCTACGGCCCTATTTGAGAAGCTTAATTCTGAGAAACAATTTGTTAATAGTCAACTTCTAAGAATATGAAAAGACTGGTTTCCTGATTTCTGGCTCCTAGTTTATTTTCTGAATTGTTTGAGGGAGTTGGAGATTATGAGAAAAACTGCAGCTGCTAAAAGCTCTCCAAACAGGACCTACAAACCATACCCTCGAGCTTCTGTAAAAAACTGTGAAATGAATATCTACTTCACCTTTGAAAACGCATTCTAAAATATATTTATATAATCATATTGCAAATTCTAGCGCATCTTCTTTTTTTTTTTAGGGCCATGATTTCAGTACACACAAGAATTTGATCTCAAATAAGAGATCTATCTGGACAGAACTAGTATTATTTACAGACTCTCCAGCATATCATACTGTAGATCTTTTGCCTTCCACTGATACAACCAGCACAGAAATCACTCATGGGGTTTCACAAAACTCCATTTCCTGAAATGGTATCAGATTGAAGGGAAATTTGTCAAAAGTGCAGGTAAAATAACAATTCCTAGGAACTGGTAACATGTGCACAAATGAAAAGGTCAGCATCAAATTAGCGATTTTGATGTTTGCTTAAACTGAGAATACTGGAAGTTTGTAATATCATACCTTCCCACAAATTGGACAAGTATCACTTCTTTCCATCCATTCGTAAATACAACTAAGATGATAATGATGGGAGCATTTAGCTATAATCTTCGGATTGTCTGGGGTGTATTCTGCATGATGAGTACAATGCAAATGGGGCAGTATGAGAAGTTTTCATACACCAAAGGCATGCTCTGTGTATGTAGAAGTTATATAGCATTCTAACCTTCCAGACAAGTAGGGCAGACATCTTCATCTTCTGAAGTGACAACTGCAAAACTGCCATTATATGATTTTGCGGATAAACTCTTGGTGGATTCAGAGCGATGGACTTTATATTCACCCTCAGGTTCAGTGCTGATCCATTTCTTCTGAGCAGCTAAATGTTCAATGCCAGAGCTGCTGCCATTTCGCCTAAGAGCCAGTGACTCTTCTTGCGTTAGATTTATAGACTTCTCACGCCTAGATACCAATCCCTCTCTTTGAACACGGGCATATCTGGGATCAGTATCATATGGGGGAGGTCTAGACACAAGGTGATAAGTTTCAGACAATGAATTGTCAGTTAAATTGGTACTTGGATTAGTGGATGCTAATGGAGCAGCTCCTTGAGCTGGGTTGCTAGGTCTAGATTCGAGCCTCTGGAATGTGGCAGTATACTGCATAGATAAAAAAACGGAAGTAATGTTGTTAGAATAAAATATCCAGTGATCAAAATGAATATATAATAATCTGATTGGTCAATAGAAAATAGCAATTAGCTGCACTATGTTTCATATTGCATCTACGATTTCTCTCTAATAAAATTTTGAATATCCCCAAAGAATGTCCATAGACCATAAATAACAAGTCTATCTGGCATGTATATGCGCGAATGCAATCAAAACTTATACAAGGTAGAGAAAAAGCTTATGTCTCTCAAAGATATTTTGCCTCTTTAGATCATTGTCAATGCAACTATTATCAACCAGAAGATATCAATGGTGACATTTTACACTAAAAACTCCTAACCTTAAGCTAGCAAGGTGGTACTTCCCCTAGCACGTCATGTAACCAAAAGTGATGAATCTACAAGGTGTGGTACTTTAATCAACTGGCTGGGAAGATAATGAGAAATGTTGGAAACACCATAGGATAACTTTACCCCGCCAAAAAAGTTGTGGAAAAAATTCCTTAGGCATACGCCTTGCCTATAGATAGGGTTATTTGGATGAGCGTACTCCTCGAAATCGTCAGTGCAGAGACAACAACAAAATCCACCCATGGTTCACTGCAAATAGCAGAGATCAGCATCAGCATCCAACATGATAAAAGGTAGTAAAAAAATACAGACATATACAGTAGTACAAAACCATGTCTCACACTGTTTCCATGGTAAAAGTATGTTTAATAATTCTGGAACAGCAAAACTGCATAATATGCTCTGCTACACTAATGCATTATGAGAAGGACTTATGATGTTTAACCAAACAGGAGTAGAAAATCATAACACGTGCTTACAGAGCAGTCCTCAAACTTGCTGTTTGCACATGAGCAGTTGCCAAGAAAGATAACTAGCATGTGCTCATAGATGCATCATACTACCATTGGATGTTTGCTTCATGAATGAAAGAAAAATATATAGCGGACTGGTTGATATGCGCACTCCAGAACATTGTTGTGGAGAAATGGAAAGATAGGTGAATCAACAAAAACAAGAATCACCTAAACCTGCTCCTCGGTGGATTACAGCTGCTAAAATTAGAATCTAAACCATCCTTTCCTTGGTGGATCATGAGCGTGAACGGGCATAGTAAAATCATTGCATAACACTCTTGTTAGTCCAAGTGATTGGCTCTGGATTTGTAATTTTTTTTCCCCTGTAAATAGGGTCATATCTCTACCTGAAGGCCAATTCTAGGATGCGCATGAGTCGCGCTATTTCCCTCTTTTCCTCCTCCCACTCCCCACCATTCCGATTCCAGATGAGCATTTCAGCATCAGCACGGCAAGTAAACAGCATGGGACGGAGCACCAGACACTGAGAGACTAGCCGATCCACATCACATCTCGCGCTAGCTCTCGCGGCACGGCAGGCAAAGCAGGAAGGAAAAACCGCAGCTAAGCCTCCCTCAAATCGCATTCCGCAGCAGGCAGAACGCAGCGCCAACATCGCCCGAGCGAAGCGATCCTCGGTCCCAACATCGCGAGGAGAGGGAAGATCAGGAGTCAGGACGCAGCGGGCGGACGGAGGGGGGGGGGGGGTCGTGGAGCTCACTCACCTCTCTCATCCGCCGGTGTCCTGGGCGACGGCGAGCTCTACGTGGCCGGTGGCCGCGGCCGGCCGCCTCTCCCCCTTTGCCGGCGGCGCGCGGCGAGGGGAGGGAGCGGTGGAATCTGGGGGAGGAGGAGGAGTGAGTTGGGTTGGGTCCGGGTGTGGACTTGTCGCGTCTCTCTCTCTCTCTCGGCTCGTGGCGTAGTGGGGTGGGGTGTCGCTGTGCGCTGCGGCTTGCAGGGGCAGGATGGTAATTAGGCGCGCGCGCTCGTCAGGGATTGGAGTAATCCATCTGTTTCGTTTTTGCTTTTTTTTTCCCAGTGATTAAATTTATATAAAAATTAGCAATATAAAAAATATTAAATTAGTTTCATTTAATCTAACATTGAATATATTTTGATAATATATTTATTTTGGATTGAAAATACTAATATATTTTACTATAAATTTAGTTAAATTTGACTAGAAAAATGTTAAACGACTTATAATATGAAATAGAGGGTATTTTATTTAGCGAATATGTATTTGTTTTCGTTTTTTTAAAATTTCTGGAAACTTAGCCCCACGCCGACACTCTCCTGTAGCCCACATTTGACCTGCGAGGTCGAAAATACTGTGATACAGTAATACTAGTACTAGTACTCCGACGACCATTTTTGGTTTCTCTTCATTTTTTTTTCTTTTTTGAAAAATAAATACAAACGTAGATGTTTATATACATGATCGTATAATTACCTCTATGAATACACATATGCACAGTATTTTCAAAAACTGGGTGGGTCAGTATATTTTAAGATTGATAAAATTATCGCAAGTAAACTTTTATTAACAGGTACGATGCTTATCACGGAAAAAATAATTGTGTTTGGTTTGTCATCGGAATTGGTTAACACTACAATGCTAAACTTTAGTAATGCTGGTTTTTTTTATTGGGATACAAACGTGAAATTTATTTGGGGGGGAGGGGGGGAGGAATTATTTTATAGTCATCTTAACAGCTACGTCAACGACATCGACATTGCTCTGTGTCGGCGTGCGATGGATTCGGTAAGACGTCATATTTTATTTTATTGCTTTTACCGTGGCATGATAAACTAATTAACCACGGCTAATGGCGTCTTAGCAGCAAATGCTCCTTTTTAGGTAAACAAGGCCTCAAATTGATGCCCTGTAGCAGAGCAGAAATGGGCCGCAAAGAATTGGTTGGCCCATGAATTTGTCTGTATCCATACAAAGCCCATAAAAGATCTGTAATTGGACCTGTATAAGCTCTGAAGCACATGAATTTGGTGTACCTTTTACTAATGGAAACTAAACCGCTTTCCAGGAAAAATATTCACATTGACATGGTCACATGTAAGATGAGTTCAGAGATATAAAACCATTATACAGTATTGGTGTACATTATTACTGTGCTAACTACATATTTTTCACAGAGCAACAGCAGAAATAGGAGACTACTACTACTAGTTGTTGCCTCTAAGGTTCATCAGTTCACTGATGGAGATCTCCCCAGCTAGGCCCTGTACAATCTGCCATGTGATGGAAAATGAGTTACAGAATAGTAAAACAATTTACACTGGTCTATGAAATTTGAGTTTAAGTGTGTGTGACAGCGACACGTGTTTTAAGTGTGTGACAGCGACACGTGTATAATTAATATATATATAATCGTTTGACTTTTTTCTTAGTTAAATTTCTTTAAATTTGATCAAACTTATAGAAAATTATAATGGTATTTTCAACACAAAACAAACATATTATCAAAATATATTCAATGTTAGATTTAATGAAACTCATTTGATATTTTATATGTTGTTAAATTTTTCTATAAACTTGATCAAACTTAACAAAGTTTGATTAGAAAAAAATCAAATGACTTATAATATGAAACAGAGGAGTACTCGTCCAGCAAGCAACGAATTGTATATATACCCGACCTTCAAAACTCTGAAATGTCAGCTTAGTACTATCTACATATATGTATACTGCCGAGTCGACTTCATATATAGGTCAATTCAAACGTGTTTCACGCTTAGCTATAAGCATACTCCTGTTATACTAAATCATTGCATAATTTTTTTTCTTAAGAATAGCACGCCATGGACCAGAGTACTTGTGGTTGCCGGGGACAGAAGCAACCAAAGCTGCATGTGCTCCAATAGTAACAATTGCAAGTATACAAATATATTTTTTGTTGGAAAGATTCTTCAGAAGACAGTGTGTTTAATTTTATATCTGAAACAAGTAGATACTTTTGTTTTTGTTATAAACGATTGGTTTTAATTAACCTAACTAAGCTATCTCTCTCTCTCTCTCTCTCTCTCTCTCTCTCTATCCATACATTTAAGAACGAATTGAATCAGTTTGCAACTGAGTTTATCATATCAGTGTTACCTCTCCTTGCGCTTCTGAAAGAATCGCACCAACGATCTCTTGTTCGCAATGGGCAGCTCTGCGCAAACAGACGAAGAAATTAGGATCATTATCGCTTAATTAATCCACCTTTTTTCTTAAAAATCTGAAGACATGCATCATATATACTTAAGCAGACGATCGATCGATCGACCTAGCTAGCTTCTAACTACCTACTTACCTCGCTTTAGCTTCTCCAGCAGCTGGTCGCCGCTGCTTCTTGCCGATATCGCCGCCGCCGCCGCCAACTGCCGCCGGCCTCCGCCACCGCCGCCGTCCTCTTCTGCATCGTCCTGCTCCTCCTCGGCGGCTGCCATGTTCATGATATCTTCTGCCTATATATGCTTCCGAGTTCATATATATGCCATAGCTAGCTATAGCTACGCTAGAGCTAAGGTATATAGGAGAGGTAGATTAGATGAACTGACCAGACCTTGTCTTGCGTGAGATGGAACATGGCGACGCTGCCGTTGTAGAAGATGGTCAGTGGCTTCACCTCCGCCGTCGTCGTCGGCGGCGGCGGTACTACGGCGGCGGCTACCGCCGGCTGATCAGGCTGAGCCGCCGCCGCTGGGCTGCCGTCTTTGGACATGGCAGAGTGTTATGTTAGTACACGATACACAATGCCAGAAAGCTATATATCTACAGAGACTACAGTTAGTTGTAGCTTAGACTATACAGGCAGAGGAAGGAGACCCACGAGATAGACTGATGCTTAATTGGTCATTTGCAATCTATAGTTTAATTAGGGGAGCGGATTCCAATGAGATGTCCCTTCGTATAACTTTTTCTTCTAAATTCAATACAAATAGTTATGAAAAATTATGAAAAAAATTAACAATGTAGAGTATTGTGATATCTATGTATCCATCAAAAATCAAGTTCAAATTCGACTTACACATCAAGAAACAAAAAAGATAAATTTAGATACAAACAGTACGCTACTATTCATACGTTGAATTTGTCCTTTTTATATCTCGAAATGTGAATTGAGTTTGGATCTAAGATTTTATGAAATGAAGTTGTATAAATATATTGTATGAGTGTTGTCAATTTTTATCGGAATTTTTCATAACTGTTTGTTTGGATTGTTTTTAAGCAAACGGGTGAACATCTCTCGAGAAATTAAAATAGTTTCCCTTTAATTAGCTGGGTTGGGCTGTTGATAGTAGTTAATAGTACTATCCATCTGAAAATATAACAAATTCTAATTATATATTTGAACAAAAATGTATGCAGATGAATAGGAAATATTGGTATATTTTAGAATGGATATATGTTGTAGACTTGTAGTTAATACTAGCATTATATTACTAATTAGAGAAAAGTGTTGATCTTAGGAAAAAAAACATGTCGACACCAATTGGGGATATATATATATATATATATATATGTATGTATATATATATATATGTATGTATATATATATATATGTATACGTATATGTATATATATATATATATATATATAGGTCCAGATTATAAACGGATGAAATCAGTATGTGTATTTACATAAAAAACAATTATATTTTTAGACGTACATAGAAGGCACAATTCCATCTCAAATGCAATTTACTTTTGAACAGAAGACTTTAAATCTATCTCATTGTACAATTGTGCGGGAATGTATTTAATTTATTGTAAAACAGGGAGAAGTGCCTCTAGGTGGAAGACTTTTTGTTAATTAATATTTCAGTTAAATAACATATCCCTTCTGCTTATGATTTATTAACAATTAATGTCATGTGCCAACGAGAGTCTTGGAGTTGATCATCAAAATAAATCAAACGAGCGCGAGGAAAACAAGCTGCCCAGTATCAACTATCAAGAGAGATGGAGACTCACGTCAACAGTGGGCCGGCCTGGGACTTGGGCCCAATAAAGCCCAAGTACAAAAGAAAGCAGGAGAAAACGACCGTACGAAAATGAGGGCTGTGGAAACATATTTTCTCAGCTAATCGCAACAATCATGGGCGAGAATTGATCCGTTTGAAAGCGAATTTTTGTTGAAGTTGAATTAATATTTTAATAAATAGAGTTAACAAATATCTTGAAACAAGCGATCTAGATAACACATTTTAAAAAATATATATTTTTCAGAAAATGTATTTTTTAAAGCATAGAGTAAATAATTATTCCAATAATCCCATGAATAGTCTGGTAAGAAGTAAGCTTTGGCACATTAAAAAAAGGATGGCTAATCATCACGGAAATATAGGGAATTAATCCCATCTCTTTTTTCCCCCTTTTGAAATCCCCCTTTCTCGGGTGGAGGAAGAGAAAAGGAAAGAACATTGGAATCACACAAGCCAAAACACCCAAATTCCCAAAACAATCGTTACTCCTTCTTAGATTATTATTATTAGTGCCGTGATTAATCAGGGTTAGATTAGAATTATATCATGATTATTAAGAGTAAAATAATTAAGTAAGCAGCTTTAGTATAGCGCCCCCCCGCGGCTTTGTTACTTCCTTTCCTTCCCCTTTTCCGTCGCGTTCGATTCGCATCGCGTTGCTTCCAACGAGAGGGAGAGGAGAAGCCGAGCGGCGAATCGCGGCGAGCGGCGGCGATGGTGGACGTGTCGCGGGTGCAGAAGGAGCTGACGGAGTGCAACCGGGACAGGGAGGTCTCCGGTGTGTCCATCGCGCTCCACGACGGCTCCACCATCTCCCACCTCACCGGCACCATCGCCGGGCCCCTGGGCACGCCCTACGAGGGCGGCACCTTCGTCATCGACATCCGCCTCCCAGGTATCCCTCCTCTCCTCCCCTATGCGGCGGCGGCGGCGGATTCCTTCCGTGTTTGGGCGGCGCGATCGGCTTTTGCCCCGTCGCATCTCCGGAGTAAATTGATGGATTGGTTGGTTGATGATGCGTAGAGCGTTTCTAGTGTGGGGGGAGGAGGTGAGGTTAGGGCAAGCGTGGGGTAGGATTTGGTTCCGGGATTAGGATTTCAGGATTTGGTTCAACACATGTTCATCATAGTGGTTAGTTATGTTTGTGTGCCATGGAGCAGTTTGCCCTTGAGCGTTTGCGGATTTTGTTGAGATTTCCAACCTGTTAAGGTATATAGCTGAAGGTGTACTATTTCATCTCTATTCATTTATAATTTCAAAACTGAGATACTGCAAGAGCATTGTCTTAGGGTCGCAATTGTGTTTCAACTTCCTACCGTGACGATGAGAACTGAGTGTCCATGTTGAATCCTCGTTTACTTGGAATCCCGTGGCCTCGTTAGCATCACCATATGGTTTTAAACTGAAAGCCAAGCAAGAGTTGTGATGCATTGGAAAGATTATCGGTGTCATCTGTTGATTGTGCTCTTTGATTGGCAGGTGGTTACCCCTTTGAGCCTCCTAAGATGCAGTTCATCACCAAAGTATGGTATGCAAGCTTTCATTCTCCCTTTTGTTTATTGCCTGTGTTCCTTGCTTGTATGAATCCTTCTTCTCCCTTTTGTCCTTTTGTTTATTGCTTGTGTTCCTTGCTTGTATGAATCCTTCTTCTCCCTTTTGTTTACTGCTTGTGTGCCTTACTTGTATGAATCCATTACTCCCGGAGCTAACAGTTGCCGACGATTTTTATTGGTTCACTTTAGTTGATCTGTTGTTGTTTGGTCAATAAGCGATAACAGCATAGTACATTGTGACACAGTAACTGGAAATATCCGCTGTTCCTGTGTTGATAAATTCTAAGTGCTGCAATGAGTTCACTCTTCACATGCTGCTTATCTGTCCATGTCCAGAAACAGATTTGCGACTTATCAGTTGCGAGTTTGGGATTGCATGAACTTTACTGCGCTTCTTGACTGATAAGTACAAGTCTTGATTTCTACTCCAATCTATGTTGAAGGCACCCTAACATTAGCAGCCAAAACGGAGCAATCTGCTTGGACATTCTGAAGGACCAATGGAGCCCAGCCCTTACATTGAAGACAGCGCTGCTTTCCCTCCAAGCTCTCCTTTCTGCCCCTGCACCTGACGACCCTCAGGATGCGGTCGTTGCACAACAGGTCTGGATTTGGACTTTACTATTTAGCTTCATATTTTTAAGCATACCACCTTGTGAGCTACTATGCATTAAGAGTAAATTTAGGTTGTCTCTTCTTGGAACATTTGATATCCCATAAGGCAAGCATTTGTTTTTCAGAAGCATAGTTTGTGTATATATGCATGATTACCTCATATTGCACCTGGTAAGGTAGCAGAAAAGAGTGATACAATATATTAAATATGAGTTCTCTAAGTGATATGATAGCATCAATTATCTGTGCTTGTACCTGTCACATAATTGGGAAACTTTGTAAATCTTGTGAGCTCTGGGTTACTGCATTTATGTACCTATTCCAGTATCTATGTCTGGTTGGTACATGGTAAGCTGATACACAATTGTTTTCACTTTTCACCCCTATAGCTGGCATTTTTTCATAGATACAAGTTTTTGTATTGGACACATTGTGTGTGCCGTATAGAGTTGATGCTAGATGAGTAGATGACAAACAAGGTGCAAGGTCGTTCTGATCACATCAGCTCATCAAACTTTTCTGCACTTTGTTCTAAACATGCTTTATGTCCTATGTATTACTAATGACGGTGTGTAAAAAGATGTGTGTAAAATGTTGCATTATGCGACTGATTGTTTATCGGTCCGGCTATCCTGGACTGGACCAGAGCATAGGGAAGTCCAATAAAACAGTTCTATCTGGTGTCCTGTTTGTGAGTAAAACTTGTCAATATTAAAGCATAGCAACATGACTCAGCTAGATGCTTTAATTTTCATTGTACCTTTCTATTGGAGAGTCACTTGGTTATTCAGTCTAGGCAGGTCCAGAGTCTGGACTGTACGTCTAGGCTACACAATGAGCTCGAGTGAGTCAATCCTTGAGTTCTGTACCATGACTAAAGCGATGTAGAGTGTAAGTATAGATGGGACAAATTCACTACAATTGTCATTTATGATTGGAGCAACACCAGAAATTCCCAAGTTCAGGACATGCTCAAAACTTACAGGTTTAAGGAATCAGTGTCAAGCTTGTCTTCTTATCATTATGTCTGTTTTCATCCATTTTTGCAGTACCTGCGTGACTATTCCACATTTTCTGCTACTGCTCGCTACTGGACGGAGGCCTTTGCAAAGAGTTCCTCCACCGGCATGGAAGAAAAGGTATTATTGACGGCTACTCATATTTGTTGCTGCAGTGGGTATACAAAAGCTGTAGATACCGTAGTAAAATCCTCCATTCTGTAATCACAGGTGCAGAAGCTGGTTGAGATGGGCTTCCCTGAAGACATGGTGAGAAGTATTCTGAAGAGTGTCAACGGCGACGAGAACATGGCTCTTGAAAAGCTCTGCTCTGGCTGAGGCCCTATAGCCGATATGAACTGTAAATTGAATCCCCATTCGTTATAAGACAACAGTGCTTGCTAATGCTCCTGTTCTGCCATTTCAGTGTGGCTTTATGACACTCTATATAGGGGATTGGACCATGGGACGTTGGGACTGAACTGAACCTATCCCAACTTGACAGAGTTCGTTCATTTTATTTTGTTTTTTTTTATGGTTTCTTTCTATCGTCCGTGGGCCTGAAGTAACGGGACTGTGTCAGGTTTGGCCCATGAAATCGCCGTTTCTGCCTGATGCGAAGCGTCAGTTTTATAACAAAAAAAAAAAAAAAACTGAACGTGACGGGTCATATCTGAATATTTGGCACTCGTCTTGTGGTTTTCGTGTGTTGGGGAAATTAAGATGGTCCAGTGATTCTGCTCAAGTATCTTGCTCAGGAGGCGACCTGTACGCGTTTGCTTAGTTTGCAAAGATAATATATATATCCAGGTGTGTCGCCCATGATGACAGGATTCTTGTTGCTTTGCTGAAGGGAAATGTCTTGAATAAGATTGCAACGGCTTGACGATAACATGCTGGAGCATCAAACTTGATGTATATGGCGCATAAAACGGCTGGCTTCCGATGATTTTTCAGCTGAGAGAAGACCATCAGGTATGGGCTCAAATGTTGATTCGTGATGGTGAAAGTGATGTGTTATTTTTGTCTGACAATAAACTGGTGACGCTTGCTCCTCGTTAACTAGGATCACATGACAATGATTGAGTCACCATTATCACCAATTAGGTACTCCACCTTGCTTTCTTTGTTTGTAATCATGGTCATTATCTTAATCAGCGTATTTTCCAAATGGAGTGTGACTGAACTGCCAAAAGGGCTCCCTCTCTTGTGCCTCATATATTCATATGCAACCAAAATAATTAAAAAAAAATGGAATTAGCTGCGCAATTTGCATCATACAAACACCGAAAACATGACAATTTCTTGAAGAAACAGATGGCCCATGGATGTCAGGATTGACGCAACTGAAACAAGAGAGTCCCATTTGGCGTCAGGAACAATAAGTACATGAATGCTTCGTCATCTCCTCCGGTCAAAAACCTGTGAAGCGTAAACCCCCAAAGACCGGTCAGATCAAAGATGGTCAAGCTTGTAGTACACCTCAAGAACCGTTCTAATGCAAAGCTGACACCTAGTTTGCAGCATCTGCAGAGATGTTGCTCTCATCCTCTCTCAGAGAGACAACGAAACGAAGGAAAATTTAGGACAGGAAATAGTTAGGTTCACACACACACAACAACAACAACAGCAACAGCAACAAGAATCTCTAGATGATCACTTGGTTTGGTCAGTGCGAAATGCCAAGTGGCAACTACTAGCAGATGCTAGGCACTGAGAGGCAAGGAAAAAAAGGTCGATGCACTAACTAACCAGCACCGATTTTCAGCCACTTTGATGAGAGTTTTCAGATGGAGTTGCACCAATTTTGGGGTGCGTGTTCAACTTAGGCAGCGTGGTAGACCCTCCAACCCAATGACATCAGACACGTCCTCTTCAAACCTTCCAAGACCGCTTGCTTGACTCCCCCAACCCAACTCCACGAAAGCCAGGTATTAGTAAACTGGGACATTTAACTATTTACTATTTTTAATTTAGCATTTAACTATTTATCACCTATATATTAATGACACATGTGTCTATGATATGTGAATCTATTAATAAATAATTAATTAATTATCATATGTAAAAGTGTAAATAATGGTAAATAGTTAAATATCTCTAGAGTGTAGACAAGTCTACTCCTATGCTCCAGTTTAAAATAATCTCTCCAGTTCCATATTTTCTATCGCTGTTGCTATAATCTTATTTACAAAAAAGTAGTTAATTTGGGTTTCTATTTCCTGTTCCACCCATAGTAAATACTACTTTTAAACTCCATGTTTCTCTAATATTGAAAACCACGACAACATTAACTACAAGGGGTAAACTCGTCTAAAACGTTTGCTAATTTTTCCGATAATAGGAATTTTCATCCAAACCACATAACACTTCGATTACATAAATATGGAACTAGAGGAAGTACTTGTTATTTCACGAACATCTAGATCGAAATATGGCAGCGTTCGGAATCAAAAGTAAGAAAAAATTTTAGCGCACGTAAAACGAGAAAAATAATTAGCACATGATTAATTAAGTATTAACTATTATTAATTTAAAAAATAAATTTATTTGTTTTTTAAAATAACTTCTATATATAATTTTTTTTGAAAAAATGTATCGTTTAATAGTTTGAAAAACGTGATGATGGAAAATGAGGAAATTGAAATTTGGAGTTGAAGAAAAGAACAGGCAAGATGCTGCAAACGGAGCTGGAAATGTTGTAAGAAAGAAATTACTCTATTTGTCAAAAATAATAATAATAACTACTAATAATTGTTGCAACGGTTTTCCACCTAATCAGGCTTTAATAACTTAGACAAGATTTGTTCATTTTGTTTAGTCATTTTATTACGGGTATCTATTCGGCTATTATTATTAATAATTTTTTCTACAATTGATATTCTTTTCCTTACGAAATGGTGGGAGTAGAATATATGTCCAACCGACCGAAGAGACCATACACGCATATGCGTGAAGTGAAGGTGACACCAAACAATCCATGCATGATTCCATCACAAATTTGGCTGGAATGCATCAGGATTTCAACCAATATTTGGTGTCCTGTTGAGACTTTCTTGGTGGTGGTGATGTCACTTGCATCACCAATAACAATATTGATTCAGAAGAAGTATTATTCGTGTAGTAGTAGGGGGTTGTCTTTGTAGGAGCCAACCATTCCAATGGTGGTTAGGCCACAACCTCTGTAGTCAAAGCCCTACCTGTATTTTCCATCACAGGGGTGGTTGGCCTGGCCATGAGCCCATCACCCACATCTGGTGAACAGTCACATATACTTGTACCCTGATGAGATCACCAGTGTGTACTACTGTGCTCTAATCACAAGTGGATTAAGCTAGAATAATGTCATGCAGATGGAGTAATCACCTGATTAATTTGTCTCTGATCATCCGTTAGCTTAGTTCAAGCTCACTCCAGCAGGTAGCTGAGGTCGCCTCACTTTCGCTTTGGACCTATTTTCCCAGCTGACAGAGACCAGACATGCTGCAAAATTATGGACATTAACACCTTACTGTACTTAAGGGTTTAATTGTCTCAAGCTAACCCTAACTGCAATTTGCGGCTTAACAAACTCCCAGGAGTACGAGAGTAAAAAGAAAAGAACGGTTTCGGTCAACGTCAATGGACATGTGGGCCCCATTGGTCAGCGAGGCATGCAGATTGCAGGTGCAGTCTGCAATGACACGTCATTGTGGGTGAAAAACGAGACCTGTTCCTGGACCAGACTGCACATTGACAGCCTTCGTTGACACCGAGGGATCAAGGAGATTTTACTGGCTGCAGATTTATTAAATTTTAATTTTAGAATTCTACTCCATATATAAGTGTTTGACTATAAATTATCTGTAGTTGCTGCATTCATTTTTTTTCAAGGTTATCAGCTGTAGCTCTAGCTCATAGAGCCTTACAATTCTAATTTTATTTTCAGCTGTACTTCTCAAATGATGCATTCTATGGTGTAGATTACTTCTCAAATTTCGGTTTGTTAACAAAACTGGTTTTCAATTACACGTTTATTGCCTCTGGTCTAGTGTGATGTTACTATCACCTTGCATGCATGTATCCTACGACTTCGATCCATCAGAAATTCAGAGGTCAGAATTCACAAGCAGGCTGCCGGAAATGAAAAGAGCTAGCCTGACAAAAGAGCAAGAAATGCAGGGAAGAAGACGTCCTTAATTTCTTTCTCTGATTCACTGATCAAAATGTTCATGCAGCAACCGCACATCCATGGAAAAAAAATCCTGCAAAATTCAGATGTCAACTGAAACGAGATTTATGACATGATGTGCAACCTTTTTCAAGACAAGAGAAACCACCGTAAATCAATTAACTTGCAGGTTGTATATATCATCCATGTGAACGAATAAATTGCGCGTGTTTACTGTTTCGTTTTCTTGTTTGGTTAAATTGATTGAGTTTTCAACCATGCGAAAGCTGTCCGTAACAGGGGAGTTGGTGCTAATCCGTGTCGATCGGGGTGTGAACTTTTAATACCGGGAGAGAGTGTTCTTGTCAAACTGGTTTGGGGTCCCCTCCCCTATCTAATCAAAACTTCAAACCCTAATTATTAGGGAGGCACCAAAATGATTTAAACACAAGAAAGCGAACCCATTTTAGTGATACTTCGCCTAATAATAGTAGATATCAGTTTTATATTGGCAAAATTAAGAGCCCTCCTAACTGCCCGACTTTGACACACATATGAATCTATTAGAGTTTAGGGCAGCCTTTCTTTATATTTTTTGGATGCAGATTAGTTAAGTAGGCTATCATGTGTTTAGCAAGTATGATTACATAATGATCAGCGTGTTTATGATAAAAAGATGTGTGCATGACCTCAACCTTGTTTTAGATCTTTCAGCAAAAAAAGAGCTAGTTAGCCCCACCTGACCTTTTTATTAGTAACCAAAAAGATTTAGTTTCATTTTTAAGTAAGAAAAAGTATAACAGAATCATCCTATTAAACTTTATATTAGTCACCATCAAAACAGCTTCATATCTTCCCTGGAAATTTAAAATGAACTATGCCAAAATAAAAAAATAATAAATATCATAAACCCTGTGCCTAATCATTTGTCCATCACTGCAAGCCTGCAATATGATATCCTACCAAATACTTACCTGACAAGAGAAAAAAAACCAGTCTCCTACCAAAAATAAGGGAAAACCATGAATACCATCCCAAGAATCACTTGAATTTTAATATTTTACCCCATAACTCATTTTATTGAAATACCCACCTTACTCAATTTTATTAAAAAAACCACCCCAATATACACGTTCTTAACCGAATCAGTTATATAGAGCTACCATAGACTAAGCTAGCCGAGTCAATCATATCAAACTGCTTCCATTAGATTCTTAATGTTTCATTGAATTTGTTTTTTTTTTGCATATAGCAAAATTGGTGCAACAACATTTAAACTCTCACTAACAATTCTATTCATGCAATGTTCAATAAACCATCAAGACTACTCGAAAGACCATATAGAACCTCACAATTTATAAAAACGTGCTGATTCGATTAAGCACATGCCCCCGTAAGTCATTTTACCGAACAAAATAACTTCAGTTGACTGGAGTGGTTTTTAATAAATAAATAAATACAAAAATAAAATAATTAATAAATTATTAATTATTAAATAAGCGAGTATAAATAAAGTAAAACGGCGAGTCCACAGAGTCCAAACTGCCAAACCGCCGTAGCACGCACGAGAGAGTACACAAGACCTTCCCGCTTCCTCCTCCGGCCGCTTCGACGTCGCACCAACCGCCGGCGACCCTTCACATGACGCGCCGCCATGGGATGCATCCTCGGTAAGCTCGCCGCCGCGCCCGGCTCCTCCCTCTTCTTCCCCGCGGCTGCCTCCGGCGCCGGAGGAGCGTGCGAGGTGCAGCTCGCGGCGCCGCAGCCGGAGAAGATCGCGCCGGTGAAGAAGGACGAGAGCGGGTGGCCGCTCTGGCTCTCCGCCGCCGCCGGCGACGCGCTCGCCGGCTGGTCGCCCCGCAGCGCCGACGCCTTCCACAAGCTTGAGAAGGTGAGGCGCTGCCTCTGCTCGTCGTCTTTGTCCCCTAGCTAGTTTGGTTGCTGGAAAGTAAGCAAAGCTTGGCCTTTTCCTGCAACCGGAAATGATCGAGTTGTTGAGCTCCAAAGATTTCAACTTTCTTTTCCTCTGCTTTTCGACTTGTTCCTTTCATGGATGCTTCCCCGACGTGCTCGATCAAATTTGCAAAAAAAAAAAAGAAGAAGAAGAAGAAGAAGAAGCTTTATGTTTTCCCCCCAGATTTTTTGCGGTTTGAGTTCTTGTTGTTGTTCTGGTGATTCCAATCTCAAATAGAATTCTGTTTGATTTTCTTCCAAATAAATGAAGCCTCACAATTCGACTTCGAATAAGTTGTCATAGTTCACAAACCCAAATAACTAAATTAAATCCCTCAATATAAATAAATTTAGTTATGTTTCAGCAGTTCAAGAAGGATAAACAAAACCCAATGCCCAAGAACAAAACTGTTAGGACAGAGATGGACAAACCCCCAGGTTTCTTGAGATCAGTAAATCCCCAACTTCAAGTCATCCCTTTTTGTTCATAGTTTATCCTGTCCGCGTCACAAGAAACCGTAGTGACAATTTGGAAAGTCAACTTCGCGCAATCGCGCAATCTGTATTCTTTTCTTGAAAAATCAATTGCACAATTTGTATTCTCAAGCTTATCCTCACCATTTCAAACTAACCGAGTTGGTAATTTTTCTTCTCTCTGAATCCGAGTCAACAAAATCATGAAAAGTATCATCCAAATTTGCTTATTTTGCTCAGGAAAAAATCAACGTCTTTGCACTATTTGTATTCTCCAGCTTATCCTCACATTTTTCACAGACCGAGTCGATCAATTTTTTTTAGAAAAAAAACTCTGAACACTGGTAAAAATTTCAGTTTTTGCGCATCCAAAATTTGCCATTTCGCTCAAAGGAAACATTTTTGTGGGTGGTGCAGATTGGGTCGGGGACGTACAGCAACGTGTACAAGGCGAAGGAGGTGGAGAGCGGGAGAGTGGTGGCGCTGAAGAAGGTGCGCGTCGATGGCGTCGGCGAGGCGGAGAGCGCGCGGTTCATGGCGCGGGAGATCGCCCTCCTCCGCCACCTCGGCGACCACCCCAACATCGTCCGCCTCGACGGCCTCGTCACCTCCCGCCTCGCCACCGCCCCTTCCCTCTACCTCGTCTTCGACTACATGGACCACGATCTCACCGGCCTCGCCGCCGCCGCCATCGCCGCCGGCCAACGCTTCTCCTTACCCCAGGTAATAAACTCACCATTCTTTTTTTTTTAATCCTTAATTGATTAATTAATCGATTAATAACTAGTCGTATGCACTGTTCCCTTCCTGATTGATTTAACAGCATGCTTGTGGTAAGGTAAGTAATTGTGGATGTTCTTGAATTACATCTGAGATGAATGAGTGTACATGACAGGATTAGACATCTGGGTTAGATTGAAAGGGAGAGGATTTCCACCATGGTCTTTTTTATTTCTTTAGTTTTACTCTAGTTTCTACTTTCTAGAAGGGGTTAAGAGGACATAGGAAGGGTCGCTGCCTTTGTTGTCTAGTTAGCCAGGATGACTGAATTCTGAATTTCTGACTGATGATGTGCCGGGTTGAAATATTCCTTCAGACTTCAGAGAAACCTAGGACAGATTCAAATCTTGGTGAAAAAAAGTGCTTTGTATTTTGCACAAACTTCTCATCCAACAATTTTAGTGGACCACATATCGGACCAAACCCAATAGAAAGAAACTTGGAGCTAAATTCGCCTTGGCAGTTGGCAGCATGCAGTTGAACACATACTCCTAGGTCTTCTTCTATAGTCAGAGATTAGGTATGTCTTTAGAAAGTTTCGTGCCATAAGCTGCTTTGATTGCTTAGGACAGTCAACTCTAGTGTGCTGTTGAATACAATTGCAGTATGCTAATAATAGAGTACGGATCGTTGCATATCTACTTATCTAGAGAGAAAAGCGCTGTTATGCAAGTTATGTTTTGTCAAGACAAAATTAGTACATATCTTGATGCACCTGTTATCACAGATCATCCCAAAATTGTCTCTTAGGCTGGATAATAGTCTTGTATAGGAACATGGAAACATTTTCCTCCATTGACAACACAAAAGATCCAAAACTGTAGGGTATTTCCTGCAATATAGCCTGAAGTTCTCACTGTAACTTTACTGAATATGTATGGTAATTTAAAACTATTTCAGTCAGAACTGATTGAAACATGTGAATACAGCCAGTATTTTCTTCCATTCTAGAAGAAGAATAATTGACTGCTTATTGGCAAGAAAATTACATCTCTGGCTTTTAGCGAAGACGAAACAAATCTGATAGGCAGAATAACCACAATAGCGTGGACCCGGAAATATATTAGACTAGTGATGTAGTAGAATATTTATTACTAGGTTAATTATAAGTTTGAACGCGGGTTCTAGTCCAAGTGACAGAGACAGGCACTGCATTTTATGTTCACACACTGCGTAGAAGTTAGAAGAAACCCCTTCAACATATATTCAACAGTCCACATTGTCTGCATAGCACATTTGCATTAAGAATTGTCAAAAGTGTGGTGATGTTTTCTTTTTTTCTGAACCTGAAGGGCCCAACCAGGACAACCTTTTCATGTATGACTATGGTTTGTTATTTGTCTTCTTCATGAACTCCAAACGATTTGTTGTCGTCTACAGGTAAAGTGCTACATGAAACAGCTACTGACCGGGATTGAACACTGCCACAACAAGGGTGTTCTGCACCGAGACATCAAGAGTTCCAACCTCCTTGTCAGTAACGATGGAATCCTCAAGATAGCTGATTTTGGACTTGCCACTTCTTTTGATCCTGATAACAAGGAGCAGCCCATGACTAGCCAAGTGATCACACTTTGGTATCGTCCACCTGAACTCTTATTAGGTGCTACTCACTATGGTGTCGGTGTTGATCTCTGGAGTGTGGGTTGCATATTGGCAGAATTGCTTCTCGGCGAGCCTATATTCCCAGGAAGAACAGAGGTACCTTACCTACCTGTTTGATCTATTGAAACATCAGGTTTTACATAAATATTTCAGAGAATTGCATGATTTAGAGATAAATCTCTTGGTTATTCAGGTGGAGCAATTGCACAAAATCTTCAAGTTATGTGGTTCTCCATCAGACGATTACTGGGAGAAAATGAAGTTCCCACATGCTTCATTCAGGACATACGAGCGATGCATCGTGGAGAAATTTAAAGATGTGGCACCATCTGCACTATCACTTCTTGAGACTCTCCTATCTATTGATCCTGACATGAGAGGCACAGCAACTGATGCTCTCAACAGTGAGGTTAATACTGCCCTTCACATTCTAGGCAACACTCTCACAGCAACTAAAATGCTGAAGTAAAAAGATAAATACTGAGCAGATAGTATGCAGGAGGAGTAAATTTAGCACAGATCATGATAAAATGGACTGAATTAAGTTGGCATTAATACATATATTTGGATAAGAAGGCAACAATTGTAATTTTATTTGTTCACCTGTACTTATCATTCACTGTGAATTCAGTTCTTCAGGACAGAACCATATGCCTGTGAACCATCAAGCCTTCCCCGGTATCCACCATGTAAAGAAATAGATGTGAAGTTGAAGTATGAGAAGCACAAAAGGTCTTGCTCAAATCTTTGCAACTTGTATATTTCATCTATTTTCTTGTGTTGACAAAACCTACAACATCTGTTATATATTTCAGGAAGTTGAGGGCTAATGGTTCGGTAGAACGTCAGACCACAACAAGAAAGCCCATGTCACAAAATCCTGGGCGCAGAGTATTTACTCCAGATGTCAACAATAAGCCTCAAACAAAACCAAATGTATGTTTCCCTATACTAATTTATTATGCAAGAATTTTGTCTCAACTACGTCTTACTGAAATGACCAGTGACCACTACTGCTGACAAAATATCCATGAATAGTTGTGCCAATCATCTATGTTCTATCAGATGCTTTATCAATATATATATTCTGAATGACTATTAAGAGATTAGAAATATGAACTTATGACTAAAATGTGAATCCTGTCAATTGCACTTTCAGATCCCAAGATTGGTGACAAGCACGAGCACAACCAAACTCGAGAGGTTTCCTCCGCCTCACCTTGATGCGTCGATCGGGTTTAGTCTCGATTCATCGGCTGATGTTTCCACAGAACAGTTCTTCACATCATCAGTTGTGGAACTAAAGAAGATGCCTAGCCTAATATTTGGCCACATGAAGTCTTACTTGAACAGTCCAAAAAAGACCACGCACAAGGCGAAGCCAGGCCTCAAGATGCCACCTTCCACTGTTCTCATCGGCGCGTTCAAGCCGTATTCGCTTGGCCATCCGATGGAGGTGAGAAGGAAGAACAGGGATCAGTTCAGAACCAAAGGAAGAAATTCAGTAGGTGCAGTCAAATGACAAGCTAATTATATTCGTCTTTATTTTTTGGCCCTTACATCGCAGTAGCTGTTCATTTTAAATCTGCAAATGATAGGCAATACCTGTATAGTTCAGAGTATATATGAAAGGCGAGTTGTGAATAATGCATTCATGTATGATAGTTCATAAAATTTCATTGGAAATCATAGGCAGTTCAGAAAGGAAAAAAATCAAGAATTTGGTAGCTTTAAGTTGTCTTGAGGCCGCCTACTAGTAGGAAAGGATACCCGGAATACATTCAAATCATCCAGAATGAAATCAGAAGCACAGAAAAAAAAATTCTCAGCTCATCAAACCTGGATGAACACCTTCCAAATTCACTATTCTTCTCCTTTTCTTTCAACCTAATCAGCATGCTTGTCTATAGTACACAAAAGGAGCAGTAAATTAATTACTGATGCTCCTTATATCATCCACGAGATCAGTTTTCTCAAATGCAGGGTTAGCTTACAAACAACAACCAAGATTTTAAAAAAAACACAGCAGATGATGCAGAGCACCATCATCATGTGGGGATCGATCACCCACAGTTCACAAGCTGAGAAATTCAAATGTCTATCCACTCAGAGAAGAACTGATCTTTCAGCAGGAGCAGCGGCGTCGAAGCGTTGGTGAGATTTGGCGGCAGCAGCAGGAGGAGGATGAGACGGAGCTGAGGCAGCTGCGTTGCTATGGCGGCTGCTGAACAAGCTGCACCATGCGGCGAGCGCGAGGCCTCTGAACCTTACCCACCTGCTCGCCTCCGGTGCCGATTTGGAGAACTGCATTGTTAAATTCAGGATGAATTCAGTTAGGGATTCAGGAGGAAGAAGCCATGGATTGATCCCTCGATGGCCATGAGCCTACCTCGCCGGAGCCATGGCCATTGTTCTTGATCGGCTGAGGTGTCTCTGCAGCGAGCAGGATGGTTGAAGTGTCAGTGTAAAAGAAATTCAGAAGAAGCAGCCATGGAGGAGAGGGGCGATTGATCACCGGTGATTCTGACGCATCCGTCGCTGTCGTCGCCGCCGCCATCGCCGTCGGCATCGGCGACGAGGGCGTCGACGGCGGCGGGATTCTGGCAGTAGATCCGGAAGCTGGGGGATCCAGGCATCGACGCCACGAACGCGCCGTCCTCCTCCTTGGGCTCCGGCGCCACCTTGCACCCGCGCCTCCTCCCATCCTGCTGTTGCTGCTGCTTGCCGTCGTGGCGCGCCGCCAGGAGGCCCGTGGCCGCGGTGGTGGAAGTCTCGCGGTGGCCCGGCGACCTCCCCCGCCTCCGCCGCTCAGCGCTGTCCGTCGCCGACGCCGCGCACCCCATCGCAGCCGGCGAAGGGGAGGGACGGCGAGAGGGGGACGAGGAGCATGGGGATCGATGCCTCCTTCTTCCTCCTCCTCCTCCTCCTCTTCCGCGGCCATCGCGCGCGGGCTTAGTAAGGAAGGGTGGCGGTTGCGCCGTTGCCTCCGGCGAGCGGCGGCGAGGGATTCGCGGAGCCGCGCCTTCCCCCAAATTTGGCGGGAACGTGAGCTATGACAGCCTGGCCCCACTTGACAGATGACGGCTATGGATGGGCCTTTTTGGGCCTGATCCTGATAGGACGAATCATGGGCCCATCAACTTATGGGCCTTCGTTTTCCAAGCCTCTAGTTGTTAGTAGTCCTCTCTGAAAAAAGAAACCCTGCACTTTTTCCTCTCTATATAAACAAAGAATGTTTTTAGATTATAGAACAAAACAAAACAAAGGAAACTTTTTTTCCCTAAAAGAACTGTACTGTATATTTTAGGTTGTGGTTGAGAGGAGAGGAGAAGATTGACAAGATACGTAAAACAATTTTCCTATAGAATTAAAAAATGGATTTTAAGAATTTAACAACAAATTATTTGTGAAACAGTTTTCCTATAGGATTTTAAGAAACACACACTGTTTATGTTTAGTACTAATTCAGGACGCGTGCGCACGAAAAAGAGACTTTCTGTCCTTCGTAGTTAGCATAGTATATATGGATGTGAATCGAATCTGCCGCTTACTGAACACAAAGCAGAAAACGAAAAGTAGGAGATGTTGAATCCATGAAGCAAAAGGCTTTGCTATTGCGGTTTTTTTCTTCAGGAATACAAGTCACTGCATGAGAAGTGGCAGAAACCAACCAATTCAGGTCCATGCCAAATTCCCAAAATTCTTCAGATTCCATCTCCTGCATGGAAGGAACACCTCTCCTTTATTTTTGTTGCTCTCATTCTAGAAATCCCCCAAATAATAATTCCAGGATCATGAAGCTTTGGCACTTTGGTAGCAACACAGCTATCCATCTGCCTAAATAGAGTCCATTGATTGCAAAACAGATAGAGCCTGTTTTTGCAGGCAACCCCCTCCCTGCCCAACTGTGTCTTCACGTTGATGTGTTACTGATGCTTAGGATTTCCTTTAAAGTTGGTTACTGACTTAGGCTGCGTTAGCAGCAAGCAGTTCCTACCTCGCGCAGTAAAAACTTTATTAGCGCGTGATTAATTAAATATTAGTTATTTTTTTAAAAAAAGGATTAATTTGATTTTTTTTAATAACTTTGTATAGAAACTTTTTGCAAAAAACACACCGTTTAGCAGTTTGAAAAGCGTGCGCGCGGAAAACGAGAGATATGAGTTGGAAAAAGGGGAAAAGAAACACAGCCTTAGTGCAGTAACTAGGTGGTAACCGAGCTTACCGTCAGGATGTGGTTACGATGCACATTATTTACCAGGTTTTTAATAAAAATAATAGTAAACTTCAGTAAAATCTATTCTTTTTTTTCGGTGCTCGAAGCTACTGAGTTTATTGCAGGCACTGGATGATCTAATCTACCTTCTTATAAAAACATGGCCTCATTGGATAGCCAAGAGCTGATTATAAGTCGTAAAGATTTATTAACAAGCACAACAACACCTGTAAGTAAAAACTTTATATATGTGCCCTTAGCGGCTTAAAAACCTATTGCTAAAAGAAACTATGTTGAAAATACCTTAAAACCAACTTTAAAATTAAAATATAAAATTCAAATTTTAATAGTGCCTTATTCTTTTACACGACAGACGGTGAGTACGGCATGTGCTTCTGCCCTTGGTGTTTAGCTTAGCTAGAAATGGCCCTGCCTTTTTGTGTTGCTTCCAAGTGTGTCCATGCATGCAGATGCAGTGGTGGGAACTAGAGACTAGAGAGGGATTCCTTGTTGCATTGTCTCTTGACTTATTTTGGATTCCCTTGGAGGGAAGCCAACTTATTATAACTACCCTACAGCCTTGTACTGAAGGAGTACTGAACCAATGGAATTAATGGTGTGTGGCTGTTCACAAGGGAAGAAGTCTCTTCTTCCACTCCACTGGTTCCTTCTCCATCTGTTCCTCCTCCACTACTTGCATGTATGGGGCTCCACCACATGCCAATGTCGTCTCAAATTATATAATGCTCATATCATTCATTCACCCACTGCTGCAAAAGATCATATACTATACTGTTTTTTCTCTTAAATTAGTGACATTTCCGTACGTTACAATAGGATATAAAGGAATATAGACGAATAGTTTTATGGAATTCAGTTTTTTTTCTATATTTGGTTTTTCTTTGGTAGGTTTTTTAGACAGGGTGGTGTTTTTTACATGGGAAGTAGGATCCGAGAGAGGAGGAGGATGACTCTGCTTTTACAGTAGTAAAAAAAAGATACTCTGTAGCTAAATAGCTGAATAATTTTTTATCACTATTCGAGAGTACGAACGAATGAATTAACTTTCCTAAAGCTTAAAAATTACATTTAAACCATCTTTTTAAGAAATTAATATATAAAGTTTTAACGAAAATATATCGTTTAGAAGCTTTGGCTAGGAAAGCGTGTTGCATTAATCCATTCTTCCATTTTTTAAAAAAAAATTAACGGGCCCTATCTCTGAAAAATACTATAAAGTCAGCAAATATTGCAGCAAGCAACAAAACAAATTAGAGTTCGGTTGGTTTGGAGGCGAGCTAGCTGCAAAGCCTGCAAGTTGCAGCAACAATCAGCAGGGAGATCTTTTCGCACAACTTGATCTTTAAACTCTTCCTCCTTTTGATTGATTTTTCTTTTCAACGCACTCCCCTGTTCATCCTTTGTCCAATAATATAATTGGCTTAGCACAGATCAGCTGGCCCAAATTAATTTTAAGTACGTGCTGTCCGCCCAAATTGTATCATTGTTGCTGTTGTGGGTTTGACAATCATTGTTAATACTGTTTGTGCACGTCCTGAATCATCGTCATAAATATAAACCATGAGAGAGACAGAACTAGACGGCAAGTGCATGAGCTATGCATATATAGGAGTACTAGTACCATATACACATGGTTCAGAGTTGCTTGCTGTGTGCTCCAACCTGAGAAGAGAAGCTAGTCAGCTATAGCAAACTATTGGCCCAACTCTTTTCCTCGTATTCTCTCCATAACACACACACCCCTCCTGGATCAGACTCCTCTACCAAATATATATGTGCCTTTATCAATAACATGTGTATCCGATAAATCATGGATTTATTATCAGCGATAAAGACATGATATCTTTGAATGCAGAGGATCTCAGTTCCTCCTCCCTCCACAAAAGGAAAGATAGAAATAAATACAATTCTAACATTTTAGATTATTTTGGATTAAAGGGATATGAACCAGATGCCATCATTAACCGAGAGGTGTTTAGGAGGAGGAGGGTGATTAAGGGGTAGGATAGAGAGAAATTTCTTTGTGCGACAAAATTTGAATGCTACTGGAATTGCTCTCTTTATGAGACAAAGGGAATGCATATTATGTATTATTGTGAGCACCTTTGTCAAATTTGTAGACAATATAGTTTTTATAAAAAAAAGTTATCCAAATTACTTTTTTAAAACAACTTTTAGTTTTTGTACCATTAGATATCATCACAAAACTATATATTAGTAAGAACAAATCAAACTGGACCTAGTGCCGATTGCCACTGTCCTTGGACCTAGCTAGCTACTAGTATATGGAACCCTAGAAAACTGTACTATTACTATTCCTTGTGGATCGAGCTGGCATGGCCGATTTGCATTCACGATGGACGATGACTTGCAAGAGTAGACGATCCCATGCATTGCATCGCATCGCATGGCCGATCGATCAATCCATGGACTTTTGGGGTCATCTCCTGATTGGCTTGGCCCCGGAAGAAAGAGACTGGAGTAGAGACATGGTTGACACTTTGATGGATTGGATAGAATAGAATAGATTGGATAGATGGATGGATGGATTTGGTCTTGGAAAAGGGAGCAAGCAACCATCGGAAAAACTCATGCATATACCCTCTCTCCCAGGGAAAAGCTCTGGGCTGTGTTTGTTCTTATGGGTTGAAATCTATCTCCTCTGTACGAAAAACGGAACGATCTATTAGTGCATGATTAATTAAGTATTAGCTAATTTTTTTCATTAATTTGATTTTTTAAACAACTTTTGTATAGAAAATTTTTGCACAGTTTAGTAGTTTGAAAAGCGTGCGCGCGGAAAACGAAAAGGAGGGGTTAGGAACACGGTGAAAAGAACACGGTATATTTGTGTGTGTGTGTGTTCATGTGTGAGACTGAAATAGAGGCAATTGGATTGGCGTGTGAGAGACTGCGTAGGATCGCAAGCAACATCTCCTTCCTCCAACTTTCGGCGGTTTTGGCTTCATCGGCCGACGAACCACCGCTCGTCCGTACATCGATTAATTAAGATGATTGACTGATTAAGTTAATCCATGATGGTAATTAAGGGCGGTGGACTGGCACAAGAGAAGAAAATGCCAAGACAGCAAATTAATTAAATTAACTTTTGTACTTGTGTGTCGCGAGCTGTGTAGCTAGCGCTTCATTTGGGTGTGTGTGTGTGTGTGAAGTGTGTGACTGTGTGAGAGATGGACGCGTGGCATGATTATTAGGTGGCAGTGGGGTATCATATGATGATCACCTAATAATGTCTGGGTCAATCTATCATATTATGAGCTGGTTATTGCTAACACAACTACTCCTAGTACCATTTCATCCACAATGCACGCCCTAAAATGTTCACTAAAATGTACACACACACAGCCAATCAGCTCAAACGAAGCTTGGGTGCAATAACTGCTTATAAGCTCATCTATCAACTGCAAATCTGACAAATCAGAGAAATTGGAGTACAATATGCAATGCATGTTTGATTAAGTCGATGTTTGTTTTGGTTTATTGGTCTTTCCCAGCAAGATTTTCAGATTCCAACAGGTTTATTAACCGATTAATTAATTGTGTCGGCCCATGTGTCCCATTCAATATTTCCACCTACTACTGCTATTACTCCTACACTGACCATTGCTTGCAGCCACAATAATTCCGATCTGCAGCAGATCATGGCAGCCATGCATGCCAATCTCGTCAAAGACAGTGGTGGTAGTACCACCTGATGAACAAGTGTGTGCCTGAAGCTAACCTCTCTGCAAGAAACCACCAAGATCCTTTTCTTTTGGTTCCTCTTTTTTCTCCTCCTCCAAAGTCATCTTCTTCATCTTGTCATCCTGTGTGTGAGTGTGACCAGTGACCACCAGATGACGCATATGTATGCTTCAAGCGTCATGCCTTGCCTTCTTTGTCTCCGATTGCGTGTGCGCGATCGGACTTGTTTTGTTCTTCAGAGAAATTCAGAGCTGCAGAGCATCTGAAATTCAGAAATGTTAGTATTTGAAATTATGAAAATTTTGTGAATTTGTTGCAAAAGAACCTTTGGTTTTCTTGAAACTGAATGGATCAAAGAAAGAAAAGAAATCCTAGTGAGTGATCTGATGCGACGGCGATGGACATCGATCGGTGTCATCAGTGATTGATCGCGGCTGTCTGTCGCCGGTCGCTCGCTAGATATGCGGGGTGTTCATCGTTCATCGCCTTCTTCTCCGGAGCTCTGCTCTGCTCTGAAAAAGGCCCTCGACCTGCGCCTTGAATTATTGGCAATCTCCTCCATCCTCTTGTGCTACTGTCCACTCGGTACGGCCTTGACTCTACTGTTTCCACGCCACTGGCAAATTGCAAATGACCAGTTGCTGTCGTCTCGTCAGGATAAAACGACTTCTCTTCTTCTTCTCTCTCCCTGACATATTCAGTCTGACAAAGAAAAAAAATGAGCTTCTGGTACAGTGCTTGCGTGCAGCTACAGTCAATCTGTGAGGTGTTACGTTTGCGTCTTCAATCCTATGGAAAAATCTGGTACTGTGTACGGCTCCCCATGGTTAGGGGTTAACGATGAATTTTGGATGAATTTAATCCTATGGAAAACGTGGTTATTTGGATCAAAGGAATAGGTATCCAGTAATCTTATGAAATTCATTTGGATTGACTCAAAATATAGCAATTTTTGGAGGAGTTTTAACATACCTCTTCAAAAAAAAAAAAAAATACTTCGTGTCTATCTCTTTTCTAATTCCTACATTTTATCGGGCGTTCTATCAAATGGTAGTTCCTGTTCTTACGATTTGAAGTGCTAAGATATGCTCTAGTCCTATAACTTTTTTCTGTTTATGTGTTTGGGTATCCTGCGTTTTAAAAGGCTTACTACTGTCGAAGTGTCGAGATCAAGCGAGGAAGATGCTTCAATTATCCTTGTACCTGCAGTTAACAGTTTGTGACAGTGGCTAAGTGAATCAGTTTTCAGATTTCCAGTGAGGGAAGAAATCCTCTTCTTTTCCCCCACAAATCTTCGGTCATGTACCAACAATTATTCGCTCGGATTACGATTCAAAGATTGAGATAGATGCTTCTGCAGGGGGACCAAAGAACGACGAACAGAACAGAAGAGAGAGGCTGGTAGTGCAATGCAGTGTCTGAAAATATTCCTATTCCTCTTGCCATTAACAGGTTCCATATTCCTGTTGCTCCAAGGGCCCCTCTGCAACCAAGAAAAGGCATCTTCTTCCTCACCCCCACGCTGTTATCTTCATCATCAATTGATTGGTATCAGTACTAATCCAATCATCTCCTTTCTGCTTCCTTCAAATGCATTGCCCTTTCTGCTCTGCTTTCTCCTCTTCACCCACTTTATTCTCTCCTTTTTTGTTCATCTGTTCTTGCCGTTTCTTGCAGTACTGAAGCTATGTGTATCAGTTCAGTTCCTTGCTTGGTTAGTACCAGTGTTAATTACTAGTGTCTGGTTGATTGAGATCGTTGCTCTTAAGCTTTAAATTGAAGCAAAATGACTGAAGAGTTTGAAATCATGAAATGACAAGGATAATTGATTATCTTCGGAGTGAGCTCAAACAAAGATGAGATTTGTTTTTTTGTTTTGTTTGGTTTGAGCTCGATCTGTTTCTCTTGCTAGGAATTACAACTAGTTAATTAATTAATTAAAGACATTAGTAGAGCAAAGAAGGGCGCTCATTAGGACATGAAAGCATGGTAATTAACGGCCTAGTCAACACTAACACGGTAAAACTTCTCTCTCATCTCATGGACAATTAGAAGCGACGACGCTGCAGCTGCTGCTCTCTTCTCCCTCCTCCCCCATGTCGCCGCCGTCCGTCACGCAGGACGACGGCGACGACGGCATGTCGTCGGCGGCGGCGGCGGCTCTCCGGCGTGGCGTGCCCCGGATGCACGGCGGCGAACGGCGGTGAGCCGGCGTGGTCTTCTTGAATATGCGGCAGACCACCCAGTCGTTGGCCTCCGGTGGATGGTCGTCGGCGGCGGCGTGGAGGGCGGCGGGGAGGAGGCGGTACTCGTGCATGGCCCAGTCGGTGCGGGCGCCGCCGCGGCGGAAGAAGACGAGCGTCCGCTTGGCGCCGACGGGCCGCTTGCAGCGCGGCGCGACGACGAGCTTCTCCTTCCCGGACGCCCTCCACACGCCGTCTCCGCCGGCCGCACGGCTCCCGCCGCCGCCCCTCCGCCAGCAGCTCGTCGCCGGCTTGTGGAAGAAGTACCTTTCGCCATCGCCATCGCCTGTCCGTTCGCCGCACGCGCGCGTCAACGCAATGCGCGCCATAAACAAAACTCTCAAAAGAAGACTCGCCATGAGCGCGCGCGCGCGGCGTGTGCGTACCTGGCAGGAGGTCCCATGGGTGGGTGCGAGCGAGGTCGGCGACGGGGATGACGTCGGCGGGGAGCGGGCACGACATGACCTTCCGCCGGAGGTAGTGGAGCAGCAGCTCCTCGTCGGTGGGCCGGAACCGGAACCCAATCGGCAACCCCGCCTGCACCATCCGGTACCCACCACCACCACCACCACCGGCCGCCTCCGCCGTCACCACCGCCATGAACGAGAGCTCAGCCAAGAACCGAGCAGACGACGGCGAGCTCAGCTCGCTTATTATTACATGTCAGGTCAGGTGAGAGGTGGTGGAGTAGTTGGGGAGCTCGCGCGCGCGCGCGCGTTTTATAGCTAGGGACGACAGAGAGGGCGGTCGCGTGAACAAGACTCAAAAAACTTTTCTCTGCTCGTCGTCGTCTCTCTCTGTAGTCTGTACTACTGGGTTATTATTACCGCACGCACAAGAATCCAAAAGCAGGAGAGTTTCTACTAATTTGATTATATTAGGACTCGAAGAAGAACAAGGGCGGTTGCTGTGAACAACAAGGCATCTTCTCCCTTTTTGTGTTGTTGTGTTTTGAGCTTTTTTTTTTTCATCAAACTAGCTGGGTGGTCCACGTAATTACGCGGTTAGTATACATATAAAATTATCTTATTTTACATATGAGTTTACTTAAAATTTATTAAATAGCTATATCGTTAATTTACGAGTTTAAAAGACTGAACTTTATCATCTCAATGTTTCTAATTTTATAGTTTTTAAAAAGTCACACCAACCATCACCTCTTACTTCTTTGCCACCCTTTATTTGTTTACTTGATCTACTAAGATTTCTATTTATCCTCCTTAGAACTTTTAAAATTGGACCTTATAAATTTTACAGTTCATTATCTTGTTGGCTTTCGTTTTTATAATTTTTAGAAGTTCCACCAAACATCACCACTTTACTTCTCTACGACTTGTCCGCCGCCTCCTTTCTTTATCATCACTGGGACTTTCAACATCGAACATAATTATTGTTAGTGTTCATTTTTAACTTCCTAGAAGTCCCACCAAACCGTCAGCGGTTTCACCATTATAATTCTCTACGACCTTCCCGATACATTTCCTTTCAATTATCATTGAGAGTTTAAAAATCAAACGTAATTATGATTGTGGTTTAATTTTTTTATTTTCTAGAAGTCCTGCCAACCACCATGATTGTGTTGCTTAACGGGCTGCCCATCGTTTCTTCTCTTAATCATCACTAGGATTCTATTTGGGGGTTTTATTTATAGTTTTTATTGTTTTATTTAATCCTTCCCTCTTTATTATCATTGAGATTTTAAAAGTCGAATGTAATTATCATTGGGGTTAATTTTTTAATTTCTAGAAGACCAGTTGTCATGGTTACGGATAAGATATACCTCCTATCCTACGACTTATGGAATATACGAATATAATATACCTTTTTGTATACGCCTTGTTTCCGTATATAATAAGTGAATCGCCGAAAGATTGGGGAATTTACTATAATGGGCAAGAGATTAATGGAGTCCTACTCGAAGAGGATCAGGTTTGTACCATATCGTGCGGGGTCCATAGTCTCCGAGTCCTATTAGGAGACTCACGGTATAAAAGGTACGCCCCTGAGTGGCTTAGATCATCGAATTCTACTACGAAAACATCCATCATAGTCTACAAGCCGAAAGATACGAAGCCTACTCGCCGGGAGATCTGGTCGAATCATGTCGACAAGGATCTCGCTGGTAACGTCGGAATCATCGGTTCTCATTGTACTCTGTGGTTTTTCATATCAATCTCCAGTAAACTGGATTAGGGCTATTACCTTGCGAGGGGCCTGAACCATTATAATTTTCGTCTCCTTGTTTGCTTGATGTTGTTTCATGTAGATCATAGTATCAAAGCACCGAATACCCTATACATCCAGTCTACGGTTATCCCCCATCGACACCAGCCAACCACCATGATCATGCTACTTAACAGCTTGTCCATTGTCCCTCCTCTTAATCATCACTGTGATTCTATTTGGTGTTTTGTTTCCAAATTTTAGTTATTTTTAAATTTCATTCCTACATGAATTCTCTTTTTTCTTTTCTAATTTCAGAATTTATTTTATTTTTTATTCTGAATTTTAATTAATCGCATATTCGGTTTTATATGGACTCTTCTTCCAATATTGCTTATATTTTATTCGGAATTAAGTTATTTTTAAATTGTATTCCTACATGAACTCTATTTTTTTTCCTTTTCTGATTTCAGAATCTATTTTATTTTTATTCCAAATTTTAATTAATCCCGTATTCAGTTCTATATGGACTCTTTTTCCAATATTAATTATTTTTAATTCCGAATTTAGGTTATTTCTAAATTATATTCATACTTGAACTCTCTTTTTTATTTTCTAATGGCAGAATTTCTTTTATTTTTATTCCAAACTTTAATTAATCTCGTATTCGATTCTATATGGACTCTTCTTCGAATATTACTTACTAGAAAAATGGCTCGTGCGTTGCAACAGGTAAAAACGTTTTGGATCGCTATGTATTATACTTCTTCCTTACTTTGATTTAATTTTTTTTGTGTTATTTGATATTGACTTTGGATGATATTTGTCGCGATTGGGTTTTTAATCGATATTTGATTTTGTGGTTTGCCCACTGTACGCAATTAGGATTTGATTCGATCCCTCATCCTTGATTTTTTTCCTTTGGCTGGCATACGTGATGAACACATCGTGAGTGTGGGGGGAGGGCGTGTGGGTTAGTGTTGTTAATCAGGTGTTTAAAAATCTTTTATGCGACACATAAAACACGAAACACGTGGATGAATGAAATTAATTAATTTATGTTAGCTCAATTAATTACATAGTTAAACAGAAATAACTCATGAATTATGTCACCGTTGGGCATAAATAATTAAGAAACATGAATATAAATAAAATTTGTATGAATTTATAATCAATGTTGGTCATAAAATAAATACATATCATGAGAAACATCTAGCCAAATTTCTATTTGGTTCAATTTAGTTAGAATCAAATTAATAAGCACTCATAAGCAATTAAAATGATACTAATGCTATTTCTAAAAATAGAAAATACTTAAAATCACTAAGAGAGAAATAAAACTGATTTTAGCCCGACCGAAACATACAACCTTCTTATGTGCGTACACGTGGGCCCATGAGGCGGCCCACACGGCCTGGGAACGGCACCAGGCCATCGTGGGAGAAGTCGGAGCCGTTCGATCTGATGGACGGTCCCGATTGATCCTGACCTATATAAATATTCGGCAACCCAAACCCTAACCCTAAAATCATTATCCCTCCCCCTCTCTCTGTCGAAACGACGGTGTCGGTGGCGGCTCCACCCTCTGCCACTCCCCCTTCCCCTACCCGGCCGGCGGCGCCTCTCCCACCAGCGGCTCCCTCCCCCTCCCCCCACTGACGACGACGCTCCATCTCCCCATCTCTCTCCCGTTTCGCCAGCATGGCGCGACAACGGCGAGGGCTCAATGCGGTGCAGCGATGGCGGGGGTACGGTGCGGAGATGGTGGCGACGACCGTCCTTCCCCTCCCCCTCTCTCGCCTCCCTCCCATGACGGATCAGGCAACGGCGGCGTCGGTGGCTGTCGCGGGTGGATCCGGCTACGGAGGTGGCGGCCGAGGACGGATCCGGCGGCGGTGACTCCTTCCGCCCCTCTCGCCTCCCTCCCGCTGCGGATCTGATGGTGGTGGCAGCGTCGGCGGCGGCCGCATGTGGATCCGACCATGTTGGTGGCGGCCAAGGGTGGATCCGGCGCAGCAGCGGATCCGGTTCTGCTGCTCTCCCTCCTCGGCGTGGTGGCGGCGGCTGCTTCCCTCTCCAGTGTGGCCTCATGTTGATTTAGTAACCATAGTACGAAGGCTGTTTGATTTGGGATGTTGATTTTGTGGGGATTCTTGATTTTGATTTGGGATTGCAATTGAGTGATTTTGTGATTCATGTATTTTGGGAATTGGGGGCAAAGGGGTTGGGAGCAATCGGCTGACTTAGACTCAAATGACGACGATGGACGAAGCAGACGATCGGAAGCCTTACATATTTTTAATTAGGTGTATAGATTTTAATTCCGAATTTTAGTTATTTCTAAATTGTATTCTTAGTTGGACTCTTCTTTTCTTTTTCTTCGATTGATATTGAAATTTCCAACCTCCACAATAAAAGTAGTATTTTCTTTTAAAAATAAAAAAATATTTTAATAATATAATAGATTCCTTCTCATCTAAGGCTGCGTTCGCACATTTGTGTTCCCAGCGCGCACAGTATTTACGGAAAACGGAGCGATCCATTAGCGCATGATTAATTAAGTTTTTACTAATTTTTTTTCAAAAATGGATTAATTTGATTTTTTAAGCAACTTTTGTATAGAAACTTTTTGCAAAATACATATCGTTTAACAGTTTAAAAAGCGTGCGCGCGAAAAACGAGGGAGAGGAGTTGGGAAGAGGGGGAGAAGAACACAGCCTAAGTGCTACTCTACTCTACTTGTGTGGGGTGAGGTGAGATGGAAGACGAAGGAGAAGCTTCCACGTTATGACAACCACCCACCACTCGATCTGCTTACTTTTAGCGCTTTTAGTTACCTTACCTCACCTGCTTCCTGCATTGGATTCTCCATCCCAGCACGTAGAGTAGAGTATTAATTTACCGCATCTCATCTCTCGTGCAGCATACAGCTAAACTAGAGACAAATTAGAGCAAGGAAAGAAGGTCTTTACTACTTTCTTCCACGGCCAAGCCAACCTTTTCTCCTTTTCTTTTCTTTTCTGTTTTTTTTACTCCTACAGAAGATGCCAGCAAGTCAGTTGCGGATAAAAAAATTAGTTCGGTAGTATCATAACGTGCTTAGTGGTATCATAGCATACTAATTATACTTAAGACATAGTGTTATAATATATGAATAAATAATTTAAATATAGGTTTTGTTGAAAGTCATCGTTATCGTCTAATACGATCCATAGAAGTATCCATATACGACTCGCAACCGAGTTCAGAGTTTGGGAGAGTTCAGACACTCCATTTCAACACCTTTGACCTGCGACTCATCCTCCCTCCTCCTCTGCCTGTCGACAGAATGAACGCATGCTGCTTGCTTGCTGCCGGCACGCCGACGCCGACGACGACGAAGAGCGTGGTCGCCGGAGGAAAGGGAAAGGCGCGCAAGGCAAGCGACTCCGCCGCCGGCGGTGCGCACCAAAGTCTGAGAGTCTGATCGATTCGCTTATACTTGTGCGCTTATGCAATAGTTTATTAGCAATTTAAAAATAATTTATAAGTATATTTTTTATATGTGGGCTCTTAGCGATTCAAGAGAAAATGCTATGAAATAAACCACGATAAAAAAATAAAATCAACTTTAAATTTTAAATTTTAAATTTTAAACAATGGGGACTCTTATCTGTCCCTCCATCGCTGTGAAGGGGATAAGCGAGAAGGTGCTTACGGTTGGGCCGGGCCTCATTTTAGCCCAAAAGTCTACACCCTTTGGGCCTACAAAATTTCGGTATTTCTTATAACTGTGCTTTTTAGGGCCCACCGTACGGGGAAACATATGGGCCCTGCTCTTAATTGGGCCCACTCGCGATTTAATCCATTCGGCCGTACTGTTTTTCCCCAAGGTCCACTGACTAAGTACTTCTGAATTTTCAATTTTGTGTTGGTCCTTGCTTGATTTAACTCATTGTCAGGACAGACACTGTGCTGTATTTACAGATAACAGAGTGATTAAACTGGACTTTGTGAACAGTGTAAAATGTTAAGGAATTAACACCGTACTGTTGATTTTGTTGGTGATCACGTGTTCTGAAACGTATTCCATCATGAGGCAATTAGTAAAAAAAAATACCGAGCTTAAGCTGTTAAGCATACATCATGAGGCCCAGCGCAGCGTACAACTGGCACACCTTCTCCCTTTACCACTTTTCAGCCTGTTTTGACGTTTCACCCCCTAGTGATATCCTGATATCTTTCCTGATCTAAAGTTCTTTATCCTTTGTTTCTTTAAATTTATAACTATTAGCGTAATTATTTATCTCTATTTCTTTCCCAATAGTGGCAACTTATGAAATACTAAGATAGTACCAAACAATTGCGATATATGATATCTTAAGTAGGTACATTCTCAGTTCACATATATAATACATTGTTGGCGGCTTGGCGTGCCAATTAATCACTAACAAACAGTACCATACATAGAATATATTGTTACACTTGTAGTAATAATAGGTAGCTAGAGCTATTTGGGCTGCATCCGTTTGTAGGGTTCCCAACTTCCCTTTCTTCTTTTCACGCGCATGTTTTTTAAACTACTAAACAATGTGTTTTTTAAAAAAATTTCTATAAGAAAGTTATTTTAAAAAATTATATTAATCTATTTTTCAAATTTTTTTTAGCTAATACTTTGCTAATGTGCTTCTCCATTTTCCATGCTGAAAGGGAAGGTTCTCGACCAGCACAAACGAACACAACCTTGGTAGACACATCAAACCCTCCCAAATTTGTTCAACCACTATCCCAGATAAGTGAATAACCTGCCAGCTCAAAATTTGGTGGACAATAAGGTGCCCTTCAGCTAGACTAACCCCCAATCAAAGAGGAATTTTTTAAACTAAAAAAGCAACTAGAATCACTCAAATAAAACTATCTACTACTAGAAAAGTGGAGAAGCCTACCTACTACACCTACAAAAAGGAAGGGGCTCTATATAATGTGGGGGAACAAAACACTAGAATCTCGGGGTGCTTTTTGCAAAATAATAAAACAATTGTTCCTCACAATATTACTACAAGTCCCCGTCTTTGTTTGATTTCTCTCTCTTTCTTCCTCTTCCTCTTCGTGTCTTGGCCTCCGGCATCAGCGGCGGCGGAGTGGCGGGGTTGCGGCATTGGGAGCTGACGTGGTCGCCGGAGCAAAGTGGGGCAGGCGCGACGCCGACCATGCGGTGATCCGGGGCTTGATCCAGCCGGAGTGGGTTCTTGGGCTGGGAGTGCGGCGCCCATGAACGGAGCAAGCTCCGGCGGCGGCGGCGCCGCCGGCGCTGGTGGGGATGGGCCGTTGGTGTACCAGCGCTGGAAAGGGAACAATGTGAGCGCCAATGTCCCGCTTCTTCTCTACATCTTTCTCTCTCTTCCCCCCGCTTGTTGGGTGTATGTGTGGATCTGTGCGTTCTCGAGGTGGTGCACTCGAATTGACCTTTTTTTTTTCTTTCTAGGGACCAGGATTTGATTGAGTTGTGAGAGTGCTCGGATTATTTTGTGGAGCTTGTACTGTTGATAGCTATTTATTCTGCCGTTTATCTCGTGATTTTTGTGCGTTTTTGTACTTGGGAATGTGGATTCTAGGACATGTATGGTGTCCTTGGTAGTGAGAAGGACAAGAAACCTGAGTTCTTAGTTTTGGTTAGTCTTAACTAAGGTTTTAATGATTTTTAGTTAATGCTAGTGCTTTAATAATCCTTCCACATGATATGATGTTACAATCTGAAATGATTTTGTTCCTTGTCCATTTTGAGTGAGGTATGCATGGACAAAGTTGGCAATAGTGCCCAGCTAGCTGGAGTTATGCCAGTTGTATGAGATCTTCAAATTATTTCCTAGCTGGAGTGATGATAGCTGTATGAGATCTTCAAATCATTTCTGCGAATTTAAGAAGTGGAAAGTGTGATTGCAGCTTATAGCTTTTGCTTCTTTTGCAGGTATTTGTTCTTCAAGGGAGGTTTATATTTGGACCTGACGCAAGATCCTTGTACGTCACCATGTTCCTCATCATCGCACCAGTGTCAATCTTTTGTGTGTTCGTTGCCAAAGAACTGATGAATAACTTTTCTTATGGTCTGGGATTACCAGTAATGATTGCAGCAGTTGTGTTCACGGCATATGTAAGTATCACTGTTACCCTTTTCAATTTACCTTCTTCACTGGTTTCCACAAATGTGTGGCAATAACATGTGATTTTTGGGATAGATTGTAATCTTAATTGTCTGTGCAAGATCATGCTTTCAATTACATGTAGCCTGAAGCATTGTTATCGCTTTATTGTGCACCCTGTGTTAATTGCTCCAGTGATTATTGTTGGTTTCAATGAATTTGAGCGTTTAGATACCAATTTTTTTTAAAACCTATAATTTGCTGTCCATTAGCACCAATTCTGGTTCCACCTTCCATACTGTGAATTGGACACGTACATAATTGTCTTTGTTTGGTAAACAGAAAAGTGTATAAATGTATATATGTATACATTCAGACTTACCACTTTAGGAATTTCTGGCATGTTTCAGGACTTGAGCCTTCTACTTCTCACTTCTGGTAGGGATCCAGGTATTATACCTCGCAATGCACACCCTCCAGAACCTGAAGGTTTGGATGGCAATGCAGAGGTTGGATCTAACCAGACTCCACCAATGCGTTTGCCCCGAGTGAAGGATGTTGTTGTCAATGGAGTCACTGTGAAGACAAAATACTGTGATACCTGTATGCTGTACCGGCCTCCTCGTTGCTCCCATTGCTCTATCTGCAACAACTGCGTTGAACGTTTTGACCATCACTGCCCATGGGTTGGGCAATGCATAGGACTTGTAAGTTCATACACATGCAAATATGATAAAATTCCCTACTTACATAAACTGTATGCACAGCTGTATTAGCCGTTTCAGTCCATGAGGAGTTTCTCTGGTTGTTCATCCTATGACCTTCCTATAGTTATTTTCGTGTAATCATGCATGCATCATTATCTTTTATTGTGCTTTCCGTTTGCTATTTTTATTAACTTGCTTATGCTGAAATTGTCCTCTGTTAGTTATTTCATATTGTGGTAACACAGAGCTTTCTAAGTCTCCTGTTTTTACGAAAGATTCTGAAATGCTTCAACATGCTTACAAATTTGCATATAAATGTGCAGCGGAATTACAGGTTCTTTTATATGTTTGTCTTCTCAACAACTCTGCTCTGCCTCTACGTCTTTGGATTCTGCTGGGTATACATTGTTAAGATCAGAAACTCTGAGCAGATAACAATATGGAAGGCTATGGCAAAGACCCCTGCTTCTATTGCTCTGCTAGTCTACACATTTATTGCCGTTTGGTTTGTTGGTGGCCTCTCTGTATTTCACTTGTATCTCATGAGCACCAACCAGGTAAATACTGTTTCCTGAAACTGCAAGCATATATTCCTAGTCTTGCAGGGTGTATGTATTCAGTTATTTGTTTAACTTTTCCTCTGCTTCTGTAGACAACGTATGAGAACTTCAGGTATCGCTATGATCAACGGGCCAATCCATACAACAGGGGAGTCGTTGAGAACATTAAAGAGATCTTCTTCTCAGTGATTCCTGCCTCCAAGAACAACTTCCGTGCCAGAGTCCCAGCTCCACAGGACCAGGGTCTGAGGCCTCGCCCAACCAATGGTTTCATGAGTCCAAACATGGGGAGAGCCATCGGTGACATCGAGATGGGCAGAAAGCCGGTGGCATGGGATGAGCCAAGGATGGCAGCTGAGATCGGCGATCTGGGAGCAGGCCTGAGCAACTTGTTGGAGGACAAGGATGGCAGGTTTCGCAATGCATCTCCAGATCTAAGCCGTGACGCCCTCGCAATCGGAGGCCTGGATGATCAAGGCTCCTCAGTGATGAACCCAGGGCGCACAAGCTGGGGAGTTGAGGCAGGTCGATGATGACAATGTCTAGTTGGCCATGTATGCAGTTATAGTGGAGGACTCAGGGATTTTAGTGCCGGCTTGTTGCTAATTTGGTGTTTGGGTTGAGATTTGAGGTCACTGATGTTCTTAGGCCTATGACCTTGGGTGGTGGATTTCACATTTCACGTTTCTCCTTTTTATTTTCTGTTCCTCCTTATTTTCCTTGGTATTTCCTGTATCAGTGGTTTGAAGCAGTTGGTTGGTTGTGAGGTATCCAGATTAGTTCAGTTCTAATTGTGTATGTATATAGTTGGAGCACTGAACTTAAGAAGGATTGCTTTACTTGACTTTTGATGAATGGTTTGGAACTAGATTGTATTTTGCAGTGGACAAACACCACTCCACTTGAGCTGCCATTCCAAGTTTAAATGTATTGGTTTTGTAGTGAGATTTTTGTGTCGTTAGAGTGGTTATTTGCAGTTTGCTGTTGGAACCTTGCGGAGATGCAGCGCATTTCTAATCAGAAAGCTAAACCATCTTGTCTTGGCTCAATAATTAGTTGCTCATGAAATGCCAGTGTGTTGCTCTTCTGTAGCATGGCTTCGTAATCGCATAGCATGGCTTCGTAATCGCAGAGTGCTGCGTGTGATAAAAATCACAAGATGACAGCAAAAACAGACATCATACCAAAACTAACCAATAGTGCATCAGTTAGCATGGAAGAACAAACAAATTAACCAAGCCGCAGAACTGTGTAAATATTTGACTTATTAAAGGGAGCATTTCAGTCTTACTATATGTAAGATCTTCACATATCTTCCCAACTGTTGACATCTTTTACAAATTTACAATCTCAACTTATTCTTAAGTACCAGGGATCACGCAACCTGAACTTACAGCTTGGAGAAGACAGGCATCCCCCTCTCCAGGAAGTCTTTGCATTTTTCAGGTCATTACAACTCACTATTGCTCAATTACACATTTCCACAGTAGAACACTCAGTATTGCTCAATTACACATTTCCACAGTAGAACAAATCGACCAAGCAGCACATTTTGGAGATGTTTGATGTATTGATGGAAGTATTTCTGGTGATCTGGTCCACTCTACAAGTGCAAGCTCTTCACATATTTGCCAACTGGCAGTCATAGATTTATAGCCTACTTCTATCGCCTTGCCTTACTCTGAAGTACCAGGATTCAAATATAACTTTCTCCTGTCAAGTATGGTGTTTGATCATTACAGCTTTGAGAACACAGGCTTCCGCTTCCCGAGGAAAGCTTTGATAGCCTCCTCAAGGTCGTTAGATCTCAGCATTGACGCATTCCACGTGGCTACATGCTCCAGGCCCTGCTCTACTGTTATATCCCTGCTTCTCAGCAAAACAGCCTTTGTTCCCATCACTGCCCATGCTGACTTCTCAGATATTTCTGAAATGGTTAATCATATCCATCACTATATTTAGCATAAGCCAAGCTTGTTGAGTAAGCAGCAAAAACAAAATGTGATGCGCATGTTAAATAAGAAACAATTATATCCATATAACAATATTTGTAATCATGTTAAGGATAAATCGAACTTCTTCAATTGACAGGGAGGATATAATATTGAATACATATTCCCTCAAAACATCATAGCTGATTGTTCGCAGGGTTCAATTGAAGTGGTAGAGTGGTTAGTTGCATATTGTCTATGCATTTCCTATCAGTGGCATTAGTTCTTCTTTCTCTAGATTTTTTATCCAGGTTGGTATAGTGTTTAGTTTCATTCTCTACATAGATGGGCAGAATAAGCTTCTCTTTGTATTCTTTTCTAAAAAGGATGGAGGAGAAGACACAGCTCACGTTTCTGATGAATTGGAGTCCTTAGAAAAACCAGCCTATAGTAACAATAGGACCGAGAACAAAGAATTACATCTAATCAGGAATGGGCTTCCCTAAAAGTTTAAGACACCCTCCAAAGCTTTGCAATCCACCCCTGTTACAGTGGAAAATGGACCAGTGTATCTCCCCAACCATTACAGAGTGTAATGTGTCATGCATGAATTGGATCGATCTAATTTAGAGTATAATCTGGTATAACCATAAGCCCACCACTATTTGGAATTCAAGATACTAACAAAATGAATACATATATATGGATGTTGAAGGCATTATTAGTCCTGGAAAGTTGCTAACATTGTAGCACATAGTAGAACTAATACAAGCAAGTCAGCAACTGCAAGCAATGTTACTCATCCCTGGTATCATTATTTCCCTTGGTGATACTTGTGATTTTTTTCATTAATGAAAGATGCAATGCCTCCACTAGAAGTAAACTAAACAAGGTATGGCTCAAAACTGGTCCGGAATTACCTATCCAGGTACATCAGTTAGAGCCTGCATAGACTGAATTTGTTGAATGAAAGATGATTTACAATCCAACATTAATCCAAGAGAGAACATGATTCTACAGTTACCCACAGTTCATTTCATTGTCAATTCTGAATCAAGATAAAATCTTCTGATTCCACAGTTTAATGGAGTCGTAAAGCAGCAACAGCTACAATAATACTAGCTAAGAACATACTTACAATTATGGTACAGTAATACAAGAGAGCGAACAGTGTACCTTTTGCAATCTTTGCAACGCCAGCATCCAATTCTTGCTTGGAATTGAACACCCTGCTCACGAGCCCCATCTCCTTGGCCTCCATGGCGGTGATCTTACGGCCGGTGAGCGCGAGGTCGGCGGCGTTCCCGTACCCGACGATCCGCGGAAGCCTCTGCAGCGCGCCGAGGTCGGCGACGATGGCCATATCCACCTCCTTGAGCACAAACGTGGCGTCCTTGGAGCAGCACCGTATGTCGCAGGCGGCCACGACCTCGACGCCTCCCCCGACGCAGGCGCCGTGCACCGCCGCGACCACCGGCTTCCGGCACCGCTCGATAGCCGTGAGCGCGGCCTGCATCTCCAGGATCGCGCGGCGGAGCCCCTCGGCCGCGGGGGCGGGGTCGGGGTCGCGGGAGGGGGCCGTGGCGGGGTTCCCGGGGGAGCCGAGCTCGATGCCGGCGCAGAAGTGCGGGCCGACGGCGGAGAGCACGACGGCGCGCGCGGCGGGGAGGCGGTCGAGGAGGGCCATGGCGCGCGGGATCTCCGCGAAGGCGTCCGGGCTGAGGGCGTTGAGCTGGGCGGGGCGGTTGAGGCGGACCTCGTAGACCGCCGCGGACGGGTCGGGCCGCGTCACGGCGAGCGTCTTGAACCCCCGGCGGAGCTCCGCCTCGGGCGAGGCGCGGTCGCCGCCGTTGGCCATGGCGGTGGGGAGCGGAGTTGCCGAGGCGTGGAGGTCACCTGTTTGTTACTACCACGGCTAACCTGAAAGGCGCGAGTAATTTTGTCGTCGCGTTAGCCCCTCTCTTTGTTGTTCGGAGTTCGGACAAGTAATCAGTAGCATTCCAAAATATAACATATTTTGATTGAACAGATAGTACTATAGTCCTATTCGTTTCTTTAATAAAAGTTAAATAAAAATTTTGATATTCGTATCACGCTTTTTAAATATATTTTACAAGCTTGTAATAATTAAAACTCAATTAATCATATGTTAATACCAACTCGTTTTGTGTAAAATATTTAATTTTCATCTACGTAAGTTTCAAACACCACCTAGATATGTCCTATCCAACTAAAACTTGTTATATTTTGGGACAGAGGGAGTAGTAAGAATTGTAGAGATCATAGCGGGATACTATCTAAGATTACGTAAGATTACGTAAGATCGTATGGAAATAAATAGTAAGATTGAGATGCTACGAAAATTATGATATTAGATAGGATCGATATTGTTTCGGTTTTGTAGGATCGTAGTATCGTAAGTTGTTGGTAATGACGATCCACAAAACTCTTTCATATCACATACTCTCTTATTTATTAAACATTTTCTTCATTTTTTAATAGATAATATCGTTAACTTTTAAATACAGGTTTGATCATTCGTAATGTTTAAATTTTTTGTGTAAATACATAAGATACAAATTATTCTTAAAGTAATTTTAGCGATAAAACAATTTAAAAAAATGGTATATATTTAAACTTTTAACCTCCTGTCTTTTCTAAAAATTATATATACCAAATACTTAAGAAATGCCAAATTATCAGGTCTTTTATAAAATTATACTAAATACTTAAGGAATGCCAATTTCTCAAATGTTTTATATTCTAAATATACTTTTGTTTATCATAGTGTAACCATTAGAAAAGGTAGGAATGATAAAAAGTAGAAATAGTTGCGATCGGCATCGACAATTATCTACGAACTGGGGAGTATCTAAAAAGTCCACTGCTGCTTGGTAAACTAGATCAAAATATTGTTGTGTTCCTTTAAAAAGATACTATGAATTAAAAAGAACCACATCATGAAAATTTGTTCGTTGGTTAGCTACATCATTCTCCTTTTCCAACTTATACTCATTTGTTTTGTTTTCTGTATGTACATTCCTAAACGGTGTGCGTTTTTTTTTATAAAAAATCTATAGGAAGGTTAAAATTGTATTAATCTATATTTCAATCTTTTTAGCTAATAATACTTAATTAGTTATACATTAATAAGTTATTTCGGTCTTTTACAGACGAAATGAGTTCCTAACCTGAACCTTCGAACTTAACAGATAAGACTTGAAAACCTAATTGAAATTGTATTTAGGCCACCATCCAAGCTACTCCTAACCTATATGCTCCAAAGTCCATATACTGCTTCGATCTTGCAAACTCCGATGTTTGATTAGGCCTCCTCCAATGGTGCCATGTAAGCTATCTCATAGCATATCCAAGTCAGCACGTGTCCTACGTGGAGGGAAGAGAGAGAAAAATCAATCCAGCTATCTCCTATACTCACGCTTATCTCGCTCGCAAACCGATGCGGTATGAGTCACCACAAGAGATAGCTTATGAGCTAGCAGCTATCTCAACCGTTGGAGGAATCGTCTCTTGTTCTATCTCTTAGTTAACATGGATAGCTTACGAGGTAGCAGCTGTCTTAACTGTTGGAGGGAGCCTTCTTGACCTCTAGAGATAGTACTACTATTGCTCATCTCAATTATCAGCTGCAAAAGTACTTTCTAAGTGTAACAGCTACATTTACTTTAGAATGGATGAAGTATCACATTAATTACTGTTTCTCCGGTGGTAGTAGATCACTGGATCCCACGAACGTGATGGGTCATGACTAAATTGTGTTGTGTGGTAAAGATCGCAAAATGACATGACTGACACCGCCTTCTTTTCATATTAAGAAGTCGTTTGATTTTTTCTTAATCAAAACTTTTTAGATTTGATGAAGTTTATATAAAAAATTAGTAACATCTATGATACCAAATTAGTTTTATTAAATTTAATATTGAATATATTTTGATATAATATTTATATTGTATTAAAAATGTTATTATATTTTACTGTAAACTTAATTAAATTAAACTGATTTATAATATGAAACGGAGAGGTACTGTACAGTACTAGCTCTATTCTCTTCAGTCTTCATGATAGTGATAATTTGAGCAGATTTTTCAGCGTTCGTTTGTTGTACTTTGTTGCACGATGATGATAGTAGTAACAAAAGAATCTGTGGTAAGTAGTCGCAGATTTGGAGCAGGAGAAGAGGCAAGCTTGACTTTGCTGTTGACTCCACCTAAACAATTATTAAAGCGCGCACTGCGACACTGGGTTGGGGCGGCCGACCTCGAGGAAGGAAGCCGACGAGAAGCAAGCGAGCTGAGCAGCGAGCACGCGCACGCATGGCGGAGACGGCGATCACGACGGTGCTGGCGAAGGTGGCGGAGCTGGTGGCGTGGGAGGCGGCGGTGCTGCTGGAGGTCGGGGACGACGTCCGCCTCCTCCGCGACAAGCTCGAGTGGCTCCACACCTTCATCCGCGACGCCGACCGCAGGCGCCGCCGCCGCGACGACGAGTTCGTCGCCGTCTGGGTCAGGCAGACCCGCGACGTCGCCTTCGAGGCCGAGGACGCGCTCGACGACTTCCTCCACCGCGCCGCCCGCACGCGCCGCCGCCAGGCCACTCCGCTCGCGACGATCCCTTCCTGCGCCGCCGCGTGGCCACCCCGCTGCGCCGGCCAGGTCGCGCTCCGCCACGACCTCTCCGGCCGCATCCGCCAGATCAGGAAGCGGCTCGACGAGATCTCCGCCAACCGCGCCGCCTACAACATCGAGCACACGCCGTCCCCCGCCTGGGCTGCCCCGTCCTCCTCCTCCGCCACCGCCCTCGCCGCCTGGTACGCTCTCAAAATTCACACCCCAACTACTCTCATCGCCTCAAAATTCATCTGCAATGCGTGCTCAATCATGGTGAACTTTTCCGATTTGCCATCTGATTCCTAGCCGCTAGCGCTCGTCCACCCGTCGTGATCGGGAAAAAAATGCGAGCAAGGTGGGGTGGGTTGAGTGAGCAGGGGAAGACGAGAGAGGATTGGACGGAGGTGGGGAAGGATCAAGGAGCGGCGCCGGAGGATTTGGCTGGGAGTTCGTCGGCCGGCCGCCGGCGAGGCCACTGCGTTGACGGGTTGGAGAGTAGGACCGGGTCAGCTTGATCAACGGCTGAGAGTCACCATCACAGATCGGAGGACCAGCGGCGATCCAAAATCTAGACTATTTTTTTTTTCTTGGGCAGTTGGGCGGGACAACAAATCCGGTAGTGACCTATGGTTCGTTTGCTGGTTTTCCCATACGCACAGTAAAACAAAACGATTTAATAAATCGTGTGATTAATTAACTATTAGCTAATTTTTTTTAAAAATAAATTAATTTAATTTTTTTAAATAACTTTTGTATAGAAACTTTTTGTAAAACACACACCGTTTAGCAGTTTGAAAAACGTGCACGTGAAAAACAAGAGAGGTGAGTTGGAAAAACTGGGGAAGAACAAAACCATAATATACCCCAGCCTAGTGTGTGATACTACTTTCATATTATAACTCGTTTCACTTTTTTTTTCTAATTAAATTTCATTAATTTTAATTAAATTTATAGAAAAATTAACAACATCTAAAATATTAAATTAGTTTTATTTAACCTAACATTAAATATATTTTGATAATAAGTTTGGTTTGGTTGAAAACACTAATATATTTTTTTATAAATTTGATTAAATTTAGAAAAATTTAACTATAAAAAAAATTAAACGACTTGTAATATAAAACGGAGGGAGTAGGATATTTTCAGAATTTTTCAGAAAAAACCCTGATTTGGACCGTTAGCATTAATAGCTGTCCAGCGTGTTTACAAAATAGTCCTACACTGGATTGATGAATCTTTTCCGACGATTCTCTGACTCCGGCCTCGTACTTGTTCTTGCAATTCCAAGCTGACAAGTGACGACGAGCACGATAGATCGATCGATCGATCGATCAGTTATGAACGTGTGATATCTTCCAGTAACTTAATGAATCTTGTGCTACTCTCTGAATCATATGTTCAGCTGCAAACATAAGTTTTCTTCAGAGCATGCTGCTATATGTATGCTGACATGTTGTTCAACGTTCCACGGTGAAGAAGTTTTTACAACTGCCTAACTTACAAGTGTCTATGCATGCATCCAACCAGCATATTCATAGTTCATCACTGAAGCAGTCAAAGAGTCCATTTCACAGCTCATCTCTGAAGATGTCATCTGCTGTTGATTGGTGTCTGTTCTTGTCTTCATGAGATAGCAGATTAGCAGTGCCTTAGGCTATGGTCGGGAGGTGAGATTGGAAACTCACCTCCTGCGCACGTAAAACGGAGCGACGCATTCCGTTAGATTGGGTTGTTGCGCACTTACGTATTAATAGGATCAACATTCTTTGCTGTTCATTGTTGCTGTTGAATACAAACATTTCTCCCTGTAGGCTCCATGGCCAAGCAGCATGTTGCATAGTATGGTGATCAGTAACCAAACAAAAGTTAACCTGCCTTTTCACTTGTCTCTTTGCATTTGCATCATTGTCAATCCAAGTCCAATACTCTCATATGAACGATCAATAAGTTTTTTTTAAAAAAAAGGCTACCTGCTTGATTTTTCCCCTCTTTGCATTGTTGATCCACATCTGAAACTCTCATATGACCTAATTTCGTACTACTTCCTTTCAAAATTGTTTGATTTCCCTACCACTCGCACTGGTAATTTGTGTAAGCAACTCTATGTTATCACAATGTAGTAGGTTGTGTTGATGATACAACCTCATCCTCATGGCCAAGTTGATGGTTTGAACATTGAACCTAGCAAGCATTAGCTACTGTATATATCATTATAGGGAACTATTTTGATCTCTCGAGGGTACGTCCCTTCGTTGTTTGCATGTCACTCAAATAGTTATGGAAAAAGTTGAATTTTTTTAAGAAGATGTATTAACATGTGATATATCACTCTACAAACATATAAATTCAAATTCAATTTCTATATCTCGTAACGAAAAAACAAATTAAACTATAACTAGTTAACGTATATTCACAGTCAAATTTGTTTTTTTCGTTGCAAGATGTAAAAGTTAAATTTAAACTTGTATGTTTATGGAGTGATATATCACATATTAATACATCTTATAAAAAAATCATTTGAGTGATATACAAATAACGAGTGAACATTGTCCCTGAGGGATCAAAGTCCACTCCCATCATTATAGTATCCTGCTACTACTGCAAGCACATTGAGTCATTGACTAAGGACAAGGAGCCGCCTGAATTTTGATGCAGGGATGATTTGGAGGAGTACACTGTCGGCTTCGACAAGTACAGCAACATGCTCAAGGAGCAGCTCCTCGACGACGCCGTCGCCGGCCGCGCCCTCGTCCCCATCGTCGGCGAGAGCAGCATCGGCAAGACGACGCTCGCCCGCAAGGTGTACCAGAGTCCCGAGGTCCGCAACCACTTCGAGATACGCACGTGGACGGTGCTCCCGCCCAAGAGCCGCCCGGCCGACGTCCTCCGTGACATCTACAGGCAGGCCAGCTCCCAACTCCGGCGGTCTCCGTCCCAGCAGAGCGTGGAAGATGGCTGCGGCGGCGATGCCGCTGCGACGGCGTGCCGGATGCCGGGCAAGGACGTCAGCAACCTGCTGTTCCGGAACCTGACCGGTCGACGGTACCTCGTCGTCGTCGACGGCAGCATCACGGCCTCCGACTGGAACAGTCTGAGAGCGTCGCTCCCCGACGAGGGCAACGGCAGCAGGGTGATGCTGATCACCGACATGGCCGGGTTGGAGGTGGTCGCGTACGCCGGGCCGACGACGTACAACCCGATCGAGCTGGAACGGCTCAGCCCGGAGAACACGTACGAGGTGTTCCGGCGCCGGGTGTTCGGCCGCGGGGACTGCCCGCGCCAGCACAGGTCGAAGTACTACCAGAAGATCTTCCAGATCACCCGTGGCCTGCCGCTGTCGATCGTCGTCCTCGCCGGCGTGCTGCGGTCCAAGGAGCTCCCGGCGGAGTGGGACGAGGTGATGTCTCAGCTTGTCACGGCGAGGGAGCCGTCGTCCAAGAACGGCAACAGCCGGCGGATCATGTCGCTGGCGTTCGACGACCTGCCGCACCACCTCAAGTCGTGCTTCCTCTACTTCGCGGCGATGCGGGAGAGCGCCACCGTCGACGCGCAGCGGCTGGTGCGGCTGTGGGTCGCCGAAGGGTTCGTGCGGCCGCGGCGGGGGAGCACCATGGAGGAGGTCGGGCAGGACTACCTCAAGGAGCTCATCTCCCGGTGCATGGTGCAGCTGGTGGACAAGGACGAGTTCGGCGTCGTGCAGACGGTGGTGGTGCACGACCGGCTTCACGCCTTCGCGCAGGACGAGGCGCAGGAGGCCAGCTTCATCGAGAGCCACGACAGCACCGACGTGCTCGCGCCGGCCACCGTGCGCCGCCTCGCCGTCCAGAACTCCTCCGAGAGATACGTCCATCTCAGCAACGCTCTCCCCAAGCTCCGCTCCGTCGTCTGCGACCTCGTCGACGATCGCAACGGCGGCGCCAAGTGCATCCAGTCCACCGACCTCGGCTTCCTCCACGCGTCCAAGTTCCTCCGTGTCATTGACATCCATGGCCTCGAGCTCAAGAAGCTCCCCAACGAGATCGGCTCGATGATCCACATCAGGTACCTGGGTCTCCAGTGCGGCCAGCTGGAGAAGCTGCCGCAGAGCGTGAGCAGCCTCGTCAACCTGCAGTCGCTGATCCTGAAAGGCAGGAACGCCGGCCACGTGCTCGACGTGACCGCCGCGTTCTGGAGGATCACCACGCTTCGGCACGTCGTGGCGCCGTTCGCTCTGCCCAAGGTGCTCGGCGACCTGCACAGCCTCCAGACGCTGCACGGCGTGCAGCAGCTGTGCTGGGACACGCGCGGCTGCGGCGGCAACCCGCTGGGGAGGTCCACAAACCTCCGGTCGCTGGAGCTCAGCGGGCTGGTCGCCAAGCACGCCGGCGCGCTGACGGCGGCGCTGGAGAGCCTGGACCTGCTGGTGCACCTGATGCTGGACGGCGAGTCGCTGCCGTCGACCGTGTTCACCATCCCAAGCCTACGGCGGCTGCAGAGCCTGAAGCTACGGGGTTCCATGGACTCGCCGGAGGGGCCGGGCGGCGACGAGGCGGCGGACGGCGTGGTGCGGTACATCCGGCCGAACCTGACACGGCTGTCGATGTGGAGCACGATGGTGGGGCAGAAGTTCGTGGACATGCTGGGGGAGCTCCCGAGCCTGGCGGAGCTGACGCTGATGGTGGCGGCGTTCGACGGCGAGCGGCTGGAGTTCCGGGACGGCAGGTTCCGGGGCCTGCAGAAGCTGAAGCTGGGGCTGCCGGAGCTGGAGGAGTGGACGGTGAGGGCCGGGGCCATGGCCTCGCTGGCGAGGCTGACGCTGTTCGGGTGCCGCAAGATGCGGATGCTGCCGGAGGCGCTCGCCGGGATACCGGAGCTGGAGGAGGTGGTGCTGTACAGAATGCCGATCATGGTGGAGAGGATCAAGAAGCACGGCGGGGAGGATCACCACAAGGTCAAGCACGTTCCGGTCATCCAGACCATTTGGTAGCTCAGCTCTGGACAATTTGAACGTGCGAATGTGCCATGATCGCAGCTTTGCGAGTAGACACGAACAGTGTGGTAGTGCATCAGAAAGTTCAATAGTGGAGTTAACTATTAATATATAAACTTAATAGTATTAGAATTACTTAGTTAATTATAAGGTTGTCTCCAAACTCCATTTTAATCATCTCTCTTTCTCTCAATTACCTATTTAATATATATTTTTTGGGCACATCTATGGTTAGCTCTTAGATATGAGCCTCAAGTATAATAGCACTCATACAGTCATTCTGTCCTCCAGATATGCATGTAACGAAATTTCAAATGCTTTTTAGAGCTGAAACAATTTCAAATCCACGAGGACAACTTGTATACGGGCTGGGAATCCACCAGTCCTCTTTTGACAGGAATCACATCACCACCCAAGTCCATCGAATCTATCTATCTATCTATCTACTAAAGATAGTAGCTTAAAAAGAAAACATCACGTTTGCTGTGGATATTAGAAATTACCACATTAATCGAAGAAAAAGAAAAGAAGAGTCGCGGCAGTTAGTGTGATTCTAGAAAGTAAAAAAATAAACCTCAATAATAATCATGTTTAATTTTTAAAATCTTAATAACAATAAAGAGTAGAGGCAGCAGATGGGTCACACGTAGAGGAGTATATTGGCAAAGCCAACAGTTTAACGGAACTTCTAAAAAGTAAAAAATGAACCCAAACGATAATTATGTTCGATTTTTAAAATTTCAATCATAATAAACAGAGAAGGCAGCATAGGAGTACAATGGCGATGTTTGATGGAACTTTAAAAAAATTACAAAAACAAAACCCAACAAGACGATGAACACTCAAAACCAAAACTAAAAGATCTAATTTTTAAATATTTTATGGAAGATGAATAGAAATAATGATAGATCAACAAGCAAATAAAAGTCTGATAAATGAGTAAGGGGTAGCGATCGAAACGACTTTTAAAAACTGTAAAATTAGAAACACGTGGATGATAAAGTTTGGTATTTTAAAATTCTAACCCAACAAGATAGATATTTAATAAATTTTAAGTAAAATTATATGTAAAAAATAAATAATTTTATATAGATGCTAGTCTGCACAAAAATTCGCGGGCCACCCCGCTAATCCGGCCCATAATAATCAACGCGACCACGCCCCCATGTTTCTTCCCCCGCTGGCGAGGCTGACACGTGGGGACCACCACCACCACCACCACGACACGTCGGCGGCATATCCGCTGCAGCCCGTCCACCACCCAAACCCAACGGCGGGCTCCCCACCCACACTGGATGACATGTAGCCCCCACCGCTCCCCCGCGGGCTCTCGTCATCGATCCATCCATCCGAGCCGGTGTGCATCCGCATCCTCCCCCGCCGCGGCAGCCACCGAGGTCTCCCTCCCCCCCCCCCCCCCCCCCCCCTCCCCTTCTCTTCTCCCCCAGCCCGAAATCCCCTACTAAACCCTAGGTTTTTCTCCCCTACCTGACCCGCCCCGCGCGCCACACCCCCCCAATGCTGGAGACGGAGCAGTAGCAAGGTCAGAGATTTCTGCTCCCCCCCCCCCCCCCCCCCCTCGCGTGCTCTCGCTGCCTCGCCCTCCCTGCGTCTCCCCGTCGCTCGCTGCTGTTGAGTTCTCTCTATGTTTTTGCTGCTTCTGTTTTGGGCGTTAACCGGGTGGGGGGCAGCATGGTTTCTTGCTCCGTGATGCTGTGCGGGAATTTTTTTTTTCCTGATTCGATTGGTGCCGCCGGTGATGGTTGGTGCTTCAAGCAGATTTTTTTTTTCTGGGAGCGCCTATACTCTGATTGAAATGATAGATTGAAGTGATAGAGAAGAAATTTTTGTACCGTGGCATATGTAGTGCAGCTTATTCTCTGTTCTCTGGTGCAAAGTTGCGAACTTGGTTAGTTGATTTTGGTCGTCAGGCCTGTCCGAGCCTTGGATTAGGTTGTTGGGGTTGTGCAGAGCGAGATGCAGTATTTAATTAAATAGCCACCATGGTTGCAGCCTTTTACTGCTGCTCATCTTTAAGTCCACAGGATACCTGCTGCTTTCATTTACGGCCTCGCCTACTCCACAGGGAGTACCTAGTTCTGTGCCATATTTGGGCGCTGCCACTATGACCATGGCAAAAAAGATTAGTTTTTTATTGCACCCCTTGTCGAAGGGCAGGGTAGGACTTTCGGTATGTGGGAAATCGATGCTGGTTTGGTGAATCTGTAAAGGACTTTGAAGTGGCTCTCTCTGTTTTTCTTTTTTCTTTTTTTAAAAAAATAAATCGTTCTTGTGTAGTTTGTAAGACCTGGAATGCTCTGTAACCACATAATTAAGAACTCAAAATATGATACTAGTATGCAATATAGATTACTCATCTTAGATGGCTTATTTTCTTGTCAACAAAACTGGATTTTTCTTAGATATTTCTCACTGATCAATTCCATTCTCATTTTATTTGCAACACAGAGATTCAGAGCTAAGTGCTCTGTGGTTCCCAATAACTGTTTCAATCTCCCCCTCTTGAAGGGTCACAGTTTTGTCTAATGTATTTATGTGTTTTTCAGGTTTCTTGCCTCTGGAATTTGGGGGATTCTCAAAGCACAAGCTAGATTACATAACATGAATGCAGGATTCAGCCCACAGATCTTGGCACAGAAGCTTTTGAAGCTCAATAATTCACGACAAAGTATAGAGAGTATCCTTCCAGAGTGTGATCCTACAACTTTCTCCATCATTAACTTAGTGACGTCCTTTCTAATGTGGTTTAGTGTAATTGTTGCATAGCTATTGTTCTTCATGGATAAGAGGGTGTGCTGCTATTTTTTCTGTAGTTTCTCTCAGGATCCATCTTCATTTTGACTTGCCAGTTACAATTCAGTCGCTTCCATGGTCTGGATGATTAAAATTCATAGCACACATTTCATAGAAAAGGTTAGTGCTTTCAAATTTTAGTCTTATCACTTTAATCACTGTGGCAGTAGACCTTTTGCATCCAGTTGATCACTAATCACACAGTATTATAATCAGTTGATATCATTCTGGTAGTCTAGCAGTCATCCGTTGACCCTTGCTCAAATATGCTCTTCCTAAGAAGTGTGTCCAAATAAAATTTGACGGTTTATTTCTGAATTTTTGTTTGATCTTACCTCTTGTGCTAGTACGTTATACTGCCCATTCACTTACTATCATGTGGTACATTATACTGCTGATTCACATAAGGTGATGCTTAACAAAAGAAAAGCTTTGTCACATTGGTGTGTCTTTCATTATCGACACTGCCGACAAGTTGTTGAAACATGGGAATCTGATTTTCACTCAGCTCCTCGTGAGAGGAGGGTATCTTTGCTGTACCTTGCAAATGATATCGTGCAGAACAGCAAAAAGGACTCCGGTAGATATGTCAATGAGTTCTGGAGGGTCATCCCTGCTGCCTTAAACGATGTGTTTGTCAACGGCGATGATTTTGGAAGGAATGTCGTACAGAGACTGGTATGTGAAGAAAATATTGTTATTGCTTGCATGCATAAAAGCATTTACTTATGTATCAATCCATCCCTCGTATTTCTGATGTTAGCTAATTTCAGCAAATTTGCATATAACTACCTTAGTTTCATGGAACTAATATTCATTCTATATGCAATCACTGCATATATGGTTGGTACATTGAACTAATACACACTCAGTATGCAATCACTACTTGCTTTAAATTTTGAAACCGTAAAGCCCAGTACCATGGTTATTGTGGCATCGCCAGTACGACACCATGGTGTCCAGTGGCCAGCGAGGTCACCTCGCATTGGCCATCTAGGTGGGGGCCTTGGAAAATGTGGTGTTCATGACAAGAGTTCAGTCAGGTGCCTTAGCCAGCTGTTAGGTGGCACGCAAGGGCTGAGAACAAGGCTGAACTGCTATGTGGGAAGCAGCCAAGGAGGCATGTGGGTCTGGTAGATGAGTAGGTGGATGTGGAGAGGTAGGAAGGAATGGAGCGGTGCTGTTGAGGGGCGGCACCATAGCTGTTTAGAAAATGAGGATGCAGCACCATGTAGAGCAAAGTAGATGAGCAGATTAAGGGTTGCAGCCACAAGTGATAATGAGCCGGGAGAGCCCTTCTGGTCTGGTCGACAACATGCAAGTAGAGGGAGGAGCTAGGATTCCACTATTGTGGCCTCTTCTTATGCTTGTGAGCGTTGCTTAAGCTTGCTCCTCTCCACGCCACGCCGTGCCCACGTGGCCATGTCCTCCTTTCCACATCTCTTCCAGCAGTCTTCTCTTTGTGTAGTTCCCAAAAAAACATTGGGGGCCTCCCCATGATCTCACCATCGCCTCTAAGCTTCTTTCCTCTGTGTATGTTCATTCTGCTTCTGCCATGTCTTGTGTTCATGTGGGCATTTTTGCTTGCTTCTGCTATGCTTTTACATTTGCTTCTGTCAACTCCTGTTCTCTAATATTCCTATTGCATTATACATACCTATCATCTGTTCTACTACGTTGTATTTCTTGTCTTCTAGTTTGTTGTACTAGTCAACCCTTTTAATTGGCCATATATCGCCTTGAGGACACCATGGTGCCCACCTAAATGACACATGGCATCATGGTCCTCCTGGCGGCATTGTGAGAACCTTGCTCAGGAGCAAGTGAAATGGTGAGGTATTTTGAAGGGCTTGCATTTTGTTTCAGATCTACAGTTGGAAAGGTTCTCGGGTTGGGCTAAGTTAGCATAGAATTGGATACCTATTTTTTTGAAAGTAAGATTTAAGTTGCCTATTTAATAGTGTTTGTCTTGTTACTTTCCTATAATATGCCTAGTTAATATGTAATTTCATCAGCATTTTCTCTATCTCTTAATGCCCATGTTATATTGGTCTTGCTATTATATAAGATATTTTGTTGCATGGCTGATAAAAGCCTTAGATAAAGTTTCTTATATGCCACTGATGTGCCATTGAAAAAAGTATTACCTTCTTTCGTCAAAAAATGTGTTCACTGCTATTAAGTTTAGGGAAAGTTCGGTTCATAGTATAGGTGGCATGTCAAAATAGGAAAATACCACAAAAAATTACCCACTTTGTTGAATACCATAGGTTCACCAATTTCTTTGGAAATTGCCTCTCCAGTCAAGCAGTGTTTGACCCTGTTCCATTGGTCAATTATTCCCCGATTCCTTCCTCCCAATCTTCAAATCCCTCGACCTGACCCGTCTTCTAGTGGCGTCAAGGCTGGCAAGCACAGGGACACATCGAGGGAGAGCGCCCACGATGACATGATGATGGTGGTGAATGATGATGGAGGTGGTCTAGCTAAAGAGCAGCTCACCATCAAAGACAAAGAGCAGGCCCAACCAATGCTTGCTTACCTCCTCAAACACGACAGTGTGCAACACCTCCTTGGAGGGGTGATTTCAAGGGAGCAATGGTGGCCGCTGCCTTCGACGTGGGGGTTCGCAGATGTCGTGTCAACAGAGAACAGCAAGAAGCGTGCGAAGGTGCTGCTCGATGGCAATGTGCAAGGCTGTAATGTCGTGTCAACAGAGGGTAGCAAGAAGCGCGCGAAGGTGCTGCTCGATGGCAACTAAAGTGGGTATTGAAATTAAAGTGGGGATTGGTCTTCTCATCACTTGGATTAGAGATGGCAATGGGTTGGGTTGGGTCGGGCTCGAGCGTAGCAGGGATGTGCTTGTGCCTAAAACATTGCCCGAAACCTTTGATAGGTAAAATATAGAACCATGCCCATTGGGTATCCAAAAGCCCACAGGTATCCATGGGTTTTGCTACATGTAGACATAAACCTCTTTCAAACTCAAATCATCTCAATCTCAAGCAAAAGATGTGCATCCATGTAAAATTTGTACATGCATATTGTAAAAAGACGACCAACGTAATTAAGATTTGGACTAGCTGCATTTCAACAAACATGTAACGTTCAAAGAACAAATGCTACAGCTATGGCAGGAGACGGGAAACAAATTGACAAGCATCCAAGGAAGAAAAGATGGATTAAAGCATCTTGTGCTCTTTAGTGGCTGTTGTTGCCGCAAAACTGTCGCTTGCTCGCTTGCACCGCCATTGGCTTGCATTTGCTGCGTAGCCATCCGCTTGAGCCTAGTCGTGGTGCCTGGCTTAGCCGCCTGCACGGTGTGCCTTGGTGTCTTTTTGTGATCGAACGGGGGATTGTGGATAGAGCATTCCTTTTAGACAAGGTATACATATGCTCGTGATGGGCTTAAATGGGCTGAAAGTTTAGTAGTGGGCTAGGCCAAAATCACGCCAACATGTCTACTCGGGTTGGGCATGGGTTACCCATGGGCATATAATAAAACCTGGATTATGCCCGCTAAAAAGTCCGTTACTGGCGGGCATAGGCATAATATCTAACCCATGCCCATACCCTCATCTGGACATGCGGGTAAAATTGACGTCCCTAACTTGGATTGGTTGACAATTCAACTAAGGGTGAAATTTGTGATGGTAGTGTGTTTTTCAAAGAATTTGTTATGCCTTGTAATATTTAGTGAAGTGGGAATTTTTTTTTTAACATTTTCCAAATTTTGACTTACCATCTTTGCTATGAACCAAAATCTTCCTTAAGTTTTACCCAACATCATGTTAATGGAAGCCTTTTCCATTCTTCCTACTGCCTAATTCCATCATCATGATGGCCACTATGCGCTTGATGTTTGAACAATGAGTGCTTTATACCTACATCCTGTGCAAACCCTACCCATTATATCGGATCTAACGCCCAGCATGAACTCTGATGCTTGTGGTGGCAGGGTCACAATGATCAACTTTGTATTGCGATATCTATTATCGTAAGATTGAACTCATCACCCTCAATGCTAGGTCCCATGCACACGTCTCGGTTACCAATGATGGAGAACTTTTGGTAGTCGATGTTGTAGGTCTAGCATCAGATAAGATAATCTAGGTGATGGCCACGTGTTGGTGGAGTGGTTAAATTAGTAGTTTGGTCTTGCTATTGGTGAAGTAAATGGAGGATGACTAAATGAATAGATCAAGGGATTGCCTATGGTGAACATGAAAGTAATTGCAATCGTCATTTGTTAGCCAAATCCATTCACCAATTTTTAGATAATGGAAGCTTTATTAAGATTCAGTCAAATACACCAAGATGATACATTCCAACTGAGTCCACCCTCGACCTCTCCATAAAATGCGCACAGCCAAAAACAAGACATAAGAAGACTCCCCCATCACAAAACAAAGAAATTAGTGGCTACCAATCCGCATACTAGATCACCACCCATGCTCCTGGGTAAAACCCTCCCGTGCCACCTGGTCCAAATGTTGCGATACCACCGCAATAGTATCCCGAAGTCCTGGTTTGTGGAGGATAGCCCAGGTGCGTAGCCACCGAGTGACTAAAGTAGTAACCTGCAAAGGAGAAGACACCACCTTGTTATAAAAAATTAGCCCGTTTCTGCTTAGCCATATGGACCAACAAAGAGATGCTGCACCCATCAAAAGCAGATTTCTCATGTCTTCAAGAACACAAGTAAGTCAACGCCCAAACATGTGAGTAATATTTTGAGGAGGTTGTATGTTAGAAGCCATATGAACAACGGACCATACCAAGCGAGAAACATGACAAACAAATGTTGAATGGTCTTTTCTTTATGACAAAAGCAACATTTTTTACTACCTTTCCAGTTTCACCTGGCTAGGTTATCCTTCGTTAGTATTACTCCCCGACGTAAGTACCAAAGGAAAATCTTAACTTTGAGCGGTACTTTTACCTTCCAAATATGTCTATTGATATTCGGGGCACCTCTATGGACGAGCTAAGTAATGCGATTTGACTGAGAATACCCCATTGGGGGTGAGAATACCCCATTCGAACGAAATTCATCTTGCTCATGTATCAACACTAAATCAGCTATGCAAGGCCACAAATTATGCAAAGCGGTTAATTTTGCTCCGATTAAATCTCGTCTCCATGAAAAGCTTGGAGAATTGTTTTGAAAGATTTGTGAGATAGTCGAATGTTTATGCCTCTCTATGTTATAGAGATAAGGATATTGATCTCTCAACGAGGCATTACCCAACCACTTATCTTTCCAAAACCTTATTTGAGTGCCGTCCCTAATATTTAAGGACCCAAACCTAAGAAATTCTTGTTTGGCATTCATAAGGCTTAGCCCAAAAATGTGAGCCTCCCTCTTTCCAAAAAGCCTGAGATAAAGGTTGTGATTCCAAATAGTTATTACGTAGCATCTGTTGCCACATTCCATCTGTGGTGAGTAATTTGTATAGCCACTTGCTAAATAACATTATATTCTTTACCTTGAGGTCGTGAATTCCAAGCTCCCCTTGATCTTTGGGACGATATTATGTCCCACTTAGCAAGTCAGTATTTCTTCTTATGTCCATCCCCTTGCCAATAGAACCTTGAGCGACGGTAGTTAAGTTTCTTACGTACCCCGCTAGGTATGGCAAGGAACGACATCATATACATTGGGAGACTGCTAAGTATTGAGTTAATCAGTGTAAGTCGCCCTCCCAACGAGAGAACTTTTCCTTTCCAGCTACTCAATTTCTTTTTAAATCTTTCAACAACTTCTTTCCATTCCGCATTTCTTAACTTCCTACAATGGATCGGAATGCCAAGATATCGGAAAGGGAAGTTGCCAACCTGGCAACCGAGGAGTTGAGAATAATGATCTTTATAATCAAGCACTTCACCAAAACAATATAGCTCGCTTTTATGAAAGTTAATCTTCAGACCCGACAATTGCTCAAAGATTAGAAGCACTGACTTCATATTTTGAGCTTTCTCGAGGTCATGATTCATAAAAAGCATTGTGTCATCGGCATATTGTAGGATGGATAGTCCCCCATCAATCAAATGCGGTACAAGGCCATCTACTTGCCCTTGTTTTTTGGCCTGTTTATCAAGGTGGCTAACATGTCCGCAATAAAGTTGAAGAGGATTGGAGAGAGGGTCTTCTTGCCCAATGCCTTTTTTAGTCTAGAAAAAAGGCTCGACGTCATCATTGACTTTGACTGCCACGCTTCCTCCAGAAATGAAAGATTCGATCCAAGAAATCCACAAGGTGAAAACCTTTCATCTGTAGAGTTTGTAACGAAAGGGCCATTTGGCCTTGTCATAGACCTTTTCAAAGTCAATTTTGAATCACCCCATTCAACTTTTTCCTATGCAGCTCATGTACTTTTTCATTTATGATGATGACTCCATCTAAGATGTTTCGCCCACACATGAAAGAAGTTTTGAGTTGGATTCACTAAATGGTCAGCTACCGAGCTAATTCAGTTTGTCGTGACCTTAGTGAATATTTTACAACTGGCATTCAACAAGCATATCGATCTATATTGTTGGATTCGATTTGCTTCAACTTTCGGAATTAGAGTAATCACACCAACATTTAGACCAAAAATTGGAAGACTACCATAATATAATTCATTGAATAAATTCAGTAGATGGTGCTTGATTACTTCCCAAAACTTTTGGTAAAATTCAACAGGGAAACCATCTGGCCCAGTAGCTTTATTATGCTCCATTGCAAAAATCGCTTCCTTTATTTCTTCCTCCGAGAAAGGAGCAGTAAGAAAATCAGAAAATCATTTTCTGCTTGTGTATCCTGAGCCATATCGTCAGTTATGTGCTCATCAAGCGAAAACGAATTTTCCTGTGGTGGTCCAAAGATTTTCTTATAAAAAATCGTAATGTACGTTTTCATCGCATCAACCCCCTCAATTTTTCCTTCATCCTGATCTAGAAAGAAGATCAAATATCTCTTCTTTCTATGTTTGCCATTGGCAATCAAGTTAAAATATTTTGTATTATTGTCTCATAGGAGTACATCCGAGACTTTTGAGCGTTGGTACCATTTAATCTCCTCTTCACGAAGTAGGCTTGCGACGTTATCCCTCGATTGAACAAGAAGATGTCTTTCTTGATCCGAAAGGAGACGAACCTCTGCAGCGATGTCTAGTGAGTCAATGGTCTGTTGTAAATGCGCTTTCTTATGTTTAAAAATGCCATTGGTATGTGCAGACCAACCTCTAAGATATTGGTGTAAAGCACTCGTCTTGTTATTCCATCTTTGGACTGCAGTACGACCCTTGACTGACCTATTCCATACTTCGATAACACGATCGTGAAAATCGTCCCGCAAGAACCAGCTGAGTTCCATCTTGAACTGCTTAAGGTTTCCGACGAATGCCGCTTCCCAGTGTCAAGGAATAGAGGTGTGTGATCTGACACCCCTCTATCTAGTGCATGAACCGAGACCAAAGGGTATTTGGATTCCCATTCAGTGGAAGTGAGAATCTTATCTAACTTCTCATACGTCGGTATAGGAAGCGAGTTTGCCCAAGTAAATTGCCTGCCCGTTAGAGCGATCTCTCTTAAGTCAAAGCTATCAATCACAACATTGAAGAGAAAAGGACAGCGAGTGTTGTATCGGTCATTGTTTTTTTCAGCACTACTTAGAATGTTGATGTCCCCCTCCCCCCCATATTAGAGTGGGTAGATGATTTTGCTGACATGTACGAACTAACTCCGCCAAGAAACTGGATCTAAATCCATCTTGGCTGGACCATATATAGCCATCAAAATCCATTTAAAGTTATCCTCCCTATTGTTGAGATGAAATTTAACAAAAAATTCCCCTTCAACAATTAAAGAAAGATCCAAGACAGCTGCGCTAACCTTGCAACAGCCGATCTCCTAGGTTCACCTCTTGCCACAGCTTTGTCATTACCAATTTCTAGCCCCATCTCTTTCTTCTAGGTCATTTTCCTTACCTCTACCTTGCAAGCCATCATACACATCTCCGTTGCACCCGTTGCCCTCGTTTGTCATCATTGCCAACATGACCTCTACTAAGCAGGTAGTTCTAGAAGCTCTTGATTGTGTGCCACTAGCTCGCTACATCCTATGTATCATGACGGTGATTGATAGTGGGCAATAAGATGGCAAAGCTATGGCAAGAAGAGGTGAACCTAGGAGATCAGAGAACAAGCACAAGAGGAAGAGAGGAAAATGATGAACAACATAGCAACCTGCTGTCGTAGGGAGGACCAATTTTTAATGCGTCTGCCGTCCGAGGATGCAACTCTTTGAGGCATATAATTTCTCAACAACCTAGGTTTTTATCCCTTGTAATTCTATACAATCTAACTCAAAGGATGGAGGTTCTTGAAGTCAACGACAATGTGAATTCACTGCTCGAACCCTAGAGGATTTAGTGAGTGTTGATACAATTAAACGAAACTTGAATGATTGTGTTGAGCCTTATTTCGGTGACAAGATTGTTTTGCCATCATCCTTTCTTTGTATGATGAAAAAATCACCCATGATATGATTTGTTTGCCATTGTTGCAAGATCTCTTTACCCACATTCGATGGAAACTAAGATCTATTGCGATAGCTGAAGCGCAACACATCTTTGAAAGAAATGATCTAGCTTGATGTATTACCAAAAGTGGTTCTGCTTAGTTGTGATATGATGAAGCCATGAGCCCATGAAGTGTGAAATATTCCAGTGAATCAAGAAAGTGTTTTCATCGGTGTACAACTGCACCTTTTCTATAAACAATTTGTTTAAGAGCGCCAAGAAATGTGATTCTTTCTTTTGTTGCGTTACATCTCTAAATCGATAACATTGTCTCCTTCGCATGTCTCCATAGCACAACATGCCTTAGAGTGCTAGTTTGGTGTTCTCATTTTATTCTTTTTTGAAGAAACAATGCATTTCCCATAACCAGGAGGTTTCTTTGCTACATCAATAGGGGTGGGGTTCCACATGTGAAAGTACTTCCATAGCTTTGGTCCAATGTTCATAGCCAAGTTAAGACGGGAATACCCTAACCCTAGGAACCGGGGATGACACCCAAAAATATCAAAATAAAGTAATATGTCGAATCTATAACATGATTTTCTTCATTTCTTCCAAAAATGTCGCATTTACCTTTTTATTATTTTGTTCTAAATAATGTTGTAAGCATAGCATGAAAAACCATACCAGTGGGTTACCCGGTCAACTCCTTGGTTCATCGGTTTGTCAGTCGGACTGGTGGATCAATGGTCAAACCGCGGTTTATTATGTATATGTATATTGTTTGTTTGCATTATACAACAATCGCTTTGATGATGGGTTGGTCACTGCAACTGACTTCTAGTGCGGAGACCAGAGGTCGAATCCCCGCAGACGCGCCTTTTCCTCATTTTTTGCCGAAGAACAAGATTCAACATGTTCAGTCTAAAAGCCGACCAATTCTGCTGTGACAGGCTCTCTGGTTCCGGTTTTTTGGGGATGAACCATCGACCTGGTTTGATTTTTTTCACTATGGTTGTAAGAGGAAATGAACAATTTATCCTCCCTTTACACAATCAACTCTCTCGTCTTGCCATCATGATATCTCTCATCTTGCTAGAGCCTAGTTGTGGGTGGTTTCCTTGTTAGCCTCATTCACGCCGATTGCCGAGGTGCCATCTTGTCCACCATAGTATCATCGAAGTTGGGGGTGGAGGCGGCGAGGTAAGCTACGGTGACAATGTGTGTGATATGACAGGGGATGTATGGGAGGAAGGCGAGGAGCTAGAGCGAGTTGAGGCGATGACGGGGTCGAAGGTAAGGTTTTGCATCTCATTTCTGGTCAACGACATCTAGCCGCCTTCACTTCAACCTATAATAGACTCCCTACTGCCACCCTCCTTGGAGTCCTTCATCAAGCTTGCTCTCTCCTTGCCCATCTTTGACGAGCATGGTGTTGGTGGATCATGCACAACCATGCCGTTGGGAAACCACACAGTATCTGCTCCCTTGGTAGGTGTTGGTGTCAGTGGTGAAAGGGGATTAGGGCATTTGGGTCTTCTGGCGGAGTACATTAGGCGAAGGCTAACAATTTGGTGCTTTTGAAAGAAATTAGCAAACACTAATAGGGATGTGAGGTTAGAATTTTTTGTGTTCGAGCTAGCGAGGGGCTCTAGATGGAACTTCTATTTTTATTGTGGACGTCATTTACCATTTTTGCTGCATAGATGCCTAAAAATTAACAATTAATACCATGATGGACAACGAGCACAACTACCCTAGTGCAAAGCATTTGTCACTATGAATACCATGATGGATCTTCTATGGGTAATGACAAGCTTTCCTTAATATCCTTATATGCTTTGAGAAAAAAATCAATAATTAATAGAAGAGTCGGATTATGGTACAAACTGAGAGTTTCTTAGTGAATTGCGAGCAACATTAGGGATCATTGCCATGCCAAGATGGCAATGCCTTTTTTGACCGTAAACTGAGATTCTAGTCGCTTATGCATTTTCAAGCTTGTGACATGCAATGCCTTACTATTTCGCTTTGGTAGTTTTTTAGTGATGAGGTTATCTCCTTGGATGTTTTTGACGTGGCACCATCGTCTGTTGGCTTTGATCCCTTGCATGTATTCATGGGAATTGTGTAACCCTTACCATATATTGTTGTATATTGATTTGATATGCTTTAATAACCAGTAATTCACCTGGCATAAGGGACATAACTGCTCACTCTATGTGGTATGAGCTATGGCAGCTGAAGTCCCCTCATAGTTAGGACATCCACCCTCAAGCCGTACTTCCTGTTGGTCATAAGGGGTCGTCGGATCTACTCGGCACAAAAGGATGGAATTAATACTAATAAATTATTACATGGGATGCTCAAGCTATTGAGCTCTACATATAAACACCAAATTAATCTTGTGAATTTTGAATGTTGTGTACAAGTGACAAGTACAGTAGCAGCAATTATTTCTAATTCCTGTTGTATGGTTGGCAATAAAGCTTTTCACAGATAGTGAGATTGAACTTATATTGAGTGGCTGAGGTAGAAGTCAGGATGGGGATGCTTGGTTCTTAGATGAATAATGTAGTATCTCACACATTTCAAAATCTGAATGTACAGGTCTACAGTTCACAATTATTTCAAAGTTTGAAAACTATTTCTAAAAACTTCAGGACTAAATGCATGGAACCATTAGAAGTTGAAATTTTCAAAGCCCAATTTGTTATATATGAAATTTGAAACTCATTATTTGAATTGTGTGTCATGCACATTCTGGTTTTGCTAATGAGGCATAGGAAATTCTTGGTACCGGAATCTCCCAATCCAAAAAGAAAGAACAGTTGTAGGACATATGTGTACTTTGTGGTTGGCTGTTCTTTTTTTTGGGTACTGTACAGTGTAAATATGCAAATTCGATTGAAAATTTTCATATTTGCGTAATTTTGTGTATTGCACATTTTTTGTCATTATTTTTAACAGCGCAGTGTGCACTTGTCGCAGATTGGAGCATGTGAATCCCTAGGCACCAAAACCATTTAATTCAGTCCTGTAAACATATTTATTTTGCATTCACGTCTCATTTTCCAGGCACGTATAACTGTTTGATCTCATTCTCTCTAAAATACTACAGGTTGACATATGGGAAGAACGCAACATATTTGGATCTCATGGGCAAAGTCTCAAGGAAGACTATTCTAGAAGGTTCAAGGAGTTCAAATCCAAGTCGGTAAGTAGTCTTTACTTTAAATCCTTTTAATACTCATATAATCTTTTCATTTATGTATGCATGTGGTGACTCTTTACAACTCTGTATGGTTTGTTTCACGTAATTGCAGAGAAATTCTAGTGGGGAGCTGCTGGAAAAGGTTATCTCTTGCTACAAGCATATGGTGAATGCTCATGTAGACGAGGATACTCTCATGCGGAAATGTCAAAATGCTCTTAGCTTTGTCGACAATCTCAGCAACGAATATGAGAACAACTCTATTTTAGGTAAGGATATCTTCACAAGACGTTTTTGTATTATCCTATTTAGTATATCAGTAATGATGCACCTGCAAGTATTATTATTTCAATGGGTTTTTTCTTGTATTTTTCAAATTCACGGTATGCATGAAACTGCCCTACCACCTAACATACCCAACCTTGCCCGTTACTATTGGGATTGAGTGGTAGTTTCATTTGTTGGCTGTAGCAAGCTAATGACGAAACCTCTTATGTTTCTCCCCTCTCTTTAGACCTCTTCTCTGATAGTTGTCACTGACACTTTTCCAGCAGCCTTGACACTTCTTTCATCAAAACTTCCCTGGTGTGGTGGGAATGTCGATAAGACATCACCATTTTTTAAAAAAAAATTGTTTGGCCACAATTAGGTCATGCTGTTGGTGGAAGTGTCCAAAAACAGCTCAAACCTTACAGCTTCATGACTGATGGACAATAGCGTATCTCTTAGCATCGAAATATCTTATGTAGAGCACTATGATATGGGAGTACAAATAGAAGAAGGTTCCTGAAGCTTATAACTTTATGGATGGGCTTTTCCTGAACCATTCAACCTGTTGAAACAGCTTGGCCAAACCCAACCTGCCACCTGAAACCACCTGTGCATCTGTACTCCTTTAAATGGAGCTACTCGCTGGGGGCTTCCATTTATTTTTAGCTTCATGGATTTCTTTGATGTTTCTTCTAATTTGACTTTACGAAACCACAAAGCATGGAAAGGTCGAAGGTGACTGGATAATTATGCATATAGGTATCAATGAGTTAGTTTTGCACTGAATCCTTGAAAAGAAGTGTGAAGGACGAGTTCACAAAACACAACTATTTGTTTTGACAATATGAGGATATGGAATGATTCGTATGGTCCGTAGCGAGCTTGTAACTGTAAATATGTAGAAGCCTGCTAACTGAAACATTTGTACACCCTATACAAGTTGTTACTCCATTATAAGTCTGGATGTCAAACAGCTAGCTTTGCTTTTGTGTGTGTGTCTGTGTGTCTTTGTGTGTGTGTGTGTGTGTGTTTGTTTGTGTGTGTGCGCGCGCGTGTGCGTGTGTTGGGATCATTGCCTTTTGTTGTAGCTTAATCATGTCCTCTTGCATATTAGCAGACTGTAGTAATGGATCTGGCTTTGTGGAGGAGCTGCAAGAACAACATAACATCCTGAGAGACTCCATTGAACAATTCAAAACATCAGAATTACTCAGAGGCAATCTTATTTCTTGCTTAAAGGAAGCACTCCATGAACAGGTGCGTAAATATAATAAATAACTATATGTGGTGATCTACTTGAATTTGATTGAGAAGGATTGTTGAACGCTCATAATGTTTCATCTGCTTTCAGGAGTTCAAAATGGAACGGGCCAGAAGCCAGATTAAGGTATTTTCCTACATTAGGCAACACCTTTTTCCCGTTAAATAAATTGTTTCTGTGGGTCTTAAGCACGCTGCATTGTATGAACAAAGTGTAGTTATTGGTTTTGATCATTTTATAAGCTGGAAAGGGCTACTAGGATGGGCAGTTTGCTGCTTTCTGTTCCTTAATACTGTACTAATGTCTTCCCACTATTTATCAGGAAGTTCAATCCCGATACAAGAAAGCTGATGACCTCTGCCAGAAGCTTGGAATACATGTAGAAAGGCAGGAAGCACCGAACCATGGGCCTAAGAACTCAGGTCTCTCTGAAATGCATGGTAGCTTTGGCCCAGATTCAGGTAATGCCAGTTCTTTTGAGAAGGGACAATCGAGTGCTGTGATGTATTCCCAGGAGAATGGTGGTGAGCACGAGATCCCCAATGGTGTTTTCTCTTCACGGCCCACCAAGGACAATATTGAGCAGAAACTGGAAGAGCACCCTGCAAATAAGAGACAGAAACTACAGAATGATGTGTATGTTTCACGGCCTCAATCACCACCTCCGCCACTGCCATCTGATGCATTTCAACAGCCGCCGCCACCGCCTGAGCATCCCCCACCACCAGAGTCTACATCGCCCCCTCCACTGCCAACTTCTGATCCACCTCCAGTCCCCCCGCCACCACCGACAACAGGTTCATTCATGCCAATTCCTACTGCTCCGTTTGCAGGACTGCCAGTACCTGCCGGCCCTATGACAGCAGTACCCTACAACTCTTACCCAGTATTTCCTCCTCTGAACTATCCCATGGTCAACATCCCACCTCCCTTCCCTAGTGCTCCAAATACTCCCCCAGGTTTCCAGGGTTTAGCTGGTCCCTTCTATGGCCCTCCTTTCCCCGCGCCACCACCGCCACCACCACCACCGATGAACAGGAAATAGACTAGTTTCTTGCCTGCAGATTAGTATTGCCAGCCAGCACATGAGGCTATTACATGGAGTTTTGGAGGATAGCCATAGACTTTGCTTCACTGAAGAATATGATCGTGATGATTCATCGCCATGTGTTGTGGAGCTTGGAATATACTGTTCCTAGTGTTGTACATTAGTCAGTTGGCCAGATAGTAGGGGATTTAACAGTTAATTAGCATTAGTTGTTTAGGTCTTGGTCATGAAGTAAAAACAAAGAACCATGTGTTTGGACTGCTAGAAAGAAATTCTGGAGTAATGAGTTATGACAGCTGAAGGCAAATGCCATAGCATGACATCTTTTGTTACTCTTCTTTTTCTTCCGTAGAAAATGTTTATCACATTTTGCATGTGTTGTTTACTAGATTATTGTGTCCATAGTTGTTGCATTGTTGAGAGCAGGTAACTCTGTTGTTTGGTATGAGATGCAAATTTTAATCTTCACATTTTCTGGCAAGCATTTCCTAGTGGGCAGTGACCACTTTCTTGGTGCCTTTCTATGATATGCTTCTCTAATTCATCATGTATAATGCCTTTTCTACTTCTGTTTCATTTGAGTACTGCTTCGTTGAGAGGCTGGAAAAACATTTTGAGTTTCAGCTGATAACTTTTTTTTTTCTGCTTTAGATTCTTGATGGTGGTTGCTACACGCACAATACCAGCCAGACATGTGTGCTTGTTGTCTGCCTTTGATATTGGTTGGCTTCATTTTGAGTGAAGCAAAGCAGCAATAATGCACACATTCATAGTAAAGCATTTATGGGACACACACATTCACAAGTCTTTTGTGGGACCCACACGCCTTGCGAGTGCGTCCGAGACGGTTGACTTGTGAACGCTGACAGTTTTTGGGTGTACTGTACTCTGCTGCCTAAATAATGCAGTGTAGGCACAATGTCTGCAAAAAAATTTTCATGCCCAACAAAATAGTCTGAAAATTACCTGTGTTTATGAAACATAAAGTGTAGTAGCTATCATACCCTGCATTTTGTCCACAAAAAATATTTATTTTTCAGAGAGATGTTTATTGGGTTTCACACTGTAGGATCATGGCGGCATGGGCCTCATATCTACCTGATGTTTCTGTCCGTGATGATCATATATACTGACTCTTCGTTTGGCATCACAAAGGTCATGGCAGCAATAATTGGGAATAAAGGATAGCGTGCAATGTGCCAATGTCACATTAGCTCTTCTACACTTTGTCTTAATATTCTTAGGAGGCTCCATAATTGTATTTAGAAATTAAACCAGGTATAATGTGTTCCATCAATTCATCTATTAATGGCAATGATCAATAATCGTGTCACACTTTCTTTATCTGAGAGAAAATATATTCATGAAAAGAAAAAAAATAGTGAAAATAAACCATACAGTCTCAATCAAGTCACCTAGTATGTCATAGAAAAAAGGCGCCAAGGAGAGCCACACAGCACTAGCCAAAATATTTTAAATTGACAAATGCAATCGCATGATCTGTCCATTCTCAAATTATTTTCTTTACCTTTTCTTTTCTTCCAATAGCCACAAACTGACCGATCATGGCCGTCCATTGCGCATTCATAGGATGTGGTCTATAATTGCACGGCCGTCCTTTCTCCGAATACTAGCCCGTACATACACTATATTATGGGCACTCTTATTCGCAAATGTACTTAACGGCAAAAGTAAAGCTTATTAGACAATTGTATTAACAAAATTTACCACAAATCCTTAATTACCACTTGTAAGAGTGAAAAATAGTTAAATATCTCTAAATCAAATGGTTTCATTTACACATGACAAATTTAAATATCCTTTTTTTTAAGGAGGACGACGGCAGGAGATCTGCCGGAATTTAAATTAGGGGAGAAAATAAAATGTTTACAAAGTTTGGTGAGGTAGGGGTGTACAACTAGATAGAAGAGAAAATTCAAGGAGGCTTGAAAGCCGCCCTGCGCAGATCAAGGTCCTGTTTTACGAGGTAAGCTACCTCACTTACAGAACTAGATAAATTTTGAAAAATTCTTCTGTTTCTTTCTAACCATATGTTCCACCAGGTAGTTAGAAGCGAGGCTTTGATCGCCTGCATTTGCTCCTTAGTACCTGAAGATTTAATTTTAGACCACCAAGTTGAAATATCTAAAGGAGGATTTGTGGCAATCAAGCCCAGATTTAATTCCATACTTGTCTGACAAAGACACACTCACTGAACAGATGGTTTGTATCTTCAAAAGCACAACTACAAAAGACAGCAAATCCAGTTGCACGGCCAGTGTCTTCGGAGCAGGTTTTGAGCAGTGAGGGTTTTTCGATGGAGAACCAGCCACCCGAAAAATCTCATTTTGGGTTCAACCGGAGCTCTCCAAAGAGATACAAAATCAACCATTGCAAAAGAACCTTCAAATTGATATAGATACAAACCCGACTTGGTCCAATTCTAGGAAACAGCGTCCGGGTTTTGTGAAAGCAGAACCGCTTGAAGCAAGCCTCCTAATTGCACTAGTTCATGTAATTCCTCCACAGTAGTAAATTGCCTGAAGGAGGCCAACCATTTGTTATCTCTCATTTCGAAATGCACAGTTCTTTGTTTTCTTTTTGCCAGCCTAAAACAATTTGGTGCGAAATTTATTGTAAACGACGTACTTTTCCAAATGGAGGGGGGGGGGGGGGGGGGGTATATAGTGCTGATACTTGTATTGAAATTTATATACTGCACACACCAATACACTTTTGACTTCCAAAGCATTGAAAAAACCTTGGCATATTCTTCTCTTGTCCTGGCTTCAGCAGCTACAGCACCAAAAATTCTTTGGATTAATTGGAGTTTTGTCGATGACAAATTCATTGTCACGCGTTTCCCTTAGATTCTTGCACATCATTCTTGATAGCTCGATCCCCTGAGAGTCAAATAATTTGTGCCACATTTAATGACACGTATGGCCAAATATAATCTTGATTGAACTTGGCAGACAAGTCCTGGTGCACCCACGTATAATTGAGCGGTTTTGCGGTTGAGATATATATATATATATATGTGTGTGTGTGTGTGTGTGTGTGTGTGTGTGTGTGTGTGTGTGTGTATGTATATGTATGTATGTATGTATGTATATGTATGTATATGTATGTATATATATGTATGTATGTATGTGTGTGTGTGTATATATATATATGTGTGTGTATGTATGTATGTTGCCCAAAAGAATATGTCGGCTAGGTTACATTTGAAATTCATACTGGGGTTTGACATTAATTTATGAAAATGTTTGGTCGATAATAGTTACCGGTGACAGTTTTTACTTGATCTTGTACACATATGTTTTTGCCAGCTCTAAGTTTCTAGGTTTAACACTATACTCAGGCCTGTGTAGAGAAGTGGGTCTTGTATGTGTTTGTGTGGGGTGTATATATACTAAACATTTCGCAAAATCCAAATGTACTTAATTCCTCTCAAAAAAGAAAACCACCGAGTGTTGGTTTGCGACCCTCTGAAAATGGTATTATGGCTCCAAAACAACACTTTCAAGCAACTGTTACATCCAAAAGACCAAAAGTAGGACAAAACGGTGGGCCATAAACCACCCTAATGTCAAACCAATCCTCACGTACGTGTACAGTGGTTGTACAAGTGTAAGACTACCGTGCCAAATAATCACAGCTATCAAATTAAGTCTTTGTCTTGTAGTACTACAGGCTTACAAATCCAACGGTTTCATTATTTACACATGACAAATTCAAATATCGGTCAATATTTTGATGCTATAAAGATTCACAAATTTTGATTAAAATGTGTTATAAACATTTTATATTCCCAAACGGAGGTGGGTACATAGTGCTCATACACTGCATATCATTTCGCCTTTTTGACTTCCAAGGGTTCAAACCTTGAAACATTCTTCTTGTCCGGCTACACCACCAAAAATTCTTCACGTTGGAGTTTTGTCAAGGCTAATTCATTGCACACGCGTTTCCCTTAAATTCTCGCATAGCTCAAATCATCTTGAGGGTCAAGGAACATATATACCACCTTTGACAGTCAACACATATGGCCAAATATGAATTTGCTAGGTAGACCAGTCCTAGGCTCCTTTGCATGTAACGTGGGATTTTCGAAACACAGGAAAACTATAGGAATATTCATTTGAATAGAGCATAGAAAAACAATGCAGGAATTAAGACAAAAAGATAGACATAAAGGAATTTTTTTTTCCAGGAAGTTGGACCTCAACTTAGAAATCCTCTAAAATCTCTATGGTTTGAGTTTGAAAGGGATTTGAAGGAGTTATTCTTTTGTTCCAAAGGATCATATTGGAATTCTTCTCATAGGAATTCAATCCTTCAAATTACTCCAAAATTCCTTTGTTCCAAATTAAGGAGCCGTAGGTGTACCCGCATATATAATTGAGCGGATTTGTAGTTGATCGATATATATGTGCGTTGTCCAAATGCCAATGGAGGCTAGGGTACTCCTGAAAATCCACACCTAAGCTTGATATTCTACTACCAAGCTCATTTCAAAGATGTTTGGTTGATATAGTTACTGGTGATGGTTTTCAGTCAATCTTGTACATATGATCATCAAATTAATTAGAGTAGGATGTACATTTGAACAGCTATCAACCTAGCCACCAATATTAGGAACTCCTACCAGTATACTTGTGTGTGTGTGTGTGTGTGAACTTAAAATTGAGAACATCGTGTGGTAATTAAAAACATTTACATGAAACTAACATGAATGCACTAGTTATTAAGAAAAGCATACAACCTACAAGTGTGTATATAAACTTTGTTGAGTTTCTTTAGTGGTATCTATCCAAGTAATTAAACTCTCTCCCTTTCTCATTTTTCCTCACAAAATTTTAGCTTTCATTTCCACATCTACATATTTTGCTTCTTATTTCTATGCACATACTGGCCTTATGATTGATTAGCTTCAAACTGCTGCAATTGTAGCTAACTGCCATTTCAGCCAGCCAAAAAACTCACTTGAGCCCCCGCATCGCTCCTGAGGGGTGACATGGGCGGCGACCACGCCCCACCCCTCCTTCCTCCCCCCTTGACACCACTTGAGCATATGCTATAAACCATATGGCTACAAAAACGACAGCAGCGGGCCCCTCCTTTTGTTCCTCGAGCTCCCAGAGAATGGGATGACTAGATCTAGGACAACTATGTGGATCTAGTCACAGGTTGGCCCGATCCAGGGCCAACAATGGATGCGGCGGTGACTGGTCGGCCAGATCTAACGATGTGGGGAGTTGTGGCGGTTGGTGGTGTGGTGGTGTCTAGGGACATGTTGGAGCAGATCCAAAGGAGTGGCTGCAGTGGACACGGGGTGTGGCGGCGATAGTGGCATCACTCCCCTCCTCTCGTGCTTGGCACCGGTGGCAGGATGACGGTGGTGGCATTGGTGGCTGCAACAGGGATGGGAGGGCGCGGTGGCGGCTGCTCTTCCCTCTTTTTTGCCTAGCCGTTGATAGCTAGAAGTATGGCAACACGGCCTACCATACCCACACCAAGGGTGGTATAGGTGACCTCAATCCTTGTGAGTTGTGGCAACGTGCAATTCAGTGGAGTAACAACAACACCTCTGGAGGAGCGCGGAAGCTCATGAGCCCGCCTGGACTCTCAGGTAGAGGCTAGTCGGCCGAGGGGAGGGGTTAGGTGAGTCGATGCAGTGAAGACTGCACGACGATAATGGGCAGGTACACAGCATATGAAAGCCTAGCCTAGTGGTATGTTGGGTTGCAACAATGACCCTTTTGGGTGTTGTGATCCCTCTTGGCAATGTTGAGATGCCTCTTTCCCCCCTAGGCGAAACACTCTAGGTGGAAAACCATGTCCACGATTCCTTGGACGGACAGTGGTGGTACCTTTGGCGTCGGGTACTTTCTAGAGGCATCGCCTAGGCAATCTCGTTATTGTCTAGTTCACCTTCAAATAATTAGGCATGACTCTTGGACAACCGTAGGTCTATGTCACTCTCATACCCTCTCCCCTTACAACCTTTCACCTTCATGTTGTTTGGGTCCTGAGTAGGGCTATCAAAAAAGCTCGAGGCTCGCGAGCAGCTCAAGCTTAGCTCATCCTAGGCTCGATTCGAGCGCGGCTCGAGCTCCAAACGAGCCGAACCAAGCCTGAGCAAAAACTCACGAGCTTTACCGAGTTGAGCTCGAGCTTCTACCGAGTTTGACTGTGTATAGTTTATATTGTTTGTTCACCTTATTGATAGAATAAACTAATAGATAATATATGTATTAGTATCTATTTACACAATAAATTAGCATGTGTTAGTACAATATATTTATTTTAATCATTTTCTACTCTTTTATTAGTGTGATTAACTAGAAAATAATTATACTTATAAAGAGATTATCATTAAAATGTATATTATATTACTTATGGCCGAGCTCGGTAGCCGAGCTCAAGCTCGAGCTCGAACTGAGCTTGCCTAAAAGCTTGACGGTGCAATAGGCTCGGCTCAAGCTTGTGTCGAGCTCGAGCTTGGCTCGTTAACAGCCCTAGGCCTGGGAGTGTTTTAGCTAGTTGGTGCTGGTGTTGGGCGAGGCGGTTATGGCTACTTTGTAGGTTTGACATCGATCGGCCATGCTTAGGGATGCCTGAAACAGTGTGTTTATTCATGGGTATTGTCAGCGTATGGTGGTGGTGTGTTGCTTTTTTCTTTTCTTTTCTTGATTATAACCTTCTAGGGTCGTAGTGTGGTATTTTTTTCCCTGCATCCACTATAAAACTTTGCATTGTCTGACGTGGTTAGTTAAAAAAAAGTCAGCCAGGAGCACTGTTCTTGACATCTGACCGATGATTTGACATGCAACCATCACAATATAAATCACAAGGTAGGAGTAGCTAGTAAATTGATTTCATGTTTTAATTGCTTTCACCGAGTATAAATTTCAACCTTTGTTCACAGAATCACAGTACGAAGCGTGAGTCAATAATTAGAAGGGCAACTAATTCATAGTCACTTAATACTTTTCAGTGTACATGTAAATGTTAGTTAGAAATAAGGTACGTTATAGAAGTTTGTGTTCATTTTTTTATTTTTTTTCAAAGAAAAAGTATATTCACGATAATATTGTTATGTGCATGTTATTGTGGCAAACATACTAACGTTGATCAGAAAACTTGTTGGAAGTGCTTAAAAAAAAAGAAATAAGCTGGAAAGATGCATGTGTAGAGTCAATTCTTTGTTATAAGCCGTGCTCAGTTGGTCTTGATGCCGCAGCTGCTGCGACAGTTGTAAATGGTTGCCAGCTACAGCTGCTTTGAACTACCGGCAGCCAGCGCAGCCAATCGACCCCATAGAAAATAGGAACATTACTAAAATATGATGAATATCTTGGCTAAATTGGTAGTAGTATTTCTTCTCAAATTATAGGCAAGAAATACACCAACAAAGAATATACACGAGAAATAAGTTAGGTTATAGTCCGTCGTTTTTTCTTAATAATGTTGGTTAGTTTATTTTTAAACTAACCAACGTCATGCATTTTTCAATGGAGGTAGTACTATATTTTATTTCTGTAAGAAGGAAACTTATTGCTACAAATATCAAAATAATGCCAAAATGTGGAAGCTAGTTTGTGTTCATATGTACTCTGTGTTGCTGTACTCAATGGTCCAACAAGATTCAAATCCTCGATTTAGCCCTCGTTCTTACTCATAGTATATATAAGTGTATATATTTTTTATACATAATAAGTGTATATATTTTTACGTGTTCGTTGCATATGCACATGCCCACTCCAAAGTATATTTGGCGCCACACATAATATTTAAGCATATGTGTCTCCTACATTTGGTCACATATGTACGTGCGTGTGATGTGTGGTAACCATTTACATCCCCAATGTGTACTCTCTCAAAAACCATGGACTTAATATCTTATAAATGTCCCTCTTAAAATGGTATTATGGCTCCAAAACAATTCTTTCAAGCAACTGTTACATCCAATCCAAAAGCAGTAGGACAAAACGGTGGGTCGTAAAGCACCCTAATGTCAAACCAATCCTCACGTGTACAGTGGTTGTACAAGTGTAAAAGACTAACGTGCCAAATAATCACAACTACTATCAAATTAAGACTTTGTCTTGATTACATTCGAAAAAAAAAGGTCTTTGTCTTGTAGTACTAGGCTTACACAATTGGCTACCATTGGTGTTGATGCCAGGAACACTTCTAAACACGGTCGTCATCACCTAGCCTGACAATCTGACAAATAGCTTAAGCTTGGCAGGTGATTATGTTAGACACGTCTTGGTTAATCTGCAGGCTGCATCTAGAGATAGATGTAACTAAGGATGGATCTAGCTAGACATGATTTAACTGAGGAAATCTAATCCATATAATTATTCAAGTGGGATAAGCTAAGGGTTATATATTCAAACTGAGACACTCTCGATCTCAAATCACAATAATGGTTTATTATCTAATCAAATAATAACTAGGATGTTGTCATTCTTCCAACCTCTCTGTTTTTTTAACTGATTGATCATCCTAAAATATTAAGGTTCTGGGAAACTTAAATATTGTTAGGGCATTGTTCCAGTGCAAGACACGGTGTTTATATCCTCCACGTCACCTACAAACTAGTACTGGACCCAACTCTCAGTGTGTATACCACTAATACAATTAATATGCTAACTAATGCAATTCGTCTTACGCCATGTCTTGAATATCGTGTAGAAACTGGGTCCATATGTAACGCTCAATTTACTTCTTTTTTTTCCTTTAATCTCTTGATGGTAGCCTATTTAGTTGGCAAAATCTAAAGTCTCTCGGTTTAGCGTTAACCAGCGATGAACCAATTTATGAGAATGACTGCTACACGTGCTGACGTGCATGCTTGTTTTTCCTCTTAGACATGCATGTCTTTTTCTTCCTTCTTATAAAGTTTTCTCTCAAATTACTTATCCGATCTACAATCGGATTACACCATTGTGTTCGTTAATCTTCACAATAAAATCTTACATGATTATATTATGATGAAAAAATATTTATATTTGTAAATTACTTTTATTATATACATAAGTTACTTTTATCATATATATATAATTTACTTTTAGATATGACTAAGTTACTTCTTAGATATATAAAAGTAAATTCAATAAAGTCTAAAAGTAATTTACATATAATATAAAAGTATCTTAAAACAAAACGGAAACATACTATTGCATTTTTCAAGTTGAAAGGAAAAACTAGATGGAGTACAAACCAGCTACCACTAGTTGTGTAGTCACATCCAATTAAAAAAAGGCATGCATTAAAGTTACTTTCTTTTTATATAAGTTACTTTTATAATATATGTAAATTACTTTTAAGCTTTATTGAATTTACTTTTATATGTCGAAGAAGTAATTTAGTAAAATCTAAAAGTAATTTAGATATATATAAAACTAATTTATAATTTTTCATCAAAATATAATCATGTGAGATCTTGTTGTAAAGATTTAATTGTTACGAACACAACGGTGTAATCGGATCGTAGATTGGATGAGTAATTTAAGAGAAAATTTTATTTGAAATATAGGTGGATAGGGTCTCTCATACATGGAGTGGTAGCTAATTTAGACAAACCAGCTACCACTAGCTGTGTAGTCACGTCCTATTTAGTTCTATTAACACTATCCTACGTGATGAATTGGGACTTTACTTATCAGTCCATGTAATTCATGTAATTAATGACGCTACGAAAAATAATGTGTTTAATTAATTACGGACATAATTAATATCTGCACGAGCTAGGCAGGTTAAAGACGATAACATTGGAAGACCACGAGGTATCTTTCAGTTTGCTTGAATATTCTTGGATAAATTCCTGAATTCCTTGCTGATGTTTAATAACATTGACATAATCACATACTATTTGTCAATGTTCCAAGTCAACCAATGACTTCAATATGTTTAACACACGCTAACTATCATCAATCAATGTCTCCCTAAGCCAACGAGCACGACTGCAATGACGACCAAATGCAATGCCAACTTGATTAATTAATTGCAAGCTAATTAATCAATTCAGCGGAGTTAATTATGCAAAAAAAATAATCTGAATCCTGAACATCACCACCAGCCGTCGCCTACACCTGTAAACATCTGCAAATCCAATCGATCGATCAGTACGTCCTATATATAAGAGTAAAATAACCGGACTGATTGATCGAATCTAGCCCAGTTGCTATGAAATCCGGCAAAAGTACAGATCGAGACAACGCAGAGAAAGTGCAATCGGGTAATTGAAGTTTGAATATATTGATTAATCTGTAAACAGACAGGACCACAAGAGCACTTGGATACAGTTAATTTACAACAAGTCCTCCTTCAAGATCGGAACAAGTTTATCTGCTAATGTCATTTTCAAATCCATTGTGTATGCACAGTATGTGAAAACTGACAAACTTGCTTATCTGAAAGTACTCTGAATTACAAGATTATGCTGTCGCTGTTCAAACAAAAGAGAGGAAAATTGAAGAGTTTCCTTTTCGCTTTTAAAGGCGAATTAGTCTATATATACTCTTGTAATAAGTTTTTTCAACTCTTTCCTAAATATAAATCGTTTTAGATTTTTTTTAATACAAAGATATGCTAGCATTTTGCATATTCTCGAAAAAAGTTTCTGCAGTGACAGACACAACCTCACACATTGAATCACCTTTCTAATTCCACGTGTATCAAATTGCAAATTGCTCTCTATTTCAATCACCATCTGATGATATAATTTCATCCAGACAAGCAATTACTGCCATCATCAGGACATTCAGAGGTGAAGGATAGCAACCATTTTTGTACTGATTTTCAAACATTGTAATAGGATAGCAGCCTACCATTCTAGACAATCTCTTATTTTTTTTCCTTGTCTTTTGCAAAAGAAATACTATTTCTCTCTCATGAATAAATGTTGTATCTTTTTCTACTAATTCTCCTAATCCATGTACAGAAGTTTATAGTCGACTATTTTTGGAATCACAGGGATATGATGTCTGAATCCCCCCCCCCCCCGGTCCATAGATGTGGTAATCAAGAAGAACTTATTATCATAATCAAATATGAAATTGAGATGGTAACATGAAAAAAGAAACGTCCTAAACTTCTTGCTCAGTTAAAAAATATGCAAATTTTATATGTAGACTAGCTAATTAAACTTTATAAGAAGCATCTATACTACGCAACTACCTACACGCATGTACAATGAGATGACAACATCACGCGTCATGCAGAATCCTCACTGCATTTTTTTTCAACAATCTTAATTAGAATGCATGAAAAAAACGAGCCTACTAACCTCACCCCTAAATATCTGAAATCTGAACCAAACAACCTAGCAGAACAAAACTGGTATTTTATTAACTTTTAATCGGTCTCTCTCAGACAGTGCTTCTTCCACATACATACGGCAGTCGTTGACCATATGAGAGCACTATACCAACACAATAATTGAGCATTTTTGAGATCTCAAAACTTTCAAAGCCCCATGTCAAACATTGCATTGCAGCTACCTTTCTCCACTGAATTCTACTCTAATCTTTCTCTCTCCACTTGTTGCTGCAGATGCAGGCACATGTTCTCTTCTTCTTCTTCTCTCTCTCTCTCATCACCATGAATTCTCTTCTTATATATACTAATACACATGTGTGGTGTGTCCAATTAACCTAGCAAAGTTGATCAAGCATCTCTACTACCATCTTCTCCTCTTCTTCATCCTCCTTTCTTTAATCTTTATACACAACCTAGCTTAGCTCTCTCACCATTCATCTATATGTCTCTTCTTCCAAGAAGTTGAAGCTTCCCAACTGCATCAAGTTAGATTGTTTTTTAGTATATATAATTATATATATAGATAGATATATATACTACAAACACATAGAGGAAGAGAGAGGCATTGCATTTGCTTCTTCTTCCACCTGAGCGCGCGCCGCAGCGCCGCGGCGAACGCGTTCTTGATTGAATCGGTCGAGAGTTCGTCGTCGTCGAGGTGGAGAAAGGCGGCATGGCGGCGGCGGTGGCGGCGGCGAGGTCGTCGACGAAGGGGGTGAGGAGGACGAAGAGCCTGATATCGAGGACGCTGGAGCGTTGCAAGTCCGGGCTGAGCAACGCCGGCGGCGGCGGCGGCAGGTCGGCGTCGGCGGCGGCGGCGCCGGTGGCCGGGTGCTTCTCGGTGTACGTGGGGCCGGAGCGGGAGCGGTTCGTGGTGCGCACCGAGTACGCCAACCACCCGCTGTTCCGGCGGCTGCTCGACGACGCCGAGCGCGAGTACGGCTACGCGGCGCAGGGCCCCCTCGCGCTGCCATGCCCCGTCGACGCGTTCCTCGACGTGCTCTGGCAGATGGAGCGCGACGGCGGCGACGATGACGACGACGACCTGTCCATCGGCGGCGGCGGGGCGGCGAGCAGGTCGCCGATATGCGGCCTCCCGAGCTGCGGCAGCAAGGGCCGCGCGGCGGCCGGCTACCGCATGCTGAGCCCGGCGAGGATGACGTCGATCTTGTCGAGGTCGTCGTCTCCCATGGCGACGCCGAGCAGGAAGAGGTGATCGAGCATTTGCACGCCTGCAATGATCAACACTGCATGCATGCATGCAAATGCTCTGAAAAATTCCTGAATAATCCATGGCGATCGATCGAGTGATGACTGATCAAGTTCAGTTAAATTAATTAACTAATTAGCTAGTAAGCTTTTTCAGCTGCCTGTTTCGAGATCAAAATGTAGTAGCATTTTGCTGATCATTAGGCTCAAGTATACAGATTAATCTACAGCTAGCGGTGTATAGGTCCATACAGACATAGAGATCATTTGAAAACGGAAAAAAATTCTACATATGTGACAAAGGAGAAAATTTTGAGAACTTGAGACATGTTTAATTTTCTCTGTACATCTGTACTATTAACATATGGTTTAATCTGTAATTAATTAAGAATCAGTCTAACTAATTACTTTTCTTCCTATGTGGTTAAATGTCTGTGCACACCCGGTTGGTACAGAATTATCTTCAAGAAAAAGTAATTATGCAATCGGATAAGCCATGAGACAGAGTACATTCTTCCGATAATTTTCACTGTTGCTGGCATCACAACCGCTATTGATTAATTTTCTCCTCAGCAAAATCTCCAAGGTTGATGCAAAAGTCAAACGCAGCAATCTTTAATTTCGTGGCCTCCCAGCAATTATCCAGAGAAAATTAAAGCAAAACCCTCGAACTAATTAATCAAATCAATGATTGGTTGAAACTCGTCGATGTCTTTTTCTCTCATTCTTTCTCTGTGTTTCTTTTTTTCCTCCAGCATCTTTGTCTTATTGCTGTTGATTTGCAGGCAAGAGCATTAACCTACAACTCGAGAAAAATAAAGTCATGGAAGTTTGCGTTGAAGGTTCGTGCGATTGCATTCATGTTCTTGTGACGTACTGTTGACACGGCCGCGCGCAGCCGCGCACTCTAGAGGGAAAAGAAAACATTGATATGTACTTCCTCCGTGGTATACGTTTCATATTATAAATCATTTAGTTTTTTTCTTAATTAAATTTTATTAAGTTTAATTAAGTTTATAGGAAAAATTAAGTTAGTAACATCTAAAATATCAAATTAGTTTTATTTAATATAACATTGAATATATTTTGATAATATGTTTGATTTGAATTGAAAATACTAATATATTTTTCTATAAACTTGATCAAACTTAAACTTAGATAAATTTAACTAGAAAAAAGTCAAATAACTTATAATACGAAACAGGGAGTAATTGTGACGCTTGCAAGAGGTGTGTGAATGCGGTGTGCATGGTTACGCCGTAGCTAAATAATTGGGGAGGATGTGATCAGAGATGATATCATTGGTGATGATTTGGTGGTGAGGTGCACCTCCTCATTACGTTAAAATGTTTTTTTTAATAAGAGCCAAAAATTACTATGTTAATTTTGGAAAATTTTATATTAGAGCGGTGTTGATTAATTAGATATACTTAGGAGAATATGTCTACTTGTTATATCACTCCCTTCATCCCAAAATATAAGACTCAATCACTCCTAACACAAAGACCGAGAAACAATTTAATCATCTTCTCAATTGGATCACATCCATATGTGCAAGCAATATGATTGGGATGCCTAATGGTAGAGGATTTAAAATAAACCAAATTTATAGAACCAAGAGGTGATAGTTAATGTATGCATGCATGCATGTCTTATATTACGAGGCATGGAAAAAATGGTTGTGTTTTATATTTTGGGATGGAGGGAATATATTACTAAAAGAGGGTGAAAATAAACCGTTACGGTCAATCTCATGGAATAAAAATTAGTATGCTATTCGTGAAGAGAATTTAGATCAAACTCCGTGTATTGAAAATATTATTATATTTTACTATAAATTTAATCAAATATAAATAAGTTTGACTAAGAAAAAAATCAAATAACTGGGAGAACATGATAGGTGTCAATTCGGATTTTTGCGAATATTAGCACTATCTCAAGGCTTTAAATCAAACATTCGGAAATTATTTTTCCAAGTGGCCATTTGATTACTCCTCAAACAACAAATCTCATTAACCATATGACATCTTCAAACATGTTATATATATAGAGGCATTACCAGCTGCAGCAAATTAAGTGGCTGACACTACCACTCAGTTCCTGTCTTCTTGATGCTCAATTAATTAATTAACCACCATAATGTATAAAATAGTCAACGATTACGCTCTGCTTAGCCTTTGACCATGGCCATTAATTCAGGAGGCGATCAGAAGATCACCTCGTCCACGAGTCGCTCGAACTCGGCCATGGCGGCGGCGGGCAGGCCGAGCAGCACGCGCACGCCACCGCCCTCGTCGGCGCACGACAGGAACAGCGCCACCTCCCTCTCCGGCAGCGCGGCGGGGCCGTACGCCGCCGGCGGGCCCCACCCGAAGTCGGCGGCGCGGAACGGCAGCCGCGACCACGCCGTGATCAGCAGCGTCGACGCCAGCGACGGCCGCGCCCGCGTCGCCTCGAAGTAGTCCACCGCCGACCGCATGTACGCGTCGGTCACCGCCTCCGCGGCGCCGCGCACAAGCCACACCGCGCGTGGCAGCGACAGCTCGCCGGCGGCGCAGGCGGCGCTGGTCAGCACGATGGCATTGCCGAAGTACCCCGCCGGGAGCGGCGGCGTGAACCGCGGCCGCCCGTCCACGGCGAAGAGGAGCTTGCTCTGCCGCGCGTGCCCCATCCCCATCGCCGCCGTGCGCGCGCTCCACACGAACCCGGCGAGCGCCTCGAACGTCGTGGGCGCGCGCCCGCCGCCGCCGTCGACCGCGACGAGCGCCTTGACGCGGGCGATGGACTCGGGCGTGAACCGGAACGACCTGTGCACGAGTGGCTCGGCGCCGTCCCGCGCCGGCGATCCGCCGTCGTCGTCGTCGATCTGCGAGAACTCGTGGTGCGGGAATGCGAGCTGCGGCGGGTCGCGCGCGCGGAGCACGGCGCGGTCGAGCGCCGGCGGCACGGAGAGCGGCACCCCCCTCGCCGTCTCTCCCCACGAGTTGACGAACTGCATGGCGCCGACGCCGTCGAACATGCAGTGGTTGATGGCGAGACCCAGCACGAACCCGCCGCACTTGAACTTAGTCACCTAATCCATCGCCATTAACACCCATTACGAGCAACAAACACAATGATTAAATGGTTAATCACCATGATTAATCAATTCATGTACGTGCCTGAGCTGCGAGGAGGGGCATCTCGAGGACGTTCTTGGCGCCGGGGACGCTGTACACAAGCTCGCCGAGGACACCGGGGTCGGGGCGGGTGATGTCGCCGACGTCGGCCATGGCGACGTCGGCCACGGCGTCGACGAACACGGCGCCCTCGCCGGTGCAGTCCACGATCAGCTTCCCGTCATCGGTGAGTGTCAGGCGGCCGGCGAGAGGGTAGTAGTGCACAAGAACCCTGGACAGCGACTCCCTCAGTGCGTCGCCGGCGGCGGCGCCGCCGTCGGCCGCCGCGAAGCAGTAGACGGTCTGCACGATGACGGCGATGTTCTGGTCGAGGTTGGAGAGGTAGTAGAGCCCGGTCTTCGTCTCCGACGCCGGCGCCACCAGCGTCGGCTCCCCTCGCTTCACTCCAAGCTCCACGGCGGCGGCGGCGGTGACGGCTTCTTGCCCCTGCAACATCGATCGATCGCCATAAATAAATAAATATATATATATATGTATATATATATATTATATATATATATCAAAAATTGTGATCAGAATTAATTCGATGAACAGATGGATGAACAGGGATGCAAATGCAGCACCATTGTTGGATCGATCGGATCAGCGACGAACACCGGTGAGTGTGTGTGATCTTGGCAGATGAATGTATAAGAAGAGGGTGGTGAGTTTTCATTTCAAGCCTACCATTGTCAATTTGGTCATCTCCTCTCCGGCGTGTGAGCAAGCAAAAGCTAGGGTTGGTTGGGACATTTGGATGGAGTGATCTGCATGGCCACTGATTCTGAGCCGAAACGCCATCTGCGTGAACGTTGCTTTATTTCTCCGTGTAGGTAGGAATCAAGAGGAGCTCGTCCAATGCAATGTTGTATCGTATATTCGTATTCCTCCTGATAAATATTTGTAGCAAGTGCAAGTGACATGAACAGTCAAATGCAAGAACGCAAAACAGGGATGCTGCTGTGTTTTTGTCCAGAAATCTTGCAAGTATACTTTACAGCAAATTGAATGGAAATAATACTACGTACATCCTTTAGTTATTTCTAATCCAATAATTTATTTTTAAAATGAAACTATTTTTCTACATACACATGCTCTCAACCGATCAAATCATTCTCCGTTTAATTTTTTCACTAATTTTCCTTTTTCAACAAACCACAACTTTTATTCAATCATTCTCACATATTTCTTTAGGCTGCGTTTGGCAGTTGTGATTGAAAACAAATCCATCCTGCACGTAAAACGAAGTCATCCATTGGCATGTGATTAATTAAGTATTAGCTATTTTGTTTTTTAAAAATATATCAATATGATTTTTTAAAGCAACTTTCGTGTATAGTTTTTTAAAAAAAAGGTAAAAAGTGTGCATGCGAAGAACGAGAGTGAGTTGGGAAACTTTAAGGCTGCATTCTTTTCATCCTCTTCCCAACCCTTCTCCCTCGTTTTTCGCGCGCACGCTTTTCAAACTACTAAACGGTGTGTGTTTTGCAAAAAGTTTCTATACAAAAATTGCTTAAAAAATCAAATTAATCTTTTTTATAAAAAATAGCTAATATTTAATTAATCACGCGTAAATGAACCGCTCCGTTTTTCGTGCAGAGGAGCTGTGTTCCCAGCACTGGAAACGAACACAGCCTAAGTGCCGAACTCACCTAAGGCTGCATTCGCTAGTACTACTTCCCAACCTGCACCGTGATCACGGAAAACGGAGCGATCCATTAGCCTGCGATTAATTAAGTTTTAGCTAATTTTTTAAAAAAAATGGATTAATTTGATTTTTTTAAGCAACTTTTGTCTAGAAATTTTTTTGTAAAAGACATACCATTTAGCAGTTTGAAAAGCGTGCATGTGGAAAACGAGGGAGATGAGTTGAGAAAAGGGGGAAAAGAACATAGCCTTAATACCCTTGCCCACTAGCCATGCTGGTTGAGTGAACCAAATACCATCACTAGATGGGATAGAAGAATCTGCTTTGGCTAGTTCACGGGAGAAGCTGGCTACCATATATCTTGAGCGAAATCCTTGCTTAAATACTGCAAATCTTATGTAGTTAGGCATCAACCGTTGCTGTGAACTAACAGTTGATATATGATCTTTAGTTATAGATTAGACCACCAAACATGGTATTCTAGATTCAAGGACAGCAAAAATTCCAGTTTAATCAGACAAGAAATCTTTCATGGATCATCAAGAAAAAAAAGCTGATTTTACTTCACCATCAACAATAGCATATGGCATTCCATATTTCCAATCACTGGATCACATTGCAATTAAGAGATTTTACCACATAAATTCAGCTCAGTCACAGATGACATTTATTAATTCGGAACCACTTCAACATTGCATAAACTGCAGCACAGCACCTAGGTACAGATGCCCTTTGCTCCAGAGCCAATGTTAGTTCCTGAAGTGCCCGATATCATTTCCTCAACAAAGGATCCTCCTGAACATCCTGGCAAGGTGGGCAGATGAGAGTTGACAAGAACCAAAAATTCCAAATTCACTGTTTTACATGGATAAATGGAAGGAACAGGCAAAGAATTATTCTGCATATTACAGTCAGGGCTAGCTACCTAAGCAAAGTTATAACAGCACAGCTATTGTACATGACCAGCAACTAGACTACAAGTCACACCAAAGTCAAGCACAACAACTAGGTGTGTGTGGCTATCAAATTGTTAACAACCTTGTACTACCCCCAGGTCACCAGTTCGCTGTTGCGGTGCCCTCATTGTACAGACCCAACACAACCCAAACGGCAATGTTGAGCTAGAAAGTCCTGCAATCCATAACACTAACACAAGCGACCATCACATCTGGTCCGCTGAATTACTTCTCGTCACCATCAGCATCTTCCTTTGAATTATCCTCCTTAGCATTTTTGTCTTTGTCATCTTCAGCATTGTCTTCCTCGCCTTCCTCATCATCAGACATACTATTTATTACTTCCTCGATAATGTGTTTCACCTCTGATTTCCTATCCATGAGGTCCATCTTAAAATGAGTACCTACAGTGAAAATTAACCCAAGTCAGTACATTCATATAGATAAGGAATTTCTGTAAAGTGCAATTATTTTTCAACTTTATCGAAATGTACAATGGAAATTAAGAAAGAAGAAAACAAGTGAGTACCTAATTGCCGAAGAATATCTGCCAATGTCGCCTACAAGATAACATAAACAACAGTTAGCATACAAAGCTAGCCAAAAAAAAAATTGTGCAGATCATTAACCATTTGCTTACCGTATTGAAGTCAACTTCCTTCAATATGTCACTAACAACAGCATGCAGCTCTTCAGTGGTTGGGGCTGCCCCAACCTCTGTGCTGCCTTTTCCTTTTCCTGTAGAGAAAGAGGTGGTGTGTGACTATGCTTGACAATATAGGAAAATCAATTTACAAACTAAATGAGCATATACACTCATGTCTTGCATGTCATCCAAATGTTTACCACCCTACAAGTTCTACAAAAAAAAATTAGTTACATAGATTCCAATTGCCTGTCCAGCCACAAACATGCAATACTGGATTAAATCTATACGTCTAAGAACAAAACACAAATTTGGACATGAACAGTGTCAGTGCTATGTGTATCATATCAATGTTGTTAAATTTTTTTCGGAGTTTTTTAAACCATTTGATTGATATTTGATGAGTGAGAAGAAAACAGGGGGCACATGCACAAGCTGTAAAAATCCAACTCCCTACAATCTAATAGTTATAGTAGGGTTTTTTTTCAAAGACATCTAAAATGTACTCTTGATAATCAAAATAAATCCACCAGCAGAAATTATTTGGACACAAAATAACTTCAGGAATGTTTATGTTAGCATGATTGTCATTGAGATTTCAAAAAAAAATAGAAAAAACAGAAAGGTATATGATTGAGCTGGAAAAGCATCAATTGATGTCGTATAAATGGAGTGAAGAACTAAAAAGATGTGGCACTGATGACGATTTATACAGCTATACCTTTATTTTTATTGGTTGTCTTGGCAGCATCCTTCTTGCGTGCCTTATTGTTCAATGCACCAGAATTATTGTACTGGCCATCTTTTCCTTCATCCTTTTTGGATTTAGAACCCTTCTTGGTGGTTTTATCTACAGTAACATCACTGTCCTTTGAACTCTTTGAGACTTTTTTGACAACCTTTTTGCTTTCTAACTCAACTTCTGGCTCATCTTCTTCAGTGTCTTGAGAATGCTTAGACACACCTTTTGCAGGTCTTGTAGAAGCCTTCTTGCCAGTCATATCCTTTTCTTTTGCCTTCTTTGTTTGTTTATCATCAGTTGCCTTTTTCTTTGCTGGAGGCTCATCAGGTTCTTCATCACTCCCAGCATTATCTTTTGCTTCAGAATCCTCATCATCCTCCTCACCCATTGATGCATCCTCAGAACCAGCAGGACCCTCATCATCTTCATCGTCATTCTCTTTAGCAGCTTCAGTTGATTGTTTTCGACTCTTTCTCCTTTTCTGTTTAGAAAGACAAACATCAGGAGTCGGTACAAATTAACCACTAACAGTAAAGAGGATGGCTTCAAGAGGCTAGCTTTGGCTGATAATTAAATATTACTAAATATATTAATAACTCTTAAAACTAAAGCTAGCATCTAGTCAATATATCGTGTATTTAAGGACATCCACTGTTTGTGTTTCCTTTTCCCAAATAAGTCCCTTTATTTTCTTTGCTCAGAAATAAGCAACAATGGAGTATCTATATACTACTTAAAATGTAAGTAGTGGTGGTGTCCATTCCCACACCACCCCTACCACTCATTAATTGATTTAATAAGGTAGGAACTCAATTTGTTTTCCGTTGCAACGCATGGGCTCTAGGCTAGTGGAAACAGAAGATGAGAATATATGTAGACAGTAGAGTATAGAATAGTAGACACCTGGCTGAAAAACAAAATGGAAGCACAGAATAATTGTTTGTCTGTAGTACAAAAAATGTGTAAAGATAGTGAAAATTGAAATTCATTAGTGTTGACTATTCATTATAGAGATAATAACAATAATACTAATATTTCCTTTTTTTCTGCCAAGTATGCATATTTTGTTTCACATTTCATAAAACAATCAACAGGATGATTTAATCTTATGGTCCAAAAAAGGATAGTGACCTCAGCTCCCTATCTGCCTATGATCCAAAGCATATTGGAAAGCGTGGCTTAAAAAACAGACTGAACCAGCAGTTGACTGTAATAAAACAAACAGCAAACTCTGTCATCATGATTCCCATCAGAAGATGTATCATGCAACCAGAGCAATTGCACACAAAACCAGGAAGCTTTATTGTATACAAATATGTAGACAAGGAGCCACGTGGAGTTGCATAACCAAGTTGGCCGCAAAACTCATGTTGCACAAGCGAAGGGAGGCTTAGGTTTGATGGAAACCTCAACTTTGATCATTTCATCACACATCCCTTATATTTCATCCAAATCACAATTCCACCACACAAACTACTGTTCTTGAACCGCTCTCATTATCACCCCCCAACTCCTACATATTCCTTACCAAACACACCAGGACCTACTGTTCTCCACAGCAAAGAATAATTGCATAAATCCTGCAAATGATCTTCATGACTTCATCGTCTACCAGGCCCAGATCAAAAAAATATCAGTGCCCTTCCACCATGAAAATCAGCTTTATGTGACAGTTCAGGAGCAGCTCAACTTTGTTAGTGCTAAATATCATTGAAGACCATTCTATAGACTTATGTATGTTATGTGAGATTAGGCTCTTAAGTCTCTTGATTAAGAAAAAGTCTGCCCTGGATTTTAGGCCCTTTTTTTACCTTAGTTCCATGTATTTTTGTTAGTTCCATGTATTTTTGTACTCAGCTTTGGCATTAAACTTTTACAATTTTAGTATTTCTGCTAACAACATTTCAGAATAATAACCAGATAGTTTAATTACAACACATGTCAAATTCTGGATGGTTCATAACAGTAACCACAAATGAATAACAAAACATAAATAGAAAGCACTGAATTCTAACACACTAAGCAACTTAATGATGCACAGCACCAGACTTCAGCAAACACCTGAAGGCGAGACATGATATATGGTTTTTTTTTCTTGGTAAAACCGTAGATGGAAAATAATATGACATTTTCAAGCCATTTGGCACCAAGGGATGTTACCTTCCCATCAGAAGCACCTTCAGCAGTTGCCTGGCCATTTCCTTTAGACCTCCTTCCACGTTTCTTCCCTTTCTGCAAGGGCAATGAAAATTAGCAATACTTCAACCTAGAAGGGCAGACTCAGCATTGATTAGATTTTGTACCTTATCATCAGTGAGAACAACATCTCTAGTGATGCAAGGGGACTCCAAAAATTCAAGCAATTTGGCGGAGACTTCCTCCTGAAGTACAACAAAACACATTGGTATTGCTACAGGATTTATTACATGGACCATAAAACGAAATGAAGCTCAGCCAACTAACCTTCTTTGTGGTTGCTCTGGAAACATGTATATCAAGGATTTCACAAAAATCCAGCAACTTCTCCTTGTTAAATTTGTCAAGCTTTTCCTTTATCCTGGTCCTTTGTTTTTCCTGAGAAAGATTTCAGGCAGACATACCAAAAAATAAAGCTCAGCATGTATTAAAAAAATTTTCTTTTTTCACATAGCATTACATCATCTCAAATATACACCTGATTGTCGGTCCAAACAAAACCAGAAAATTGGGATATGTTTCTCTTCAAGAAATGGACCTGCAGAGAATTGAACACATTTAACAAAGAAGAGCAAATTACATTAAAGCTAAACAAGGTGTGCAGTAACCTTACATTTGATTTTCTTCCATACATTAAAACATGAAGACTTTGCAGATTCTCATCTGCCTTTCTTTTTGACAGTTTGAATTGAACTGATAAGAAAACAAGGCAAACAAATGGTTAAACAAAAATTGTAGAGTAGCATGCAGCTAGTCCCCAAAAAACATGAGAAATAAAGCATTAAGCTACTCTAACAGGCAACAAAAACAATAATAATTACTCCATCAAAAGGAGTTGGTGGTTGTGAGGATGTGCTATACACCCATCACCTTGAGTTAAAAAGTTGTTTGCAGGATCTTCTATAAGCAAGTTACTAAGTGGGAATTAGGAGTGCAGTTTTATAGATTTGGGCTAGTTGTTTCTGCATTACTGTGTGTTTGGAGCTTATAGTACACTTATCTAAAGATCCATGGTGATGCACACTTTTCTAGCATCGCTAAACAAATAGAGAAACCTCAAGAATGTAACAGCTCAAAATATACTAAGGCTGCGTAAAACAAGAGCAATTAGCACATTGTTTAATTAAGTATTAGCTATCATAAATTTGACAAATGGATTTATTTGATTCTTTTAAGAAACTTTTATATAGAAAGTTTTTGCACGAAATTCACCGTTTAATAGTTCGGAACGCATGCTCACAATAAACAAGGAAGTAGCCCAGCTGTTAAGTTATTTAGAACACAGCCTAAGTGCCAGTAAGCTGCACACTGGTCAAAAAAATTGGATATAGAAACATATGATCTAAGGATGGATATTTCCAATCCAGGAACATGTATTTCAATAAAACGGAGCCAACAAATGTGTGAAAGGGAATCAATTGAGAAGATTTAGCATTAGCTTGCTTAAGGCCCTGGCCAGATATGCTAAATTGCACAGGGGCAAAATAACACAATGATAGACCAAATTGAGCAAAGGTAACTGTTTAAACACGTCAATGAGCTATAGATGACCTTGTGGCCCCTGTACTTCTATACAAGTTCAGCCGTTCTTCTATTCTCCTAGTCTACATTTTATACTGAAAAATTCTTCAATAATAAGAATACATGCTCCATGGAAAATTGTGATTTCAGCTAATTAGTTGTTAGGCACGCTTGTTTCAGCCTCTATTTATTGCATCCAAAGCACACAGTAAATCTAAATGACCTGGCACGAAGCATTTCAAATAAATTGGACATATGAACAGATAAAATAGGTAAACAAACAGGAGAACAGTATCAGTATTTCAAAAAAGTTGTTCCTTTCGCGAAGCCGTACTAAAACTCCCACAGCTGCTGCTTCAAAACTTAAAATACCAGATAGATCCAGCTTTTGCGGTTAAAACTTTCGAGGAACAGAACGTCCATACTAGCAAAGCAACACATCCTCGGGAGAAAGATCTCCGCACATTAACAACAAAACAGAGGCATAGCATCCCACAAGGCAAGTCTACATGTCTCGTGAACAATTTTTTTAAGAAAAAAAGAAGCAAATCAGCACAAGTTTTCAGTTTAAAAAAAAAAAGAAGTTTGAGGGGGGGGAAGAAATTACTGTTGGGAATGTCCTTCAGCTTCGATCCAGAGCCCTGCAACAGCAAAGAAAGCACCAAAAGAGAGGTCAGCAAACGAAGCAGCAAGGATTCCAAGCCTCGAGCGTGAAACCAAAGCATCCATCGCTAAAACGGCCATTTTTATAGCACACTAGAGGGACAAAAATAAAATGAAAAAAAGAAAAATCCAGCTTCGGCGCAACAAAACAGAGGCGGACGCCATCACGGAAAGAACAGATCAGGAGCCAGACCTGAAGAATGGCGGGGGACTTCTTGGCGGTGGTGACGCGAGGGGCGAGCTCGGAGTAGCGCTCCACGGTCTTCCTCTCCCTGGATGGCCTCTCGATAGTGGGCGTGGCGGGCGTCGCCTTCTCCTTCTCCTGCTCCGCCTCCCCCTTCCTCCGCCTCCCGCGCTTCCGCCCCGACTGCGGCTCCTCCTCCCCTTCCTCCTTCGCCTCCTCCTTCGGCGGCGGGTGGTCAACGTCGGCGGGCGGGGAGTCGGGCTTGGCGTCGTCGGAGGCCATGGGCGCGCGCGCGAGGGGAGGAGGAAAGCTAGGGTTTTAGGAGGAGGAGGGGGGAAATTTTTGGGAGGCGAAGCGGGGGAGGAGTGCGAGCGCTGGTTGGGGTTGGGGGTGCGCGTGAAAATTCCGGGCGGTCGACTCGGCGCAACGCTATTTTATTAATGGGTGGAGATGAGACCTGACCTGAGTCGGTCGGTGGGATCGCGTTGCGTTGCGCGGGGCGGAGTGGATTGGACACGCGCGACACCGGGGGCGGGAGGGCTCGACCATGTTTGACCCTTTTACCCTTACCATTGTTTCGTCCCTGCTTTAGGTTGCGTTATTATCCGTTAGCACGTGATTAATTAAATATTAATTAAAAATAAATTTATAGATATATTAATATGGTTTTCTAAAGCAGTTTTATTATAAAAATTTTTAGAGAAAAAAGTAATATTGAGTAGTTTGGAAAACGGTGCGTGTGAAAATCGAGAGGGTGGAAGTTGAGAAGAAGTGGTAAAGAATATGCCCTTAATAAGGCCTTTTTTATAGAAACATAGTAGAAACGCAAGCGCTCACAATGCGCGCACACTCACCCGTATTGATACACACACGCACATCCTATCTCTCTAAGCACATTCGGAAGACTGTATTGGCATATCTTCAGATTGATGAAGCTATCATGGGTATCTCACTGTCCACGGTTACGTCATCTATCATTGAATAACCATAAAAACGAGCACCCGTGTTAAATGTAATATTTGAACCCGTGTCAAAAACTACTGAATCCTATAAACTTTATAAGGAATTTCTCAATTCATACAAGTTTAACCCATTAGAACAAAGGATTAAGAAGTATTGAAAGTTTTCTAAACCATTCAAAGTTTTCTATAAAACTCTCTCTCTTATCCAATCCAATGTTTCTTAGTGAATGTTTCTTAGTCAAATAAAACGATTATTCATGTATTTTTACCATATTTTGTTTTACATTCAAATTCATGTCATAATCATATCTTTTTTCATATTCCTTCATTTTCTTAATCCTACGTTTCAAATAAGCCTCAAGTGCCCATTACCTCTATGCTTCAATTTCAAGAACGGACAATGCTTACGTTTTCGTTTTCTTATTTTTGGTTGGATATGAAAATAAATATGAGTGACTAGGATTGTAAAACTCATATGGATTATTTTGAGTACAAATAAGGATCTCATATTGATGGACATAAATGGAAAATAAATATTTCTCGAAACATGAGAAATACCTAAACTAATCATATAAAAAAATACAACGATATATGATCTTAGATAAATGTACCCTAGACTGACTTATACAGGAGTACTTCTGTGTTCTGTTATTGTATATGGGAGAGCATTCAGCTAGCAGGGCAAAATGGTAAAAGCACCAGGCACGGGGACCACGGAAGCGCAGTGCAAAGTGTACGGCCACTCGGGCAAAATGGCGCACCCACGGGCGCGACCCGGGGGACGTTTCAAAATTTCGGCACCAAAATTTCTTTTTTTTGGATCAGGCGGGCCCTCCTCCGCCTACACCGACGCCGCGCGCGACCTTTTGATCCGCCCGCGGCGCCACCGAAAATTTTCCCAGCGCGCGCGCGCGCGGCGCCTCCCGCCGCCCCACCGCCCGGCGGCGATTGGTTTCGTGGCTGGAGTAGTGGAGTACTACTGTTTTGGTTGGGCCTCGTCCGAATCCTTTGCTTCTCGGATGGGTGTGGGCTCGAGTATTTGAGCCCCTGACGAGAGGAAGTGATCCCGGCACGTTCGCACGTCGGGCCTGATGTTTCTCCGCATGGAGAAGTCCAATTGGACTTCGTCAGATATAGATCGAATCTTAATTTTGGAGTCGTGGGATAAAAAAAATAATAAAATATATGTGAAGCACGTATCTAACTAACAATCCTCACTCACTCCCCTATCCCACCACTTCCCCATTTCTCTCTCTCATAGCGGTCGCTGACTAAATCAGCAACCATCCCATGGCGTCGTACTTGCCATGCTCTAGCAAAAGGGACCGAACCCAACATTCTCAGCGGCGCAGGCAATGGCATAGTGAACTTGGTGATAGAGACAGTGTATTGGCGGGGTAGGGTGGAGGCCACGACGTCGGCGTGGGACTACTGAGGTTGGGAAGGAAATGAAGGAAATAGATCCCGATGGAGTGAGCAGGTCTGGCAACGATGATAGCGGAGAGTTTCAGTTGCCAAGTGAGCTCCGCATCGTGAGATGCTCCAACATGGCACGATGACACCAGAGAGTGATGAGGACACGACGCTTGGCTAGGTAGCACACACCCCTCCCCGCGGACCCCCAATCCGTTTGTGAGTATGAGAAAATCGTGTGGCTGAGGTCACCTAGGATGCGGGGTGGGGAGGAAGCGATGAAGGAATATAAGCTTGGGGAGGAGACCGTTGTATCATCTTCGTCGCTTTTCGTGTTGTCCTTTGCTAGCAAAAGGAGCCCTATCTCCTAGGCATTGTCAGTGAGAGAGGGGAGATACCAGAGAGGGGGTAAGGAAGAAGTGAGGTAGTCACTTACATATGGGCTCCACATCTATTTTTTATTTGTTTGATGATGGGTTGCCGCGTGGATGCCACGTAAGTGAAAAACATCATCAATATTATCGAGGGAACCATTTTACACCGCTTTAAATAGTTTAAAGAGTTGATATACCCGATTTTAAGGCTGATGACCTGAATCATATTAGACATGTAGTAGAGGGAGAAAAAATTGTGGCTTTTTTCTCTGTATTACTTGGGGTTAGATACTACGAATATATTTCGTTGCTTTTCTTTCTCTGGAATTTCGCTTGCAATGTCCCTCAGTTACTTCCTCCTTTTAGGCAGCGTTCGCATGCATGCATTCGGAACATGCACAGTATTTGCGGAAAACGGAGCGATCCATTAGCGCGTGATTATTTAAGTTTTTGCTAATTTTTTTTAAAAAATGGATTAATTTGATTTTTTTAAGCAACATTTGTATAGAAACTTTTTGCAAAATACACACCGTTTAGTAGTTTGAAAAGCGTGCGCGCGGAAAACGAGGGAGAGGAGTTGGGAAAGGGGAGGAAAGAACGTTGCCTTAGTATTTCTCGGTTGTTTAGCAAATAACAATGATAAAAAAGACCATTTTTAGTCAGCCTAGTGGTCTGATTTAAAAAAATTTCAATTGCTTAGGCCTTAGGTCCCGTTCGATCTTCAGTTTTGGAGATAGATTTTTATTGCACGTGAAACGAGAAATCTCGTTAATTAAGTATTAACTATTATAAATTTAAAAAATAGATTTATTTGTTTTTTTAAACAATTTCTATATAAAACCTTTTAAAAACACTATTTAACAGTTCGAAAAACATGCTGATGGAAAATGTTTTGACTTGAATAATATAATAGGGTCTTAGATCCTCACATAAACACCATTGGTTACACAGTGCCTCGGAAATGCTTCTACCGTTATATAAATTTCGAATCTATATCTTGAAAAGGGGTAGAAGACACCATACCGTCACATGTACTACTAAGCACTTCATTTTTTTGTTTGGGGGTGCAAGCATTTCTTTTCTATTGGAGGCCTGTTAAGAAAATAACTTGGTTTTATAGATTGATTATTATAGGGGGCTTTTCATCACCTTCGCTGCATGGCTCTATTGTCACGATGACTAGGAAGCAGGTAATAATCTTGCACAAAATCACTCTCAAAAATCAACTGATGATTTAAACTCTCTACATTTGACCAGGTTGTCTAAGATCAATAGAGTCGCCTAAATAATGTCCCTAAAGCTTAATTTTGGAATTAAATCAAAATCTATAGGTCTACAACTGATACCCAAAAGCCTTCCCATTTTTTACTCATGCCCAATACTGATTTCTTTCTCCACCCATATCTTAGACACGTATTCGCTCTCAATTCATGTACTATTGAGCCACTACCGTCTAATTCTCATGTTCTCCACTCACAACCACCACTACCGCCGGTCTCCCTCGTAGGAGAAAAAAATGAAAACAGAGCCAATTTTAGGAGGACCCACTTAAACCAAATTCAGGGACAATTAAAGGACGGGGTATTTTTTTGGCTTAATATTTTTATGGTTCCAATTCAAGGTTTATAGGAGTCAAATTTTCGGATACTCGCGCAGATGCTCTAAGTTATCGGTAGCTAATTCGTGCATGTACCAATGTATTTCCCATTGCAAATGCATTTATTTAAAATATAAGTTCATATAATAGTTGAAGTTCTTTGTTAATTTGGGTTTATACAGAGAAGTAATAGTGATGTGGTGGTGGAGTCATGGGTGCAAGACTCCACCCACCAGGGTTCACTGTTTTTTCGTCTCTTAAAGCGTGTGTTAGGAGATGCATGTGCTGCGTGTGAGGACGGTGTTGTTTGTGTAGTGGTGTCTGGTGTGTGTGCGTGTGCGTTCGCTGTGTAATAGAAAAAAATATTACGATTTTAGCTGGTGTACAGTACATATTAGAAAAAAAAATAAATGATCGAAATGAGAAACATTCGTATCCGCAGGATCCTACACAAGCGGCCGAGATGGAATGGCATCCATCACCATATGACCACTTTATAACCCCGAAGCCGCCATCCTCTCCTTCCTAGGGTTTATCCTCCCGCGCCGCCACTTCCTCCCCCACCGCCGCCGCCGACGCCGCCGCCATGGTACGCACCCCGGCGAGCTCCTCCATCCTGTCTCACGCGAAGCGTGTCGTGCCGTTCCGACTGACCCGTCTGTGTTGCCGCAGGCTCCGAAGAGAGGCGCGAAGGCGCCGGCGCCGGCGAGGAAGAAGGCGGCGGTGGTGGTGAACCCGCTGTTCGAGAAGCGGCCGAAGCAGTTCGGGATCGGCGGCGCGCTCCCGCCGAAGAAGGACCTGCACCGCTTCGTGAAGTGGCCCAAGGTGGTGCGGATCCAGCGGCAGCGACGCGTCCTCAAGCAGCGCCTCAAGGTTCCACCCGCGCTCAACCAGTTCACCCGCACCCTCGACAAGAACCTCGGTTCGTCACACTTACTTTGCTAGCTGAATCTGTCCAATTGATTGCCTCTATAGTAGTAGCAACCTCTGATTCTGTTGTTTGTACCTAGATGTTGCTAGCTACTAGGCCATTTCGTTAGGCTGGAGATCATACAGGTTTAACTAGTTTGTTATACTTATAATTTGTTCATTGGAGAAGCTGAAGGGTGTGGTCAATCGTCCAGCTAGTTTCTATGGTTTTCGAGTGGGTATTGGGCTATTGGCAACACCGTTGCCTCCATTCGCCCAATTGTTGCGTGATCAGCTGATCACATGGTCATTCCATCAACTAAATTAGGTGTTTTGTTTAATGTGCTGAATTTACTGGCAATGTGCCAATGTTTATGTCTTATACTTGATTTGCCATACCCGTACACTAAAGTTGATATGATAGCTGAGGGCCTGTGAGTGATAGACTCGTGTGCCTCCATTTTTCAACAAATGCTGTGTTGATCATGTTGTCTGACTAGCATGCTTTCGTCGGATAACAATGTTACTTATATTGGATACCTTAATGGGACAATGCATATTCCCTTTCAATAACTGTATGATCCATTTTTTTTTAGTTTATCTACTATTGATGTATAGAATCGTTTAAAAAGTTTGTACCTATTCTTCAATGTTTTTTACAAACTCATGCACCTGTGTATTTTAACATGACTGTTTGCAAGCTGAGATTTTATTGGTACTGCAGCAACTAATCTATTCAAGATGCTGTTGAAGTACCGGCCTGAAGATAAGGCTGCCAAGAAGGAAAGGCTTTTGAAAAGAGCACAAGCAGAGGCTGAAGGGAAGACTGTTGAAGCCAAGAAGCCAATTGTTGTGAAGTATGGCCTTAACCATGTGACATATTTGATTGAACAGGTGTGTTTTTGTTAGTGCTCTGGCTACTACTACTTCATGTCATCTATGTGTTAATTTTACTCTACTTAATGTTTTATAATTTTATGTGTGCCAATTAAGTGAGTGCTGCTGTTCTCTTATCTGCAGAGCAAGGCACAGCTTGTGGTCATTGCTCATGATGTCGACCCCATTGAACTCGTCGTTTGGCTCCCAGCCTTGTGCAGGAAGATGGAAATCCCTTATTGCATTGTGAAGGGAAAGGCTCGCCTTGGATCGGTATGTCTAGTTATTTATTCTGCTCTTAGCAATCCCTGTTCCCCTTACATCTGCACAGCTCCCTAATGTACAAACTGCAACTAAAAAATATGCTGTCTGACCAGATTGTGCACAATAAGACTGCATCTGTCCTTTGTTTGACGACTGTGAAGAATGAAGATAAGTTGGAGTTCAGCAAAATCTTGGAGGCCATTAAGGTAAGTATCTAAACAGCTTGTGCTCATCCAGTCTAACCAGTTCCTGTTGTTTGTTGTTTATGACTCTAAACCGACACTTCTAACTGACTCCCAGGCAAACTTCAACGACAAGTTCGATGAGGTCAGGAAGAAGTGGGGTGGTGGTATAATGGGTTCAAGGTCACAGGCCAAGACCAAAGCCAGAGAAAAGCTTCTAGCCAAGGAAGCTGCCCAGAGGATGACCTAAAGAACTAGCCTGAAATTTTGCGTCGTGGTTGTTACTAGGAGCACATTGTGATCTTATAACTTCGGTCTGCAGTGTAGTATGCTTATAATTATTATGTGGATGTGGACTGTAAGTATACTTTAAATTAAAATTAATACCTTTTCCTGTTGCAATTATTCTGAGGAGTATAGAGCAGAATTTGAAATGAATTCACTATTGGTGTTGGGTGTGGGCTAAACTGTCCCATGTGTTCACTACTAAGGCTGCTTTCGTTTCAGCCTCTTCCCAACCCCTCTCTCTCGTTTTCCGTGCGCACGCTTTTCAAACTATTAAACGGTGTATATTTTACAAAAAGTTTTTATACAAAAGTTGCTTAAAAAATCAAATTAATTCATTTTTGAAAAAAATTAGCTAATACTTAATTAATCACACGCTAATGAACTGCTCCGTTTTCCGTGCGGAGGAGCTATCTTCCTAACCCTAGATAGAATAAAGCCTAACCCTATCTCGGAATATAAGGTTATTTTGGCTATGCATTTATACTTAAAAAAGAAAAAAAGTTGCTGCATTTTTTATTTGGACTTTAAAAAAGTGGCATTTTTGGCTTGAGCGTTGTAGCTTATATATTTTCTTTCCACTTTGGCTTGAGTGTTCCGACTGCACGGCATTGTAGCACCAGACTCAAATCACGGCTTGTCGATTTGGCTTGCCAGCCTATTGGAATTAGGAATGGAGAAGCCCCGGTGGCTGGATATGTCTGCCTAAATGCCTCTACGCATGTACAAATGTTGCACAAGTAAATAAAAGGAACTGGTGGTTTTTATTCTCCAAAATCAAAAGAATCAACACATGCTACAAAGGGAGAAAGCAGAAACCACATGAAACTCACCACAAAAGAACCATGAAGCATCATATAACTAATATATACATGCAAAGTTGCTTTAAGATATAATAGAATACACATCTAAATCTAGAAGTCTTCTAAAGAAGACGGTGACTAGAAGTATCCTATTTCTAACGAGGGCACAATTATGATAAACTTGAAGAAACCCTGCTTAGGCATACTTTGTTCAGGCTAGGGCTGACATCCTTCCTGTTGGAATTCTGTTGACGTTATTACTATCATCAGGGAATCCCATCGCATATTTCACAATCGCTACAGTCCTAAGGAATGGTGCTGCAATCCACACCAATATGAAGAAGGGCTGCATGACTACAATTATGAACAGTGCCACCAACAATTCGTATTCCTTGAGAGCGGTAACAATGCCAAAAATGTAGAGAAGCACCGTCGTAGCAATTTATAAGGTCTGCAAAGAAAGAAATAACAGGCAAAGTGAGCGACCATTCACTGGGACTCCAAGGTAAGAAAATCTGGATGCAAAGAAATACATGATTGAAGTACCAACTAAACAACAACTACTACTAAATAACAAGGGAAGATTTGGTTCTATCACATCAAAGATTTTAGAAATATGATGACACACAAACTTCATGGTGCACAATAGTAGCACCGAAAGATGATGAAATTTAGCACTCTATCACTCCATCTACTGGCCTAAACACTACGCTCCAAAATATAAGGGTTTTTGGAGTGACGTGACATATCCTACTATTACGCTGTTCAGATTCATAGTCCTATGATACGTCACATCACTCCAAAATTCCTTATATTATGTAACGGGGGAGTAGATTATATGCAGAAATAAGAATAATATGGTGTATTTGATAATAACTCCAACGATTAAACTACCAACTAAATAAGGCAGCACTGCCGGCCACACAGTGAGATAACAATATGTTTTACAATCAAAGATAATGCTAATGCTCTAGGTTCTGACCTGAATCTGCGTCTATAATATACTACTCCCTCCGTCCTAAAATATAAAAGATTTTAGTTGGATGTGACATCATAGTCCTACGAATCTCACATCCAAACAAAATCCTTTATAAACAAGGCAGAACCAAAATGTAATCTTGGAACAGCATATACATATTGCAAGGAGGAAATTAACACATACGTAAACAACTCGGATGAGGGCAGCCAGTAGAGGGTGGTTGACGACCATGCCATCTGGCGGGCCGTAGCGTAACCCGCCGTAAATGCAGATCGTCGGCTTGCCGGACTTCATCTCCGGCCGCCGGCTTGCTCCTTCTTCCTTTCCAACACTCTGCTTCCTCTCCTCTCCTCTCTTCTTCTCTTCTCGCTGTGTGGCGGCGGGTGTGGTGGTGTGTGGGTGGGGGGATCCGATCCATCTATCTATCTATAGCAAAGATGCGGAGAAGAACTGGATCGGACACGGACGCCGCGTCCGGAACAGAGTTCTTCCTCCTCCCCCAGCTCGGAAAACCGTCCATGGCAGCAAGGAATCCACATTGGCATGGGAAAATCACAGAAGGGGAGAGGAACGAGGCAGCAGCAGCGGCACGACGGAGGAGGAACGCCGGCGCCGGGAGGAAGGCGGCGCAAGCAGTATGCCGCCGTCGGCCGTGGGGGTTGGGAGGAGGTATATTCCCACCCTGGCCCAGCCTAACACATAAGCAAAGGAATTTCATTTTGCGTTAAGTCCATTTTGGGTCCCTCAACTTGATATCAAGTTTTACAAAACATCCTTAACCGCAAATACTTAACATGTAACACGAGAGCACTCGAGGTCCCAGTCAGTATCGTAACCTCCCTTCTCCCAACTTTTCTTTTGTCTAAAACACACCCTCGAAGTATAAAACCGGGTATTCTTCACCTCCCGAATTCTCAATACCATACAGTTTACTCCCTCGGGTGATTTCTACCCTTGTAAAATATATGTTTTTTGTAGTTGGAGGATGCATTTGAGACAAAACAAACAGTTAAGGGGTGTCGAATGACTTGTCACTTCCAAATTTGGTCCCAGACGAGATGATGCACGTGTATTTGCGGCTCATTCCAGCCCAATACCGGACTAAATGCACAAGGCCCAGCAAACATAGAAATTATCGTAAAATTTAAAAATGGATGTACGAGATTTTGGCTCATATGTCTATTTTTATATCCTTAAGATTTGCAATACATATTTTCTTAGAAATTTCTGTTCTCCTTATATAACGTACAAATTGTAACTTAAAAAATAGTACTGTTTCTATTCTAAAATATATCATCCTAGGTAGGGGTGAAAACGGTACGAAAATTTTCGAGATTTCCAGCTGCCATTTCCAGTCCGACTGTTTCAGTTGGTATCGGTAACCGATGGTGGTGGAAATGGAAACGGTAATATCTTCCAGAAATGGTAGCGGAAATGGGATGGAGGTTTTTCCGACCGTTTTGTCGGTAACCGTATTTGTACGGTGTCAAAATTCCAAAAATATTCCGAAAGTTCCCAGCCGCTCAGCTAGCTCAACCCATCGGGAGCCCTTGAATGAAGGAAGCCTGGTAGGCTTGGAGCCCATAAAAAGGGGAAGTGATCAGGGAAAATGTTGTTAACCCTATGACGTGGCATGTGGATTTTGGTGTACTTTGATTTCTTCAACTTATCGTGTTGAAGTATTGTTGAACTTTGTTTATATTGTTTATCAAACTAATTATCATATAATTAATCATCATATAACGGTGTTACGTGGAGCGTGATGATGCAAGAATAAAGTAAAAAAGACATCTTCGAGTATAGTTAAATGTGTGCTATGCCACACTCCGCTAATTCCAACGTGAATTTTCGACTTCCGACCAATATTGGTATATTTCGCTCCGACGGTCCCGTTTCCGATAAATCGATATTACCGATATTGTTACCGTTTTCAGGTCTACTGTTCCGATTCCGTTTTTGAGAAAAAAATGAAAATGAAAATGGTATAGAGTTTTTTCAACCGTTTTCGACCGTTTTCATCCCTAATCCTAGGTCTGCTTCCGTCAGATTGTACACACGAAGACTGCCTCTGCCTCTTTCATGACAACGATAAATTGGAGTTCTACAAAATCTGGGATGCCACTAAGGTAATTTCTAAACAGCTTGTGATCATCCACTCTAGCCAATCTTTCTGGATGTGGACTTTCGGTATCGACTAAAACTAATAGTTTTTCATGTTGCAATTACTACTGCTTGCTCGTGTTTCTGTGCAGTTGAGAGCAGAATTTGGATTATCCTGTCGAACCAAATCCCTTTGACTGTTCGGTGTGGGCTAAACTGGCCCCATGAGGTCACCGTTTAGAACCTATAAGGTGGTGTTGTTTCTTTGAAGGACGGCTTCCTGTTTCGTCTGATTCTAAAAGGAAAAAGGAGATGCTGCCCTTTTGGTTTCTGATATGATTCGCTCGCTGCATGTTATGTTCTTGAGTAGTGTTCAATCAACGGTTCCAGAGCTGGCTCGCACGTTGAATACATGGAAGATCAAGAGTTGATTTTTACACCGTGTCAATAAGCCTGTCGTTTCGCTTATCCTTAGCTTATTCCTATCGCTGATTAGCAAACAAAATATAGTTTATATGTCAAATTTCTATATACGTATTCTTAGCAATGAAAAACTCACAAAATCAATCTGTTCGGCAGCCATATAAACCGCAATTGCTGTATCATATATTCGCTGCAAACCGCAACAATTCTAACACACCCTAAGTTTTACTACTAAATTTATATCTTAACCAATAAGCGTGGTGTAACTGAATTAATAAGACCGACCTTGAATAATGCTTTACTTTTGCTGATGAAGCAAACATTTGGCAGGTTTTTGGGAAAATTTTCTGCCATAATCAGGTGCAGTTTCTGCTTGGGCAATTTTTTAGAGGCCTAATGGTGGAAGTTTCTGGAATTTGATGACGAATGCATTGTGATCCAGGGACGCCATCTCCCTTGGCCCATGGAATCTTTTCCTTTTTTTTTTCCCTGTCGTAGAGGCGATGGATAACCGATGACAACATTTGGCAGACTGAGATTAATTACGTCGTTATTACTACGAGCACTTTACCTTTTTGCTTAGTGAGGTGATTAGCATGGGTATAATAGACTTTCAGTTAGGACTAGGAGTCATGAGTATACAGTAATAGGCTACTATATGCTAGGATGATATTTTCTGTCCAAACATTTTTTTTATCATCTTGTTTGAGATATTTATGATCTTTTGCTAACAGCCCCTAGAAAGGTCATGTATAATATTTTGTGGTCCCTTAGCAAATTCTTAGCTGAGATGGTTGGTGTTTAGTCTCTGTCTGGCAGTAACTATTACAGCTAAACATAATTAAGTACACCACACAAACTCTTTTGAAAGGATATACCACACAAATTCAAACTTACAATCAAGCAAAACCTATATACCCACAATATTCCATATGTCTCGAGTACGAGTACTTTATAAACATTTCCTGCTTTTACATATAAGTATAGTCCATAACACTAATCAAATTACATGCCCATTTACACACGATATCTCTATTCGTGATTCCATATAACAGATAGTAGTACCTCCATATAAACATCATAGATCAATATATGAAGACGAGTAATAAATAAAGGATCAAATAGTGATCTCACGCTACAACACTTGAAACTACCACCACCCCTCTTACATCCATCATAGTTCAATACAAGAGTCTCCTCCATGAAAACATCATGGATCATAAATATATGAAAGCAGGTAATAAATGATCAAATATCAATTTCACCCTGCATCACTTCCCCCATCCATTAATGAACAACAACAACCACCCCTTTTCCATCCATCATCCACACTAAAGAAGGAAGGAAAAAAAAACTCCCCCATCTAAAATATAAGAAATTTTATGATCGGATATGATTATTGAGAAAAACAGGTGAAATTACATATGTGAAACTTGTGATTGGTTGAGAAAAGAATAACTTATTATTATATTTTGGAAGATGTTAAAAAGTTATTATATTTTGAGAGAGTAAATCTGAAAAAAAAAGCAAATAAAGTGCAAAGGGGAGGAGGTCACTAAAAAACAATCCGGTGATTTTATCCCCTCGCCCCCTTCCCCTCTCAATCTCATCATCATCATCCATCGCCTCCCCTCCCACCGCAACGCAACCAAACCCATCTCCTCGAAAGAGACCAAGCGGAAAAAAAGCCTTCCCCTGAACACAACCCATCCTCCTCCTCCTCACACTCTCCGGCGACCCCCGCGCTCCAAACCCTAGCCCTCCTCCTCGCTCTCTCCGCCGCCCGCGTCGCCGCTCACCCCGCCGCGCGCGCGCTCGCTCGCACGCTCCGCTTCCGGCCGCCGCCGACGAAACCCTAGCTCGCTCGCTCGCTAGCTCGCTCCCCCCGCTCGGATCCCGCGGCCGTGAGAGGACGATATGTCGGAGAGGAAGATGGATCGATTCGCGGCGCTCGGCAAAGGTGAGCAGCCCGATCCATCCCATCCCGTCCCATCCCCCGGTGACCGCCTGCCTGAGATCTCCGATCTGCGAAGCTCGCGGGACTGGGGCGTGGTGGGGGTGTTCAGATCTGTGTTGCGCGAGCGCGTTCGATTCGATGATGATGCCTGGTTTGTTTGCGCAGATGTGCTCTCGCTGGGGATCGAGGACGACAGGGCCGCCGCCGCCGCCATAGGTTTCGTCGATGAATCCAAAGGTACCCGCATCGCATCGCATCGTTCGTTATTTTTTCTTTCTTCCTTAGCCGTCGAGGGAATTGTAGCATATAGCCTTCCGCTTCATGTATTGTTTGGTTTTGGATCGGTATATACTGTTCATGCGCGCGTGTGTGTGCACGTGTGCTCGTGCGTGCGCGCCCTGTGCCTGCTTGTGTGGTGTGTGGGCGGACGCTTGCTTGCTTGCAAGGTGGGAGTGCGAGTGGGGTTTGTGCGTGAGTAGGGTCTCCTTTTGTGTGAGATAGCACGCTTTTGCTAAGTCGTTGACCCTGGAAATCTTTTGGTTATGCAGATCAGCAGCACCTGGATAACAGCATTCCTCTGTCTCCTCAGTGGCTTTATGCTAAACCAACTGATGCAAAGGTTCGTGATGGGTATCCTGACCATGTTTCCATTTATACTCTCTATGGCTTTGCTGCTTTGGTCACAACTCAGAACTTTATCTGGGATTGTACATTGATTTGTCGTTCATCGCTTGCTGCTAGAAACGGTCATTAACGATGCATGATGCTTTTTTTTTTTTTTGCAGATTTTGGGTCATGGTTCCTTGCTTGACCCTTCTGAAAAAGAAGTAAGGATGCTGGAAGGAGCTGCCGATAAGAAAGAACGCAGGCGGAATGTATTTGATGCTGACAGCAGCCTTCGTTGGCTAGAAGAGGAGAGGGAAACAAGCCTACCTGGGAGGAGGGAGCGCAAGAAGGAAGTGGACCGGGATATGGAGAGTCGCAAAAATGATCGCCGATCTGATAATGTTTCTGTGAGGGATGGCGGTGATTCACGAGCACCTCCATCGGAAAGGTGGAACGATGGATCCACCCGTGGTTCAGGCAATGAAGGGCGGCGTGATGGCAAATGGTCATCAAGATGGGGGCCTGATGACAAGGAGAAGGACTCTAGATCGGAAAAGAAGCTTGACACGGAGAAGGATGAAAGCCATGCTGAAAAACAGACATTTACTGGAAGGCTGCTGCCTGAGACAGACTCTCGTGACAAATGGAGACCACGTCACCGGCAGGAAAGTCACTCAGCTGGAACAGCAACATACCGTGCTGCTCCAGGATTTGGATTGGAGAAAGGACGTGCGAAGGAGTCCAATGTTGGTTTTTCCGCTGGAAGAGGCAGGGCAAACCCCAACTCAATCCCATCCTTCACCCGGCCATCTTCTGCTGGACCAATTGGTGCTCCTGCTACACATGGAAAATGCACATCCTCTGCTGTTACCTTTCGCTACCCACGGGGCAAACTTCTTGATATATACAGGCAACAAAAGACAATGCCATCCTTCGATGATGTACACTGTAAGCTGGAGGAAGTTCCTTCTGTCATACTATCTTCTCCTGTTAAACCTCTGGCCTTTGTTGCACCTGATACTGATGAGGAGGTAACATCTTTGTTGATTATTTGCCTTACTTTTCGTTGACTATTCAGCTCTGTTCATATGCATATTTATCTGCCTATTCATTTTGTAGGCTGTTAGGGAAGATATTATGAAGGGTAAGGTCCTCAGCAGTGAAGTAGCCAATACAACTGGAATGCAAAGAGATAGGAAAAAAGAGCTTGAAGGTATGCACACCATACAAAGCTCCAAGCAGCATTGTGGTTATTATTTTTGTAGATCTAAAAAATGCATGAGCACTGTCACAAGGGTTCTTTTCTTTCTGGGCGTCTTCTGAAGATAACTATATTTCAGGATTGGCTTCTGGTATTGATGGCAAGAATGATACAGGCGCTGTTGCTTTTGGTGGATTGGGTCAGGAAGAATCGTCCACTTTAATTTCAGAGAAGGATGCCTTCTATGACGGAGGGGTAATCTCTGCTGGTATTACATTTCCGTCAAAGGATCTTACTGTGGAACAAAATGAATTTGGGCTTTCTGGCATACGGGAAGATGTGAAAATTAATGAAGTCAACTCAAGTGCTGATCTTGATCTTGGTGCAAAGCTACCCAACGACTCAAGCTCTCTGTTTCTTGAATCACCCTTTGAGCATATTCAACAACCTCCTGTGCTGTACCAAAATAGTGACATGGATACAAAAGCTAGTGGCCAGGCTAGCTATCCAGAGGAGTTGACTCTATTTTATTTGGATCCCCAAGGGGGCATGCAGGGTCCTTTCCTAGGTGCTGACATAATCTCTTGGTACGAAGATGGATATTTTGGTTTGGAGTTGCCAGTGCGTTTGGCTAATGCTCCAGACGATTCTCCTTTCCGGCCACTTTTTGAAGTAATGCCACACCTTGGACAAAAGCCCCAACCTCTCCCACCTGTATCCCATGGTGAAAGTAGTGAATCTCCAGACTCTGTACATAATAGTTTTGATGACAAGGTTCCTGCTTCTGGTTCTTTTGGGAAGAATGATCAAACATCTAAACGGGATTCTGAAAGTTATGTTGTTGATCTTAAAAGAGGTGAGCAGGAAGCACCTGTTCAGTCACATATGAGTTGGCTCCCTTCACATGAAACAGAAAAGACCACATCTAATGTTGATATCCGCCAGCAGCACATTCCTGAATCAGTCAGTCAGGATGCTGAAGGTTAGTTTCCTTGGTTTTAGAGGCCTTATATTCACAATCATCTTTTGGTCCTTTGTTTCCAATTTGCAGTAAATGCTCATTTTTTTTATTTTTACTTACCGCAGAAATTTTGTACACAGCGAGGCCTAACAGCAGCACTGGTCAGTCTCTACGGGATCTTGAAAATGACCGTTCAGATTTCCAGTTGGCACCACGTGATCACCGTGCTGCAATGGGAGAAGCTAATTTGCCCCAGCATGATGTTCCCCGAGAGAGTGAGCTCAGTCCTCTTGGCTTGCTTTGGTCTGAGTTAGAAGGAATGCACCCGAAGCAACCTCTCTCATCTAACGTACTCGGTGTAAATGAGCGAAGAAATTCCAAGCCTACAGCCCCTAAGGACATTCCGCCTGTGAGCATGAGGCATGGGCAGCTTGGCAGGATGAATGAAGCTCCTGTTGTTCGAGACGAGTGGCCTGCCAACTTTGGGCGACTGGACAATGTGACTGACACAAACATTTCAGGTCGACTTCCCCAGCTTGAACCTGACTTGAATCATTTGAATATGGAGGAGCAAATGCTTCTCCAACAGATCCGGAGGGAGCAACGGCAGCAGGAGCAGTTGATGGCTCGGAACAGTCTGGAGTTTCCTGGACCATTTCCAGGGCAGGTGTTTGATTCTTTGCACCAACACAGGCAGTCTATGAATCAACCAGTTCCTGAGGTGGAACATCTTTTGAGAGTCCAGTTTGAGCTTGAGCAACAGCAACGCCGCCAACAGCTCCAGCAAGAGCAGCACCAGAGGCAACTGCAGCAGCGCCAAGCCCAGCAGCTGCTTCAACAGCAGCAGCAACAGCAACAGCAACAGCTGATTCTAGAGCAAATGTTGCAGCAACAGTTGCAAGCTTCAAATTTTGGACCAACTAACATGGTCGACCAAGTGTTACTTCGGGAACATGTATTGAATGACCTGCATCACCAGCCCCACCATTTTCAGAGGCAGCATGATGCAGCGATTGAGCAACTCATTCAAGCAAAATTTGGGCAAGGTATCCATAGGGAGCATCACAATGATCTGATGGATGTTCTCTCACGTTCAAATCAGAGGCAAATGCTTCCTTTAGAGCAACAAATTCTGTTAGGTCTTCACCATGATCAGCTCCAGTCACAACAATTGGCAAATACTCTTCGTCAACATGCAGGCAGAGAGGAAGAAAGACATTTAAGTGGGGGCTGGCCAATGGATGAATCGGGTCATTTTATCCGCTCAGGAACCAGTCCAAACCAAGGCCATGCCTCTAGACTAGGACATTTTGATCTTCTGCAGTCCCTTCAGAGATCCTCATCGGTGGAGCAGCATGAACATCTCGAGCGGAGCTTGTCTTTGCATGAGCGGTTGCATAGAGGAGGTCAAGGTATCCACTCCCTTGAGAGATCTGGCTCTTTGCCTGGTGGCGCTCCTCTACCTAACCTGGAAGTTGTAAATTCCCTAGCACGCCATCATGGCATTGGTCAGTTAGAATCACATGGAGATTTGTATTCTCTAGGACAAATGCCTATGGTTCCTTCAGGGGTTCATCCCCAGCAACACAGGTTTCAGGAGCAGCTTTCTGGTTCTCACATGGGAAGGCTGGATAGGCACTGGTCAGATGCCAATGGACAGTTGCAAAACACACTTTTGGAACCTTCACGCATCAGCCAGATGCAAATGGAAGCACAGAAACAGCGAAGGAATGTGGAAATGAACCTTGCCGTTGACAATTCACATGCATGGGCATCACTTAGGAACAACGAGAGGAACACAGAGCAAGATTTGAGCGACCTGTTCCATCAAAAACTAGTTCAGTCACAACAATCTCGTGGTTATCCTGATGTTCCAGTACCAGCATCCTTTGGACGTAAAGACGCTTCCTCGCTCTTTGCACAGCCTGCTGCAGATAATCCTTTAAGATCACCTGCGGACAGGTTGTCTTTTGATGATCCTCTTGCAGAAAGGTCCCTTTTCGCTAAAGCAGGGCAGGCAGGACAGGAGGGAGCAGCAAATTTGGAGAGTTTGACTAGTAGTATTGAGAACAGTGGAAAGTTGGGCCTGAGATCAAGCTCAGGATCAATGCTTGATATGCAAAGGGGTGATTTTTCAGGTATTATGGGGGGTGGTGCATCTGGTAATCAATTGGTTGGACTTGCCAATGAGGTGCCAAGGGGAAAAAGGCAGGGTTCAAGTGCGAACTTGGTAGGGGATGACACTAACTTTGCTGAAGAAGCTGGTAGCAACTGGTATTATTCTTGATTCTATTGCTAAGTGCCTCTTTTACCCCACACCCCTTTTAAAATTCATATTATAAAATTATGTCTTGACATAAATGTCCAATTTTTTTTGTTACATTTATTTCAGTATTGCCATCTTTTGAGAAGCGCCGTCGTTTATAAATATACTTTTTCTTCAAACTGAGTGCTCTTTGATTTCTGATCATTTTGATGTCGGGTTCTAAATCTTATATGTTCCATAAGCAGGCCTGAAGCTACCATGCCAAAAGGGGGCACTCATTCCTTGCTGAAGCGCCCACCAAGCCAACACGGTTCTGCAACTCAGGCTGTGTCCACGGATATATCTTCAACCATTAGGCTGAAGAAGGCAGGCCATGCGTCTTCTGATGGTATGCCTTTTGCAAATTCTGCTTGCTTGTTTATCTTGTGAGGTTAAGAAAGTTCGAAATATTTCAAAGGAAACATAGAGATTAGACTGACTGGTTTCTCACTAGTAGTACTCAGCAGAAAATTGATGATTTTTGATAGGGCACTTGTGTAGCATCTAAATTGCGGTGCTTCGTAGTGTTCCAGTGGGATACGTTATTTACCCTATTCTCAGTCTTGTTGAGTTCCAACTTCCAAGCTTTGATGTAGCAACTATTATGTTGTGCAGATCATAAGTTGGAATCAGGAGTCACCTCGGGAGCCCAACCTGTGGATATCCCTGTCTCCACTAACAAAGAGGCAGGCTCTTTCATCTCGCCATCAGGAACCAGCGTCGATGGTCCGTCCTTCAGGGAAATGGTGAAGAGCACGAAGAAGCCCGCATTGCAGCAGTATGATGCCTCTGAATCCGCAGATGGCGGCCCGGGCGGCAAAGGTGCAAAGAAGAAAACGAAGAAAGGAAAACAGATTGACCCGTCCCTTCTTGGCTTCAAGGTCCACAGCAACCGCATCATGATGGGTGAGATTCATCGCCTTGATGATTAACATGCATGTCTAGCGCCATTTTGTGTTGTGTACATGTTCATCTCTTTGTAGCGATGCAGAAATTTTGTAAACATTGCTGTGGAGAAGATCATGACTCCCACCCCCCTTTTGTTCATTCCTTTAGCCATAGGATACAGAATTAGTCAGAAGATGAAATTAGGGAGGATTTGTCTTTCTTTTTCTTCCCCCTTTTTGTGTATCTGTGGTGCCCTCAGGTTTACAGGAGAGATTGTACAGGACAGTGCAAAATGGTCAACATGTTTGTAGGGTTCTTATTTTTTTAAGGACTTTTTTGTCCTTTTAATAGATGGTCTCTCTTCTAAGGACTTTTTTGCCCTTCTAATCGATGGTCTCTCTTCGAAGTTATGGAATGCTCCGTCACCGACTCACCGTGGTGCGGATGAGTCGTGGTAGTTGTAACCGACTGATCGTGGTAACATCATGCTTCTCTCGCTGCCTGCTGCCTATGTCTGTTGCAAAGATACGTCGGGTGTTACCTGCCTGTACGAAACTATGACTGTCTATGCTGTTAATTGTCATAATCTGGTATTACATGAGATTATACTGTCTCAAAACACAAATCATCGATGAGACTTGACTGTTGCAGAAGAACAAGAGTCTTTCCTGTAAATGGACGCAAAGCAAAGAAGCCATTTAAGCACTGCAGCCAGAAAAAAAAAATTAATGTTCAGACAGTGACCAAAACCATCTCATTCTCATCCCTTCGCAAACGATAATAAGAAATCGAAAACAATAGGAGAAGAAAAGAAAAATTGGGAAAGAGGTGAGGCTGAGGCGTGCGTGTGTGATGTTGTCCCAATCGCATGAGATGAGAGGAGACGCTACGAAGGATAAGCTAGAAAAAAATAAATTGCGGTGGGTCCCACTCGACGTGGATGATCCGTTGGCGAAATGGTCGCCGGTCACTCGCGGCGCGACATCTGCGTGAATTGATGGCCTCACCAGATCCCCTGGTATCGTTCAATGGCCAATTGTCACCACTCACCACCTGCTGGGAGCAGCAAACGTAGGCAAAAAAAGAAAAAAGAAAAAAAAGAGTCGGTTATGTTCGCATCAAATGTGTGTGTGAATAATTTAGAGCACCTTAAATTTAATATTCATGCAATATATAAGTAATTTTGATGCAGTCAAAGTTATGGGGGGAATGGCTTCACCGGTTGGAATTTATATATTTTAGGCGTGGTTGGTGCATGCGTGTAAATCCTGGTGTTTGTATAAAAATAACACTAAATCCTGCTTTTGAACAAATGGTTTTGAAGGACATTTTGTGATAATTAAGCTAGTTTGGGTAAAAATTATGCCCCAAAGATTGGCTGCTTGATAGTCAAGGCTTCCTTAGAGCAAGTTTAATATATAACGAACTACTAGTTACAAATCATCTATAATCAATATAATAACCTATTCATACAATAGTTATCTATAAATTTATACTATAACATAATATCTGATAAATCATCTATAGCCAATATAATAACCTATTCATACAATTGTTATCTATAAATATAAATATATGTACTAATATATGATCTTACCTCTCATACACACATAATGTGTTGGAGTCTGTGTTGCACTTAGCTACAAATTTTTAGCAACTCTTCTTCTCTCTCCCTTTTATCTCCTTCATATTATATTATTCATATAACGAATGTGTTGGAGTCTGTATTGCACTAAGCTACAATAGTAGTTTATAGCCTACTATTGTACTTGCTCTTACCATCATGAGAGATTACCCCAATCCCATGATATTGTAGTTATCATGATAACCAACATAGTTATTGCAAAAGCTGAAAGGTTACCAACAGGATGTTTTGAACATCAAAAGATTATCACAGTAAACGAGAGATAATGGAACGATATTGATTTTATCTCTGTTTTCATTAGCATGATTTTCAAACTAATAAGCAGTGCATTTCACGGATGAACTTTATATATAAGTTGTTTTAAACTATCATATAAATTTTTTTTTTCAAGTTTAAAATAAAAAAATTAATCATATGGTAATAACATCCTTTATCTATAGTGAACTCAAACCGGGGTGGCTACAGTCGATTAAATCCAGAAGGGTGGCATGTTGTGCTAAGTTGAGTTGCCTTCTTCTGCTGCTACGCTCCTCCCTACGGTCTTTGCATGGATGAGCATGTTAGGTTGGCCATCGAACTCACCACTTTTTACGTGTCCTCCAGTGAGAACGGATGCTTCATTTTCTCGAGGGCAAGCAATGGCATCTCAAAAGTCTTATCCTATTGAGGTTGAGAATGAGAGCATCCATTAACAAAAACAGCAGCGGTGAAAAGCGAGTGCAAGACAAAAAGGCAAAGCTCCATCAGAGACAAAGTGACCATGCGAATCAAAATTAAAAGAAAATGAAAAAAAATATGAGCTGCCACTCGAGAAGCAACAGATGTTGCTATCTCCAAGCAACCGCATGCATCGCCATTGGTGAAAAGAAAAGGAGAACCTCCATCTTCAGAGACGAGGTTGTTTTTTTTACAGGTAACTTTTGCTGTTCACTGAGCACGACACTGTCACAAGTGTCCACACACTTTTACCGCAACTTTTTAACCTAGTCAAGAAGACAAGCAGTGCAAGCCCATAGGTATAAAAACATTATCAAATTCAGCTATTGGGAATGCTTCGCATGCTAGTACTAGTATCAATAGTAATAAGCTTGCTCTTTGCCACAGGAAACTTTAGTAGATAGAGCAGTCATCAGTTCAATTTCCACAAAATTTACTAAATTTTTGTAACACTCTAGCAAGATCCAGCTAAGTTACAAATCCATAACCTGGCATCTCAAGCATATTCTAACCTCCTCTAGTCCTCTCAACCAAATGGTAGTAGATGGTAGCATTAAAGTCACAACACACAAGCAACCATCAGGACCAGAAAATTTACTCCATGAACATGCCAATTTTTTTAAAAAAACTCCATGAAAAGAGAAACAGGAATATGTCTTTTTTTATGGGCCTGTAGCACTTCAGGGCAGGACAATGCTGATGTACTAGCAGTGACAGCCGACCATGTGCCCTGACGATGCCAAAGTACCTTCATGCAGCTCAGGTTTTATGGCATCTTGGCAGGATCCAGCAGGTACAAAATAGACATGGCTTTCTCACATTTATGGGAGATTTCGCCAATGAATGTGGCAAACAACACAGGTAAGGAGTATACTAAAATATGAATGGATTCCGTGCAAATACAGCACGAAACTGGCAGCATGAACATTACCTATCCAAGCAAACAAGAACATTTTCATTGGGCAACAGATGGCCAGCCAGCAGTTGCAGTCGTGATAAATGAACTTTTTTAAGACATATAAGTATATTTATGGAGATCGGATTTGGGACAACTACAGTTGCCGGCACACTAATGCTAGCCCACACAGGAGAACACTCTTTTGTTGTCTGTGAATTAACCATAATGAACATGCTGCTCCCCAACTTGTAAAATGATTTTGATTTAACTGTTCACTTCACTACCTCACCAGAGAAAAGATTGCAACTTTCCATTATATGAGATGGTAAAGGTCTATAAGTTCTGTAAATTTCTGCTGCATATGCAGCTCTCCCTAACACTATACACCTAACTGGCATCTCTGCACAACTTCTATTGATATATCAGTAGTGGCTAGGGACCTTCATATGACAAGGAAATAGACAAGAAAGGTCAAACCGAGCACAGGTGAGCCTTATGGTGTGTTATGTGTGCTCAGGTTACAAGAAGGCAAGCGTAAAGCCAATACCAGCACAATCTAGTTAGGCCATTTCCACACCAAACTCATCATGAAAGGTTGTTTGGTCTTAGTGTCAACCAATGATATGGATTATGGAACATCAAGGGTCCACCTTATGATTATGAAGCATGCTTGCCCTGATATTTTTCAAGTTCCGTGAGATCTTTAGTCGAGTTTTCAATGGCAAGGAATAAAAAAGGTACCATACCATCTTTATTTCAAAGAAAAGCAAGGGCAAACTTTGTATGAAATTAAAGAACGAAGAAATATACACTGAAGTTAGAAGATCAAAGATTGTGTGGTGGGGTGTACACCCACACCTCCTACCAACTGAGCCTCAATTCCTAGTATTTCTCAAAGCCATGAAGGCACTATTCCGTACAATTGACAAGGTGCAAAGCTTTTGAGTTATGTTTCTCAATCATGTAGCATTGCTCTACTATATAATTGTGTGCTATCTATGGGGGCGATTGAAGTGTAAAACCTGCTCTACAGAGAAACATTACACATTTCACCATGACACCATGCCTGCAAGCACACATTGTTGATGTTTCTGCTGTTCCGTTCTATTAATAGACAGGTCACCCTAATCAAGAAATTGACAAAAATAGTAAACATACTACACAAACTAAGCAAGCCTGGGAAAATCAAGAGAAACCTTGAAACCGACATCATACAACATACCACAAAAGAATAAGCATATAAAATCAGGCCTCTAAAAATGTATATGCATCATATTTGCGTTGCAGAAACAGCCCGTGGGTGAGGATCAGTTTGCCGGACATCGTATTTGTCGCACATAGGCGGATCATCACTCTCGTAAAAAGAAAAAAAAAGACCTCTCTAACTGCAAAAATACCTGAATATCTACATGACGACCTGCAATAACAAATAAGGCACTCACTCAACAGCGATGATCCAGTCCATCCAGCTCTCAGCTATTATACACCTGCAAAATGAACACAAACACAAAATCGGTACATAAGCTCATCAAGCTACCTTTCGAAGAGCATGTCATGTGTTGGCTGTGGAATGCAAAAGATTGAGCTTTCACCTAAACACTTGGAGGGGATAAACCGGCGACCGTCCATGGAGCAGCAGGAGTAACAACTGAAGATGATCATGATCCATCCCAACAAGTCGCCGGAGCAAGTAGTAGCCTCTTTTGAGTTTCGACACCACACGAGGAAAAAATCAGACATAAAAACCCATCACAACCCCCATGAAGAACAACCCAACAGTAACAAAAGCATCCCCCCTCCATTAGCTGCATACATACACTGTCATCTCCTTCCTAGAATTCTCTTTTCTTCTCCAAAGAGACAACGCGAGACGCATGGATGAACAATTGGCGGCGCGCCTACTACTGCCCGGACTCCTCATCGGACTCGCCGTCATCGCGGTCATCCTCCCCGTCCTCCTGCTGCTGCTGCTGCTGCTGATGGTGTTGGTGATGGTGATGCTGGTGCGGGTGCGGCAGTTGACCGGCAGCACCTGCACCGCCGACCTGGTGGTAGAACTGGCTGAGCGACTGCGCGGCGAGCACGCCGATGTGGCCGTCCTGTGAGAGCCCTAGCTCTAACCCCGGCATGGCCGCCGCCGCGTGGCCGGCGAACATGGGAGCGAACCCGATGTGGCCGCCGCCACCGCCACCCAGCCCCCCCGCTCCCCCACCCTGGAGCTCGATCCCGGCGGGGAGCCCCATCCGCTGCATGATCCCGCCGATTACCCCGGAGTCGGCACCGGAGAAGCCGGCACCGGCGAACCCAGCGGACGCGGCAGGCGCCGCCGCCGCGGCCCACATGTGGTGGTGGTGGTGGTGAGACCTGGAGAGGGCGGAGTTCGGGGAAGGGAGGGAGGGGGCGACGGATGCCAGCGCCGACGCCGGTATGGTCCCCGTCCCGGTGGCGGCGACGATTGCCGGCTCAGCTTGCTGGAGAAGCCACTGGACGGTCTCGCCGTCGGACTTGTGGCCGAGCTCCCTCGTCAGCTGGAAGATCCGGGCGGCGCACAGCGCCGGCATCCGGATCCGGCGTCCCCGGCCGTCCACCTTGGTGTGCCGGTCCTTGTTCGAGCTCCGCTTTGGCCCTAGCCCCTGCATCCTCCTCTCCCCCGCCGCCGCCACCGCCACCACCTGCATCTGCTGCTGCTGCTGCTGCTGATCTTTCCCTCCTCCTCCTCCATCCTGCTCCTGCTGCTGCGGATGAACCTGAATCTGGAGGCGATGCTGCTGCTGCTCATCGTGGTGATGCTGCTGGTTGGTGGTGGTGGTGGTGGTGGTCGTCGTGGTGGGCTCCGTTTTGTTTAGCGGTGGGGGTGGGGGGAATTTGGGGTCCATCTCCACACACACAAACACCAACCAAACCCAACCTCTCTACCCTAATCCAACCCTAATTCCTTCCTCCTCCTCCTCCTCCTACCACCAAGAACAGCTAGAGCAGCAAACGATTGGAGGAGTTGGACCAGATGGATGGATGGTGATGGGGAAGAAGAGAGAAGAGAGGAGAGAAGGAGAAGGTGAGGAGGTGCAAGAGGAGGAGAGAGAGAGAGAGAGAGAGGGAAGAGGAGGAGAAGAAGAATAAGAAAATCTTGGGAAAGATACCACACCCACTTTCTAGATTTACTCTCTCCTATTTGGACTTTCTCTTTTTTTTTCACTCTCTCTCTCTATATGCAACTTTCTCTCTCTACTTAGGCTTTGCTAACAAGGTGTTGGGTTAGTTTTTGGTTGGGTGATTAGGAACTCTTTTTTATTAAGCTCTCTGAAATGATGCTTAGGAGAGAGAGTGTGTTTTTTTTACCAGCCTTTTTTAATTACTGTCTAGCTTTGGAGTTTACTTGGGGTTGGTAGAACTCACTGGGGGAAGTGGATAGTAGTAGGAGCAGTAAAAGAGATGGAAAAGAAAAATGAAAGAGGGGGAAGAAAGTTGTCAGCCACCAACGGAGGAGAGGGTATTTTCTTACGTCCACTTGGGATGGGCACACAAAACTATTTTAATTAGTACGTCATGTGATCTTATCATGAATGTACCTGATTAAAAAATACCAACTTGTTTTAGCCTTAGTTTGTATTTCAGATGGTAATACTCAGTACTAGTAGTATTCAATTCAGATGCCAATATTTACAGCGTATATTCGGTATTATAATTTGTACAAAGATATACTACTACTCTATCTATCATAAAATATTGACACTCTCATCATTGTCTTTTAGCTTGTAAGTCGCCACCAAAGTTTAGATTTTATAAATTTAGTTTTGAAGTTGATATTGGGTTTTTTTTCATCGTAGTTTATTTTTCAGCATTGACTTTTAAATTACAAATATGAAAAATTTACTTACAAATCATTTTTATCGATGATCGGCCCTTATAGCTTATAATCAGCAATAGGTCAAATGATGAGAGTGTAAGCACCTAAGTATTTTATGGGACTAACAAGAACGATGAAATTAAATGAGGAATGGTTATGGTTGATTAAAATAAAGAAATATTTTATCCGTTCCAAAAAACGTGAATATTAGAGAATGATCTAATATCAAATAAATAGAAGGGGTGAGACTTCGAACCCAGGTCAGCTAGCCCACCACCTTGTGGAGCTAGCCAGAAGACCCCTGGGCATTCCAAAAGTAGCACATAGGGAGTAAGTGGAGAAATTAAATGAGAGATAATTGTAATTAGTCAAGACGAGAAAGTAAAGTAAGTGAAGAAGCAACTATATTTTGATAAAAAAAGGTACACTATGTATAGATATATTTTGGATAGAGAAAGTATACGTTAGCAGGCACTATGCAGTACACATTGTTTAGTTAAAAGGAAACGTATCTTATGCACACAAGGTTACTCGTGTACACATGTGTGCACCAACTAAATCACCAAAAAATATAAAAAAATGTACATGTGCTATTAGTGGTATTACAACTATGTGTAAAATCTCAACTTCAAATTCATTGTATATAGGAGTAGAAAAAGGATAAAATTCTAACAGATTTATACTCTCAAAATTGTGAGAAATTTTATCTATTTTGTTACAGCTAAAAATATAATGAATTTGAGACTAAAACTTTACACATAAGTGTACAATTATTTTGTACAATTATTTTTTGGATCTTTTGGTGAAATTTGTTGGTTGGTGTGCACAGCATGTACACGAGAAGTTTTGTGTGCACCGAATATGTTTCCTAGTTAAAAGCTATGTGTAGCTAGTCAACTTAGCAAAAATATCTCGCCGCGAACCACTCGACCATGTGTTTACTAAGAAGAAAAAATATATATACTCCGGCACATACGGCTATAGAAAATGTTATTGGGGTGCATGGTGAAGGGTGGACACAGCACATGCATGGGAAATTGTCCCCTCATTTTGGGGGTGGGGGGAGGGCCTGTGCAATTTTCATGTCGTTCTTGACTTTGTGTGTGCGTCTGTCTGCCGTCCGGACTGCCCTGCCGCTAAACTGCCGCATAATATACTGTATACTACTTCTACTGTAGCACCTCTCTGCCTCCAATTCAAACACAAATAATTTTGGATCAGAATTGCTGCCGGTACTACGAACTTGCACTTGCAGATGCAACCAGGTATCCAATTCTTATATTGCTCTAATAAAATATCATGAGAATAATGAAAAATAGCGTAAGCAATATGGTTCTGATCGGTTGAGTTACGACGAGTTACAACGCATAAGCTGTAGAAAAGAAATAAAGCCAAAAAAAAATATTTGTGCTGAAAAGATTGGCAAATAAACCGCAATGAGAAAACCTCATATTTAACACTGAAATTAAAATTTAAATTTCAAATCTTGATTGCTGCTGGCAAGACAATAAGAGACTAACAATTCGAATTCCTCAGAAAATTTCTGTTCTGATTGTTGCGTTGCTTTAAACATTTTTTCTGGCTGAAAAAAAAATTACAGTGAAGATATTGCTTTCTTTAAAATCAACCTACGCGGCAATTGCGGTTTGCTACTCCGATCATCAAATGGTTAGATAAAACCTCATAGTACTATTTTGTTATACCTTCATTTGCTAAAAAAAAACAAATGTACACCATTCAAAACATCACGGAGACAAACTGTCCCTATAGCACTGTAGCACCAACAGCAATACGCATTCACTTCATCGATCAGAAAAGGGAGAAAAAAAAAGAGAGAGAGAGAGGAGAAAAACATTTCGCATTCACTTGATATATATTCCAAGATGCTCTGTCTCGTGGGTAAGTACCAGCAGTACAGTTAGAGATTCCTCTCTCTTTTTCTCTCTTCTCTCTCCACTAATTGGCTGCGAAATTGTGGCTCAATTTCTCTCTCTTTTTTTTTCTCTTTCTTGATGTGAGCGATAGGAGAGAGAATAATTGGCTATTGTCAAGTTGGGCAGGTTGAGGTCAAACAGGGACGAACATGATGTCTCTCTCTCTACCGGGGATTAAGATAAGAAGAACTGAAGAAGATTAAGATAGCCAAGGTGCCTAACCTGGCCTGTCTATTCCTCACCCGACAGCCAATTTGGCATCTCGTTTACTCTTATCTATCACCTGCTCAATTAATCAGCTTTTGTCACTTGCTTATCCATTTCTGAACCTTTTATTTTGTACTAGTACAGATAGAGATGATGGACACAGTGATCTAGAGAGATTTGTCAAAACTGTAAACATGCGATTCAGACTTGAGCGAGTTTGCCTGAAACCTGAACTGACTTGTCAAAGTGGAAATGCAGTCAGAAACGTACACCGTATTTGGCAGGTTTTGGTTGGATTATTCCAAACACTTGTTTTTTTTTTCCAGATTTTCTCAAGTACTCAGATGGCTAGAGCCTACAGAGCACCCAGGTTGTGAATTCGCGGACAGGTGGTGTTCTTTCCCCCATCTTTTCCAACCCACCTCCCTCGTGTTCCGCGCTCACGCTTTTTAAACTATTAAACGGTGTGTCTTTTGAAACAAAAAAATCATACAGAAGTTGTTTTAAAGATCATATTAATTCATTTTAAAAAATTAGTAAATATTTAATTAATCATAAGAAAATACATCCTTTCGTTTTTGCGTGCGCGAGAAGTGAGTTCCTAACCTCAGCTCCCGAACACAGCCTTTGTAATATAGTCTAAAAGTTAAGCATAGCTCGGAAATGATTAAGCTTGATCATATCAAGACTTAGGTGGTGTTTGGATCCAGGGACTAAATTTTAGCCCATATCATTGGATGTTTGGCGCTAATTAAGAGTATTAAATATAGATTAATAATAAAACTAATTGCATAAATGAGAGCTAATTCGTGATATAAATGTTTTAAGCCTAATTGATTTATATTTAGCACATGTTTACTGTAGTATCACATAGGTTAATCATGGATTAATTAGGTTCAATAGCTTCATCTCGCGAAGTAGTCCAGGGTTATGAAATGAGTTTTATTCTTAGTCTACGTTTAATATTTCTAATTAGCGTACAAATATTCGATGTGGTAGGGATTAAATTTTAATTACTATATCCAAACATGCCCTTACTAATAGTTCTACACAGATTGGATCATTAATTGAGTGGATAATCTGAATGAGAAGGCATGCAGTTGCAAGCACGCCTGATCGGTGGAGTAGCCGACAGAGACAAAGTGATGACTGATGACGCGCGAGACTGATCGATCCAACACCGCATCCGCATCTGAATTTCTGAAACGAAAACCGCACGATCACATCACATGCGGACGAGGCATCTCCTTTCCTTCCTTGTCAATCTTTTTTTTCCCAAGGACTGATCGGTGTATCGGCAGCATCTTCAGCAGTGCTATCTAGAGCTTGCTGCGTTCTTTTCCAGAGGATATAGAGGATAAAATAACTGGTTCACCATGATCACGTTTATCAAACTGCTAAACAAAATATTTTTTTAAAAAATATAGAAAAGTGGTTTAAAAATTATATTAATATATTTTTATATTTAAAATAATTAATACTTAATTAATCATACGCTAATAGCTCATGCTTAATAGCGTATGATTACTTAAGTATTGGAAAAAAACTTAAAAAATATAAATTTTCAATAGAAAAGTTTTACCACGAGCTGTTTAGCTATTTTGGGAAACGTGCATGTGAAAAATGAAAGAGTAGAAGTTAGAAAAATGTAGAAAGAACACATCCAAAAACACATATATTTTGGTACAAATCTGAAATGCCTTGAGCTGCTTGTGTGTTACTAGGACAGTGGGAGTATACGGGGTTGTTCAAATTGGTGTTATTTCAAATCATATCAATTTTTTGATAAATTATCAAATATGTGCATACATTTAGTTTTTTTTTACCAAACTTAATCATGCCAAAACTTGATAATATTATCAATTTACCAATGCTAAATTTTGGTATGATTTATTTTAGCTACATGTGAACAGCCCCTACAATATTGTTTCGTCGTACTAAGAACGAAATCATGCATCATGAAGTATAATGAGTCAACCCAGATTAGTTTTCCTGTCTGTATTTTATAGTGAAGTACAAGATTTGAGGTCTTGGTCCTGAATTGACCATGCTGATTAGACAGTCGAATTCCATCATCCAAATGGATGAACCAGGTGTCAATTGGTGATAGGCAGCGCCGGCAGCTGCCATGGTTGCTAACTTGCTCACCACCACATCGATCATGGTAGCATGCCATTCCAGCATCTGCAGCAGCGAATCCAGAATAAAAATTATTACAGTAATATAATACATACTAATTAGTTAATTTTTTATTTATATACTAATTAACATCATTTAATTTAATTAGAATTAAATAATTTATCTAGTATCAGAGTACTCCAGAAATCAATATGTAGGATTGTCGCTGAGCTCAGCGTGCTGGAGGAGAATGACAGTGAACGGGATGGAATCGAATCGAATCGAATGGCAGCATGCAGCAATAGGAGTATAGGAGATCGAAAGAGGCGAATCATAACAACCACAAAAAGCAAAAGCATTCGCATTCAGGGCAATTCAGAGCCCCGTTTGTTCGTCGATGGAGACAATGGGATTGCTGCCTGCACTACTGACGCTCCACACCATCGATCAACTCGATCAAACCTCCAAGTCTGCACTGGAGCACCATCTTGCATGCGTTTCCCTTTTAAGTTTTAAAGTTTACTCCTGCCTTTCGAGTTACACTTTCAGTGTGTCTACTTCTCCTTAGATGTGTGCGTGGCGCCGATCAATTATCACGCATCATGCAATCTCTCGAAATTTGAGATCCTGTTCTTTTCTAACTTGTATTGATTGGATTATTGAAATAGATTATTTACTCCGAGTTTTACAACATGTTTTTTCTGAATTTTTTCCCCTATTGTATTGCTATGAATGATTGAGTGTTTGTTATTTTCTTTGAAACATATTTAATTTATTTCATAGTCAAATCGATAATCCGCTCAATCATCTTATCTTAAATAGCCTCAAGGTATATATGGTTTGGTGGAAAGAAAATAGTCAAACTTTGAAATTACCAAATTTTGGTTTCTAAACCGCGGTTACAGCGGGGTATGGTAAAAGGAAAACCGCGGTAACCATTTTAAATTTAAATAAATTTAAAAAATAATTTAAAATTTTGATAAATTTTATACGAATTTCGTACAGTTTACCGCGGTTACCGTACTTACCGCTGGAGCACGGTAATCATGTGGTAGACGGTAATGTAAACCCTGTCTACCGGTGTATATAACAATGTGAGGTTGTGATCGATTCCCCGAGCATCAAGCGTATAGTAGTACTTTGAACAAACACGTAGCACGAGTAATAATGTAATCTACATAAATGAAAGGTTAATCCAATAAAGGAAGGAGAAAGTGCCACGTCATAAACATTTATTAGCCATCCGATGCTTACAGTAAAACAGGCTACACCGTTGGATATAGTGGCAGGTAGTAGAGAGGAAAAAAAAGGAGAAACGCTTGCATCTTCGTGAGACTTCCAGAAGAAGCCTCACAATTCACCGTGAGAAGCCTTATTTATCTAAGAAGACTGAGAAAGAATCCTCTGTTCAAGGAAAGAAGAAAAATAAAGAAAAATAGGAAAAAAAGAGAAAGATATGTAGAATACCAGTTGGAGATAGATGATAGACCAGAGAGATGGGAAGGGCGTGAGGATATGGATATCAATGAAATTTTATAATTGATCCTTTTATAAATTTATTTTACAAATAACCCTTTAAATTTTGATACTCTAATTCACTAATAATAGTGTTTTCTAATAAGCACTTTCTATTAAAGAGAAAAACAGTGATAATTTCCAGTGAAGTACAATTAGAAAAGGAGATGACTATTATATTAGCGTATGTGCTATTTCTCAAGTTCAAATAAGAGGTTATACAAGCCACACATATGGGGGAAGGTGGGGTTCAAGCTGCAGCGAATAAGATGGTTATTATACTCAATTTTTGATGCTAAACTTACAAATTTTTGAAAACCTATAAAGGATGGTTAGAGTTGCACAAATGTGCAACTTAATAATGGAGAAACACGATGGAGACATGCAAATCCGAGCTCATCCACAATGAACAAGGTGATAAGGATGTCCTCACTAATATAAACTCATGGGATTCTCATGTCTCGTAACAACCACTGTATATCAATGTTAAATATTTTTCTAAAAGAATAGAAAAGAATAGTGAGAATACATAGTATACCTGCTTATCTAGCATATTTGTTTCACTCGTTTTCTATTTTCCATTTCATTTCACATATAGAAAAAAGACACATAGAAATGCGGCTAAGATATTTTTTTGGGGGGTATTTTCTTGGTGATGTGGTGACCCAATAGAAACCGACTGGATGAGTGCATCCACCAAAACTGTGATGGCATAACATTTGTAGCTTTGTAACATACTTCCAGCCATGAATTTTTTTTTCTTGAAAGGTATTCTCAGCTAGGAATTAGACAACAGCGTAGCTATGACTGCTGTTTTTTTTTTCGGGGAAGCTGACTGCTGTTTATAGCTCCTTTGGAACAAAGGAAAATTAGAGGATCTTTTGTAGGATTAGGATCCCGTGAAAAAAAAATCTCCTTTGTGCTTCTTTGGAACGAAGGAGTGGACATTTGAGATTCCTATAAAATTTTTATGCAATGGCTTGTTTCATAGGTATTTTGAAAGATTTTCAAAATGAGGTTGGGCCTCATGGGAACTCTTAGGGTGTGTTCTTCCCCCTACTTTCCCAACTCAACGCTCTCTTTTTTCGCACGCACGCTTTTCAAACGGCTAAACGGTGTGTTTTTTACAAGAAGTTTCTATACGAAAGTTGCTTAAAAAATATATTAATCTATTTTTTAAAAAATTAGTAAATACTTAATTAATTATGCGCTAATGAGTCGTTCCGTTTTACGTGCTGGGAGGATTAGTTCCCAACACAACCCAAAGAACACAACCTTACTGTGTCAATCTCTCTCCCATTTTTTATGGAACATCCAAGCAACAAATTTTAACAATTCATACAGATTACAATTTCAAAAGATTCAATCAACATACCACCTCGATACGTTTTTCATGTTCCTATATTTTTAGATTCCTGTATTCCAGAGGAGCCCAACCTCGTTTTATATTATCTACTAGTACAGACCAAGCAGGAGCGGAGCTAAAACAAAATGGAGGAGGGTACCTCTTACTTAATTTACTCTACTTTAGATAAGTTTAAACTAATGTGGGTTCCTAAATTTGTATTAAAGGGTGTATGCATGGTGAAATAAGTGATGTATAGCTAAAAAATTTTCTTGATCTGGTTCCTGGGCACTCCCTCCCATACTCTACCTCCGCCCCTGAGACCAAGTATTCCTTTTATTAATTTGTGTATGAGAGAGAATCTGAGACTAAAATTTGAGTTTTTTTATTTTGTGGGTAGAAGAAAATGATATGGGAATAAAAAAGGATATATATATGTGGAAGTAGAGTAGAGTGCAGAGGCAGGTGGTCACATCATGGTCGCTAGCAAGGTCCAACACTTGGCATGGAACTAACTAAAAATTGGCCGCTGAAGAAGAACCCCATCGGTTTCGGTCTTTTTTGGACGTTTTTTCAGTTCCCCGTGCCCTTCCTTAGGCTTGTTTGGGAGAACTTTAGATTCTGAGAAGCAGCTGGTTGTTAGCCAGCTTCTTAGAATCTACAGAAGCTGGGTTTTCTAGCTTCCGACTTCTAGTCCATTTTCTGGATTCTACAACTACAGCTTTTCAGAATCTGAACTGTTTGGGGGAGTTTCTGATTCTGTGAGAAACTGCAGCTACCAGAAACTCCCCAAACAGGACCCTTATCCCATCCCAGTAGTCTGTAGCTGCTTCTAGCTGCATGTATGTTACTCCATGGCAGAATTATACAAACAGCAACTTGATGCTTGCCTGCCTCAACATTTTTTGACCCTCATGTTGCCGTTGGTGCGTGCCTGTCCACAAGTTGTTGAAGGATCTTATTTCATGTGTCCAAATTCAGGCGATCGACAACGACTTCAACATGCATGTTGGCTCACAGAATCATTTACTACTCGCTCCATCTTAAAATATAACAACCTCTAATCAATCTTATATTATCTAATACTATTGTAAATCTGGACTGTTAGTAGTACTCCTCCCTCCATCTTATAATAGTTCTTTTTAGTTTAAAATTTATCCGGTAATAGTTATTGTCACATCAATCACATCTCATTCAAATTTTTGCCATTTAAATTTCAGTAAATATTCAAATAAGGGGTATTATAATAATTACTCTTTAAATCTTAATTTATGTTAAATTATTTAGAAAGATAATTACGGACGAAAAGAGTAATATAAGGACGGAGTGAGTAGCTCTTTGTTAGATTGGAGTAGAAGCGATGAAGAGATACCGCCAGTCTGGTGCTGCTACGAAGACGAGAACTGAAGTGTGCTACTTCCTCCGTTCTAAAAATATAAGATTTCTACTCAAATTCATATTACAATATGATGTGTCACATCCACTCGAAAATCGGAACGGTCGGTCACGGTTGGAGGATGGGGAGAAGGGCGTGGAATTTGCAGTGTTTTTATGGCCCTGATGTGATGTGATGATCGGGGATTAATTTCAGATTAGATCAGGTAGGTATTCATTCAGGTCTCAGCTGCTCAGATGAGGTGCAGTGCAGTAAAAGTTCCCATCCATGCCGCGTGCGTCGCCGGAGACTCACACTTTGCTGCGTAATTACGTGCTGAGACCTTTTTTCTTGGCTTGTGTTGCACTGTGGCGACACGAGACGGTCCGGACTCCGGCGAGCGGTGGCGGGTCCCTCCGCCATTCGCCGATTGGCCTCGCCGGAGATGGAGACAAACCGCTTCCCTGATCCGATCGAGGTGGCCCACCGCCTTTCTCACGTGATCTTCCTTCGCTTTTTGGTCGCCGCCGTCAGCCATCGGCCGCGGCCGCATCTCGTTTTCACTTCGGCATTGTTGGGGAATGAGATGTAGCGGATTGATAATCAACTTCTGTGATTATAATAAAGCTGGATTTTCTAACTTTTTCTTATAGTCCGTTTGCTGGATTTTACAATTATGATTTTTCTGAATCTGAATGAAAAGCTAAACTGTTTAAACGAGTTCTTAATTCAAAGAGAAATTATAGCTACCAAAAGCTACTAAACAAACTCTTAAGAAGTGGGTCAGAAAGCCCTCAAACAAACTCTAAAGAAGCCCCCCCCAACCCAACTTCTAGTTTTCCGAATTCTATATTTTTTTCAGAATCTGAAAGATAAGCTAGACCTTTAAGCAACTTTTGATTATAAGAGAATTTACAGCTACCTTCCCAAACAGACCACACTTCACCTCGCCGGCTGCCGCCTTCTCCTCCACGCAACAACCTCGCGGTGGCGCGTCCCACTTAATCCGCACGGCTCGGCCCAGCCCAATACAAGCCCAATTGCATTCGCCGCGAACCAACTAAACCCTAGCCCCTCCCCTCTCCTCTTCACCCCTCCCCCCCTCCCGCCACCGCCCAACCATCTCCCCT